>OZ023283.1:8537250-10937250 GCA_964007245.1 Hypomecis atomaria
GGGTCGGGCATCGATCGGCCTTGCCGGACGGTAAAATCAAATTTGTGTACATGAATTCGGGAATGCCACAACATGCGGAGAGATGCGTGCGGCTGAACGAAAACCGAATTGTGCCGATTGGGACCCGAAGGAACTACCCGGGTGCCGGCTGGCCGAGCAAGCCGAGTGATGCCGAACGAAATGTAGTAGCGGCCTAGGGTCGTCTTTGTCGATTGACAAATTCTGCCTATCCAACTGTGCCTTCTTGCTTATGTCTGTGCTTTTACGTAACGCTTTGTCGATCGATAGTGAAGCAGGGACCAGATAGCTGTATTAGCGCAGCCACCTAGAATGTGCCTTATCTTTCGGTATAGGCCGCGCCACACAAGTTGTCAGATGTGAAGTTAGCTACGAGCTGCGCAATATCCAATCCTGACTGAAGCTCACATAAAGCTGCACGTTGTTTGGCTATTGCGCAGGTTGTAGCTAACATCACATCCGCCAACTTGTGTGGCGCGGCCTATATTAACTCACTCTCACTCATTTCTCTCTCTCGTTAGAAAATTAGAAATTTCAATAAATTCATTTGAAATTTCCAGATGCGAACTCGAGCAACGTGTCTCGAGAACTGATGCCGCCGGAGACCGCCGAGCGGCTCATGCGGCTCGAAGCCGAGATCAAAACGCTGCGAGAGAACGAGGCGCAACAACAGGACCACGCCGCCACTCAGGCGAGTACTTACTCTGTTCTACACACAGATCAAATACGTTAGTAGGAGCAAAATCTGGCCTCACCCAGTAAATCGAGATTATCTGTTTAGAACTCGTGCCGTTTTCAATCAATTCATCTCTTTCAGATTATCTCGATCGATCACAATATTATCCCTCTGGGATCTCTGTGATTCTACGATTCCATTTTTGTTCCAACAATGTGTAGGTCATCAAATTTTCATAATAATGTCAGAGTTTTCTGCCAAGTGCAGATCACTTACCCACTGTATTTCCTATTCAATTTATTGAATCCAGTTACAAGTACATTGCTACAGGAAAATTCAGCAGACTCAATGTCGGCCCATTAGCTCAGTTGGTTAGAGCGTCGTGCTAATAACGCGAAGGTCGCGGGTTCGATCCCCTCATGGGCCACACTTTTTTTGACATCTTCAATAATTCAGCATAAAGTTTTGTCTTATCAACAAAGGGCGGCCCAAAGGATTAATATTAGCCACCCGACCTAATCATAATCAATTTATTGATAACATAAGTTACAAGTCGGTCCATATCGTAGGTACATAGGTAATATTAACAATATATATCTATAAATATAAATATACATTGTACTTAAGTACTAAATCACACAATAAAATTGTTGTATCATTCACAAATTTAGAAAGAAATAATAATAAAACAAAATAATGTCAATATTCAATTTCATAATTTTAATGCTATAAATTCGTCGTAGCTATAGAACGTGTGTTCGACAAGCCAGCGTTTGAGCCGCGATTTGAAACTGCCTATAGAGGGCGCGGTGGTAATATACTCTAGTAACTTATTGAAGACAGTCGGTCCCATTATGTGCGTCGACCTACATTATGCATTTACTTAAAGTATTATTTAGAAATCTATGTAGGTAAATTTATCCAATAGTCAATTTTTTTTTGTGATAAACAAAAACAGTCATTTTATACTTATAAAATAAATCAAGTATTATATATAACTCAGAATCGTTACATAATTATTATTTAGGCAATACGTTTCCTCTAGAGTCTAGGTACGAGTAGTTCCTACTCACTTGATTTACACTTGTCTAATCAGCAATCAAACTTTAGAATGTTTCATGAGTTGATGCGCTCGATATGGTGGATGTTGGTTTTGTGCAGGCCCTTTTGGAAGGGAAAACCGGCTGGAGAAGCTGCGTACTATGAACCGGGAAGCGAACCAGAGGATAATGGGAGTTAGAGGCCCGCGCAGGACCGCGCCCAACCAGCGGCTCGACGCCGAGGACAGCCAGAGGAAATGTGAGTATCACGGTACAGTTTGTATTAAAATACTGCTCGAAATTAAAGAAAGGGTTGGAAGGAAAGAGTTACGAATTTTGAGACGCCAACGCCGAGGATAGCCAGAGGAGAAGTGAGTGCCACTGTACAAGCTGACTTATACTAGTTTCTAATAAAATACTACTGGAAATAGAAGGAAAAGCTGCGAGCTAAAAATTTTGACGTGAATTAAAGCGCCCAACCAGTGGCTCGACGCCGAGAAACAGCCAAAGGAAATGTACCAATAAACGGCGGACATGTTCGAGAATATGACTACTCATAATTATGACTAACTTTTTTCGATCGCTGTCAGCGATAAGGTCGCCCATTGTTACACTGTTTATGTATCTTTATTTCTTCTTTTTGTTTATTTCTTGGTGTGCAATAAAGAGTTTATCTATCTATCTATCTAACTTTTACTATGAGATTAACAAAAAAATCAAAACAGTATACAAAATGCTCAATGCTCTCAAGCACGGGAAGTATGGCAAAGCGACCAATAGTCTTTCCACCGTTATATCCCCTCGAAGAGGAAATAAAGTATGGATTGACAATGACGTCTGACATTAAGAGTGGATAAAATTGTTTTCTCCCCTTGCCGTGCTACCCGGGCTGCAGAATGTATGGAACAGCTTTTATCGCTATTTCGGTTTAGTCCCAAAGTAAACGTTAATCAAGATAAACAATGATATTTTAGACTCTCGAATGTCTTTTGAATAAATACCCCTTTTATTCTCTTAGTAGCAGAGGACTACGCACAGCAGTAGGCTTTCTTTAACTGATATGATTTAGACATTGCTTATTTATATAACACCTTATTTGTTGAATGTTTACATGTTTTTGTTGTATCAGTGTTAGAACTCCATTGTGATGTTTTTCATAATAAAAATATATCATGTTTCAGCGTTACAAGTAGAAGAGCTCCAACGCCTCCTGAACACAGAGAGAGGGCGCGTCGCCAAGCTACAAGAGGAGGTCGCGGCGCGAGACTCGGAGCTCGCTGCTTTACAAGATCGATACAATAAGAGCATCGAGAAGGCCAAGCAGGTCGTCGAGTCGCTCAACCCGAGGACTGCCACAGGTCAGTATGGCCGGGGAGGGATGGCCACAAAAGGTTTAGGCAGGATGACTAGTATACTATACTATGTATACTAGTATATAGGGTTATAGGTGATCATTTAGCTTCCTTTTAGGGACTTATTCTGTACATCAAAACTAACAACTTTTGTTCTGCGACTTTTGACGTAACTATAAAAAATATCAGTTGTTCCATACATTTTGTCGAGGATCGAATATTTTTCTATAGAACAACAATATTATTTTTGAGATTTGATAAAAGTCCTTGAACAAAAGTTTTGAGGTACAGAATAAGTCCCTAAAAGGATGCCAATTGATTACCAATAACCCTGTATACGAGATTGGGAGAGACCGACGGAGAGGAGGAGGAAATATAAGAAGCGGGGGAGACAGATAGAGTCGGGAGGTTGAGAAAGAGCGGTTAGGGGAGAGACAGTAAAATATGTCAAAGGTATTTTATCGTGACATGATTATAATTCGGAATGGATTATAGTACTAATAATTGTATATTGTTTGTCGACAGGTCAACAGTCGATATCGGAGGTGACGCTCGGGTACCCGCAAGGCGCAGGGGCAGCCGCGCCCGCCGCCGTCACCAACAATAAAGAGTAAGATTTATTCATGTCTTCTCAGATATATCCAGCTGCTCGCTTTATCACGATTGCCACTTGTGAAACCTGTGATTGATATATCTGCTCGAATAGTCTTTTTGCAGTTCCATGTTATTCTATAATAGTTCCTGTTCTTTGTAGTTCCATAATTTTGAGACCCATATCGTCAAGTAAAGAATATAATATGAATGGGAGCCACAGAAAAATAAATTAACAAATTAGAATTAAGTGGGAAAAAGGCCCGATGTATTGACTTTGATTCCCTGGAAGATGGGACGGCCCTTGGTGTGGGATGCTACTTGTGTCGATACACTGGCGCCGTCACATCTTCTAGAGACATGAAGGCAGCCTAGCGGTGCGGCTCTTGCGGCAGAATCCCTCAAACGGCGCAAATATTCATCTCTCGACAGAGGTATTCATTTGTGCCATTTGGGGTAGAGACTTTTGGACCGTGGGGGCCGGGTGCTCTAGAGATATTCAAAGATTTGTCAGGGAGATTAAAAGAAAGCACACATGACCAGAATGCTGGCCTGTATCTTGGACAGAAAATATTCAAAGATTTGTCGGGGAGATTAAAAGAAAGCACACATGACCAGAATGCTGGCCTGTATCTTGGACAGAAAATATTCAAAGATTTGTCGGGGAGATTAAAAGAAAGCACACATGACCAGAATGCTGGCCTGTATCTTGGACAGAAAATATTCAAAGATTTGTCGGGGAGATGAAAAGAAAGCACACATGACCAGAATTCTGGCCTGTATCTTGGACAGAAAATATTCAAAGATTTGTCGGGGAGATGAAAAGAAAGCACACATGACCAGAATGCTGGCCTGTATCTTGGACAGAAAGTCAGCCTCGCAATTCAGCGAGGCAATGCGGCCAGCATTTTAGGCACATTGCCTGAGATTAGAGACTGTTTAAACCTTTTATAGGTTTAAACAGTATCTAATGTTTTAACTAGTTAACTTTAGATATAGGATATTTTAGTTCAGATAGGATAATTTAGTTTAAATAGGTTATTTAAGTTTATAATTTTATGTTATTTAAATATTTATGAATGAGAAATAAAAAAACAGTGGGAACAAAGAGATACCAGAAAAGGGATAATGCGGTCAATCAAGAAAATCTGAAAGAGATGCATTGATTTAATATGGCACTAGTTAGAAAAAATTGGTTGCCTGTAAAGTCGGTATACGGGCGAAAGTTTTACGTGACAACGACTTTATGTCTGTCTCTCTCGCTCTTAGGCGGGCTAACCATGCCCGAGTGGAAGGGACGCGTGCCTCTCACTCGCTCTCATTGTGAGCGCATAACGTGAGCGGAGCGTAACGCAGTTTCTTGAAGTGTCACCCGGCAAACCAATTTATAAGACGTTGTCACGTCAAAAAACAAGAAAAATATCTCGATTTGGTGGCTTATGTCGGGATTTTTCGGTATGGAACGGTAAATTCTTGTCAAATTCCAATACATAAATTTGACAGTGACAATCTCTGGGAGAGATTTTCCATAGATTTTAGCGGTTGAGATTTGCCTCAAGTGACAACAGTGTTATCACAGAGATACTACAGGGATAATTTGATCGATAGAGAAAATCAGAAAGAGATGCATTGATTTAATATGATGAGTTAGAAAGAGACATGAAAAATATCTTGATTCGATGTTGATTGCCGGATTTTTCTCCGGCGAACGTCAGATTCTTGTCAAATTCCAATATATAAATGTGAATTTCCAATACAGTGACAAGTTGACAACATCTCTGATAGATTTTCCATAGATTTTTGCGGTTCTAAATTGCCTCAACTGACAACAGTGTGATCAATCTGTTATTTAAAGATATCTGTGAGCGTTATCCATCTGTTAGATATCTGTGTGTGCATCAAAAACAAATCAATAATGTCAAAGTAATTTTGGAACCCTTAGAATAATTTAACTTTTTTGGGGCTCCCAATTCATGTCCATACTTACATTCTGCAGTTTTAAAATGTCATTGTGACGTAGACATTTTTCGTGCATTGGGCTCGCGGACTAGTATTGAAAACCTACATAACTCGGGTTATAAGCGAGTTGGTTGTGTGTGCAGATGGAGCGGGTCGAGCGGCAGCAGTCGCGGCGCCCTCGCAGCGGAGTCTCGTCTCCTGGCGTCGGCGTGGCACCAGCTGGGCGCGCGCTGCCACCGGGACGCCGTGGACGCGCGCCTGCGCCTGCTCTCCGCCGGGCACTCGTTCCTCGCGCGCCAGCGCATGAACCCGCCGCGCGCGCGCGCACCGCCCGTCGCCTCGCACTCGCACCCCGCGCCCGCGCCCGCGCACTGACCACCACAGCTCACTACATCTAGCCTGTCTGCACACTAATGCCGCAACGTGATGTCAGCGTGTTTTCGGCTGCTCGTGCACTGACGTCATCGAGTCATCGACTGCCCGACCACTAACTCCAGCCGAGCGCTAGTAACGACAGCGTGCCTGCAGCCGCCTGCGCACGGACATCGACGCTCCCCAGTGTCACGACGTCAGTTTTCTGCCAGTTGGCCGCGCACTCACACTGCCGCTACGTGACATCAACGAATTGTCGATTGCCCTAACACCAGCGTTAGTGACGTCACCGTGCCGTCGTCTGTACGCGCATTGAAACCGCGGCGACGTGATGTCAGCGAGCAATCTGCCTGCACACTGACCACCACACGTCACATCAGCGAGCTATCGGCTGTCTGCGCACTGACACCAACGCTAGTATCGTCTGTATTCTGCCAATTACCTAATGCCGATTCTGTAACATCGGCGTGCAGTCGGCTGCGAACTAACGGCAGCTGTCCGCAGACTGCGACGACGTGACGTCACGTCCCCTACATACATCTCGGCTGTCTGCGCAATGACGCTGCTACGGAACATCGGCGAGTCGTCGGGTGCCAACACAATGATGCCAGCGTTAGTGACGTCAGTGTTCTGCCAGTTGACCGCGCACTGACGCCGCCAATAGTGACATCACTGTATTTTTGGCTGCCTGAACACTAACTCCAGCGCTAGTGACGTCAGCGGCCACCAGGACGCGATAACTGCCACCGGAGACAGTAATATCGGCCGGGATGCGGTAACTGCCACTAGCACACAGTGACTGCCACCGGAACGCGGTGACTGCCACCGAGACGCGGATACCACCACTGTGGCGCCCCTCGAGCATCCACCAAGTCAGTTCTCTCATCATGTTCGATTGTAAAGAACTTTCTTCCTACTAGATATTTAATTTCACGCCTTTTGACATTCAAGAACTACTCGCCTATACTTACCATTGAAAGGATGCTGCGCGTTCTGAAACCGATATAAGATCCGATCTATCCGCCTTTGTGTGTTCTATAATTCAATTGAACTTTATAATTGTTGTTGAAAATTCTGACACACTTACATATAGTATAGTAATGCATCTATGCTGACATCTGCGAATCTATTTACAATGTCTTAATGTAATAAGTTTACTAAATAGCGCCTCATACCCATGGCCACAAACAAGGGTTCCTTATTGTCGGGTGTGCAACTCAAAGGAAAAGGGCAACTTAAAATACCATGTCAAGTTGCTTTACCACCAGTTATTATTTGTGTGGTGATGAAATGCATAGCGTGACATGAAACGGTGTGACGAAAAGTGATTCTATTGGTAGATTCATTACTTCGTATATTGCTCATTTACACATCTTAGTGGGATACGGTTATCAATTTGAATTTGAGAACTTAAAACTGTGCATAGACCGAATCATACAAGTCACCGGATGTAAGTTAGCAACATGCTGCGCAATATCCAATCCAGACTGAAGCTCACATAAAGCTGCGCGTTGATTGGGTTTCGCGCAGCCTGTAGCAAACAAACTTCACATCCGCCGACTTGAATGATTCGACCTATACTGTGTGGAGATGACGAAGCGTAAGTGTGTGTTTGTTTCTCTTTCATTTTCATTGAACTGAAAGAGATGTAAATCTGATGTTCACGTTCGGTCGTTTAGATCGCCTTCTTACCATTAGGCCTTTATAAATAGTTTGATAATAATTAATAAGGTTGTTTATACCAGATAGAACAGTTCAGTCAATAATATATTATTCACTTCTGTCAGCTGCTATACTTTGTAACAGTTGATTTGCTATTTTTTGAAATCATTTATGCTATCTGATTTTTTTTGTGGTTATTTATAGTAATAGTATTGTGCGGTTTTCTACACACATATTTAGTGCAGTTCATATTATACAGATATATTTAAAAAAAATAACTCTCCCTAAGTAATAACTTGATTTCGATTTGTCTATAACAAATATATCTATAAAAATGCGGGACATACAGAACAGACACATTCAAGTATATAATTATTGTACGAATAGATAAAAACTTCATTTCGGTTACACTAGTGAATCAAAAATGAGACTTAAAACATTCGACAAATATCGTCTCAAAAATATCGTTGTAAGTAATTCCTTCCAGGCAACAATTAGACTTGTAATTAATATGATCTAATCTTAACTACGCGACCAACTCCAAATCACATGATGTATGATTTTTCGCTATTTTAGATTTGGTCTTACCTATAGTAAAACTTGTCCATGATATTAATGTTCTCATTGAATATGTCCAATATCTTATTGAAAATTATGTTTTTTTTTGTATTAAAAATTTAACTTTTTGCACAAGTTTATATTATTATCTTTGAACTGCTCAATAGGTTTCTAATATACTTTTTTTTTTCTATTTAATGTTATTGCTAACTTTGCCAAAATTATGTTCACTATTATTTTCTTTTCATGTTAATAGCTTTTTATTTATTGTTTTCATTTTGTTTTTTTGATATTAATGTTTATTATCGTATAAGTTGCACCATATCCTACCGTTTAGTTTTTAATTAGTATTTTTCTGAAGGCTCTGCTCGAGGTATTGCTGTATTTGTATAAGTCATTATAAGACTTAGTTTTTTTTTTTTACATGCAACACCAATCAGCAAGATGATCTTTAAAGTGTTAATTAAAGTGTTTAATGGGTTCAATTTCGAAGGCTTAGGCAGGTCAGGAAAGCAGCCCCTCTATTGTCTATGCGTTTTGGCTTTCGGCTTTACTACTCCTCCCGCTCGCTCTCGTGACGCGAGTAACTGGCGTAAGCAAGAGAATAAGCGAAACCGAACGCCAAGACGCGTACAGAATACGGGGGTAGGTCTAAAGTTACTAAAAATATAGCTATCTTTTACATTGCTATCTTGTATATAAGGTATACTTTAAATAAATTATTATAAAATATAACTTTTAAAAAATACAATCTTTTGAGAACCTGGATATGTATCATGTAGCAGCAGAGTGCTAGCCAAGACAAGTAAAAAGAGGCTAAACGCGACGGGTCCATCTTGTATAGTACAGGAGCTCCTTTAGCCACCTTCGGACTCCATCATCAGATCAGCTCCATGGTACCATATTATTGCATTGTCACGCGATATACATATGTGTGCAAAGTTTCAGCTCAATCGGAAACCGGAAAATTGGTCAAATTTAACTTGCAAGATTCCACCCGAACTTACATCAATTGCAAGTTAAATAAAAGCTTGTAAAATATATTTATAGCTGTCAAAAGCCTTCAAATTTGAGCCTAATATCGATTTGAATCAATAGAAATCGACGGCTTGTGATTATATTATACGTTTTTTATTTAATCAATGGCGTCAATTGTATTTTGTGCTACTTTATAAAGTAACCAAAATATGACGGATCTAAAATTGCGATGCAATCAATTTCTTAATGTACGAAACGGCAAGAGATTCATGCAATTTTAGGTTTGTCATATTAATTTAGTATAATGATTAAGGCAATAGTATCGATGCCAAATTATATTTTCTTTCTGCTTAATCTAGGATTTTAAGTTTCATATGAACAAATAAATGTAACCTAAAAGACGAGTCAAGTTATGACGTAATAGTTATAATCACTACGTTGAACGCTTGTTAGTAATATTAATAATGTTGATCATTATTATTTTGTATTAAGCTTGATCTGCATTATCGCGACTGCGCTGTGTCTCTTATTAGAATACTTAATATATTTTTTCAAAACAGTAAAATATACATGGATAAAGGCAAAATAACTAGATTTTATATACAGGTCACGTAAGACAGGGAAAACTGGCACAAGGGAGAGGTCTATAACCAGCAGTGGGTCGATACAGGCTGATGATGAGGACGACACAGGTTACGTCAAACTTTATGGCGGCTGTGCAGAGCGCTACAAGTTCCCTAAAACCCTACCCCTCAACCTGCTGACCCAAAAACTTGCCGTTGCGCAACGATTCGTCGTTTGAATAGTATTTAATATATAAACCGATATAAACACAATTTTGCCCTTCTGCTGTCTCGATAATGTAGTTCAAACTTTAAGTATGTAACCAATTTTCTATTCGTGTATAAGTGTATAACTATTAAACCCAGTATTTATGTTATTTTTTTCTAAGATTTGATATCGGTCTGTTTTGCAACTTAACTTAAACAAAAGAAATCTGCTTACCAGACTTCGCTTCATTAGTTATTTATGTGTCAGTAGTATTTCAAATATTTAGGTGAATGTTGCAAGTTGCAGAACAAACAGTTTCAACCTTTAAAAAACTAAAACCCACACCAATGTTACCTGATGTTCTTTTTTGCTTTATTACACATATACGACACATTATTACACATACATCCATACATGAGTATCTTGTGAGAGCACGAGAAAAGCAGCATTTAAGACTTCGTTTGCATTTAAGAAGAGGAAAGATAGTTGTTAGTTGAAACAATTCGCCGTGCATATGCTATTTTAGAAGTTGTAAATCCTACTTTTATCACTATAAAAGTAGAACTTATAACGTTTTTGTTAATCTGTTTTCTCTAAAGAAGATTAACGTTCTTTCATTAATAAGTTTTAACCGACAATAACTTGCGACAAGAAACTGTTTTTACACATCGGTGACGTCAGCGTTTTTGTCGCGTCAGCGAATTTGTCTTCCGTGAAAACGATCTTACAATCTTTAGTTATGCATTTCTGAGGTGCGAAACAGACCGTTACTGCGCTTGATAACGTTATAAAATAGTTTAATTTTGTTTTCGAGTTATCATCACATAACTGTAAAAATATAATAGTGTAATAGTGACCCATTGAAATGACATGTGATTTATCTTTCCCTAGGTTTAAGGCTAGACAAACTAATAGATATAGGTCGACTAGAATCTCATGGTCCTTATAGAAATCATAGGTCATTTTTCGAAACCAGTTAACCAGCCAGCCTAACCTCGGTTTTTCCTAGACGGCCGAAGCGGTATTTTCAATATCACGATGGTTTTCTCTTATTATTTTTAGGTTGCCATGGAATTCTAATTGATCTATAGTAACAATATTATGTTTGCAGAGGTGCAAGCAGTGCAAATTATTTATGTTAATATTATAGTATGTTTAGTAAAATGTGATTATTGTTGATAATTAAGTTTTGAGATAATATATACATTTTCCTACATTTATGCGTATTACTTCTAAGTAGTGGTGAGCTAGAGAGCTCGATTGTACCTATAATATATATAATCTATACCAATATTATAAAGAGTTTCCTCTTTATGATTTGATTGTTTGTTTGCATCGAATAGGCTCCGAAACTACTGAAACGATTTGAAAAATTCTTTCACTGTGGGAAAGCTACGCTATCCCCGGTGAACATAGGCTATATTATATTTAAAAAAAAAATAGGGACCCTTAATTGTTCTTTAGCTTATCAAACCTGGGCGAAGATGGGACGGATAGCTAGTTTCACTATAATTAGTTACCGCTGCTATTACCCTCAATTCCCTCTGCTTTTTCTAAAGAAAGAGATAGCATATTATTCACAACGCATGCATAAGAAAGAGATAGCACATTATTCTTAAACTACGGGACTAATCGCGCACTAAGATAAATAAATATCTCATTATCCCGACGTTTCGTCCGATTTGCATCTAACGTGATCAAAGGTAGACCACAATCGCGTGATTAGTCCCGTAGTTTAAGAACAATATGATCAAATCGCGAAAGAGACATGCATACATTCAGAGCTGTTGAATGGAGCTGATGTCATGGCTGGAACTAGCTTAACTAGTACTATGTCTAGGTAGGAATATTATAAACTAGCTTTTACCCGCGGTTTCGCTATTTTTATACCATCCCACACTCCACAGGAACCTTTATTTTTATCGGGGTAAAAAGTAGCCTATGTCACTTTCCACCTTTGAACTGTATCCATGCCAAAAAACTACGTCTATCCGATGCTCTATAGCTATGTGAAATCGTAACAAACAAACTTACATTTAAAATATTACTAGGTTATGCCCGCGGCGTGATACGTTTTTGTGGCCACGTGGCGCTGTAGGTATATATTATTATATCAAGGACAGGGTAGTCACAATACTGAGATTGTCATAAGCGTGGCCCGGCCAAGCGAATACCCGTTCGGCACATTATCTTTTTTGTCCCGCCCGTCAGTGCCGATCGTTCCGAACCGAATAGGTATGTAACAACCACAGGTAACAACCCTCAGGCAGGATGGGTGTCTAATTAGGTAGATGAAAAATATGTATCTAGATATATAAGATAAATAGATGTATAAGATTCTTTGATATGTGGTTATGCATTTTGTACTACACCTACTTACTTACTCAAGTTAGGTAATGAAAAAACAAACCGATTTAATAATTTATTAGTTACTGAGATCACAAGCCACTTAAATTTAATTCATATCACTTCAAAACTACACAAACTGTAAAACAAAAACACGCAATTTTCGACGAAATTAACAACATGGGAATAAAATAAATATTACAAGTACATAAAAATTAAAATAGATTACAAAATAAAATATTCAAAACTCACTCTGACTGACTTTGAAACGCACGTTGCGTTTCTAAATAAGGAGGCTATGTAAAACTTTTTCTTAAAGCTTGTATTTACTTTCATATTCCATTTTTTCTTTTATAAATTAGCATGAGCGTTTAAATCGTTCGGTGTTCCGCGTTATAACTCTCGTTTATTGCTCCACCTCGTTTAACTAGCTATTAATGATCATTATAAATGTTAATGTTGAACTGGGGTTTGTAGTTCAGCCAATAGGTCCTAATAACGCCTTGGATACTATAGGAAAGCTTGAACGAGATGCGAGAAGAGGAATCATTTTTCTTTAAAACTTTGTTCAAGTGTATAGAGTTTATAATTTTGATGCTCTGTTACTCTGTTATGTCACAATGTTATTTTTAGAAAGAAATGAAGCGGAGTTGGCTTAAGAGAATTACACTTCGTCTGTATGTCTTCGTCCTATAATAACTTTAATGGCTAACTATGTACTATAACAAATAACTACGAGTATGTATTTGGTTCTTGTGTTAGCGTCACGACACAGCATTACTATATTCAACCACTTCAACGTGACACCAAGTGTATTTTTGTCGTCTTTGGAGTGACAGATGACGAAAATAATACTATTTAGCCAAACGGTAAAGGTAACAGGAATTCAAATCGCTAGATCTGGACAGACATCCTAATAACGCCATATTATATACAAGCAAGATGGAATTATGGAAACCAGACTTTTTAGCAATTCAAAGTTACTAGAGAGCGACCGAGTTCCGTTAGGTACAAAAATTAAAAAAAATCGTAACTCATTATCTCGGAAATACCACGCCAAATTATTAAAAAACCTATCTAAATACATTTCATCAAAATCGTTAGTCGATTCTGTGATTTGAATTTTTTATAAATAAATAAACAGATGAATGTACAATAATTGTTCCTTTAAAAGTAGGTGTATAAGATTTGTTGTCTGTTGTATAAGAGACGTGTGGTGTAGATGTCTTAGAGTCGAAATGAAAATGAAGTTTCTTGATGCCAAAATTATTGTATGCAGGAGTATCCAAGGCGTTGTCAGAATCTTGGGACAGGTTGCGAGAGCTTAGTCTAAGAAATAATATTAATCAAAGTCTTCATCCGAGTCCGTCTTCAGAACGCTGTCCGAACCAGAACCGGGGTCGCTGTCCACTGCGATTTCACTGCGGGACAGATAACAAATATTAGGGACAAATATACAGCTTAATGTATATTTTATTCATGTAAATATCCTAATACCTTTACAGTCTTGAAAAAGCGTCTATAGAGATGATTTGAGCAGCGTCCGATTTTGGAGTGGTTTTTTAGTTAGGATTTAGTAGAAAGACATTCGTTTCGTCCATTATCGCTAATTTACCTACTATTGCTTGCTTACCATTGGGCGAGGTAAAATCTTGGTGGAATATGCAGCACGTCGATCTAGAGACTAGAGTTACTGTTAGGGTTATAATATAATACTTGTTAATATCAGCTGCAGGCGTCCTTTGCTGGACTTAGGTAGGTTTCCCCTAATAAGTTTCCAATAAGATCGTTTGGCAGCAGCTTGCATCCAGTGTGCAGGTGTCCTACCTACATACACAGGATACCTACTGAGTGTGAAATACCAAGAGAACAAAGTGGTGTCTTATGTCACGGGCGACAATTGGACCCTGAGCGTAGCGAGGGTCTCTAGTTAACTCCCGAGCGCAGCGAGGGTGTTTTAAGTTTAGAGTCCTGAGTGAAGCGAGGGGTTCAAGTCGCCCAAGACGAAGACAAACTTGGTTCTAGAGGTCCATACTCTACTTTTCATACATCCTGCGAGAAAATATAACCCCAAGAATATGAGTCAACTCATTAGGCAACTCGGTATTTTTCACAATAAATTAAAACAATTTTTATTAGAATGTACCTATTAATTTTAATAGAATCGCACACAATTTATAATAAAAAAGAGAATGGAAATACTACATGAACAAATAAGACCATGACCAGCTCGATTATTATAGCAAAGAGGTTTTATTCTATAAAATCGAACTGAGACGGGCACCAAAGAGGTTTTATTCTGTGAAGTCGAGTAGAACCTCCTTACAATACCAGTTGCCGTACAATATAAAGATGTTATATTTGATTTTGCAAAATGAAACCTCTTTACGTTGTCCTTAAATGTTCTAAGTTGAGAGATTTTCATACGACTTAGACGTTCCAAATTTAAATCACTTTAACCCCTAAGGAGTGTCATACAACATTATTGACCTGCCATAGCCCTCGAGACGAGATTGTGTTAAGATAATAATGACTCGCGTTTTACGTTAAGATTCTATGTCATTCAGGTCATTTTCGAGCAGGTGGTATGAAAAAATATTTTATTCTTATTCTCAACCACGATTGTAGTTTATTCAACGTAGATATGGCAAAAACAGTGATAACATGTCAGTGAGTTCATGAAACACATTTTAATGTAACACCTCGGTTAATTTGCTTCTCGAAAAGAACTCGCATTTGCATATTGTTTCTGAACTTGTAAATTAAGTGAGAATTAATGCAATCACACAAGCATACTCGAGTGTGTGTAGCAGTTAAGTAGGGTAAGTATGGAAAATGAGCCAGGAACTCGTTCAAAGTTATGAGTCACAGTCAATCAATGTTGTAAAGTTACGTGAAAAGCGGCGTCGATCAGGGTTGGATTGCGTACGATAAAGTTTACTTTTGTAGGTATTTAATAAGCACCAACTATAATTTTTCATAGTATTTTCGCGATATAAGTAGTATCTACAAACCGATTTCTGAGATCAAATGGGAAAAGATGATGATTTTACGGAAAAGCACTTCATACAGGAAAGTATACAATTTTCAACCTTCTTGAAAAAGTTTAGTTTTAAGCACTTTTATTTATAGAACCTTGCTATTTAGTTAGGCAAGTCTGTCGAGTCATTGTACCTATGTCCATGAAATTCACTATCTGATCTGACAATTTTTCATTCTTAAACCTAACTGCATCCTGGTTTTGGCGATTCGGTACAACTTGGTGGCTTAAACATTGTACAAATGTGTATAGAGTAGGTATATATTTTATCAATATACAGGGTCATAGGTATTAAACGCAAAACCTTTTAAAGGTTTAGTACATCACTGTTGTTCTACGACTTTTGGAAAATCACAAAGAAAAAAAATTAGCTTTTTCGTAGGTACAAAAAGTTCGTCAACGCGCGGCATACATTTTTTTTTGCGAATTTTCAAAACTTGTAGTACAAAAGTTGTTTGTCTAGGAAGTATTAGACCCGCCCTTAAAAGGCTTTGCGTTTAATACCTATGACTCTGTATAGGCTTATTTTTTAACTGAATCCAACCCTGCACTGCATTTGGTTAGTTTTACATAAACGATCCTCTCGATAAACTTGCCTGTTCACTGCTGCGCCCTTCAGTGTTATTTCAACGATATTTCTGTTAAAAAAATGCGACAGTTTAAGTGGCGGAATGTCAGTTCTTTTCATATAGGCAGCATGCGAGCTTGCTCATAAATAGCTTTTTCCGGGGCATTTATTCTCACGCCTCGGCACGAACAACGTGAATTATATTGTCACTTCAGTCAAAACCAATCCAGTCAATTATTCTGGTTTTATGGTGATTTGATCTGATATTTGATAGCGATTGTTTATGTTGCTGTAGAGGTATATTTTCACCAAAATGGGATATTTGCATTGCATTGGTAAGAACAATGGGCATACGGAATAGCCGTTAGACGTTGCCAAGAACAATAGGCGAAAATGCAGGTATCTAGTTATGCGCTTTAGTTTAAGTTCATGAACCTTATTAGAGTGTTGTGGTAATTATGTATATTGTCTAAATAAATATACAGGCTTATGCATTTTTAATGTAAAGTGCAGGGACTTTTAGTATAAACGAAATTAAAATCAGTTGTTTAATACAAAAAGATCATTAATTCTCGTCAAATGGAAGGAATTCAATTAACATTACTTTTCAATTTTGGTATTAGGCCCACAATAAAAGTTCTTCATAATGATGAATATACCTACGTCTGAAACTTTCTGCACTTTGGAGAGCATCTTGAATTTAAATATTGATCTCTTTTTGATTTTAGGGTTCCGTACCGAAAGGGTAAAAACGGGACCCTATTACTAAGACTCCGCTGTCCATCTGCCCGTCTGTCTGTCCGTCTGTCTCCAGGCTGTATCTCATGAACCGTTATAGCTAGAAAGCTGAAATTTTCACAGATGATGTATTTCTGTTGCCGCTAAAACAACAAATATAAACAACTAAAAACAAAACAAAACTAATAATTAAGGGGGGCTCCCATACAAAAAACCTGATTTTTAGCCGTTTTTCGCTCTATATAATGGTAACAGGTTGATGCTTGAAATTTTCACAGAATATTAAGTTATATATTCACACCAATCATAAATAATAAAATTAAATTAAAATTAATATTTTAGGGGGGCTCCCATACAGTACGGAACCCTCCGTGCGCGAGTCCGACTCGTACTTGACCGATTATTTATTATATTAGTTCTTGTTATCCTTTGTAGCGCTACGAAAAGTTACTCTACATTGTTCGCAAAAACCATCTTGACTTTAAAATATTTGAAAACTAGATGACCCGGTGAACTTTGTATCACCTGCATATATTTTTTTAAAGCTTGGTCAAAGTTTAAGCCGAACAAAACGAATTAAGACCATAAGGATTTTATAGGACTAAACTACAGTAGATCGAATGAATCACAAATCAATTTCAATTGATCTCTTGTTCATTCTTAGTTCTCGTTACTATCCTTTAAATTAGCGCCAACGATGACAAATTAGGTACCTTTGATTCCAATTTAGGTTTTTTATACTCTGATTTCTGTCCATCCAAAGGTAGCCTGGAAGAAATCGCTCAAGGCGATAAGGCCGCTCTTGTACCACCTAATTTTAAGAATATTATGTACTTTGTTATTTAAGCTGTTTTTTGGTGTACAAAAAAGTTATATTGCATTGTATTGTACCTAATATTGTTCCTGAACATTACTAGAGAAATAGCGATCACACGACTTATTTTATATTTTGGTGAAAATAACTTGACGGCATATCTAATAACCAGATTTAAAATTAACTTGTGTATAACTAAGCTGTGTAACTGTTACCTAACTTTATGTGTCTTTTGCATATTATAGTTATGATTTTTCCAAAACTTACTCATTGATGTCTTTAGTGAGCTGTATATCCACGTTGGTAGCGTTGTCACTGAGACCGTTCAGCGCTTCGCAGAAATCGCTCCCGACGCTGCGGAGATGCTGCGTGTTCAGATGATATCCCTGCCAAATGATAGATTATGTCTGTGGTCAAATATTATATATTCAACAAAATATCGCATTATGCTCTCGACTGTATCCCACATATAACTCCACTCAACAAGTTGGTACTTAGCAGATTTTATGCAGTAGGTATCTAGTAAAATTTGCAATATAATCCTACTAATATTATAAACGTGAAAGTTTGTAAGGATGGATGGATGGATGGATGTTTGTTACTCTTTCACGCAAAAACTACTGAACGGATTGAGATGAAGCTTTGCATAGCTTATATATCAGAATAACACATAGGCTATAAATTATAATGATATTGCGTAAACTTTCCATAATGTAACGATAAGTGTTAAGTAAGTAGGAAAAAATCTGCTATCTGCAAGCTATTCTAGAGTGCGCTTCAATAAATGTAAAAAAATAACAACTGTGGTATCGAACAACCGTCAAATCGTTTTCAATTTTTCACCTCCTTTATTAAGGGTGGTCAGGTAGAGCCTCGGGTTTGAAAGGCGGAAAGTGACGTAGTCTACTTTTTATCCCGGATAAATAAAAAGTTCCCATGGGATAGCACAAAAATCAAAATATCATGCGGGCGAAGCCGCAGTTAAAAGCTAGTATATTATACATAAATTCATTAATTGTACTATGCGACAGCATCAAATACCTAATTAGATGCTATGAAGGACCTATAAGGAGCATAAAATCGTATATACAAAAACAAATATCCGTTACTTTTATTTTTTTACTCATCAATAAAATAATGATATAAATATATATAAATAAATAAATAAATATTAGGGGACATCTTACACACGGTCTCTGACCCCAAACTAATTAAGCAAAGCTTGTGATATGGCTGTCAGAGACTGATATACTACATATACATATTTTTAATACATACTTATATGGATAGTACCTAAATAACAACCAGACACAGAGCAAACACCTATGCTCATCACATAAATGTTTGCCCTGGGTGGGGATCGAACCCACGCTTCTTTGATCCAGAAGTCAGGGTCACTAACCACTGAGCCACCGAGGCAGTCATATATCATTGTACTTCTAGTCTCATACCATTTGCGAGCAAGCAACTCGTGTAGCAACTAGTGGTGAGTCTATGTGGAAGTGTCACCAGTGGCGACACTTCCCCGTCATAAAAAAATTGTCTTTCTGTTCACAACGTACCTAGGCAATAACATGATAGGTATCAGTGCGCCTGTAAAGCTTGGACAGTCGCGCAGGTTTCGATGGCGGCGCGTTTCATTAATTAAATAGCACGCACGCCCGTGTCCCGCACAATCCATAGATAAGCCTGCTCTATCTATGGGTTGTGCTCTATAGCGCAGATTTGTTACATCGCCGACCCTTATCGGCGCATCTACCAGCCGGCCTCTACACCGGCAGATGTATTACCCCACATGTACCTATCTCACTATCGTTATCATTAATCTCGAGATAAACCGTCATTTCTAATTGCAATATAAATGAGACGGGACATGTATCATTATAAAATGACTTCAGAATATCAGAGGACGATGTCAGCTCTGTAATGTTATGCGTGGGCGTATTTTATACAACTAATATAAATAAAAATGATAAATGCATTACATTTAGAGACACATGACTACTATCTGCGGAGCTCAGTCAGTTTTATAGTCGCGCAGAGCTCGAAAGGTTCGAAAGTGTTTGCTCCATTGAAGGGTGTAATTTAATTGACATGGTTGTAAAGAGCCCACCCTCGTGGTGGAGGCACTTATGACTGAGTTGCGGCGCAGTTGGCTCTAATTTAAGAACCTACTGCGGCTTGTAAGAGTGCTCATTGTATTAGGTGTGGTCGCCGTAATTCACTGCGGTACTGATTGTATGCATATGGCACCCATAATTTGATTTAAAATAGAAGACTACAAATACTAGTCGTATATTTAAGAGCATTCATGTCGAAAAATGTAAATAAAGTTCCTTTTATTACTCTTTGTTTTTTATCTTTATAAAACCTTTTATGCTTTAAAATTGCAAGTGAATACTACAAACTTCTCAGTTGTTTGCGTTGATCTAGTATTTCTATTTCCTTATTGCTTTCATTTGATTTGATACGGTTGGTGAGCAATGAAATACCTAATAGTTACCGGCGCAGCGTAGGTACGAGTATATGATAAAACTGCATTGATAATGTCGCGAAGAATTCATATTACGCTGTTATTGAAATGGTATGTTCTATAAAAATGACATGCTATTGCAAGGCCCAGCCTTAATGCACCAGTTAAGGGTTTGGCCACTCAGAGCGGATAACGGAGCCGTCAGTAAGTACTTTTCCTCTAGCATTCTTCTTTGAACAAAGCAGATTATTTAAAATTTAAAATATAGAGTAGGTATGATGTATCATCATTACTCATTATCATTACCCTAGAACTCATACCCAAGAACTTACTTTGAAAGGTCTTTTGTCGAAGTCGCTGAAAGACAGGATAAGGTGTGTAGGAGAATGTTACGCTGAGGTGCTACACACTGTGACTCGCGTGTTCTCTGTTATAAAACGGCTCTCATCCATATTATCCACAGACTCACTTTAAAAAGTCATCTAACGATGCCGTACAAGTAGGCTTTCATGGTGTGTGCATGTCGTGCCGAGATACCTCCATGCGGTGTCTCTTTTACACTCCTCTATCTGTAGAGCTGCTCTTTCATCCATCTGATCCATATACTATAACTTAGTAAAGTCTCTCTCAATAGTACATATATGTCTATACATATATGTACGTCTATCCATATAATATATGTACTTTTAATGACCCTCGGTGGAAGCAGCAGAAGAAGGCTAGGAGGCTGGAGTGGTGTAGGTATAGAATCAGATAACGTCGAGGTGCCATTATAAGATGTGTCACGTAGCGCCGGTTCTCTGCCAAAGGCTTTTCATTCTTTTATTTCTTTTTCTTTGTAAAAAAATATGTTTTATTCATAAAATAACCTTACCTTTAAAAAAACCCGGTCGAAGCCGCAGAAGGAAGCCTTCATGGCGTAGGACCGCGTGATACCGAGGTGGTGGCGTCACATAGTGAGATCCCTCTCCCGCTTGATCTACCTCACAAACGGTGATCCTTTCACACTTCTTTCTATCAATAAAGCTGTTATCTTATTTATAGACCCACCTTGAATGGTCCTCGGTCGAAGCCGCAGAAGGAGGCCTCCATGGTGTAGGAGCGCGTGACGCCGAGGTGGCGCCACACGGTGACACGTGCGGTGCTCTCGCGCTCGCGCTCCACCCGGAATGAGCACGAGCCGAGCGCGAACGCGGGCGATATCCGGTGCATCAGCGCTGGCAGCATCTGGACACAAAGATTTTTCAATCCAGCCAATAACAATACTGGTTGATTAAATAGGTGAGCTTTTAGTAGATATATGCATTTTGATTACAACCAAACTATGATAAGTAATTAGGTAAGTTCGTATAGGCCGGGTGGCTAGCCCTGGGTGTCAGAGTTTTTAGGCCGCCTGAAAGCCTCTGACTTAGCTAAACGGTAAGTAATTGAAATCGCCAGAAAATAAACGACAATTGCATAGCAGCATGATAGGACGATGGCAATGATAGTGTCTCAGTCTAAGAGCTTTGTTTTATTTTCAATCTGTATAATATTGTATCTGTTTGTTTTAACGTCACAATTTGTTTTATTTTCATACCACCAATAAATACCTATTTAAAAATAAACAGATCAAATTGCCATGAAAGCTTACATCTTCTCCTAGGCTTCGAAAGCCTTCGAAAACCAACATTTTCTTCTTTGAACAAAAATGCCGCGTTGATAAAGTTAAAGCTGTAAGCTCACAAGGTACTTGACGGGTTCGTCTGCAAGCAGGCGGTCGTTGCTGCACCAGCTCTCGGCGGCGGCGCACCCGTAGAAGAATACGTTCTTCTTGCGCGAGTGCCCGTGGTAATCGCAGTACACCAAGGGGGGTTTCTTCCACACACGCACCAGGTACTCTATCAGACCCTGGAAATACGGCACGACATTGACAAACAGTCCTTAATACGATGATTCATCATCCTTATCCCAATATAAGGTCAGTAGGTACAGTAAGTGCAGTTGTGCCCTTCTTCCATTCATTTCTATCATTCGTCATAATATTTGAATTCACTCCCAATTTACTCAAAAAAAATCAGAAATATCACTACATAGTATAAAACAAAGTCGCTTTCTCTGTCCCTATATCTCTATATGCCTATGTATGCTTAAATCTTTAAAACTACGCAACGGATTTTGATGCGGTTTTTTTAATAGATAGAGTGATTCAAGAGGAAGGTTTATAACCTGTGCGAAGCCGGGGCGGGTCGCTAGTTTATAAAAAAAAATTTTTCTTTATTTACCGTCACCCCTGCGGAATATCAAGTATCAACTCTCAAGCTTTTATCGTCATATACTAGCTTGAGTTCAAGAAATTCTATCGTTTGCATTTTTATATTTACCGTTTACGGTGTCTAATTTTCAATAATCTTTATTTTTAGCAAATCGCTATTTCTTACTCGCTTATTGATGTCGCAAATAGGTACCATTGTAAGGTTGTGAAATAAAACAATAAATGTATTTTATCGCAAATAAGTGCGTTGATTGATCACCAAGTGACCATTTGGTATGTGACTCAAGCAAAAAAGAAAAATAATGACAATATTGCTTTGACTGTGTGAAATTTAAATAGTGATATAAAATAACAATTATTTAAATTTGCGGAGTAAGTTTGCAAAAATTAGTCCGTCAATAATTTCAAAAATTGATTCTTACCATCACAAATCTATCTACGTGTATTACCTACTGGTACTTACACTACCCACAAGTTATAAAAGGAAACTGTACGGAATACTTTCCACATAATTGCCATGCCAATTTACACTCAAGCACTCAAACATAATATTTTATAAGGGTGCCTGTTATCAGCTTCACATAAGATCTTGGAGCATGCATACTAAGCATACGTGTCCTTATAACGTGTAATGTACTCGTATGCCCATGCGAAGCGGTTTCGTAGCGGATACTTCGTCGGAATGCTACGTATCGAAGCTTATATTATAGCACACATCCAGTCCGCTCCTTCAATCACAACATTACAGTGGTAATATGATCATGTAACGTTACTTCACCTTGGTATGGTAAATAGAAGGATGCAAAACGGGATTAGGCTTGCACCAACGACGATTTAAATCTTCATTAGTCAGACCGCATCGATGGCTGGAACAAGAAATGACAATTTATTGGTACCTAGAGATAACCAGGAAATCTCGTGACCGACGACTTAGCTTCGATAAGCGGCTGGACATGTACATTGAAAAGACACGCACTCGGGTCGGGAGTCAGCCATTGCCGTTTTATTATACTAGAAAAGGGTAAAGGGCCGCGTTGGATCCGCATATTTACAACTCAATACATGTCTTCGATCGTAGCGGTTGTTTTATCATCGTGCGGAGCGTGTCGCAGACTATCATAGTCTGGATTTGCACGTCGTATATGTCGTATTGTTATTGCTGCCTGCTGATAGGGATGTAAATTGTGTCTTAATATAATCGTGGTAGACGCGTGATACGGGAAGACGTTGTGCAAAGTCTGTTTGCACTTTAGATACAGTGCAGATTTCTGAACGGGACAGTTTATAAGATTACCGAGAATGCAAGAAACACCTAGTCTTTTTGTGTAAAATAAATAAATGTCTGGGCACGTTGGAATTCGTGGCGTGCGGGGTTGGGGTGTTGGTGGGGGGTGTGGTGCGAGGCTGGCGCGTGAGAGTGCGCCGGAGCACGCGCCTCCGCGCTCCAGCGCTGGGGCTTATGACTCGCCGGCGCTCCCGATCTTGTCTCCTTTCTAACGAAACTCATCTTTATATTCAGAACGTTACATGTTTCATATAGCTTGTGTATTATTAATAAGCAATGGACGTAAAGTCTTCCGGGACATGAATTATTTTTTGCTTGTCTTGCTTTTATGTATGTACCTACATATGACGTAACCACATAGAAGATCGTTAATACCGACAATAGTCACGATTCAGTTTGTTAATATTGTAAATGGAAAATGGGTATTGTTCGAATTCGTGAGTGAGCATACCTGAATAAGTACGTATGGCTAAAATTTATAAGCGCTTTTTGAAAACGAAAAAGAACAGTTGTCTGGAGTTTTATTCCTTTTTATGTATAACGCCATTAATCAGGTATACTTGGGATGTTAAATTGACGATAACAGAACCCGACTGGTCTAAATTATTTTCTTTTCAAACTATCTAATCAAAGTTTTTTTTTTTGCTAAAATGCAATTGAATCAAAAAAAGAATTGTCAATGGTTGGTTCTACTATCGTTGTGTAGGTATAATGCACGATCTTTTCCAATTTCAATAGATTATTTAAAAAAAAAACAATTAGAAGGGCTTTCCATTTTGCTGGTTTCTTCAGCCTTTGTGTACCTACGGTCTATCATGTATAAGTACTTACTCTACCTACATAGGTACAATTTTCATGGCTCACTTGAAAACCCTCTTTGATGATTACATCGCGGCACGCCTTCAGCATGTTATTTAACTCAATAAGATCCATATTTTCTTTATAGTACGGGACTTTAATTATTCGTCCGACGCTGGTGGTAATGGACGCGGGACCCATTTCTATCATTGCTACTGCGGGGAAAACAATAACGCTTCCACTCGTGTCATTATATACAGCTACACGGAGTTTAGTGCGCCTGCAATCTACGACAATTCAGCACGGCTCGCCGTTATTAAAGGGCAATTCTTATGATGTACGTGCTTCCGACGTAATTCACCAACAGGTACAACACGAGCAAACGCTCTCATCACTGTAACTGTACAAAACGTTGGAAAATAAAGATTAATCTTCTTTGTTTATAGCGACAGTTAGGTACCGACCTACATAAACTCCCCAAAGACTTCCAAGACCGAATCTGCATTCACACCTCACAGATCACGATAAGGAGGAAGCGGGGCGCATAACATGGACAAATTATTCCTCAGATAAGGGCCGTTTCGTGCGCTCGCCGACTTTAATGATGGGCTCAATTTTATCGGAATTTGATAATTCGTATGATTGAAGAGCTGGCGTCGTCGCAGGTCTATTTGCGATTCTGAGGATTGGAGCGGTGGAGGAGTGTTTTTTCCTGGAGTGTGGAGTAAGTCCAATTAGTGGTGAAGTGGGAGCGCATCATTAGCGTGCGCGAGGAGCGGCGCGGCGGCGGTGGCGGTGCAGCGGGGTCCTCGACTCGCGCCGGCCCTGGTCGCGGCCTTCGCTCCGCGACCGGTTGTGCATCTTTTACTCCAATCAGGGGGAAAAAAAGCCCCACCAGCGCATGCGCGAACCAAAGCGAACAACCGACTAGTTGCGCCCATCGTGTTTTATGGTGAATTGTTGCGGTATAACACGGCCTACTATCAGAAATAACAGGGCTGTCACATTCAGTAAACATAAACTATCTTCTAATAGTCGTAGTCAATAGTACGAACAGTGTTTGATTTATCAAGAAATATAATATTGCGTCGCTATTAACACCCGAGTAATATAGCATTGAGAGAGAAAGTTCTCATACATGCTAGAAAAATAGTTTATTCAAAAATGTAAATAAATTAAGTGTTTAAACAGATTGTCCGTTCCCGAGCTGTAGAGGTGTAGTGCATGGAGGTAGGCTGGTTCAAGGGTCCGCGTGTAGTCTATTTATAGTCGGCGGCGCGGCGCGATGCTATCGGGCCGGCCGCTCGCCCTGCCCTACCCGCCCTCCGTGCACCCTTCGCATAACGTTCAACCAGAAAAATAGACCAAAACACAGCCATTTTACTTATATTTATTCCACCTATTTATATCATACGAGCATGTCCATTGTTTCTACCTCAGCTGGAATTCATAGCCGGCGGGCAATTCCAGTCTTATGCTAGGGATAGTCGTTAAAATCATCACATTGCACCGCGTTGAATAGGACGATAATTTTGCTCGGCGTGTGAATGGCGCTCGTATCAAAATAGCGAGCGATAAATTAATGTGGATAATATTAGTATAGAGAGGGGTCGAGAGCGGCTCAACGGCGGCGACTCGGAGGCACGTCACGCTCATCCGTATGCCGAGTGCGGAGGCTGCTTCCGGCGCGAGAGCAAACCAACCACGGGCTCTCGACGGCGCCCTGTCGGCCTGCGCCGCGCATACAGCCTTCTACAGCGCTAGAATCAAGTTTGAATTAAAGGGAATACGACCGAAAGTTCCGATTAGGGGTCCGGACGGGAGTGATGGCTGGATTCGCTAACCGCCGCCGCTGTCGATAACTCTGTATGCCCGGCCTGCACCGGACACGATGCGAGTTATTTACGATAGTCGCGAGACAATCGGCCGGTGCCGGCTTATCCGGTGCACCGCGACAATAACATGACGTGTCTATCTTTATTAAATAGCGTCCTTTGAAATTAACACACGTGCCTGGCTCATATTTATAGAGACGTTGAATCATTCGCAAGGAATGGCGGCGACATTAGCCCGAGAATGTGGGAGTTGTCGACGGTGGGGCGCGTGTACTTGTACCTACTAATTTATTGTCCCGGGGCGCTGTCGTCGGTACATGAGACCGGCTAGTGAAGTAGGCGAGGTGTATGGCTCGGGCGGGAGCGCGGCAGGCCCTAGAAGTCACGACGCGCGGTCAACCCGGAGTAACGGTGCGCGCTTCGCTAATTGATTTTATTTGCCGGGTGTTGCGGAAGCGGAGCAATTCGCCACAAGACAGTTCATTGACACGGCTCTTCCCTGGCGACACTCCTCACTGTCGGAATGCAGTCACCATTAGCCACAAGAGTACCTTTCTTGTAAGGATATTTATTATTATTACAGTTCTCATTTAATCCGTTCCGTTTGTGGAAAGATAAAATACGGACGGCTGATCAAGTGTGAATAATAGGATCGGATTTCGTAAAAAAGTAATTTAAGAGTCTGCTCATCTACTCTATATTTATTTGGAAAAGACAAAAAGTTTTCACGACGGTCGAGCATTAAACCGAAATTATTTTAGCTGCGTGTTTATTGATCCTTCTTTACTTCAAATTTTAATATAAAAATATTATTAAGTTGGATTTATATATCCTCACCGTGACTTTTATGATAAGCTTTGATTTAGATTCAATTACCGTTTCCTGCCTTTAACGCATCCTTAAGAGCCTTTAACTAAAAGCCTCGCAGTAAGGATTTGAGTTCTGCAAACTTTATAGGTATTGCATTAACCGCCATAAAATTGAATATGAAATCGGGCTTACAAATATAAATGGAATTATTTGTTTATTTCATTAAATGTACATGGCCAAGTCAAACTTACGTTAATATATTAAATATTTCATATATTTTTTAAAATACCTAAGTGGTAATTTGTAATGGTTTCGACCAGATATTTTTAAGATATAATAAAACTTGAAAAGTTGCATATGATTAAACCGTGACAGCAGCCATGCCATACTCAGGACTCCGATGATCCTCTGATAAACCCATTAAGGTTTCAGGACGTGTACCGCGCGCGACTGCAAACTACCAACTAGCACCACTTCCGACAAACAATTTGATTGAAATCGGTATTCTGCCGCCTGATGGGAGGAACCGTCGTGAGCCATTAAACAGCTCGAGAACACCGTACCCAACATTAATTTAATCTAACAATTTTCGCCATGAATTGCAGAAATAATTAAAAGAGAAAGAAAGATAAGCCAGCTATTTTCGTAGTGAATATATATAAAGCTAAAGCTATCTAGAATGAGACGGCGACAGTATGGCGCTACGGCTGGAAGTCGAGAGGATGAGCACAGGTAATGTACGGTCGGCGAGTGCTACAGAGGGCACGCAGAGTGCGTTATTTACATAATAGCGCGGACCGGGCAACCTTGGCGCATCGCCGCCTCACAACTTTCCTCACGAGCCCACATATTTGCATGGTCACATCATAATATTAGCGTTTATCGACGGAAAGCGTCGTAACAGCAATGAATCATAGAGCTCGGCAGTTCGGCTGGGCGGTTCAAGTTCAGCGCTGCTGCGATGACTCGTCGCCGCGTGTCGTTGACTCCGGTCCATCGGACTATTACAATGATGCAATGCAAGAGGCAGAGCGTGAACTATTCGCAGGGGACGGTTCTCGGTGGATGGCGGTGGTGCAGTCGCCGGTCGCCGAGGCGGTGCGTTGCCCGCGGCGACGGCGGCGGCTGCATTGCGCGTCCACCCGCTATTATAAGGATTGCCATCGTAATTCATTAGCTGACTCTGTTCGCCTCGCGTTATTTATGACCGCTTAGCTTTGGTGCGAAACACTTTCTTTGTCGCATTTCAAAGTTGCAGCTTTAAACATCTGAATAGAACATTAGAGGTCAAGGTTTAGTCGTCGTACAATGTTTCTTTCATCGGCTTTGAAAGGATTTGCTTGCGTTCTTTCAATTTATTGCCGCGCTGGTATTTAAATGCCAAAGGGTTTGTTCAATAGTCTTGATTGCTTTGACAAGTACGCTCTACATTGGTTATTAAAATGAGTACCTAATGAAAATGACGCTGCAAATTTCAACTTAGTAGGTATCCGACGCAACAGAGGAGAAATAATTTATTTTTAATCATGGTTAGCTATCCGCTGATTATCGCTAGGTAGTGAATCTTTTGCAAATAAATACAATGTTATCGCAGTTATTTTAGTTTTACACCTGGGTAATAATTTTCATCCTGCACGCCTCTACATCCAAGGTTAGCTTGAGATAGCGTTGCCTAATTGGCAGGGGGGATATAATCTGTTTTAGAATTAATTATCGAGCGGGGCAGGCGCAGGCGGTCTGACGAGCGGCAGGAGGCGTCCGCGGAACCCGCTCCACTTCCCGGAAGGTTCTGACTCGTGTTTTAATCGCAGTGTTGATATTATTATCCTCGTACAATATATTAAGTTGCGATGAGATCTGCGCGATGTGCGCTCGCTCGCGGGATACGTGGTCGCGCATCTCTCGCGGGACCTCGCCGCATCCCGACCGCTATCGATTCACATCTTCGATTAATTTATCCACATGTTATAAAAGCTTACGACTGACATTTATCGCCTAGCGTATCTGAGATTTTGATGCGATCTATTTCGATGCGATCGCTAACTATTACCTACATCCTACATTAGGTTAGACAAGGTCTGGCTCGAGAAGGTGATCCCAGATGGTCGAAGATCTTGAAGTTAAGACTGAGGAGTCGTTATCCTCATTGATAGCTTATTTCAGCTTACTTCAGGGAAAAAGTGTCCTGTTTTAAAACTTTGTGAAATGGATTGGATTACTTATTGACTCGTCTTTACGTCTTTGCCTTGATTTAATTCCATAACTAACGTAAATATATTCGAGAAAATGTATGAAAGGCACGCGTTCGCGCGGAAAGTACGATGTGAAAGCAATCCCTAGGGAATCCGGAACCGACGACGCAGCTCTAATTGTGCAATTGAGTTTTAGATACGCCATTGCACCGTTAGTTTTCGCTCATTCTTTTTCTATTCTCTGAGGTATAATAGTAGGTAGTAGAGCGACGTAAGTCGTCCACTTCGTCCAAGTAATGTGTGTGTTCAAGAACAACTTCAAAGAGATCTCACGTACTTGAGCATTTGACCTGACTAGGTTTAAGTGCCTGTCATGAAATGTTTTATTAGACGCAGATATAATGTAAATATTTAATTGTTATTAGAAAAATAACATCAATAGGTAAAATAGGCCAGTGCGGTGGTTAAGGCTCGGTCGCAATTCGTGGGCAGGCTTATGTTCAGCTGTGGACTATACGGTACAAAATCATCAAAAACGTGCCTATTAATTAGTACACAGACAATTTTTTAGATGTCACTTTCCCTCTTGAGCAATGTTGGTCCAAACACGCATAGGGCAAAAATTTTAAAATGACGTCTTTTTGATTTTTACTTGAGTATTGTCAGTCAACACACCAACTATACTCCATTTCCTGTGATTGAAACTAATAAAAATACTCCAACTACGTAAAAGTTAAACAAACAAGTCGAGATGGGGTCAATATTGTGAGTGTCAACAGCGATAACAAAGAACCGCACAACTGGTTGCTAAACATGCCTCTCAAATAAGACAATCTTTAACACTTAAAAGGATCAGATTTAGGGTTCCGATTTCCTGTATCAGAATGGATGTAGAACTCTAATTGAGGCTGTTTTTAACATACTTCATAAAAGGAGGATATTCGCGATCCCTCCGCCAATTACTCGTATGAACCGATTTTGGTGGTTATTTATTGTTTGGTATAACTTCAAAGTGGTCCCATTTAAATCGGCTGAGCTGTATATGTAAAATCAACTACAATCAAAAAAAGATATAGGTACATCGATTCGAGCGAACTATTCGAATTCTGTACACGATTGAAGTCGGTTGTGCCATTTTTGACGAAAAATAGTAAAGTTCAAGTAAAATCTGGGAGTCATCAAATCTACAGTACCTAAACAGAGTAGGGTGTCTAAGTAAGTGTGCTTAATCCTAGATAGCATCTCTACTTAAGATAACGTAGGATGTGGTCAAACGCAAATCTAACTAGAATACAAAAGAAACATTTCATGTCTATCTGACTGTAAGTCATAGCATGACATTATTATTCAATAACTTAGTGACAAAAGTAATATAAAAATATTGTTAACTATTCGTATTTGAGATCGGTTTGACTTTGTCACGTTTTGTCTGAAATAAGCAAAAATGCAAGCTATGAAAAAAAACGAATGGAAATAAAATGTAGCGTTGATACTTTTGAACAAATCCTGCTCACAGAGATAATTTTTCCAAACATTTTTTTGTTGTTGTTCAAAGTTGTGAGTTGTTCAAAACAGAAACCATAAAGTGAAAATTTACTGCAGAACCCTTTCCAAAGAATTAGTCAAAATATGTACACGTGACGGATTTTAACTAATTTGCTAAAGAATTATAATTCTTATCGCTTTCAGATAGAGGCCATTATTTTGAGGAATTTGTGCGTTACTTCGTGAGAAAACCACGATCGACGACGCCGATCAGCCATCGAGATTGGATTTACGATATCTCGGAGCCACGTTCGTAACCTTGAACCCGTGAGAAGGAAATAACACCTTCGTATAGTAAACCGTGTTATGCGAATTATGTCATAGTCGGAACTTTGACTCGTAACAGAACTTTTGATATTAAGAAATCTATGATCGGCGTGTATACAGGGTGATTCAGAACTGGTGTACTAAGGCGAAAGGAGGCGATTCAGACCATCATTATGATTTTTTTAACTATTAATCATTGATATTGTAATTATTTTTATCAATTTTTTACATTTATATTTTTACAATTTGACTTTTTATTTCATTTAATATTTACGGGCAGACGAAAATCTACCAAATTGGATAGATCATTTAGGTTTTCATCATTCATACAACTACGAGTAGCACCTTCTTTTGTTTACTTGTTTTTATTTTTTTGTGGTTTCTTTGATTGATAGGGATGATGGTTAAGCTTCCTTTGACATTGATAATTAATATTTGTGTAAGTAATCTTTTGGCTTAATACAGGGTAAGCAGATAACCCTGTATAACTGCCGGCCTGCCGCTTTGCCTAAATCACAATGATCGTCTTAGGACTCTTAGGGTTCGTTTTGCTAAATCGTGACGTCGCTACACATTGCAATTCACTATATGATCATTTGACCATTCGATTAATAAGTCCGAGTCAATGATTGCACTTACTACGAATTTAGTCAGGTCATCTACTTAATTAGTTTATGCGTACCTATTGTATACAAGCATCGTATGAATCGGAATCTAGTCATATATCGAGTCAGAAAACTGGCAGAGAAAAGTAATAGGCCAATAAAAATAATCCTGTACACAAGTTAGAGATGTTTCCACGCAGAAGTATAAATTTTTCTTCATCTACGTACGAGTAAAGGTTAATACGATTATTGTTGGCGCGCGCTCACCCGTCCGGGACCGCGAACAATCGTTCACTAATGATTTTTCCCTACCTCATCCCTAATTATACGCTGGTTGTGATCGATTAAAGCACTGGGAAGATTCGGTTCATTGATTACGATACAAGTATGGGTGTTGTTGGGCGTAAGAATTATTTTTAGCATACTACGTCGTCCTTCGCCGCGAGCCACGGCAACGACCGGACTGCATTAATTGCAGACCCTACGTAATAATACGAGGTAGGTACGAGTAATATTGTGGAAGATTGCGTCTCGGGATGTGCTTAAATACTTATACTAACCTTTATCTTGTTGAGAAACTTCAACAAGCGTTTTTCTTATTTCATATCCACTCACGTATGGAGATTGTGCGTGGGACTGGATGAAGAATGCTGTGTTAGTAGCAAAATTTTGAACTGCGCTCTTAGAAATTATCCTTCGGTACAAATAAAATTACATATGATTTTATAGTTTTACAACTCACGGGTTGCCCCGGATCTTTGAAAGGCATTGGTGGGGCAGAAGCCAATACCAAGAGGCCCTTTTAAAATCATTATGTAAAAATACAGTTTTTGGGTGATAGGAAGAGGGAAACTGTTGTAAAGACGGGGAATACCTAGGTACAGTTTTTGGGCTAATATATTATAATGAATTATTACGTGTTTATATAAGCTGGTCTATGGAATGAGGTAGGTACGGCACCCGCCAAGTAATGCCTCATTTCAAAATATTTAGGCAGGTGGTGACTTGTACTCCGCTAAATGGGCCCCCCATAAAGTTGGCGCCTGAGGGGTAACATTGGTGTGGACGGCTTAGGGTGTCGAGAAGCGTCTTGCGCTTTCACTAGACGCTACTCGCGGCGTTATGGCCTTTAACACTTCCACCCTGGAGCTTAGGGTTATAGCTCTTGCTATTTCCACTCCAAGCCGGCCAGGCAAGAGGGGAGTCAGGGGACTCATTTAGCCCCAGGGAATGTGGATTCTCGGTGTCGCCAATCACCGACGGCGCGCCACAAAGCTGCCTCTGCGATCTTTAGTTATTATTGGTTTATTTTTTTTTCTGGTTAATCCATAACGAGTCACGTTGTCAAACTATGTTTTGCTATTTACACCGAATCAGATTGCGAATTATAGGTTTCTATCTAAGAGTGGGTACCGTTCGAATTCTTGGGTAGACTATCTTACTCGTAAACACAACAGAAATTTTACGCGAGAAATAAACATTATATCAGGCACATAAAACAAAAACGATGAGATAACCAAGACATAAATCTCTCGCCTTTGTACCGTATTTACTTACATGATATGCAAAATTGATTATACGCTCAAATTACCCACGGGTCGAAAGCTGTGATTCTACTAAACATATTCACTTGGTTTTCTGTCCATGATCGAGGGAAATTATAGAGAGGAGATAGCGCGGAGGCTTCGGCCCACACCACTGCTCTGACACCTCCGAGAGCGCGGCACCTCACCAATTATAACGGGACACGCTCTTACCTTTAGGAAGTCTAGGTTTAACCATCAGAAGCGTGTAATGTTGAACTTTACGCAGTAATTGCTTAAACACACAGCCGCTGCCTGCGCCGCCGCTCGGCACCGAAGGAATCAATAACGTTATCCCGGCGCTTATCGTCGCATCGAGTACCTACTCGTATATTGGTCTATGGTATACTGCGAGAGAGGTTTATTATACTTTCGAGCAGTAAGTTGGTGAAAACACAATACGTAATGTTTTCTAGCGCTATTGGATCATCATTCTAAATTTGATTACCTATTATCAGTAGTTAAGATCGTGGAGCTACAGTACCTACATTCAAAGAATTTCGATTCGCAATGTACCAACACAAACAGCGCGATGTGCAATTTTCAATCGAAGCGTGGCCCGTAGACTGCCATTTAGGTGGTTTGCTTATATTATTGATTTCTATGATTTCTTAAAATATTACACCAAACTTTTCACAATTTTCTAATAAAAGCAGCACCATTCTATTGAGGTAAGTCTTAGAGTTATCAACTTGTATGTCTGATAACATAATGGTTATTTTGACAACTTCATCAAACTCTAACTTACAGAGTTAATCTCTGTGCTTTTAAGAAAAAGCGTACGACACGCAACGCCGGAATGAAAAGAAAACAAAAACAAGAGGAAAACTGTTACAATATTTCACAGTTACAAAAAGCAAAGTGTCGCATGAGGCGGGTTGATGAGCTCAGCAGCCAGTGAGCATGCAAATGGGACACGGCGTGGGGCAGATAACGCCGGCCGACGGTGGCTCACCAAAAAGCCTAAATTGCACTTCAAACCGGTGCCGGCACATTTACTAAAGAATTGCTCGTGTGCGAGTCGGATTCGGGCACCGAGAGTTCCGTACTACGAAGTTGAATTTTTAGATACGAGTAACTAATCCTAGAGCAAGATAGAGTTGCACTAGAATATTTTATGATTTTATTTTGCCTCATGCTTATGTAGGTAAAAATCTAAGTTTATATAAATCATTACAAAAACTTAAATTTCAAGTTTGGGACTTTTTCTATAATGGTCACCATTTCTAAAGAGTTAATTCAAGAAAAAAATGCCGAGAAACTATTGTTTGAAAAGATTTTGACTTCTGTTTTTTATTACTATTCTCAGCTAGCTCATATTTTCACCCCACTCCTTTACACATAAACTCGGTTTGCTATAAGTTATGTAATAATATATGTTTTTAATGTAAATTTTCAATAAAAATAAGAATATTGATAACTTATTCTTGACAACTGACAGGCAGTTGAAGCTCAGTAATAAGATCTTGTTTCTACCTTTAGTCTAAGGAACCCTAAAAGACACAAAACAACGAAATGATATCAATCAAGCCCTCTAAAATAACCGAGTCTGATTCGAGCTTTTGGATCCTTGATTAGATCGAGTCGGCGACGGCAATCTCTCCACGTTGATTGGAATATATTTTACAGCGATAAATATGACACCTATAGGCTGACTGAAAGAGCTTAATTATTCCGCGCATGCTAACTTCAACTGGGAGAAAAACAATAAAGTAGAAGAGCTGCATTGTTGCGATTCGTTTTGTAGATTTAACACGGCATGTCAAACTTTGTAGATAGACATTTTAACAGGCAAAAAACAGGTAATTGAGCTTTTGGTTCGTTCAACCTCCAGCGCTGGTTCGTTCCGTGCAGGATAGAGAAACAAGACTTTTCTTAATTAATGTTATAACCGTTAAAACCATGTTTATGGTGTTGATATCACAGTTAATAGTGAAGATCGAGACAAGTGCTAGTATCGTAAAGTTTACCGTTTTATATCAGAGTAATATTTCAAAGTAGGTAGAGTAATGCGAAAAAGGTGGTAAGTGGTAATACGTCTTGTTGTAAGATAGTGACGTGATGACTAGTTTTAGCCCGGAGGATTCATTGGAATTATAGCCCTATGAATAAAATATGCATGAATATTAATTAACAACGTCGTTGTTGAACCATTACATATGACTGATAACTTACTATTCTTAAGGGCGACTTTAGTAGGTACCTTCTATAATATGAACAACGTTTATTATGCAATCAACCCAGAAAATGCGAGTAAAAATCAGCTTTTACATAAAAACGTACATTGAATTTAGTGAAATGTATAGAAAAGATAATTTTTTTGCGAATTTAGGATTAGTTCCCCTTAAGTGTCAAACTACCATCGATCGTCACCACCATTTACGGAACCCTATTATACGCGTGTTTCGACATGTTCTTGACGCCTATTTATAAATTATAATTTTTGCAGCACATTGTCGTCATTACAAAAAGTCGCATTTCAAAAGTGAACAATAGACATCCGATAGGCGCGACGATATAATGAGCCATCGGAATAGGAAGTTACCCGCAAAGCCTATTAAAATACGTCACTGATCACGACTGTGAATACATAACGAAACAGAAAATCATGAAGCTTCAGCTTAGAATTATGGAGTCACGGAGCTTTACCAATTTTGTGAATAGAATATGACGCTGTCTAAACTAGTTTATACATGCCGTTTTGCCTTTTGTTTATTTGTTATTTTGTTTATTTGCCTATTACACTCTCCAACCCTTAAACTACATAATAAGCCCGATTACAGAGGCGCCAGCGTAAATTTAATAGCAACGTAAAAAGCGTTCTCTCTATCGAAATGCTTAAAGTGAAAAAGAAACAGAACTATGCTATTTAGCTAATATAATTACGATGACGCCTCTGTAATCGGGCTCAATATCGATGCAAAAATCAAGTCAAGTCAACGTGAAAGAGTAGGTACCTACAAACAAACTATCAAACACACTTTCAGATTTTTAATATTAGGATAGTATTGATCCTCGCCTTTAAATTTTAACTAGGATCATCTATCACTTCAACTTTCGTAAACTTTGTAAATTTAATATTATAATTATGAACTAAAGAGCTTATATTTCGATGTTAGAGCTATAATTGATTATTGTTACATTTTTTTGTATTGTAATATACAAATAATTTGCTCCTTGTCAATAAAAAAGATGATTGTTACACTTCAGAATTTTGTTACAATTCAGTTTTATTTATCCGGGTATAATAAGGAATCGGTGTACTCAGACATTACATCTACCGAAAAAATTCTTCAAAGTAAATGTTAGTAAAGACTGCATCAAAAACCAAAGCGTAGCTAAAGAGACGGCCGTGGGTAGCGGTTCTGATTTTAACAATTTAGAAAAGAAAAGAAAAAATACATTGCACCTAAAAGTGTAATTCTTTCTTACCTTCCCCTGTACTGTAAAATTAAAAAAATATTAAATTAAAAATCATTTTATTTCAAGAATTATTATATCCTATCCACGTCTGTCAGTTTGTCGTCCTATTAGGCACGAGTCTTTCTGTTCTCTATTAACATATATAGAGGTACTGATGTATTACAGTAAGGCTCCACTGACGACAAACAGATAATAATAATCAAGCTTGCGCCTAATACAGTAAAAAATTGTTAATTGTTGAACTCCGGTAATGCTATAACAATTTAGCGAATTGAATAATTTATAGATACGCCTATTATAATGTGTTGACTGTAGACCTAGTCACGAAGTAGAGGGGGGCAATTTGTTTTAGTTACCTACTGTAGCTCTGCGACTACAATTATTACTTGCTCGATTTGCTCTACCGAGAACGTGACCACTCTATTCAATGTTCTGAACGCATTCGCCCTATACTTATCTCGGTAGATAGACGCAAAGAATGGACCATTTTACACATTAGTCGGTTTTTTATTGGCGCGACGAGATATGGAATGGATCTTATGAGCAAATAAGTGTAAGTAAAAATGCGCGCTGCATAAAAGTAAGGTTGGAAAACACAAACAGTACCTATGTGTGTAAGTTGAGAAGTCGTCATCATAAAAATATTTCTTTGGATATCCAACATGAAAGAAATGGCATGATTATATGTCGCGAAGAAACACGGGAGCAATCACAAAAAAACATCAGCGTCATCGTTCTGTTCTACGTTTCTGACTTATTATTGTCGACATTACTATAACTTTTGAAACAGAATAAGAGCTCACACACTGTTCCACTGACACTAACAGTGTGACGGTGGTAATTGTATTTGTTTATCATCTTGAAGCTAGTAAAAAGTAGATGGTATGACAAGAGAACGTGGGTGCTTGTTTTTACAAAAAAAAAAGTTTTTGTACGGTTTTTTTGAACCGACTAATGAAAACTTTTAGCTGAATGTTACGTAGGATGACGACACACGCAAAATGTAATTCGTCTGAAATGGAACACGTTTAAAGATTGATGGCACGAAGCTATTCAAAAACCTAAATGGCTATTATTTATACAGCGTGAGTGATTTTTAACTCTTCACAAATGATGGAAATGTAAAAAAGAGAACCGTAGTACATAAACTATCTGTGTACAAAAGTATACAATTATTATACGAAAAAAGTGAAAAAAGTTAGTGCAGCGGTGTGAACCTTTTTACTCTTCTGTCTCTTTTTTAACTTTTGAATAATCAGCATCGGGAACGAAATAGGCTGTACGTAGTCTCCAGTCACGAGATACACTAAACATTTTTATGGAAGAATCGTAGGCCCGGGAAAAATTTTACAGCGTAGGCTATGCAAATGGCGAGCGCTGGTATTTCGTATGCGATGTAATGACTACTACATATCCCGAATGTTATTCAGGCATGTTGTGCCGGGTCGGCGCATGCGCAATATTTTATTTTTGCCACGGATCATATAACCGGCTGACAGTTGCTCCCCCTACGAAAATATTATGGTCAGATTAACGTAGTGATGTTAATAAAATAGTTTATGATTGTTCAGTTCCATAGATATTATTTTTGTTTTGCAGTTTCATAGAGATATAGAGAGTGTCAGCTTCAAGCAAGAACTTGGCACAATTTGTAATATGTATGACATAGTATAAAACAAAGTTGCTTCCCGCTGTCTGTCCCCATGTATGCTTATATCTTTAAAACTACGCAACGGATTTTGATGCGGTTTTTAATAGATAGAGTTATTTAAGAGGAATGTTTAAATGTATAATACACCTGTGCGAAGCTAGGGCGGGTCGCTTGTGTATGATAAATTGTGGAGCGTTTACATAAGATTCCTTTAACTAGTGATAACAGTATAGACATTCTAAGGAGGTCAACTTCATCGACTGTACTACTTTAAAGTGACTTAATTTAATTACCGCCTCAATTCCATAAACTAACGAGAATAACAATAAGCCCTCGCTTCATCTAACGCTGTTGTGCGTGTAACGTACTGAATTAAATTGAGAATACATAGATGTTTTCTGCATGCGCGATCTACTGGGTGTATCACCTTCGATTTATGTTGTCCATTGCTGTTGCGGTTGACTATTACGTGGTTATTTTTAAAGTTGCATTAAAACGATAGCGAGCGGAGTTTTTATCATAATAGTGGCAATCAAAGTAGGCGACGACGACCACCGGGGTCGGAATAACTTTATGAAACATTAGAATAATTGTGCGCTCCTGACGAACTCGGCAGCAATCGCCTTGTTGTAAAACTAATGAGGCTTATATATCCGAAAGTGTTCATAATGTCTCTGGCACAAAGTTGTAGCCGTAAGAGAGAGGCCTATACCCAGAAGTGCGACAGAAAAGGCTGCGGATGGTGATGATGATGAAAGTTGTATCAAAGGTACATCTTTGTAGAAAAGCTCTGATGACGCATAGCGTAAATCAGTGAATGCAAGTTACGAATTTTTTTATATTGGTACCAATATTGGACCATATTTCATCATAATAAAAGGTTATGTTGGTATAGGCCGCGCCACACTAGCCAGTATACTGTCCAGTCAGCAGGACTCCTACATAACCACCCGCCTGCCCTCGAGGTGTGGTGGTCTCTATAAAAGATTTCACCTGGTAAAAAAAAAGGCCGCGCCACACAAGTTGACGGATGTGAAGTTAACTACAAGCTGCGCAATAGCCAATCAACTTGCGGCTTTATATGAGCTTCAGTCAGGATTGGATATTGCGCAGCTTGTAGCTAACTTCACTTCCGCCAACTTGTGTGGCGCGGCTATAAAGCCATTTTGAATTTCCTATTGCGAGTTCGAAGGCCAAGTTTTAGAGATAAAATAGAAAACTGTGATGTGAAAAACTTCTAGCACATCTTAACAAACAGCTTATGTTTCTAAATAGCTTAAAACTAGTCAATTGATATAATTAAATATAACAACTTTCCCTTCTCAAGCCTCATTCAAAGAAAATTAAACGTCTACATACCTATTACAAAATAAAAACAGACAGAGTTGACATAGAAAATGCTAAAAGTTCTCGGATCGCAGATAATTTACAGTTACACACGTTTATCTAACTAAACGGTTTTTTCCTTGGATACCGCTAAAGCCGTTATATCCCTTGCAGACAGGTGAGTCTTTTTCAAGCTACATCACCGCGGAATGTCTTGACGAGTACCTTCGACATATTAGCTGTAGGTACGAGTATCTAATGCGTGAAGGAGAAAAACCAACTAATGGCTCAATAACACAAGCTTAAATTTTACAAAAATGTTCCGTTAGTACTAGAACAGGACCTACAGTGATAATGGTTATGTTTTGGATTCTTACTATTTCTAAATTAATAGTAACTGATGAAAGAGTGATGTAAAAAATGTTTTAAAATTTGGTATAAATTTTAATTTGGTATAAATTGTTAGTCAGACATATGCTTTCCAGGTGGACTTATGATCATCAGGTCTGAAACTAGAGTCGAGATCCTGAGAAATTAGAACTCTTTAGTTTTTATGCTACAGCAGTTTGGTTCAGAAGGGCTTGAGCTCTATCGTTTGGGTAGGTAGGTTTTAAGGTTTTTGTCTAAAAATAGTCTATTCTTGAATTGGTCAATTTAATATAATTAATATAAATATTATAAAGAGAAAAGATTTTATTGTTTGTTTGCATTGAATAGGCTCCGAAACTACTGACCGATTCTAAAAATTATTTCACTGTTGGGAAGCTACACTATTCCTGGGTGACATAGGCTATAATAAAATTTTTTTGAATCAAGGATTCTTACCCGGGCGAGCACGGGGCTGGCAGCTAGTTTAATATAAAACTATGACACATGACAGGATTTTAGTAATTTAAAACTAGTAAAATAAAATTAATTTTCGCAAAAAAGGCACAACCGATATCAATAGTGTACAAAATTCATATATTTCGCTCTAATCGTTTTATATATTGTTTTTACATTATTGTTGATTTATCAAAAAACGGCTAATCCGATTTCGATTAAATTTCAATGAGACAACTTCGGAAGTATACTGTTTGGAACTAAAAAAATATTTTTTTAAATCAGTTCACAATTGGAGAAAATATCTATGAACATACACAAAAAATAACTCTACTTACTCCTTTTTGGAAGTCGGTTAAAATACACACAACTTGTACATTTTCTCTCAGTACAAAGTTGTCCTTTGGAAAATAGACAAGGAATGAAATACCAGCGATGGAGCTAATTTAATATTCTCGGTAGAGGTCTCCCGGTCGCATGATTGGCGCATTAATAGTTTTGTTTGGGCGGCATGTGCGGCCCCATTACTGCTATTATTCAAAACATCGGAGTCATGCACCCGTTCAATTAAATACATCTCGAAGCGGGCTAAGTCTTCAGACAAAAAACAAAATGTTCGTAGCGCTCGAATCTCCTTCTTTTTCTTCTTTCTGCAGCTATTAAAGTTTGATTTTTTTAAAGGGGGAATTTTATTGTATCGACTGCTACGCTATAACTCATTGGATGTAAAACAATACCGATAGGTATCGCTCGGGAGCGATTAAAAAGAAATGCGAAAGGTTTCAACGCAGCCTGGAGTAATTCAACTTTTGCACGGTTCATTTTAAGTGCACTGTCTTGTATTGCAAATTCCATAGTGATGTGTTGCCTAATAAAAATGTTTATGCTGCCATTCTCTTCTAGCGAAGGCTCTGTTTATAAAGTGTGAGTGATTATAAGGCTGGCTGGGCGCGGGAGTGTCAAAGCCGGGAGGGCGGTATGCGAGCAGTGCAAAAGCGTCCTAACAATTAACGTGGCTTTCAAACCAACATGTTTAAGAGAGCATAACAAATGTTTCTGATTTAAATAAATCGTTTATGATGTTCTATGTTAAAATAAGAGATGTCTATGGTTGGAGTTGGTCATTCTATGTCATACTACTTGCAATTCAAACATGACATTCTGTTTCCATTTTCTATAGGTATCATATTTTATTTATTTGGACGACATAAATGTATTTTCGTTCAGGTAGGTAAGTAGTAATTTTATGAATTAACAATGTAGTTTTATAGGTAAGTAAGTAGGTATGTGAATCCTCCAACCCGCTAAGTACTGGGTCAGCATGGTGGGTATGATTCTATTGCCGTTAGAAGGTAAGCTCTTGTTGTTGTTAACATCAAAGGTTGTAAGTATTACCCTAGTACAGTAAGTACCTATACATATTATGTAGTTAAAAATATAATATTAAAACTAATAAAACATTTCTGCAATCATTTTAAGATGGTACATGATTTCTCTAAGTAGTCGTCTCGGGGGTTCATTTTAAATACGAGTAAATATTGACTAAATTTTTTTTACACCTTAAAATTGTAATTGGAAAATATTACAATAAACTTTTCCGATTTAAATCGGAAAATTAGGTCCATTTTACTTACACACTTTTTAAAAAAGTATGTACTTAAGTAAAAATATTCACTTTTCGTACGAGAAAGAGCGTAATGCGCGAAAATGCTCTTAACGAGTGACATGGCGGCGGCTTTCAAGTGTCTCATCATCGTACATAGAAAACCTTCTTATTTCAGTGAATTTTCTAATGTGGACAATCTTAGAAAGCTGACAAGTTTGTTACAAAGGCTTACTAATAGGTACGAGTACTTATAAGTTTATGTAGAAAATAGGTAAATTATTTCCTATCGTTTAATATTCGTTTATGAAATAGGTATTAAGTATATGTAATTTTGATGATAGGTTTTATAAATACATGGCTGTGTTTAAAATACCCTAAGGTAAACCCCGCGAGACAGGATTCTCCTAGTGCAGGACCCGCAATTCAACCCGCAATCATTTTACATTAGTAAACTGTAGTAGTAATTACTATAGCATCATCAACTAACTAGATATAATTTATATTTTAAATACCTACTCGTTTATGTGCTAAGATTTAATGTAAACTTTTTGGTAAGTAAATGTTTTTTGTATTTTTATTTGTACTGTTGTTTTTGTCATGTCTTTAATACTTACCACCAATTTATCGTAAATTTAATTTGCAATAGTAGGTATTAGTTCAGATAATTACAACACTTAGATATCAAGCCGTATTTGTTGATATGTGCAAAATATATATTGCTGTCATAGTTGTATCATAATTATCATTGCAGCCATAGGACGTCCACCGCTACACATAGGCTACCCTTCAGATCCCCAATAAAATCATTTGGAAGCCACTTGCATCTAGTGCAAATTCAAATTAATTTAATAAAATAACAAAGAAATACACAGATATTTAAAGTAAGTAATTTAGTATGATCTACTAAAGCCTTTAAAATAAAGTCCACTTTAGTCATAAGTAGGTTACTTTACGTTACGAGTGCGCGCGGCGTGCGTTGATGTCTTTTGTACCAAACAATTTACGTCATCACTAAATCTAGTTTATTCCTCTTAACCGACTTCTAAAAGGAGAAGGATCTCCGTTCTGGTTTATTTCTTAGTACGTAGGGTTTTTAAATCTGCTGTTTTTTAAAACAATACTTTTTTTTTGTAATTGTACCATTAATATAAAAAAATAACGTAAGAGTATTATCATATTGAGATAATGTAATATGTAAAAAAGTATACCTACTAATAATACGGATATAATTTATAAATGTTTAAGCACCTGTTCCAATTCGAATTGTAACCATGGATTTAATTGCTTCGTAACGATAAATTGTACAAACAAATGTATCACATATTTCAATTCGCTGGTTAAATCAAATAAATGACACATCTTTGTTCATGAAACCTAATTAAATAAGATAGTTAAATGTTATAATTTGCATTTAAAATTAAGAACGTAGCTAAAGCTAGGCTTAAAATAATAAAAATTAAACGTATAGAACGGGCACATTGATAAATAAGCAGTCAATAGAATCTCTACATTGCAGTTGGAATAGTTTCAATTAATAGCACAACATATATTATTTATTGCTAAACAAAATTCACGATCGCCCGTGTATTCAGATCCAGACCTAATTTATTTAATTGCCATTGCGGCGTCGCGGGCGCGATTCTCAATGAGCGATACACAAAGGCGCACCCTTGAACGTGCCGCGGTATCGTGAGCCGAGAAAAAACTACGACAACGTCGACAACCCTTCGGACAAGCGAAGAATTTGCGTCGACCGCAACAAGAACAAATTGAGAGCGAACTATTGTGCGGTACGATTTGGCGAGATAAGTCGCGAGGTGCGCGGGCGCCGATCGCCCGCCGCCGGACGTCCGCGGCTGACGGCACCGCACCACCGGTCGTCCGCTGCGGATTTACGTACATTGATGGTTGTGTACGGGACTGTTAGACGTTGTCGCATCTGCTGGGCAATGTAGGTGGTATTAGAGTGGTTTGTCGCCGCAGCGGTCCCAGCTAGTGGTGCGCGCGGGACGCGTCTCAGTTATAAGAAGGGGTCCAGAGCAGCGCGCGCTCAGTGTGTCGGTATCCCGTGTTAGAGCGCGCTCCTATCCCGCGCATCCGTCCGCAGACTCGCATCGCAACATGCAGCTCGTTTTAGCAACCTGTCTTTTGCTCATCGCAGCCACCCTTCGACCCGTCGCAGGTATGTTTATCCTTCAATTGACGTGATTACCTCGATTGAGCAATAATAGTAATAGTTTGTCATATGTCATTGAGGCCAATTTAATTTTAGTCTCTGACCAACCGGGAAGCGGTTACTATATGATTCAAAATATAAGATGATAAAGTTGTTATCTTCCTGAAAACATGAAGTTAAAATGTTTATGACGGAGTTTTAAAGTAACTAATTGATAAAGCTATCAATAAAATAGAAAAAATGACAAATTTCTATTGTAATTATTACTACGATTGTAACATTTCTATTGTCATGATGTTACGATAACCAAGATAGAAGATAAAATTTGAATCAAGAATACAACCTCACTAATATTTTTGAACGTTTTTCATTTAGATTGCTTATCGTATCAGGATGGTCAACAACTTTTCCTATTGTGGGTACGTATTCTACCTGTCAGGTGAAAAATGAATAATTGAAATATTTTTTTTTAAAAAGAATCTTTACATTGAAATATTTATGACAGTAAAGCATTGGCAATACCAATCTTAAAAAAATTTTTAGCTTTAAGTTTTTGTAAAAATATTATGTTAGTATTAAATTATGTACATAATTTAAATTTCGCTTCATTAGATGACTAAAAATAATTTTTTTTTTAATCGCAAATAAGTCCAATATACCATCCCTACATAGTCGATGTACCACCTGCTCGTACTAAACAATTCGCTTCTTCCTTCATAATGCGAACCGCCAGGGATTGGAATGCCCTGCCTCCGTCATTGTTTCCTGACAATTACTATCTGGATATCTTCAAGTCAAGTGTGAATAGGACTACATACTCCATCTTCGGCTACAACTTCGCTTTCCATCAGGCGAGTTGGTGGCCAAATGTGGTACTATGCATAAAAAAAGTCCGCCGCGCTTGACCACCAGCTCGCGTGACAAAAAGCTCCGTTGTGGTCGAAGATGAAGCACACAGACTAAGAAAATACCTATTAAATATTTAGGCACAAAAGCAGTTAAACAATCACAAAAGATACATTGATTAATAAGCACAATATACGTAACTATAAAGCCCTTATTCAGTTTCCTTTTTTGGGAGTAATTTCCAGGTTCTACAATCTCCAACACTTTTGCCATGTTATTGTGAACCTTTTTATTTGGTCTAACATGTTTCGCATGAAATTTTATCGTCCAAATTTTAATTATTTTTCAATTAGTAGCCGTAGAATAGTCTAATTAGCCAAGTGGTAAGTTCATCTACTTGGGTTCAATCTATATAAAGCTGAGTTAATCAAAACATCAACTTTGACTCGAGTACTTTTACGTTAATATGGACGTAATTTCTCTCAGAATCCAATGACGTCATATATAGATATGACGTCATTGGATTTTGAGAGAAAAAAAATTAATTGTGTATAAAATCTTATCGATTTTTCCTTTTTTTTAACTTTCATAAAAAATCCCCACAAATCACGACGTATATATTTAACCTACCCACTATAATAATTTAAAACATTCAAAAGTCACCTTCAACTGTAACTTTGCGCTGTTAATTGTTAATTCGTCTAAACTTTTATGGTTAATCCCTTTATTCAAATCTATTGAACGCACACTCCCGCTTTTTAATTAAAGCCGGTTGCACACTACAACAGCGCAAGTACAGCGGACAAAAATAGTCTTGAATGTAAAGAAAGCATTGAAGACATTGCCACAAAGCGGTCGTAGGCTGCTATTCTATTGCATTACTGTTTCTCAATAAACAAAAACTACTCTTATTTCGTTTAAGTAAGGATTATAATTATGTTTTTCTTCGAGACACGTAGCATGGCTGCTGTTGTGACCTGAAGGTCTTCGACCTTCATTGTTCAGCTTTCATTAGAGTACAATGGCTGCTTTACCCCACCATCACCCTTACTGAATAGTTCTTTATTAATTCTAATTTAATTACTTTTTGTTATTGCTTGCACCACTCTTCGTAGAGATTGAGTGACTATAGATGGCTTATATTGAGATTAGTGAGTGATTTTATAAAAAAGTAGGTAATGTAGAGAAAGATATAATCTATACTTACAAATAAATAAAATTGGAGTGTCTGCTTGTAATTTTGAAATAACCGTTTTTTACTACATGTATATGAATATATAAACGGAACCTACACCAAAATAACATTTTTTATAATTTTTGTCTGTCAGTCTCTCTGTCTGTTTGTTCCGGCTAATCTCTGAAATGGCTGGACCGATTTTGACGGGACTTTTATTGGCAGGTTGCTGATGTAAAAGGAGTAACTTAGGCTACGTTTATTTTAGAAAACATATTTTTATCTCGATCTTATGCGGGTAACACGGCGGGGCGCAGCTAGTATGAAAATAATAATAATAACAATTTCACAAAACTATTTAAAGTTTGCTCTATATAGACTACAATTAAGTAAATACCTTCTCCTAAAACACACGTTTTCATACTCAACCCACATTCAACATGAAATCGAACTGTACAAATGTTTAGCAAAATTTAGTACCAAGTCTAGCACAATCCGTAGTAGGTAGTTAAAGTTAACAAGAACTATAAACTATCGAACAGTTAGTAGATACGGTAAAGGGCCAGTTGTGAAGAAGTCTGTTTTGCGTGTGTTTGTGTTGACTCAAGTGTGCAGAGAACAGGTACCCTCCGGCCTCCAAAAGTCGGCGAACAATACAACAGTAAAACAAGACACCGCCGCATCCTTCTACAGGCCAGATTTTGATATTCCACATAAGGAACACCACGAAAACACGAGAATATCCATGAGTCCAATGGTACATAAATAAAATCTTTTAACCACGCAAAGGATCCCGTTGCATCAAAAGTTGCAAAACTGGTCCCAATATTGTTATCTACGATTAGATGCTATCAAGTTTACGAAACGTTTCTTCGCGCACGTTTATTGACCAAGTTTGGAGTTGCAACTGCATGATTGGCGACTTTCTTGGAAAGAGCATTATTCAATGTCAACGACACCTGTCCGCGTAGAGACGGTCGGCTATCGGAACGCGTATTACCTCATCAAGGATCCGTAGATACTAAAGAGATTTACAACAGTCTAGTACATAGGGAACGATTCCGCTAATGAGGCGTGTCCGCGACTATCGGGCAGGTTATCGATCGGCAAGAACTAGCTGACGGAAGTATGGTGAGAAAAAAATCAGAGGGGATGCGGAGGGGGCAATAGATGGCGGTTCATCGGCCCTCGCCTATCCGTCGCGGCAGGACATCTAGCATCGACTTCCAAGGAATAATATTATGGTTTGTCGAGTCCACGTACTCGGCGTACTGGTGCAATGGTTACCGGTACCGTAAGGGACACGAGCTTCTGAGAGAATGACGAACAGAGTTGTAGAGAATGTTACTTTTTACATTCTACATTGTCGGAACATCGATAAGAGCTTGTATTTACATATGTAGCTGCAGGTGCGCTTGTTATTTCCTTATAGCGACATTGCTAAGACTTTTGCAGATGTTAAAGTACCTTCTGGTACAACTTAACAAGATATCTCATTAAGTCAATTGTTTTGCATTACCATAATTAATACCTATCCAACTAAATCGTCTTCATTGAGTTTTTAAATTTTAAACGTATTGGTAGATAAAATTAATGGTGTGGTGAGGCCGGCACAGTACAATTCTTAGTTTGTTAATGCTAAACGTTTAAGAAAACCGTTTTCAATTAGTCTGTTTTAAAACTCATTAAAGGAGAAGATTTCTATTTTAACTGCGTGATAAACTGCACAAAACGCATGCACATCGCAGGTTACAGTTGTATCAGGAAGATAAAACAGCTCATCAATAAACGGCTATTTAAATGCCTAACTGTGGTTACCATATATTTTTATGAAGCAGATGACCGTAAGTTTGCACTACTTGAGGAAGCAATCAATGGCGTGTTTAATCAACAGTTTACGAGCAAGTCGATAGCGATACGTAACAAGCCACGTTGTAGGGTAATTAATGTTTATAAACATAATAAAACACTAGCGGATAATGTTATTATAATTTATGTAACGTGCAACTTGTACCTATGTGAATCATCATTAAACCGTTTATAGATTTGCTTGGGTTTAAATGTCGACTTTCATTTCTCAATTAAGATTTTGTAATGATTATAATGTTACGAGTACGTACCCCACGTTGTTAGAGGCTATCTCCACTAGAATTACGGGAAGGTAACGTAGAACGTGACGTACATAGATAGATACATACACACAACGCGAATAACTCAACATTTTACTTATGACTTTATCATTTGTTAATATGTTTAAAACCCCTTAGAGCAAGCATCAAGATCCTGCAAAAGTCAGAATTCAGAATAAATTGGTTATATTCTTTACCATCCATGTAGATACTAATTTGTCTTAAGTGAATCAGAACATAAAAGTATTTTTGAATTATAATACCTACTCTTTAATGTATACCTAACGTAATAAGTAGCCTGCAGTTTTACCAGGGGTTAAAATAGATTTTTTACAAATCACATAAAAAATGAGCTCATATAATTATGAATATTGTGAACCATAATTATTTAATAAGCGTCGAAGGAATACAATGCAAGGAATTTTTATATTCTTCTTAAGCGCACTTAAATCATAAGCCGATCGTAAGGCAGCATTAGGCAAGGTTAATCGTCTGTGGCGGGTGCCGAAAGGAGCTAAGTGTAATTTATTGTTATCTTCACATTTCTTCCTTTTGTGGGCCTTATTATATTTCAAAAGTAATGCGACCAGTCCACCAGGTGGTGCGGTCGCATCAAATTACAATCCAACAAAAATTATACGATTTCACAAAAAATATCGAATACCGCCCTCTTTGTGTGTCCCCATAACGAGATGTGAAGAATTTTTATTGTTTTAATATCACTGGAGTACAAACCCATTACTATAATTACGGTATTTTGTATGAGAATGACGTTTTCGTCCGCTGGCTTGGGCCCGGTTATGTTTATAATGGTAATAGCCTGGAATTACGTCCTCGTTAGCGATACTGCGGGCTCATTTCAGCGGTGTTGGTATTCGCGGTCCTGGCTGGACCAGGACAGGGTCACCTTCGGGTTCGTTCGCTAAAAATAGTACTGCGGATGGCTGGCTAGTTGCTACGGGCCAGACGCCCGTCCTTGGGTAATCTCCGCCTCCCATACGCCGCGGACCTTTTTTTGTTTTCCGATCGTTATCCGACCGCGAACATCCCGAGCGTATTTCCCACGCCCGTTCAAATCATTCGATAAACGATAAAATTGCGCTTTTTACAACATAATTTGATATAGACCATTTGTGAGCAGATTTGGTAATGTTTAGATAGATTAGATCGGAATGAATGCCATAGTAATGGTCTTAGAAACTTTGAAGTGAGCCGATCGAAGATGATTACGGTTCAACGACTTTGCGTTTGAGTTAAACAATCAGCGGTTGTTGTTTATTTGCCGGCATTAAACTTGTGGTTTGACCGTGAAATAAAGTGTGGTATGAGACGGCGAGGTTCACGACTTGTTCGCGTTATGTAACGCGGTGCATCGCGCGCGCCGCCGCGTGCACCCAGCGCGCGTCACTCGCCGGCGCCCGTACCGCCGCGCTGCCGCCGTTGGCGCCAACGGTTTGTGGTTTCGCGATTACACACTCTTTAGTCACACACTATGTGCAGTGTACTGTAACTTAACAGTTTGCAACGAAGTGCAATTGTGACTTATTTATACGTTTGTATAAACATTTTGTGGTGTACAGAGTCAGCTTTTCTTATCCGGTTACGAAACAGAGCTAACAGAGTGTGGCACCCACTGTTACGTCCAGTGCTTTGCATTCATTATATGTGGATACCGCATTTGATAATTTATGTGATCAGTTTTTAGTTAAGAACTATAATATTAACTGTTTAGGTGCGTTTCATTTCATCTCTTTATAATTTTACTCGTATTCAAAATAAAAAAATATGGAGTTCGCCGGATTTACGTAAAATGAAATGGTCTTACTTTATTCGATGCTCCAAATTCCAAAACACGTTCAATATTACGAAGAAATAAAATTTTACGACTAAGAGGTAACGATATCACAAACGTGACGTAATATGATATTTTCATTTACTAAGAATGGAGATTTTTATGTCAACTTATGGGATAAGAAACCATTTTTTAAGCAGTTGAATACGACTTTTATTTTTTGTCAGTAATCATATACATTTATGTACCAATGTTGTTGTTCATGAATATTCCAACTGCACGACGTTTAAAATAATTCACACACATTTCCAAGTCAATGTATAATACTGGAGAGAGTAATGATTAGAATAATTGCCACTCGAATAGTACGGCGGTGGTCCTTGCTTATTAGAATATTTTTTTAACATACCACGACATGGCAAGAGAGCCCAGATGCTATTTAAAGACAAGACCAGTTCTATAAATTGCAATGCGTTATACGCATCGACTCTGAGTATCTACTAAATGCTTCTACAATCCAAATGCACAACAGTGGAGAAGCTGTAGAGTTGACTTAAGCGTTTTTGTTTCACAAGAAACTATAAGCACACGCACAGGAGAATTTTAAACACGCGTCATTCACTATGACTTAAGCACGTCCAGCTTGCACAACTCTTGAAAAAAGGCTCACGAGTAATGATATGCATATTATCCGAGAGATAATTAAAGCAAATATTGAACTTTAGCAATTGTAGCAAGAAGAACGACTGCAATTATGCTGTCATTCAAGGGTGCAAAAATTATAAATGTTTCTAGGAAGCACCGATACAGAACTTGATGGGGCGTGATCGGTCAGTTTTTATATTGTACAAACGTGTTTAAGATTAATTATACTTCGCAATGTAAAGGGGTCCAGGAGAACATGCGATCTGCAAAGTCTTCACTAGTATAATCGTGCTAAGTGGTATCATTCGATCCTGATACATTTTTAAAATCATTATCAGCACGCGAACAAAAAATCAGCGTTGATTCATTTTCTACACCTAATTCTGACACAAAAAACTAAATAAGCATTATAACAAAAACAAAATTGATTCTCAGAGCTGATTATAGGTTTTCCTGAGCAAAAGGGGAAACCCAAGGACCAAAAAGCCGAAACGGACAAAATATTTGCAAATAATAAAGCAGGTAGACTATAATATTGAACTCTACCATCTAGTCAATTCTAGTCACAAAATGATCTCCTGATGATGGATCGTCGTAGTTGTAAGCAATAAATCATTTCTCGGAAATAAAATTACCTAGTTGAGTATCTAACTCGATATTTCTGAATATTCTGAGGCCATCTAGGCTCAGAAATATTAATTAGAAAGATTATAATAATAAAAAAAAACATTTTGTTAAAATTCCTTTTGACTCTTCAAGTATGATCAATTTGATCAAATCATAAAGAACTTAAGAACATGAGCAATTACTTCGTAATTTCATTTTGATTCGGCTAGTTCATGGCTACATTCAAATGTGTTTTAACGATCACGAATTTGTAATATTCATACTTTTAGTATCCATGTTCCATTATTACGATGAATGGAAGGAAGTTGTTATTATTGCCGAAGACGTGAGTCCGCGAGATGGCTTTTAAACGAATTCTAATGAGACGATGTCCGCCCTAAACGGTCGTCTGATATAACGCGACAAAAACGTCTTGACATTATTACCGATGTTATTTCATCACTTTAAGAGGTCTAGCTAACTTGGTATGATAATGTTGGGGAGCGTGCTCGGTGTGAGCAATGAAGCGTCACATCTGCCCACTTCCGAGTGGAGACAGGTAGATCGTTGATTGACTAATGATATGCGAAGTGCTATTACGTATAAAGAATATGTTAATGGCCAATGGTGATGGTTCAGTACAATAAAAACGTTACCTCTACGTTGGCTCCTGCTATTACGAAAGCTTGCTTTCTGATTGAAAGTAAAATACACAAATAACTGTTTACATTGGATTCAACCAAAACTCATATCACATAGAAAAATGTCATTGATTTTTAAAAAGAATTTATTACTTCCCCGTATCATATCCGATTGCCATCAATTTATTGCCTCGTCCGTATCAAGGTAAACTATAAGGTAACCATAAAGGCATAAACATTATATCTTTCGATGGTATCAAAGTAACGCTTTTTGCGGTCTTATTTTCAGTTACATATAAGGTGTTGCGAATTTGCAATGAATCACCAGGTGGACATTCAGTGGAGCGGGCCTGCGCGTGCCTCACATTCGCGAGGTGCTTTTGGAAGCGGCCCGTTACGCTCGCGTCCGGTGGATGAGCCCGCCGGATATCTAGCATAGTGCACTCACCCTTAGCTGTAGGGTTAGCATGGCAACCAAGTACGAGAAAAGATTCTTCGTCTTTTTTATTGCGAATACCTAAGTCCGTGGTTGACCAACTCACCTGATGGTAAGCGACGTGTGTGGTCGAAGATGAAGCACACAGACTTAGAAAATATCTATTCAATCGTACCTTGAAGAGGCTTAGATTATAATCTCTTAGGAAACAAGAAAGCACTATTTGTTTGGCATGTTCTGATTAATGATTATTTTCAAAAACAGTAATTAAAAGAAGTTTTCATTTAGTTTAAGGAACACACTAAATGAAAGCTTTTTCTAACTATGTACTCCTTTTGCACTTTACACCTTAAAATGCAATGATTTAGACAGATTGTAAGTATAAAATGTTCAATGATGACGAAAAATATGCTTTTAATACCATGGATTTAAGACTTTACCAAGCATCCAAATACCCGACAGAAGACCGAGACCGAAGCTCAGGACATGGCCATAATCATCATTTTATGCCATAGGACATCCACACAAAAGATTAGCGAACTAAAAACATTATAGAACGTTTTCGTGATCGTGCATCACTGCTAGTTACGCCACTAACACAGTGCCTATAGTTACAACTAAGCATACTTTACAAGAATACTATCAAAAAAACCCAAAACGAAAATCGAAAATCGGAATCGAATCGAAATAAAAAAGTTGCAATGAGCTGAAAAGGATATCTACTTCCGAGGCCGCAACAGCCCTAGCACCGCCGGCCGCGCACCATTGCCGCGGTAGAAGTGGCGTCCGCGCTGGTTCCGACGTCGAACGTGCCGAGTGCCGCCAATGCTGTTCTCTGCTGACCTCATCAGTATGCCTCTCACGTCCCAACGACGTGCCTGGCGTCGCACTCGCTAGTCAGCCTGCAGCCCACCACTTTCTACACCACTATGACAACGACTGCAATCGTAGCGTAAATTAATTGAAACGATATTTAAACTCTATGCCAGTCTGTCAATATAGTTCACATTTACTAATAAACTTTAATAAATGCGAGAGAAAAAGAGGGAAATACGCTACTAAGTTAACTAGTAGTTTTCCGAAAAGTAGATCTCGCGACACATATCTTTAACTGAATCTTCATAAGCCTACATCTCGACTCGCTCTTGACCGATTTGGTTCATACTCGCAAAGTTAGGAGTTAGATCCTAAACAATATTACTGAATATTATCGAAATCGGCTAGTAAATAGCGAACAGCGATTTCCCCCAACTTTTGAGGGAAATACCCTCCTATCAAAAATCGCCGATGACAAAATAATTCAAACCTGTGTACCATGTTTTGTACTCGTAGATATGCGTTGAAAAATGCGACCTGTAGATGAAAACTAAAATCTGGACAGACGAAAGCTAAATCACCGTGTCTAAGACGGATATCTTTGCTTGTCCCTACGCTCGATCAAATATTAATCAATGATGACATTCAAAATGTACATAGCCCTCATGCTGCAAGGCTAGAAGATTGCAAAAAAAAAAAAGCGCGAGGATGCAACATCAACAGTATTTTTTTATTTAAATAGATGTCTCATTTATGACCCGTTGCCATATAATGGCTAAAATTCAATAACTCAAAAGAGATTTCACTAATTTACTCTAATTTGCGTAGGTATACCTAAAATAACTTACAACGAAGATGTCAAATACACAACAATCTAAAAAAACGTAGAATGACTATCGATGTAGTTATGTTTTAACACACATATACACAAAACACACATCTTTCAATAATATCTAACACTTTGCTGCTCATTATCCTGGTATACGAGAAATGTCCTTTGTCATGAAAGGCATTTGAAGAATGACAAGCGAGTGTCCATAAATTGTACTCGTTTAATAAGTCCCAGACAGAATGCTAAGTGCACCAGGAAAAAGTCGATATAAGAAGTAAAAGCGAGTAAGTGACATCCTTTATGCATGAAGCTGCATTATGCATGGATTCCAATCGCAGAATCGAGTTTGTAAATAGACAGGAGTGGACAACTTGCAATTTTGCGAATACGAAGTTTACACTGGCAAGATCTTTCTGCAAATTCATTAAAGTTTTGAATTTGCTAGTCATCAATTCTTGCAAGTCATGTGACTTGCAAGAATCGATGTAATATGCACCAAAATAGCAAAAGCTTGCCGATTGTTGTGGTCTAAAATATTGTGTAGAACTTTTTTTTTACTTGTAATCTAGCTTTATTTGTATTTAGTTTCAGTAAAGATAAATGTAGCAAATGTCGATCTTTTGCGTTTCATATAAGATTGTGGGTAAGTTGTTGTTAAGATGGATGGTAATAAATAAACATTAAAAATAATCCTTTTTAAGCTGTTTAACAACTTATACTCAGCTATGCTGTAAGCTATAAACTTGTGTATGGTATCTCGGTCCTCTTTTTACCCAACTGCCAACCAAGGATGGGTATTGTTTCTTTTTTTTTCGTTTAGTACGTAAATTATTTTGATTCATTTTAGTAAAACTATTAAATACTTACCCAAAACTGTATTGATTGGAAACGGGATTCTATTCTTCTGCGCATATAACCACTTGGTCTCTAGATTGATTATTTTGTAATAGTAAACAAAAAGGTCTTTTTAATTAAACGGTACTGTAACGGTAATGGCTGTCGTGTCGGTTGAATAAACCTCTCACTAAAGATGCTAATCTTCGTTTCTACTGGGAATTGTCTCGGAAGCATTGACAATAAAACTACGATTCGCGCGTCACGGCTTTAAGAGCTCGAACAACTCGATGCTCCACGGTAAAGCATCATTGTTTATATATTGAAGTGGACTTGGAGTCTTCTTTTTGTCCGTTAGTTTCAGTCGTGCTCTCGTTTATGGCGATAGTCGTGGATGCGATCGAGTTTCGTGATCCGACGAGCGATCCACGACCGAGTCGCATGGATGACACTGCGCTTGCATTCTTCCAACCACAGACAAACATCTACCTACAGTACACTATGGTTCAGTTACTATAAAATGTCTCCATGAGGCTTCCACAAAGTAATAAATTACGTTTGGCGCCGCACCATATTCGGAACTCATTAATATTCATGAAATTAACCATCAATGTCAAAGGATATGTGAATAATCTTCCAACCTGTATTCCATTATCGTTATAGCTTTTTTATTTTATTGACGCTTTAAAATCAAGTATAGCAATGACTTCGTAATGAAGACATTACAAGAAAGTATCTTAACTTTCAATTCATTAACGATTTAGGAAGTCATAAAGTTTGCGGTCGACCACAACAGCATGGAGTGTGAATATGCATGATTTTAAACTGGTCACGGGCCCCGTGGTGGTCTGAGCGCAGAAATCTTTGTCTTGTTTGTATTCCTCGTGTGCATAATATAAACGCAGTAAGCGTTGTAAAATAAACGTGTGAATGCGAAAATGCAAGTGCCCCGTCGGTGCTAATGAAAAGATTTAATGATTTCGAATCGTGTAAATGTAAGCAATGAATCTTACTAGTGTTGTTGACATGGATGTGGTGTCTGTGAGGGAACCGAGCACCGCGGAGGCGTCTCCGATCTCACACAGTCGCATTGATCGCGATGAGTGATCGAGGGGCGCGCCATGCCTCGGGGTCAAATTCATTTCGATGGCGGGCCCATTGTCGTCTGTCAATCTTCACAGCATCATCCCACAACCATTAAATAATATTACAACATTATTCATGCATAATATTACAGTTCAACACTGCTTAATGTTCCGACTTACATCAAACTACAGTTATTGACAGCATGCACATTTTATTAAACATGTATTTTCTTGTTTCAGCTCAAAGGATAACGACCATTCAGCTGGATGGCGTGCAGTATTTCATTTCGCGGATGAACCCCTACAGCCCAGAGCTGAATTATTTCCTCGCGTATCAGTACTGCAGGTAAGACATAATCTCGCGAAAGTCATTTGATGTCATGTTCGCGTGGAACATACGGCGCGGTCCCACGAGATACTATCCCATCGCATCGTGACTAGAAATAACCTTATCTGCGGCGTCGTGTCGGCGATCCTGAACAACTCCAGGCATAACTACATTCGGATCGGCATTAACAACGATAGTTAGGTTCGTTTCGACGCCTCGCCGTTCGCGACCAGGAAGTGTTGGGACATTTGCATTACCGTTAGGATTTCTGGGAAATCTTGTGAACAATATCGGCGCTTCGGTGAACCACTTCCGCGAGTCGTTCCCACTACCCGTAAATGCCCCGCGTACAAAGGGTCAACCATTATTGTATGTGCATTCGTAGTCATAAATCAGAATAAGCTATTTCCCACTCGTAAACCCGCCGTGAGTCAAGTTTCAGCATTCTTAGGTAGCGGCCGTCGAATTCCATCAGGTACTTACATGGGTATGCAGAATAAGCAAATCCATAAAAGAGGAAATAATGACGCCCTCTCTAGAGCCGGGTTGATCGATTGAGAAGGGCTTATCTCTAAGGCGGTGCCATATTCCGCGATCTAGATCCACCACGTGCAAACGAGATTGCAGCCAAAGGTCACTAGCCTCGATGCTCGGTCATCAAGTCCTTCTACCGCGTCTTTGTCACGATCACGACCCATTTACAGTTTCAATTCTTGACGACGGTGCGACGATTTGTTCCATAATATTCGTCGTAAAGTGTCGCAAAAAATCGATTAAGGAAGAGATATCGATGTAAATATGACAGTGCATAGTGATTAGTCATTTGAGGAGACAGGTGTATCGTCGGAGCAGCGAGGCTGGGCCGGTGCTGCGCTCGCCGTGACGAGGTGTCATGCTCGGCCATCGCGATTGCATTTACCCGTGGATAATTTAAAAACGGCTCCCTGGGCGTGTTACGGTTCGTAGTAGCATCGACAAAAAGCCATTAACGGTATCGGTGCTGGGTATGCGAGACACATCATTTGCAATTTTTTGCTGGTCATCAACGATATACCTTATCGATATACTGGCGATCGAGATTCGATATTGGAAATCATGAACACAAACATTTTATTGCTATTATGTATCCAGCATCCATATCCACACTGGTTTATGGAACGAGATCCATTAACAAGTACTTAGGCGTAAAAAGTTTGTGTATTTTCAGAAATTCCATATTCGTAATTTGGTTCGTGAGAATATCTGTCGCCGGTGAAAAGAATTCTCCATCAAAAGTATGCCGAATGTTCCTTAATGGACGCGACCAAATATTTCCAGAAGCTCATGTTGAATTCAAGTGGTGTATAATTTATAATGTTTTAATTCATCGTAAAAAATGACACGGCATGCTCGGATTGTTAATGAAGTGTAAAACCTTTCTTCGGCAGGAATGGAGACAATGAATTTACGAGTAAATATATTATTCTTTATGATCGTCCGACATACCTCAGTGCCTCAAGTCGAAAGTTTTCGACCAGTGTGTGTTGCCAGTGATGACTTATGGCACAGAAACGTGGTCTCTCACTATGGGCCTTATTGGTAAGCTCCAAGTAGCCCAACGAGCTATGGAGAGGGCTATGCTCGGAGTCTCTCTGCGAGATCGAATCAGAAATGAGGAGATCCGTAGAAGAACCAAAGTTACCGACATAGCCCAACGGATTGGCAAGTTGAAATGGCAATGGGCAAGGCACATAGCGCGGAGGACTGATGACCGATGGGGTCGAAAAGTTCTCGAGTGGAGACCACGTACCGGCAAGCGCAGCGTCCAGTCGTCAGGACGTCCACCCACAAGGTGGACGGATGACCTCATTAAGACCGCAGGATCGCGCTGGATGCAAGCCGCTTCCAACCGGTCTTATTGGAGATCCATAGGGGAGGCCTATGTCCAGCAGTGGACTTCTTATGGCTGATGGATGATCGTTACGTTTCTTTTTTTTAGTGGCGTTTGCTATTCACGTTTTGATGAGATGACACTATACTTAGATTTCTTATTTTGAGCAATCGTAAAGTAAATTCCAGAAGACTTGTGATTTAGAAAACAAACTCTACCTGCAGAATGTCAGTCAATACCATTTCAATCGAAAAGGATTCAAATACACTTAGTTATTGAGAACTACATTATTTATATTAAGAATAAAGCACCAGCGCTCTACGATGAAATGAGAACTTTTATTAACGAAACTAAACCTTAATCTCAATTAAAAAATTTTTTTTACAAGTATTTTAATTCCCGGAATAATTGCTCCCGAAATCTCTTTCTTTAAAAAAAAAATGACAATTTTATGGTGACAATTTTATTTGTGAGAACACATACACGCAAATCACGCATTGAAATCATATCAAAAAGAGTAAACACTAGTAATTTTTTTAGAATAGAATTCCTGCTCGATAAAATAATAAAACAATTATCCACACATAGTTAAAGATATCTGGATTGCCGTCGGCGGTGAAATAGAGCTCGAGCTATCGGTAGAATCAGTGGTCCCTGCTGGAACCCCGGCGCAGATCGAAATCGGAACCAACACGGTCGTGGTCGACGTCATCTAAGTCTCACCCTTCATCTAAATATTATAATAAAACGGTGGTACCTAATGAAACTTCTGATTTAGATCGTAATCAGGAATCTAACGATACAGTCGTGGTTGGTGACTTTAAGTCCCACCCTTCATCTAAATATCACAATAAAACCTGTGGACTTTATGAGCAATCTGATTTTGACTGGAACCAGGAATAAGTTAATACTTTGGCAACTAACTGCTTTCTGCCGCTGATATCTGAATCTTTATTTACGCAATTGTAATAATCACATTAAATTATTTTGAATTGGCGTATCCAGATTATTTATGTATTCTAACCGAATCCAGGCTAGCATCACGTTGGCGCTGATAACTCATGTAGGTATTAAAATATGCCATTTGACAACTAAACGCAGTCGTTTTTTCCAAAATCGGATAGGAGGACATTATAAATGTTCAAAATCTACATAAAATATAAGTTCGAAAACTAAAACCTAGCTAAACATAAAAAATTTCGCACTACACATCAATCAAATAGACTAAGTATTTCAAAGTTACATAGTGGGTTGCGCCTGAGTTTGCATTATGTCTCTGCTAACTATGTTGTTATAAGACATTACGGCAAAGAAAGAAGGGCCTCTAAGAGATATCATCGACATTTTTAATCCCGCAGAGTTTTCTGAACTTAGAACAGGAATGCGGTCCCGTCCTGGCAAGGCCACGGGCAGTCTTTAGCGAATAAATTGCCCCTCGATGGTCCCGACAAACAGGCTCCGGGACAGATAGTATGCGAGCTAATAATACGATTAGCCAGCCAGCTATTTAGATAAATTGCGTTTATACGGTGTATTTATTAACTGCAAAATAGTGCCGTACACTCCGTACAGTCCCAGGTAGTCTGGACACTGCTCTTGAGCATTAGAGATGATGTTTATCATTGTTTATCACATTAAAATCAGCTTAAAATATCTGACACCTGGGCTAGTTACCCGGCCAACATGAACTTTCTTACACTGACAATACTGCAGAGTAAACGAGCTTCATTCGGTACGAAAAAAAAAGTGATTTTCCGCAAATTAGAAAAGGAAGAAAGTTTTATCTAAATGCCAAATAAATGCCATCAAATCATTACACTCGTTTCCCAGACCCAAATATATTGTACAAATAAATAAATATTTTAAATTTAAATTTACAATAATTGCTACTTTAAAGTATCAAAAAGTATTGCTCTTTTAAAGGAGAGAAAGACCAAGAAGAACTGAAATGTTTCCGGATGAGATTACCAAACTTTTCCCCTTTACGACCTAGGTACTGAACCAGCAAATTCTATAATGATGATGTTTCTCATTCCAGATCATTGGGTCTACAACTGGCATCGTTCGAGACTAAGGAGAAGGCGGACTCCATTACGACATATTTAACGAACGCAGGTGAGGACCATATTATAATGTATTTTCGTAGCATAAAATGTATGTTTATGTAAGTACTTGTTACATTTTGAAGTACACTACATCTTTTATATGAAGGAATACATTTAAATAAAATCAAGGGGTGAGCTCTTTAGGGTTTAATTTATTTAAGGGAATTTATTTAATTCCATTTTGGGTTCGCCGAAATAAGACTTTAAAATTCTTGATTGTACATAAGTGACAAAATAGATCTACTAAAACTATTTCCTAAACGGAACTGTTAGTACTATAAATCTCCATAATCCAGTCATTATAGTAAATTCACCTCGGAATTCGAGATACCCAGCTGTAAGTCTGTAACTGTATCTAGAATTCCGAGATTCTTACCTAATTTAAGCTTAAATGACTGGGCCACCACGCTTAAGAAAAATATGACAAAGCTAAGTAGAGTCATGTAATAGTATTTTAAATATCTGTAATAAGCATCTCACTCTCTCCTTATTTTAAGAAAGTCTATTTTAAAACGCTTTGGATTAAAGTAATCAAGTTAACAGTCTTATTATATACGCGCAATATATTTTTAGACTCGTTTAATGAAAGCCTTCCAAACTGTCTATTATTTCAAGTCTGAATTGAAACTTGTTTGTGTGACTACTTAACTTTATTACGGTCTCTATAATAAACTCGACCCGTCAGTTGTTACGCAGCTCCTGGTAAACTACTCAGAACCAATAATTATTATGTCTGGTCATAGTTTTCGAAATTATTTACGTCCAACCGCTTCGTCAGTCCGCGAACATAATTCTGAATATAGCTCAAACTAAACCTCGTTAAAGTCTACCTCCGTTAAACCTAGCGTTTAAGGTTTTATAAAAATGACGAGGATTAGTTATTTTTCACTTGTACATGGCCTTATTAGAAATCTATAGGTGCATGACCGTGCCTGACCTATTACATTATGTCCAAATGATAATAATGAAATATTTATACGGCAAGGTTAAGACCGCCAACTTGTCCATACAAAATTATTTTTCGCAAAAAACAGCATGACCGACTTCACCCGTGTACAGAATTCGCGAATATTTCGCACGGATCGATGTTACATTTTTCACATTATTGTTGATTTGTCAAAAATGGCTCAGCCGATTTCAATAAAATTTTAATGGGACCAATATCGAACTATACACTTTCTAATAAAAAAAGAATTATTGAAATCGGACTACTACGAAAAAAGGGATGCGTGGTTACACATAAAAAAAATAAAAAAATATATACGCGTCGAATTGAGTACCTCCTCTGGTTTGGTTCGTCGGTCAAAAACAATAAACTGTTGTCTACCTCTTAATATTATCTGATATGAAAGATTTTTTTTAAATGTAATTAGCGCTAAATAGCTAGGTTTTTTACAGTTTTTTAAATGAATTTAAAGTTATAAGATTTACTACAGAAAAAGCGAAAACACTGCTCGATTTAGAATCCTCTTAACAATTTCAGGTTACAACAAATATGATTTCTGGACGTCGGGCAACAATCTCGGTACGGACATGTATCTATGGATGAGCACGGGTCTTCCGTTCAACGCGACTTTCAACTACATGCGACGGTTGCCCATGGACGCGCCCAGCCAACGACCTGACGACAGCATCGACCCCCTGGACGTACCGCAAGGGAGCACGGCCCCGCAGCGTACCGCACGACATGGGTAATTATCCACAAACTTATTCGATAGGCCAACAAATATTAGGCCAGGGTATTAGAAAATATAGTTCAATGATTTCTAATTTCTTCTACTTGCGGCGGTTGCCCGTGGATATGCCATGGACGGTCCTGCAACGTATCGCACTACTCGGAAAATGCGTTACGTTATGATAAAAAATATTTTTTTTATTTGTTTTTATATTCAACTAAATTACTGTAAAACTAATCTCATCAAAAACATAAATGTGAAATGGGAGCCAAAGTGTCGCCACCAAAAGAATTGAGATCTAACACGGGGGCCAAGTGTTCTGTAGAAATTTAAGAATAAGTACAGTGCAAATAAGCATTTCTCTGTACGTGTAAACTAGCCAAATCAAATCTTGAGCTTGAATTACATAAGTAAATTTCTTTTAAATGTTGTAGGTATATTCTTGTAGCTTAAACTCTAGGATTTTCTACAGAACACTTGGCCCCCGTGTTAGATCTGAATTCTTTTGGTGGCGACACTTTGGCTCCCATTTCACATTTATGTTTTTGATGAGATATCACAACTTTTTGTTCAGAAATAATTATTAGTCACATCATGATTATCATAGTCCACTTATCTCTAAAAAAGTTATCTAGTATTTATTATATTACTATCACAAAATATGGCATGGTTCATCTATCGAAAATCTCAGTGCCTCGCGACGCTACCGCCATTTATTGGAGTATTGGTTAGGTAAATTTTACAATTACTTTGTTAATAGTACTAATTATCAGTAATTTTCAGTTTTTAGATTTTTCCCTTTATTTATGCCCGATAGTCTACCTTGTTGCCAAATATCAAGATTCTAAGTCATCTGGAAGTGGGTTAGGTTTTTTATCTATAAGTCAGTGAGTCAGTGAGTGAATCAGTCAATGAAACACGAGTTTTTAAACGTTAATATATCAATAACTAATTGAGCAAATGTTATGAAATTTTGGATTCTTGATAAGCTAAAAGACTTTAGTAAATGTGCCAAATTAAATGTATGTAGGCTAAATAGTTTTTGAGTTGTGAGGGGGTCAAAAGTAGCTCCAAATGGTTCGTGTAATATTACACACGGCCGCTGCGTCGCCAGTTTTCTTTGAACACTTTGGCTGGACACGCTGCCGCGTGTCTAGATTTAGTTGATCCTAATGCTCCCTACCGGAGTCGATCAAAAATGAAGAGATAACATCAAAGCTTTTACTCGTAAACACATTCTCATAAGTACCTAAAGCACGTCTAAGTAGATTTTAAGTGCTCAAGCAACGACACTTAAATGATAACATGTTAGAGAACAGGAAGCTTACATTATACGCAACTTAGATAAGCTATTATAAATGTCAAGCCATTCCGCGTATGAAGCTCTCATCCCTGCATTACGGCACTGATCACAGGGATCTTTCCGGAAAATTGCTGGTTACACCTCATTCCCACGTTGCGCATCGCTGGTTAACTCACTTTAAAAATAGCTCTCCATCATCTGGAAATAATGAACGCTCGTTTCCTTGCAACGGTTCTGCGATAGCTATTGCATTAAGCAACAAAGACTTAACTGGATTGCAATGTAATCAATCATATTTCAGAGATCAACTAATTTTACGACAAAGAATTACATGCTCATCTTGTATTTACTTGAATTGCTTGCTGTCTTTTAGACTGATTCTTATTCATATTAGGAAATGCAAATGTAGTTTGTACATAGATTTGTAAAACATTATGACGCGAATTTAACTAGTTGCAATTAGACAAACGCTTTAAAGACGCACTAGGCTAACAATACTGACACAGATGATGATATAGTAGTATATTTGTATAATCCACTGCCAACTGGTCTTATTAAAAGTCTATAAGAAAGGTCTCTGTCCTGTTGACATCTGTTGATGTAACTATAATGTTAGCATTAGGAACTGCTGGTTAGGTGGCTCTTTGAGTCAGCGCAGAAATATTGAGCAGTCAGATAATTTAACATAGTCTATATTCCAGAACGGAGCACGTGATGACGAACGGATGCGTATCGCTAAAGGCACCGACGTTCCACTGGGAGCCGCAGCACTGCGGAGAGATCAAGGACTTCATCTGCGAACAGACGCGCTGCTACTACTACAACTACGGCTCCATCCCCGTCTCCTCGGCGCAGGGGTAATGCCAGGTGAGATGCCAGCCGTCTCCGGAGGCCCGATCCCTGTTATGCCGCGCGCACTTTTCTATAAACTCCCTTTGTTACAAATGTGTCCTTGAGACGACACACTATCAGTAACTGTGTAGATATTGGAGGTACGTGCTAACATAGTGTCCAGTTCAAGTGTAAATGGTAAACGAAGAAGCGCGTGGGCCGCGGGACCTGGCCTCTGCGCAACCCAACCACCAAACAAGAGCCCTACACCCAGCAGACAATATCTTTGGCTATTACATTTTTCAAATTTTTACTGGTAACAACTCTTCAAAATTCACAAATTATTTGGTGGGTGGGTGAAGGGGGCTTTGCTTGGTATCTCTTGTAAAGTGATACACTTTGTGTATAACTTCAGTGTTGTGTTTAACATCTATTATTTTAAGATTTTTAACTAACATTTGTTTTGTGTTTTTGTAAATTTTTTAATCAGACAACTTGCCGTCCAGTGAAATTTCAAGGCGAAAAGAAATCCAAAATCACAAGAGTAACGTTGTGTCGATTAGACGACTGGAGTTCGTTCCTAGAGTTGAATAGATGAGCAGCCATAGGTCTAGAAATTTTCACGTGATATAACACATTTGTGAAAAACTCAACGTAATTTTAAAGCACAATTTGGATTTGTCAGACTTATTTAGATTTTATTTAATGTCATGTTGTAAAATAAGGGCAATTGTCGTATGTATTATTCTATTAAATTACTCCTTCTCCCTTAAGGATTTTTTTAATATTCGGACCAATATTTACGCCAATTTTGAAACAGCCAATTACTCTAAAATGTTTTTTTTTGTACCTGTGGTCCAGTTTATATTTTGTAAACGCATGTGCGAGCGGCTCTCTAACACGAGGGTCGTATTATGTTGGGCAGGAAGCCGCTGTCGCTGACGACCACGACGACCGCCCACCCGCTGACGTCGTCGTCGCCGCCGCCGCCGCTGTCCGAACACCTGCCCACCCACTTCACCCTCAACGACCTGATCAAGCTGCGTCCGTCCTCGCTGGAGGGGCTCCAGTCGCCGCATCTTAAGAGCAGCGGTCTGCTGAAGGCGCCGCCGCAGATCGACTCTCACTACTCCCGCGCGGCCGACGCCAACCACGAGGCCGAGGAGAAGGAGGCGGCGACGCAGGGCCCGTACGAGGACGACGAGGGCATGCTGGGCGACGACCCCGGCGCGTTCCTGAGCCACGAGGCGGCGGCTGACGACGCGCCGTCCACCGCCGAGCCCGACGCCACAGAGCACTCCGTCCACGCCAGCGGCATGCTGGCTCCCCCTAAGTACTGAGCGTCATCCGCGGCTCGGATCCCCAAACGATTTGCTATTGACTCTACCAAAAGTATTATTTCTCTATCAGTAGGCGCTTAGGGCGTTTAAAGGAGCTCGCTAGCGAGGGCGCGCCTCCTCATTTCCACGTATCGCATGTAAGTGAGATTTCTAAAATCGTAGTTTGTATTCTCTACAGTTATGGGAACTTCGAATGTTTATTTGCGGGGCAATATTTAATTGTAGCCTCGAAGGTGCTGGCGACTCGCTTCCGCGACTTGCCTCCGTCTTCGCCGATGTCGAATATCACAAAATGTAGGTAGTAAGTATTCCACGATATTTAGGTACCTAAACTTCGTAAGTTAATTAAGCTAGACGTCAGATCTCCGGTGTTTTCGTATAGACCGTAATATGTGTATTAATTTAATGTAAGAAAATTATGAGTATAGTTGTCGGGACATATCATTCCGAATAGTGGTTTAATAGATAGTGTTTATACGTGTCGTATATATTTAAGCTATAAGTAATTTAAGTATGAACTCTGATAGTGAAGTGATTAATTAAATAAAGTTTAAAGTTTGTACGAGTGTTGGTTTTTTATTTAAAATAGATATTTTCAGCATTCATGATTTAAAAGTTCGAAAAGCCTATCGTAGTAACATAACAATAATTATCGAAAATATATGATAGAAACAATAATTGATTGGAAATAAAGGACAGATCCAATAAACTATTTTATGACGCTAGATGAAAAACGAGCGGCCACTGGTAACTATGTCATATGCGGTGCATTAATAGAATATTGAAAAATCGTCGCACCGCTAAAGCTAGACACTTGTTTGTAATGGAACAATACATAACAAAGTACAATACCGAGATGTGCTACGTAAGACGGCCACTCACAAGGTGGAAAAATTACTTGATTAAAGCGGGATGCGAGCCGTCGGTTTTAGATCTGTAGAGCCGTAGAGGCCTATGCCCAGTGGACGCTCCAATGGTAATATAATGATGATCGTCGAGCCCCTTCAGACCAACCAATCTTATTGGAGAACTTATAGCGGAGATCTACATTTGGCAGTTGGCATTTCTATTATACCTAAAATATGACGTTAAGTGTATTATAGCAATTACCAGCCGTTGATAATTCCCTCCACATTGAGCATAAGTACGATCTTGAAGACGAACATGTCGCAGCGCAGCCGCGGTGGCGGCTCACTCGTCAAAAACAACATCGTGCCGTCATTCCCTCAGCATAACTTTATCTGGGGTGTACGCGCGCCGTTAGTTCTATCATACTATCTAATATACGTTATATGACACCAACCGTTGATGACTCCATCTACATTGAGCATGGACACGGTCTTGAAAACGTACTTGTGTCACAGTGACGGCCCCGGTAGGGTGCTCGCCCAACAAGAACGACAACGTGTCGTCGACATTACCCAGCGTTGCTCTCGTATCAAACACGCGCGCCATTATACAATCATCCGTCCATCCATTAGCCACAGGACGTCCACCGCTGGAAATAGGCCTCCCCAATCCCTATCTACATAGCGGTTGGAAGCGGCTTGCATCCAGCGCGACCCTGCGATCTTAATGAGGTTATCCGTCTACCATCCACCTTGTGAGTGGTCCATCTACTTTGTCGGTACGTGGATTACAAAATTCATAAATGTCATGTATCACTCACCAGCCGTTGATGACTCCTTCCACATTGAGCATGGGCACGATCTTGAAGACGTATTTGTGTCGCAGCGCGGCCGCGGTGGGGTGTTCGCCCAGTAGGAACGACAGCGTGCCGTCCATCACCCAGCTCGCGTTGCTCTCGCCAGGGTGCACGCGCGCAGTTAGAAATATTATCTCGCGGTCCTAGGAGACAATCACAAAATCCGAGGTCCTTTTTCGTTCGTTCTACAGTTATAGGCCGAATCATTCTTGGCGGCTAAGATGCTAACTATAAGCCGCGTAAAACGCAATCCTCGCGCAGGTGTTAAGTGAGCTTCAGTCAGGATTGGGTTTTGCGCAGTTAGCTGCGGCTGAGATGCTAACTATAAGCTGCGTAAAACGCAATCCTCGCGCAGGTGTTAAGTGAGCTTCAGTCAGGATTGGGTTTTGCGCAGTTAGCTGCGGCTGAGATGCTAACTATAAGCTGCGTAAAACGCAATCCTCGCGCAGGTGTTAAGTGAGCTTCAGTCAGGATTGGGTTTTGCGCAGTTAGCTGCGGCTGAGATGTTAACTATAAGCTGCGTAAAACGCAATCCTCGCGCAGGTGTTAAGTGAGCTTCAGTCAGGATTGGGTTTTGCGCAGTTAGCTGCGGCTGAGATGCTAACTATAAGCTGCGTAAAACGCAATCCTCGCGCAGGTGTTAAGTGAGCTTCAGTCAGGATTGGGTTTTGCGCAGTTAGCTGCGGCTGAGATGCTAACTATAAGCTGCGTAAAACGCAATCCTCGCGCAGGTGTTAAGTGAGCTTCAGTCAGGATTGGGTTTTGCGCAGCTAACTTCACAGCCGTCAAGAAGTTTGATTCGGCTTATGAAAAAGTGAGGTTAGAGCTGAAATAATATTAAAATAAGTAAAACACTAGAACTATTGTAAACGACTGCCAGTCGTCCATCACCCAGCTAGCGGTGCTCCCACCCAGGTGTACGCGCGAGTTTATGAGTATTATTTCATGGTTTGTATTTGTATTTGCTTTTTCCACCTTCTGGCATTTTCATTATTCATCATTATTGTCTGAAGAGATAATCACAACTTCCGAAGTTTAGCTTTTGTCCTAAAAACCGAGGGAGTATGAATATTCACCACCCATCTAGCATTGTTATCTAATTCAGGTATCATCATGATGCCGAGTGATGATGTCGATGTTCGAAGAATCTTAACATAATCTAAGTACCATAATTATTTATCTTTTACAATGTATGTAAAAGTACCACATTTGGTAAACTGAAAAAAACTTACCACGATAGGGTTGGACGGTGTATCGTCACCCGAAATAGTCAGCAAAGGCACTTCGTTGTTGTTCAGCGAATAACATAGTGGCTCCACACGCAAATACGCTCCTGGTGGCATTTGATTACTCCATTGCCAAATTTTGGTCTGTGAGAAAGAATGACTATAAGCTCGATTACAGAGGCGCCATCGAAATTATATTAGGTAAATAGCATAGTTCTGTTCCTTTTTCACTTTAGGCATTCGATAGAGAGAACGCTTTTTACGTTGCTATTAAATTTACGCTGGCGTCTCTGTAATCGGGCTTTAATTATATATATATATATATGTGTTAGAAGAATGTTTTATTTTGGTTTATTCGAGTAGATTTTCAATCGATTCCAATGGCAACACAGTGTGAACGCAAGAGTTTGTTTTCTGTGTTAATTGAATGGATGATCGAATGAAGTTGTCTTTTATCGGTCAGTAGTGCGTTCATTCGAGGTCTGACTTGAATTCACTTCAGTCTTCCTCGACACAGCGCTTGCGCCACTTGTGCGCACTGACAATTGATAATATCGACGATGGCGGACGACGAAGATAACCACGTGGATTCTAATCCATCTGAATCCGCGACATATATATATATAATAGATTACGTTTTATAGTATACAAAAATAATGAAGAAAATATACGTCACTTATTAATTTATCGCATCATTGATAGCATTTTGTGTCTTCATAAACATTGAAGACTCATAAAAAGGAAACATAGAAAATGTGATTATAAAAATACTTGGATAACGTTAATGAAATAGTCAATACATTATGATAACCTGCCAAAATACCTCATTCGCAGACAATACAACCTCTTATTTTTAAACTCATTGATAAATAATATAAAAATGTTCTGATATAATACAGGACTGCTGTATAAATTAATAAATTTTGTTTCAGTATTCTATGGACTTGGGGACATCGTCATGCGAATGTGTTAAATAAATAACCAAATTTTGCACTTTCGTAAATAACAGAAACAACTTCTTCCAGTCTCACAGTGTACTCTCCATCATCATAGTGTGTATTGTGGATGAACTCGATTTAAATGGTGGTAGTGAAAAACAGCTTCCTCTTTATATACACTATCATCAGTGAAGATGTGTAAGAAAAGTAGTACTTCAAGTGGCACACGTCATTACTATGAAGAAACTCGATATTAAAGAGTGATGAGGCGCTTTTTATTGTTCCTGGTATACTCATAATCATCATGTAAGCGCCGTGGTTCACCAAATCATAGACGCTGTTTTGCAGGAGCACAATATTTAAAGTGACGGTATGGTAGCACTAGTTATGGCTGCTGAGTTTACCTACCATCATCATGGAGTATGTGTAAGGGAAGTGATACGCGAGGTAGCACACATCATTGTTGTGAGGAAATTCAATATTGAAAGTAACGGTGAGGTAGCACTTGTTGTGATTCTTCATGTTTGCGTAATGGTAGCTGTTCCGGTAGTAGCAGATCTCTGACCCCGCCCGAACCCAACCTGAAACATATAATTCAATACATTAAGAAGCGCGAATTTCAAATAGAGGCATGATTTGATTGGCAAGGGATCGAGTCGGGTTGGTGGTACTCGTAGCAAGAGAGTTCTCAGAAAGAATGTAATAAGTAAGAAGATAAAGAAACTCAATGAAATCACTAATAGTCTGATCAAATTTCAAAATGGATCTTAGATGCTAGCTTAATATATCAATGAAGAGGCAACCGTACTGAATGTTGCGCGCTTTGAAGTGAAACCACTACTGGTGCTGTTTCGTCGAATTCACATAGAGCATGAGGTGCAGCTTATGTTTATATACAAGGTCAGTTCAGCGAAAATGAAAATACCACTCGGTCTTTAACAAATAGTTTGAGTTTGACCAAATACACCAGAGGCTTTATTCCGAAATTGAATTGGCTGTCTGACTTCTCACAGTTGACGATATTGCAGATGTATGTATCCTCACAAGTAGAACCATCGATGGCGCTTCGTCAAATTTACGCCGGGCATAAGGATCAGGGGCCTTATTGTGTAAGCGCACTGACGTTCAGCTTCGCTTTTCCTCCCGCTCGCTCTCGTGACCTGAGTAACTAGCGCGAGCAGCCGAACGTCAGAGCGCTTACACAATAAGATTCCAGATCATACGTAGGTATAAACAAATTCAGTTCAGAGAAAAAGAAATCGATCTAACCTGGCCGTCCGCAAATGGCTTCTTTGACGGAATACATGACAGGCTTCATACCGAAGTTGAACTGGCTGTCTGATTTCTCGCAGTTGACGATGTTGAAGATGTAGGGACGGCCTTGTTGCATGTTGCGCACCTCGAAGTAAAACCATTGGTGCCGTTTCGTCGAGTTCACGTCGGGCATAAGAATAAGCTCGTACTCTCGAGGGCCTACCTGGAAGGAAGACAACACGTTACAGATAAAAACTATTCATAAATGTGCTGGAAGTTACCGATACAATTAATAAGAAACCTCAGACCAAATAAAAAATATCAAGGTAGAACGTCGTTGAACATTCAAGTGAGGTCAGTTTTTATGCTTACAATGTGGTGAGTGCGTCGGTTTTGCGCCGCCATAGTATCGACTGACAAGCCAAGGCGTAGTTTCGTTGTACAAGCATGTACACGGCGAAGCATAGTTAGATCTTATATAACTTTTTTAACGATTATTTTATTTGGTCGGAGTAGACAACATCATTGTTCTCAATGTGAAACGTCTTAGTAACCATGTTGTATGACAATATGTTTTTACACTTTACTTACCTGGATTGCTTTTCTTAAATTGCCAGATTCAAATCTTGACTCGAAGGATAGTCGGGACGAAAAACTATTAACCTTTGAGATTTCTAGTTCGTCGGTGTTATTCAAATAACAACCGCATTCAGTACTGAAAAATAAACAACAACTTATTTAATAATGAGGTTCAAACAACGAATTCAAATCACTTTATAGGTGACTTTTTTTTTACATTTGGTCATGCCAAGTCAAAAGGGTTTACTTATAATGTACCGACGATGTCTTTTTTTTCTTTTTTTATTCTGAATAGGTTTGCGTTTGACCACATACTGCCTGATGTTGAGCAGATAAGCGGTCTAGGTTGTATCACGCTTACCCAGAAGATACCTTCTTACTCGGGATTTGAAGACGCCCACGTTTTACTTGTATACCTTGTACTTGTATGTCTTTTACGCAAAGTGCATACTATTTTTGGCTAACCTTTTCTGAGACGGGGTTTCAGCGCTGTTTGAAGCTCCGGTCGAGAACTGGTCCAAATCATAAACTACTTCATTCATGTAAGCTTCAGGATTGATTGCTCTATCGACACACGACAGCAGTTTTACCCTGGAAATTATATACGGATCGAATGGTTAATCAATACTACGGCAATACTAGGTGATAAGTAGGCCAAGCACGCGACCACAAAAAGCCACAAAAAGAACTCTTTTCGATGTGTGAAAAAGTGACAGTTTTATACTTTGCTATAACTCTGTCTCGTTCTGGCACGTCGAAAGAAATATTGCGCGGTGCGCATCCTAGCCCGGCTGGTGATCTTCGTTTCCCATAAGAATATTCTTTTTTGTGAATATTTGCCGATGTTTTAAATAGTTGTTTTTGTTAGGTATTTGGGGCAGGGAAAGGATAAGCAGAGAAGAAATGTAACGAATCAAACATCGAGATAATCTGTCTAGTCGATCTTGAATTAATTTACTACAAACAACTGATGAATAATTTCCAATTGGATTCAGGTTACTTCAAGTTGCCCTGAACTTTATACAAATCAGACATTTAAATAAATGTAAACAAGCTTACGTATGAGATTACCTACACTTGTTGAGTCTTTTGGTATCATTAAGGTTAAAACTTAAAACTTGAACAGAAAAGTTCAGTTTTGATGAATACGAATTGCTTTGAACTACAATTAATACTTCATTTGAGGCAATGAACTTTCCTGTTGAATATTACCTGCAAGCAGATCTTTCCATCTTGTTAAGCGGTTCAGGCTGATTGTTCCCCTGTCCACCCATCATGTCAGGGTAGGCAACTTTCACGAAAGGCACCACGCTCCTCACTCGTGACGATATCGTCGCGTACACGGAACAAAACGAGCTATATTTGCCGATATCTTTGTGTATTTTACACGAGGAACACGAAGCTGTTGCTGAAATTAGAGAAACGACAAATGTTATTGTGAATTGGCCTTTGACTTACTTTTATAATCGTCTCAATGTTGTGAGTTAGTAATCAGACGTGTTACGATTTTCTTTGCATATTTCATACTTTTGTGGCACAAAACAATTTTTCGTCTGTTCATATCTACTTATATTTTCACTTCAAGAGTTTCTAAGCTGTGAAGCTTTAATGATAGTTTGTTATTAGATCAATGTGTTTCTTGTACTAAGATTCTGATACAAGGGGATAGACTTTTATAACAGGCACTTCTATTTTAAATTAGTACAACTCGCTTAGAATCTGATGCACTATACCTACCTAATGTCCTAATGTCTATACGTCAAATTAGTGTTCAAAGATATTACAATGCCTTGTACAAAGCCAAAAGGGGGTAATTAAAACCATTATTATTACAACATTTACTACGGGGCCAACCCGGTAATTTTTACGCAAATAAGTCCGCGTTTGACCACTAGCTCGCCTGATGGTAAGCCACGTTGTGGTCGAAGATGAAACACGCAGACCTAGAAGATACCTATTCATTCTGACTTTGAAAAGCTTTAGATTATATCTCTTAGGAAACAGGAAAGTAGAAAGACTGTTCCATTCCCTGGCGGTAAGAATCAGAAATGTTGAGTCAAACCGCTTCGTACATATCGAAGAAAAATCGACAGTGTAGGGGTGGTAATGTGGCGTTTTCCTACTTGTCCTGTAGTAAAAAGGGGATGGTAGGATAAGGTCGTGCAGCTCAGATACACACTCTCCGAAATAAATCCTATAAAAAATGGACATAATGGATTAGTATGGGGCCAACCCGGAATTACAGAAAAGAAAAACTTTTGTTTCATATACATATTTTGTAAAAAATATTGATCAATACTTACATGGAACTTCGTGTAGCTTATGGTATCCCATCAATAAAGACGACGCTTGTGATAGTGGTCCCGAATTGCCATCGTAGTCAGTGTTTCCTAATACGGCAGTAAGGGACACGTTCATATTAGAGGATGCTGAACGGTTGGACCCTGACTGGGAGAGGAGGAAATCTTCAAGAATGGACCCTCGGGAATTGGAACGGCTTTTCACTAGCTTTACTTGCTTGTTATAGGAACCAAATTCTTTAAAATAAATAAAATATCTGAAATGAAACGTTAGTATGAAACAATACACAATTTACATTACAAGATAACAAGGAATAACTATGACGAAATGGTTAATTTGTCTGACGAGCGGTCGCTCGTAATTTATTATTTTTTCAAATTAATTGTATTATTATGCGACGAAATCGAGAGTTTTAAAAAAGATTGGACGAAGGTAGCACATAACAGAAAAGAATGGAAGGAATTGGGGGAGACCTTTGCCCAGCAGTGGGACAGTACAGGTTAAATAAAAAAATTGTATCATGAGATTGCGTACTGAATGTATTTAGTTAGTTTCACCAACTGATATAATGCTCGAATCCACAAAATTAATGATTCGAGCCTCATTATAATGAGTAGAGTATATAATAAAATATTATGGTGAATGCGATCTCGTACGGGTTGAAAGAACTAAACCACGCTGAGAACTTCAAACGCCTAATGCATTTGACACAAATACGGGTTCGTATACAGGTGCGGGATATTGCTTACGATTTGATTGATGACTTCGGCACGTTGGTAGGACAACGGGAAAAATATCTTGCCCGTGGTCCTACTAATATTGCAGTGACATCTTTTTAGGGTGTTAGCGTCGGTAAAGTGAGCGGTTAGATGTACGAGTATTTATGATTAAGGAGAACTAATTCTTGACTGTACGTAAAATGCTAAATAGACGAGTTAAGAAAATAAAGATTCGTACTTTTTTAAGTCTTCTATATCTCTCTCGTTAGGATTTATCCAAAGTGAACTCTGTAAACTGTCACCACTTTTGACATGTAGTTTTAGAGCATCGTTGGATTCTGCACAATCATTTTTACCGCCACGTTCCTCAAAATCCATTTCGGGAAACTCTTCAACCCCCTCGATATCTAAATCTGGCAGTACGTCGTCGTCGTCGTCATCCGAGTTAACGGTTTTTGAATCAGAATTGCCCCCTTCTTCATCATCATCGTGACATGGCCAGGACGCGTTTGTTCCTGGAACATTAGGAATTAGAATAGGGTAAATACTGTTTACCTATTTAGAAACAGTAACCAAATTATTTGAAATAGGGCAAAATGAGGGCAAGTGCCTATATTCATTGCAACAGAGTACAACACTACTTACATAGGCTAAAACTAAATAAACTACTACTACATATAAAGCAATTGGGTCATACACAGACCCTTGAAGGTCTAAACTTCTAAAGGTAATCCAAATGCTCAAGCCCACTGCCAGTTGGCAGCGTGCCCAGCATGCTAGCAGTATTGCCACGCTGAAGGGAAATGCTCATACTTTGAGCCAAATAAACACCAGCATTTTGGTCACGCATCGCGTCCACCAGACGCTCAGAAAGACTTTTGAAATCATGTTTTAGTTTGGTCAGGTGTTCAAAAAGTACAAAATTACAAAAGTACTTTTTATATCTTCACGAATCCATTACTTACATTGTTTTCCACTGATTTTTGTCATCGTCATCACATACATAAATATTTAGCTATATTATCGTCAACATCATTATTATCAATTCTTTTGCGTGATGATAGAATCTAGGTATAGCTTTAATTTCAAGTCACGTTACGATAGTAAAATTCATGTTTACCTTTCAATATAGGGTTGAGATTGAACATGGCCGGACTACAAGCAGGCACGGGCAGCGCTTGGTGCTTCAGGCAGAGCGTGATCACTGAACACACCCTGGCCAGCAACCCATCGAACTCTGGCTCGTCCGGACATTGGTAACAGAACCTATGCAACGTTTGTACGTGTTTCTTTGTACATAATGCCCTACGTCCACCCTCTGAAATAGGTAAAGTAAATTTACCACGTGACTAGATTCTACATCAAAATCGTCAATAATTCGCTGTCTAAACCATAAAACTTGCAATTCAAACTATATTTTTGTCTAATACAAAGACACATTGATTCAACTCTATTAAACACAGTAACTGTAAAAGTTTCAAAGATTTTTATGACGGTAGACAAAAAATGCTCTAAACATTCCGGAAAGTTACTAGACAACTTAAATTGAAATGCTTTTTATGTGGTTTTCAAAACCAGATGGTGTGATTTTGAAAGGTGTTTGACGTGTTTGATGATAACATACTTATGTTGCACAGGTGTTGCAGTGTTTGCAGGATGTGCGCACAAATCTTGAGGCGCATGCGTCCCTCGTAGCGGTCCCAGCGGTCGAACACCCTCAGGAGTACGCTACAGAGGCCTGTCTTCACAATCTGCATGCAGCACACCTCTGTGTGAGTTACGGACAAATGACTGACTTGCGTGGTGATAGTTTATCACAAAATATGTATGGCGTGTTGTACATAGGTTCGGCTCAGTACGACGGATCTAGTGAATAGGTGCCAAAAGATAAATAATTAACTAAAGAGGTTGTTTTTTTTATCACGAATAAGTCCGCGCTTGACCACAAACTCGCCTGATGGTAAGCGACGTTGTAGTCGAAGATGAAGCACACAGACCTAGAAGATACCTATTCACTCTGACCTTGAAAAGCTTTAGATTGTATCTCTTAGGTAAGCAGGAAGACTTTTCCATTCTCTGGCGGTACGAATAAGAAATAAATACGCTAAATTCAGAGACTTTCAAAAGTATATACAATTATCATTATGAGGAGCAATTTTTACCGTGGGACGTACCTTAAAACCGTAAATAAATCCTTATAAAACCACATAAACGAACCAAAATGTAATTAAACATCCCGAATCGGAATTTAAGTTCATTGAGCCAATGATATGTAGCATGCCTAAAATTCCAGCAAACATTAAAAACAATGTATTCCGGTAATGAATCGTTTGCATTGCACACATAAGTCGAACATCGACTGTAACACAGATCAAAATAAGAAATCGAAATCATTTAGCAGCATCAGTGATCTTGATATATATTGTTACATCAATGCCAGTGATATTAATATCACCACAACAACAAATCTCATCGTGATGAATACATTGAGTGAAAAAAGTTCTGAACACAAAATTTAAAACTTCCGCAACGATGGTGTACACGAATGACAATATTTATTTCCCGTATTCACATAACGATCATGCGTATGCAATTAATATTACGACAGAGCTTTTGATAACCTTGTAACAGACGTTTTGTGTGTGGGAGCATGACAAATTGTACGTGACAAAACAAATCATCCATATTAAAGATCGAGGTTTCCAAATTGAATTGTCGACTGAATATGTCGTGATTGAATAACTTTATTAAATAGGTCACTTAACTGTTTTTGCTGAAGTAGTCGATGGCGTCCAAACACAATCGTAGCCTGGCGGTGGGTATGAAGCCAAGGCTCGTCAACACCCGCTCGTATGTCTGTATTACTCCATCGCGGATCAGAATAGACGTCGTGACAGCTGAAACATAATCATCATAAATTACCATAATAGTACAAGCAACCTTACTCACCCAAATTCAGAGCATATTTTTACATACGATTTTTTGCCAGTTGTTTCATAATAACAAGCAGTGGGAATATGAGTTTGTTGTCCGTGAAGTGTCCTTTCAGAATCAAGTGCATTGCTCTCACGCAGCCGAGCATTCTCACCTTCATGGCGAACTTTGGATCTGAAAGCGAATCAAACGTCTATTTTACGATATTGCATTCTAGATGAAATGAACGACAACACATGAAGACTGATTTACAAACTGAATAAATTACAGTTCTCCGACATCTAGCTGGCTTTTTGTGGTATAGGTACCTACGTTAGTTTAGTTTCGATAATATAGAGGTATATAGTGTTTTGGTTACTAGTTTGAAACTAAACGAATAGATCTTCTAGATTCCTCACACGCCAAATAAATTGCTATTGCTGTGCCCATATTTCTCTAGTATGGGTTTGTGGCTTCTAAACACCTAGACTAGACAAGAAAAGATGGAAATTGTTAAACCGATTTGCTCTTGAAGTTGAATGAATGAATAAGTAACCTCTTGAGCTAAGCGGAACCAGGATCCAGACGAGATCTTGCAAGCAGAGCTCCGTGCCCGCGTGCCGCTCCCGCTTGTCGTGAATGAGGCCGATGATCTTTTTCAATATCATCGGGGTGCCTTTAATGGATACAAAGTCTTGAGCGCAGATGTGTCGGGAGAGGTTGTTGGCTGAAAGAAGTGAAGTCGGGGGTAGGTTGAGGCGTACCTCGGGGCGCGAGCGAGGCGACGATCCACACGAGGTCGTGCAGCGTGAGCTCGGTGCCAACGTTGCAGTCGCGCTTGTTGTGCGTGGCAAGCAACGTGCGGATCACCACCTGCGTGCCGTTTATGGATATCAAGTGTTGCGTGCACTCCTGACGCGACACGTTGTTCGCTGAAATTACCGATATCCTTCATCGATCTGTAGGGTGATTCTTTATAAAAACATTACGTTACGTGCCTTAAGTTTTGTTTTTAACATATTCGCAGTAATAATATTTTTTATAATGATATCTATGTTAAAAAAAAATATCAAAATATCAATGTTACATGACACGCGGATTAAGCACATGACGGATGAACTTTTGAAAAGGTCCAACGGAAATTAGTCGACAAAAGCGCCAGTGATTAGATAAAACCAAAACGTGTACCTAGTATATTTACACAGCGTGTCTCTGAGTAGGCTAGTAGCATTTTAAATAGCATTTACCGTATTCTTTTATTAAAACATACTAGTATATGTATTTATTTCTCTTCGTTTTAAAGATAAATTCATCAATAGGAAATGAACGAGGTGCCACTATGGGCGTGTTTTAAGACAGCTGTGCAATGGCATCCTATGTATAAAATATTATAATTATTTATTACGATTTACTACCATCATACTATAATAAAAAGTATCTATGTATCGAATTAAAAATTAGAGTACCTACCTAGTATAGAACCATAAGTAACATTTCTATAAAACTTGGAATTTACATTAACTTATGAAACGACTCAAAATACTGATTACAAAATAAACGTGAAGATATCAGTGTATCTGTTATTTAGATGTTGAAAACACAGATATATAAGTACCTACTCTTATACATTTTTTCTGACCTACCTAGAGATTATGGATCTTTCACATTTTCAAGTGAAACACACTTTATAAGTAAGTACTTGGTGTATATTACTGAGCTTATGTCAATGAAATATCATTAGCTTATAGGGATCGTTGAGATTCTACAAGTATTGTATGTAAGTAAGGTAGTATTTTTGCGTGAATGTTAGCGAACAAACAACTAGTGAAAGAAATAAACTGTTGTTTATTGACAATAGTGTTACTCTACAAGGCTACGCAAACTGGTCCAAAGTCAGGCGTGTTAGTGAGCGCTTCTTAAATGTCAGTGGCAGGACAGCTACTCGAGTAGAAAGGGTATTTGCGTTACATTACTTAGTAGAAATGTCAACGTGTCCCAACAGTTGACGTGCAATCATCAATTCAAGATTCAAGTGGAGGAATAATGATGTGCTCTAGTTTTAATAACCTATCGATTGGAATCGACACGCAAAGGCCTTTTATTCGCCAATTTAATGTCGCGTCCCACGTATGATTTATTGCATCTAATTTTAATCGTTTTAGGTGCTGTAATATAAGCGGCTTAAAGCATATCGAGTAAGCAGACGATACAATCGACTTTCAAATTCCAACTTAAGCGTCACACTAGACATACCCTTTTTGGCAAGAGGCGCTTTGTTTTCTTTTCCTTGCTTTTTGTTTTCCTTCTTGCCAGCTTTTTTGCTCTCATTCTTGTTTGCCGGAGGTTCTATAGGTACTAGTTTACCAAAATTTACGATCAAAATGGATCATTATTTCTTATCATTTATTTTAATTTATAAGCAAGAACATGTTTGGACTTTGTAGATTTTTATTGTGGGTCAATAATAATTTGATACAACGAAATAAAATAGTCGATCAATGCTTGAGTGATCACAGAATAAAAAATATGAGAACGAATAAGTAATTTAAGTACTAACATACCTGAGCATTTTTTGCCCTTTCCTTGTTTGAGACATAGTGCTTCTCTTAAGATTGACGTTATGTATGTGCAGGTGGCTGTATCCCTGGAGTTCTAAAAATAAAATGAAAATACATTGATTAGTATACTTAAGTACAAATTAATTTTGTTAAGGTAGCCCCGCATAAGTTTATACAGCATGCGCTCACAAGTTTTTCAATTAAAAATACGGAGCTCCCTATTATGTTAGCTTCCTCAGTTGGATTTCAAAATTTTAATATTTTGTTTATCCGTGATAATTATATTTTATTAGTACGCTGTTTCGTGAATCTGCAATGAATTGCAAATGATAAGAAAAATTGCATGATTTTACTTACTTCCAATAATGTAAGGAGCATCTGCACGGCTCCCGATTGTTTGTTCCATATTTTTTCCAAAGTACTCTGTCGGACATGTTTATCTGAAACAAGAAGCAATAAAAATAAGCTATGGAATGGTACGAGTAAGTTCTTAATCCAGATTTTTATAAATTCCAAGTAATAAATACTGAAATTGCTTTGATTGTTTATTATTTGGGGTGTCTGCCAGCCTGACACCTAAGTATTGCATGGTTATCGGAGATGAAAAAATATGTAGGTAAGTAATCTTTCTATTCAAACATGTTTGAGAAACTTCACAGTTATTTTCATAGCAACTAATTATATCATTTTTCTTTTGTCTCATTTCTCGTATTGTTTGTTTTAAAAAATACATTTTGTTTATGGTAACGCTACACAAATTTTATATTACCTACATAATCATTACAGATACGTCAATGGGCATTTCCTTCCAAATGCTCTATTTCTGGCTTCACTTGCGTCGTCGGGTAAAAACCAAGTTCATTGCCTTTCTCAAGGCCTTTTACATGCTTGACACGTTCAATTTTTTCTATCTTGAAATTTAAATTAAAATTGTCAAGACAACGAGACATGTTTCGTAGAAACAGCGCCGAGATCGGAATGCAGCGCAATTTGAGCCTGTATCGTTTTTAGGGTTCCGTACCCAAAGGGAAAAACCGGACCCTATTACTAAGACTTCGATGTCCGTCTGTCCGTCTGTCCGTCTGTCTGCCTGTCTGTCTGTCTGTCACTGGGCTGTATCTCATGAAGCACGATAGCTAGGCAGCTGAAATTTTCACATATGATGTATTTCGGTTGCCGCTATAACAAAAAATACTAAAAACAAAATAAAATAAATATTTAAGGGGGGCTCCCATACAACAAACCTGAATTTTTAGACGTTTTTCGCTCTATATTAAAAATGGTACCAGGTAGATGCTTGAAATTTTCACAGAGTATTTAGTTTTATATTCCCTTCGATGAATGATAAAATTAAAATAAAATAAATATTTAAGGGGGGCTCCCATACAGTACGGAACCCTCCGTGTGCGAGTCCGACACGTACTTGGCCGATTATTCAATACGCAGGTATTACATCTGCTAGATTTACAGGGTTACTTTTAAGGCACTAAAATAAGTGGCTAACTTGGGACAATTTTTGTAGTACGACGTTTTTGATTTGTGCATTACTCATCATCAAGGTGAAAGCCTGGACTCGCAAGAAGAAGAGCACAAGGTCCACCCAGGTGAACTAAGCAGGTGGACCGTGATCGACTCATAGAAAGAGTTTGCTTGAAAGTTTCAAACATAGATTGTGTGCGCACGCATGGAATGACCTTAACTTCCAGGACCACTTTGAGAAACAATTTTGTTTGAGACTGTGACTATTTAAAAACATCCTTTTCCTATGACTGTACATGGTACTAATATTTATTACTCAGAGTTGACACCACAGTAGTAAGCAGACCAGCAGTCTTAGTATACAAGACCACGACAAGAGTTTACCGACGTGTGCAAAGGTGACAGATATATTCTTCATCATAACTCTGTTACGCTCTGACACGTCGATAGAGTTATTTTATGGTCCTTATGCTAAGCCCGCAGACCGTGTTGCTTCCGCGAGCTCCTTTGTTCAACATGGCGCTACGCTCCGCGCACCCGGAGGCCGTCCAGTGATATTTACCCTTTAAATTTATTATTATCCTCGCACCACATTCCAGTATAATTATTCGTACTTGAAGCGACAGTAAACCGAATCACGTCAACGTTCTATCAGAGCAGCCAAAAGTAATTATGCCCGATAAATCGTTTAGGTAAATTATAGCAGTTTTATGCAAATTATACATCAGATCAGGCTGATTAAGTATTTATGTAGAGCAGAAACATATTTTAATAATCGAATAATTACTAATAGATAGGAAGCAGTAAATATTGTTTTTGCTCACTGAGTATAAGGTAGCCTAATTAATTATACGATGTTTCTGAGAAATTTTTCGTTATTATAACAGAATATCGAAATTAGTTTACGTTCTTGGATCAGAGCAGTCTTGTTTTTCGTGATCTATCTTGTTTTTTTGTGAAATAAAACAAATATTGTGGATATATCAGGCATGTATAAAGACCTGTGAGTATTTATTTTCATTATTCAACTCTATAAAAGTTGCAGGAATTGGATGTGTGTTAGACAGTTCATTCAGTTGCCGCGCCAAATAGTGCCATAAATGGTCTTTCTGCTGTGACAATGACAAGCTGTTTTTCTATTCCAAAACATCAGTTACAGTCGTATAGCAGATAAATATGCCCTAGCTGAATTAAATACATATTTATATCCTAAACAAATTAAAAGCAATTTTATCAATCGTCACCTACCATAGTTCACGAAGGTCGTCAGAAGTGATCTGCCGTGTCATATATGTCACGATAAGTGGCAGTGCCAAATAGTCTCAGAATAAGGAAAAACAGTAGAAGTGACATAAAGTAAAAAAGTTGTGATGCATGATTCCACAAACATGGCGTCGAAAATCCATAGAAACTGCTATGTAATCTAGACACAAATGACACTTGGGACTGCTGCTGCTTAAATGACAAATTTTATTTCACAAAGATGGACTTCAAACGTCTCCTAGGCAGGGCTTTTATTTTGAACTTTATTTTCATAGCAATAATGCCATAATATGTCATTTCAAACACCGCCCCTGTGCAAATAGTACAGTATTCGTATACATAAATGGCCTATCTGTTGCGACAATTACAACTCTATACCAAAACACCTTCAGTTCCAGTCGGATAGCAGATGAAAATGGGGAGCGCTGTATTCAAACACAACAAGTACACATTTTCTAAATAAATCGGTAACAATTTTACCAGTCGTCACCTGTCATAGATCACGGAGGCTATCGGAAGTGACCTGGCGTGCCATGCATGTCGCGATAAGTGGCCGCGCCAAATAGTGCAGTATTTGTATTTAAATGCCATATATGCAGTGCTGCGACAATGAACGGTCGTCTCTTTATCCCAAAACATTTTTAGTTCCAGTCGGATAGCAGATGAAAATGTGGAACGATGTACTCAAACACACTTCGTGCACATCATATATTAGAAGCAATTTTACCTATTAGAAGCAATTTTACCAATCGTCACCTGTCATAGATCACGGATGCTGTCGGAAGTGACCTGGCGTGCCATGCATGTCGCGATAAGTGGCCGCGCCAAATAGTGCAGTATTTGTATTTAAATGCCATATATGCAGTGCTGCGACAATGAACGGTCGTCTCTTTATCCCAAAACATTTTTAGTTCCAGTCGGATAGCAGATGAAAATGTGGAACGATGTACTCAAACACACTTCGTGCACATCATATATTAGAAGCAATTTTACCTATTAGAAGCAATTTTACCAATCGTCACCTGTCATAGATCACGGATGCTGTCGGAAGTGACCTGGCGTGCCATGCATGTCGCGATAAGTGGCCGCGCCAAATAGTGCAGTAAATGGCCAATCTGCTGCGACAATGACAAGCCGTCTCGGTCGCGATCGTGGCGACTTGGCTGACTGCCAGGGAGCCACGCGCGTACTAGACATCTATTGACACAGTCTGTAATTCATACAGTTGCCCAACGAAATCGCCTAGACTACACAGAAAAGTCCGTGTGAGATGAAGAGAGCGAAGTGGGTTTTGCCTGTAACCTGTAACGAGTTTTATGAATCGTTACGTAGATATACTTATAGAACTCAATATACATCCATATGAGGAGAGCGTGTTAGTGTATAAGTGTGTGACATCGATGTTTTTCATACATCAAATAATTATACGAGAGACATCTTACACGGTTTTGACCTCAAAAAAGCAAAGCTTGTAATAAGGCCCCCAGAGATTGATTTACTACATTCCTATATATATTTAAAATATGTATACACTTATATCGATAATAACTTCCAGCCAAGAAGATAAAATCTACAAGTATGTTCATCATAAAAGTGCTTGCACTGTGTGGGAATAGAACACACGCCTTCTGGCATAGGAGTCAGGGTCACTAACCACTGGGACGCCGAGGCAGTCGCATAAGTCATTTCATCCCTCTAGCGCCTCTAGGTACAAAAAGTTGAATTCTTATAATGTTGAATTCCTAAAAAAGTATAATTTCATCAGTCCACCACACATTGTTGTGGTCAGAGGTTGATATTTCTTTTTCTGAGAGTCGGCATTTGTGGCATTGTGGAAATACGGTCGTTTGCAATACGTAAGCATAAGTATAGCACGTAGCATTTCTACTAATATGGTTTCGACGATTCTATTTTTATTAAATAGGCTTGAAAAAATTTAGACCCATCATAAGAAGAATACTGCAATGTTTCTACACTATGTTATTAGGTAATTTACTATCTACAGTTCTTACGTCACAGCGGGCATCTCTCGGCGTTTTCTAGAATATGCTGACGCCATGTCTACAACAACAACAATAGATCCGTTTCGATGGGGTGCCGGATGTTGACGCTTTCATAGTATTTCAGCTGTTATGCTCGTGAAAGTTTAGGAAAACGCTGACGATTTGGTAACTACCTATATGTTATGTCATCGGGTCGGAAGGTTGGATAGTAAACTATAGTTCGTAAGTAGCCACATGGCTAGCCCTAGTATCTGAGTATATTATATATATATACTAGATATATGTATAGGTATAACATTAAAATTATGTAAGTGGTACTTGAGTATTTGTATTTGAGTAAGTAAAAACATGGTTAATTCAAAACATTTTTCAGAGGCAGAGGAGAGATAGAACATATTTTTAGATAATAAAAAATACGACTAACTCAAAATCATACGAAATCAACATGAGAAATAAATTTTAAGTACGAAATAGGTTTAATTTCTTTGTGTTCACCGAATTTTAGACAACATCGTAGTATTATTATATATTCTTTGACAACATGCCTTAAAAAAACTACTTGACACGTAATAATTTTACATAGGTATCTAAATCGCGGAAAATGATTAGTTAAAATTATTGTTGCCTATAATTTCTGTTGCATAAGGATTAAAATCGAAATAGGTTTAATTTCTTTGTGTTCACCGAATTTTAGACAACATCGTAGTATTATTATATATTCTTTGACAACATGCCTTAAAAAAACTACTTGACACGTAATAATTTTACATAGGTATCTAAATCGCGGAAAATGATTAGTTAAAATTATTGTTGCCTATAATTTCTGTTGCATAAGGATTAAAATGCACTAATAAATAAGAGGAAATTCAGAAACATTTGATTAACTAGTCTAGTCGCCATTTTATCAGTACCAATATCATGATAGGTAGGTATCTACCTACTCCAAATTAAAGCGCTATAAATAAACAAAACCCGATCTCGCATATCGTTTATAATGAAGCCGTTTTATAGCTTTCCATAAACATAGATGTTTACTCACAAATCACTGTAAGTACATGAATAGTTCATTTTAAAAAAGAACATGAGATTTAAGGTCGAAAGTATTCTGTAAAAACTTAATGCATGTAGCTATGTTATTATTATCAGGTCCGTGAGCATCGAGTGTTTAAAGAATAAATCATTTACGCGCTTAGCATGATTACTAATACAATGAAACGGCCATACTCGAATTTTTTTTTCATTTCGTTGCAGTATTTCGATATTTTTGCGGGCGTATTTGTCTCGAAATGTACATCCACATTGACATTTTTTTTTAAATCTTCACAACTCATTCAACCACCAGCCCGGGTAGCACGGCAAAGGGAGAAAACTATTTTATCCACTTTAAAATGTCAGTTGTCATTGTCAATCCAAACTTCATTTCCTCTTCGAGGGGATATAATGGTGGAAAGACTATTAGTCCCTTTGCCATGCTTCCCGTGCTGGTTGAAAATAAAATGAATTCAGCGGATTGGCCATGAAACATGCACAACCAAGGGCCCGCATAGTTAAATTTTGCTTGACGAGCATGTTGCTAAGCAAAATTCAGAAAAATACCCATAAGGCAGACGTCTACAGCTCTGATATTCAAAGTATTTTTGTACTGAGAACGTTTCACTTTAAATGAACATAAACACAATTTGAAATATTTGATGAATTGCCTGAACACTCGGTCACTTTTGTATCGTTCACGCATTACTTATGTCCAAGGTGTTGCCAACGAAACGGCTGTAGGTAAACAATGACATGTCCCTGTGCCTAGCTGCCAAACAAATAATTACGGTTGATATCTTGATGGGCATACTTGCATGTTTGTGGAAACAAAAACAAAATATTAATTATCATTAGTGATACAGCAGATGTTAGGGAATCAAAGATGGTTTTGATCCATTAGGGACCTACACTTCCTATGTCTAATGATTTAATTCCTATTTCGCTGGGCGCTAGGGTACTATCGTGTCGTCTTGCTGGCTAGATTTGATCAAGTGAAAGAGCCAGTTATTGCCAAAGAACCTACCAACCGTTTTCCCAAGACCAACATCTAATTGAGTAAAATGGAAAAAATGGAAAAAATCAGTCAGTTATTCAGTCTGTATAATTATGTTTGCGTTTGACCATAAATACAACATTTGAGTTAATCATAAAAGTGACTACTTTGAAGGATAAATAACGAAGTCATTTTTAGGGTTCCATACCACACTAAGACTCCGCTGTCCGTCCGTCTGTCTGTCTGTCTGTCACCAGGCTGTATCTATAGCTAGACGTTAAAATTTTCACAGATGATGTATTTCTGTTGTCTCTATAACAAAAAATAATGAAAACAGAAACACACAAATATTTAAAGGGGGCTTCCATACAACAAATCTGCAATTTTTAGCCGTTTTTCGCTCGATATTAATAACGGCGACAGGTAGATACTTGAAATATTCACACAATATTAAGTTAAATATGCACTTTAAAAATAAATAATTAAATTAAAACAAAATAAATATTTAAGGGTGGAGGCTCCCACACAAGTGACGTGTTTTTTTTCTCGATGTTAATAACGGCAACAGAAAGACGCTTGAAATATTAAGTTGTATATTCCTTCAAAAATAAATAATTAAAATGAAATGTATTAAGGGGTTACCATATGGTACGGAACCCTTGGTGCGCGAGCCCGACTTGCACTTGGCCTATTATTTTGATTTGAAATATGACTGAATGCCTAATATTTAATAAAATAAAAAGACTACCTAAAATTTTCAGACTGATTTAGCTATGTACACCTTTAAGGCTGCAATGCAAGTCCACCAGAGATGAGATTTGTGGATAAACGTATGTAGGTATACGAGGAAACAATCCACCAATATAATTCACGTCATTATCGTAACGTCATAGCATCACGCGTTCTTACCTATATGGTGAAAAAGTAGCCTTACAATCAAGTATGTCCTGTATGCCAATTAACCCTTTAGACCTCAGCGTTGCTCATCTAGCAATCTATCAGAATAATGATCCTCTACCTACAATCTACCTGCGTATCATTTTTAGTCCGCAAAGAAACAATCAATACCAAATCAACAAGAAGTTATTGACAGACTGCAATTAGTACCTACTGGCGTTCGGATAGTTCGCATTACAAAATGCCGATATCAGTGCAGTATCCCATGATCTTTGGCTTTCATTCAAATGTCGTGGTTATTTCAATGCGAGAAACGTATACGATCGGATCTACCGCATTTCATATTTATTGGACAATTAATCGGATTAGTGTTTTTGATCCATAAATATAGTAGGGTTAGGTTAAGAGTTATTTTAACAATAACATCTCAGTTATCGTGAATTAACGGATCAACTGATTAACTTTAAATAAATGTATTTACATTAATTTTTATTACTCTATTTGTTTAACAATTAAAACGATGTATGTTAGGTATTAATTTTTAAGAACTAACGGCATTACAATATTTCTCATGACTCTCATGAGTGTTCTTGAAATGTCTCGGTGATATTTTACATCTGTTTTATATTTTCTACTGCGTGACGTCAACGAAATCTCAAATTATATATTATGATTCTGAATTTATTACAAGCCCACCCCTTCCGCCTAATATCATAAAACAGTCTGCAGCATGTACGAGTAGAAGTACTTACACTTTATAGCAATTAAGAGCTTTGCAGTCTTGGATGTTATGTAGAATTCCTTTCGGTGCCAAGGTAACTAGGTTAAAAAGTGAGCGGGAATTGTGCTCTTATAGAAGTTATGGATACTAAAATATACTCTCTTGCGATTAATAAAAAGTGCTTAATTGTGAAGGTTCGTGTCTTCACTAGATAGTATATAACAAAGTCGCTTCCGCTGTCCCCATGTCCCCATGTATGCTTATATATTTAAAACTACACAACGGATTTTCATGTGTTTTTTTAATAGATAGAGTAATTCAAGAGGAAGGTTTATGTGTATAATAAACCTGTGCGAAGCCGGGGCGGGTTCTAGTCATGAATAATTTGAATTTAGGTAGAAGGTAGGTCTCAAATTCGAGGAAAATAATATTCAATAAATTAAAGATATACTTAAGTACCTATAGTTGTTATAAGATAAGAGGCTAAACATTTTGGAAATCAACTCTATGATACTCCCTTCATATTATAAAGCAAAGTCACTTTTTTAGGGTTCCGTACCCAAAGAGTAAAAATAATTTGAGTTTAGGTAGAAGGTAGGTCTCAATTTCGAGGAAAATAAAATTCAATAAATTAAAGATATACTTACCTATAGTTGTTATAAGATAAGAGGCTAAACATTTTAGAAATCAACTCTATGATACTCCCTTCATATTATAAAGCAAAGTCACTTTTTTAGGGTTCCGTACCCAAAGGGTAAAAAAGGGACCCTATTACTAAGACTCCGCTGCCCATCTGTCTGTCTGTCACCAGGCTGTATGTATAGGCCGCGTCACTCAAGTTGGCGGAAATTAAGTTAGCTACAAGCTGCGCCATATTCAATCCTGACTGAAGCTTACACAAACTACTAAAAACATAAAAAAATATTTAAGTGGGCTCCCATACAACAAATCTGATTTTTTTGCCCTTTTCCCTCGATATCAATAATAGCGACAAGTAGATTCTTAAGTATTAATTAATTAGTTAACTTTAAAATCAAATAATTAAAATAAAATTAATGTTTAAGAAGTTGGGTCCCGTACAAGAAACGTTGTTTTTTTTTGCTCGATATTAATAACGGCTACAGGAAAATGCTTGAAATATTCACAGGATATTAAGTTATAACATAACCTACAAAAATAAATGATTAAACTAAAATATATTGAGAGGGGCTTCCATACGGTACGGAACCCTTCGTACGCGAGTCCGACTCGCACTTGGCCGATTATTTGTGTTTCTGTCTATGTATGCCCTTAGATGTTCTAAGCTACACAACAGATTGCAATGCGGTTATCAATATTCTTTCGAAAAAACGTTTCATAAGGCTTTTGGTTTAAATTAATTTATAGCCAGGCATGGCCGAGACAGGCAGATAGTTAGGTAAAAAATAAATAGCAGTAGCTCTCTATTATGTCAATTCGCTCAGAATGTAAAGTCATTTCAGTTAAACTATGAAACTTACTTACTTACTATGACCCAATTGTCATTACAAACCTGTTTGGCCGTTTTTGCGAGATTGAGTTACAAATACCCGTATCATGTCATTTCGGGTAATTCTTACTATCTATCCACTATTTCTAATGAGTATAAGTAGTATAGTGAGCTTTGTATCAGTAGTAAAGATGTTAGTAGTCTTGTAATCAGAGATAATGTACGATTGTGAGCATAATTTACCGGAAATTAGTCCATCGGCCAATGTCAAGGCGTTGGATTTATGGCGTGCCAAAAATAACTGCTGCTTGCGCAAACATCGGTTTAATTGTTGCACGAATATACTCGGTTCATATACCTATTACTTTTCACAACTACATCAGAAAGAGTCGCTCTTGGCACGGCACATGCTTCCTAATTAAATATTCAATGTTATCCGGACGTGGTTGGGACATTCCGTTATTTATTTATAATCGGTGTTAGGTCTCATACTTTAATCAATTTTCATTAAAAACGGCTTCTTTAATCCTTAATCGAAAATAAATAATTGGCCGAGTACGAGTAGGAATCGCGCATGGAGGGTTTCGTACTGTATGGGAGCCCCCCTTAAATATTTATTTTAATTTAAGTATTTTATATTGAATTGAATATGCCTACAACTAAATATTCTGTGAATATTTCAAGCGTCTACCTGTTACCATTATTAATATCGAGCGAAAAACGGCAAAAAAATTAGGTTTGTTGTGTGCGAGCCCCTGAGCGTTAAATGTTAATTTTATTCTGTTCTTAGTATTTGTTAGTATAGCGGCAACAAAAATACATCATCTGTGAAAATTTCAGCTTTCTAGCTATAACGGTTTAAGAGATACATCCTGGAGACAAACAGACAGCGGAGTCTTAATAATAGGGTCCCGTTTTTACCCTTTGGGTACGGAACCCTAAAAAAAACTGCCTGTCATTTATTTGTTCCATTTCAAAGGCACATGCTTCCCCTTATCGTAGACTTTATTGTACAAACATGACCTGTCAGACATTCAGAACAAATAGTAGGAACGACCCCCAGTACTATTGGTGCCAGTTGCGATCATCAAAGCACGGATACCAACCCAATAAGTATGCAAAGTAGGGTATCGCTTATAAATTAATGGTAACACTTGGTAGGCCGGCACGGGAAGGGCGTTTGGCCGAGGACTCACTGCACCAAAGCAAATTGTACATGGATGTTTCACACGCGATATCGCTGCATTGATCAGTACTTACTACTTTTATTTTAGGTTTCTTTCCAACAAACTTGCAAGAGTTGAACGACCTCGCGAATTTTTTTCAAGGAGCATAAGATCGCTCGCGTATATATTCGATGTTTGGCTCCTCGGGTTTGACGAGTAGGTGGAATACTTTTCCCGTAAAATAACATGACTTCTTAGTAACATGTAGTAGGTGTTTGCTTATATTTCGTCACGCATTGTCCATTAGACACGTTAGATTTTCTTAGGCATACCTATACCTCTATAATGCTGCGGATTCACATGTTAACGAAACACGCACAAATGTGACTTAGACGTTTCAACCAGGAAATCATTGTTTATAAGCTAAAAAAATATTTTAGGCTATTATAAATTTAACATTTTAATTCTATAACTTCTTATATTAGATATATAATTTTTTTAAAAGCAATGCTACATTTTCATTTTTTTGTGTTTATTTTGCCAAGAGATATTAAATAGAGACTTAATATGACTTACGCTAGAGAATTCAACATTTGTAACTACTTATTTTTCACTGATATTATGTGAAATAAATATACATTACAGAGTTTTTTTTTCATTAAAAGTTCAAAAGAACTTTGGCTGTTACTGTGATCTATTTCAAACTCTGTCTTTTGCAATCCAAACCTATTTTTACATGTCTAACATGTGCGGTCCACTGAAAGAAAAGTGTAATTTACGATACACTTCAAAAAATGACGAGCGTTGAGTTTCTCTATGATTTTTATAAATTATTTGTTGTTTAAAGATAATAATAACAAAATTAGGGTTCTATTTTATTGACTTTAAACCTATATATTCTGTTATCTTATATTCTGACACTGATTCAATACATAGAATACACAATAATATACAAATCACTATTTGACGTTTTTCTGCTAATAGTAATGGTACTGAAACAACTATTTGTTTTTTCGTGTTTTATGATCGTGTAGAAAGTTCCACAGTGGCACTAAGTTAAGCAATTTACATATTTAGCTTAGGGCTACCCCTAAGACTTATAGGCGCAGATCGTAGACTAGATTTAAGACCTATCCAATTTTCAGATCTACCACGCCAAGCGTGCGGTACCAGGCTGTTCACGACTATAATCAACATCTATCATCACAAAAATATAGGCCGAAATCCAACGCCTCCTGCGTACAAAACTTCTATAAAGCCATTCAATAAGCTTAACGAAAGAAAGTGAAACTTTCGAAGGGCCTTCCATCACGCTGGAAAGCTATTAACACGGCAAAGTCACGCGAATTTGTGGCCACTAGCAAAAGTTTTAATTTAGTTTACAACTTTTTAATAGCTGTGCTATTAAAACTTGCGTATATTTACCAAAAACCTTGCAAACTTTTCACGTAACTCAATTCAGAGTTCCTTATATTACTCGTACCATACTAGATATCGCGTACAAAATATCAGAAAAGAAATAATTTTTTTTTTTAAATACCTAGCATTCATCATCATTCATTTATTAATAGGTATAGTAGCTCGTCCACTGGGACATTTTTATGAGTAGATTTTATAAATCAATCAGTTGTATCAGTTGTCTTGTAGGTATGTCCCATCTGTGGGTTGTCTACAAAATACCGAACAAGAATAGTAAGTACTTAAGGATATTACAATATTCGGTTAGCTTTTACATATGAGCAAACAAATCACTATGAAGAAAAGTAGATAGTTAAAGAATTATCATAATAGCCGTTTCTGTGAAATAGGATAAAATAAATATTTTATATGCAAAAATCACCTGAGATCGTCTATGCAACGTAAATAATTGGAATAGGAAAAAACCAGCAATCATTTTAAAATTCTAACAGGATTTAAACAACAAACTAAGTAGGTAGGTAGATACTAGGTATATTGTGGTTAGTTAATGACAACTGAATTGAACTAATTAAACTGATCGAAATAAAAACAATGTGGAGCTAACACTTCGCGTGCGTGTATTTTCTAAAATACGGTAAAATAATTCAAGCAAAATGTTGAGAGTTTTACTTGGATGACATTTGGCACGGTTTGTTTACATTTTCAACGTACTCTCAGGTTGCGTAAAACAGGGCCCATTATCGGAAGCCCTCAATTGTCACTTTTCTTCTCGTATAACATGAATATCAACGTTTTAGTGAAAGATTCTGTCAAACGCTAATGGTTGGCTCGCTGCCAGCTGCAGGCTCTGGCGTATACAATATACACATCTACAAGGAATACGCTGAATGAATGAGAGTTCTACAGCTAGATTCTAATATAAATCTGTATTTTTTTATCTGAAAAACTAGTTATGATGTCTACATATAAAGCAATGAAAGAAAAACAGCTTTCTTACTTTAAAGTGAATTATCACAGCATTTCTCACAAACCTACAATGATAGTTATACCTCAATTGAAATATTCAAAGCTGAAGTGGCATACCTACAGGCTACCACGTAAAAATAGCCGTCAATAACACATTTGGTGATCGACAAAAATCTTTAATTCAAATAATGCTTGCCTTGCGTGGTGGTACACCTTAATTTTATGATGAATGTTTTTTACGGATAAACATTTGATGAATTTCTATAGTTACAGTTTTATAATTCAAATCTTTACGGAACTTTAACTTTAATGCACATTCTATCATTTAGGTTTTTACACATCTTTGCCATTCAAAATAATAAACTTGTAGGTAGTTATGCCCCATCGATTTTTAATCTAATTTATTTATTAGGGACTCCAAACACTCTGCACAGTAAACATTACAAAAACAATAAACATGGTACATAATAGCTGTGCCACCAACAATATCTAATCCACATTTACTAACTGATTGAAATCCCTTTGTTCTGAGTTGCGAACCCAAATTGCTCCAATGCCATGAATGTTTCCAGCCGAAGCTGATCTGTGTCAGTAATAATTTGTCAGCTCCATAAACAATACGGGGCCTTGAAAATTGTGATCGGTGGATCGATAACTGAATTTATAATGGTCCGATGTTTGCAAGTACCTAAAATGTAAATTTTATTATTTTCGTCTGCAGAATTGAAATGTTGCTAAACTAAACACTTCATGGGTTATTTGTAAACATGATAATAGTATTCAATAATTTGCTAGCTAGTGTTGATCTAACCGATCCTCCAGTAGAAGAATGTGACTGTGGCACTACCTATTCAACAGACCTTGGAGAAGAATGTATTTTTCTATTTATCTTTATAAGGTTAACGTCTTTGTAGTTTCCGTAGCCTTTTACTGTTTATTTATATTATTAACAAATAATAGCCAAAAAATTAACACATAGATATGCTGACACGAAAATAAGAAGAAGCCAGATGGGATGTTTAATGTTCATACCATTAGTTCATATTTGCCAGTAGCGTTGCACGCCTTGAATAGGCAAGTTTGTATTGAGTCATGATTATTTATTTTTACCACCAATGTAACATGCAAACTGCAATAAAAAATTTGACTTTGACCATAGATGGTTATATACACAAGAGAGAATGAACACTTGAAAAGAGACCCGAGACCCCTAATAGGTAAATAGCAAGATTTATTAAAAAAAACCGCCAAAGTATCGTAAAAACATCAATTGCCTCAATCCGAACCCTTCCAGTTTTTTTGGCACTACTTATCTCAAATGTGCCAAAAGGAAATACCAAGGTCAATCCTGCAACCATTTCTCAGTTCAAGGTCGCATAAAATCCTTACGAATTTATCATGGCAGCTACTTCTCCTCATGTGTATGATTTACAGAGTAAACCATTATTCGAGGTTTTATAGGTCGTAATTTTGGTTAAAGTCTGTAACGTGCAATAAATATTTTTATCGATTTTTGCTACGCGCATCGACGAATTCAATTCAATGTTTATGGCCTCCGGGTGCAGTTTTGTCGACGACATAAAAAGTAACAAAAAATTTGTAAACCTCTGGTTTGTGGCTCTTATATTTTTTGTTGCAAGATTGTTTCATCGTAGAATGAATGAGATCCTATGCTCATCAAAGAGACGAGATATTATAAAATAGGAAATTACAAGATACTAGCACCTTAGTAAGTTCGTATAGGCCGGGTGGCTAGCCCTGGTGTAAGAGTTTTTAGGCCACCTGAAGGCCTTTGACATGGCTCAACGGTTAAAACAACCGGGACCTACAATTATACTAGCATCTGCGAAAAGTTTTGACTATTGTTTTGGTGATCGTTAATTTACCTACTTAACATATTTTATGCTGCTTCTCCTACAACAACCGTGGTGACTTGGTGAGGCACATTCTAATAGCACAAGTAATTTGTCTAATTTTGGTCTTGAAAAATTTATGGAATTTAAAGGGAAGGTTTATACGGTGAGAAAAATAACAGTTGCGAGAAAAATAATAAAAACAAATGTAATTTTCCCATACATGTTCCTGCATGTAAAAGTTGTAATTGACGGTGATATGAAATTCACCGAATCAGCTGGTATAGTTATAAATAAAAAGATCGTCGCTTCTCGAAATTAAAATCAACGTAAAATGTAATAAACAGATTGAGTATTAACAACATTCGCGTTTTTTTTAAGCATGACGAAAACTCGTGCCATTGAAGACTCATCATCATTTTATTAACCTATTCAGACTAGAGTGCCTGGTAAGTAAGTAAGTTCATATAGGCTGGGTGGCTAGCCCTGGTGTCAGAGTTTTTAGGCCGCCTGAAGGCCTCTGACATGGCTAAACGGTTAAAACAACCGTTTATGGAAACACAATTGAAAATAAGTGTATCGATGGGTCACTGATTTTTCGTGGTATACAGATAAAATAGGAAAACAGACTAACTTAGACTAAGACGTAAATTAATCTGGTATCTAGATGTCATACAATAATAATGTATAATAGGTGTTTCAATAGAACGTATACTAGGATATTGTTGCACTCATCTTTCTTTGACCATAGATGGTTTTATACACAAGAGAGAATGAACACTTGAGAAGAGACCCTAATAGGTAAATAGCAAGATTTATTAAAAAAAAAAAAAAAAAACGCCAAAGTATCGTAAAAACATCAATTGCCTCAATCCGAACCCTTCCAGTTTTTTTGGCACTACTTATCTCAAATGTGCCAAAAGGAAATACCAAGGTCAATCCTGCAACCATTGCTCAGATAAAATGCTTACGAATTTATCATGGCAGCTACTTCTCCTCATGTGTATGATTTACAGAGTAAACCATTATTCGAGGTTTTATAGGTCGTAATTTTGGTTAAAGTCTGTAACGTGCAATAAATATTTTTATCGATTTTTGCTACGCGCATCGACGAATTCAATTCAATGTTTATGGCCTCCGGGTGCAGTTCTGTCGACGACATAAAAAGTCACAAAAATTTTGTAAACCTCTGGTTTGCGGCTCATATTATTTTGTTGCAAGATTGTTTCATCGTAGAATGAATGAGATCCTATGCTCATCAAAGAGACGAGGTATTATAAAACATAGGAAATTACAAGATACTAACACCTTAGTAAGTTCGTATAGGCCGGGTGGCTAGCCCTGGTGTAAGAGTTTTTAGGCCACCTGAAGGCATGGCTCAACGGTTAAAACAACCGAGACCTACAATTATACTAGCATCTGCGAAAAGTTTTGACTATTGTTTTGGTGATCGTTAATTTACCTACTTAACATATTTTATACTGCTTCTCCTACAACAACCGTGGTGACTTGGTGAGGCACATTCTAATAGCACAACTAATTTGTCTAATTTTGGTCTTGAAAAATTTATGGAATTTAAAGGGAAGGTTTATACGGTGAGAAAAATAACAGTTGCGAGAAAAATAATAAAAACAAATGTAATTTTCCCATACATGTTCCTGCATGTAAAAGTTGTAATTGACGGTGATATGAAATTCACCGAATCAGCTGGTATAGTTATAAATAAATAGATCGTCGCTTCTCGAAATTAAAATCAACGTAAAATGTAATAAACAGATTGAGTATTAACAACATTCGCGTTTTTTTTTAAGCATGACGAAAACTCGTGCCATTGAAGACTCATCATCATTTTATTAACCTATTCAGACTAGAGTGCCTGGTAAGTAAGTAAGTTCATATAGGCTGTGTGGCTAGCCCTGGTGTCAGAGTTTTTAGGCCGCCTGAAGGCCTCTGACATGGCTAAACGGTTAAAACAACCGTTTATGGAAACACAATTGAAAATAAGTGTATCGATGGGTCACTGATTTTTCGTGGTATACAGATAAAATAGGAAAACAGACTAACTTAGACTAAGACGTAAATTAATCTGGTATCTAGATGTTATACTATAATAAAGTATAATAGGTGTTACAATAGAACGTATACTAGGATATTGTTGCACTCATCTTTCTGAGCAACTTTTACTATGGAAACAACTCCGAACTCGTGAAAAAATCAGCTATTCTATGCAACAAGTTCATTGCCTATGGAACAGCTGTTATCAGGGATGGTTCTGGAGTAAAAGTTCTTCATAATGATTTACTTGATCTGTGGTTTCAATATTAGTTAGTTTTTAAGTACCTAACACGTTTCTTAAGTTGTTTATGGAGAGTGCTTCTTAAGGGTCTCATAAAATAAGAAGTATTCAAGTGACAAAAGGTATGCATCCCAGTGTTCGACGAGCAGCACAACTAAAAAAATATGCTTAACCACTATGTATCAACATCACATTACGAGTATTGTAACCTGGCAAAGGTGAAGTCTCACCGCGAAACGGATGATCAGACGGAGCCGCTTGAAGAGGCCGTGGTAGACAAGAGTAAGGGTGAGGTCTCACCGTGGGAAGTCATGCGGGAGTTGATGCGAGCTCTCATAATGCGGGCCGCCTCCAAGGAGTCCAGGGCTCGCTGCTAGTGCAGCCGGAGCCGCTCGAAGAGGCCGTGGTAGACAAGAGTAAGGGTGAGGTCTCACCGTGGGAAGTCATGCGGGAGTTGATGCGAGCTCTCATAATGCGGGCCGCCTCCAAGGAGTCCAGGGCTCGCTGCTAGTGCAGCCGGAGCCGCTCGAAGAGGCCGTGGTAGACAAGAGTAAAGGTGAGGTCTCACCGTGGGAAGTGATGCGGGAGTTGATGCGAGCTCTCATAATGCGGGCCACCTCCAAGGAGTCCAGGGCTCGCTGCTAGTGCAGCCGGAGCCGCTCGAAGAGGCCGTGGTAGACAAGAGTAAAGGTGAGGTCTCACCGTGGGAAGTGATGTGGGAGTTGATGCGAGCTCTCATAATGCGGGCCACCTCCAAGGAGTCCAGGGCTCGCTGCTAGTGCAGACGGAGCCGCTCGAAGAGGCCGTGGTAGACAAGAGTAAGAGTGAGGTCTCACCGTGGGAAGTGATGCGGGAGTTGATGCGAGCTCTCATAATGCGGGCCACCTCCGAGGAGTCCAGGGCTCGCTGCTAGTGCAGCCGGAGCCGCTCGAAGAGGCCGTGGTAGACAAGAGTAAGGGTGAGGTCTCACCGTGGGAAGTGATGCGGGAGTTGATGCGAGCTCTCATAATGCGGGCCACCTCCAAGGAGTCCAGGGCTCGCTGCTAGTGCAGCCGGAGCCGCTCGAAGAGGCCGTGGTAGACAAGAGTAAAGGTGAGGTCTCACCGTGGGAAGTGATGCGGGAGTTGATGCGAGCTCTCATAATGCGGGCCACCTCCAAGGAGTCCAGGGCTCGCTGCTAGTGCAGACGGAGCCGCTCGAAGAGGCCGTGGTAGACAAGAGTAAGAGTGAGGTCTCACCGTGGGAAGTGATGCGGGAGTTGATGCGAGCTTTCATAATGCGGGCCACCTCCGAGGAGTCCAGGGCTCGCTGCTAGTGCAGCCGGAGCCACTCGAAGAGGCCGTGGTAGACAAGAGTAAGGGTGAGGTCTCACCGTGGGAAGTGATGCGGGAGTTGATGCGAGCTGTGATGGCGCGCGCCACCTCCGTGGAGTCCGGCGCTCGCTGCTGGTGCAGCCGGAGCCGCTCGAAGAGGCAGTCCGCCGCCGCCTCGTCTGCCATGCGATACGCTGCAAAGGAACAGGGGATCTATATTTGACCGAAGCGAAAGCGAATGTCTTCTTTCTAACACGGAAATTTTGCTTTCGTCTGTCTGGATGTTGGTTTTCCTCGAAAGGACGCATTTTTCAACGAATCTCGACGGAACTTGATACAGGTTTCGTAGATACGAGTATATTTGTCGGCTATTTTTGATTAAGGAGGAGGGTTTATTTTTCTTAAACAAGGGGGAAATTTGCTGTCGCGCTATTTATCAGCCGATTTCGATAATATTTAAAGAGATTGTTTAGTAACTGAATCCTAACAAGATTTGCGAGTATGAACAAATCGGTCAAAAGCAAGTCGGCTTCTGAAGATTTAGTTAAAGATATGTGTCGCAAGGTCTACTGTTCGGAAAACTGCTAGTTTAGAACGGCTTAATGTATGCGTAAATGATCACGTGACTGAATTAGAGCAGAAGCGACCAAGGAAAATCTTGCTTGAGAAGCGAAATGCTTGTGCGAACCGGAGAGCGTAGCACGCGATTCTCTGGGAACGTTAGGAATGATTCTAACGTTTCAAAAAATGGGCTCCTATAGGCCGCGCCACATAAGTTAGCGGATGTGAAGTTAGCTACAAGCTGCGCAATATCCAATCCTGAAGTGACGTGACGTGAAAGCCTCACGTTGATTGGCTATTGCGAAATGATAATAGTACTCAATGATTTCCTAGCGAGCAAATCTATTTCGAGTTTCGACAAAAGTCGCAGAACTAAAGTTGTTAGTTTTGATGTACAGAATAAGCCCCCAAAAGGATGCTAATTGATTAGAAATAACCCTGTATATTAGAACGTCACTTCAGAGAATGGCGCTGGATGCAAGCCGCTTCCAACCGGTTTTATTGCAGATCTATAGGGGATGTCAATAACCAGCAGTAGACGTTGTATGACTGAAAAAATGTTGATGACGAATCTTACTGTAAAACTATTTTGTATTATGTTTCTATAAACTAACTCGGATGGTACAAGCTAGTTAATTTTTTTTGGCTTGTAGCATCTGATGTATTTATGACCTAGTTTCATAGAAAAACAAATAAGTAATTGTGGCAATGATAATAAGAATCAAGATTACGGTGTAAAGCGTCCTCCAGACAGCTGCGGGCAAGGTATAATCGAATGCGGCTACAATTTAGTCAGCTGCATTGCATTTTGCAAAGTATTAAACACTTTGTACCATTCGTACAAACTTATCTACCTACTTGAAAACTAACCCTATACCCTATTCGAAATTCAAACTTTATCATTTTTTTATCAAGGTATGCTCAATTTTTTTCATTTGCCATTTTGGAAATATATACTTGCATCAACCTAGTTTCGTATAGTTAAAATAATTAACGAATCTTTAAGCATAATATTACGTGTATTTTTGTCGAAATTTTGGCACTAAAAATCGTTGTATACCGCCGAGCGTCGCTGGGTATTAGCGAGAAAAAATTGTTATTCTTTGCATGTGAGATTGTGAATTAACTCGATTCGTTTCGTGCGATTATGTAGGCAAAATTTCAAACGAACGTGTGCAATATGCGTTCTCGTAAACCCAGCTTGCACCATTTGGGATGGAGTTAGTATGCGTTTCGCGTACTGTGTTTCAGATCTAGACCGCGACTCCAACTAATTGTGTCACAAAAACATACAGTCCGTTTCCCAACAATCGAACGATATGCATCGGAGCCCGCGGTATTGCATTCCGAAACATTGTTAAACGAAAACGGGATTGTCGTGAATGTGGGCCAGTTAAAACAGTGTTTTGGAGATGTGTCTAAGTACGAGTAACTACTTGTGTGATTATGGGTTTGTGGTTATATGTGGAAAAACGTACGTGTATGCGTGGAGGAGGACTTCTTGTCAAATGTGTCAATTGTAAACAAGCAGTGTTGGGTGCGAGCGACGCAGTGAGGGATCCGCGCCCCGCGGCGACCGCTGGTCGACTGGCGCTACGCCGGAAAACCGAGGCGGCGCGCGGCGCTGGGGGACGCCGGGAAAACTGTTTTTCTTTCCCGACGCGCATCCAACTATTTATTTTGATTTTTAGTCACAAATCATCGCGTCCCGCTACGTTCAACTACGTTGAAAAATGGCTTGATATAAAACACGCTGAGATACGCTCGATTTCAGTTGTTTCCTAGCAGCGTTTTGGAAATCTTTAGGCCTATTGGCCTAACGGAACACGAATTTAAATAGACTTACGATGATGTCATGATTTAGATACGTAAACTAAGATAATTACATGAAAACAACATTTTTATTTTCACAAAATAGAGTAAATAAACGGGCTCGCTTCGAGAAGATAGAGGTCACAAGTTTATAGCAGTCACCTTTGCACGAGTACATTTCTAGGGGCACAAAAGTGACTTATCTCGGTCCCTTATTTTAGTTTTAAACGACGAAACCTTTACCGACTAGGTAGGTACGTCTGTTTAGGTTCTATGAGTTCACACGTTCTCCTCATACATTTTGTTCACGGTTGTGTACTTAAAAGCAGATGTGCCGTATCGACATTTGCTTATTTTCAATATTGTTTTAAAACGGTTTTGTGTTTTACAAATATGGCTTACAAGACTTTTTACTCTGCTCATTTAAATGTGAACAATTTAATGTCATTATTGCATAAATAATCGGCAAAGTACGAGTTGGATTCGCGCACGAAAGGTTCCGAACTGTATGGGAGCTTAAATATTTATTTTAATTATTTATTATTGAAGTAAATGTACAATTCAATATTGTGTGAATATTTCAAGCATCCACCTGTTACCATTGTTAATATCGAGTAAAAAACGGCTAAAAATTCAGGTTTGATGTATGGGACCGCCCCCTCTTAAATATTAATTTTCTTCTGTTTTTAGTTCATGAGATACAGACAGACGGACAGACAGACAGACGGACAGCGGAATCTTAGTAATATGGTCCCGTTTTTACCCTTTGGGTACTTACGGAACCCTAAAAAAGACGTTTATTCTTAAGTTTTGTTTTGTTTTAGAAACATTACCATTGACGATTTTTTCATACATAAGTTCGCGAAAATATATTAGGCATCATATAGTTTTACTTTATTCCCAAATAATTTATATTTAAAATATATATAAATTATTTAAATGATTGTTATTTTGTAAAATAAAGTAATTTTTAATTTAAAATATTAACTTACGTTTATGATGTTTTGGTTTCTTTATCTCTGGAGATTGCGCAAAAGACTCGGCGGTAGCTGGAAAACAGTAAATTGAATGTATACCTACATTTTACTTATTTTAATTCAACAAAATATTATAGGTAAATCCGGAACATATAAGATTAATTTACCCTCCGTAACACACGATGCATGATGGGGTTCAATCCATCCAGCCATCAGCCATAGGACGTCGACTGCTGGACATAGGCCTTCCCTATGGATCTGAAATAAGACCGGTTGGTAGCGGCTTACATCCAGCATGATCCTTTGGTTTAATGAGGTCATCCGTCTAACTTGTGGATTGACGTCTTACGCTGCGCTTGCCAGTAGACACGTGGTCTCCACTCGAGAACTTTTAGACCATCAGTCATCAATCCTCCGCGCTATGTGCCCTGACCACTGCCATTTCAACTTGCCAATCCGCTGGGCTATGTCAGTAACTATGGTTCTTCTACGGATCTCCTCACTCCTGATTCGATCTCGCAGAGAGACTCCGAGCATATTGGTCTGATGGGGTTGGTCTCCATAAATTGGCCGGGTTAGAATATTTAGGTGTATCAGCGAGTGATAGAGATAGCGTGTAGGTAGGAACATAGCACAATATAATTATATGACATGGCGTAAAGTTTGTAGTCAACCCCTTTATCATCAACCGTACTTACTCGTAGTAACAGGCGAAACAATGTATTCGTTCTTGCTTCCAAATTATTATTCACTGCGTATTAATCTACTGATTACATAAGTTAAAATTTAGACCAAAAATAAAGTTAGTCTCAGTGGGCTGGCATTTTGGACTCATTCTCCTCTGGTAACTGGTAATGCTATCAGGTTGTTCCCATGTTGTACCTACCTAACCGATTTTTCGATAGGTTGGATAGGTTGAGTTTTATATTTTTTTTACAAACCTTTGTAGGAACTGCTTGTAAACTACGTAAATTATTATGTAGCATCATTGAGCTAATACATAATAGATCTACGATGTGTATCATTCTACTTAATATTATAAACGCGAAAGTTTGTGAGTATGTATGGATGTTTGATACTATTTCACGAACAAACGGCTAAACCGATTTAGATGAAATTCGGTATGGAGGTAGCTTAGACCTTAGATTAACACAAAGGCTACTTTTTATTTCGGGCTAACGCGGGTAACACCGCGGCGCGCAGCTAGTATCGCTATAAAATTAACTAGGTACTATTATTATTTTCACACATACTTGACATGTCGCGTTCATCACAAAAATATTCAAATTTCGCTAAGTCATTAGTTTATCATTCATTATAAAAATCACACATTCCATTTCGATACGATATTCGTATAATATTTTTTTACTAAAAAGCAATATTTAGAATTTTCGCAAGATCTAACCTCAAAAATGTCATCCATTGGTGCTTGTCGTTTTGACTGATGTTTTTTTTTTACATAGTTTAGTGGCTTGTCTATTATAATTTCTGAAAGAGTTTATAGTAGTAGTTATACATAGAACCTTATTTTTGTTTTACCCATAGAATCAAAATACATACTATAGGTACCTAATACCTACGTGTACGATTTGTACAGAGGTAATTTTAATGGACTGTATGAGGTGTGTCCAAGTACTATAAAAACAGATAGGCTATCCCTGCAAGCTGACGGTAAAATGAAAATTCCACCAATCTTCAATCCACGGCAGCCTCTAAACTTCAGCATCAGTCACGACTTCCTTGGAAACACTGGGTTGATCACTAGTTCGTTTCCTTGGCAGCACTGCACAACAGGCACTGGTATCGGGTATCGATGGTTTTCGTAGACGTCTTTAAAGATTTACTTACGCACTTTCAGCGCAATTAGCGCTGAGTCCGAATCGCGTAGACTGAGTGTAGCTTCCGTCCTTCGACGGTAGCAAAATATCAGGCAGGTGGGATAAATATACCTACATATCTACCCTCAATTGCTTTCAGAGATCGAACAATACGAAAGTTTATGGTAATAAAGTGAAAAAAATAAGGTGTTAAGTTTTCGATAAAAAAATATACCTCTTCATGATTTGTGACGATGTTTAATGATAATGAGACTAGTTTTAATCGTGGCTTCATCCGCGTAATATTATCTATCACACCCTCTAAACCTATTCATGCAAAAAATCAAACTGCCGCTCCATAGTCGTTGCATGAAAGAGAAAAAGACAAACCAACGCTTTAATAGTAGTACTTAGTAAGAATCGCTTTCAGAATCAGAATCAGAAAATGTTATTTGCACCAACAAGTAACTTAGAGTATTTACATACACAACTTTTTATACCTATATGCTTATTATACTTAAGTCTACTTGAGGACCATGTTTAATAGGGTGTTGCAAAAAACAAAGCAGTCCTGAATTTAATTAAAAGTTATTTCTAATAAAAGTTCGTATGTGATATCTATCTGTACCTATAATCTCGGAATTAACATTTATAGAATTTGAATTACATCGTTACAGCGCATACTTAGCTAGTATATTTCAAGTATCAATAAACAAAACATTCATATGACGACTAAGTATTTTAGTACGTAACAGCTGCTCTCTGCTGTAGTCTGAATGCGGTTAGTCTACTTTTGGTTCAGATATTTATGAGTTATGACTAGAAATTTTTAGTTTTCGTTACTATTTTAGTTCTATCTATTTTTGTTAGGCAAACTACCTATTAGTAGGAAATATCGGGATATTATAATAGAGCATTGAAAATCAATGTTATTTACTAATGTAATAGACCACCTATTGGCATTGACACTCGTCATACAATCATGTTCATGAGGTCGGGGGCCAAATCCCAGTCCCATACCACTGACTTCTTTGCAATGTATGTATATACGAAATTTCACACCACTGGCTTTTTAGTGAAGGAAAACATCGTGAGGCAACCTGATTACGTCCGTAGAAGATATTCGATGCTTTGCGTCGCCTCGTTGTCGTTAGCCATAGGACGTCCACCTAGGCCTAACCTAGAGATCTCTAATAAGACCTGTTGCGGAAGCGGCAATCTTTTGGTCAATGCGGTGTGGTTAAATGCGGTCTCCCATCCTATTTCTGGGTGGAACTGCAGCGTAGGAATGCTACGCTTGCTGGTACGTGGTCTCCACTTCAGCACTTTCTGACCCCATCAGTCAGCAGTCTTCCGTTATGTGCCCTGCCCACTGCCATTTCCACTTGCCAATCCGCTGAGCTGCCATGTCAGTAACTTTGTTTTTTTTTTTTACGGATTTTGTAGTTTCTGATTCTATCTCGCAGAAAGATACGGGCCATATTCATCTGTATAGCGGTTTAATGCAACTGAATTGAGTTGCAAACTTGCTATTTTATAAGGTGAATCACTTTAGAAGGTGACTTTCTTAATTGCACTAGTTTGCAATAGAAATGTCAATATTTGACTTTTGTAAGTTACTCTAAGGTTATCATAATAATTGCGTGTAGTTGTTTAGGTTTCATTTGATATATAGGTATACAGGACTATTTCAAGAGACCTCCTTTTTAGTTTTTTTTAACCATGTCACAATGAACTCATGTATCTATATAGATAGTAATAAACAAAAATAATGTTATCAGTTTTTTCAATGTTTATCAGTAAAGTTAGGTATATTATAGTCTTTTTCAAATAGCAAGTCACTTATGACAGGTCCATAGAACGTAAAATATTACGTAAACACATCATGTGACGTCACACCAATAGTTGAATATTTCTATTTAACAGTGAAAACATAAAGCAAACTTACAAGAAAAACTACTAAAATAAACGACAAAGGACGCAAGAAATAGAATAACGGTTATTGATTCGCGTAAACATATTCGCATTCACTTTTCAATTTAATAAAATATTAAATTCGTTAAATTGTTATGTTACGTGCTATTGCCGATCGTGACGTCATGATAAGAGCGCTGGGAAATCGACTATTGTTGAAATCGAAGAATATCGAAAACAAAACATATTAATCGACTTGATTTAAGCAAGGGTTATCGTTAATCTGTACCCCTAGTACAAAAATTATAAAATATGTAGTGCGTATTCGATACAAAAATGTATGAAAAACTTAGTTTCCATTTACCTCCGATGTTCACATAGACAATATAACGGATAATCAAATGATTATAAATCTGGAAGATTCGTCAAATGATGATAATGATGATAGCTCCGATGACGAAGTGACGAGGACATTATTTCCCAAATAAATCATTTTTTTCCTGTCACTTTTTTATTTCTTTTTGATTCCTCTAAACCTATCGTCTAAGTAAGTCCTACTGACTTGTAGATAAATTCACCAAAACAGTTTTAGGTATATTGTTCGATAACTTCGAAAAGTACGTAAAATCGATAATAATCGGGAATTACAAATCGAATATAGGTGCGGTACATCATTAAAATTGTCAATGTATGTTTGACAGCTGACATTTCGGAAGTGTCATAAGTGACTAGCTATTTGAAAAAGACTATAACAAATTGGTTAGGTACCGAAACTTTAATAGTTTTATGTATTTAAAAGTAATAAAACTATTTTACTCAAACAGTTATAAAATAAAGTTATTTCCGACCAAAATACGCCACAACTATAAAATTTATGACACATTGGTTGCAAAAGAAAAACATGTTTTTATTTAGTGTTAAATATCAATCTGATAAACTACATCTTATTAGAAAGGGTTTTCATATTTACCAATAAAAATAATTTAACAAGTTTCTTACGTGCATAAAAAAATAGCCCTGTATTATTTTTAAACGTTATTCTGATATCAAAATGTATGACTTCCGAAGCCTTGCTCCTGATTTGGATCTCTGTAATTGCATCAAGTAACATTTGAATTAATACTCGTACCAAAGTTTCAATATGACCTCAAGGCGTATACTTAATGATGATAGATTGAATAAAATGTTAAATAATACAACTCCTTGCATTATATTCTCCATATTTTTGTGTCGATGAAGCGTATTACTTTTTAACCCCCGACGCAAAAGAGGGGTGTTATAAGTTTGACGTGTCTGTTAGTCTGTGTGTCTGTCTGTCTGTCTGTGGCATCATAGCGCCCAAACCACTGAACCAATTTCAGTTTATTTTTTTTTGGATGAAAGGTGACTTAATCGAGAGTGTTCTTAGCTATGTTTTATAAAAATCGATTGAGCCGTTTAAGAGTTATGGTGGGTTAAAGTGGGGATGGAAGAACCAAAATTCTACAAATGTGCCCAAAATGGTTGTCAATTGAAAGTTTGTTGTCAAATATTTTTGTGTCGGGGGTTTTTTAAATTTTTAATTTATAATGTTATCAATACGAGTACTTCTCATGGCGTCTATCTTTTTACGCTCGCTCGACTTGTGCGTTGTTTGTCATGTTCTAACCTAACCTATTTTTTCGTTTCACACCTAACCTTAAATGTGACGATATTCGACGAAAATTTATTCGTCTAATAGTTGTTTGGCCTAGTGAAAGATTTGATAAATCATAAATGTTCCAAACGTTTTTTTTCATTATATTAAACAATAATTCTACCAAATGAAACGTCATACGAAAATTTGCTAATCGTTGGTGGTCAAAGTGAAACATAAATGAAACGTTAGTTGGCAAGTGATAGTCGGCCAAACAATTTTCCTCGATAAGGCAGGAAATTGTATGTAACAATATTATTACTGCAGCTCCTTAAACGATGTCTAGCTCAGACCCGACAAGTCACACACTTGATAGTCGCCCATATATGATATTTTTAACCCGGTTTATTATTATCCATTAATAAATAGTCTGTTTGCAAGATTTTCACGTCCAATTTCACGATTTTTTTTCAGAGAAATCTATTAAAATATTCAATACATTCTACAATAAAAATATGTATTCTGTCTGTAAAAATGGAGAAAGCAATAAATAATATTATGTGCATTGCAACACTGAGTGATTTGTTGAAGTTTTTACTGTTTAGGGTTCATGTAGAAGAAGATAAGTATGGCTCTTTTTTTTATAAACTAATCAAAAATTTGTTTTAATAGCAAAAATTGGAACATGCAAAATATAATTAACGTGGAAGTTCTTAATAAAATAGTTTCGTAAAAAGTAAAGACAAGAAAACTATTTTGCGCTCTCACAAAAGGTAAACTTTTGATTTATTATGGAACGTAGTCAGTGAATTTATTTCTCTACTCCATGGATACTCGTATAGAGATGCAATTTTCCTTAGCCTGATTTACTAATTTGCAAATGTGAAACTTAAAATTGATAACTTCTTTCTTGTACCTTTAGACACGAGATTTAATTATATAGCGAGTTCTGATAACAGTGCTAAACTGAAAAAATATATACACCACTACTTTTTATGAACATCTAAAAAAAAATGTAGGTATCAGTACACGATGTAAAACATATGTGTACAGTTAAAATTTAAAAAAGATCTTAGGTAGCCTATTTATTTAGGTTTTATTTTATCCTAAAATTATGCATATAATGTCAATTTCATTCATGTATCGCTATTGCATTCATTCCCTTTGCTAGCTCTCTCGCTCGCAAAAGTCCGCCCACAATTTTATTACCTACAAGTCTTGCAACATGGCTAGCAAATAATTTAACCAATTATTTCAATTTTTAAGGGATAATTTTAGGATATTGATTTATTAACTTTTTATTGCATATATATGTTTAGTATCGTGCACTGATACCCCCAAATTTTTTTTAGATGTTCATAAAAAGTAGTGGTGTATAAGGAACCCTCGACGTGATTGATACGCATGTTGCAATTTTTAAAATCAGAGTTATAGTCATTGTATAATAAGATTGCTTTATTTATGAAATCAAACATAATATTTACAAACAAATATTATGTTTTTTAAATAGTGTTATTGTTTAATTCAAAATTCTATTTATTACAGTGATTTCTTAGCTGAGCGACGTTTCATGAAACGTTTTTGCGATGGAAAGTTATATCCGATACTTTGTATTATTCGTTAGCATTATATCGTTTCGATCAGTTACTTCTGACGAAGCACTTAGAAAATTTTTTGAAGACTTCAAGGAAATTGACTCGGAATTCGATCTTAATGAGGTATGAATGTTAGTTTTACTTTTTTTTACCTATACTGTCCCACTCCTGGGCAAAGGTCTCCCCCATTTCCTTCCAGGCGTTGCGATCCATCGCAACTTCTTGCTAACCCCTCTGGAATGAGTCAAGATCGTCACGCACGTCGTTTTTGTTAACGCACACCCTCGTCTTTACTTGTTCTATATTCCTATTCCATCCAAAGGTTGCCTGGCAGAGATCGCTTTTAGCGATAAGGCCGCCTCTTGTTACACGCTATACTTATAATGTTTTTGTTATCTGTGTTACTTGTGCTCTTTGTGATAACAATAAAGAATATCTATCACGCCAGCGCTTCTTGGGCCTTCCCTGGCTACGTCGTCCGTCAGGCACCCACTCCGTGACGATCCTGGCCCATCGATCCGGGTGCATCCGCACCACATGTCTTAGAACGCAGTGTGCTGTTGCGGACTCTATCAATTCTTTTGATACCAAGCACGCTGCGTTCCATTGCTTTTTGGCAGACCCCAAGTTTGCACCTTTGTAAATCGGTCAATGACAAAGTCTGGGCACCATAGCTTAGGATGGGCAAGATGCACATGTCGATTAATTTGCGTTTTAGTGAAATTGCCAAAGTGCCTTTCATGTACTCCTTCATAGACCAGTAGCTCTTCCAAGCATTTTCGACGCGACGTTCAATTTTCTTGTCTTGACGGTTCTGGAAGGAAACAATCTGTATAGTTTTACAAATGTTTTTAAAATTAACTTTAAATAAACGTCTAAACAGGCACTTATTAGACGTTATTAGAAGCGTCTTGGAGTTCTGATAGCAACAAGAAATAACTATGTAATATCATTTGTCCAAACTCGTCTAAATGATTTGTTCCTAATATGTGATAATTACATTTTATCAATTATATCATCATCGACAAAAACACAAGTTTTATAAAATATGAATATAAGGCAATATGATTTTCCGTGTTCCCGCCAAAACTATTCAACGACAATTCCGACTATGAATCAAGACGATCACGTTTCAAAATATGTGAAAATAAATGCAAAAATATCTATCAATGGTCTGTTGATGGTCCAATTGATTTGTAGTTAAGTAGTAGTAGTTTAAGTATGTAGTTTTAGCGTATATTGTATTTTGTTGCAGTTAACTAAATCTATTTTTAGATTTGTTTTGTATTTATTTTTCAGTAATTGTTTTCTAAGTTACGGTCAATAAACTAAATACGTATGTATGTAATTTATAGGCCGAATTATTCAAGTCGGCGGATGTAAAGTTAGCTACAAGGTAACTTCACATCCAATCAACGCGCAGTTTTATTTGAGCTACACATCCGCCGACTTGTAAGATTCGGCCAATAACCTAGATTTAATATTTTATGTGTGCGTATTTAACCTGATATCAAATAAGCTACAGAATAATAATCCTCTTTAACAGGCGATTGAACACTTGAATTACGATGATTATGCGAATATAACAAGGGTAAGTAACAGTTCGCCTTTCCTTGTCATTTTTTTTTCAGTTTCATAATTCATGATAAAACTAGCACTTACGAGATTATCACCGAGATTTTGGTTTTTCTTGTGTTTTAGATAACATGATACATTTGCACTACCTAAACTTCGAAAACTGATCACAACGAAAAAAAAACTACGAATTCAGATCATTATAAAATAATAAATTACTTTTGACTACATATTACTAAAACATAAATACAAGTCATAGAAAATAATTTTCACAAGCAACTTCAACAGCGACAAGATTTTCCAGTATTCCTGCCAAAACTTTTTTTTTCTTTTTCTGTTTAGTAATCGCACTCACTGCCGTCTGCCATGAATGAATGAATGAATGAACACTTTATTGTTAACACAAATTACAGAAAAATACACAGAAAGGACAAATAAAGTAACTTAAAACTAGTGCAACAAAGGGCGGCCTTATTGCTTACAGCAATCTCTTCCAGGCAACCCTTACATCTAGAGAGGAAATAACAATGATAGAAAAAAAAACAGGGTAGTAAAGGAGAAAGGAACAAAAAAAAAACATTTAATTAGTAAATACATAACAACTTAAATTTCGAATATAGTACCTACATCCTAATACATAAATAAAAAAATAAAAAATAAAAGATAGACTAATAAATACAATTTGATAAAAATAAAAATATATAGCAATAAATAACAACAAAATATAACAACAGATCTACTGCGATGGCACCTGTGACAGATAAAGTTTTTTAACGCTTTCCTTGAAAACAGCAAGAGATGGGGCTTTGCGTATTGGAACAGGCAAAGCATTCCACAATTGGACAGCCTGAAAAGCAAACGACTTGCCATAGAATGTTTCAGAGCGCGCAGAGGGAGACATGAGAGTGAGGTTATCTTGAGAGGAGTGCCAATAGCAGAAGCAATCTTTTAAGTAGCGTGGGGAGGTAGGATTAAATAAGATATTATAGAGTAAAGAAAGAATGTGAGCATTCCGTCGAAGGCGAATAGGCAACCACTTGAGCTTATTGCGAAACTGAGACACGTGGTCATATTTGCGTAAGCCGTATATGAATCTTATGCAATAGTTTTGAAGCCGCTCAAGTTTATCTAACTGTTCCTCGGTAAGATTGAGAAAGCAGGTGTCAGCGTAGTCAAGGATAGGAAGGAGAAGTGATTGTGCGAGCGCAACTTTAGTAGCAGTAGGTAAAAAATTCCGAAGCCGTCTTAAGGAACCGCCAGACGCAAAAAGCTTGCAACTGATGGTTTTCAAGTGTACGTCCCAACTTAAAGTGCGGTCAAACATGACACCAAGATTTTTTACAGAGTCGCTGTAGGGTATGACAGTTCCATTAAATATTACATTTGGAAGATTAGCCCAATCGATTCTGGATACCATATAAGAACTGCCAATTATTATTGCTTGGGACTTAGCAGGGTTGACTTGCAAGCCAAATGATTTGCTCCATTCGATAATTTTGTGCAGATCAGTATTAACAGTGGAAATTGCAGTGTTAAAATTATCGAGTGGAGCTTGAGAATAAATTTGGAGATCATCTGCATAGAGGTGGTAGGAAGAAGTTAGACATTTGGAGATAGAGTTAATGAAGATTGCAAAAAGAAGAGGAGATAAAACGCCGCCTTGTGGTACACCAGCTGTGGTATTACACCAAGAAGAGACAGTGTCTTCGAGGCTAATACGTTGCCGGCGTCCATACAAGTAACTGTGAAGCCAGTCGATCGCCGACGGAGATATGTTAGAGGAACGTAGCAGGGCTAGTAGAATGTCGTGGTCGACGGTATTGAAAGCATTACTGAAGTCTAACAGAGTTAGAACAGTAAGCTTACCGCCATCCATACCCAAGCGGATATCGTCGGTGATTTTAATAAGAGTGCTATGCCTAGGACGGAAACCAGATTGGAGGGGATTGAGGAGATCATTTTTGATAAGGAAATTGTTCAATTGCTTGTGAACAAGGCGCTCCAGAACTTTGGACAGAAAAGGAAGGATCGAAGTAGGACGATATTCGGAGAATGATTTAGGGTTGTGTTTCTTAGGTAATGGTGATTATGATTTGCGCGTCTTTCCATGATGTAGGGAAAGTACCACTGGAGGTGGAATTGTTGAAAAGGACGCATAAGATGGGAAGGACGATGTCCAGGATAGGCAAAAGCATGTTCCGACTTATTTTATCGCTGCCCACCGCATTGGAGGAAATCGACATAATGCCATTCTTAACATCACGTTCGGTGAATCGACAGAAAGAGAAAGGAGAAAAGTCGGGAGTTGGAATGGAAGAAAGATAATTCATAGTCGAGGTTTTATCCGCATCCGTCATAACGGAAGCGGAAGTAAAGTGTTGATTTTGAGCGTTGATATCAATGTTGTTAGGAGAAGCATTTACACGTGACTTGCCAATTCCCAATGACTTTAGAAACTTCCAGACTCTAGCTGGATTTTCATCATCAACAGAAGCATGAACGTGGCGACGCAGTGCATCCCTACACACCCTATTGCAGTGATTACGGGCCTGAACATACTTGGAATGATTGATCTCGGTGGGACGCATTTTAAATCTTGTCTTGGCTACAGCTTTCTTGTGCATTAAAGTTTTTATGTCCTCAGTGAGCCATGGTGCTGGAAGTTGTTTAATTTTGATAGTTCTTAAGGGGGCATGGACGTCATATAGCTGCGTAATAAGGTCGTTGAACAAGACAACTTGCTCATCTACCGATTTAGCGTCAATGACGGGACTCCAATCGATTTTATGCGCGTCTTCGAGGAGAGCTTCATGATTTATGCCACTAAAATTGCGCTGCACAAGAATTTTAGGTTTAGACTTTGGAGGACGAATTTTATAGGAGAGGAATACCAAATCGTGGTACGAAAAGTTATCGGCAGCGTATTGCCCATGTTTAGCTACATTGTTTGGTGAAGATACTATAATTAGGTCGAGAAGAGATGGGGAGCAGTTAGGAAAGTGGTGTGTAGCATTAAGAGGGAGAATGTGCAAGTTGCAGGAATTTACTATGGATTCAATAGACGAAGTTCGATGATCTTTTTTAAGGAGGCAAGTGTTAAAATCACCCATGTGCCATCTTTCATGTCTTCATTTAATTTACGAGTATAGGCCGCGCCACACAAATTTATAATTTATTTTTACTGATTTCCAATAAGGAGGTACTATGTTCGTCTGTTTTTTTTTTTTTGTGTATTTTCATCAATATTTTCGCCAATTATGAACCGATTTAAACATATTTTTTTAATTCGATAGGGTATACTCCCGAGATGGTCCCATTTAATTTTTTTGAAATCGGCTGAGCCGTTTTTGATAAATGCACAATAATGTACATGTACGTCACGTGGATTCGCGCAAACTTTTCGATTTATATACACGGTCAGTCAGTCAGTCGAAATATGGCGACGCAACACCGACGCACTCACACATGCATAAAAAACCTGTCTCACTTGTTTGTTCACGATCACGATGTTTCGTTTTGTTTTTTTTTTTATTTGGTCTGAGACCACTAGTAGGCTTTTATTCTGAGCTTTGAGATTGTATTTTATTTTTTCAGGATATTATGGCCAAGTTGACAGATGTAGGCCCAAAACCAAAACGGGTACGTTAATAATCGTACTTTACAAAAAATATGCATAGTTTGTATACTTAGGTCAGGGGGCTAGCCCTGGTGTCAAAGTTTATATGTCGCGTGCCTCTGACATGACTTAACGGTTACAACCGGGACCCAAAATTAAAAATGTCGTCCGAACCACGGCAGCGCTCAGTTTGAAATGCTATCCACGGTCGCCCATCTGAAGACGGATAGTAAAAATGTGTAAAGGGTGAGGTATTGAAAATCTGTACAACTAGAGTGTGTACAAAAAGACAACCATCGTAGTGTTACGGTGAACTAACAATAAGATTTAAATTAGCAGCCAAGGTACCGACTACTTTGTAGACGCAAGTACACTCATGAAATCCGAATTGGTGTCTACCAAGTATCAAATACTTTTAGTTGTACTAGCAATTATGACAGAGCAGTGTTGTCAACGTAACAAAATTAGTAAAATGACACACGGGCGCCCTCACCTACGACGCTTCCCTTTTCGAACACTACAACTTGCGTCACATGAGACATTTTGAGGCAAGTGGATTGTTTCATTTCGCAGTAACCACTGCACTCCGCGTTGTATGTTTTTTTAATACTAATGCGCAGAATTATAATCCTTGACACTAGAATTCCTAATAAATAAATTAATTTCGATAGATAAAAAAACAATCAAGACAAATATTTAGCGAAATGGTTCTTGTGAAATGGTGTGATGGATTGGATCTACCTATACTAATATTAATTATAATTTTAATGTTTTAGGCTAGCAACATTTCTAGTGCAGAAATAACAAAGCTGTTAGAAAATGGAATGAAATTGCTTGATACTTCTGGTGAAAGAAAATTGCAGCAAATGAGACGTGCTATATTTATAAAAGATCAAAATGAACAACAGTTAAAAATGAAGAATTCAACAACCATAGACAATCCAGGGGGAGGGAAAATACGTGTAAAACGTCAAGGCATGTACATTGATATTACTGTCTGCTTTTAATAGTAAGTAATTTCCGATCTCTTCTACATTAAATTACCTACTTAAGTATACATGGTTACTGGTAATCAATTAGCATCCTTTTAGGGGCTTATTCTGTACATCAAAACTAACAACTTTTGTTCTGCGACTTTTGTCATAACTTAAAAAAAACAACTGTTCCATACATTTTTAACCGAATTCCAAAAAGGAGGAGGTTCTTGTGTATGTATTTTTTATGTACCTATATTCATCGATAATTTCGCTAATTGAGAACTGAACCGAAATAGTAGTTTATGCAACTGTCATATAATGAAGGGTATTAAAACACGAGTGTGAGTTTATGAAACGAGCGCAGCGAGTTTCATAATAGTAACGAGTGTTTTAATACCCGTGTTATATGCAGTTGCATACACTACTTTATCTTCACTAATAAAAGTAAAAAAAAAACATATTGCGAAACATTAAATTCACGCGTACGTGTATTGTCACAGTGAACTTGGCGCCATTAAAATCTAACCAATGAGAGCGCAGCTGCGCGCGCAGGGCCAATCAGGAGCGAGCGCGCGATGTTATAATGAGATTTTACGATATCGATGTGGATATTATAACATCATGTGAAATTGCTTAAATTGAGTGTTTTGTTGTCTGCGCTATAACAGTAGTCATTATAAGTCAAGTATTGGAAACATAAGTAGAATGTTACAACATTAGTGTAGATAAAAATATTTTTTAGTTCGAAAGGGTTAGTGTTACTCCACAGATGGACCAGTTTAAATTTTACAGAAAACAGTTTTTGAATAATCAACAATAATGTAAACAATTCGAGCGAAATATTCGAATTTCGAAGGCGGTATTGCCATTTTTTGCGAAAAATAATAATTATGTCGAGGGTGAACGATATATTTCTATGAAATAGTATTTCTTTTTGAGATTCGATAATAGTCCTTGAACAAAAGTTGTTAGTTTTGATGTACAGAATAAGCCCCTTAAAGGAAGCTAACTGATTACCAGTAACCCTGTATATAGACAGAATCAAACTTAATGGCATCTGTGAAGTTACAAGCTGCGCAAATATCACTCCTACCGGCGTGGCGCGCGGTGCTGACATATGAATTTGCTATTAAGCGTCTGATCCACATATAGAAGTCTTCGACGGTATTAAGGTCTTTACGTTTCATTTGACACTTTTCTGTTTTGCAGCTTACCGATTCTTTTAAAATAGCAGTGTTCAGTATTAAAGTGGTGCGTGAAAAAAATACATCATTCTTTCTATAGTTAAAATTATCAATTTCACGTTACGTTTTAGTACTGGACATGGCTATTTTATAAGAAACGGCAAACTGAAAAAGCAGAAAGCGTCAAATGAAACGTTAATTAAAAACGACAACATTGCTCGCGGCTCCTCAAGGTTTTATTTTGGCTCGCCACGCAGTGTTACCAACACTATGACTGTGACTACGTTCTATGACTTTCGCTTGGTAAACTTCGGACATTTTTTAATAATTTTTGTAGTCTTTTGCTTCTACTGTGAGTTCATGGACTACATTTGTGTCTGAGAAACCGATATCTATTTTTTATTCAACTCCTAACTCACATTTTAGGACATTTTGGATATTTTCATTAATTTCGTTGAATGCTATAGCGAGGTAACGTGAATTTTCTAACTTTGAATATGACAACATTTTGTAGTCGCGGTTTTAAAAACCGACAAGTGTGACTCGTCAACAGTAAAGCTGTGTTACCGTTTTCAAAACCTGTAGACTACTAAACGTAACCATTTTTTCTACTAAAATCTATTGACATAACTTATTCTTCTCCTAATTCTACCCCGCCGTTATCCAAAATCACATAAGCCACGCGGGCCCAAAAAAAATCGCATTTATGAGATCTAGTGAAATCTACAGATTTTTCAAAACCTAGTGAAAATCTATCACACTACCAAATTTACATCGAAAATCTACTATAATAGCAATCAGTCCACTAAAAACGGTCACACTAATCACACCAAACAGTCTTTAAAACCGCTGATGAGCCAAACAGTCTTTAAAACCGCTGACGAGCCAAACAGTCTTTAAAACTTACGTGGATCAGACGCTTTATGTGCAACAACTCGCCTCGTGATCACATACGCCATTCAGTTTAAATCAGCCTATACTCAAAGGACACGTCTACAAAATGTATGGAGGCTGGTATAATAATAATCAAAAAATCTAATCACAGCATTACATCTCGAGAAATTACATCTCCGTCGATCAGACCTCTGATTTTTAAATTTAAAAATTAAATTTGCAATGCTTTTTTATTTCGTATAGGTTTGCGTTTGACTCCACACGATGTTTGACGATGCTTTGCATAAATAAATATATTTTATAGAATAGGTAGATTATTTCTAACAACTACTAAAATACGAGTAAATGCATTTTTATCAATTAGACCCAAATTCTTAATGATTTTCTTGAAATATTGCTCTAACTGGATGCACCAACTTTTATGAATTCTATATTTTTAGCAAGTATAACATAAATATGGAAAAATCAGGTAATAATGTAAGTAAATGAACGATAGAAGCACATTAATGTAGCTTAAACAGAAAAAATTATAACTGTATTTCCATTTTCCATACAATTTATTTTATTCGTTTTCAAAAAAAGGAGTGATGAAAAAATAAAAAATTAACTATTTTTGAGAAGCCCATAAAGCAAGCTTTCAAATGATGCTTTTATCATCTTAGTTAGATTTTTTTCCGAATAATATACCAGTTGTGGACTTCTTTGCGAGTGAGACAGAGACAGACAGCTATGTAGTGGCCATTTTTGCTGTCTTTTTGACTATTAACCATTACGCAAACTTAGGACACGTGCGACTTAATTATTTTAAGCCTGCAGCCGTAGAAGTAAGTTAATCATGAGATTACAACCACAAAAGTGACAAACTTACTGTCCTACATTCGTCAAACATTTCCTTATGTTACTCTGACTGTATGTACATCGTACACTGTACATTTCTAAATAACGAGAATATTCTACGATATTGTACTAATCAGTGTGTTCAACTTTTACCATGGGCCTAACTTGTACAGCTTGGTACAGCTGAAATTCTTTTTGCGATTCCTGGGTTGGTCCCTTAATACGAGTAATAGTTGTTCATAATTATAAATAGTGTGTGAAAAATATACACATTTTGGCGGTTCTTAGTCGCAATTTTGTATGGAATAGCTCATTTATTTATTTATCTAGAATTTTGAGTTAATCCTAAAAGTTGACCCCACTATACGAGTAAGAGGTTCATTATAATGTTCTGAATTACGACCTTCTGACTTGGTACGCCCTGTCTTAATAACCGTGTATGAGGGACCTTTGCTTACCTATGCTTTGAGGGACTTCCCTGCGCTTTGTAAAACACCTAGTAAAATAGTATATTATGTAAAATATCTTCTCAGCAAGAAGGCGACTAAGTAGTAGCCTTGCCGGCGTCGTTTTATGAATGTACCCAGACAGGGCGCGTCCTTTTCACCTATGATTTTGACCCTTAGGTAATTTTATTTTACACTTCAACCTTAAAAGGTCAGACAGATGTTTACACGCTTAGATATGGTGGGTGTACCGGTTGTGGCCACTGTACCGGTTGTGGCCATTTGGTATCAAAATTATTGCATAAATTATAATTATAAATAATGTAGTACCATAAATATTGTTCATTTGAATCTATATGTTTAAAAATTTCTTTAACATTATTGTGTTTTCTCTGTGTCTGGGTGTTAATTAGGTACTATGTATATAATTATGTATTTAAAAATGTATAATTATGTAGTATATCAGTCTCTGGCAGCCATATCACAAGCTTTGCTTAGTTTAGGGTCAGAGACCTTGTGTAAGATGTCCCCTAATATTTATTTATTTATTTAATTTCAGGAAAGTTCGCAGAGGCGGCAAAAGTCGACAATTTGAAATCGCTTCGGATCTACCTGACTATGTTCAAGAATTTGTGGACTCGGTCGCCGTCCGGAGGCAGGCATCCTCTGGCCAAAGAAGCTCCGAAACCTATTGTCATCCTTTTCAAAAATCGAATCATGAGATTCTTCTTCCCGCCAGTTGGAGCAGAGAAAAAGGTTTCATGATTTCACGGCTTTTTATAACTTTCGTCTTTTTTTCTAACCAAATTGTGGACAGCTTAATATATATCTAAACGATGGTTAGTAGTAATCAATTTACATTTTAAACATAATAATATAAATACATGCAACCCTTTTTACGGCGTCAAAATTAGATAAACGGCACAAACGCATAGTTATCTTACCTAAGTATGTAATTACTAAGCCTCTCTTTTAATTGTCTTTTATTATTTATTCAATTATTTAAGGCTTTAACGCAAATAAGTCCGTGTTTGACCACCAACTCCCCTGATGGTAAGCGACGTTGTGGTCGAAGATGAAGCACGCAGACCTAGAAGATACCTATTCACTCTGATCTTGAAAAGCTTTAGATTATATCTCTTAGGAAACAGGAAAGCAGGAAGACTGTTCCATTCCCTGGCGGTACGAATCAGAAATGTTGAGTCAAACTGCTTCGTACGTATCGAAGGAAAATGGACAATGTAGGGGTGGTAATGTGGCGTCCTCCTACTTGTCCTGTAGTAAAACGGGGATGGTAGGATAAGGTCGTGCAGCTCAGATGCACACTTTCCGAAATGAATTCTATAAAAATGGACAGACTCGCAACCCTACTGCGGTGCTCCAGGCTATGAAGTTTTTTTGAAACTAACTTTTCATCATCTATAAGCCGAACAGCACGCCGGTCCACCGATTCCAAGGCCTCGAGCTGATACTTAGCCGAGCCATCCCAAAGATGGCAGCAGTGTTCCAGACACGAACGGACGAATAAAAGTAAATATCGCGTTGCGTGAGAAATCGTCCGAGTGTTTTATCAACCTTTCCAGTTTAAATCATGCAATAAAATAAATATTTTTCTTTAATTACTTCTTTATTTGCCACAATCAATGTAACCCCATTTAGATAAATAATAAGTTTTAATGTGATCCAAATCCATTGCATACAAAAGCTGAAAACTAACTACCTACTAGGTATTTTCATCTCTTAAATTATTGGACAGAGCCTTTTTGGAAAGAGAAGCTGCAATAAATGGAATAATTTATATGGTGAGTTTTATTAAGACCGGACCTATTCCATATTGATTAAGTCAATTTGTTTGGAAAGAAAGTTTAGTCTTTTATTTATATTTGTTCTGGTTGCACCTACTTTCGCTCAGTCTAGCGTATACTACCACAGAATAAACTAGTTTGCGGAAAAAACCTTTGTTTTGTGAGATTTCAAATAAAGGTATAATACGTACCTAAATACAATAGAAAAAATGAAAATATGCCCGTTGTGAGAGAAACGAGATGCGGGTCACTTATTGGTTACTTCAAAAAGGAAATGGATCTTCATGTAAGTAATTTTAAGTACCTATCTAGTTGTGTAATATTTTATGGTTATTTCTTGGAGGGTTATTTAGAACTAAGCCATGTGTAACAAGTGCTTTCTCTACAGTGCTTAAATTGTATTCTGGATCTAATCTGATTCAAAATAACTGCATTTGAATTTCCAAAAAAATATAATAATATACCTACTAAAATATTTGATTACAATCTAATTCTAATCAAAAATTAAAATATCGACAAAGAAGTTATTTTGCCGTAGGCCCACAATGTGTACGGTGCTTCGTGCTTCAAAATACTTATAAATACTTATTATTTCTATAATAGTTTGTTTGTAATAAGTGTTCATTGTTTTTTTTTTTTTTTTTGTTAAGGCTACTGTTTTGTTAATTTGCTACATCCTGTCCGTCCTTGGTTGCCTGGAAGAAATTGCTTGAAGTGATAGGGCCGCCATTCAGTATAACAAATTCGTAATGTTTTTTTCGTGTGTTTTTGTATTGTAATTGTGGTTAAACTAATAAAGAATTATCTATCTATCTATGGCAAATAAAGAGGTTGCATAAAATTCGATACACAGCAAACAAAGTTTTTTAACGCGAATAAGTCCAGGCTTGACCACCAAGTTGCTTGATGTGAAGAAGGTGAAGCACGCTGATTGAGAAGATAACCTAGCTAATAGGCCCAATTATGGAGGCGCCATCGTAAATTTAATAGCAATGTAAAATAGTGTTCTCTCTACCAAATGCATACAGTGAAAAAGAAACAGGGCTACCTAATCTAAATTGCTATTATAATTACGATGGAGCCTCTATAATTGGGCCTAATTTAACGGTACGGTACAAGGCCATGGTCTAAGAATCACAGATTTTTTGCGGTGTTTATTTAATTTATTGTAAGATTACACGTAGATATAGTTTACTTGGTACTATTTGCACTAGCAAGCGCAGCGAAAGACCTCAACCGACTTGGTGGACCAACGATATAATTAAGACCGCAGGAACGCGCCGGATGCAGGCCGCTTCCAACCGGGCTTATTGGAAATCCATAGGGGAGGCTTATGTTCAGCAGTGGACGTCTTACAGCTGATAATGATGATCTTAAATCTCTTGAATAATGTCAAATGATATAGCAGTAAACGGTACATTGTAAATTGTAAAGCAACAACGTGTTACCCTTTCCAATTTATTTTTAACTGAAGAGTTCGGCTAGGTATTCCGGAATAAATACAGCAATCAAGTATGCTGGATTCATTTATTACATTGAGTGTAGTTGAGAGCCACGTTTATGGAGTTGAATTATTACTGACGTAGATTTTTTAAAACAATAATAATCGTACGTGCTTTAATATTATAAATCAGAAAATGTGGTTGTTGCTTTGTTCTTTTTTCACGCAGCAACGGAGCAATGGATTGACTTGACTTTTGACATGAAAGTAGTTTTAAAGACGGAAAGTTACATAGGTTACGAAAAAATAAAAGGTTCATGGCACAAAAATCAAAATATAACTCGAGCGAAGCTGCGGGCAAAAGCTAGTAATATATAAGTGACGAAAACTACCATGCACAATCTAGAGTACCTATTGCGAATAAATTCGTAGTCACATCGTATACCTATGAACGTTTAAAATTCTAAAGTTAACGGTTTTGGACTCACGAAGATGAATAACACGCTCAGTCCAGCCTTACTCTGCTCTGCTTTGGTGCAGTCGAAGCCTAAATATCTATTCTCAAATTCCTATATGAACTGAATACCAACATTCTTCACCGAATACTGAATAAGAAAATAAACATCACTAAAATCCGACCGCTTAACTTAGTCCTCGCATGCGCGGTACAGGGGCGCCGGGGAATACGAAAAAGGGACAAAGGTGACAGAGACAGGTGCGGGCACCGGGGACTCCCCGGATTATAAAATGTGACGCTATGGACTTTGTTGTATATCCGATCCGACAGCTCCCTGCAACAGGAAGTATTCCGTTTTTGGTATAGGCGCCGGTAACCAAAGGCACACAGACACACACCGACCACGCCGGCGAGGTCGAGGACCCTCCGGATCTGTCAGAAGATCGGTTAGATTCTCTCCAAATAGTCAAATAGTTCAACCTACTAGGGCCACAGGGCACACCCCTTCTGGGGTGCCCGGGCAAGTCTGATCTCCCCCGCCGGTGACGGCCCAAGCCGAGGTCCGTACCTTCTCAGGTGCCCTTGCGCTAGTCACCCTATAACCCAATCTTAGGGCTCAGCCGCCTTCCGCGCTCGCCCATGTCTGGTAAGCTGTAAGCTGTAAGAGGCCAAAGTGGCAAACAGCTACAAGTCATTAAAAAAAAATTGTTGCATATTAGGTTTATGACGATTTGTTTTGCAAAGTACAGAGACTTTCATAAGTGTACTCGTATTCCTATGTTCATCATCATGCACAACTTTTACATGGACCAAGCAAATAACTAAATCGCAAATAAATCAGCTGTTCCATTCAAATTCCATCAACGGTTCCTTGACTCTGGACAGAATATATGGAGCAGAAGATTTTTTTCGACAATTTTGCGGTTGGTCTTATAGTAAAAGTTGTTCATAATAATAAGCATATACACCTGAATTCTCTTCACTTTGCAAAGCAGACCTCTGTAAAATGTAAAGCATCATAGGGTTTTTAGAAAGTCAATCAAGTCAATGCTTATGTACTCAAACTTGTAAATGAGCGAGTGGGACAGCTGTAGCCGGTTGAAAAAACGTTAAGGGTAACAAATAATCGGCCAAGTGCGACACGGGCTCGCACAGCAAGGGTTCCGTAGATTATGGATATATTAAATATATGAAGGGGGGCTCCCCTTAATATATTCTGTTTTTATTTAATTTGTTTTATTTTTAACTAAATTAATTAATTTAGTTTTGAAGGGACACACAACTCAATAATAATATGTATTCTGTGAATATGTTAAGCATCTTCTTTCCTTATACAAACAGCCAGAATGTAGAAAGCTTTGCCTGGGTCTGTCTTCCCGCTAATGTACACCGTGGGTGTCTTCAAATCCCGAGTAAATAGGTATCTTCTAGGTAAGCGTGCTACAACCTAGACCGCATATCTGCTCAACATCAGGCAGTATGTAGTCAAACGCAAACCTATTCGGAATAAAAAAAGAAAAAAAACTTCTTATTGCCTTTATTAGTATCGAGCAAAAAAACTTTCTTGTATGAGAGCCCCTTAAATATTTATTTTATTTTAGTTTAATTATTTATCTATATAGGGCAGTGCATATTTAATTAAATACTCTGTGAATATTTCAATTATCTACCTGTCGCCGTTATTAATATCGAGCGAAAAACGGCTAAAAATTCAAATTTGTTGTATGTTTATGTCTTCAATATTTTTTTCTGTTTTTAGTATTTTTTGTTATAGCGGCCACAGAAATACATCATCTGTGAATTTTTCAACGTTCTAGCTATCACGGTTCATGAGATACACCCTGGTGACAGACAGACGGACGGACAGCGAAGTCTTAGTAATAGGGTTTCGTTTTTACCCTTTAGGTACGGAACCCTGAAAATAAATGGTAATATATGTACCTATAGTAGTGTTTACGATCTTACCTATATATAAATAGGGTGCGTAACTTGAAGTTCCAAAGGCTACTTACTCTACATGTAACTTTTGCTTCTTGTTCTTATCCAAACGAAGCTTTAGACATTCACTAGAAGAGACATGGCAATTCTTATGTATATATTTTAGTGATCGAACATGAATTATTAAATTTTAAGCATTATTTTACAATTAGTAAAACAGTTGGTCTGGTCAAGCTATTGAAACCATAGATACAAAGATAAGTCAACGACCAAATTATGTAAATTTATTTTGGTATCCATCTATAGAATTGCCATGTACTTGTGTGGGTGACGAATATTACGTTTTAGCAATAGATTTTTTTAATGTTTCAGGTAATGGTTACGGAAAATATATTTATTTTAACTCTGACTTAAACTTATCAATTGAATTCCTGATTCTCCATAAGCTGTTTGATTATTGTGTTATTTCTAGAGTATTATTGTATATGTAGATATATTGTACATAAAACACTCGAAATTTCAAGCACTTTGAGATCAACTACGAGTAGCATAATAAATTAACTGTTATACTCGTAAAATCAAAATATAAACACAAATCAGCGATTGTTATTTTACTCAGTCTCTCTCAAAAATGCGGGCACTGAAACTGTATAATTTGAGTTCTAATTATACATAATATTTTACCTATTACTCTTTTAAGTTAGTACTGCAGATTTTTAAGGATTCTTCAGCGATTGCGATATGCGACTGTTTTAAATCAGAGTATGATGTAACACGTCCCGCGACATTGCATCAAAAGACAAGACACATCTAGTGACTTTCCTTCTGTGATCGTAGGCGGGGTGCTATTTAGTATATAAAAGAGTCGTCAGAGGATCAACACGCGTTATAGAGGTGTCTGTTGTGCCCCAAACATGAAGGTACCACCTTAACCTTGGACTTAATATTCTACTTAAAATATACTAAGTGATAAGTGTTCTCATTTAGTGCTCATTCAAATATCAAGATTTGTGACGTTATCCTTCTTTAAGGAGTTTTTATAGTTTACATTTTAGAGTTGCTTGGTGCGGTATTGATGTGAAACCTGTTATTAATTTACATGTTTTACCGTCTGTTTTATTATGTGTGATCATTCAACTTTTAAGTGAGAATTCGCTTTTTCATTTGCGTTTTAAATACTTTCGTTTTGAGGGGAATTAATATTTGTATGTGTGATTTGAGCGTCGTTTTAGTGATTTCCGCGTTCGTTTGTGCACAAATTATTTATTTATGATGAAGAGTGGTCTAATACCTATTCGAAATATAACAGTTATTACGGATGAAGGTTTGAAAATTTTATCAAAATAATAATAAAAAATAATATAATAAAATTTAGTGTAATTTGTGGAGTTAGAATTGTTGTACCTATATGAGAATAAAAAATAAATCAATCAAAATTTGAAATACTAAATTTTTGCATGAGAAATGTATTTTGTACCTAAATGAGACTTTGACGCTTTATGGATTTACAAGATTTTTGTGGTGTGGTAGAGTGTACAAATAATAGGTAGACTTTTATTTTATTTTACAACAGCTATTGGATAAGACAAAAGACTAAGTAGGGCTACAAAAATATGTTTATAAATGTAAATATGTTTGTGTCAGTGTGACCTGTTATAAACACGAAGAACAAGGTGTCTTGATTTTATTAGAGTTATTTTGCTGTCAGGTTTTTATTTTCTTTTAGTTTTATTTTTGAGGACCACTTGTTGATTAATTATTTGTGGCTTCCTAAAAGTAATTAAAATATTTTAATAATGCCATAAATTAATAATTTCACTTCTTCAATACACATAAAAAAATAATGAAAAGTACTACATGTACCTACATATCTATTTTAGGCAAAAAATAGTTTTATTTTTTTAAATCATTGATGAAATGCCCTTGTCTTTGTAGAACTCATAGCATGTAACTAAAATGAAACAACTAAGTATGTAACATGTAAGTATACAACATAAAATACATAAGTTTCAATTTTAAAGTCATAAAAGACTCAAATGTAGGTAATGTATGAGATAATCCATTGTTGTTTTGCAAAATTGCGGCTATTTTGCACCAATACTTTATTTGGTATCTAATAGATAAATAAATTATACTCAGGAAATAATACTGTTTCGACTTAGTACTATTATATTTTATTTTTGTCTCAATAAATAACTGTATATTGTCTCTTATTTTCCGGAAGTAGAGCTATAATATCTGACGACCCTATTGAGCAGTGGCATGTAGGTACCTCTACCTTCTGTGCAGGGTGTCTCGGTTTTAATTCCTGGCTGGGACAGGTATGAATTCAAATATCCGCTGTTTTGCCTGGGTGGTAGACTGTTCTAAGCACACATACACAAGGACAGCTAAAGCTGAGTAATACAACACCCCTGACACAAAAAAAAAATCACTGGAAGGCTTTGAATGTGAAATGTCACTTTCTATCTATTTAATTTAAATATAAAAAAATTCGGGTTACAGTGTTTCTTATCGAACAAACAACAATTACCTACCTATTAGTATGCACATACCTATTTAATTTCATAGGTTAAGATTTTTATAATATTCCACACACTCGTATACCTCGGGCTAAGTACAGTTCGTTATTGGGAATTGATGCAGCCGAGGCCAAATTGAGATGCTCTTTTCAATTATCATTGATTAAACTATGTTGTAGATGATGATGATAAGTCTTATGATTTATAGGTACCTACTGTAGGTAAACTACGGTGATTACAAGTAAACAAAATTTATACAAATATTTTTTATTATCTCAAAGAGCTATTTTTGTGATAAACATTTCAAAAATTCGTCGCGGATGCAGGATTCGAACCTTGCGTCATCGGAACACTAGCCCGACACTCTGCCAACTGATTCCGCGTCGAACTTGTGAAGTTTTATAATTTTAACCAACTTATAGCGTTGGCGGCGCCACCTGTGATACCCGTATGAGACAGGTTATTACTCAATTGAAGTTATAAGAACTTCTGATTATTGACGAGAGATGGCGCACTGCTAAATCAAATGATAAACCTAGATGCACTGTAAAATTAAAATTATTTCATTTTTTATTATTATCTTGAAGGTATTGGTTGTGGTTTGCGCGGTGCTGGCCGCGGCTTCAGCCGGGACGATCTCGTGGCCCGGCGCCACAGTGGTCACCTCCGATACGCCGCTGGTCTCCGCTGCCGCCCCGCTCACACTCAACACTATTGTACCGGCGCAGACAAAAGTCTCCGGATTCTCTACCACACAGTACATTAATGCGGTATGATTCTGATTATTTATCTCTTTGATCATAGTGGGTACTCTTGCCTGGATGTAGTTGTTAATTACGATGGTCTGAATCATTCTTTTTCAGTATAGTAGACCCTTTGTGACTAGTCAAATTCATGTATATTATTTGTTAGAAGTGTACCTAATATAGAGCTAACCCGTAATTCGAGAAAAATAATCAGCTGTCTCCGTACCTAAGTTCAACTCAGAATCGACAGCATGTATGGAACTATCGTATTTTTTCTCGAATTTCGGGTTGGCTCCTTGTAAAAGTTGTTCATAATATTGGTCTGAATCAACTTCTTTGGGCTCAGTAGGTTTCTTTTACCCTTTATAAATAGCTCTGTATAAGGTGGAAATCAAATAATTCGTTATTCATGTTCTTGCTTGGTACACAAGGCATACAATTACTTACTTGATAATAAGAAAAATCTACTCTTAAATGAGTATAAATTTCGTGCTTGCGTATGTGAACTTACCGACGCGACGCTCAATTTCTCTGGCGTTTATACGAGTGCACGCAAAATTGCCTTTTACTTGCCTAATTTCACATTATTGTAGTTAACAAACCACAAGACTTAGTTGATCATAAAATTTCACATTAAAATTTCCGTTTTTAGGGTTTCGTACCCTAGGGGCCGTTCAAGTATTACGTAAGCAGATTTATTACAAATATTGACCCCCTGTCCCTCTTGTCAGCAAAAGTAAGCAAAGCTCTTTCCCACCCTCCCATTCTTACGTAAACATTGGTACCTGTATGTATTTTTATTTTTTTATTGATTCATGAGCAGCAGATTTAATTCTAGAAATAAGAAAATAGATTTAGAGTAGTGGACTTTAAAACACATCTGCGTATAAAAAATAACTCTTGCTGGCGTATTCACCATCTAGACCCCCCCACCCCCATGTCATCAAAAATAAGCAAAAGATAAACCCCCCCGCCCCCCTATAGTGCTTACGTAATACTAGAACGACCCCCTCAGGGTAAAAACGGGACCCTATTACCTCGCTGTCCGTCTGTCTGTCACCAGGCTGTATCTCATGAGCAGTAATAGCTAGAGAGTTTAAATTTTCACAGATTATGTAAGTATTTCGATTGCCGCTAAAACAAAAAATACTAAAAACAGAATAATATGAATAATTAAGGGGGGCTGCCATACAACAAACGTGTTTTTTTTTGTCGATGGGCTTTCATACGGTACGGAACCCTTTATGCGCGAGTCCAACTCGTACTTGGCCGATTTTTATTATTATATTTTAATTTGAGTTTATATGGTATAATTTGGCGGACTAGATGGAATAAAACAAAAATGTGGGACGAAAGTACCTAGATTGTGTCGTGTGAAATATTAACTTAGTAGATACTTTTATTGATATTAAATGGAGAATCACAAAAATATTCCTTTTTCAGGCGCCACCTGCATATCCTAGATATCACTTTGCTTACCAACCACAAGTGAGTTACCACGTGCCCCAGCTCAGTGCGGTGGCCCCCGTGCAGCACACGTTCGTACCATTGCCTGGCGCGACATACTACCCGTCTACTGTGTTCTACCCCACACACCCTGGACTGTTCCCGGCCGCCCCTGTCGCGCCATTCCCGGGAGCACCCATATTGCCACCGCAGCCAATTCAGCCACCCCAGCCAGCCCCACCGGCTCAAGATACCCCAAGCAACCCTTCGCAGCCGGACGCTGGTGACGCCGACACAGCTGTCGTAGACTCTGCCGATTTCCCCCAACAGAACGAAGAAGATCGTCAACAAACGACGTCTACAGAAGCACCGCAACAGGAGCAGCCTTCCAGTACGCCAACTCCTCCCGAAAGCAATTTTCCATCTTTACCCACTGTGCCTCAAATTCCTCAAGGCTCCCCTGGATTTCCCGCGTTTCCCTCGTTACCGCAATTCCCCCCATTAGGAGCGCCGTCGTATCCTTCATTGCCGCAGTTCCCTCAGCCGGGCGAAGTGCCGTCCTTCCCTCAGATTCCGCAAGGTGGCGCTCCTCAGTACCCTACGCTGCCTCAGTTTCCTCAAGGAGGTGAAGCGCCCGCTTTCCCAGGCTTTCCTCAATTCCCTCAAGCCCCATTCCCACAGTTTCCTCAGGTGCCTTCAAATCCTACTGTCCCGCAGGCTCCATCTCCATCTCCTCCACCTTCGTTCCCTGGCGCGGGCTCCAGCGGAGACCAGGGTCTTAATGATGAAGACACTATTAGCGTAGAGTCAGCCTAAGCCAAGGTGTTGCAACTGTGATAAATAATAATCTACTTTTGGAACTATCACTATCAGCAGTAATTACAAAATGCTAACTAAAGTCAAAGTACAATAGAACGAATCTCCAAGTTCTACAAATATCTTTCAAGCCTGTAAGTATAATATGCTAGACTATAGAACAATTAAATTATGCTATCAGATAAGCCTTAGATAATTTATTTTTATAAACAATAAAAAATTAAATACTTTAGTTTTATAACGCTTTATTTTACCTTTACACTTAACAATATATTGCAAAATACACATTGGTAACCAAGAGGACAGTAACCGCTTTACCACAAAAGATTTAAACACGCTTTAAACACTGTTTAACCGTGCTATTTGTACTGACATTGTCTAAAGCTTGCGTAAAACTTTTGTGGTAAGATATAAAAGTTTAAAATACCGAATGTCAATGGGCTCGTACTCGAACGTAAAAAAAAATTGTTCTTACAATTACTTATATGGCATCAATATTGTCTGAAACAGCATAAAAAATCATAATCATAAAATTCGTAAAGTAAACTTAATATGTATCGGTATCATCAAATTTGGATCGCCGCTCGTCAGCTCACACTACATAACTAAAACATCGACGATTTTTAGAACGGTTTTTACACGGTTTTAATTATAGCGCGAGCTGTATGACATGTGTTTTACATACTCTGAATCTCTATACTCAGCTTACCTCAAGACAACTACATGCATGCGAAAATAATGCATGCGAATACAAAATACAAAACGTATTCCTGCATTAGTTACCACCGGTAGCTGTAACTAAACAGTTAATAGAACAGCTACTTTTTAATGCCCTTTCAGGCTTAGTCCAAGAAAAAAGCTTGTCATAATTATAAGTGCTATAATAATACAGATTGACTGATGACGCCATACACACCAAATACCAATTTAGGCTACGGTGAACATTTTCTGGATCTGGAGCTCTATTTTTGAATCTATACGTACCTATGCGTAAATGAAAAGACCGAATAGAGCAGAAGCGAGCATTGGAGTATATAATATGAATAACGAAGTATGCGATTCAAAATATCATTTCTATCGGTTCAAAAATCGAGCTCCAGGGTGGTTGACAATGTTGAGATAATTACATAATGAACACTTTAAATGGTTTTGGGTATCACCAGAATCCGTAGTTTCTTTCTCTCATCCAGATATAATTAGCTAACTTTGTCGGCTTGCCCAAGAGGCCCAGGGAGTAATAGAATGAAAACGGGAACCAGTCGGTGGAAAAAGTTATACTTATGTTATACCCGCCCACGCCTAAGATCTCCGGTGTAAACATCCGGTTGGGTAGGATCATCCGGGCGCATACTATTGTACATTCTACACCTGCTGATATCTGTAAGTGAAATAAGTACGAGTAATAAGAAATTAAAACTGTATTACTAAAGCGTTGCAGGCACTTGGTACCAAATCTATCATAGATATATAAAAATAATCTGAAAACTAGAAAGTTCAAAATGGCAATGCTGGAACATGGGCAAATGAGCTGAAACATTATATAAATTATGGCAGTACCTCACAAGACTTTGGTGAAATTGTGAAACACCTTCGCAGAAGCCACAAATCAAGAATTGATTGATTGACACTATATAAATTACATTATTCAAATGGAAGGAAATTTGAAGGTATCTATTTTCAGATTTTTGGTCATATCTCGAAAACCTTCTATCTCAGTCTATTTAAAAAAAAAATTTGGTCGTCATATATATCGATAGACGGACAAACGGACAGACGAAACGGAACAATGATAAATAAAATAAAACAATAACACAATAAAAATTGTACCTTCATTTTCACTGTAAATTTTGCAGGAGGATCGGCCGTAACTTCAAATTTCTCAGAATAAAAGAGAGAAGCATTCTTTATCTGCTTTACAGATTTGAAGCAGAAGTCACCGGATACAAACGTTCGAGAACGCCATCCGGATTGTTGTTTTTTAGGTTTTCTTAGAAAGTCTTTACGGACGGCCATACCTAAAAAAATGATTTGGATATGTGAGAATGTGTTAGAAATAAATAAAGCATAATTATTTTTCGCAAAAATGACACAACCAACTTCAAGCGTGTACAAAATTCGAATACTTCGCTCGAATCGATGTATTATACAGGATTTACATTATTGTTGATATGTACAAAAACGGCTCAGCTGATTGCGATACAATTTAAATGGGACCACCTTGAAAGAATATCCTTTCAAAATAAAAAAAAATTTTAAGTCGGTTTAAAATTGACGGAAATATTAATGAACATACACAAAAAAATACATACGGAGGAACATAGAATCTCCTCCTTTTTGGAAGTCGGTTAAAATTGTAGCGCCTGACATCGTCATTACTCGTATTTTCATATTCTGCCATAAAATGTGAAAGTTATGAGGTAGGTAAAATTATATTCGTGTAAATACTTACCATCCGTAAAACCTGTTTGTACTAAGCGATTGTGAAAAGCCGTGGTGGTCTAGAGGTAGTGACGCCCGCCTTACAATCGTGAGGTCGTGGGTTCAATCCCAGTCCCGTACCAATGAGTTCTTTGGAATTTATGTACGGAATTTCACACCACTGGCTTTTCGGTGAAGGAAAACATCGTGAGGCAACCTGCATATGTCCGTAGAAGAAATTCGATGGCGTATGTGAATCCACCAACCCGCACTGGGCCAGCGTGGTGGATATGGCCCAATCACCCTTCGTGGGTAGGCCTACGTCCTACAGTGGACTATTAAAAAGGCTGCTACAGTACAGTACAGTACAGTACAGTACAGTACAGTACTAAGCGATTCGCTTCCTCCTTCATAATGGTTCGCATTACCTACGTCATTGTTTCCTGACAACTAAAATCTGGATATTTTGAAATCAAGAGTGACCAGGCATCTTGTAGGTCTACATATAAACTCGGCTAGAACATCGCTTTCCATCAAGCGAGTAGGTGACCAAATGTAATCCTATTTCATGTATAGGCAAAAAAAAGAAAATCTTACTGGATCCTCCTTCTGTTAATCTGAAGTTCTGGGGGTAGGACTGAGGCAGCTCAAATGCTGTGATGACGTTGATCATCCACGTCACGTAAGGGTACACGTCAATGTAGAGAGGTGGCTCTTTGATGAGGCGCCTGCGCATGCCCCTTCTCACGCACGGCGCTCCACCAGCGGCTATACCTGATAATAAGACCCCATACGTTATTAGGGTTCTGTACCCGAAGGGTGAAAACAGGACCCTATTACTACGCTGTCTGTCTTTCTGTCTGTCTGTCTGTTACCATGCTGTATCTTATGAACCGTGATAGCTAGACAGTTGAAATTTTCACAGATGCTGTATTTCTGTTGCCGCTATAACAACAAATACTGAAAACAAAATAAAATTCAAATAAAATTAATATTTAATATTAATTTTAATGGTATTCTGTGAATATTTCAAGCGTCTACCTGTTACTGTTATAAATATCGAGCGAAAAACGGCATAAAAATCAGGTTTGTTGTATGGGAGCTCCCATGCAACAAACCTGATATAATAATAGGTAGACACTTGAAATATTCAAAGAATATCTATTTAATTGTATGTTTACTTCAATAATTAATTACGAAATTTAAATAAAATAAATATTTAATTTCCAATACAGTACGGAACACTTCGTGCGCGAGTTCAACTCGCACTTGGCTGATTATGAAATTAGTACTAAGCCAAAAAGGGGTGATTAAAATCATCATCATGAACAACTTTTACTATGGGGCAATCTGGAAGTCAAGAAAAAAAAACAGCTGTTCCTTAGATACATTTTGTCTATTCCAAGTTGCAATTTCGTCGCTGTTTTTTTCGCGAATTCTGGGTTCTGATTTCGTAATTCTGATTCTAGATGAGTATGAGTCCTGTAATTTCGTCCTGCTTTGGGTGTTTTGTGCATTATCCACTCTGCCAGCCTACTCGAACCTCCACCACCAGCCGAGCTCCCAGAAAACAACGTGGTTGCGTGTTGGCATAACTGGCCCATCTCTACTGCGCCAGGTGTTTCTCTACCGAAGATTTGTATAAGCTTCTGTGTAATTTGCATCATTTTGTTTTGTTCCATAGATTTTGTTGCTCTTTTTATGAGTGGAGAGTTAATAAACATAAACATATTTTATTTCCAAATAACACATGTGCAGAACATTGTTATAATCTGTGGTTATAATAATACGTAGTTTTAACAAAACAGGTAAATTTTAATGTATTTCAATGTAATTTTATGCACCCTGGATTTCGCACTAGGCTAGCCTGTGTCGCGAAATAGTTAATAGATTCCGTATTTATTTTCATGGCAGTTGGCTTGCACATTTCAGAAGAACATGTTGGTTTTCTTTTTTAACCCCCGACGCAAAAGAGGGGTGTTATAAGTTTGACGTGTCTGTTTGTCTGTCTGTGTGTCTGTCTGTCTGTCTGTGGCATCATAGCGCCCGAACCACTGAACCGATTTCAGTTTAGTTTTTTTTGGATGAAAGGAGACTTAATCGAGAGTGTTCTTAGCTATGTTTTATAAAAATCGATTGAGCCGTTTAAGAGTTATGGTGGGTTAAAGTGGGGATGGAAGAACCAAAATTCTACAAATGTGCCCAAAATGGTTGTCAATGTGTCGGGGGTTTTTAAAATTTCTCTGGCCTGACCTAACCTTAGCCTAACCATAGTCGAACCATGATACAGTTTGATGATTAATTACTAATTTTGTTTGTGATTTAATTTGGATTTTGAATCGTACTCTTAACTTATATGACTACGACAGAGCGGAAATACACTAAATATTTATTCAAAACAAGAATTTGAAGATGAACTTCCGCAAAGTAACGCCTGATTCAATAAACTTTAGTAAACCTTATCTGAATAACCCAGTGTTTACCAATGAGTTCAAAGGAGCCTTCGGCGTTGTGGGAGACAATGGGCGCGCCAGGGCGGACGCCGCACCCCGACGTGCACAGTACGTGCGTCACACCTTCGCTGCCTAATTTCTGGAATGTTACAATAACATTGAATGCATTTTTTTTTTTAAATATTTGGGGACATCTTACACACAGCCTCTGACCCCAAACTAAGCAAAGCTTGTGATATGGCTGCCAGAGACTGATATACTACAATATATACTAATTTTTAAATACATACTTATGTAGATAGTAACTAAATAACACCCAGACACAGAGCAAACACTTACGTTTGTCACATAAATCTTTGCCCTGGGTAGGAATCGAACGCCCACGCCCCTTTGACCCAGAAGTTAGGGTCACTAACCACTGAGCCACCGAGGTAGTATTAGGCTATTACCTACACCCTCTTTCAAAATGTATTTTAATTTAATCTTCACTGGATAAAAATCCAGAAAAAATTAATAAATATATTTTTTTGTACCATATAATGCGTAAATATGATTTTAAATTTTTCAATTTATTATTTGGCGCGAAAACGCAGCCGAATGCGCCGCCATGTTTGTGTCGTCACTGGCAGTGTAAAAAATACGCTTTACTAAGAGAATAAACATAAGTAAAAGTCCGTATCATTGGTGTTTTCTACCTGAATGTAAGAATACAAGTGTTAACATACCAGGAAACTTGATTCCATAAGTGCAAACCGATATAAAAATGAGAAATTCATGGTTGAAGGTAACTAGAACTGCTAGAAGAGATTCGAAGTCATTGTCCACTAAGACTAAATACTATTTCTGTGATGATCACTTTGATGTAAGTACCTGTGCATTATAATAACTATTTTACACCGATGAAATTATATTCCTAACATAACAAATCTGAGAACAGCTTTGAAAACTAATTATAGGTTAGATAGTGATCGCAATATAAAGCACAGTCGTATTTAATGTTACATGCTTGTGATTTATTGGTTTAATAAGTACTAACACAAGATGTTTTAACATTCCTCAATTCCGTACTTGCTGCATTGACAAAACCATTTTCCATGGTGAAACTCTATTGTTGTTCCAGAATTAGCCAGAATATTAAAAAAAAAAAAATAACAGCAAAATTTCGAAATGTCAATGTATAATAGGTATAGTTAAATATTCTACGAATACGCGCAGATTACGCATCGCTAGTTACGGAAATCATTTCATAGAAATAAATAGAAACAGATAACCGATGAGGCCATAAAGTTGTTGAATGGAGACCACGGACCAGTAAGCTTAGGGCAGGACGTCCACTGACTAGGTGGAGGCAGTAGTCTATGTCCTACATCTAATAGATGAATGGTGGATGGAAATAGAAATCAATAGATTCTAAGTAATTCACCGCTTTCATTCGGTGTTTTCTGCATTCCTTGTGGGAGTAGAGCTTTAGCGTTTTCTTTCCCATTCTTTCTATATCAAAATCTCGGGGTACATCTGAAAATAGGAATATGATTGAGAAAAGCAGTGTACAGTACATTTATTATTCAGTAAGGTTCAGAATAATCATGCACGTGTGAGGGTAGTTCAGGACGTCAATAAATTACTTTTATTATAGATCTATTCACGATAAAAGTAACATGAAAATACTTTCGGATTTCTATAATTAATAAGAATACTTACTGCTTACGTAGTCCACCATAAAAACGAATCTATTTTTACTTCTCTTGTAACGTTCAGTAAGTGATGGCATGCACACTGGCATCATGTAATCTGAAAATAAATTAAACTAAAATAAAATACAAAATAACTATATTACATACCTACTATAACTTAATAAATAAAATAATAATACACATGCCATTCTGTACACGTATGAAAATTTGATAAATATTTGAAGCGCCCGCACGTGCGCGCCAGCTCCAACACCTGTTGATGATGATTGAATTGAATTGAATTGAATTGGTATCGTTATCGTGGTTCGGCCAAATATAACGTTAACAATATAACGTTTTAAAATACAAGCTTTTGAGTTCCTGCATATCATGTACTCGTAGCAGCAGAGTGATAGCCAAGACAAGTAAAACGAGCCTAAACACGACGGGTCCATCTTGTTTAGTACAGAAGTTCCTATGACCACCTTCCGACTCTAACATCAGATAAGCTCCATGGTACCATATTATTGCATTGTCACGCGATATACATATACTTGCAAAATTTATAGAAGCTCAATCGGAAACCGGGAAGTTGGTAAAATTTAATTTGCAAGATTTCACCCGAACTTAAATACATACATGGGTACACCCATTGCAAGTTAAATAAAAGCTTACAATTTTTATTTCATAACTTAAGGACTATGTGCATCTTTTTACAGATACAGTATACAGGATAAGGTACTTATTCTAAAGATTGTACAACATAATTACTATAATTGTGCACTGCAACCCACACTAGGGTGACTTGTGTCGTGGGCTGCAGGCTCCTCCACTTACGTTTACAAGATTCATATACGATATTAATGGTATCTTAGTTGTAATAAGTTGTGAGTGTATGTGAGAGTGAGTGAGTGAATATGAGTGCGTACGTGTATGTAAATGTACATAAATAGTAATAATATGTATAGATATATTGAAAAGAGTTCAAGAACTGACATAGTTAATTATCATAGATATACTAGTATAAAAAATGAGATATCTTACCAGATTTCATTGGCCGTAGTAATTTGACAAGCGCCAAACTATTTCCTACTCCGAACCTAAAAATATCCAAGACGTTAAAATTAGTATAGTACGAGTTTAAGTTCGTTGAGTTGTAATTATTAAGTATGTTGAGTGTGAGCGACACAGATATACATTATTGATATTTCTGGCGAAGCAGGAATCGAACTCGAGTCGAGATCCTTAACTTTGAACCTCAGCTTCGGAATCCTCAATTAAAGTTTACATCATAATAGGTAAGTACTTAAAAAGTGTTTCAAATGAATGAGTACATCATCCTTACGAGAGAGCTTTCTAGCCGATTAAAACGCATTGCAACAAACGTATCATATTGCAAAAACTTCTTTTGTTACCTATCTAATAGTTTAGTGAAATTCGTAAGAATAAATAATATGGTGATCTAGAGAGCTTTCTGTTTATTCGTATATGTGCACTTTTTGGTCGTCGCTGTGCTGAAAAACCCGCGGATTACACGATGTTTGTCAAAAGTGGGGTGCGGGTAATAAAAACTGGTTTCATCCAAATTAGCAATAACATTGGAGGCTACAATAATTTTAAGAATATAAAGCCATACCTCGAATACTCAGGGTGAGGAGTGATGTCCAGTAGCGGTATTTCTATGTATGCGGGGGGGCATTTAATCCCCAGCCTTATCTGACTCTTTGTCAGCGCACAATCTACTTCATCGCGATCATATTCCCCGAATACCACGTTGCCCCTGCAGGGTTTAATCACCTCTACAATGTGTTATTTGTGCAATTTATAATATTTAAGATAAAAAATAAAAAGTAAGTAAGTTCGTATAGGCCGGGTGGCAAGCCCTGCTGGTGTCAGAGTTTTTAATGATTATAATTCAACGAACTTATAAAAAATATAGGTATAATGACTTATTAGTTATTTGACTTATTAGGTCTACTCCGTCGTGGTTGCCTACAGGAAAATGAAACTGTAGAGCATGTTCTGTGGCAAGGCCAAGCCACACTAGAAACTAGAATCGCTTGCAGGATGCATTACGTTACTGTTTTGTCATCAGAGTCGACATCCTCATGGCTATCCCATATACCATTCAAACCACTGGACCAGTTATGCCAGCGACCTAGAGTCACTCCAATATTTTAAGGAGCTGGGTTGAGTACGCTGGGTTGAGCTGTATGGTAGACCCATGCGGGACTTTAGTGCACGACTTGTCGCCCCCACATCTAATACCTATATAAGTATTAAGAATGACTAATATGAGTATAATGTACTGACTAGAATGTAATTAACTATAATGAATGTAATAAAACGTTTTTTCAAGATGGCACTTAAAGCTCCACTTGGATCTCTCAGCAGTTTGTGATTTTATGCTCAGTAAGTGATCCCAAACCTTATTAAAAAATAAATTGGATCGGAAATTTAGTGCAAAGTTGACCAAACAAAAACATCTATTTTTCCTGTACTACTAGTTGTATTGTACTTTATTTTAGCTAGTACAGGCTCTTGATAAACAAAAAAATACTTACAATTTATAATTTTTGGGCAAATGTAACAAATCGGTGGCTGTTCCGACAACAAAATGTTTGTGTATGAGCATCACTCTCGGAGCCTTGCTATGGTGCGGCAGGCCCGTCGTTGCTGAAATAATTATAATTATAGCAACGTCAACATTCGCTTACCTTTTTTATGTCATTAGAGTAAGTTTGAATAGGCCCGGTAGCTAGCCTGCTATGTCAGAATTTTCAAGCCGTCTGAAGACCTCTGACATGGATAGCAATCGTGAACCACAATTTATCGATAGCGCTCAGTTTTAAATGCCAACCGCAGTCTTCCATCCGAAACTGACCGTGCTACTTAACTTCGCTGATCGTTAAGAAACACCTAGTCAAGCTACGTTATGCACGCGTATCTCATTTACTTGGTTAGCTCTGCCGGTAACTTTAGTTCTTCTATCCATCCATCCATCAGCCATAAGAAGTCCACTGCTGGACATAGGCCTCCCCTATGGATCTCTATGGATCTCACAAATTCTTAATCGATCTCGCAGAGAGACTCCGAGCATAGCCCTATATATAGCTCGTTAGGCTACTTAGAGCTTATTAATAGGTATACCCTGTAGTGGTCTCACACCACGTTCCTGTAACGTACCTAATTATTATCACTGGTACACACATTCGGATACAATTGCATAAAGTTAACAGATTTACGTACCAATCACGTCACGTACACGTCACTCTCATTAACAAAAGCAATGGGTACTTACTATGAGTGTATTGTAGAAATCCCAGCCAAGTAAAAGTATTCCTTGGGAGTAAGCCATCTTTCGGTTTCAGTGTGAAGTCATCGTGGCATACAGAGAAGTCTCCAAGGGAACCGTACACCCCACGGAAAATAACTGAAGTCATACAAAACAGAAAATTCATACAAAATGAAAAACTCAAGTGGAAGATGCTTATTAAAAGCCCGGAGCCCTAAATTCCACATTGATTTAAGCAAGAAATATATTTCACAACAAATTCTTGATACTAGTAACAAAACTTAATTTGGAGCAAGTAACTTTTAAATGGAACCAGCCCGAAGTCATGCAATAAATCGTCTGTTTCACACAAAAAGTTTATTGAATGTCGGCAAAATGTATAAACGAACTTTCAAATTCATCACCTGATGCGTGGTTTCAGCATTGATAGTGTTTTACAATCACTTGAAATCGAACACCTTAATTTTATTTGATAGATAAATAAATTTTAACAGGACCCGGATTCACTTTCACCACAACGTAACCTAACTTGCCAATTATTTCAACTATTTTTCTATTTTATTTGTTATTACGCATTTCGTTTAGATATAGATTTTTATGTTATAAGTATTATCGGAACGAGAAATGTTTCACGCGAAATTCTTAAAAATAAAATTTAACTTGGGACGCGTAACGCGCGTTTTCATAGAGAATCTTCACAAAAACCTTACCGGCCAATTGCTTGCATAAAAGTCACTTTATAGGTTTTTTTTATTTTATCAATTATTAGAAATGACTCACCAATTATGAAATATGTAACAAAGTTGCAGTTCATAGCTGAAGAACGCAAGGGAGAGTGCTCTGCAGTTTCTACAGTTCCATTCTTTCTGTGTCATACAGGATGTTTGTTGTTGACACATTGCTTTGAGATTTTGCTTTGAAAAACTCATCATTGGAATTAATTTGTTTGTAAATTAGATACACGCATTCTCTTGTATGTGTCAGTCAATAGTGAATTTATAAATAAAATATTACAAATTAAATTTATAATTGCCAACATGCAGGCAGCCAAGATCTAAACTGGGAGGAATCAGTACAAAACTGACCAAACTGACAACCTCGAACCCCCATTTTTCCTGGTCACGCTATAACTTGAGAACGGCTTTATTGACGTCATTCATCTTTTTTAAAAATGTTTTCTAATACTTCACAGAAGGTTGACATATTAAGAAAATAACAAAAACAAGATGCGCAGACACTTAAAATAATAAAAAAAACGACTACGTTTGTTATATACACATTGCGATTATTTGCATTTTCTGAGAAATTTACAAATATTGATTTTTGTACACTATCAGAAAATATATAATTAACCAAACAAAACACATACCAATTTAAAAAAAAAACAGATATTTTGACGTGAGATTTTTTGATTAAATATAAGGCTATTTTTCGATATTTAGTCGAAATAAAGCGAAACAATAAATATTTTAAACAAAAAAACATAACATGTATTTCTGTAAACATGTAGGTATCTGAATCATTATTTTTTGTTTCGGAAACACGTTGGTTTTACAAACAAAACCTAATATCAGAATATATTGTTATCAGAAGATAATACTACCGTGTGGAACACGGGTACAAATCAGTTCCTGGAAACATCTACGTGATGTTTCAGAAACGTTGTTGCTCAGAGAATACATGGCTTGATTCTTTACAAAAAATTTTTGAAGCTTTACTTTTTCTTGCGCTTTGAGACCATGCTTCCTGCCAGTCATTATTCTAGTTCATCGTGAAGTACCCTTACTAAAGTACAATTTTGATTCTCCTGCTTTGTGTGGAATTATGTGGAAAATTCGACAAATAATATTTTATACACGGACCTGCGGATACTTATTTCAAGCTGATAACTCGATGCATTTCTAACAAAAGTTGTCAAGTACGTGTCGAGACAGGCGTATGATAGGCTTCCGTAGATGGTGACGATGATTATGATGATGATAAAAGCAACACTCTTTTTTTAACATTGGCGCCCTATACTATGGAACCCTAAATAAAGTATAAAGGCTCCATTAACGATGCTTCTGAATGTTATGAGTTCATTAATTGTTGATAATTTAATAAAGTTTAGGCTCCATAAATTATTTATTATTAGATATTGATAACCGAAAATACAGTTGTTATTAGGTACATAAAGATAAATCCATAGATGTGTCAGTTTCACGTAGTCAGATGAATTGCGAAACTATTTCAATGGGCATTTTTTTTACGATAAGACGAAGATTAATCCTTCTAGGATTTCCTCTTACATATCTCTTTCTATTGTATTCTATAAATCCTCTCACAAAAATAATTGTATAGCATCATTGAATGGACGCGGGATTTGCTCCGCTAGGAGTAAATATTTTCCAACTTCAGTGGGGACCTTAAATGACTTATGTACCGGGTAAAGAGGTCTCTTATTAGATCTATATGATCTCTATTTATTGGAAAAATTTAAATCAAAACACAGGTACTATTATAATATTTTAATTTGAAGTTACGAGTATAAATACAATATAAATGTATTATAGTTTTTTTTATGACCCAAGTCCTTACCTAAGGGTTAAAAATATCGTTTTAAAACATAAAATCTTTTATTTTAACTTACTTATTTTTACTTTCAGTCTGAGTTTCTTAGACGAACAATGTTAATGAATGTAATAATTAATTAATTCAAGTATATAGTTTCCGAGATATCGGCCAAAAACATTTTTTCAAGATGGCGCTTAAAGCTCTACCTGGATCTGTCAACATTTTGTGATATTCCGCGCGTTAGAACCAAGCGTTTCGAATCCACATTCCTCATACGAACAGTCAGAATGTGGTACGCTTTGTCTGAGTCTGTCTTCCCGCTAAAGTACAACGTAGGTGTCTTCAAATCCCGAGTAAATAGCTATCTTCTAGGTAAGCGTGCTACATCCTAGACCGCATATTTGCTTAACATCAGGCAGTGTGTAATCAAACGCAAACCTATACGAAATAAAAAAGGGTCTTCACGTGAATCGAAAATTTGGTCGAGACCACCGGAACATGTTGGATGCCAGTGCTTCCATCCGTTCTATCACAGCTCTTTGAGTTTGCAAATTGAAGATACCTTAGGCAGGGCGCACAATTCGTAGATGATAAAGTTCTCGAGTGAAGACAAGATCAAAAACAAGTGAAGAGTAGAACGTCAACTAACTTAGTTACGTAGGTAGAATGTAGATTAACTGTGGGGTCTCGAATGTTTTATCCGGCCTGGACTATTAATTATGTACCTATAGCCATCCGACCCATACAAACTTACTTTTATATAGACTAGCTGCCCGTCCCGGCTTCGCCCGGTTTCGATTGGCTAAAGAACTTCGATCAGTATTCCTGATCGAAGCTAAAGAAGACTTTATAGGTATTGTGTTTATATGTATAAGTACCTACCACGTAATGTAGGTGTAACCGCTTGCAATGGTTTTATTTGGTGTTATCCAAGATCTAATAAGGGAGCCCCATAAGCAGTGGGAGTTCTATGGCTTAAATGTTTGCTTATATGCGACTGTAATATAGAAACGCGCTAAAATATATGTGTTCATGTGTGTGACGTGACATTACGTGGTAGGTATCTTTATGGGCACAATACTTATAAAATCTGTCTTCTTTAGCCAATTGAACCCGGGCGAAGCCGGGACGGGCAGCTAGTACAATATAACATGGGCTGTAGTTAGTTCCTGATGATAAGGCCATAGCAATAATAAATTTAGCAAGCTTCAACCTGATGTCTGACGCGGTACGACGATTTAAAATAAAAGTAATTCTACAAAACAATTTGTAATTTATCACTATGGTGAAGTATTTAAAATCAAACTACTAAAATTCCTGGTGTATTAGGATGATAAAATTCTAAAAAGATATCTAATGGAATACGCATTCTTCTTAAAAAGTAAAACTCGTGTATGGCCAACCGGTGTACTGTGTCCAGCATCAATATCATGACTTGTCCTTGGCAGTAGTATATAGGATTACGGGATTTATCAAGCATGAACATTCGTGGCGAATACATCTTCATTATAATACATTGAAGCTGGTACCTTTGGGTCTTCATATCGGCTAACAACTGGAAAATAAAGACGGATTTTTTATCCTTTTACAATAGAAGAACCTTAAACTTAAAACTTTTACTTACTCCAGAAAAGAGAATGGACTTTAAAGATAAATTCAAAGTCCATTCGGGTGGGCAAAGAGATTTTTAGGTTGGGCACCGACCCCTCACGAGACCACTAACTACCGCGAAAACATTCTTATTCGGGAGCGATAGGTCTTGCACTGTCATCCATCCTTCCCATAAACTTAAGTTTTGCTCTTCTAGCGTCTACCTGACCCAGCCCAGTAACGGAGTGTGGCTCTGGGCCGCTGGCATTACTGCTCCAATGGCTTGGATGGTGGTATCCATGGCACTCGAGTAAATTCACACCGTAGCTTTTCATTTATTATTAGTATAATTACTTGTCAACTGGATAAAACTCACATAAAAATAATTCGCATTAACGTCATTGTAACTTTCGAAGGAAACGTTCAATGTCTTGCGCAGGAAATGTTTGTGTATGATTTCAGGAGGGCAAAATCCAAATTTGTAAACACTGTGTAAATCATCTGAAATATGGATAAATTATATTAAATTTTCAAGAATATGTTTTTTTTTAAAGTTCATTGACTCTCTACATAGTAAAAATAGCTCATGCCTAATAAGAGGTTTACATTTTTTATGTCTTTAGAAATCTCTGAACTTTGCAAATAACTTTATATTTAGCGGTTTGAACACATTATTATTATGTACTACGGGACTAATCGCGCACTAAAATTACGAAATAAATAAATACCTCATAGTTCCGACGTTTCGACCAAGTTGCATCAATCGTGGTCCCGGGTAGACTCAACCCGTTTTGTCTACCCGTGACCACGATCGATGCAACTAGTCCCGTAGTACATAATAATAACTTTGCCTTGTTTACAATTGAATACTATTTTGAATTTTCAACCGACTGCATTTTTCCTACTTTTTTTAACTTTGACTTACTTCTAGGAAGCGTAAATGGATTGATTTTTTTCTTGTTTTTTGGCAATGTCTGTTCCTTTTTATTTCTAGGCACTAGTTTTCCGGTCTGAGCAGCGAAGGAAACCTGGTTCGCAGGAACTGCTCTCCACCCATCACATAAAACTTTAAAACAGAACAAGTAACGTTTATCAATGATTAAAAACTCGACTGTAAATATGACAAAATACGTTTGGGCTATGGATATCTATAACTTCTTGAGACCCAACAAAATAACAGCCAATTTTTACTCATTAAAATATTTCTATGCTTGCGGAAAATAATGCAATATCAGTTTCCAACCTTTCCCATGCCCTACAGCTTACTAAAGGAGGAAATCCGGGCTCGTGAATGGTTGGAGATGAGTCTTTTGCCATCCACTCAAACAGGCCCGGGGAAGACGACAACGTTGCGTGTTCACGTTTTCGTAGAAGCCAATGTAAGCTCGAGAAGACCTAAGCACCAATTTGGAGCACCAAAGAACGCAAAAAAAACCACTAAAGAGGCTTTTGTTGAAACGCAGCTGTACCTATCTGAAATCAGCCGATAATCTTGCGAAGATTCCCCTCTCGTAAAAAATGTAACTAAACTTACCAAAAAGAGAACCAATAAAAAGAATGAGGCCAATGCGTGTTAACGTCATTTTCCTACTAAACACCTTATTAGTGCTTGTGTGAATAAAATCATGGAGCCTTGTTTGTTTGTGCTGATATTGAACGTTGTTGAAAAATTCCGTTCCTTGCTTTGTTTGTAAACGACGTTAGTGGAAATGCTACTCTGACCTAAATTATCAACGTCTAAAGCTGTATCCTTATTGGTTGTCATTCAATAATTAATTTCGTCGTCGTCGTTGTCATTTCAGCCATAGGACGTCCACAGCTGGACATAGACCTCCTCTAAAGATCTCCAATAAGACCAGTTGGTAGCGGGTTGCATTCAGTGCGATCTTGCGGTCTTTATGAGGTCATCCGTTCACCTTGTTCTACGACGTTCTACGATGCGCTTGGCGGTACGTGGTCTACCCTTGAGAACTTTTCGACCCCATCGGTTATGAGTCCTCTGTGCTCCCCACTGCCATTTCAATCCACTGCCAATCCGCTGGGCTACGTTGGTAATTTTAGTTCTTCTACGGACCTATTCATTTCTAGTTTGATCTCGCAGAGAGACTCCGGGTATAGCCATATAGCTCGTTGTGCTACTCGGAGCTTATTAATAAGGCACATAGTAAAAGACCACGTTTCAGTGCCATTTTAAGTCATCACTGGCAACACACACTGGTCGAATACTTTCGACTTGAGGTACTGAGGTATGTCGGATGAGATGACGTTACGCAATTTTCCCGACGCTACACAGCCGAGTTGGATTTGGCGATTGACCTATTTCTTGAAGTCGGACCTACCTAATTGGACTACTTGTCCTAGGTAGACAAACGAGTCGACAACTTAAAGAACCGAGAAGAGAGAGTTCTGAACAGAAATTGTCACATGGGAATTACACATGACTTCGTCTTATCCATGTTTATTTTAAGGCCCACCTGTTGAGAGACTCGATTGAGGTCTTCGAGCATCGTGCCGAGCTCTTCCATTGACTTCACCATGACCACGATGTCGTCAGCAAACCGAAGGTGAGTGACATATTAACTATAATAATTACTCGTAATTTATGCGGGCGGAAAAAAAAACCTAAAAACCGCATCACAGCTGAATGAGAAACGGGGAAATGCACATTCTCAAATACTGGCTGAAAGTGAAAATACAAATCACAGTTACAAGAGCAGTTTCAACGAGAGTAAGAGGCACGCGTAAACATGTCAGGGCCTTTCAATGTGAAGATGGAGCAGGAATACTTTACTGACAGTCTGGATGGATCTCGTAAAACAGAAATACCTATATGTGTTTTTTGATAATTTTATATAATGTATGTGTGCAATATTCTATGTAACTTTTATTATTGATAATTTAATTATTGAAAGTAAAAAATAAAACTACACTTAATAGTAAATTTATGCGAGCGTGAATTTGCCGTAAGCATAATTATTGTAATAATTAGTTTATGTTTGTGAGTTAAATGACCTCTGAGCTATGTGCATCTGTAAAAATTTCAATTTTCCTTCATAACTCAAAAAGTTTTGATTCCACAGTGCTCAAAATAATTTTCAAGGAAAGTTTTTGATGTGGTTTACAAACTCAGAAAGTTTGAATTTTCTATCTTGCATAGGTACTTTAATTACAAATTAAGGGGTGGGAGGGACACTTTTTTCAACTTTGTCGACCTATATCTCACAAATGGTACAACAAGGTAACCAAAAAATCGTTTGGGAAACCATATATTTATTTTAGATACCATATTCAACGATACCCCACATGAGGAGGTGGGATTGAAAAAAAATTTCATCCCCACCTTACATGTACGGGCACCTTAAATACACAGTTTAGATTTTTTAAAAGTATGTATTTAAACATAGAATAATAACGCCGAGAATGATAATTTCATGTCAAAAAAATCTCGAGAGTGAAGCATCAACACGATTGATGTATGCGCGAGTCATACGTATTTACGCGCGGCAACACGCACACTACGAAACAAGTAATGTTACTATCAGAATCAGATTACCCCAAAAAGTTGGGAAATTTGATCAGAGCCTTTAGTGCAGATTTTGCATAACTTATACTAGTGCCTTTGAGTGTGGCTCCAAACATTTCTGTTAATAACATTTTTTTTAAATTCCATTAGTATGGGTATTATATGAAACGGCTTTTCGTGTGGAACACAGTTTATGAAATGGATATTTTTTTAACTAAACGGTTTTAAGTAGGTACTAAAAGATAAAAAAATAATAATTCTAAAATAAAATCGTGGGGTACATAAAACCGTTTAATTAAAATAAAATTTTGACCAATTTAATTATTATGTTTTTAGTTTTTACTTAACTAGGGCTTTTCGTGTGGAAAACAGTACGCACACATAAAACAGTAACACACGAATAGTAATTAATTTTTACTTCTTAATTAATTTTTTTTTTAATCACTTTGTTCATGTTATACCCAGTTTAATTAAAACAAAAGTTGTTGTGTACAAAGCCGAAAAGAGGTGATTCAGGTCATCATTTTGAACAAAATGTACTATGAGGCCAACCAGGGATTCGCGAAATTCAATTCAATTAAATTATCAATTGGAACATATGTAATTTTTACATGCGGTTATTAGATTACATGTCATAATAATGTCAAATACATTTGACCCTTTAAGGGTATGACAAATTATTAATTACATTGGGAAGGCTCATTGCTAAATTATCACTACAAAATTAAAAATTAATTGTCATTACAAAATCAAAAACAAATCATCATCACAAAATTAAAATTAAATCATCACTACAAAATTATATAATTTTATAATGAAAAAAAATCAACACAGTATTGTTTACAATAAAATCAACCTGACAAATGTTCGTAGAAATACAAACCAAATCCGGAATGCACCCCCAAGTACACCTGGAAGTCATTGACCTTGACTACAATATCATCGACCTTGATGGACCTTAAGTGATCTTGGACTCAAGGTCAATGATTTTGGAGTCAAGATCAGTCATTTATACTTCCACATCCCACTGGATAAAAAAATAAATGCAGCCAATCACCCGAAACTTGTAGCCTGACTTTTCAGATGGGTTAGTCGTCATTTTTGTCGCTTGCCTCCTGGACTATAGTGGCCTACTTGATTATCGTATGATCTTTGAGGAAATATTATTCGTAGTAATATAGCTCGATGCGTATGATATCTCTTTACGATAACCGCATCTGTTCCATGTAAAGAAGTGACGTATTATGACGTTCCAAATCAAGACACTGTCGCTCTGTCATAACCTAAGGTCATAACCATCTAATTATGATGATAATGTCTCGCTTTGGTACTTATCAAGTAGGATATATGAAAACATAATAATATTTACTGATAAACCCATGTCAAGGCAATGGAAGTATATTTCATTACTAATTTCAATATCAAAATGTGGGGGAAAAGTTTTACCCTTTACTTGCAACTTTTAGTCCTTATGGCGTCTGTCGAAATTTTGTGAATTTATATTTACATTGGAAGGCGTTTTACATCAAATTATTAGATATTTTGTAATACTTACATGTGGAATGTGATGTTGCATTGTTTGTTTGGTTTTGCCGATTCACTGTGGCACCCGTTTACCACACAAACCGTCATTTTAAAATATAAATTACGGGAGCTGTTTTTATCACGGTACGACTGTGAGTACTGCCGCGCGCCGTTCGCGTACCAAGCTTTTTCAAGCTTGGTATTTCTTGCTTCACTTAGCGTGCTTGTTCTCGGTTTCTCGGCGTTATTATTCTATGTATTTAAAATTGTGATCTAAACCTTAACTATCATATTATAAAAGTTCATGCAATTGGTGCATAAGTGTGGAAGTTATAAAACTTTGTATTGATGGGACGGACGGACGGACACAACGAAGTTATAAGAGTTCCTCGTTTTACTACGGAACCATTTTTTAGCTTATTTACACTAAACAATTTAAATATAAAACAAGTTTAAGTGAACTATCATATCGGCCATAGCACGTCTACTATTGGACACAGGTCTCCTATGGTTTTCCAATATGACCAGTTGGAAGCGATTTTTGTTCTGAGCGTTCTTGCGGTCAAGCTGTTGTCGTCCACCTAGTCGATGGTCGTCCTACGCAGCACTTGCCTAACGTGGTCTCCATCTGAGAACTTTACTGCTCCATTGATTATCAGTTCTCCGCGTTAGGTCCCCTACCTACTGCCATTTTAACTTACTAATCCGTTGGTCTATGTCGGTAACTATAGTTAGTCCTCTGATCTCTTCCTTGCTGATCTCGCGAAATAGGTTGGTAGGTCTTCAATAAAGTTTTGCCACCTTCCGTAAAGCATATCACCACATCTCTTCTGTTCCATGTCTCTGACATGCCCTAATGTTGTAAGGAGTAAAAATATTTTTTGCAAAGAAAACTACTTCAATATGAATTCTAAAATTTATCAATACGATTTCAACATCAAGATAATATATACAAAATAAAGATAACATTTCATGCTGGCTAAAACTTGATCTCTTAGATCGCTTGCTAGACTCACCGTGGGTAAACAATATTGAAGGTAAAAATCGCAGCATAACACAAAAAAATATTACAAATAACACAAGATTTTATAATTTTCAGTTATGTTCAGTGCAATTTATTTATTTTAAATTGAACAGAGGTGTACTTAATATTTATAAGAGACTAGCTGACCCGGTGAACTATATGAATATATAATATTATAAGATATAAGATATGATCTATTTTCTATTCTCTCATCATGAATAAACAATTATTTTACTCAAGAATGCATCAGCTGTTCGAGAATACAAAGTCAGCTGTCCCGTATTTATACGAGACTTGCAACTCGTTGCGACTCGTAAAATGTTTGAAATAGCTGATTTCTTATTCCGGGTCACATAACATAATTATGACCTCACCAACTCTTTTTTGGCTTGATGCACCCTTTCTGAATAACCCTATATGATATTGAATTGTTTTATATACTGCTTATAAAAATCATGAACTTACAATCTAAGTACTTATTTATTTTATTTATACTAAATGAAATGAATGTTAATAACATAATCGCATTTACTTAATTCCATCAAAATAATAAAGATATTTCCAATAAATTAAAAACATATCGAGAACTTGCTTTACACAACTTATTCGATCATTTTATTTTAGTTTTAATAATCTAAACTAGACGATACAAACTGAAATTCAGACATTAATAAACTATAAACACAAAATATATACTTATTTAATATTTTACGTTCGGCCCCATTTTAAAATTTTATCAAAATTAAACAAAATCATAAAAATTAAAGGGATAGTATGCAGTGTTAAAACTACTTGTTAAAAATACACAGTATTATTTACCGATAAGTAACTCAATCAATTACCTAGCTCGCTACCTATTAATAGGTATGTTCAACGTTTTTCGATTCAAGTTTATCGTCTGCAGATTTTTAGACGTGAATTTTCCATACAAATACTTTAGCTATAACTAGTTATGCTGTCTCTGGAAGAGCTAGAAGTAAAAGGAGGCTTTACGAAAGTTATCCACATATTTCTAGTATTTGGATCGCAAATAATAAAATAAATAAAAAGGACAAATCCTTGTAACGTAGAACTCAAACAAAACAGATAAGACCACAATAAATTGCTGCTAAACGAAAATATTCCAAATATCCACGTAAGACCAAGTAAAAAGAATAAAAATATTGACAATCTTAATTGCGCGCCCACCAAATCAAAATCAGGCGACTTGGTTTTTTCATTAGATCCCCGAGAAATAGAATGAAGAACGAGTAAAAAAAGGATCACGTTTACAAATAAGATTATACAAATTGGAATCAACACTGCAAAAATAAAATAGTAATCTTTGGGATAGCAAATTTTTTTGTAGTGTGATGGATCAGGAATGTAATTTTCTACATCGACAGATAAGACAATAATTACCGGCACTAAAGGGATGCCCCATCCCACTAGAGAAAATTTAAACATAAATCTAGAGGGTCGGCTTACACCTAACACCCTAACGTATCTTATAAATTGAAGAATTGCAGTTATAAGCATCCAAATAAAACTGGCTAAAATAGAATAATGCAAAAGAGACCCCAATATTATACACACTGGCTTCATGTGACCAGCGACAAAGTAACTACCATCCTCGTAAATAAATATAGTGTTATCTAAATTGAAAATTACAATAAACATAAGAGGCAAAGCGATAGCCGTAGATAACTGTAGCAATACTTTTGTTCCAGGTTTTCTCCTCCAATTCGAAAATATAAGAGCTGTGGTCCAAATACCTGCTATACCGACTATAGATAGAAAACAACCTACTAAAGTTATTATATTAAGAGCTTTAGTATGATGTTCACTTTTAGGATTTTCCGTTTGAGAAGAACCAGTTGGTATTGTTATAAGCTGGCTAAAGTGCGTTAGATGATAACATTCGCAAACGGTTAGATTTTCATTGGACATAACAGGATAGCAACCATGAGTTTTCCAAAAGCCAGACAACATTGTAGATTTTTGCAATTCGAAATCCCAATATCCACAATGCTTTTTATCTCCCAGCGGATTTAGTTGTCTAAAAATGATGGGAAAAGAAACTTCAAAATTTGAAATGTAACCAGGAATTGAAATTCCAATTATGCGACTGTTTATAACGTGATCATTAGCCATAAGCTCTTGGAAAATTGCATCATTTTGAAAAACGCTAATTATAATATGTATATGGTTTTTGTCGGTCTCAGTCTCATTACAGTTAGGTTTTAATGTCTGCAAAAGCCGTAGAGGCAACCACGCAGCAATTTCTATGTTTTCCATCTCTAATACACTATCGAGCGTTGTATTTGCATACAGTGGTTTGATAACCATATCTGTAAATTGTTCGGAGTCTGAATTTCTACAAATAGCAATACCAGTAACATTGGTAATCATCGGATAAGAGATTTGAATAACTATCTGAGGCTCGACAGATAATTTATAAATTTTATGTATGCCAACAATAGATTGAGACTCCTTAGCTTTAAAATCAGTTTGATCTAAAAGTGGTTTTGCGATAATTTCTATAATGTCGTTGACTGAGTTTAGAATTACGTTTGTAGAATTCAAGGTTTGTGCCAGACGCAGATATTCCCAATCAAATTCCATCACTCTGTCCATCATCCAAGCCATATTATCAATGTCTCCCATTTCTACACACGACTGATTTTCTTGTGCTATGCGTAGAATCTGCTGTAATGATATTGAAAGGTAATAAATGTCGGCGGGAATTATAGTATCAATGTCACTGAGTACAAACTCTAATCCTTCGGTAAGAAACGAAGATGTATAATTACTTGATGCTTGTCCTTTCCCGATATTATATAAAAATGCTGTAGTCTCAGTAGGTCTATAGTTAGAATCACAACGTCCTTCAACTCTTCCCCATATTGCGCCGTTGAGATAAGATCCGAGGCACTGTCGTTTTACAGGTAAGCCATTAGACTGCAAACAAAATTCTTTAGGCGCCGTCATTTGGCCAATCGGCGTCAATGCCCAATTAAGAATAATAGTGTCATTTGATGTAGTCGGTAAACAATATACCGAACTTGTTATGTTAACAAATGAACAGTTTATACGCGGCAATTTTTTAATGGCAATTTCTTGTAAAATATTTTGTGTTTCTTGTATATTTTGGGCTTCATCTTCGTATGTGTCTACGACTGTAACATGTAAATGAATCAGAACGGAGATAAAATCATGACCTATTTCATAAACATCCATCCACAAAATTTTTTGCACACCAAATATATCATTTAGATGCAATATCAATAAATCTATTCTGGAATTATCCTCGATTTCATAAGTTGCGTTGTAAAATTTTATAGTCATTGCAAATACATGCATTTCTTTACCTCTTGGATTAACAACTAACTTGTTCGTGCTTATTAATGTAAAGTTAAACGTGTGACCCTCGCACCAGTATTGCGCTGAGCGTTGAGTAATAAGATCAACGCTATACACAATTTTTTTAGTGTAATTAACTTCACCCTCCATTTCGTGCTCAACTGTTAGGAATGGTAAATTATTAATGTCTACTACTCTAGCAAATCCTTTAGCATCAGAAAAACATTGGATGCCTTTGTCGTTTAGGTCATATTTCCACAATCCTGAAGGAAAATATACCGTTAAGTAAATAGTACTTTTTTCCTCGTTGTACTCAAAAACTAATTCAGTTTCACCATACATGACGCCAGTTTCACAAGCCATACAAAATAAAGTATGAGAAGAGTTTACTAAGCGTAATGTGCCTTCGCTGTTTATAACTGTTTCAACATCTGTGCGACTTCTACGGATATAGCTTATTTCACGTGAAGAGAGAACATCATCATTTTCGGATTGGAAAAGTGGAGATTTAAACCAACACCACTGATCTTTAGGTAGTTGATTGAGTTCAGCAATTTTTGTGAATATAAATCTGCTGGGGGCAACCGTATTTTCAGACATGGGGGTTTTACATTTCAGCTTGTGAAAATCTTCAAAAGTTAACCCTGTTTCGGATGTTTCTATACCGTAGCATGTGCCGTTATCTGGTTTGTATCTGAAAGCGTGATACCCTTTTGGACACGCAGCTGGATAATTAATGTTGTTTATATAAAAACAAAGACTCGGGTACTGTTGTGAACACGAATCTGTTTTTATAGAACGATCTTGAATATCTAAACACAAACAGTTTTTCCATATAAAGTTATGAAACGTTAAAAAAGCATTAGTTTCAACTGGTACTCCCCAATTTGGTCCTGGAATCGCCCAAACCACAGGATTTAATATTCTAAGTCTATGTGCAGGAAGCCAGTAGTATCTTGACATATTTAGCGCTGTGAGTGAGTCAAATAACGTCTCAATTTCTTTTCCATTGAGATCGGTAATGACTGAGGCTCCACCACTTGTGAAGCATGGATAGTCCCAAACACCCGTTGAACCAAAGTGGTAACAGTACTCATTGTTGTTTTCGGATATTTTATGAAAATTGGGAGGGCACGAGATCGGATCGAAATTCTTAATTGTCTTAATGCAAGGTCCAACATCTTCTACAGGAGGCGTCCATATATCGTCTGTGCAGTTGCGTTTCACAGGTTTATCGTCGAGGTAGCAGAGAGGGTCAGACTCAACATCATAGGCATCAGAAGTTTCACCCCATTTAACACTGATTCCGTTGTGAGAAAATTCTTCCGGACAGCTCTGAAAATTTTTCATGAAATGTGTGTGATGTTGTTTTTTTTTTTTTACTGCGTACTAATAAAAGTAGATTATGTACCGAGAGAACCATGTTGTGTCTTACGTCACGGGCGACATATTGGACCCTGAGCGTAGCAAGGGACTCTATTGTTAACTCCCGAGCGCAGCGAGGGTGTTTTAAGTTAATTCCCGAGCATAAGGTCCTGAGAGAAGCGAGAGGTTCAATACGCCCAAGACGAAGAAAGACTTGGTTCTAGTGGTGCAAACTTAGGTTCTACTCAACTCTAGACTAGGAAACTCAGTATTGTTCACAATAAAATAAAACAAATTATAATGTACCTACGAATTTTCATAGAAAAGCATAGGTACAAACCCTCAATGAAACAAAATGTAAACTACGTGAAAAACATAAGACCATGGCCAGCTCAGTAATTATGGCATTGTAAAGAGGTTTTATTCTGTAAAATCGAACTGATACGGGCACCAAAGAGGTTATATTCTACTCGTATGCAATCGAATTAATCCTCCTTATAATGCGCGTTGCCGTGCAATGCAAAGATGTTTAATCCGATTATACAAAATAAAACCTCTTTATGATGTCCTTAAATGTTCTACACACGTATTAGACGTTCCAAATGTAAATTACTTTACTCCTTAGGGAGTTTCATACAACATTATTGCCCTCGAGATTGTGTTAAGATAATTATGACGTATTTTACGTTGAGATTGTACGACATGTAATGAGTCATTTTCGAGCAGGTGGTATGAAAAATCTATTGTATGAATTAAATACATACCTGTAAGCTCAGCTGAAGTGATGTATATAGTATTATATAACATAATTTATGACCCATTATCAACATAAACATTTTTACATACTGATATATTTTTTTATTGCTTATTTATAATATTTTCAAGGAGCAATTTACAAATGTATTATACTGCGCTGAGTTCGGTCACAAACTGTGATTTTAGGTAGATATTTGCTGCCCACTGGGTATTATGTGATATTACACTGTTGTCCGTGTAGCAATCTATCCACTCATATACATGGTGTTTTATATATTTTTTTAATTTAATACTAGGTACATATATTTTTTTTATTTCGGTATAATTTTATTTCAATATTAATTTGTATCTCAACTAACCTGAATCAAATTTTTAAAACTATATTTTAAGCATATCTCATTTTTAGTCCGTGAGTAGGTATATATTTAGGACAAATTATATTTTATTTTATTTATTATAAAAGACCTTCCAACCAGTCACAGATCTCTCACTTTCCTATATTTATATATAACGTATATAAATATTAAATTTCTAAAAACCCTATGTAGCATTTATCAACACGATGTTTTATAAACATTTTTTTAGTTTGAAATTATTATCTATCAACAGAAGAGATTGAAAAAAAAAACCTTGTTTTCGATCGTTCTATTCTGGTAAATTAACATAATAGAACAAAACTATCACAAAACATGTGTAATGATTTGAATAAATATAAATGCTATATAAATATATTTTTTTCCTTTATTATAGTGAAATGGCGAGAGGAAATTTGGCGTATTTTGTTGATACATGTTAATGCGATGCTGAAAAATATTAAGTATGACTGAAACTCGGAATGTGATATCTTGTTTATTTACTTAAAATTGTCGCAGAAGATATGTTGTTTTGGAATACTTTATTTAGTAATCATTTATAATTTTATTAGCTGCAGCAACCTTTGAGCAACTGCACCTAACAATTTTCGATGTGTTGGTGGAATTTTTGTATATTGATACTACTGAAGTTGTCACGTAAGAAAATTTTACATTATAAATGTCTGCCCACTATAAAGTACCTTGCTAGGAATGTATTAGACTCGGGAAACAACAAAGCGCGCTCTACTATGCCCACCATCTACAACGACGTCGTCGCCGCGTCGTAGCATCGAGTGCTCGAAGCGTTGCGTCGCGCATCGTCGAGAATATTTTGCCGGTGCTGGAAAGCTCCGTCCATGGCACGCGGCGGTGCTGGTCAGTGATGAAACGATCTAGTGGGCATAGTTTCATACACTTCAATACAAATAATGTTTTTTACCCGATTGATTTGTAGGTACCGTCGGACTTCAGCTGTGGCGCCGATGCGTGTGTAACATAAAATCGTTTAGACTTGGGAAGCAAAGAAATAAATAAATAGTTATTGTAATATTGAAAATCCTACTTCTAAATAAAAAAAAAAATGTTATGTTTATAAAAGTAATATTTTTTTTTTTCAATATTTCATAGTATCCAAAATGTACAAGCTGACAAAGTCCATAACTCAAGCATTTATTGCAACATAATAATAAAGTGTAAACGGTGGAACAGTTTCAATATTTACTACAAATATTTTAAAGTTTCTAGTGTAAAAATACTCCAACCTAACTGAACGTGGAGCCGTAAAGTTCTCAAATGGTGACTAGTGTGCTTAGCATACAAGACCACGACAAGAGTTTATCGACGTGTGCAAAGGTGACAGATATATGCTTCATCATAACTCTGTCACGTTCTGACACGTCGATAGTATAATTTTATGGTCCTTATGCTAAGCCCGCACGACGTAGTCTCTATTCGAGTAATTTATTAAATTTACTTTTAGTGGACCACCACCAGTCATTGACTTACCGGCCACCTAGCGTATGCCATCCGCCAACTAAGTTGACATACTATGTGATCAATATTAGCAAGCTTTCAAGCCCATTCTTACTAGACATAATACTCTAACTATTATTAGTTCGTATCCTATATCTAGCAGTGGGCCTGCAAGTTATTTCAACTCTCTGCCTTTATATTTATTATTTAGATGCGAGTAATAAGGCAATCTACTCCTTGAATATTAATTTGAAAGTTTTAAAAAATTGTTTTTGAAAGTTTGTTATTTTTGCAGAACATCATGTTACATGTTACAAAAACCATTCAGCGTTGAGTACGGTAGTATTCACTAATATTGATCCACCAGAAGGTAATCCAAAATTTCTACCAAATAATAAGTTAAAAAAGTATTATTTTATTTTAATCTAAACTAATATAATAAAGAGGTAAAGTTTGTGAGTTTGTGAGGTTGTAATCGCTGGAACTACTGAACCGATTTTGAAAATTCTTTTACCAATAGAAAGTCACATTATTTGCGAGTGTCATAGGCTATAAAGAAAGCGCGGGCAACGGCTAGTATTTAATAGAATTTAACTTGGTAGGTATATAAGTAATCGTGCCTAATAACTCTATTCATGGCGAATACTTACCCAGAGTTATATTTTTGTATCATAAAGAACGGACACAAACATTATCTATCACTTTACTTATTATTTCATTATGCTTTTCAGACAATGTCCATAGCGAATACTATTTTGGAAAATGTGCCCTAACAAAAAAAAGAGTTTTACTAGCCCGTGAAAAATGGACTTACGAAGAATTACACGGTAAAATGATAGTAAGGGTGTGTATTGTCATAGTTCTCATTATAATACCTTATTCATTTCATACGTTTTCGTTGTTGGTATATTGTTGGTTGGTTACTTAGTTAATAAATTAGTAACTATTGTAACTATCTGAGACATCGTCAGGATACCGCACACGTCGTTCGTGGTGCCTTTTGATGTCATTGATTGCGATACTATTGTCCAGAATGATTTGGCCAATTGCTGCGTTACGTTTATGTTTAGGCATCTAATTTAGTATGTCTAGGATTTTAAGACTTTTTTATAATTATTTCTGACGTCAGAGAGAATCAAAAATGTATTCTTACAGGCATGATTAAGTTATTACAACAGTAATAAAGATTGTATTCTAAAAAAAATTACTCCATTCTAAATGTTATCCTCATTCCGTAAAGCCTCACGACAGAACGACGCAATGTTATTTTAATTTAATGCCATATTTCTTCATCATTTTCTAAACCAAAGGACCTCCACTGTTGGACATAGGTTTATCTAATCGCCTAATGTCTTGTATCTTTCCAGAAAATTCTAAACATCGATCAAGTCCCTACTTGCGTATACATTAGGACTAAGTCTACGTACTCCGACCTCGTGAGATACCATGCGTATAAGTTCAACGTGTGTATCTGCGTTCTCGTATACACCTATGGAGGAGATAAATACACATATGTTTACTACGAATGGTATATCCCAGTGGAAATGTTCAAGGGTATACAGTGGGATCTCTTCTTTTATTTAACCTGAAGTCATTTTTGAGCTGTTTTTTTTTATTTAGTTTTAAACTCTGCCAAAATCCAATCTGCCAATGTATCTGCCAAATATTTTCAGTTCAGGTTTTTAACAATATTACCTATGTATAATGTAATGAAAAGATAGTAATTATGAAATTGTTTTGTAAGAACTCCTTTTTATGAACTCGTTGCTTTACATATATACCTATCTATCTATAGCGCTCGTAGCGTAGTTTGACTAGGTGATTGTCAGCGATCACCGAAATTAAGCAACGTTCCGCACGGTCAGTACTTGGATGGGTGACCGCGGGTGGCATTTTCCAACTGAGCGCTACCGTGGCTCGGATGACACGTTAAATTGTAGGCCCCGGTTGTTTTAACCGTTTAGCCATGTCAGAGGCCTTCAGGCGGCCTAAAAACTCTGACAACAGGGCTAGCCACCCGGCCTATACGAACTTACTTACTTACTTACTATCTATCTATGTCTTACGTGCTCGCCGTGAAGTCACGAGAATAATTATGATTCGTAAATAATGGCAAAACCGCCTTTCATCCTGTTCAAAATTCTAATATTTCGCTCGAATTGTTTATGTTATTGTTAATTTTTCAAAAACGGCTCAGCCGATTTCTGTCAAATTTAAATGGGACCACCTCGGGACCCTTTCGGCCTCAAAAACAATTTTTCGATTCGGTTCACAATTGGCGAAATTATCGATGAACATACACAAAAAAAACATGAAGACGAACATAGAACCTCCTCCTTTTTGGAAGTTGGTTAAAAAAGCAGACGGCACAGGCAGACGGGGTTTTCTCGTAACTGATGTTTTGAAGAGTCCGAAATTGCAAATTCTAATGGCGGAAATTTTGAGAGTCCAAAATTGAAAAAAAACATTGCGACAGGCTGGGTCTTGACGTGTTGAAGAATTTCTTTTATTAATAATTTTATAATAATGTGGGTTGATGTAACCTCATGAGGACTTTTGTATGCCAATTTATTTAAGCACGATATCTGCTCTTATTTATCATATCTTATGTATTGTACCTACTAGTCTTTACTGGTCTCTATTTACCGGTGTCTTTTTCCACTAGTTTTATATAAATTGAAGTGTATAGTGTTATTTGTTATAAATTATGAGACAAATACTCCACCAGAAAAAATAACAAGCATAAATATGTACATTGACTTATACCAATGGTATTTAAAATTCATACTAAAGGTGGGCATACACGATGCGATGATTTGATCAAATTTTCGCTTCATTCCAACTGGGAGCTCATTCAATTAATTCAAAGGTCCTCAATAACTACTAACCAGCTATAGTTAACTACCTATATTTGGCCTCCACTGAACTGATCTGATGAATTGATGCGATCATCGCGTTCTGTGCGCCCAGTTTCAGGTAGTAGTACAAATCGTTAACTACCAATTCCTACCTTTGAATTAACTGAATGAGCTCCCAGTTGGCATGAAGCGAAAATTTGATCAAATAATCGCATCGTGTATGTCAAACTTAAGAGTGTTACGTGTTTATAAGTATAACAATTGTTTAGTTTCTACCTGACTGGATACTGTTTGATTTGTAGAGGTATAAATAAAGATTTCTGGTAATAAGATCTGCCATTTCTTTCTTGTGCGATTATACAGTTGACATTAAATAGCCCAATGAAATCAATATATATTCTGGAGATTTTCACGTCATTACTTTCTTGTAAGTAATTAAATCATATTTACTTATAAGTAACATGTATTTAGCAACAAAGATTTCTAGTAGCGCTCGTAGCGTAATTAGATCGGGTGTTTCTAAGCCATCACCGACGTTAAGCAATATTTAGCACAGTCAGTCTTTGGATGGGTGACAGCGGGTGGCATTTATAACAAAACGCTGCCATATCTCTGTTGCTGCCATGATTTCTAATCAGATTAGCCATGTCAGAGGCCTTCAGGTGCCTTAAAAACTCTGACAGCCGGGCTAGCCATCCGGTCTCCATGAACTTAATTACTAAAATTAATAACTCAATCTAAAAGCTCATGAAGAAACTGGCTTATCTATGTATATCTTCTTTAAATATATTTATTTAGTTTCTTCATGAGCTTTTAGATTGAGTACCTACATTTATTTATTTATTATTTATCAATTTTATTTTTGCGACATTCCATTTCATTTGTACTGACTGACTGACGAAAATCTACCAAATTGGATACATTTGGTAGGTTTTCGACATTCATATACTTGGCACCTTGTTGTGTTTACTTGTTTTTAATGTGTAAACTGTAAATGGAATAATGTAATGTGATTTAATTAATTGTGGAGTGCGAATTGGTTTGAAATGGATGATTTATTTATGTAAGTAATTGATTTCTTGTTAAGTCTTTACCATTGTGTAGATTTTATAGATTTTGTTGACTATTCAAAAGTGTGTCTCTGACACCCATTTGTCGAATTAAAGAACTATGAACTATGAACATATAAGGAAATATATATATAAATATACATATATATAATTCTACTGTACGTGTGTATGTCACTGAACTCCTCCTAAACTGCTGGACCGATTTGAATGATTTTTTTTGTATGCGTTTGGGGGGTGCCCTGGATGGTTTAGACTTTAGATTCACAAATCAAAATTGGAAAATCACGAAGAAAAAAATCAGCTTTTCATACAAAAAGTTCAAGACAAAAAGTATGTTTTTTTGCAAATTTTCAAAAGTCGTAGCACAAAAGTTGTTAGTCTAGATGTACCAGACCCGCCCTTAAAAGGTTTTGCGTTTAATACCTATGACCCTGTATATATAAAAAAGAATGCTTGTCTGTATGTCCTTTATAGAATTGTAAACAGCTATGCATTTGATCATGACGTGATGATCTTTAGCAAAGTTGTTGGGCATGAGCCAAAGAAGTTTTCTGAGTTGGTGCGACCATCGACTTGGCATTTTTTACCCAATTTTCGACAGATGGCGCCAGCAACGTGCGCAGGGTACAGCTAGATTTTTTTTGGGTTCCGTACCCAAAGGGTAAAAACTGGACCCTTTTACCAAGACTCCGCTGTCCGTCTGTCTGTCTGTCTCCAGGCTGTATCTCATGAACGGTTATAGCTAGATCGTTAAAATTTTCACAGATGATGTATTTCTGTTGCTGCTATAACAAAAACAGAAATAAATAAACATTTAAGGGGGGCTCCCATGCAACAAACCTGAATTTATAGCCGTTTTTCGATCAACTATAATAACGGTGACAGGTAGATGCTAGAAATATTCACAGAATACTTAATTAATAACCAATTTGAAATAAATAATTAAATAAAATAAAAATTGAAGGGGGAAAACATTAAACATTATTAAGAAACATTATTTTTTTGTTTGATATTAATAACGACAACAGGAAGATGCTTGAAATATGCACAGAATATTAAGTTGTAGGTATATTCGCTACAAAAATAAATAATTGAAATAAAATAGTTATATGAAGGGGGCTTTCATACTGTGCGGATTCTTTTGTGCGCGAGTCCGGCTCGCACTTGGCCGATTATTTATATTTTTGTTGCAGTTATAGCTTCGGCATCTTGTTGGCAGTTTTTCACGTCTATAAAAGATTTCACTTTGACGAACAGTCCACCAGAGCCATGTAATATGTTTTGTTTTAAAATACTTTTGTCTTGTTTAAAAATTATTTTATTATTTGTATTTATAACATTTTATTTTGGACATATTAGTGTGTAGATTGTACAGTTTCCACTGTGTAGGAATAACTTGCTCGATAGTTGAATTTCAGATTTCAATTGAGGGTGGTTGATTGCTATCCATCCGCCTTCTATAATCTAAGATACATCCACATGTAGGTACCTACTGAGTGTTGTATACTTAGGTCTCAGAAGAATTTACTTTAGTTCTTATTCTGTGACTTACGTCATCTTGATTTTTTGTTATTTGGTGCAACCTGTACACACATACCGGTCTAAAATATACCTTCGAGAATAAAAGAAGTATGTAAGAATAGCGTCCATAAATTACGTGAGCCGTTTTTCATAATATTTGAACCCCCCTCCCCCCGGCTGAGATATCGTGAGATTTCCCCTCCCGCCCTAATTCCACATGAAATTATTCTATATTCGTTGTTTTACTGTAAGTGCGTTGGATAACTATAATTAAAAATATATTTTTGTTAAAGTAATACTTTTATCGAAGACACTCAACAACCACTACTATATTAATTGACCATCTATATTTTACAGACGTTCTCCATAGTGAGTATTTTTATGGACATTGTCGTAAACGTAAATCATTAAAATTCTACGCTCATCTCCATTTCGATCACATGGATATACTTGGAAAAGTTATTGTAAGAGTAAGTAATGTTTCAAATAACATGTTTTACTTATCGCTGCGTTTTACTTAGAACTTTCATAAAGAAAAAAAATACTTCAAAATAAGTGAACTACAATGTCACATACGTTGGGACATGTAGTATGAATCCGGGATTATATACGATTCTCAACGTAAATATTAATAGGGGAGAATGGATGAGACGTCTATAATAACATAATTAGTCCGTCATTCAGTTAGAAAATCAAAATACATATATCAGACACGTATTTTATTTCTTTTTATAGTCCGTTGAAGTTCCGTGTGGCGTCACGCTCAGGAAGGTAGACATTTTACTACAAAGTGACGTGACGTTTATCTTAGCTATTTTTACCGACTTCCAAAAAGGAGTAGGAAGTTCGTCTGTATGTGTTTTTTTTTGTGTATGTTCATCGATATTTTTGCCAATTGTGAATTGTTTAACATTATTTTTATTTCCATTTAAATTTAATCAAAATCGGCTGAGACGTCTAAATACGTGCTAAATACTTTTTTGTAATATTTATCAAAATAAATCATCAGTAATGAACATGGATGTCTCAAAGATAACATCGTGAGGCGCAACATAATTAATGAAATTTTCCAGGCGAAAGCCCCACGATTTTATCTTTGAGTTATTATTTTTTAGCTTCTAGTAAATAAAACCGTTTAATTTAATAATGATTTTAACAAATTTTGTTTAGCAATGGTTTAATACTGATAACTTGATGATGATTTGTCTTCCAGGGTTGGGTGGATTTTAACAGAATCCCGACGTGCATCATGCTGCGGGCGTATTCTCATGAATATGACCAGTTCAGAAGCACGTCGTACAACTTTCAGATTTGCGTTCCCCGTATTACCTACCTCCACAACAGGCAAAGATACAAATATTTCTATTACGAGTGGTACATTCCTAGTGATTATAATGGTGGTATGACCTGGGACATGTATTTCTTCGGACCAGAGAGCTTAACATGGTAATAATGTATTGAAATATAAAAAAATTGTCATTAATTTTTATTTTTCTTAGAAACCCCTTTAAATATCCGAACACTGTTTATGTTACGTACATTAAGAAAATTATGCCCTGTGAAAAGTTTCTTAAAATTTTACGACGAGACCTTAGAAATCGCATTTGCCACTAAACAAAATACTGAATTTGTACTTATTTTATTTACCGCATATCACCTACAAGTTAAAAATAAACTAAACTTAGAAGAAACAGGACAGAAAGCTTAGATTATAAATGAGTGATAAATTAAAGAAAAAAAAGGATTATTCGTTCGCGAACAATATTTGTCTAATGTCATATCACCCTGTGCTAGGCATATCCGAATATATTAGCATCGATGTCATTATCCTTCGCATGTCAGATATCATATCGCCGGAGGTATATTCATTGATTTTGCGCCGTACATGTACTCGTAATGAGCGTCCACATAACAAGTACCACGAGTATCGAGAGTTATCTATATGGATGGCAATGGTTACAATAGATGGAACTTTTATCTCTATCTATTTACTAAAGAACTAGCCAACTTTAAGCTTTCAGCTGAGTCAACACTTCGAACAAGTACGGAAATCCCATTACAGTTTCGATATTATTTTTCCTAGAGTTATTGCGTATATACAAAATTGTATACGATCATAATTAATTAATAAAACTAAAGCAAATAAAAGAGTGTTTTTTTTTAAATTTCATTTAGTTATTTATTTAGGTATAGGTATGTAAAACAATAGATCTTTTTCTGAATTTATTTCTTCGTACTTCCGTCTTTCATATCCGCAATATTTCAATACATAACAAACTTAGATTTATTGAAAATAAGTATAACTAGAAGAAACATAATAATGACAAAAGTGAGAATGAAAAGAAGAAACAGTACTCTAAATGTGTAATACTCAATAGAAACTATAGCAGCAATGAAATACTTAGAGCTAAAATAATAATAATTTTGAAAATACTGCCAGTCACCTAAGCACCTATGTATATCAAAACGCACTATTACTATACCTTTTTTAAGCTTTTCTTAAGTTTTGTTTACCCTCTTTTTCCACGTTTTCCTTGTTAAGGAGTTTTGTGACTTGTTTTCATACTTACAGCATGACTGGTTGATCACTTGCAATATTCTGTACTCATTTTTGAGCGATTTCGTTGTTAGCTCCGTGGTGAATATTGGATGTAACGACGAACACAACTTCATTTCAAAGAATTACTAGTGACGAACCAGTCACCTCACATACTTTTACAATTTTTTCTAGCTGAATCATTAAGGAAAAAGCACTAATATTAGAAAAACACTAAAATATCCATTATATTCTACTCCGATTTGTCTGACTTGAGTCCGCCCTGCGGCAGCGGCGGCGGGGGGACATTAGGTATGGCGGGGTCTTTCGAAGAGTAGTTGAGAACGTTGAGGTCACTCGGCTCAGGGGGAGGAGTCTGGCTGGGCTGACCTACTGCAGCAGGAGCAGCCGGTGCCGCAGCGGGCTGCGGGAACCGAGCGGGAATAAAAGGAGAGCTTGGACCTAGAACATTTGGCAGAGGATGGTACAAGGGAAAGCCATACGGACTCAGATTAAATGGGTCGAATGGATCGTACAGCCGAACTCCAGGGTAAGCGGAGTAAGACGGGTAAGAGTACGTCAATGGGCCAAGATGGTTGAAGCCGCTGTAGGCGGGATCGATTCGTCCGAGTGGTATGACTTGGGGTGGCAAGCCGAACCCGTTTAGAGGGATAGGTGATTCGGTGTTAGGAGGTGGTGGCACGGTTGTTGAGTCACTGCCTGTGCCAGGGCTCTGGGAGGCCTGCTCTGTGGAGGTGGCTGGGGCTTCGGTGGAAGGTTCCGCGGGTGCAGGCTCGGGTGTCGATGCCGCCGGCGGTAGAGACGACGGCTGCGCGTCACTTGCTGGCTGGACTGGCAAAGGAACTAGTCCCTGAAATCATTGATATGAACTTGTTAGATATTTTATCACCATAACGTTACATATAGATTTAAGCTTTATATTCTGAACAATTTTAAATTATGTCCTATTTTTGTAGGATTTTTTTTAAAAAACATAGACCGTTAACAAAATAAGGGAATGTAATTTCGTACCAAATTTTTTCTTTTCTTTTCTTTTCTTCTTCTTTTTTTTTTATATATAAAAATGAATCGTGGTTGTTAGTCTCGCTAAAACTCGAGAACGGCTGAACCGATTGGGCTAATTTTGGTCTTGCAATATCCGTGGAAGCTAAGGGAAGGTTTAAACGGTAAGAAAATATAAAAATGTATTGAGTAAAATAATAAAAACAACAATTTAATTTTCCCGTACAAAATGTTCCTGTACGTAAAAGTTGTCATTGACAGTTGACAGATGGTGTGATGAAGTTCACGGGTCATCTAGTAAGGGAATATTTCTTAGTAGTTTTTATAAAATACAAGCTATAGGCACTTACAATACTATCAAAAGGGGAATGTTCTCCACTGAGAAATGGATGGCGTTGTACCTGGTCTATGCTAATAAATAAAATACTTACTGAGCTAGCGAAAGGGAAATGTCCCCCGTAGAGGAAGGAAGGCTGTATGGAGAAGACAGCATCGTGCAGCACGGGCTGATACACAGGATGTGCTTTGCTGGGCTCCAAGTTCTGGTTGGAAGTGATCAGCGCGTTGTACACCTTCGGGACTCGGCCCGGCGCCGGCTCGGCCGCTACTGCTATCAGTAGCGCGCTCAGCAACTGAAAATTTGAGAAAATATAATTATTATACTGTAAAGTATAGTAAGGTGATGCTTTGCAAAGTGCATGGACTTTCAGAGGAGTTTATATTCATCATTATGAACCACTTGTGGTACTACTTAAGGGACTAAACGCGTATTGTTAAAATAAAAATCAGTGCTTCCATACAGAACGCTCACATACTCATGATAAAAATAAAGGTAAAAACGATATTCTGATTCTCTATTGAACAGTTCATTACGTATATTCAAGATTTTGGGGTTGCTATTTATTTAAGGTGTTTTATAATGATGAGTACCTGTATAAATATGGTTTAGAAAATTATCGTTTATTTTTGATTACAATACAATAGAGAGATAGGAAAAAAATCAGAGTGATTTTGTAACCTTATCTAACGGATGCTGATTGTCACTTGTAGCCTAGGTAGGTATTGAAACAGCTTTCTTCGAAACTATATTTTCCTGTATTATTAAAATAACCAGTTTTTTGAATTACCTACCATCAGTACTAGTATTTGCAATTAGGTCTCGCCTTGAGCTCTACATTAGTGATTCATTTTATCACACTATCATAAAATTAAATAATTTATAAGTAAGGATATTATCCAACAAAAACATTTCATGCGAAATGTAATCAAGACTAGACCACAGTTCGCACTATCAAAAAGTTATCAGATCTCATGTAGAGCCAAGCTTCGAACTCTACACGCTCTAACTCTACAAGTCCTTACTCCACATATTCTACACTGCAGTCAATATTATTACGAGTATGTGTGTTCAGCGTGGCAATGCTGCCAGCATGCTGGGCACGCTGCCAACTGGCAGTGGGCTTGAGCATTTGGATTATCTTTAGACATTCAAGGGTCTATGGATGATCCAATTGCTTGTTATGTAGTAGTAGGTAATGTAGTTTTAGATAATGTATATCTTGTTTTTAGTGGTAGATAAAAAAGACACTTGCCCTATTAAAAAAAAAAATTGTGACTTGGCCTTATACTAATAGTACTAATTATCAATAATTTTCAGTTTACGATTTTTTCCAATGAGTATGCGTGATGTCCAATATCAAGTTTTTAGGTCATCTGGAAGTGGGTTAGGTTTTTGATCTCTAAGTCAATGGGTGTGTGAGTGGATCAGTCAATAAAACCCCGGTTTTTAAACATTAATAAATCATTAACTGTTAATTTATGAAATTTCGTGATGTTTAAGTTCATATATGTATGTTGTTTTTGTGTTATGATAGAGTTACAAGTGGCTCGAAATGGTTCATGTCATATAACACACGGCTGCTTCGTTGCCAGTTCTTTTTTCTTTGTCTTGGCTAGACACGCTGCCGCTAGATCCTTCTAAGCGTTTTTGGTAAGAATCGTATTAAAAGTAAAGAGTATTGCCGACCAATTAAAAACAAAATTAAAACGGGCCAGAAAAAGATGGCTTGATATACAAGGTTATTTAGAAAATGTGTGCTAATCGGAAAGGAGGTGATTCAGACCATCATTATGAATAACTTTCACTATGAGTCGAAACTAAAGTTTGAGAAAAAAATTAAGGTATCCCATTCAAAATTGTATGTGAAACAGCTAACTTTTTCTCGAAACCCGGGTTGACCCCATAGTGAAAATTGCTCACACAATACTGGCTTTAGTCACCCTTTCGGCTTAGTACCTTTTATCTGAATAACCCTGCATATCACCTCATCCTCAGTCCGGTCTTTACAAAATAGCGTTAGTTAAATATTGAAGGTTGAATTGAATGTAGGTAGATACGCTATAGATCTAGCCAGTCACCTACACGTTCACTATGTAATAGTTTTTGTCCTTATCAATTATATTTAACGAGCCGGTCGCAAAATATTTCGGAACACCCGTTCTGGCCTACATACTCGTATTTGCCACAGTAAATGCCCAATTCGTTTTCTTGGAATTTATAAATCACTATCATTAATGACAACTTTTTTTTCTATAATTGAAAAATTACTAACCACATACTCCAGGGTATGTGCCCTTTGTTAACTAAAATTTACAATTATTTGATTATACTGTACAAAAAGAGTAGGTATTTAAAATCTTAGCCTAAGTTAGTTACTCGATGCACTGCGTGAATGCCACGAGCAGGCCGGCGACCCGCTAGCAGCACCCGATCACGAGTGTGACAACTATTTCAATTTAAAACCAATTTAAACATGTAGTTAAAATGTATATGCTCCTGTTTGAAATTGTCAAATAAGAGCACCCAGCCATTCTTATTTTACAGGGTTATTTCTAATCAACTAGCATCCTTTTAGTTGGTACTAAAATAAACAGTATCTTACTTGTATCCATAATTATTACATAGCATGAAGAATTTACCGACAATTTTTACACTTTTTTGGGTTCTGTTTGCAAAGACAATGCACTTAATAGTTTATTTACAAGTTTATGAAAATACGCTGAAAAGAAGCACTTTTTTAGTTTACTAAGTTAAATAGTAACTGTTACTACAGTAATAATAATTATTTTTCGCAAAAAAGGCAAAACCGCCTTCCATCGTGTACAAAATTCGAATATTTCGCCCGAATTGTTTGCATTATTGATGATTTATCAAAAACGGCTCAGCCGATTTCCTTAAAATTTAAATGGGACCATTTTGGGAATATACCCTTTCGAACTAAAAAACTATATCGACCCTACAACTTTCAAGCTTTTGATTTCAAAATGAGTAACCAGGTTTTGAATGGAAACGAAGAAATAAAGTTGATTTCTTACAAGAAAACACTTTTAACTCGACTAAAAAAAAATTATTCGATCCGGCGCACAATTGGCGAAATTATCGATGAACATACACAAAAAAAATACATACACACGAACATAGAACCTCCTCCTTTTTGGAAGTCGGTTAAAAAATCTAGAACGTTTCACTTGTTTAAATAAAGAAACAAATGTAGGAAGAAGAATTTATTTATATTTTATTTTTGCACTATCGTATTAACGTTACTAGATACTAACAACGAGGCTTGATAGGAAAGAGTTTTAAAATTGAATGGTTCGTCAAAGGTGATCTTTCTTTATCAAGGCGTGCTTTTCACCGCGTTTTTTTTTTTAAGTTAAACTAATAGAAATACAAGGCTGAATGTCTTATTTTTGTACAGAATCCACAGTGTTTCAAGCTAGGATCTCACTTGACTGGTGTTTATTTTAGGGTATTGGATCCGATGGGGCCTTGACACCAGAATTCGTCATGCACTTGAATTCGAGCTAGGCACTGTGGCCAATTGTCGGGAGCTGAACCGATTGTGCTTATTATCGCGCGAAATAGCTCCCCAGAATTTTAATTACTTAGCTTTTAAAATAAATTAGTGACAGCTGATTGGTTAAGGAAAATACTTCAGCATCAAATGATCACTGTTTGATGCTGTGATGCTGCATTTTTCCACCTTTTGAAGTACCTATGTTATCTATCACCAGAATGCCGGCAATCTGTTTTCCATTTTATTTCATAATATTAAATTTAATTGACGGATTCAAAAATAAAAAAAGAATATCTGTATAGTGAAGTTATTTTGTATATCTACTTATAGAATGGATCCCAAAAAAATATTGTCAACAAAAATTCCTCTCGGTCCTATGCCGATCTTGTACCTGGGTACAAGGAGTGAGGTGAGTTATTATCAGAATTTAAAATAAAAAAATAAGTCTGTCTCTAAATAGCCTGTCTGATTGGCAAGTGGTTGAACTTTTACGTATCTCTTTGTACCTATCGACCGACGCCGACGTTTGTGTAACTTGCAAATTATTACACTAGTTACAGAATAGTTTAGCTAGCATTTACCTACTTATTTAAATGCAGAAATATATACATATGTGATAAAATAAGGTAAATAAAGCAATTAAAATGTCTTGCTAAATATCGATACTAGTTGTTTATAATTCAAGCTTAGATCGTCCGGCCTCTACAGCTATGTAAATATGTAGTCGAACGCATTCTTGTCGATAAAAGTAGCCATTGGCTAGCTACAAACATTACTAGATACCATAATAGTACATACATGATATACTGTCAATTAATCATAATAATCCCCCATGTCATTGTTATTGAAAACGAGTTAATACAGGTGCGATAAAAAACGTTTGTATACTGCGGGGTGCATTTTGCGACGCCGAGTACGATAGAAACGAAGATAGGCAGAATCAAACTTACCTACGTGTCTGTGAACACGCAGCAAGTGGTTGCGAAGTAGCAATGTGTACATATATCTGGATTGATGATGTTTATGCAGCTTGTATAGCTAACTTTACAGACGCTTTTAAGTTTGACTCGATCTATAAGTCTATACCAAACATTTACGGCATATGCCGTAAATGTTAAATCGTTGCTGCTATTTTTTGCGTAATAATAGCTAACTTGAAATTACGCTTTATCGAAATAAAATTAGTAAAATCAAATGATTAGTTTACTTTTTTTTTTTGTGAATATTTTGTGAGCTACGAGTAGTTTATGAAATCGCCATTGGTTTTTAGGGTTCCGTACCCAAAGGGAAAAACGGGACCCTATTACTAAGACTTCGATGTCCGTCTGTCCGTCTATCTCTCTGTCTGTCTGTTTGTCTGTCTGTCTGTCTGTCTGTCTGTCTGTCTGTCTGTCTGTCTGTCTGTCTGTCTGTCTGTCACCGGGCTGTATCTCATGAACCATGATAGCTAGGCAGCTGAAATTTTCCCAGATGATGTATTTCTGTCGTCACTATAAAAACAAATACTAAAAAGAAAATAAAATAAATGTTTAAGGGGGGCTCCCATACAACAAACCTGATTTTTCAGACGTTTTTCGTTCTATATTAATAATGGTAACAGGTAGATGCTTGAAACTTTCACAGAATATTTAGTTTTATATTCACTTCAATAATAAATAATAAAATTAAATAAAAATAAATATTTAAGGGGGGCTCCCATACAGTACGGAACCCTCCGTGCGCGAGTCCGACTCGTATACCATATTATAATTATACTTGTAAGCGACTTAAAAAAATGAAGTTTTATTATTCGTTCCCCGATCTTAAATGATTCCCGATTTTATGAGGTCGCCAGGGCTGATGTAAAAAATCTTTATTTGTTTGAAAGGGTATTCTTTTAGTAGTGACGTAGTTATCAGGTCAGGATCTGATAATGAGATCCCGGCAAATCTTCAGATGACTTCAAGTTGGAGCTTATTTTTGTATGAGGAATTACGAAAGAGGAGGTTCTCAATTACCATGTTTTTTTTGTATGTTTGTATTGCGATTACTCCGCCAATTATGAACTGATTTGAATGATTCTTTTGAATGAATCATACTTCAGAGAAAGTTTAATTTAAATTTTAATGGAAATTACCAAAATCAGTTAAGTAGTTTTAAAACAATCAACAATAATCTAAAAACTACATCGATCCTAGCAAAGTAGGAATTTTGTACGATTGAAGTAGATTATGCAATTTTTGGCGAAAACTGATTATTTAATTATAACTATGCTTATTAACCATTTCGCCAAAGAACTCGTGTGCCCATGACCTCCCGGCACAGTGGCTCTGAGCTCGAATAATGGGCGGAGGCCGTGTCCGGTTGGTTCCGGAAGCATGCTCAATGTCGCCGCGCCGGGCTCAAGGTCTAAGAAATGGAACTTGGACGCCTGAAGCTATTTATTTGCCTATAAGATGTGAGGTATACATGTGTAATTCAGTAGCTTTTACCTGCTGCTTCGCTCTCGTCATGTCTTGGTTTTGTGCCATCCCATAGGCACATTTTATTTTTTATGGAATAATAAGTAGGTAGACTATGACTCCAATCTTTATAGTAGGTACTTATATCCATGCTAAAATAATAGATTCGTCTCTCTGTTGCTGCGTGAAAGAGTAAAATATAGCCAACAACCACAGAAGAGAGAGAAGGTCTGTTGTTCTGTGCCAACAACACAATTTTGGATTTATTGACCGAGCCAGGGAAGCGAGCGAAGCGGCTTTATTTCGAGTTCCACGTCTCCGCTTCTGGAAAGATTCCTTAAGGCACTTGTTTTGTTTCTTTGTTGGTATAGGCTGAGTCAAACTTGTTGACGGCTGTCAAGTTATCTTCTTAGAAGCTTTGCAAAACCCATAATGATGACTAAAGCGACTGTGCGACGATTGGGTTTTGCGCAGTATCTAGTAGTCCTGTAGCTAACTTCACAGCCGCCAAGTAGTTTGATTCGGTCTATACCTACCAACCTTCAACGTATCGCTCTGAAACAAGTGCCTCAAGGATTCAACTTTCTTCTATATCTTTCCATAATAATTTTTCGCAAAAATGGCAAAACCGCCTTCCATCGTGTACAAAATTCCAATGTTTCGCTCGAATTGCTTACATTTTTCTTGATTTTTAAAAAACAGCTCAGTCGATTTCTGTAAAATTTAAATGGGACCACCTCGGGAGTACCTTTTCGAACTAAAAAATAATTTTTCGATTCGGTTCACCATTGGCAAAATTATCGATGAACATAAAAAATAGGTAAGTCATCCAGATGTATTTGGAACCTCCTTCTTTTTGGAAGTCGGTTCATTATTAATGTCTGTAGTTCTCAATGACAATTTTTTTCCAAGTAGCGCGTAACTAATATCACAAAATGTAATCTTTTATCAAACATTAGCCATGCATGTATGATATTACAAATACAGTGAAACTTGTTTAGGTGGGACCTGGATAAGTAAGAGACCTCCATAACTGGAACTCATGCTGAGGTCCCAAAACTTTAGCACTGAATTACCTCTGTTAGTGCGATGAAGCAAACCTCCATATCTGGGATTAATTATTTCGATTTATTATCATAGTTACCTCCATAACTGAGACAGCGAATGAACTAAACCTCTGTAACTGAGATAACATCTTTTAGTTTTTTTTACTTACTTATTCTTCCCGCAAATCCGCAGTTAACTACGTAAGTAGGTAGGTAATTTTTAACCTTAATGACCTTTCGTTTCACTTTTGTTTTAGTATCATACGGATGTTATTTTTTATCTACGGATAAATTCAGATGTTATTTATTATTTTATGTTTAACTATCAAACATCTGATAGCTGATACTTCGAAAAGACAAACTATAATGACAGATTTTTATGTTTCCATATTTGTAATACGTGTAAACCTGCTTGAATATTTTTGATTATTACATTTGTGTGATTACCTTTATTAATTATTTTGAATGAAACTCATTTATAATGTTTACATAGCACGTTATTTTATTTAGGTAATAATCGCACCTCTATAACTGAAATAACCTGTATTCTGACCTCTATTAATGGAACAGAAGATAAAATGAGACAGATATTTTTTGTACCTGGATATCTGAGACACTAGGTAAGTGGAATACTTCTGTAAGTGAAACCAATTTGTAGGTCCCTTGATGTCTAACTTAACCAGGTTTAACCGTATCTAGAATAATGTTCGACCGTGTCTCATGTTACATTCATAAAATTCAGCTACTGTCCAGACAGGAAGCATTTTATTTACCACACATAAATGTCACTCGGTCTAACGCCAAAATATTGATCTTGATATTTAACCGAGCTTGATAACTTTGATTGAATTGATTAGCTCGTAGATTTATAATTCAAATTAGATAGTTACATATCGATAATAGACTCTAAAATCTTGCAGTAAGAATAAAATTTGAATAAATTAATCGCATGATCTTGTTGTCAATAAATAGATTTCCGGTCATTAAATAGGTTCTTACAATGGCGCAAAAAATGTAATAGGTTTAATTTCATTATCGAACGCCAATGATAACTTATTATACACATTTGCTACTTAGTTATTGCACTGTTATGTTGCAATGTTATTAACGATTATTCGCACATTTTGTATCAAAAGTAAATATTTCCAGACTTAAATATTGCGTGTAATATTATATTGTAGCTTATGATTTAATTATTGGTCGAATTTACCACAAATGAAAGAAATATTTTAACAATTTATTTTATAGAAAAGAGAAAACTGTGTGTTTTGCGCCTTCCAAATACGGAAGTTAAAATTTAACGACAACAATCAATTCTGTTGGCAAGTAACTTTGAATTTGACCAAATTGCAACTTTGGATTCACCATCGGAGAGATTTAAGTGGGTTCAGTACAGTTTCACACGAACTGATATTTCAGTTCAACTTCAAACCAGTTTGCTATGTGGCCAATTAATTTTTTCATCAAAAGAAAGTTACACAATTTAATTCATTGATAAAACGCATAAATTTTAGACATTTTACGTCTATATAGTAGAGCCTATTTGATCTCAATTTCTTGTACCTACATATGTTTACTTACAGAAGTTTTGCCCGTCCTTAACTTTTACCTATAGTGCAAGTGAAACGTTGACATTTGCTACGAGGTCTGTGCATCATTGTGCATTCACAACCGCTGCCGGGGTCAGTGACTGGCTGCGACAATGCAAGTTCTTAGGAGATTAATTTAATTTAATAATAATTAAAATACCTAATCCGTTTTATTAGTAGAACTTGTGGTTATAAGTTGTGGTTTTTAGACTTTAGTAATCTTCTACCGTATAAGTAGAGTATAAGTAGCGTTACTCATCCCTCCCTTGGTTTAAAACATTAATGTCTGTTTCTAGCTAGTTGCATCGTTTAAACATTTAAAAGGTGACCAAATAGAAGACTAATCATAAAAGAGAAGAATGAAAGAAAAGTTATTACGAAATCGCAACCTGAATAGGAGAGTCGCAATGCAAATCAAAATTCATACTGTATTTTTTCTAAGCCTTTTCCAAGTTTATACTTAATCACACGATACAGCCTGAATTTTCGTAACTATATTTAAACTATGTACTACTGCTAACCAAAAGTTCTCGAATATGAAAAAAGGTTAGGCTAGCTGTCCTTGGTTCAGGGAAATTGTCTAAACTTAAGTAGTTGTAGATACTATTTCTAATGTCTATAATAATAGGTACATATTTTCAAGTAATGCATGAAAAGTGTAGACATAAATATAAAGACAAATAAAACGAAGTATGCTTACTCTTTAGTCACTGCAATGTAATGTCCTTCTAGTCCTCCTTGAAAGTACTCCACAAGATTTTACACGCGTTACATCACTTTGTTGAACGAGACGTGTATTCAGAATGCGTAAATAATTCTTTCATAGATATTTTCTTACAAAAACATTGCCGTTCAATTTTGAAACTACTTGTGTGGTAAAGACTAACGAACTGAAAATAAATATTCATGCACATGTCATACACAGATTCACTTACGTTTTCATGAACTTCATGGAAAAAGCAGAACAAGGCTTGACACACATCCTGCAACTTAGCTGGAGGTAAGACAATAAGTATTTAAACAAAAATGATAAAACTAATGGGCCACCGTGAATCGATTAGCACTCAATTATGTTAAAAGGCTGTCACTGTACTTATTCAGAAGGCACTCTACATGCATATGTGACATAGAAAACAATACTGCGTAGTATAGAGTTACGGTCATATTTCACAAAAGGACACCAAATATTAGCCTGGGCATATCCTTAGTTCTTGTTTATACCAGCAAATGCAAACAAACATTGTTCTCCGAACTTTCACTGTCGTACAATGTTGGAATACGCAATCCGTTTTCTTAGAGGCATTACTCATCAAGTAAGAATTGCTCAACGTAAAGAAGTAGACTTTATGACAGAATAAAGAACTAAGTAAGCGTTTTCATTCATAACATTAAAACAAAAGACACAAATACGTTGAAGTAAGAATGAGTTACACAATCCCACAAATGAATTATGACATGTTACAGATGTAGGCAAGTATTTAATATACTAAAGTACCTATTTTGAAGTGAAACTTTCAATGCGACTTCCAACAAGGTTGCTTTAAACGTTTAACGCTACCATATGAAAGCACTATTGCGTCGAAGTTTCAGTTCTTCTGCGCGGAGGGAGTCCACTTGCATTTTTTTTTTAAAACAACACCTCGAAACGTAAAAACAGAATTAGCCACAATCGTGGGGGACTCTCATACATGAAACGTGTTTTTTTACGTGTTTGTTTCTCGATATTATTAACGGCATCAGGTAGATGCTTGAAACATTCACAGTCAGGCGGGGTAATCCTGAGACGATTTTCATAAATTTTGCATTTTCGACCTATTAAAAACGTTCAATTTCAATATTGAATACATCGAAATGTCGACTGACATGCGGTCTTTGCTCCATTATTATGAATTGGCTAATAAAGATTCAAAATTCAAGACCTTTTATCAAAAATATCTGTCTTATTTTTTTCCGCCAGCATGGGGTAAATGTGAAACACCGTCGTCCAAATATACGACTAAATATATTTCCTAGGATTTAAGCGTTATTCGTCAGCAAGCGTTATTATAAGACAGAGAGGAATAATAATGATACGAAATTTCTGTGTCATTTCAAAAAATCTCATTATTTTGACTTGCAAAAATTTACAAATCAATATACAATAATTTTTCGCTTAAGTAGCTAATGTTTATAATAAGTATTTATTTCGTAAACGTGAGCTTAGCTCAAAATCACACCAAATTTATTCTACTTAATTATTTGAGACCATAATGACGATAAAGGAGTGAATAAATTGCGATTAAACTGAGAGAAAATTTTGAAAATCAAAGTAGGGGAAAATATGAGACATATTTACGTTCGTAAATACGATATTTTTTTTACGTCAACATCAAAAAACAGTATATTTCTTTTATTTTTTTGCTTCATATATAGACTTCCGGTTTTTATGGATCAGATAGACTATATAATTATCAGAAAAAACAAAGAATTTTTTTTTCTTTTAAGTGGGTTAAATAACTGTTACATTGTTAATTCACCTCTTCATTCATCTTTATCCATTTTCTACAGAATCTTATAAGTTTTTCTTATTATAATTCTTTGGTTTTGGTATGTACTTTAGCGTCATTGTAATATTTTCTTCTAAAATCCTGTCTAATTTTTTCCCGACAGCAGTCTTACATTTTCCCGAAAGCGTGACTCATTTTTCCCCGTAAAAACGTGACGTCTTAATCGTGTGCGGGTGAAAGGTAGACTGAATTGGCGGATTTTCCGCGCAAGGACGGTTCAAGCCCCTAATGGCGTGGCTACATTATCGCCCTACGGCGAATCTTCGTCTGCGGACGATAATGTGGCCGGGTACTTCGCGCCAACGCGAAGCATCGCGCGAAGCTTCGGCTTGTTGGCGTGGCTACATTATCGCCCTACGGCGAATCTTCGTCTGCGGACGATAATGTGGCCGGGTACTTCGCGCCAACGCGAAGCATTGCGCGAAGCTTCGGCTTGTCGCGACAACATTCGCTTGGGTGGCTACACTTGGGCTTCCCTGTCGCGCAGAGTCCAGTGTTGCCAACAACATTTGTTTATTTATTTACCATTTTATTGCACACCATTTGTACTAAAGGAGGACTTAGCGCTAAAAACCCTTAGGTGTAAGACAATGGAATGTTAGCATGAACAAACGAGAATGATAAATTAACTAAGATTAACACAATATAAAATCTAAAACTAGTAGTTCTCCAAACAGTAGACTGCGCGGCACATTTTTTTAACTTAAAACTTCATTAGCTTATAATCTCGACCGATTTGGTTCATACTCGCAAATATTGTACTGCATGTAACTCTGCACTGCAAATGACAGAACTACTTCTCAACTCGAGAATAGAATCGCATCAGCACTGATGCAATTCTATTCTTGGGTCAGAGGATACCAAAGGTGCGATCTGGAGCAATCTGGGATGTAGAAATATATGAATTGGAAAACCTCTGCGCGCACCCAGAGTTCTCTAATTCGACTGACTGACTAACCTTGGCACTAAGGTCATCGACCTTGACACCAAAGTCATCGACCTTGACTCCGAGACCATCGACTTTGACTCCGAGATCATCGACCTTCACTCCGAGATCATCGACCTTCACTCCGAGATCATCGACCTTGACTCTGAGACCATCGACCTTGACTCCGGGATCATCGACTTTGACTCCAAAATCATCGACCATGATTTATCTTGACTAAGCATCCAGCTTGACTGATCTTGATACCAAGATCGACCTTGACTTGACTTGGAATTTGTCATAGTCGATCTTATTCTACCAGTCAAGCTCTTTCTTTTGATCCCATATTGAGGGAGATATGAAAAAACATCATGTAATTTACTATTCTGTGGCGGCCATCTTGGTTTTGAAATTAATTAGTTAACATTTACTGCAATTATTATGCTATTAGCTAAGCCTTTTAATTTTAAACCCAATTACCCACATTGAGGAAGTTGTGAAAAAATATCATCATCATCATTATTATCTGCGGTAAGACGTCCACTGCTGGACATGGGCCTCCCCGATGGAATTTCAATAAGCCCGGTCGGAAACGGCTTGGATTAATCGGTCGGTGGATGTCCTACGCTGCGCGTGCTGGTACGTGGTCTCCGTTAGAGAACTTTACAAACAAACGAAAATCATAAATCAACTAAGATCAACACATGAAATCTGAAATAAAAAACGAATCCAAAATATCGTCATCATTTTATCAGCAATAGAACATCCACTGCTGGACATGGGCCTCTTCTATAGATTTTCAATTTTTAGGGGGGCGGTAATGTTTAACAATAAATAATAAAAATATTTAGTAAATATTTGAACCATTTATCGCAAATATTTTATATTTATAGCAATTATTTAATATATTTTTATCGCAACTACAAATTCGTACTCGTACCAATTAAAAGGAGCACGGAATTTTTCATTACTTATTTTGTGGCGAGGACGGGAAATTCTTTTTCTTTGAATGATATTTTGTAGACTGGCAACAACGTCTATGCTTGTGGGAAATCCCCACCGTTATAATAATCAGCGAGAATGAATAGCTCTGTGAAGAATGACTTTAGCATGAATGTTGGAACGCACGATAAGCATGAACGAATTGTGAAACAGTGCCGGATGTACGTAATGACATGTAAGAGTGAAAGAGAGAAATAGTGTGATGCGTGAATGAGATAGATAGATAGATAGATAGGTACCATTTCATTTCTTCAATAACTTGTGTTATTTCAATTTTACAGCAGAAGTTATGGGAACAAAAGTTGTTTGAAATTAGATTTTCTACAACTTTGATTCCCATCAACTTTTTGTAGGATCGATACTTTTTTAAATAGTAGGTGGTACCATTTCATTTCTTCAATAACTTGATATTTCAATTTTACAGCAGAAGTTATGGGACCAAAAGTTGTTTGAAATTAGATTTTCTACAACTTTGATTCCTATCACCTTTTTGTAGGATCGATATTTTTTTTAAATAGTTGGTGGTACCATTTCATTTCTTCAATAACTTGTGTTATTTCAATTTTACAGCAGAAGTTATGGGAACAAAAGTTGTTTAAAATTTGATTTTCTACAACTTTGATTCCTATCAACTTTTTGTAGGATCGATATTTTTTTTAAATAGTTTGTGGTACCATTTCATTTCTTCAATAACTTGTGTTATTTCAATTTTACAGCAGAAGTTATGGGACCAAAAGTTGTTCGAAATTAGATTTTCTACAACTTTGATTCCCATCAACTTTTTGTAGGATCGATACTTTTTTAAACAGTTGGTGGTACCATTTCATTTCTTCAATAACTTGATATTTCAATTTTACAGCAGAAGTTATGGGAGCAAAAATTGTTTGAAATTAGATTTTCTACAACTTTGATTCCCATCAACTTTTTGTAGGATCGATATTTTTTTTAAATAGTTGGTGGTACCATTTCATTTCTTCAATAACTTGTGTTAATCAAATTTTACAGCAGCGGGGCAATGCTGTTAGCCGATCTCTTTACAGAAGTGATACGTTCTCGAGCCTCTCTCGTTTTTCTGACAGTTCCGACCGCTCCAAACTGTCAGAAAAACGAGACAGGTTCAAGAACGTGTCACCTTAGTAACGAGATCGGTTGACAGAATTGCTCCGCAGAAGTTATGGGAACAAAAGTTGTTTGAAATTAGATTTTCTACAACTTTGTTTCACATCAACTTTTTGTAGGATCGATATTTTTTTAAATAGTTGGTGGTACCATTTCATTTCTTCAATAACTTGTGTTATTTCAATTTTACAGCAGAAGTTATGGGAACAAAAGTTGTTTGAAATTAGATTTTCTACAACTTTGATTCCCGTCAGCTTTTTGTAGGATCGATATTTTTTTTAAATAGTTGGTGGTACCATTTCATTTCTTCAATAACTTGTGTTATTTCAATTTTACAGCAGAAGTTATGGGCACAAAAGTTGTTTGAAATTAGATTTTCTACAACTTTGATTCCCATAAACTTTTTGTAGGATCGATATTTTTTAAAATAGTTGGTGGTACCATTTCATTTCTTCAATAACTTGTGTTATTTCAATTTTACAGCAGTAGTTATGGGACTAAAAGTTGTTTGAAATTAGATTTTCTACAACTTTGATTCCCATCAACTTTTTGTATGATCGATATTTTTTTTAATAGTTGGTGGTACCATTTCATTTCTTCAATAACTTGTGTTATATCAATTTTACAGCAGAAGTTATGGGAACAAAAGTTGTTTGAAATTAGATTTTCTACAACTTTGATTCCCATCAACTTTTTGTAGGATCGATATTTTTTTTAAATAGTTGGTGATACCATTTCATTTCTTCAATAACTTTTGTTATTTCAATTTTACAGCAGAAGTTATGGGACCAAAAGTTGTTCGAAATTAGATTTTCTACAACTTTGATTCCCATCAACTTTTTGTAGGATCGATATTTTTTTTTAATAGTTGGTGGTACCATTTCATTTCTTCAATAACTTGTGTTATTTCAATTTTACAGCAGAAGTTATGGGAACAAAAGTTGTTTGAAATTAGATTTTCTACAACTTTGATTCCCATCAACTTTTCGTAGGATCGATATTTTTTAAAACAGTTGGTGGTACCATTTCATTTCTTCAATAACTTGTGTTATTTCAATTTTACAGCAGAAGTTATGGGACCAAAAGTTGTTCGAAATTAGATTTTCTACAACTTTGATTCCCATCAACTTTTTGTAGGATCGATATTTTTTTTAAATAGTTGGTGGTTTCATTTTATTTCTTCAATAACTTGTTACTTCAATTTTTCATGAGAAATCATCGGAATCGAAGTTGTTTGAAATTAGATTTTCTACAACTTTGATTCCCATCAACTTTTTGTAGGATCGATATTTTTTTAATAGTTGGTGGTACCATTTCATTTCTTCAATAACTTGTTATTTCAATTTTACAGCAGTAGTTATGGGACTAAAAGTTGTTTGAAATTAGATTTTCTACAACTTTGATTCCCATCAACTTTTTGTATGATCGATATTTTTTTTAATAGTTGGTGGTACCATTTCATTTCTTCAATAACTTTTGTTATTTCAATTTTACAGCAGAAGTTATGGGACCAAAAGTTGTTCGAAATTAGATTTTCTACAACTTTGATTCCCATCAACTTTTTGTATGATCGATATTTTTTTTTAAAAGTTGGTGGTACCATTTCATTTCTTCAATAACTTGTGTTATTTCAATTTTACAGCAGAAGTTACGGGACCAAAAGTTGTTTGAAATTAGATTTTCTACAACTTTGATTCTCATCAACTTTTTGTAGGATCGATATTTTTTTAAATAGTTGGTGATACCATTTCATTTCTTCAATAACTTTTGTTATTTCAATTTTACAGCAGAAGTTATGGGACCAAAAGTTGTTCGAAATTAGATTTTCTACAACTTTGATTCCCATCAACTTTTTGTAGGATCGATATTTTTTTTAATAGTTGGTGGTACCATTTCATTTCTTCAATAACTTGTGTTATTTCAATTTTACAGCAGAAGTTATGGGAACAAAAGTTGTTTGAAATTAGATTTTCTACAACTTTGATTCCCATCAACTTTTCGTAGGATCGATATTTTTTTAAATAGTTCGTGGTACCATTTCATTTCTTCAATAACTTATGTTATTTCAATTTTACAGCAGAAGTTATGGGAACAAAAGTTGTTTGAAATTAGATTTTCTACAACTTTGATTCCCATCAACTTTTTGTAGGATCGATATTTTTTTTAAATAGTTGGTGGTACCATTTCATTTCTTCAATAACTTGTGTTATTTCAATTTTACAGCAGAAGTTATGGGACCAAAAGTTGTTCGAAATTAGATTTTCTACAACTTTGATTCTTTCATCATTAGAATTGTACTTTACCACTCAAACACATTAGTTTTATTTTATTTCAGTTATGTTACGTTTACAGCGTAAAATATTGAAAATTGTAAAAAAAGTCGGCAAAAAATGAAATTTTGAGACTTTTTAAGCGCGTGCGCTGACTACATAGTAAGTCCTACATGAAAATGATGTACTTCAAAAATAACCGGCTTTATTAGGTCTACATAATAGTTCGCGACAGCATATATCTATCTCTTCAGGTTTTTGCAGTATATCAACTTTGGTCACTTTAAAGTGAACGCGAAATTGTAGGTAATTTTCAAAACTGTTTTGACAAACACAGTATTAATACTTATCCAATTGAATCCTTTTGTTAGCTTTGTCATTTCAAGGAGAACAAAATTGTTTTTCACAACAAATCAATCCAACGCGTAGTTTAAAAGATATGGCAATATTAAAAATACAACCCAATAAAAAATACGCGACGCGCTTTAGTAGTAACTTAAACCTATTCTGTGCCTCGACAAGACGGATCACTATATAGACATAAATATAGCTATACGTAAATTATGGTTGATATTTCAAGCGCTATTTTGAACCTTACCGTCATAGAAATAAATACAGGAATAGATGTTATACATTTTATTACTCACTCATTTAGATAGTTGTAAGAGGTAGGAAAAAACTGATTGTAGGTTTGTATGGAGATAAAAAAATAATCGGGAGAAATAATGACAAAATCTCGGAAGGTCAATTCTTTAACCTGGACCCCTAAGAGATCTCAAAAACGATGGGGTTTAGAGATGTACTTTCTTCGGAAAAGATTGAGTACTACCTTGGTACTTTTTGGAACAATTAAAAACACATGGCCGCCATACAAATTAGACGTTTACTTAGCTTAGGTACGCCATCACGGACGTATATGTATATAGCTCTTGCAACGGGGGGGGGGGTCCAAAATTTTTATCCGACTGTCCAAAAAAGAGCTGTGAGGTTTTTAAAAGAAAATTAAAGTAGAAACGTACTTATTATATGTACGTACATAATATGAAGTATGTTATGCCTCCCTTACATAACTTTAGTTGCTGCACTAATTTTGACAGGTGTGAGGGAGTAAGCACCTAAGTTCCGTCCTCAGCGAACTGATTAGAATCTTATTAGAATATAACTCACTGAAAAAGTCCCGCAGATCCGACACCGCAGTCGTGCCTTGTCTGTCAATATTAGTTCCATTAATTTCCGGACCCCTCGGACCCCCCCTCATATACGCCCATGTACGCCATACATTGCATCTTTTTCATCTTTAGATAGTTGTTTTGAGGAAACTATTAGCTTTGACAAAAAACTGACTAACTTAAACCTATTCTGTGCCACGACGGGACGGATTTAACCTTCATATCACGTTAATTATTGTTGATTTTTCAAAAACGGCTTAGCCGATTTCGACGAACATAGAACCTCCTTTTCGGAAGTCGGTCAAAAAGCTATACGTTTTATATAATGGAATATCCAACGAAATAATGAGTAGATTAATTATATCAGTGGTTTAATGTTCAATATACTCGTAATAATATGCTTCAAGTAGAAGAGTATGAAGTGGAAGCCCTATTTTGAACCTTACCGCCATAGAAATAAATACAGAAATAGATACTAAGATTAAGGGAGAGTTTTTTTATAGGCATAAGTAGCTACATGTCGAGAGTAGGTACCCACCTTTTTAACCGACTTCCAAAAAGGAGGAGGTTCTATGTTTTTGTGTATGTATTTTTTTGTGTAATGTAAACAATTCGAGCGAAATATTCGAATTTTGTACACGATGGAAGGCGGTTTTGCCATTATTTATGAAAAATAATTTTTGTATTGAGTAGCTGATTTTCTCAGAGCCTGGTTGGTCTGTTATTTTCCATATTAATGTATTACGCTGTTTTCTTCCTTGAAAATACTTATAGGGCTTCAATTTTTTGTCATAAAATTAAATTTTGCTGTTTCGACTACCCTGTCTTTTCTTTTTCTTGATAAATTAATTAGCAGGAAAAATATGACCCTTCAAAATCACAAAAAAATCACCATTATTACCGACGTCTTTAGAGACCTACCAGAAGAGACTAAATAATATCTAACAAAATATAAAATGACAGAATCATGAACACATATTTTTTTAAAATTTTGACTTAAAAAAATACTTGATTGAAATAGTTTTTGAAGAAGAAAACAGCGTAATACGAAACGTTGTCTCGCCAAGTTTTTTGTAGGTAAATCGCTCTGAGCTGCAATTGTCCCTATAGCACGATGCGGGGGCAGGGTCGAGGTAAGGGAGGTTCAAAGTGCTCAAACCTACACAAGTACGTACACAAGCACTAGGGATGTAGTAATAGTCGATATTTTTGTCGATGCTCTAGTGATGTCCATCGATATCGATGATAATTCAAAATATTAGTTATTTTTTCCAATCTTATGATTTGACCGTTGTATGTTTGTTACTTTTGAAGAAAAGATTTTATGTATGGAATATGGGCGTTTAGTTGCTGCGACATGTTGCAGCGATTATACAGAATATCGTGTTGTATCCGCAGACATCTAAATGAGTTAGGCGCAGAATAACCAATTCGCATAGTGCCCAAGTAATCCAAGAAGGGAATGCTCAATTCTACGAAAGCATAATTCTATGAAGGCCCAATTCTCAAAATGGCAACATAATTTTGATTTGGAAATTTTCTAAAAAAATCACACATATTAAATACATATAGGAGCTTACAGGTAACTAAAACAACCTCCTTTGGCGAGTTAAGTACATCATAACTTTTACTATGGGACCGACCAGAGCCGAATCCGCGAGAAATATCAACTATACCTTAGAAAAAGTCCGTTGATAATGGACAAAGTGTATGGAACAGCTGGATGGCAAAATAATTTCAAATAGAAAACACAGATTTTAATTTTTAAAAATTACCTTATTATTAATTATTTTGCCGTTTTGAGAATTGAGCATTGTTAGACCTGGCCTTTGTGAGAATTGGGCATTCATAGAATTGGGCATTCTTAAAATTGAGCTTTCTTAGAACTATGTGCCATTATTAGAATTCTGCGCCTAAAGCGAAATAATGGTTCTAATCAGGAAAATCACGTGCTCTCTAAAATCGTGTAATAACTGTAACGTATAAATTATCCTTAGTCAACCTACCTAAGCGAAAAACGTTCTATTAAATTATTCAAGTATCAAAGATTCAACATTAAATAATTAAAAAACACATAATCAGTCACATTTTAAACACAACAAAATAAATCAATCTAGATCTAATAAAATAAATAAGTTCTAAAATGCGCTTGCCAGTATAGGTAGCGCCACACAAGTCGGCGGATGAGATGTTAGCCGCAGATGACACTTCGCCGTAATTCGCTAATTATTGCGCATGTGTGCACAATGTCGACGCCGCGTGGCGTAGTGGTAAGCACAGGCGTGCACGCGGGAGGCATGAGGTTGGCGGGCGGGTGTGCCCCGGCGTCTTGTATCTCAAACTCAATTCATATATTGCAACACATAGAATAATAACGCCATTATTCTATGTTGCAACATATGAAATTTACATACGGTTTTTAGTTATTATGTTTTGTAAAGTTATACATATGACCCTATAAGGGTATGGCAATTTTATTATTTGTATTGGAACGATTTATTATTACGTTTTCTAGATTATCGTTAAAAAGTTCGTCTAATGTACTTATAATATCATTTCGATAATAGGATAATTTTTAGTTGTTTTATGAAAAAGTTTTCTCTTTCGAAACTATATTTTAAATTATTTGGCAATTTAGTATTTTTAGAGTCATAGAATTTGGGCTAGAACTGTGCATTGTTCTCTCTGGCCCCCGCGCATACCTATATTTTGCCTTTTGCGCAGCGTTCTGCGCCTAACTTTCCATCCGCCGACTTGTGTGGCGCGGATTATGCGTGAGATTCATTCGAGAAAACAGCCCCATTGGCCATCCGTTCATTGAACTATGTGCCTTGCCCTCTGTCATTTTAACTTGCCAATCCACTGAGTTTGAAGAGAGCTGAAAAGTTTAATTAGAAGTGCTTTAAATGCTTTAATCAGTTCATATCTACCTACTTTTTTTTTTTTTTAGTTAAATTTTCTAACCGCAGACTCCAGGGTCTGTGCCATTTGTAACTTGTAACTAAAATTTACAATTATTAGATTATACTATCAAAGAGAGTTAGTAGTAGGTACTTGAAATAGCCTAAGTTAGTCAATGCACTGCGTGAATGCCACGAGCAGACTGGCGACCCGCATGCAGCACCCGATCACGAGTGTGACACATGTGCCAGCCATCATTCTCCTCGACCATATTTGAGGGAGGAGAACGACCCGACACATGATGCCGCCGCAAGAAGGTCTACCTACTTTGTAGATGTTCTATCTTGTATTACCTACTATGGTGTGTGTCCTACCCACTGCTGCTTTAATTTGCTAACTGTTTTAGTTTTTTTAAACGTGTTTAAAGTATTACCAAGGTATGACAAGCCGTTCTCTAAACAGTAAACCTCGCATCTGTTTTATTGAATCCTCTATTATTTTTATACTATGGAACTAACAGAAATATGGAAATAGCAGAATGAAAATATTGTAGGTACCATATAAAAGGCAAGAAGTTTTAGATGTGCAGGTAGGTATACAGTAATAAGGTAGGGCAGGCTGAGAAGGCCCACTTTTTTACAAAATCAAATAAGTCTTTATTTTATCATCTCAACACAATAAAAACGTGTTTATGAACTCTTCGTTCTCTTACTAATATTCAAATAAATATATTTTTTTAGTTGTGTAGATAATTTGCATGTTTTTTACCTTTCTTAAAAACCCTTCCTTTGGGCCTTACTAAACGTGGCATGTCTAATAAGGCCCTGACAATAATATAATTATTTATCACGAAAATAAGAACTTGAGATTTAAAATTTACAAAAATATGTAAATTGCAATATTTTTCGACTTGGACAAAAGTGAATCCTAACTGATATCAACAATAGTTCATAAGAAAAAAAGATATTTCTGCTAGGTAGCAAAACAACCCGTACTCAGCCCTTTTTAACTTTTTACGGGAATTATTTTGATACAGTATATGTTTTTTTAAAGTTAATGTTATGATTAGGAATTTAATTTCAAGATTTTTTATAAATAAATACTTCCATACTTTGGGCCTTGATAGACAACACTGGGTTAAAAGGCCCAGCTATAGGGTTAGAAGGCCCAAATTATCTTTTCGGGATAAGACATGATATTTGTTGACCTGAAACGAAATATTTTCTAATAAAATACTCATAAAATGAAATTTCGATCACAGAAAAAACAATAAGAGCATAGGCATGTTATGTACCTACCTACTTCATATCAACAAAAAAGGAAGATAAAAAAATTACGCTTCTTGGAAAAATATATTATTTCAACGACTATTTGAGAAAAACAAGAACAAAATAAAGAATTTTTTTTTGTCAAGGCCTAATCAAGCCTTGTAAGGCCCAAAAAAGTAACTACTTGGGCCTTCCAAAACGACTTGGGCTTTGAAACCCAAACTAACCATTTTCGTAATAAATTTGATAAAAAAATCACAATCTAAAACTAAATAGTGTTAGGTAATGATTAAATAAACACTTTAAACTAATCATCTGCTTAAAAATCTTGGGATAGACAACAGAAAACTTACTTTTTGTGTCCGAGAAAAATAGCAGATTAGGTGACGACGTCCAAGCTCGGCGAGAAAAGTGGCGACACTGACAAAATGGCGGTCGCCAGCGGAACGCTGCAGGCGCATTCTGCGTTCCTATTGGTCCGTTACTCACGTGACTAGAGACCAGTGCGCTATGAATGTATTTAATGTGTTTTTTGAAACTTGGGCCTTACAACACAGCGGGCCTTCTCAGTCGGCCCTACCTTATAACGAGACCAAATTACTTACTAAGACTCCTCTGTCCGTCTGTCTGTTGGTCACTAGGCTGTACCTACGAGTATCTCATGAATCGTAATAGCTAAACAGTTAAAATTTGCACAGATGATGTATTTCCGTTTCCATTATAACAACAAATACTAACTAAAAATAGAATGAAATAAATATCGACTTCAACTATGTACAGAATTCGCGCGGATCGAAGTAGCATTTTTCACATTATTGTTGATTTATCAAATATGGCTCAGCCGATTTTAAGAAAATTTAAATAGGACCAACTTCGACGTATACCCTTTCCAATAAAAAAAAAAATAGGTACGCGTCGAATTGCGTACCTCCTCCGTTTCATCGGTCAAAAAATAGAATAAAATACCTACTATACTTATTCATTACAATTCATTACATTACATTCATTCAAACAGATGTGAGTTTTTGCACGATAATTATTAATAATGACAACAGGTAGACGCTTGACATATTCTCAGAGTATTTAGTAATATAATATTTCAATTTAAAAAACAAATAATTTAAATACATAATTGGCTCCCATACGGTACGAACCCTTTCAAGCGCGAGTCCATATTTATTTTAGTTTGTAGAAGAACTATGTTAGACATTTAAATTAAAAATAATTAACTTAAAATTAGAAAGAAGTAATTTCAGTCAAAATATATAATGTAAACTGCAACGCATACAGAAATCAAATAGCGAAATTGCTACTTTTAATCCCTGCTTTGGGTTCAAGATCAATTGTATAATTATGATGTTAGTTGGGTACATATTATGTTTTTGTACAACAATAATGAAATAATTTGAAAGAAAATAAATACTATGTCACAAATAATGTAGCTTCCTAATGGCAGAAAAATAAGTAATCATTGGCAGGATTATTTTTGTTTGCTTTCCACCATACCTACTAGGAAACCAGATTATACGTAGAATACGCGTAAGATAGCTCTACGTACGGCCAAAATGAGGAACAAATTTTATGCTGCCAGGGAATACGGAATGCTAGTGAAATAACGTACGTGGCGCCACGACTCGCGCGCAGAGTTATCTTGTGCGCACTCTACGTGATATCATATTTTGCTACAATTCAAAATCAAATTTCGGTCGGCCACGCTCGCGCTGGTTCCGTGAGGCGCGGGTGGGGGGGACAGTTCGAGCGCATCACACACACATTGAAGCTCAGCTTGGGCGCATCTCGGGACGGCAATTGTTTAGTCCAAATACCTATTTCTCAATTTCTTCGTCACTAGGATATCCTCTTGACCGAGCTAACGAAGTGAGAATAGTCAGGAGACCAAATCGAAAGCAAAATCGTCGAATTAATAGGGATATTAAATCGATGATTTTGCTTTCGTATGCACGGATATTGATTTTCCTCTAGGTACCTATATAGGTCGCATTTTTTTAACGAATCTCGACGCAGTGACGAAACTTGTACAAAGGTTCTTAAATCTATACCTATATGAATGTTTTTGTCGTCGGTGATTTTGAGTGAGGGGGGAAGTGGGGGGGAGGGGGACCACCTCGGGAGTATACCCTTGCGAACTAAAAAGGATATTTTTTGATTCAGTTCACAGTTCACATAGAACCTCCTCCTTTTTGGAAGTCGGTTAAAAAACTATACGTTACCTACTTATAATGGAATATCAAACGAGATATTGAATAGAAGAATTAAGTACTTATATCAGTTTTTATGATGATGATATTTTTTTTAGATTATATGTTTTGATGTTTGTAAAGTTCTCAAATGGAAACCACGTACCTACCGGCAAACGCAGCGTAGGACGTCCACCGGCTCGTTGAACCATTGATAAAAGCCGATGGATGCAAGCTGTATCCAACCAGGATTTTTGAAAATCCATAGGGGAGGCCCATGTCCAGCAGTGGACATCCTACTGCTAATATATCATACGTCCACCAAGTCGGTCAACGTCCACCGTACTATGTGCCCTGCCTATTGCTATTCCACCTTTCTAATCGTAATCCTAGATAGGGGAGAAGAGGCGGGTTGGTTATAATATAATATTTATGAATTCTACTGGTTTTCCAAAAAGTACTATAAATCTACCACACTACCAAATTTACATCGAAAATCTACCATGATAGTAGTCAATCTACTTCACTCTGTCAAGAAAACATCGCGCGATGTTTAGCGCGCCAATCTTCGCTGCAGGTGTGGCCAGAAACTTCGTCTGCGCCCGACGACGATGTACATCGCGCGAAGCTTCCGGCGAAGCTTCGCGCGCAGATGTAGCCATAGCATGTCGCGACAACATTCGCTTGGGTGGCTACACTTGGGCTTCCCTGTCGCGCAGAGTCCAGTGTTACCAACAACATTTGTTTATTTATTTACCATTTTATTGCACACCATTTGTACTAAAGGAGGACTTAGCGCTAAAAACCCTTAGGTGTAAGACAATGGAATGTTAGCATGAACAAACGAGAATGATAAATTAACTAAGATTAACACAATATAAAATCTAAAACTAGTAGTTCTCCAAACAGTAGACTGCGCGGCACATTTTTTTAACTTAAAACTTCATTAGCTTATAATCTCGACCGATTTGGTTCATACTCGCAAATATTGTACTGCATGTAACTCTGCACTGCAAATGACAGAACTACTTCTCAACTCGAGAATAGAATCGCATCAGCACTGATGCAATTCTATTCTTGGGTCAGAGGATACCAAAGGTGCGATCTGGAGCAATCTGGGATGTAGAAATATATGAATTGGAAAACCTCTGCGCGCACCCAGAGTTCTCTAATTCGACTGACTGACTAACCTTGGCACTAAGGTCATCGACCTTGACACCAAAGTCATCGACCTTGACTCCGAGACCATCGACTTTGACTCCGAGATCATCGACCTTCACTCCGAGATCATCGACCTTCACTCCGAGATCATCGACCTTGACTCTGAGACCATCGACCTTGACTCCGGGATCATCGACCTTGACTCCAAAATCATCGACCATGATTTATCTTGACTAAGCATCCAGCTTGACTGATCTTGATACCAAGATCGACCTTGACTTGACTTGGAATTTGTCATAGTCGATCTTATTCTACCAGTCAAGCTCTTTCTTTTGATCCCATATTGAGGGAGATATGAAAAAACATCATGTAATTTACTATTCTGTGGCGGCCATCTTGGTTTTGAAATTAATTAGTTAACATTTACTGCAATTATTATGCTATTAGCTAAGCCTTTTAATTTTAAACCCAATTACCCACATTGAGGAAGTTGTGAAAAAATATCATCATCATCATTATTATCTGCGGTAAGACGTCCACTGCTGGACATGGGCCTCCCCGATGGAATTTCAATAAGCCCGGTCGGAAACGGCTTGGATTAATCGGTCGGTGGATGTCCTACGCTGCGCGTGCTGGTACGTGGTCTCCGTTAGAGAACTTTACAAACAAACGAAAATCATAAATCAACTAAGATCAACACATGAAATCTGAAATAAAAAACGAATCCAAAATATCGTCATCATTTTATCAGCAATAGAACATCCACTGCTGGACATGGGCCTCTTCTATAGATTTTCAATTTTTAGGGGGGCGGTAATGTTTAACAATAAATAATAAAAATATTTAGTAAATATTTGAACCATTTATCGCAAATATTTTATATTTATAGCAATTATTTAATATATTTTTATCGCAACTACAAATTCGTACTCGTACCAATTAAAAGGAGCACGGAATTTTTCATTACTTATTTTGTGGCGAGGACGGGAAATTCTTTTTCTTTGAATGATATTTTGTAGACTGGCAACAACGTCTATGCTTGTGGGAAATCCCCACCGTTTATAATAATCAGCGAGAATGAATAGCTCTGTGGAGAATGACTTTAGCATGAATGTTGGAACGCACGATAAGCATGAACGAATTGTGAAACAGTGCCGGATGTACGTAATGACATGTAAGAGTGAAAGAGAGAAATAGTGTGATGCGTGAATGAGATAGATAGATAGATAGGTACCATTTCATTTCTTCAATAACTTGTGCTACTTCAATTTTACAGCAGAAGTTATGGGAACAAAAGTTGTTTGAAATTAGATTTTCTACAACTTTGATTCCCATCAACTTTTTGTAGGATCGATACTTTTTTAAATAGTTGGTGGTACCATTTCATTTCTTCAATAACTTGATATTTCAATTTTACAGCAGAAGTTATGGGACCAAAAGTTGTTTGAAATTAGATTTTCTACAACTTTGATTCCTATCACCTTTTTGTAGGATCGATATTTTTTTTAAATAGTTGGTGGTACCATTTCATTTCTTCAATAACTTGTGTTATTTCAATTTTACAGCAGAAGTTATGGGAACAAAAGTTGTTTAAAATTTGATTTTCTACAACTTTGATTCCTATCAACTTTTTGTAGGATCGATATTTTTTTTAAATAGTTTGTGGTACCATTTCATTTCTTCAATAACTTGTGTTATTTCAATTTTACAGCAGAAGTTATGGGACCAAAAGTTGTTCGAAATTAGATTTTCTGCAACTTTGATTCCCATCAACTTTTTGTAGGATCGATACTTTTTTAAACAGTTGGTGGTACCATTTCATTTCTTCAATAACTTGATATTTCAATTTTACAGCAGAAGTTATGGGAGCAAAAATTGTTTGAAATTAGATTTTCTACAACTTTGATTCCCATCAACTTTTTGTAGGATCGATATTTTTTTTAAATAGTTGGTGGTACCATTTCATTTCTTCAATAACTTGTGTTAATCAAATTTTACAGCAGAAGTTATGGGAACAAAAGTTGTTTGAAATTAGATTTTCTACAACTTTGATTCACATCAACTTTTTGTAGGATCGATATTTTTTTAAATAGTTGGTGGTACCATTTCATTTCTTCAATAACTTGTGTTATTTCAATTTTACAGCAGAAGTTATGGGAACAAAAGTTGTTTGAAATTAGATTTTCTACAACTTTGATTCCCGTCAGCTTTTTGTAGGATCGATATTTTTTTTAAATAGTTGGTGGTACCATTTCATTTCTTCAATAACTTGTGTTATTTCAATTTTACAGCAGAAGTTATGGGCACAAAAGTTGTTTGAAATTAGATTTTCTACAACTTTGATTCCCATAAACTTTTTGTAGGATCGATATTTTTTAAAATAGTTGGTGGTACCATTTCATTTCTTCAATAACTTGTGTTATTTCAATTTTACAGCAGTAGTTATAGGACTAAAAGTTGTTTGAAATTAGATTTTCTACAACTTTGATTCCCATCAACTTTTTGTATGATCGATATTTTTTTTAATAGTTGGTGGTACCATTTCATTTCTTCAATAACTTGTGTTATATCAATTTTACAGCAGAAGTTATGGGAACAAAAGTTGTTTGAAATTAGATTTTCTACAACTTTGATTCCCATCAACTTTTTGTAGGATCGATATTTTTTTTAAATAGTTGGTGATACCATTTCATTTCTTCAATAACTTTTGTTATTTCAATTTTACAGCAGAAGTTATGGGACCAAAAGTTGTTCGAAATTAGATTTTCTACAACTTTGATTCCCATCAACTTTTTGTAGGATCGATATTTTTTTTTAATAGTTGGTGGTACCATTTCATTTCTTCAATAACTTGTGTTATTTCAATTTTACAGCAGAAGTTATGGGAACAAAAGTTGTTTGAAATTAGATTTTCTACAACTTTGATTCCCGTCAGCTTTTTGTAGGATCGATATTTTTTTTAAATAGTTGGTGGTACCATTTCATTTCTTCAATAACTTGTGTTATTTCAATTTTACAGCAGAAGTTATGGGAACAAAAGTTGTTTGAAATTAGATTTTCTACAACTTTGATTCCCATAAACTTTTTGTAGGATCGATATTTTTTAAAATAGTTGGTGGTACCATTTCATTTCTTCAATAACTTGTGTTATTTCAATTTTACAGCAGAAGTTATGGGAACAAAAGTTGTTTAAAATTTGATTTTCTACAACTTTGATTCCTATCAACTTTTTGTAGGATCGATATTTTTTTTAAATAGTTTGTGGTACCATTTCATTTCTTCAATAACTTGTGTTATTTCAATTTTACAGCAGAAGTTATGGGACCAAAAGTTGTTCGAAATTAGATTTTCTGCAACTTTGATTCCCATCAACTTTTTGTAGGATCGATACTTTTTTAAACAGTTGGTGGTACCATTTCATTTCTTCAATAACTTGATATTTCAATTTTACAGCAGAAGTTATGGGAGCAAAAATTGTTTGAAATTAGATTTTCTACAACTTTGATTCCCATCAACTTTTTGTAGGATCGATATTTTTTTTAAATAGTTGGTGGTACCATTTCATTTCTTCAATAACTTGTGTTAATCAAATTTTACAGCAGAAGTTATGGGAACAAAAGTTGTTTGAAATTAGATTTTCTACAACTTTGATTCACATCAACTTTTTGTAGGATCGATATTTTTTTAAATAGTTGGTGGTACCATTTCATTTCTTCAATAACTTGTGTTATTTCAATTTTACAGCAGAAGTTATGGGAACAAAAGTTGTTTGAAATTAGATTTTCTACAACTTTGATTCCCGTCAGCTTTTTGTAGGATCGATATTTTTTTTAAATAGTTGGTGGTACCATTTCATTTCTTCAATAACTTGTGTTATTTCAATTTTACAGCAGAAGTTATGGGCACAAAAGTTGTTTGAAATTAGATTTTCTACAACTTTGATTCCCATAAACTTTTTGTAGGATCGATATTTTTTAAAATAGTTGGTGGTACCATTTCATTTCTTCAATAACTTGTGTTATTTCAATTTTACAGCAGTAGTTATAGGACTAAAAGTTGTTTGAAATTAGATTTTCTACAACTTTGATTCCCATCAACTTTTTGTATGATCGATATTTTTTTTAATAGTTGGTGGTACCATTTCATTTCTTCAATAACTTGTGTTATATCAATTTTACAGCAGAAGTTATGGGAACAAAAGTTGTTTGAAATTAGATTTTCTACAACTTTGATTCCCATCAACTTTTTGTAGGATCGATATTTTTTTTAAATAGTTGGTGATACCATTTCATTTCTTCAATAACTTTTGTTATTTCAATTTTACAGCAGAAGTTATGGGACCAAAAGTTGTTCGAAATTAGATTTTCTACAACTTTGATTCCCATCAACTTTTTGTAGGATCGATATTTTTTTTTAATAGTTGGTGGTACCATTTCATTTCTTCAATAACTTGTGTTATTTCAATTTTACAGCAGAAGTTATGGGAACAAAAGTTGTTTGAAATTAGATTTTCTACAACTTTGATTCCCGTCAGCTTTTTGTAGGATCGATATTTTTTTTAAATAGTTGGTGGTACCATTTCATTTCTTCAATAACTTGTGTTATTTCAATTTTACAGCAGAAGTTATGGGAACAAAAGTTGTTTGAAATTAGATTTTCTACAACTTTGATTCCCATAAACTTTTTGTAGGATCGATATTTTTTAAAATAGTTGGTGGTACCATTTCATTTCTTCAATAACTTGTGTTATTTCAATTTTACAGCAGTAGTTATAGGACTAAAAGTTGTTTGAAATTAGATTTTCTACAACTTTGATTCCCATCAACTTTTTGTATGATCGATATTTTTTTTAATAGTTGGTGGTACCATTTCATTTCTTCAATAACTTGTGTTATATCAATTTTACAGCAGAAGTTATGGGAACAAAAGTTGTTTGAAATTAGATTTTCTACAACTTTGATTCCCATCAACTTTTTGTAGGATCGATATTTTTTTTAAATAGTTGGTGATACCATTTCATTTCTTCAATAACTTTTGTTATTTCAATTTTACAGCAGAAGTTATGGGACCAAAAGTTGTTCGAAATTAGATTTTCTACAACTTTGATTCCCATCAACTTTTTGTAGGATCGATATTTTTTTTTAATAGTTGGTGGTACCATTTCATTTCTTCAATAACTTGTTTTATTTCAATTTTACAGCAGAAGTTATGGGAACAAAAGTTGTTTGAAATTAGATTTTCTACAACTTTGATTCCCGTCAGCTTTTTGTAGGATCGATATTTTTTTTAAATAGTTGGTGGTACCATTTCATTTCTTCAATAACTTGTGTTATTTCAATTTTACAGCAGAAGTTATGGGAACAAAAGTTGTTTGAAATTAGATTTTCTACAACTTTGATTCCCATAAACTTTTTGTAGGATCGATATTTTTTAAAATAGTTGGTGGTACCATTTCATTTCTTCAATAACTTGTGTTATTTCAATTTTACAGCAGTAGTTATAGGACTAAAAGTTGTTTGAAATTAGATTTTCTACAACTTTGATTCCCATCAACTTTTTGTATGATCGATATTTTTTTTAATAGTTGGTGGTACCATTTCATTTCTTCAATAACTTGTGTTATATCAATTACAGCAGAAGTTATGGGAACAAAAGTTGTTTGAAATTAGATTTTCTACAACTTTGATTCCCATCAACTTTTTGTAGGATCGATATTTTTTTTAAATAGTTGGTGATACCATTTCATTTCTTCAATAACTTTTGTTATTTCAATTTTACAGCAGAAGTTATGGGACCAAAAGTTGTTCGAAATTAGATTTTCTACAACTTTGATTCCCATCAACTTTTTGTAGGATCGATATTTTTTTTTAATAGTTGGTGGTACCATTTCATTTCTTCAATAACTTGTGTTATTTCAATTTTACAGCAGAAGTTATGGGAACAAAAGTTGTTTGAAATTAGATTTTCTACAACTTTGATGCCCATCAACTTTTCGTAGGATCGATATTTTTTAAAATAGTTGGTGGTACCATTTCATTTCTTCAATAACTTGTGTTATATCAATTTTACAGCAGAAGTTATGGGAACAAAAGTTGTTTGAAATTAGATTTTCTACAACTTTGATTCCCATCAACTTTTTGTAGGATCGATATTTTTTTTAAATAGTTGGTGGTTTCATTTTATTTCTTCAATAACTTGTTACTTCAATTTTTCATGAGAAATCATCGGAATCGAAGTTGTTTGAAATTAGATTTTCTACAACTTTGATTCCCATCAACTTTTTGTAGGATCGATATTTTTTTAATAGGTGGTGGTACCATTTCATTTCTTCAATAACTTGTGTTATTTCAATTTTACAGCAGAAGTTATGGGAACAAAAGTTGTTTGAAATTAGATTTTCTACAACTTTGATTCCTATCAACTTTTTTTAGGATCGATATTTTTTTTAAATACTTGGTGGTACCATTTCATTTCTTCAATAACTTGTGTTATTTCAATTTTACAGCAGAAGTTATGGGAACAAAAGTTGTTTGAAATTAGATTTTCTACAACTTTGATTCCCATCAACTTTTTGTAGGAACGATGTTTTTTTTAAATAGTTGGTGATACCATTTCATTTCTTCAATAACTTGTGTTATTTCAATTTTACAGCAGAAGTTATGGGAACAAAAGTTGTTTGAAATTAGATTTTCTACAACTTTGATTCCCATAAACTTTTTGTAGGATCGATATTTTTTAAAATAGTTGGTGGTACCATTTCATTTCTTCAATAACTTGTGTTATTTCAATTTTACAGCAGTAGTTATAGGACTAAAAGTTGTTTGAAATTAGATTTTCTACAACTTTGATTCCCATCAACTTTTTGTATGATCGATATTTTTTTTAATAGTTGGTGGTACCATTTCATTTCTTCAATAACTTGTGTTATATCAATTTTACAGCAGAAGTTATGGGAACAAAAGTTGTTTGAAATTAGATTTTCTACAACTTTGATTCCCATCAACTTTTTGTAGGATCGATATTTTTTTTAAATAGTTGGTGATACCATTTCATTTCTTCAATAACTTTTGTTATTTCAATTTTACAGCAGAAGTTATGGGACCAAAAGTTGTTCGAAATTAGATTTTCTACAACTTTGATTCCCATCAACTTTTTGTAGGATCGATATTTTTTTTTAATAGTTGGTGGTACCATTTCATTTCTTCAATAACTTGTGTTATTTCAATTTTACAGCAGAAGTTATGGGAACAAAAGTTGTTTGAAATTAGATTTTCTACAACTTTGATGCCCATCAACTTTTCGTTGGATCGATATTTTTTAAAATAGTTGGTGGTACCATTTCATTTCTTCAATAACTTGTGTTATATCAATTTTACAGCAGAAGTTATGGGAACAAAAGTTGTTTGAAATTAGATTTTCTACAACTTTGATTCCCATCAACTTTTTGTAGGATCGATATTTTTTTTAAATAGTTGGTGGTTTCATTTTATTTCTTCAATAACTTGTTACTTCAATTTTTCATGAGAAATCATCGGAATCGAAGTTGTTTGAAATTAGATTTTCTACAACTTTGATTCCCATCAACTTTTTGTAGGATCGATATTTTTTTAATAGGTGGTGGTACCATTTCATTTCTTCAATAACTTGTGTTATTTCAATTTTACAGCAGAAGTTATGGGAACAAAAGTTGTTTGAAATTAGATTTTCTACAACTTTGATTCCTATCAACTTTTTTTAGGATCGATATTTTTTTTAAATACTTGGTGGTACCATTTCATTTCTTCAATAACTTGTGTTATTTAAATTTTACAGCAGAAGTTATGGGAACAAAAGTTGTTTGAAATTAGATTTTCTACAACTTTGATTCACATCAACTTTTTGTAGGATCGATATTTTTTTAAATAGTTGGTGGTACCATTTCATTTCTTCAATAACTTGTGTTATTTCAATTTTACAGCAGAAGTTATGGGAACAAAAGTTGTTTGAAATTAGATTTTCTACAACTTTGATTCCCATCAACTTTTTGTAGGATCGATACTTTTTTAAATAGTTGGTGGTACCATTTCATTTCTTCAATAACTTGATATTTCAATTTTACAGCAGAAGTTATGGGACCAAAAGTTGTTTGAAATTAGATTTTCTACAACTTTGATTCCTATCACCTTTTTGTAGGATCGATATTTTTTTTAAATAGTTGGTGGTACCATTTCATTTCTTCAATAACTTGAGTTATTTCAATTTTACAGCAGAAGTTATGGGAACAAAAGTTGTTTAAAATTTGATTTTCTACAACTTTGATTCCTATCAACTTTTTGTAGGATCGATATTTTTTTTAAATAGTTTGTGGTACCATTTCATTTCTTCAATAACTTGTGTTATTTCAATTTTACAGCAGAAGTTATGGGACCAAAAGTTGTTCGAAATTAGATTTTCTGCAACTTTGATTCCCATCAACTTTTTGTAGGATCGATACTTTTTTAAACAGTTGGTGGTACCATTTCATTTCTTCAATAACTTGATATTTCAATTTTACAGCAGAAGTTATGGGAGCAAAAATTGTTTGAAATTAGATTTTCTACAACTTTGATTCCCATCAACTTTTTGTAGGATCGATATTTTTTTTAAATAGTTGGTGGTACCATTTCATTTCTTCAATAACTTGTGTTAATCAAATTTTACAGCAGAAGTTATGGGAACAAAAGTTGTTTGAAATTAGATTTTCTACAACTTTGATTCACATCAACTTTTTGTAGGATCGATATTTTTTTAAATAGTTGGTGGTACCATTTCATTTCTTCAATAACTTGTGTTATTTCAATTTTACAGCAGAAGTTATGGGAACAAAAGTTGTTTGAAATTAGATTTTCTACAACTTTGATTCCCGTCAGCTTTTTGTAGGATCGATATTTTTTTTAAATAGTTGGTGGTACCATTTCATTTCTTCAATAACTTGTGTTATTTCAATTTTACAGCAGAAGTTATGGGCACAAAAGTTGTTTGAAATTAGATTTTCTACAACTTTGATTCCCATAAACTTTTTGTAGGATCGATATTTTTTAAAATAGTTGGTGGTACCATTTCATTTCTTCAATAACTTGTGTTATTTCAATTTTACAGCAGTAGTTATAGGACTAAAAGTTGTTTGAAATTAGATTTTCTACAACTTTGATTCCCATCAACTTTTTGTATGATCGATATTTTTTTTAATAGTTGGTGGTACCATTTCATTTCTTCAATAACTTGTGTTATATCAATTTTACAGCAGAAGTTATGGGAACAAAAGTTGTTTGAAATTAGATTTTCTACAACTTTGATTCCCATCAACTTTTTGTAGGATCGATATTTTTTTTAAATAGTTGGTGATACCATTTCATTTCTTCAATAACTTTTGTTATTTCAATTTTACAGCAGAAGTTATGGGACCAAAAGTTGTTCGAAATTAGATTTTCTACAACTTTGATTCCCATCAACTTTTTGTAGGATCGATATTTTTTTTTAATAGTTGGTGGTACCATTTCATTTCTTCAATAACTTGTGTTATTTCAATTTTACAGCAGAAGTTATGGGAACAAAAGTTGTTTGAAATTAGATTTTCTACAACTTTGATTCCCGTCAGCTTTTTGTAGGATCGATATTTTTTTTAAATAGTTGGTGGTACCATTTCATTTCTTCAATAACTTGTGTTATTTCAATTTTACAGCAGAAGTTATGGGAACAAAAGTTGTTTGAAATTAGATTTTCTACAACTTTGATTCCCATAAACTTTTTGTAGGATCGATATTTTTTAAAATAGTTGGTGGTACCATTTCATTTCTTCAATAACTTGTGTTATTTCAATTTTACAGCAGAAGTTATGGGAACAAAAGTTGTTTAAAATTTGATTTTCTACAACTTTGATTCCTATCAACTTTTTGTAGGATCGATATTTTTTTTAAATAGTTTGTGGTACCATTTCATTTCTTCAATAACTTGTGTTATTTCAATTTTACAGCAGAAGTTATGGGACCAAAAGTTGTTCGAAATTAGATTTTCTGCAACTTTGATTCCCATCAACTTTTTGTAGGATCGATACTTTTTTAAACAGTTGGTGGTACCATTTCATTTCTTCAATAACTTGATATTTCAATTTTACAGCAGAAGTTATGGGAGCAAAAATTGTTTGAAATTAGATTTTCTACAACTTTGATTCCCATCAACTTTTTGTAGGATCGATATTTTTTTTAAATAGTTGGTGGTACCATTTCATTTCTTCAATAACTTGTGTTAATCAAATTTTACAGCAGAAGTTATGGGAACAAAAGTTGTTTGAAATTAGATTTTCTACAACTTTGATTCACATCAACTTTTTGTAGGATCGATATTTTTTTAAATAGTTGGTGGTACCATATCATTTCTTCAATAACTTGTGTTATTTCAATTTTACAGCAGAAGTTATGGGAACAAAAGTTGTTTGAAATTAGATTTTCTACAACTTTGATTCCCGTCAGCTTTTTGTAGGATCGATATTTTTTTTAAATAGTTGGTGGTACCATTTCATTTCTTCAATAACTTGTGTTATTTCAATTTTACAGCAGAAGTTATGGGCACAAAAGTTGTTTGAAATTAGATTTTCTACAACTTTGATTCCCATAAACTTTTTGTAGGATCGATATTTTTTAAAATAGTTGGTGGTACCATTTCATTTCTTCAATAACTTGTGTTATTTCAATTTTACAGCAGTAGTTATAGGACTAAAAGTTGTTTGAAATTAGATTTTCTACAACTTTGATTCCCATCAACTTTTTGTATGATCGATATTTTTTTTAATAGTTGGTGGTACCATTTCATTTCTTCAATAACTTGTGTTATATCAATTTTACAGCAGAAGTTATGGGAACAAAAGTTGTTTGAAATTAGATTTTCTACAACTTTGATTCCCATCAACTTTTTGTAGGATCGATATTTTTTTTAAATAGTTGGTGATACCATTTCATTTCTTCAATAACTTTTGTTATTTCAATTTTACAGCAGAAGTTATGGGACCAAAAGTTGTTCGAAATTAGATTTTCTACAACTTTGATTCCCATCAACTTTTTGTAGGATCGATATTTTTTTTTAATAGTTGGTGGTACCATTTCATTTCTTCAATAACTTGTGTTATTTCAATTTTACAGCAGAAGTTATGGGAACAAAAGTTGTTTGAAATTAGATTTTCTACAACTTTGATTCCCGTCAGCTTTTTGTAGGATCGATATTTTTTTTAAATAGTTGGTGGTACCATTTCATTTCTTCAATAACTTGTGTTATTTCAATTTTACAGCAGAAGTTATGGGAACAAAAGTTGTTTGAAATTAGATTTTCTACAACTTTGATTCCCATAAACTTTTTGTAGGATCGATATTTTTTAAAATAGTTGGTGGTACCATTTCATTTCTTCAATAACTTGTGTTATTTCAATTTTACAGCAGTAGTTATAGGACTAAAAGTTGTTTGAAATTAGATTTTCTACAACTTTGATTCCCATCAACTTTTTGTATGATCGATATTTTTTTTAATAGTTGGTGGTACCATTTCATTTCTTCAATAACTTGTGTTATATCAATTTTACAGCAGAAGTTATGGGAACAAAAGTTGTTTGAAATTAGATTTTCTACAACTTTGATTCCCATCAACTTTTTGTAGGATCGATATTTTTTTTAAATAGTTGGTGATACCATTTCATTTCTTCAATAACTTTTGTTATTTCAATTTTACAGCAGAAGTTATGGGACCAAAAGTTGTTCGAAATTAGATTTTCTACAACTTTGATTCCCATCAACTTTTTGTAGGATCGATATTTTTTTTTAATAGTTGGTGGTACCATTTCATTTCTTCAATAACTTGTTTTATTTCAATTTTACAGCAGAAGTTATGGGAACAAAAGTTGTTTGAAATTAGATTTTCTACAACTTTGATTCCCGTCAGCTTTTTGTAGGATCGATATTTTTTTTAAATAGTTGGTGGTACCATTTCATTTCTTCAATAACTTGTGTTATTTCAATTTTACAGCAGAAGTTATGGGAACAAAAGTTGTTTGAAATTAGATTTTCTACAACTTTGATTCCCATAAACTTTTTGTAGGATCGATATTTTTTAAAATAGTTGGTGGTACCATTTCATTTCTTCAATAACTTGTGTTATTTCAATTTTACAGCAGTAGTTATAGGACTAAAAGTTGTTTGAAATTAGATTTTCTACAACTTTGATTCCCATCAACTTTTTGTATGATCGATATTTTTTTTAATAGTTGGTGGTACCATTTCATTTCTTCAATAACTTGTGTTATATCAATTTTACAGCAGAAGTTATGGGAACAAAAGTTGTTTGAAATTAGATTTTCTACAACTTTGATTCCCATCAACTTTTTGTAGGATCGATATTTTTTTTAAATAGTTGGTGATACCATTTCATTTCTTCAATAACTTTTGTTATTTCAATTTTACAGCAGAAGTTATGGGACCAAAAGTTGTTCGAAATTAGATTTTCTACAACTTTGATTCCCATCAACTTTTTGTAGGATCGATATTTTTTTTTAATAGTTGGTGGTACCATTTCATTTCTTCAATAACTTGTGTTATTTCAATTTTACAGCAGAAGTTATGGGAACAAAAGTTGTTTGAAATTAGATTTTCTACAACTTTGATGCCCATCAACTTTTCGTAGGATCGATATTTTTTAAAATAGTTGGTGGTACCATTTCATTTCTTCAATAACTTGTGTTATATCAATTTTACAGCAGAAGTTATGGGAACAAAAGTTGTTTGAAATTAGATTTTCTACAACTTTGATTCCCATCAACTTTTTGTAGGATCGATATTTTTTTTAAATAGTTGGTGGTTTCATTTTATTTCTTCAATAACTTGTTACTTCAATTTTTCATGAGAAATCATCGGAATCGAAGTTGTTTGAAATTAGATTTTCTACAACTTTGATTCCCATCAACTTTTTGTAGGATCGATATTTTTTTAATAGGTGGTGGTACCATTTCATTTCTTCAATAACTTGTGTTATTTCAATTTTACAGCAGAAGTTATGGGAACAAAAGTTGTTTGAAATTAGATTTTCTACAACTTTGATTCCTATCAACTTTTTTTAGGATCGATATTTTTTTTAAATACTTGGTGGTACCATTTCATTTCTTCAATAACTTGTGTTATTTCAATTTTACAGCAGAAGTTATGGGAACAAAAGTTGTTTGAAATTAGATTTTCTACAACTTTGATTCCCATCAACTTTTTGTAGGAACGATGTTTTTTTTAAATAGTTGGTGATACCATTTCATTTCTTCAATAACTTTTGTTATTTCAATTTTACAGCAGAAGTTATGGGACCAAAAGTTGTTCGAAATTAGATTTTCTACAACTTTGATTCTCATCAACTTTTTGTAGGATCGATATTTTTTTGACGTGACAACGTCTTATAAATTGGTTTGCCGGGTGACACTTCAAGAAACTGCGTTACGCTCCGCTCACGTTATGCGCTCACAATGAGAGCGAGCGAGAGGCACGCGTCCCTTCCACTCGGGCATGGTTAGCCCGCCTAAGAGCGAGAGAGACAGACATAAAGTCGTTGTCACGTAAAACTTTCGCCCGTATACCGACTTTACAGGCAACCAATTTTTTTTAAATAGTTGGTGGTTTCATTTCATTTCTTCAATAACTTGTAACTTCAATTTTTCATGAGAAATCATCGGAATCGAAGTTGTTTGAAATTTGATTTTCAGCGACTTGAAATTTTGCATCCGGGGGTTTTCGGGGTTGCCAATTACGAATCTGAAATTAGTTTTTCGATATCTTTTTTTTTAAAGATGGCCGCCATACATTGCATCTTTTTCATCTTTAGATAGTTGTTTTGAGGAAACTATTAGCAATGACATAAAACTAAATGCAGATTTGTATATAGATGGAATAATGGTTTGAGAAAAAAGTGGTGAACTTCCGAAGGTCAACTCCTGGCATTGGACCCCCGGCGGATCTCGAAAACGGTGGGGTTTAGAGATGTACTTTCTTCACACCACATTGAGTACTATCTTGGTCCTTTTAGAAAAGATTAAAAAAAACCTTGGCTCCCATACAAAAAAACATGGCCGCCATACAAATTAGACTTTTAATTTAGAAATGAAATGTTTGAACCAAGGTATATGACAATTTACTGGAACGATTTCGAAAATTCTTTCATCATTAGAATTGTACTTTACCACTCAAACACATTAGTTTTATTTTATTTCAGTTATGTTACGTTTACAGCGTAAAATATTGAAAATTGTAAAAAAAGTCGGCAAAAAATGAAATTTTGAGACTTTTTAAGCGCGTGCGCTGACTACATAGTAAGTCCTACATGAAAATGATGTACTTCAAAAATAACCGGCTTTATTAGGTCTACATAATAGTTCGCGACAATATATATCTATCTCTTCAGGTTTTTGCAGTATATCAACTTTGGTCACTTTAAAGTGAACGCGAAATTGTAGGTAATTTTCAAAACTGTTTTGACAAACACAGTATTAATACTTATCCAATTGAATACTTTTGTTAGCTTTGTCATTTCAAGGAGAACAAAATTGTTTTTCACAACAAATCAATCCAACGCGTAGTTAAAGGTGGGCATACACGATGCGATGATTTGATCAAATTTTCGCTTCATTCCAACTGGGAGCTCATTCAATTAATTCAAAGGTCCTCAATAACTACGAACCAGCTATAGTTAACTACCTATATTTGGCCTCCACTGAACTGATCTGATGAATTGATGCGATCATCGCGTTCTGTGCGCCCAGTTTCAGGTAGTAGTACAAATCGTTAACTACCAATTCCTACCTTTGAATTAACTGAATGAGCTCCCAGTTGGCATGAAGCGAAAATTTGATCAAATCATCGCATCGTGTATGTCAAACTTAAAAGATATGGCAAATACAACCCAATAAAAAATACGCGACGCGCTTTAGTAGTAACTTAAACCTATTCTGTGCCTTCGACAAGACGGATCACTATATAGACATAAATATAGGTATACGTAAATTATGGTTGATATTTCAAGCGCTATTTTGAACCTTACCGTCATAGAAATAAATACAGGAATAGATGTTATACATTTTATTACTCACTCATTTAGATAGTTGTAAGAGGTAGGAAAAAACTGATTGTAGGTTTGTATGGAGATAAAAAAATAATCGGGAGAAATAATGACAAAATCTCGGAAGGTCAATTCTTTAACCTGGACCCCTAAGAGATCTCAAAAACGATGGGGTTTAGAGATGTACTTTCTTCGGAAAATATTGAGTACTACCTTGGTACTTTTTGGAACAATTAAAAACACATGGCCGCCATACAAATTAGACGTTTACTTAGCTTAGGTACGCCATCACGGACGTATATGTATATAGCTCTTGCAAGGGGGGGGGGGGGGGGGGTCCAAAATTTTTATCCGACTATCCAAAAAAGAGCTGTGAGGTTTTTAAAAGAAAATTAAAGTAGAAACGTACTTATTATATGTACGTACATAATATGAAGTATGTTTATGCCTCCCTTACATAACTTTAGTTGCTGCACTAATTTTGACAGGTGTGAGGGAGTAAGCACCTAAGTTCCGTCCTCAGCGAACTGATTAGAATCTTATTAGAATATAACTCACTGAAAAAGTCCCGCAGATCCGACACCGCAGTCGTGCCTTGTCTGTCAATATTAGTTCCATTAATTTCCGGACCCCTCGGACCCCCCCTCATATACGCCCATGTACGCCATACATTGCATCTTTTTCATCTTTAGATAGTTATTTTGAGGAAACTATTAGCTTTGACAAAAAACTGACTAACTTAAACCTATTCTGTGCCACGACGGGACGGATTTAACCTTCATATCACGTTAATTATTGTTGATTTTTCAAAAACGGCTTAGCCGATTTCGACGAACATGGAACCTCCTTTTCGGAAGTCGGTCAAAAAGCTATACGTTGTATATAATGGAATATCCAACGAAATAATGAGTAGATTAATTATATCAGTGGTTTAATGTTCAATATACTCGTAATAATATGCTTCAAGTAGAAGAGTATGAAGTGGAAGCCCTATTTTGAACCTTACCGCCATAGAAATAAATACAGAAATAGATACTAAGATTAAGGGAGAGTTTTTTTATAGGCATAAGTAGCTACATGTCGAGAGTAGGTACCCACCTTTTTAACCGACTTCCAAAAAGGAGGAGGTTCTATGTTTTTGTGTATGTATTTTTTTGTGTAATGTAAACGAGTTCGAGCGAAATATTCGAATTTTGTACACGATGGAAGGCGGTTTTGCCATTATTTATGAAAAATAATTTTTGTATTGAGTAGCTGATTTTCTCAGAGCCTGGTTGGTCTGTTATTTTCCATATTAATGTATTACGCTGTTTTCTTCCTTGAAAATACTTATAGGGCTTCAATTTTTTGTCATAAAATTAAATTTTGCTGTTTCGACTACCCTGTCTTTTCTTTTTCTTGATAAATTAATTAGCAGGAAAAATATGACCCTTCAAAATCACAAAAAAATCACCATTATTACCGACGTCTTTAGAGACCTACCAGAAGAGACTAAATAATATCTAACAAAATATAAAATGACAGAATCATGAACACATATTTTTTTTAAATTTTGACTTAAAAAAATACTTGATTGAAATAGTTTTTGAAGAAGAAAACAGCGTAATACGAAACGTTGTCTCGCCAAGTTTTTTGTAGGTATAAATCGCTCTGAGCTGCAATTGTCCCTATAGCACGATGCGGGGGCAGGGTCGAGGTAAGGGAGGTTCAAAGTGCTCAAACCTACACAAGTACGTACACAAGCACTAGGGATGTAGTAATAGTCGATATTTTTGTCGATGCTCTAGTGATGTCCATCGATATCGATGATAATTCAAAATATTAGTTATTTTTTCCAATCTTATGATTTGACCGTTGTATGTTTGTTACTTTTGAAGAAAAGATTTTATGTATGGAATATGGGCGTTTAGTTGCTGCGACATGTTGCAGCGATTATACAGAATATCGTGTTGTATCCGCAGACATCTAAATGAGTTAGGCGCAGAATAACCAATTCGCATAGTGCCCAAGTAATCCAAGAAGGGAATGCTCAATTCTACGAAAGCATAATTCTATGAAGGCCCAATTCTCAAAATGGCAACATAGTTTTGATTTGGAAATTTTCAAAAAAAAATCACACATATTAAATACATATAAGAGCTTACAGGTACCTAAAACAACCTCCTTTGGCGAGTTAAGTACATCATAACTTTTACTATGGGACCGACCAGAGCCGAATCCGCGAGAAATATCAACTATACCTTAGAAAAAGTCCGTTGATAATGGACAAAGTGTATGGAACAGCTGGTTTTTATCGCCAATTCGGAGTTAGTTGCTCCCATAGTAAAAGTTGTTCTTTTTAAACCTATTAACTTTGCCCTAAAGAGGTAGTGCTCAGCACAGAATGCTCAATTCTCAAAATGGCAAAATAATTTCAAAGACTCTTTAATAATTTCAAAGATTTTTGCCAGTATAGGTAGCGCCAAACAAGTCGGCGGATGCAATGTTAGCCGCAGATGACACTTCGCCGTAATTCGCTAATTATTGCGCATGTGTGCACAATGTCGACGCCGCGTGGCGTAGTGGTAAGCACAGGCGTGCATGCGGGAGGCATGAGGTTGGCGGGCGGGTGTGCCCCGGCGTCTTGTATCTCAAACTCAAACTCAATTCATATATGTATTGCAACATATGAAATTTACATGCGGTTTTTAGTTAACATGTTTTGTAAAGTTATACATATGACCCTATTAGGGTATGGCAATTTTATTATTTGTATTGAAACGATTTATTATTACGTTTTCTAGATTATCGTTAAAAAATTCGTCTAATGTATAATAATGCATTTCGTCTAATGCATTTCGATAATAGGATAATTTTTAGTTGTTTTATGAAACAGTTATCTCTTTCGATATATTTTAAATTATTTGGCAATTTAGTATTTTTAGAGTCATAGAATTTGGGCTAGAACTGTGCATTGTTCTCTCTGGCCCCCGCGCATACCTATATTTTGCCTTTTGCGCAGCGTTCTGCGCCTAACTTTCCATCCGCCGACTTGTGTGGCGCGGATTATATGTGAGATTCATTCGAGAAAACAGCCCCATTGGCCATCCGTTCATTGAACTATGTGCCTTGCCCTCTGTCATTTTAACTTGCCAATCCACTGAGTTTGAAGAGAGCTGAAAAGTTTAATTAGAAGTGCTTTAAATGCTTTAATCAGTTCATATCTACCTACTTTTTTTTTAAATTAAATTTTCTAACCACAGACTCCAGGGTCTATGCCCTTTGTTAACTAAAATTTACAATTATTAGATTATACTATCAAAGAGAGTTAGTAGTAGGTACTTGAAATAGCCTAAGTTAGTCAATGCACTGCGTGAATGCCACGAGCAGACCGGCGACCCGCATGCAGCACCCGATCACTAGTGTGACACATGTGCCAGCCATCATTCTCCTCGACCATATTTGAGGGAGGAGAACCACCCGACACATGATGCCGCCGCAAGAAGGTCTACCTACTTTGTAGATGTTCTATCTTGTATTACCTACTATGGTGTGTGTCCTACCCACTGCTGCTTTAATTTGCTAACTGTTTTAGTTTTTTTAAACGTGTTTAAAGTATTACCAAGGTATGACAAGCCGTTCTCTAAACAGTAAACCTCTCCTCACCCAAATCCTCTATTATTTTTATACTATGGAACTAACAGAAATATGGAAATAGCAGAATGAAAATATTGTAGGTACCATATAAAAGGCAAGAAGTTTTAGATGTGCAGGTAGGTATACAGTAATATAACGAGACCAAAATACTTACTAAGACTCCTCTGTCCGTCTGTCTGTTGGTCACTAGGCTGTACCTACGAGTATCTCATGAATCGTAATAGCTAAACAGTTAAAATTTGCACAGATGATGTATTTCCGTTTCCATTATAACAACAAATACTAACTAAAAATAGAATGAAATAAATATCGACTTCAACTATGTACAGAATTCGCGCGGATCGAAGTAGCATTTTTCACATTATTGTTGATTTATCAAATATGGCTCAGCCGATTTTAAGAAAATTTAAATAGGACCAACTTCGACGTATACCCTTTCCAATAAAAAAAAAAATAGGTACGCGTCGAATTGCGTACCTCCTCCGTTTCATCGGTCAAAAAATAGAATAAAATACCTACTATACTTATTCATTACAATTCATTACATTACATTCATTCAAACAGATGTGAGTTTTTGCACGATAATTATTAATAATGACAACAGGTAGACGCTTGACATATTCTCAGAGTATTTAGTAATATAATATTTCAATTTAAAAAACAAATAATTTAAATACATAATTGGCTCCCATACGGTACGAACCCTTTCAAGCGCGAGTCCATATTTATTTTAGTTTGTAGAAGAACTATGTTAGACATTTAAATTAAAAATAATTAACTTAAAATTAGAAAGAAGTAATTTCAGTCAAAATATATAATGTAAACTGCAACGCATACAGAAATCAAATAGCGAAATTGCTACTTTTAATCCCTGCTTTGGGTTCAAGATCAATTGTATAATTATGATGTTAGTTGGGTACATATTATGTTTTTGTACAACAATAATGAAATAATTTGAAAGAAAATAAATACTATGTCACAAATAATGTAGCTTCCTAATGGCAGAAAAATAAGTAATCATTGGCAGGATTATTTTTGTTTGCTTTCCGCCATACCTACTAGGAAACCAGATTATACGTAGAATACGCGTAAGATAGCTCTACGTACGGCCAAAATGAGGAACAAATTTTATGCTGCCAGGGAATACGGAATGCTAGTGAAATAACGTACGTGGCGCCACGACTCGCGCGCAGAGTTATCTTGTGCGCACTCTACGTGATATCATATTTTGCTACAATTCAAAATCAAATTTCGGTCGGCCACGCTCGCGCTGGTTCCGTGAGGCGCGGGTGGGGGGGACAGTTCGAGCGCATCACACACACATTGAAGCTCAGCTTGGGCGCATCTCGAGACGGCAATTGTTTAGTCCAAATACCTATTTCTCAATTTCTTCGTCACTAGGATATCCTCTTGACCGAGCTAACGAAGTGAGAATAGTCAGGAGACCAAATCGAAAGCAAAATCGTCGAATTAATAGGGATATTAAATCGATGATTTTGCTTTCGTATGCACGGATATTGATTTTCCTCTAGGTACCTATATAGGTCGCATTTTTTTAACGAATCTCGACGCAGTGACGAAACTTGTACAAAGGTTCTTAAATCTATACCTATATGAATGTTTTTGTCGTCGGTGATTTTGAGTGAGGGGGGAAGTGGGGGGGAGGGGGACCACCTCGGGAGTATACCCTTGCGAACTAAAAAGGATATTTTTTGATTCAGTTCACAGTTCACATAGAACCTCCTCCTTTTTGGAAGTCGGTTAAAAAACTATACGTTACCTACTTATAATGGAATATCAAACGAGATATTGAATAGAAGAATTAAGTACTTATATCAGTTTTTATGATGATGATATTTTTTTTAGATTATATGTTTTGATGTTTGTAAAGTTCTCAAATGGAAACCACGTACCTACCGGCAAACGCAGCGTAGGACGTCCACCGGCTCGTTGAACCATTGATAAAAGCCGATGGATGCAAGCTGTATCCAACCAGGATTTTTGAAAATCCATAGGGGAGGCCCATGTCCAGCAGTGGACATCCTACTGCTAATATATCATACGTCCACCAAGTCGGTCAACGTCCACCGTACTATGTGCCCTGCCTATTGCTATTCCACCTTTCTAATCGTAATCCTAGATAGGGTAGAAGAGGCGGGTTGGTTATAATATAATATTTATGAATTCTACTGGTTTTCCAAAAAGTACTATAAATCTACCACACTACCAAATTTACATCGAAAATCTACCATGATAGTAGTCAATCTACTTCACTCTGGCAAGAAAACATCGCGCGATGTTTAGCGCGCCAATCTTCGCTGCAGGTGTGGCCAGAAACTTCGTCTGCGCCCGACGACGATGTACATCGCGCGAAGCTTCCGGCGAAGCTTCGCGCGCAGATGTAGCCATAGCATAAGTGTGGCGCGGAGCGGTACGCGTGCGGCTACCGTGCGACCAAACGTGAACAAAGTTTGCCGACGCTGATGTAAAGTTTTCGAGCGAAATTTTTTGAGCACAATTGTTTCGTATGATAACTCTCAGAAACTGATAGTAAAGATTTCCAAAAAATATACTAACTTATTCAAAAAATATCAGGGTTTCTTTTAAACTAAACTATGATTTATTATATGATGATTTTAACAGATTTTTGTTTATGTCTTATTTTTACCTGCAATTTTAACAGTCTTACGATTACCCCGCCTGACCTAATGGTTGAAAAATAAATAAATAAATTATAATAAAACATAATATATAAAGGGGGCTCCCATACTGTACGGAACCCTTCGTGCGCGAGTCCGACTCGCACTTGACCGATTATTTATTATTATCAATAACGGCTAATCTTTGATATCCGATGGAAATAGAAGTAACCTTAAGCGATATGGTATAAGGGGTAATGTGTTAAATTTGATAATATCATATTTAGCAAATAGGTTACAATACACAGAAATTACTAGACTAAATACTACAAACAAAATAGAGTCAAAATTCCTCTCAAGTCGAAGGGAGATAAAATATGGAGTGCCACAAGGTAGCATACTGGGTCCACTATTATTTTTGGTTTACATTAATGACCTCCCCAGCGCCACAAAACACCCAATGGTTATGTTTGCTGACGACTGCACCGTAATTTTTGCAGATGACAGAAGTGGTGAACACGAACATGACATTAATAGTAGGTACTTTAGAATTTATAATTGACTGGCTTCGAAGCAATAATCTTAAAATAAATCTGTACAAAACACACATTATGACATTTAAAAACAATAATACTAATTTTGACATTTTAAATGTACATTATTACGGCAAACATATCAATGAAGTCCAAACGGCAAAGTTTTTAGGAATTCACATTGACTCAAATCTATCTTGGAGGACACATGTAGCTCATGTGTGCTCTAAGCAAAAACCAATTTTCATACGCGCTGTATTTGTTACGTAAAGTGGCCATCGAAAACACTTTACTAAGCGCCTATCACGCTTATGTAGGATCAACACTAAAATATGGTGTTTTAGCCTGGGCCAACTCCGGGGAAAAGCTATCAGCTAAAATTTACGTTCCGGGAGAAATCTCTTTTCACTTCCTAAATTGTCACAAAATGTTATGTTTTGTCATCGCTTCAGTAAGAAATATTGCAAGCTCGTACGTCTTTTTTTTTTCAGAAAAGTTTTTGGTTTATGTAAACTTTTCCGCCAAAGTTTTGCGTAAAAATATGTCTTTTAAGAGGTTTAAAACTTAAGAGTCATTTAAAAAACTGTAAAAACTAAGACGTATAAACCTAGCGATTAAAATGTTGATTACATGAAAAAAACACTTAAATCGGATAATATTTAGAGGTAGATTAACAAGTAATATGACGATAATAATCTAGGAGGGAATGTGTAATATGTCGCTTATTTGCGGCCATATAATATATGGCGAGCTCATATCCGATGGAAATACGAGTACTTTACAGGATGCAACAAATCTTTCCTCGGTTATGCTCCCGTGCTCGAGTAAATCGAAAAAATCTTCTTAGGTCTTCCTAAGACAACTGTTGCTAAACGTTATTATTAGTCTATAGTTGGTTGTTTATATGATTTGTACCTAAAATAAATGATGAATTTGAATACCTAACTGATTAAAAGATTTATCAGAAAAAACACCTCAATCCTGAATATCGCCCAAGTCAAATACAACCCCATTTATTTATTTCTTCATAAATATTTGTCATAACTTCATATGTTTAGTATCGTTAAAAAATACATATGTGTAGGTTTTACGCTGGTTTTACGTCAATTATGTGGCACATTGGCGTATTTGGCAGGGTCTACTTCAGTTATAGCGGAAATTCTGATCGTTATTCAAATTTTTGAGCGTAAAAGTCCTGGTTTTATTCCAGTTCAAAGAGTTTGCGCAGTAGGAGCGCAGTAATGACACCCATAATTCTCACCACGTTTAGCGTTGCAAAGATTTTTTTACTAAGCTTATTTCTCCTCCTCAGTGAGCCTCATACGTTGGGGTCATTTAAAAAAAAAATTAGGACGTTCGGTATCAAACGACATGACTTGTTTGACGCTTGTATGGCATCATTTGACCATAGACACAAATTGGGTGCAAAACCCATTTTACATGGTTGTTTTTAAAATATTTACCTATTGAATACAGGGTTATCTATTTGTCCTGTACTAAGCCAAAAAACAGTAATTAAGACCATCAACTTTACTTTTAGGCTAACCTGAAATGCGAGATAAACATCAGGTGTCCCATACAAAATTGCAACTTGGAGTCGACAAAATGTAACTACACAGCTGTTTTTTTTTTTTTGATTTCGAATAGATCCCAAACTAAAATTTGTTAATAATGATGGTCTGAATAATTTACTTTTGGCTGAGTAGGTAGGTACACCAGTTCTGGATAACCCTGTATAATGGAGGCACACGTCCAGCGCAGCAGTGCACGGCTGAGCCAGCTGAAGCCTAGAGCGGCAGATATTAAGAGGGCGGCAAATTAATGACTAAGATACAAATGATTTGTCTCACTATGTAAATAGTGTACAAACAACATATTATGGCCACATATCAAGCCTATTGACGACAAAAGTATAAATCCGCCACTTCACTGGGCTGATAGAGTTAATATACATATTTAAAGAGTCACAGATTATTTCTGTTCGCACTGATATATGTGAAAACATAATTATATCTCACTCTCCTATAGTACTGTAGACAAGTAAGAACTGTAGCTAAGCCCCGAAATGATGCGCTAAGCTGCAGTGCAAACTATAGCTGCACTTATTGCCTCATGCAGATATTGGCACAATATTACACCACTTATATCAACAAAGACAACAATATATATTTCTGCATAGTTATTATGAAACTCATTAGCACTTTAGGTGGCTCATTGGAGGTCTTATAAATCAAGATTATCAAAATTAAGCACTAAAAAGTTAAGTAAGGTCGTACAGGTCGAATGGATCGTCTCGGTAACGATCGATAACGTTTCGGTTACTTGAAAGGCTATTATATGTTTTGTAGCTTTATTAGTTGTTCAAATTATACATAATGTACTACGTATAATACTCGTCTTGAGTAGAATAGTAAATAGTAGGTATGTTATGTTCTGTGTTCAGGGGTGTACTACAAAATCCTAAACGTTCTTATTTGGTAATTTCTTCGAAGCTAGTTTTACGCTTCATCACTACATAGTATAAAACAAAGTCGCTTCCCGCTGTCGGTCCATATGTATGCTTATATTTTCAAAACTACGCAATCTATTTTGATGCTGTTTTTAATAGATAGATTGATTCATAAGGAAGGTTTATATGTAAAAAAGAATGTAATGAAGGGTTATAATACACCTGTTCAAAGCCGGGGCGGGTCGCTCGTTCTACAGATAAATGTTAGAAACTTTGAACGCTATAAACGAGCTAATATGTGAGCATAGTAAAATTTAGGCTAAGCTTATATATTACACCTTCATTCTTAGGCACTGTTATTATAAAATGTTTTGCATGAATATTTTACATAACTTATGTACCTAAGCAACAATCTTAAAGTTAAACAACTGTTTGTTTTGAAATAGACATTTTTTCAAAATCAATTTGTTTTCAACCCAAGTTGTTACTGCGAAACAATTGAATCATTCCACTTCATAAGAAAAGCAGCACTTAGAACATCCTGTACATTCTAAGTAGAGGTGTCATGAATTCAAGTACCTCAGCAAGACAGTTTTTGCAAAATAAATTCTGAATTATAATAGAGTTTTCTTGCTACACATGGGTTAAAAAAATAATATGTCGATAGAACAAAGAGAAATGACCCGTCACCTCCCACGTTTCAAGTGATAAAGTAAAGGAAAAACACTCACGCGCAAGGATTGTAGGTTGGCGGCCATGTTGGCGCTGCGGCGAGTGGTCGTGGAGTGGCGGCCGTAGTGGTGGCTGCGCCCGCGCTGCTGGCCTGCCGACACCGACACATATTACCTGGAAATGGCACTGCAATTAAAAACTATTTAAAAATAAAGGATACTTATCACCTATATGACCTAGATCGTAGATCGTAATGAAAAAAATTTCATTACGATCTAGGAACCAAACCTGGAATAGAGATCTAGGTTTCATAGTGGTAAATTCTTATAATAATTTGTGTATGATTTGAGAAAAACTTTCTTAACTTAGTTTAAGTAACGACCTGGAGGTCGTTACTTATCAAACCTAGGTTTTTAAGTCGAAAACGAAATTAAAGGTATTACTCACTAAAAACTGAGCAATGGAATTAGTTGTGTTACAATTAGTAGCTCACTGAAAGTTCCACTGGAAATAAGCATTGTGTTTTGCAACAACTTCGTCATTTTATTTATAAGTTTGGGACAAAGTTTACACAACTATTTGACTATAGTTTCGCTATCTCAACTTAGAAAACGAGACAAAAAAACTTCGAGTCACAATTAGATATCCAAGTACGAGCAAGTACTGGCAGTCAAGAAAAAAGTTTACAACGAGTACCTACTTACCATTGTTAATCGACATCAATCATGGCGTTTTTGTATCCAAGCCACGTGGTGTGAACCTGAACACACCCACCTTGACACCGAGTTACATTCATAGAACAAGTTTGTTGTGTAACTGAGAACTTAGAAATTAATAGTACGGAATTCATTGCCTTGAGGTCATAAATACCAACTTGATATAAGCAAAACTTTGAGCAAATCTCTTTTGCTTCATTAGGTGGTATTATGATCATGATCTTTCGATTTTAACCATAGTTGATGAAGCTACAATACCATTTTTTTTCGCAGGATACTCATCTATTTCTTTGGCTTTGCTTTTATAATACCTCTTTAGCTTTCTTTTTTGCTATTCTTCTCACCACCGAACGTATATTTTTGCATTAGGAATACATATTCCTTGTAAAATAAATTGGAGATTGGGATTTAATTGGTCTTCGTTATGTTTGTATTGTAACATAGATTCGAAACAAAAAATATCAAGAAATAGTTGCTTATAGTCATTCAAGTAACCTTTTGTCTCTGCTATAAACTTTAAATCCACGTTCGCGTCCTTGCTAGCGAATGCAACAGCTCTGTGCTTTGTCCTACTAAATTGATAAGCTTCTTGGTTATACTTAAATGTAGATAGCTATAATAAGACTTATTTAGAGCACTTAACGCCTTAGTGCTTTAAAATTTGTCTCAAACTTATATCAACACCACATAAATATGTAGAACATTGGTCTACAACAACCGATCCTATGAAACATGGAAATATCTTTCGTTTGGAGAGTGAACACATTTGAAAATAATCAGTCAAGACCGAGTAGGACTCGCGCACGAAGGGTTCCATACCGCACGCATCAAAACTCCAAAAAAATCACGTTTGATGTCTGTGAGCCCCCATTTCAATACATATCTTATTCTGTTTTTAGTATTTATTGTTAAATAGCAGCAACAGAAATACATCATCTGTGAAAATTTCAGCTGTCTAGCTATCATGGTTCGTGAGATACAGCCTGGTGACAGACAGACAGACGGACAAACGGACATCGAAGTTTTAGTAATAGGGTCCCGTTTTTACCCTTGGGGTACGGAACCCTAAAAAAAATGAAGAGCGAATCAAATAAGATAAAAATTAGAATAAAGCATTCGTAATTAATCTTTTCTAAGATTGCAGGGTGGTTTATAAGTAACTGTGATAATTATTGTTTGAAACCTCTACAAACATATGAACAGATCTATTTTATACAATGAACGATGTGCCTGGTATCCGGATATCACAAGAGATTATATCTTCTAAGCCTGCAACAGATTTTTATGACCCAGTTCCTATTGGAAGCCAATGTAAAATTCTAAAACACTTGTGTCGTGACTCAAGTTCAAATTCATACAATATTTAGTAAAATCTGAAATCCTTATCATTAAACCCCAGATCATTATTCGCGATCGAAATTTGAAAAGCTAGTGACAATGAACATTTGGATTTGGTTTTGGTTCAACACCAATGAGTAAGCGCAAGTTGGTTTAATGTTGCGATAGACCAGACAAATTCAACTAATCTTTTTAAACGAGGCGCCGTCGGTGCTTAGTTGTGTGTAGCGAAGGATTGTTGATAGCGATCTCAAGGATACTGGCAGGGTTAATCAGCTGTTAGATAAGATAGCAGCTTTCAGGCTTTAGATAGAACGTCTGACCTTAGGCTACCTGTTACGTACCTAGTACCCGTACTGCCAATTAAATAGCTATGCAAAAAGTCTAATACACTAAGTTCGTTGAATATTTACTACATAACATTATATGTAACACGAAAGTGTTTTATGTAACTTTCTTTGGTACTCTTTCTCGTAACTATTAAGGTATCAACGGATAGTTTTTTTTTTTTTTGCATGGATTTACATTACCTCTAGATTGAAAAGTGTCAGACTACTTTTTGGCCAGGGGAAATAAAAGGCTCCTACGAGATAATAGAATAACGCAAAAGCCGCAGGTGGTTTTTTACAAATATGTATCATACTAGCTACCTGCCCCGGCTTCGCACAGGTGTTTTATACTTATAAACCTTCCTCTTGAACCACTTTATCTATTAAAAAACCGCATCGAAATCCGTTGCGTACTTTTAAAGATATTACCATACATAGGGAAAGACAATGGGAAGCAATTTTGTTTTATACTGTAGTGATTGTGCACATTTCGATACTGATATTACATATTTTTGACAAATTTTCATAGTGTTGTTAGTATATGGATAAACGTAGTTTATTGCAACTACCCTTTCTTTAGGAACTACATTTACGTAAATTTATATCAATTATTAGTTTCCGTTTTAGTAGTCATTTCATTTTGTAGATTAAGGTATTGTTTAATGGAATAATTTATTTAAGTAAGTACTTATAATATACAAAGAGAGAAATGTTTTTGGTTGGCTAAAAATTTCGCTGAATAATATGTGTGTACCCATGAATTGTCTAAACTACCTACCGAACTATTTTAATCGTGCTTTTTGTTTGCATATTGTGTTGACGTTTTTGATTTACTTTTACTGGTTTATTTACGTTAAAATTGTTAATTGCTCATACAGAAGTTAAATAGCCCACTGACCCATATGTGCATGTTACTGTAATGTAGTATTTAAGATTATCACATAGGTAAGTGAGACAAAATGTTTCTTGTGATACATCAATAAAGATCTTTGAACCTATATTAGAGCTCAAAAAATAAATATTTTAATAAAGAATTTTAGAAAAACATAAATGTAAATAGAATCAACGATTTTGTTAAAAAGCCGACTTTCTTCGTTTCGGCCGATTCTTTATAGCCATTTACAAGACATTGTGGCCTAATGATTGCCAAAATAGGCTGTTATGTCCATACCTAGCGCTGTAATAAAAAACGTTCTTAGTTTCTAAGTATAAGCAGATTTATCTAATCATAAACTAAACAAACTGGAACCTTACAATTCTTATATGAGTAAGGTAAAAATGTCAATTTTTAATTGGATACATTTTATGATTGAAATTAGTACAATAATTATACAAATAATAAAATATGTAATTAAAAAATATATGTAGCATGAAAACTCTACCTACAAGGTAAGACGACTGGATCATCGACTTGGCATTTTTTCTGTTTTGGATGCAAGCTGCAACCAATTGTGTTTTTTTTTTGTACTTTGATTATTATCTTTTTAGATACCGAATTGGCTGAACAAAACGGCCCAAAAAATACTATTGCCTATTGTATTAAATTATATTGCATAAACACAGATATTAGCTATGAGTGTATAAGAATTGAACAAGTTTTGACAGTTTAGAGATAATATTTTCGCGCACAATGTCTAAAATCTGGACGATTTTCTTTGTGAATTGATGTTATTTCTCTAAGGAATTGATGTTTATGTTTGTCAATCTCGATCTCAATGAAGTAGGAAACTAATACTTCATTGGTCCATCTAGATAGATACATAAACAAAGGTAAGGTTTATAGCTGAAAAGAAGAAAAAACTGAAAAAAGAGGCGCCATCTGGAGGAAAATGCTAGAATTACAGAAAAGTTTAGTACGGTATTTCATTATTTGGTTACGTGAAAACCTAATAAATGTGCCATCTATGAAAAAGCGTAGAAAGTACGACAGAGTTAAGCAATGTTGAAAATCTCTAAGTACACTCGTTATGGAAGTAGTGTTGGAGAAAGCTACGCGAATAACTAGTAGACCTTGGTTAGTGCAGCATTTTTATGTAGGTGGCGCTAGCTGTTCTTTTTGTCATGTTAACGTAAAATTCTTAGAGGTTCGATATGCAAAAAAATTTCAGTGATATTTACTTTTTTTTTTGCTTTGCTGTAGCACTTACTTTATCAATCATCAATTAGGTAATATTTTGTAGCGGTGTAACACACACACTCGGTACCGTACACATGTAGGTATAAAGGTTCCATTCAGGGCCTACCGAGTTATACATAGGTCCTAAGTTTTAAGTATACTAGGTGGAAGTACCCTTCAAAGTCCGTCTGGAGAAGTACTTAATAATAAAGTACTTTGTCAATTATCAAATAATATTTTGTGGTAATCGGACCAGAAAATATGTAATTATTTAATTCTGTTTGGAGAGCCCTTTTGTAGCGTACGTATGGAAAATTGTGTTTCATATACAACAGAATTAAAAAATAATAATAATTGAGTTCTAGTTTGAATGGCAATGTATCTAGACTTGAAAATTTTGTTTACTTTTTATAGAAGTCTGCGCTGCGCCACAGGAAAAAATGACAGAGATGTGAAATAATTATATTATAAGGCGTTAAGGTATTTCACTGCGAGATCTAGCGAAACGCTGCAGTTTTATAGAATTTTGTCACACAAATTGAGCTGCACACTTATTGCGTAGTAAAAGAGCTTTTTCATGTGACTTCACACTCCTTGTGGTCCGCGCATTGCAGTTTGGCATTTTCATGACCTTATACCAGTATTTTAGTTCTTTCTTTCATCCTTCCATGTTTATTTCAAGTTTCTCATATTCTTATAAATTCTATTTCAATCAGAGAGTGCGTCAAAACATCATAAAAAATATTATGTTGACATAACATTTAATCAGGCGTGACCTAATTGATGACTGCTAGTCTAAATTTAGCATTGTCTAGCCGTTATCTAGAATGTTGTCCATAAAACCATATAATACTTACTAGCTTGTGAAGCATAGCATAGAAGAACACGGTGTCACGGTGGGGACATAGTCCAGCTCCAATATCACAGAAGTCACGGCCGGTCATTTCAATACGACATTGATGAAGTCATACGACAATATTAGCTTATTGAGATGTTTATTCTAGATTGCAGTGCTTATTCATACTTAAATGGTAGGTGGGTATGCGTTTACGTTATGATATCCAATATATATTTGTAGGTCTAGTTTAGCGGTCTAGTTAGTCAAAAGGCTTTTAGCCATAGAGAGTGTAGAATACAATAGTTCGGTTCGGCAGAAATGGACAATATGAGTCAGTAACTAATACCGAATAAATGGACTAATACTAGGGGCAATGTACCTCGTGTAATGCTTAGACTCCGCTGAAGCAGAGCCTAGTAGCCAGGAGTCATTTAGTTTACTGCATAAATGTTAAACAAAACACGAACGCGCACAGAGTTCAGTTATTTTTTCGTGTCTAAGCAAATACGCTACAGGTATATCTATAATTAGCATTACACGTGTATTTGTAATGGTAAAATTGGTTTGTTTTGTCTGCATTGCAGTTTGGGAAACGAGCAATAATAGTAGTTTTGCAACGGCCCTGTCACAGTCACCGGTGTTCGCAGTGAAGCAACGTTGCTAGAAAATGCTCCACTTACAGCTGACATACATCGCATGCTTCTTTTCACTAGTAAAAACATTGTATCTAGTGTAATACTTGTTCCAGACATACCGCTAACTCTCTCTCTTTATCTCAATGCACTAGCTAAATGAAGCATCGCTAAGTAAGTAGCTCTAATGAGTGGGAGATAAAAACACCTATTCTGTACCTCGAGTGCTAACTCTTTTACAAATTATAATAGAAATATTTATATGACATTTAAAAATTAATTATATTTAAATGTAACTTTTTTAAAATACAAGCTTTAGAGATTCTAGATCCTTTACTTGTCTTGGTTAGCACTCTGCTGCTCTATGATGTCATATAGCAGCAGAGTGCTAGCCAAGACAAGTAAAATGAGCTCAAACACGGCAGGTCTATTTTGGTTAGTACAAAAGTTCATATGGCCACCTTCCGACTCCACCATCAGATCAGTTCCATGGTACCATATGGCATTGTCACGCAATATATAAATTTCAGCTCAATCGGAATTTGGGAATTGGTTAAATTTAAATTGCAAGATTCCACCCGAACTTACAAAGGTACATACATACATCCATTGCAAGTTAAATAAAAGATCAATTGACACTAAATTTGTTTGAGCAATACTGGTCATGTTCTTTAATATACTTAAGTATAGCGACTAGTTGCTACATGGAGATATTCTACAGGGCAAACAAACGCACAAAATGAAATTCGTTTAAGTACCAACATGTATGTTACACTCCTACAACAATGTATTGCTTTCAAGGTTTAATGTTGATGATGATCAGTAATGAACTCCATAGCTTAACTGAGCTAAGTTTAACTAAACTAACCACCTACTGTCTAGATTTAAAAAACTAATCAATGAAAGAAATCAAACATGATAAAATAATGTTAAATTTATTCATTACAAACTATTTACACTTTATACAATACACTTATCAATATCCTCTCTATTTCCGAGGCCAAATTCAATATTAGATACTTAATTTTATAGGCAACAAACTTATCGTAGATTAGAGCCTATTGGGGTCAGGTGCATTGTTATCAGATGTATTCGAAAGGTATATGGCAGGCTCTCCTGACGACAAGAAGGGGCAGCTGCGGCAGGCAGACCACGAAGAATATTGCAAAAGGACTGAAGAGGATGCAAGCCCCGAGCCAGACCATCAGTAGCCACGTGGGTAGGAAACCCAGTTGGTCGAACATTATTTCTCTATCCGCACAATCGCATCTGTTTCATAATACAGTTGAAGCTAGAGTCCGTGTTCCGTTTGCTGACAGCGCATGGGTCGAGCTGATGGTCACGTGCGTTACGAACGCCACCTATAACAAAAATAAAGCCTTTTAAAAATAAATCGAAAAGAAAAATATGATACAGGACCTGTAGTTTGTCAAGTTTTTACGGGTTCAATACAGAGAGATTATCAAAATTTTGAGTTTTAGTAGAGTTCGTGTATCTGCTATTTCAATGATCGTAGTATACGCTAACTCTACTAACCGGGTAAAAAACTTGATAAATTTATACTACGGGAACCGGACACATAGTAGGTACAAAAGTAATTGTCGACAAGGTCATAAACATTTTCTGGAAGATTACCAGGGCCAGGAAAATGCAGCGGAGACCATGCAGCCTCAATTAATGACCTAATCAAGACCAAAAGAGTACCTATGCAATTACGTATCTTGGAAACCGCTATTAATAATTAATTTAATGGAAATGTAAATTTAGATATGTACAATAAAAAACGTGTGTGTGGCATAATAAAAATGAAATAAATATTCCTATATTGATGCCCTTGTTTGGGTTGAATTGGTTTACTCTGCATCAAGAAAGCTGCAGCGCTAAGAAAAAACGTATCTTTTTTGTCAAAATTGAGAAATTAAAATACACAAGTTCGCCTTTTTTTATAGATTCAGAATATACATTTAATTCAATTAGGAAAATAAAATTTGAATTAATTAATGTTAAATACCTATACATATTATGTTGGTTTTTCTCTTAGCACGGCGGAATAGTGAACACATTGCATGAAACGTTTACGTAAGGAAGTTCCTTTTCCATTATTAGTACCCGATTTTTCAAGAGTATCATATTAAATAGACATCAGTTAAGTATGTCTTGGGTATATTACTTATAATTATAATAGGTATATTTCTAATAAGTTTCATCTTAACTTTGTGGCTATTTTGCCTTGCCTGATCTTAAGCAGAGTTTCATCGATTTTCAGGCACATAATATAAAAGATGCTCCGTAGATGTTGTTGACTGTTTTAAAAATAGCCCTGTACCATTTGATTGGATGTAAATAGATGTTCTACCGATTTGGAGTAGCACATCAGTAGAGCTTCTGAATGGTTCTTGTAAAATCCATTTATATCCAATTTGTTCTCATCTTACAAATAAACCCTGTTTGTGGATAAACAAAACAAATTTACATCGAAATTACATTATTTTAGCCCAAAATTAATGAAAATTGCGTTTTAGTTTTTTTCGTATCGAATATAACACTGTAAAATATATCTAGGTACAACTTTTATAAATAACTTATGTAGTTAAGCTTATAAATATGTACCTAGTGTCGTGTACATTTTTAATTGCTTTACAATAAATACAATACCCATATAATACACCTAAGAATAAAAATAAAGTCCTTATCTTGAAAGTAATTATGAAATATTGCACTGAGATAATTGTGTTTGATAATTGGACGTACGTTGTATGTTTTACTGCATTTTTACTTGTATTATCTGATAATTTAAATACGCAAAACTATTGATTGTAAATGTACATTAATAATAACTATGGTACACATTGACAAGAAGACTAGGAAGAATGAAAGTTAATTTATTATGCAATGGTTAATATATTAGTTAGTACTATGTAGGATGACAAGCAACCGACACGTACCAGGAAACACAACATAAGACCCACAAGGTGGACTGACTCTTTAAGAGACCGCAGGATTTCGTAGACCAAGCCGCTTCCAACCGGTCATATTGGAGAATTAAAGGGGAGAGCTATGTCCAGCAGTGAACGTCCTACAGCTAAAGGAAGGCCACAACTATCCGTGGAACCCATTTTATGCAGGTATGTAAATACTTTATTATACTAAAGCTAAACTATGCTATTCTTTGCTCATATCTTAAAAATGCGAAAAGATGAGATCGACATACACTTCCTCTTGGGATTTGAAGTTGGTATTTCTGGATTATAAATTCCATTGTTTCCAAGCATGGCCACCGTATCTTTTATAATACAACGACCATCAATATGGAAGAAAAAATTCCAAGTCGATGTACAACGACTTAATAGGTACTAAAATAACATCATAATCTAGAGTGTTAATGCAAATAAATAGATCAAACATATTCGATGAGGTGTCTTTGTGATATCTGTATCTTACTTGTGATATAGGTTACAGGTACTTACAACAATTCTCTTTAGTAAATGAACAAATCTTAGTACCTACATCCATAAATAAAATGTAGTACAGCTTGATGCCAACTATACAACTTTTCTACAATATCTAATGGGTCAGCAATAAAATTATTCCTTTAACTTTTAGATGTTTGAGGTCAGCGTATGTTTACTAACATTCTGTTAAAACCCGCCTTTATCATCCTCTGACCACACTCACAGTAGATAAACTTTACAAGGGGATCTTCAAACTAGGCTAAAATTAACTTATCGGCTTTGTTTATCAATGTTATGTCAACTGGGAGCTTAATAATTATAATCTACTTTAATGTACCTATATGACTAGTATACTAAATTTTAAGTTTGTCATATTTTAACATGTAGATAGATATAAGTAGGTACAAAAAAATTGGTAAACATAACAAATGACTTAGATTATTAAAATATAATTAGCTTCAAAATTCAGGTTGTCTTTTAATTTTTGTTTGGGGAGTTTATGGCCCAGAAATTGGCATTTAAAATTATACTGGGTTTATTTTGATGTGTACGTAATTGGCTATAAATAAATACGCGATGTATCAGCTTATTAACACCATGGTCTGATATATCATAAGGTTGTGTGTAATTTTAATTTATTTATTATCACTACTTAGGATTGAAATAATATACAGTTCTTTGTACTATCTACTAGTAGACAGGTGTGTCACCGCGAATCCCGCTAAGAATAGAGTTTGAAAATTGTAATATTGTGGAATGAATTTGTAGATGTACCTACGAAATATATCAATGATATATTTCATTTTATCTGTATTGGTATTATGGTCTTTCTTATTATATCGATCTTTATTCTGTACAACACTCTCTTTTAGACTAGAATTTGGCATCAAGAAAGGAGCAGCTTCAGTACTAGCCCATTTTAAATAAAAAAAAATGCTCTAGGTAATGCACATTTATAGGTACATGGCGACTTGCCTTGGGATGTAATCTATGGTTGCGATGCCATAAGCGACAAAAAAATGTGGCCTTTGCCAGACAGGTGTTACTATAATTTAAATTAACACGTTTTATAACATTACGTATTGCTTTGGCAATGGAATACCACATCAACATGTGACAATACATTATATACTGTTTTCTAACTAATTCATCTGCTGTGGGTGGTAAATAAAAAGTATTTACATACTAAACCACCAACTAACTGATCTTTTAACTTAGTAGATACCTACTCGTAAGTCAATCTGCGGGCGTTCTAGCACAACAGTGTAACAGGTTACAAAAATGGCTTTTATTACCTCTAGACTACCACATGTTACATTTACCAATTTAGAACATTTGCATGGAAAAGAATAGCGTAATTTAGAAGAAGATTTATTGCATAACGTGATGTTTGGCAAAGGTTTCATAGGTGTATAATATTATGCTCATCATCATGACAAACTTTACTACTATCGGATCACCTGTAAGATTTAAAAAAAAGCTGTTCCGATTTAAAAGTTCATTGACTCTCGACAAAATATTATAAACAATAAATCCTTCTTCTTAGAAGTTGTTTGATTTTTAAAAAATTTCATAAGCTGTGCTAGACGTACGTTTTAAATCTATTCTATTTTCGCGCTTGAATTATGCCAAATTTCATCAAATTATATCGAAGTTAAATGTTTGCTTTACCTATACATAGAATTGCGATTAAAATCTAATTCGACAGAGATGCCCTTTCGATATTATTTAGAGCATGACATTCCACAAAATTCATTGGGTAATCGAACCTTTTCTGTATTCTAATTGATTTATGTTCAATGAAATTGTTCTATAATGTTTAAATTAATTATTGAAGTGGAATAAGAAGACAATCCTTAAATGCATTAACTTTTGAATCACTGAGTGACGATGCAACCTATTTAATTGCTAGATGTCAAGCTTTATATGTTTTGTCACTACTTATTTATCCCAGTTAAAAATAGAACAGTGTGCACAGAATAATTAACTTATTAAAACCCTGTGCAGCGAAGCGTTTCGTCTATTACTCTAAGATGTAAAATCTCTTCTTATCCACGGAATAGGCCCTATTACATTCTTATCCTGAACTGTCGCTGTAAGCATTGTCCTTCAATACGAAACACAGTGAAGTTGAAGAATGAACATCAACATTCTTGTTGTACTAGGGGGGTATTTGTTTCCACACTAATATGAAATTATACCTACTTGTAATATTTAAGCTTTTTAAGGATAAACACTGCAAGTTTTCGTCAATATGTCAATAACTAATGTCAAGTAAGAGCAACAAATAAGGATATTTTCAACCAAACATTTTCTTCCCAAGAGAAGTATAATAAATCAATGCGCCCGGAATGAAAAATGAACGCTATCTGTCGAAATCTCTATCGTTTTTAAAGATTTTTTTCACACAACTGAACACGAAAATGTTCGGTCACCAGTGCTAGGTGATCGGTACGAATTTGTTTTTACGTAAAATAATTTGAGGCAGTATGACGCATAAAACAAGTTTTAAACTTAGTGAGAAACATAAACACGTTAATGGTATCTACCTTGAGTTTATACTCGCGTGGTCTTTGGGCCAGCCACCTTTGACAAAGTGTATCAAAAACATAACCTAATAGTGAAAGGGAGTTTTATGAAGATTTTCTTTAGCGCACCCACTTGGATTTTACATGCCCTTACGGTGTGACAATTAACAGTCAGTAATACTAAACTGTCCAATATGTCAAGAATTCAATGTCTTAATCTCTCTCTTTCTAACAACAAAGATTACCTAAGATAAGTTATTATTACCTAAGATAAGTAGATATTACTTAGCAACAATCTCACCTGATTTGAAGCAAAGGCACACTCAAAAACGTAACACATTTTCTAAAAGCATTGCACTTACTTCTCAATCTAAGATTTAACACAACTTGTATTAACAAATAACAAAATCACTATTCGAAAGAAACACGTTACTGTTTCAAATGAATCAAGGCTAATGTGTAATATTATTTATCTGAGCAGCAGAGCGGATTACGCAGTCTCAGTAATCGACCAACCGGTTCTGTTGACATTGACGTTCATTGTTCCACATAGAGCACGCTTGCGCATCTTCTTTGTTCTTTAATGTTCCATTCGCTTTTATCCCTTAGCTATTGACTCTAGGAAATATATCACATAGGTCATAAGCATACAAAGCACAGGAAATTGATAAGGAAACAATTTGGCGTAGGCCAAACTAACCACAGCTGCCGTTCTGTGCCGCACGCCCCGTAGGTTGTTTATCCCGGCGTCAGGGTGCGAGCCACGTGCTCCATTCTAAAACACTGTCACTTTCGATACACGGGTGCGGTACGAGATTGGTATGTTGTGTGGTCCGAGTGCTGACTGTGGCGAGCCGGCAACGGCGGCGTGGCGCATGCAACCTTAGGTTTCGACACCGCCGCCGCCGAGAGGGGAAGTCGCCTGAGCTGGTGAAGGCGTCTCCCTCACTCGCGCGGGGCAGCTGGTGCTGCATCACTTGCAGCCTGCGCTCGAGCAGACCGCGACCGGTCGACCTTCAACATCTACCATTATTGCTATAAACTAGTCTTTTGCAATCGCGTGTAAATACCCTCCTTGTGCCACTTAAGATAGACCACGTTCTTTCGAATGACGAGTTTTAAAGCTTATTTAATCATCCGATTTTGACGACATTGGAGGTGTTTGCGTGTTGCGAAAACGTAGCATGTGAAGTTTAGAGTTCAAGGTCGCTGATAGGAGCACACCAAGAGTAGTAAAGATGCCAATGTCACTGTGACATTGGTGGTTTGTTTGTAAAAACTTGACGAGAAGGTCATTTTTGATATAAACTTGTAATAGAACATACTCCACAGATTCATAACAATATACAACGTAGTTGACCAATGAATTTTCTAAAATTGAATTTTTTAATATTCGCTTGTTAAGTTACAAATAATTGATGTATATTTATTACTTTTCTAGGCAGTAACGATATTAGAACAAGTAGAATTTTGGGTCACTATTATTACTCTATTTCAATTAAATGCCAGATACAGAAAGCTAGGCTAGATTGTAATATGTGCATTGTGTTTATTTACGAGTACATTTGTCCCAATAACAATCCGGAGTCACTGGACTCAATCCCCACCTTGATCGGAAAATTGCATCAATGTAAATCGGCCTTAAATACATTAATATTCAGTTTTCTTACACAATCTCCGTGAACTTTTTGACGTGGGTCTTGCAACCACATCGGATATAATTGTACCTATGACCTTTTTGTCTTTCTCGTAGTATAATTTTACTGGTGAAAATTATACTAAAATTACAAAAAGAAAAAAGAACGAAATACAAAACAAGCCAAATATATTTACCAAAATATAGAGTTTGTGCAGTAAAAGCTTGTAGAGTTAAGTCCTGTAGAGTTAGAAACTTGGCTCTACTCGTACATGACATCTGACAACTTATTGATAGTGCGAACTGCGAACTGTAGTCTCACCTTGGCCCCATTTTACATAAAAATGTTTATTGTTGGATTATTTTTTCTTCAAATTACAGTTATCACCAGAGAACTATGACAGATAAATATAACGTTTTCCAAAAACATATCAGCAGTACCTACCTACTTGGATGAGACTGGCGCATTACAGAGAAAATTGCCGATTGTGGGAGGAGTCTCATGCCCTGCAGTGTGCTGAAATAAGTTGCCAATAATGATGATGATGGAAAAAGTAAGTTCATATAAACCGGGTGGCTAGCCCTCGTGTCAGAGTTTTTAAGCTGTCTGAAGGCATCTGACATGGCTAAACGGTGAAAACAACCGGTACCTTCAGTTTAATGTGTCATACGAGCCATGGTAGCGCTCAGTTGTAAATACCACCCGCGGTGACCCATCCGAAGCCTGATCGTGGCGAACGTTGCTTAACATTGGTGATCGCTGACAAACAGTCAAACTACGCTATGAGCGCTACAATTAAATTTATATTCATAGATGAATAAATCTACAACCATTGAAAAAATACCTAATAAATCAATCTTGCTTATATATATAGATGTATCTTATGCTTATCACTAATAATATATCAAGTTAATTAGAGCCTGAAATTGCAAAACTCTTCCGGAAGGATAATGGTTATGAATTACCTTGAAGGAACAGTTCCCAAGAGATAAATTAGTATCGATTATGTTGTTCTCAACTATTTAAAGACAGCTCTGAAATTGCTGCTTACCCTTTTTCAAAGAAGAAATAAAAATGATTGTTCTTAAAAAGAAAAAGACGTGTGGCACTCGGGGACTGCCGCGGTAAAGCTATTGCATTTTTACAAGTACAGCTATTCACTGTTGTACATAAATACCTATACACCTATATACTTTCTCATAAACAGCTGCTTATGTATTCGTCCGATTTCGGAGCAGCTCGTCTCGTTTCGTGCGAGTTTCGTAGAGTCGTACAATACGTCTAATCGCACACAACGCTGTGTCGAAGACTGCCGAACTGAAACGACGATGCACGGCCTTCAAGCCACACCTCCTTGCCCGTCGGAGTGGGGAGCGTGAGGTTTTTTCGTTACGGAATTTCTGGATTCGGTCCCCGCGCTCAAGGCCCGCGATAGAAGCTATGCAATAGCTTAAAAAAAAAGATATAAGAAAACTTAAATGAGAAAAAAGAAAATGAGTTTGTGAAATAGAAACATAATTTTATTATGTATCTTTGGACACAAAAATCAAATCTGATGACGTATTCTAAAATTAGACTGAATAATTTATTCATGTGATCGTAGGTCACTTAGATAATATACCTACAGGTATTGCATATACCTACACAACTCAGAGAAAATTACTGTAAGTAACATTTAAGACCTTCAAAGGTCTGTAGATTATGCAAGGTTTTTTATGTAGTAGTAAAGTAGTTTTGTTGTAGTAAATAAAGGCACTTTTGCCCGATAAAAAAAAGTCATATTTAAGTATGTTTCTCCATGCGTTAAGTCTACGGAAATCAGTATGCCCTTTTCTTGATCTTTACGGTAAAATACATTGCAATACGAGTAAGACAAGTGCATGCATAATAAAATCAGTAAAGTTATTACTGGACTGATTAAGTACGCATTTATTGACCTTACTATAACCCTATAAAATTTACACAATAAAACTGAACCTAATCGACTTCAGTAGACTCTTTATTTTTAACCGACTTCGAAAATGGTGGAACTTCTCAATTCGATCAAGTATGCGTTTTCACGTGCATATCTAAACAAACTAAAGCTTATTTTTTACCTAGAATAACCGATTTTGATGATTTTTAGGGTTACGTACCCAAAGGGTAAAAACAGGACCCTATTACTAAGACTCCGATGTCCGTCTGTCCGTCTGTCTGTCACCAGGCTATATCTCATTAACCGTGATAGCTAGGACGTTGAAATTTTCACAGATGATATATTTCTGTTGCCGCTATAACAACAAATACTAAAAATTTAAAAAATATAAATTTAAGGGCTCCTATACAACAAACCTGAATTTTTAGCCGCTTTTCGCTCCCTATTAATAACGGTAACATGTAGATGCTTGAAATATTAACAGAATATTTAGTTAAATATTTACTAAAAATAAATATTTAAATTAAAATAAATTAAATATTTATTTTTCCCATACAAGTAACGTGATTTTTTGCTCAATAATAATAACGGCAACGGGAAGATGCTTGAAATATTCACAGAATATTACGTTGTATATACCCTTCAAAAATAAATAACTAAATTAAAATGAAATATATCAAGGGGGGCTTCCATACGGTACGGAACCCTTCGTGCGCGAGACCGACTCGCACTCGCTGATTATTTTATCTGACAGCTGCTTTTCTTATTAGTGGTTCCATTATAAAATAATCAAGACCAGTTATTTTTAAGTTTTCTTAATAATACGTATTTAATTGACTTCAATTTGAGGTCAGTCGACTTCACAATAAAGGCAATTACTTAAATTTTGTTTTTGTAAAAAAATAACTAAATACATACTTAAATTATACTGTAGTGGAGAGCGACGCAACTCGTCACAATGTATGTTAAAAATTACATATTAAATTATATTTCAGTTGCTAATATTGTTGTGTAAATGTACCAATTACATTGTTCTTTGTTATCAATTATCACCTGAGAGCATTAAAGCCTACTTTTCGCTATCACGCATCAGAATGTGGCCTATGTGTGTGGAACCTAGTCCGATTTCCTGTATTGAGCAAAAACAAAAATAATTACTAATGAGGCATTTTCCTCATTTTAAGTTACGTAAGTCAGATGATAATTGACATAATCGTTATACAGCAATTTTCTGGCCTTTGTTCTCGGACATGGATGGAATTGTCCCACTGACTTACAAAAAAAACATACTTCACCTTGCTTGTGCTATACTAAAAGTGGGTGCGAAATCTTCACAGATGCATCTTCAATATTCTCTGGCTGGCTGGTGGATTCACGTATACGCTAATTTATTCTAATTCGCTAATTTATTCTACAAAATTTTAGTTCTTTTCCTTCAGCGTAAAGTCAGTAGTGGTGTGAAAATCTTTAGATAAATCCTAAAAAACTCATAGATACGCGCAGAACCGCGATTTGAACCCTCGATGGTTTAAAAACAATGCAAGTATAACTTGACAGAATGAACTTAACTAAAATTAATGATATGCTCGTAACTTGACAAAACTGAGGAGAAAACTGTACTGTAACGGCATTTCTTAAATAAATCACTAATAAACTTAGGGCTACCCCTGAAAGCAGATTGGATTACATAGACCACGCTGGCCCAGTGCAGGTTTATGGATTCACATACGCCAGCTAATTTATTCTACAGACATATATGTACAAGTTTTTTTCCTTCACCGGAAAGTCAGTGTTGTGAAAATCCGTAGATAAATTCCATAGAACTCATAGATACGCACGGAACCGCGATTTGAACCCTCGACCTCACGATTGTAAGAGGTGAATAATTTGATTAAATCCCAAAAACTTTGGATTAAAAAAACTGTTCAGAGATAACTTATATAACTTAAATATAAACAAATAATAATAAAATTACCATTAAATACTCGTATCTTTATTGCTCACGTTATGCACTGCATGAGTCAATTACCAGTTTCACTTTCTTATTCCGTGATTTTCAAGTCTAAAGCTGGATCCTCACATAGCTACTATGTAAGTATATTAATCGCTAGTCGTATTCGCATATTTATATAATAGCCGAAGAATGAGGTGGTTAGTATTCACCCACATTTTGGTCTATACGGACGAACACGACGAATATGTAAACACGCGGACTCCTGTATCCGCTAGCTTGTTTGGACGAAATGTTCGTGCTATACTACCACGAACATATGCAATTATCATAGAAAATATACATGAACACCAAATAGCGATGTGAGAACCTAGCATAAAGATGCTAAACATGGAAGCACGTGTACAAATTAATGATTATGCTGATGATTTTGTTTTGACCTCAGCGAGATAATAATTTTATTCTTAACTCTGACCTTTGAAATGCATTAATTTATCTTAACGTTTTCTTTAGATACTGCGGATATATGTAGGTAAGTATTTGGTACAAAAAAAATGAACTATTTTATGACATATCTTTTTAAAAACTTTAAAGAAAACGGCATACCTAGCTACACTTAATTTTAGACAACATAAACACCTAAAAATAATCTTTTGTTTATTTTACCTCCATACTTTATTCAAATGTTCAACAATATATCCGTAACATATTTTTCTATAATCGAATAAAAAAGATTGTATGTTGGCATTCAGTTCATAAAACGCATATACTTACTTAGGTATATCAAATTGGGCACATCAGACTCATCATACCACATAACCATTCAAATGCAGAAAATGGTAGATGTAGTGACTGAAATCAGCGTGAAAAGCTTTGGCTATTTCAAATTGGATAACGTATACAGAAGTAAATAATACATTTGTAACTAAATGATATAGTTAGCATTTGCTAACTAACACTGACTATTTTTCTGTTAGAAGATTAATTTAATGATCCTAGAAAAAAAAGACACTTCAGAGTTACTGTATCTGATGTGGGTAAATTTTACTCGAAGATATAATTTCATAAAAAACTTTGTAAATTTTCAAGCTCTAGCTTTATAAATGTAGTTTCTAAGTATCATACATAATTAATACTTTTAAAAAGTTGTTGCTAAGTGTCTATCCAGCCAATCACTCGTCTGGAAGTTTCCTAAACATTCTTGATTTCTTTCGGTCTGCAGAGACGGTCCAGGCGGGTGTCGGGTGATCATTATCCTGGCACCGCCGGACCTCTTGGATTTGCCAACGGTTGGATTACAGCCCTCGTTACTCAAACGAGAAATAAATTACATTCATTTAGACAAAAGATCTTATCTTTTAGGGTCAAGTTCAATTTACACTAGCTCTACGGACTGGTCAATCGGGGATAAGTACGAAGGCTACATACATATAGGCTTATATACAACTGTGCTGAATAGAACAGTTCCTTTCAGGAATGTTTAGAAAATACCCAAATTACTTCCAAGGAGGAAATTACATTGTCGTCATATACATCTATTTTATAGATTATATCGGCCAAGTACGAGTAGGACTCGCGCACGCAGGGTTCCGTACTGTACGGGAGCCCCCCTTAAATATTTATTTTAATTTAATTATTTATTATTGAATCATATATACAACTAAACATTCTACAAATATTTCAAGCATCTACCTGTTACCATTATTAATATCCAGCGAAAAACTGTTAAAATTCAGGTTTATTGTACGGGAGCCCCCCTTAAATAATAAATTTATTCTGTTTTTAGTGTTTTTTGTTATAGCGGCAACAGAAATACATCATTTGTGAAAATTTCAGTTTTCTAGCTATAACGGTTCATGAGATACAGCCTGGAGACAGACGGACAGCGGAGTCTTAGTAATAGGGTCCCGTTTTTACCTTAAGGGTACGGACCCCTAAAATCACTATAAAAGTTTAAAACCTATCATAAATGAATTAAAACGACTCAAAAACCTTAACTAACTATAAAGTTGTAAAAAAAGCTCATAATTTGCTTACGTAGAGTAACAATATTCTTGGGGAAATCTTTGGACTCTACTGTCCAAGAAAGAACATCAATATAATTAAGTATTAGTGTACGTATAAGTTAATTATGATGTCTGCTTATAAATACTTAGTATGTTGTTTCTGTATTTCCTACGGACCAACCAATTACAATATGCAGAGAATATTTTACAAAAATATAAACACAAATTATCTTTACTAATCCCGAAGATATTTTTTTGATATGTAATTAAATTTATATGTAGGTACTTGTTTCTTTATAAACGTCCATAAAGACTTGAAAAGTATGCATTTTTTTTACAGTTTCACAATAAGTATTCACAATCAAGGGCGCGACGTTGTTGATTCATAACAAACAAAAAAATCAGAACCTTTTGTTTTCGATTTCTTGTTTTTCTTTTTCTTTTGTGTGACGGTGCGTAGAATTTACTCAATTAAAATTATGAAGCAGTAGAGTTAAATTATGATATTTTGGATTTCTGACAGGTAACAATTAAACAGTGAGTTAAAACTCCAAATATTTAGTAAACCTACAGTAATTAAGTATTTACTGAAGAATATTCAATTCTTACTAACATTAAGAAATATCATGGCCTCGTATGAAACCATTTGCTAGCATTGGAAAGAGATAAGCTCCATAATTTGATATGCCTGTAGAAGAAATTAGAAGGCCTAAGGTAATTTACCAATCCGCAACTGGACGTGGGTGGATATGGCTCAATCTCCCATAGAAGGTAGACAGACCTATATCCAACAGTGGACAGCTAAAAAGTATTCAGTACCAGTAACGTTTAAGTATTCAGTAAATGTATACAGTACCCTAAGACTTACTTGTTGACTATCTACAATTTGTGTCGATAAATTGACGATTTAAATAGCATCCTTAAAAACCTGTCTCCATATAACATCTCTCCAATACTCTAGACAATTTTACTCTCGTAAGTAGATGAAATAAAATTACCGTGTGACGTTTTTGCCAGTTACCATGTGTATAAATATTCGCTAGTTGATATGCATTTCATATCCCCTTACACGTTTTGGCGATCGGCCAGCATCTTTCTATTCGCTACATTATTAAATAGATTTAGTTTGACGCAGAACATCTATACATACTTAGTATTTTTTTACTATTGTTTTTGTTTATTCTTTTCTATAAGTATTTTATGAAATTGTAAGCACACCGTCTTTATACACAAATCTGCTATTGTTCACGAAATTAAGCTCATCTCATAATCAGACTAATTCAAAACTGTATATACCTATATGAAATCCTAATGATGCATGCTATAAATATATTGCTATTCTGTATTACAAAGTAATAGAAAGGTATAACATTGTATATTTTATCGTTGTCACGTATCATTGTTGTTGTATTTAGGCCATGTTGTTCTTATTCGATATGGGGGCGATAGGTCTTGCAGTAGGTAGCGACTGAGAATTCCGCCCTCCAGCATCTACACGAAACAGGCTAGCTCAATTACTATCACTACATAGTATAAAACAAAGTCGCTTCCCGCTCTATCTGTTCCTATGTATGGATAGAGTAATTCAAGTGGAAAGATTACATGTATAATACGAGTACACCTATGTGCGAAGCCAGGGCGGGCCGCTAGTTATATTATAAGCTCTTTAAAATAACTGAGTTTCTCTTTGTTTATGGATGGCATATGAGATGTGGATGACGTTGCAAAGGCTGATTTGGGTCATTAAAATTTACCCGACTATATAGGCCAGAAAAGGAGTTATGTTCACTTCATTTGATCGTCTTGATCATTATCCGAGTCGATGTATTTTAGATGGAAGACTGAAGATTTTCTCTTACTAACAGATGGATTTATAATTGACTTTTAAAATATTGTAAATGGTAGGTAGTCAAGTAACCTAATAGTGGGTATACTTACATCATCCACAAATAATCCTCGTTCTTGCTTGTCTGCCTTTGAAGTCCTCCAAATTGGGATCCTGCGAAATTATTAATTTGTTAATATTGTAATGATTATGCATATACGAGTACTAAGTGATGTTATTCAGGACAAACATTTAAATATTCAAAGATTCCGAGAAAAATAAAATTTAGTGCTGGAGAGGAGTATTCAAGACTCAACAAAAATGCATTTAGCATTACAAACTTGAAACACACAGTACGACATCTTTTCTTTTTAGTACAATTTAGAGGGCAAAAAACAATTCCCAATGATAACTTATGCTAATTTTACTAGAGCTCTACTATAACAAAAACGAATCTCAAGTTAACTTTTTGAAGAATTTGTGTCAGTCTTTCTAGAGGTATTTTTAATCTACTTGTTATGTACCTACTCTACCTACATACGTTTACAACTAAACGCAAATTACTAACAAAATAACATCAATTTTATTGCGGAAGTACTTTGTCAGTTTTCATTTTTATTATCGATGACGTACGCAGGGCATTATTGTGATGACGTATAACGATGATTGTTTACGTCATGTCTGGAAACAATATTGACGTAGTTCTAGTGACTTGTAATCAATACAAAACCTTTTCTAGACTTATCGATACAATCAAGGCTTAGATGATAAGTAATGCACATATTGTAGTACATAATAATAGGTTTTATAAAGGCTGATAATATAGATAAGATACGTAATAAAAATAGCCAGAAAATCAGGAATATGATGTTATAAATAAAGTAAGACGGCATTTGTTTATTGTAATATAAATGTTATTGTATGTAGAGTAGGTAAATGTGAATCAGTCATAATGCCAATTCGATGAGTGTATTAGTTACAAAAAATATTGTTTTTGAAAAATATCTCTTTATATTTTACAAATTGTATAATATCAGTTTTCCAGACAAATACCTACAATTACGTAGGGACGTTTACTTAGGTTTGAAAGATTTTTTTTAAAGTTTATTTTAAATCGAAGTTCCTTTTACAGACAAACAAATATACTTATTATGTATTATACTATGAGTATCACAGATAAAATCAGAACGCGAGCTTGACCGAAGACACGATAGAGCATGTTACTTACAATTCGTGCACAAAATCTGATTTTAAAAGTTGTTTAAAAAAACTAATACATACCTGATAAATAAGTACCTATTATTAGTGGGCCTAATTTACGCATTATTAAAACTTTAACAACTATTCCCCTATTCCTTTTTTTTGTCACAGATTGAGCTGTCCTATTCCATCCCCATAATTAATCGCTTTTTCGAATCAATAATTGAAAGATATTCCGCCATATTTATCCTTTTTTCATCGGTCTGTATAAAACCTAATCCTAAATAATTTATTTACGGATTTTCCTGAGATAAAACTATTTATTTATGTAAATAAACATTGTCTTTTAATATCTTGTTACAAATGTCTTTTATTATCTTGTTAGAAATGTAACGTTATACACATTAAACCCTGTTCTTAGGGTGTTGCAAATATAATATAGTTTATATTTATCTACTAGCACGTGTCTTTTAACGTGTCTCGACTAATTGTGCTAAAGAATTAGAGCATTTCAAGTGACAAGTTGATTGCACCTACAATGTTTATCGATAATTAGGCACATTTTAGATAATTATTTAATAAATTATATCACCTGTCTACTTACTTCATGTCATGTTTACTGATACCTCTAAGCGTTTCGAATTTCACATGTCATCTCTCGTCTCATCGCAATTATGTTTTGATATGTAAATTGTGTGTATAGTTAGATATGTACCTACTGTAAGCACCTTCTTGTTGATATTGGAAAGCAATTAATGCAATTCAGTTATCAATATATTATTATTAGATCTTTCATAAAAGACACGTCACAGGAATTGCTACCTACCTGAGTACGCTGTTACATTCCTAATATGTTTTTTTTTGGAATATTACTTTGTAATAAGGAGGATTTAGAATAAATTATGTAGTCATGACTTGTTACAAAAATTGATATGAAAAAGTATAAATAAAACTGTTTTTGTAAAGAAGGAAGTAATTATAACACTGTTTAATGGAAGTATTATTGCTGTTTGCGTAGTTAACTTAACAATTTAAGTATAATTAGTTTTGAACATTAGTACACTTATACCTACTTTTATAAGAGATTAATAAACTTCGGTGTAGATACAATTATAATATTATACGTGTAGAGCAAGGAATCAATGCCCTTGATTCTCATATACCACTTGATTTTCAATGTAATATGTATTAAAGGCCGGATCACACAGAGGCGGGAGCCGCGAGAAAGCGATCCTATAGCGGTCCAGTGTTTGCACTGGACGCGACTGGCGCGATCGCGCCCGCTTGTTAAGTGTCATGTTGCATACAAATTCGAAAATTACAAAAAATCCCGTCGCGGAACGCGATCGCTTTCCTGCACTTCCCGCCTATGTGTGAATCGGCTTTAAGTCTTTCATTTTAATATATCAGAAAAGTATAGCTAACAAAACTAGTAAGAAAAATCATACTATAAAATTGATAAAAATAAATTTAAAAAATACTTCGCTGAATAGCTTCCATCTCTAGGAATCACAGCATAGATTTTTTACAGTAGAATAAGTAATATGTATAGATTTAAACTAAAATATTTGTACTTATAAAGCAATCGGAGTTCCAAGTCATCCAAGAGAGCGCAAAGATATTTAAGACTTACTAATCTATTAAAATTATTTCCTATTTTAAATTAATTGACCTTAGTTTAACCTTCATTTGTCAACAAAAACTCAAGTTCGCGTTTTGTAAAGATCCAATGGCGAGGCTATCAGCTTTCAGATTGGCAACACTACTAAAATATCTGCAGACAAAATTCCTTTTCGAAGATTGAAATATCCCCATAGAAATAAGCTATACTGTATAGCTATAAGTACTTCCTTACCTACTATAACTACTGTAAATGGCATTTTCTAGTTAGCTTATCATAGTTGTGTTTTCACCTTAACCACTGGAACGTCGATGGTGACTGTGTAGTCCAAATGCAAAATGCTCTCAAACGTCGATGGGAACTTTTGTCCAAAAAATAAAATTGCGTCAAACGTCGATGGGAACTTTTGTCCCATTTTGTGATTTTGCAAAAAACAGCTTTAAACCGTAAAGTTAGAGTTCTTTTTCGTAATAACGACGTTTGACGCAAAAATGGATTCGAGACGGCGACGTTTGATGCACAAATAGGCGAAACGACGACGTTCTGTGATACACTTTAAATTATTTGTTACACAAGATGGGTTCATGCATGGTTCGAGCATTCGAACACAACATCGTACAAGAAAGAATCAGTAAATTGAAAAATGTTATTTTTCTCTACAATAAGTAAGTTCATTAGATCTTACTAAAACAATTAAAAGGTTCTAAAAAGCACCCATAATGAATGTAGGTGCATTCTAATTATAGTGTGATATGTCATATTTTGATGGTAGAGCCACACTCATACCTCATTGACCCGACAATTGATGGTCAACTGTGGTAGAAACAATTTATGTATTAGCTGTAACTAGAGCCAAGGCTGGCCACACCATTATATTTATAATTACACTGTAAAACGCTACTCTATGGTATTGACATAGAATCATTTATTGGTACCAGAGTACCAATCATGCAAATTGATATAAATTCAAAGTTGACAATTTGATATAAGTTAAAACTCTACCGCCTTATAACAAAAGATTTAAACACACTTTAAACGCTGTTTAACCGTGCAATTTTGTACTGTTAAACATTGTCTAAAACGTGCGTAAGACTTTTGTGGTAAGACGGTTATTGTCTCATTGGACGAGAAGCCATAAATAAGGGTACCTATTTTTTTCCTGCTCGATAGTTAGATTGGATTTTAACATTCTCTATTTTTGTAGCTATGCCTATACTTTGATACATTGTCAAAGCAAGAAAACAAAAGCTGAAAACCACAACCTGCCAGCTATGCCTTATTGATTATTGCTAGAATAAACGCTAATCTCAATTTCACGATTCAACACTTAACTACTATGTTATTTCTTCATTTCCATGTAAATTATCTCAGCAAATATTTTGCGATGTACGTCCGTTATTATAACTGTCAAGTAAGCAAGAATTTAAAATATTAATTTAAAGTAGGTGTCGATAATTTTGAAATACGATAACTTTTATTTCAATAGGTACGCAACAATTGATTTACTTATGCCGAGTAATTTATTATGTCACTGCAAAAATTGGGACTGTTGAAGTAAGTTAGATTGCATCAATATAACCTAATAATCTACTACTAAAGAGCAAAAAATTATGTATATTATTTATTGTAAATATGCAACTTGTAATGTTATAATAATTATGAAGTGAATTGAATAGTAGAAAAGGCAGAATTTTGTGGCATTGATTAATCTTAAATGAGGCGGGCACTTATTTACTAGTTAGGAAATGGGAAGTGCCATTTAACTAATTACTAGTTATAGGTAGGTCCTCGATTCGGTTAATTTTTTAAGCGTAGGGTGTAAATTAGTTAATTACAAATAAATGACTAAGACTACTACTTATATCGTCTAAGAGCCATGTTGTTATTACTCATAGATATAATTTATATTTATGGAGAATTATTATTTTTTGACAAGGCTAGGATTTTATATACACACTTTGTACCAATTAGAAATAGTGTAACTATTCCTGTCAAAGGATAATCTTTACGAAAGTTAAAACAGAAAGACGAAACGTTTCATACAAATACGAACTAAAAATGCTCATTTTGCATGCGTCAATGGCACCACCAAGTTATACTATTTATGGTTTGAAGTATTTTAAACCGGCTTACAATCTCTTTGGAAGGTTACGTGACTTATACCAGCTATAGATAGAGGACGTACTGCGAGCCATGTGTCCATTTTGTTTGTTTACGTTTTAAGTTTGTCCATAGAAGTAGTTGTTTTGTTAACCACTTTACACTAATATTATTTTATAGACGAAAAAACTACCTTTATTTTATTTTAGAGTCGTATGACGTACGAAGTTGTGAACATGATTTTCTGTAGGTATGTATTGATAAACGACTTTACATTTTTGTCCTAGTGATTGCACTGGAAGGAATTTTGCACTATTTTAGAGTAAAATAACGTCTTATTATTTTTACTAAATTAATAAAAACTTAAATATAAGCATTTATCTTTGCTGTTTGTTCAGTATATTCATTCTGTGACAATCTGACAGATAAAAACAGCAATAAATAATTATTTTTATCGGATTCGATTGATACGAAAATACAAATAAGGTCAATTATTCTAAAACAAATAACTACCTACTCTTACAGAGGAAATAAGTACTTACTAGCTACTACTTAAGCTAAACTTTTACAGGACAAATATTACCTGAGAATAAGGAAAAGATGGCGACAAGACAAATAATAATACAGTTAATTTAGATAATAGTTCACGAGAACTGACATGATTATTTACATCTCAAGTTTGACTCGATAACAGGACAAGTAACAAACTAATGTTAATGCCATCAATTCATTTATAAGTGTTTACCAGTGTTTACACAATTTACCTGTTTGACAGCTAGAAGTGGAAGAGTTGACACTGTTTTCGCTCTCCGTGCGATTCCTCGAGCTAAATATTAAATTCCACGGGTTGTAGGATGTGTTCTGTGTAGTATTGTTATTCTTCTCGGATCTTTTGTTAGAAGAATCCATATTTGAATAAAAAACAGGGTAAAGAATCTCGCGCACACCGGTCGATATAACAATATCAATATGAATGACACACACAAGCTCTGGCGTGGCGATGCGGTCTCATTGGGTGCTGTTATGTTTTGATCCGACGATGCACGAACGTCAGCGGAAATGCCCGAACTTTTGTTTGTGTATGATGGGTGGGTGATTCGTGTTGGACTTTGTACCGTAAACACAAAGGACTGAATTACTTTTCACTTAATTCCATGTTAATTCTTACACCTACTGTAACATAGTCTATGTGTACGACACTTTTTACAATTCGTGGCAATCGGGTATAGTTATAGAATTTTTAACAAAAATAAAATATGAACTCGTTTTGCCTGTTATGGGATATCCAATGAGGTTGAGGCAAAGATATGGCATTGGTATTTTTTTGATATGACAAAAAAAGTTTTATAGTGATTTCAAAATAAAATTAAGTAAGTAAGTAATAGGGCTATTGGGAAACGGTCGATATTGTCTTTGTCATCCTTGCCTTCGATATAATGACATAAAGCAAATAGTTATCTTCGTTGGCGTAATTTGAGAAGAGTAAAAAAAAATTTAGAAGAGTTCAGTAAAAAAATATTAATACCTAGTAAAAACAATATGAGTACCTAGTATGAAGGAAAAACTTAATGATTCATTTATTTTATAAAAGTGGGCGGATGCATACCAATATCCGAGTCACTACAGTACTGTACTATAGTCAATGTTGAGACAAGCATGTAGGTAGATACTTACCAATATTCTGTAAGTTGCCCTTGCCACATATGCATCTCGGCCTGTATAAACCATACTATAGGTACCTAGTCAAAGTCTAGGTTTACTACGTTTTTAAGTGTTCATATATGAGTATATGTATTTAATTACGTTTTAGTCATGTCAGCGAACTGACATGCTTTAGTGAAATTGCGACTTCTTAATACTTACCAACAATTTTGTATACACATTAAAACATTGTATTCACCTAAAATTACCTATAACATGGCTCTTTTTCATCGGAGGTTCAAAAACAAACAAAGACTTATACAGTATACAAACTATATAATGCATAATGTGATGACAAAGGAGACCGAGATGAACGTGCTTCAAATTCAAAAGTCGCCACAGAATCGCTACCCTGCTGTCATTCAGACAGCGTTCAAAATTGACAAGCATTCATGAATACTTCAAAATTCAATATTTTACTTACTAAACTTAGCTTTTTGCATTCCTTTACGTAACGTTTATTTTTTATAAACTTTGGTGTATAAATAATAAATCATGCCGTACACTTTTCCATACAAAGTGAGCCAAAACACGAGGGCGACGTATGCCACAGCAAATGTGATGAAAAATTCCGTGGGCGAGCTGCCTCGCAAGATACGAGCTGATGACTTCGGGTGGGAGAAGGATCTCACCCCTGCCCCTCTCCGATTCTTCGCTGCTCTCGAACTTTCCAGAATATTCCATAGAATCGACCCGCAACACCAGATTCTGTGGAAAGATAGAGACATGCTAATGGACCTGTACCCCGATGATATACCTTTGAAATACAGTGTTCCCCTAATCAAGGTATCTATAAAAGTATCAATGCGTTGTCGTTATAAGCAAAGTTGGAAGTTTTCGTGCAACAATTTTTGATTTTATCATCATCATCTACCGCCTTCCTTATCCCACTGCTGGGTAGGTATAGGCTTCTCTCTCTAACTGTTGCCTCGGTTTTGTGCTAATCGTGTTCAGGTTCGACACGCAATCTTAGCTATATCGTCGACCCATCTTACAACTGGACGATCAACCTTGCTTAGAACCTCGAAACCTTGCTTTGGCCCTCATTTGTGACAGTAGTACTACATTGTTTTTGATTTATTGCTGTTTCATCTGTCTTAGCTATTATTTTATGGCAGGCTCTACACATTCTCTAGCAACGACCTATGCAAAAAATAAATGCTATAAAGAAAGATTCTATTTAAGCAACTTAATATTTAAGTAACTAAGTCGTCTGAATTTAACGATGTGGTATGTGGTAGATCTACAAGCCTGTAACAATTAAAGATACACGAAACGTATTCACTTGTTTCCGTTTAATTCAAAGAACATTAATTGTGACGTTCCAGATTAAGAGTGACGAGGGTTTCAGTTAAACGTACTGTCTCCCACACTGATTGTTGCTCCATCAACGATCTAATTTTATCCTTTTAGGACGAACGCTACTGGCAGAGGTGTTATGCATCAATATTCCCTGACAGAAAAGAAATGGGTGTCAAATATTGGAAAGGAAAGTATTTGGCTGCACGTTTGCAAGATTATTTGGAAAAAGTAAACCCGGATGTGTTTAATGAAACAGAAGCTGTCACAATGGCTGCTTTGGTTAGTTTATACTTATTTTAGCACCATCTTAGACATAACATGACTGCTGGATGTTGGTATCTCTTCGAGACCTTCAATTTTTTCCTGTCAGATCATCTGTGAATGGACGCATGATTTGCAGAGCGTTATAAAAACATATTTTAGGCCTTTGTAGATATAGCATACAGTACTATCATACTAATATAGCTATACTATCAAATTAAAAAATATAATTAATGCTGTCATTAAGCGATTTTGGCGACATTACATTAACGTCATCGCTTAAATTATGGATCACCCATCACCTGACAGCGTTTTACATACAATACCTGTTTGTCCACAGGTCAGTCCATACATTTACGAAATGAAAATAAACGAGCTTATAATGGTCCGACAACCCACTCCACTACCGCATGATGACGATATCATTGAAGACTATTGCGTCCCCAGTGTCCCTAAAGTATTCGACCACCTACCGTTAGAACCTATTCTATCAAAACTCTACAATCTGCGAGAAATTTCTTTAGTGTTCTGTAAAAATAACTTAGAAGAAAACTACCTGCCAAGATACTTCGAGTTCTCGATGCAAGACTGCGAATATCTATGTCGAGGTCTTGCCAATTTAAATCATTTAAAAGTACTTCGCATCAATCGAAGCAACTTGTGTTCGTCTAAAGCTAAATATATTCTCGAACACATAGTGACAAAAGAGTCGATCGAAGAATTGGATTTCAATCACTGCACGATCGGTGATTACGGAATGAAAGCTTTGGGAGGGTTTATTTACATACATCCTAGACTAAGAATAGTGAGAATCGCTAATAACAGATTCAAAGAACTTGGTGTACAGGGCATCGCGTATGCTTTACAGATGAAACCTGCCGCCCCGATTGAGCTTCTTGGTTGGTCTTTTTCTTATAACTTTTAAATAATATTAATAAGTAAGTAAACTACTTAGCAACAACCATACCTTTGCACTTAAGGCACATTTGATTAAAATAATACCTACCTACAGTCAACAATTCACGCGATTTTATTAAATAGAAATTACGCTTGTTTAAAATCTTTTATTCTATTTACATTTCCGGCAAAGTTTTCATCGCTGTCAAACTTTGCATAAATTAACGAGCTCTTTTACCTGATTATGTTCTGTGTATTAAAACAACCTCAAATCTTCTTGAACTTTCCAGCTTGGCTGCAAATTGAGTTTAATATGTTTAGGATACTCTCTAAATGTCCCAAGTTACGTTGAAACAAAAATAATACGCATTTGCAACAGATTTCAGCCTGAATCCGATGTCATTTGAATGTGCGACAATATTTGCCGCCGCGTTCGTGCGCCTCAAGGACAAACCTCAAACACTGATTGTGAACTCGTGTGGCTTCTGTGGCAAGTCCGCTGAAAAGGTACTGCATTCATTAGGAATACGTGAAAAAATATTCATTGTATTAACAAAACATCACTTCAATTTGTAAGGCAAAATGCGATCAAGCTCGCAAGAACGTAGGTACCTAATACTTATTTGTACCTACATGCAAGGCATTGTTTTCCATACTGTTTTTTCGCAATTTCAGGGTTGGTCCTGGGACCGGTATAAGTAGTACCTTATATTATCAAAATCCAATGAACTTCTTATATGAAACATCTGGTTTAATTTTAGCTAAAGTTTTTGTATTTCATCAGTGTATCTTCACAAAAATTAAATTTAACTGATTGATTAGTAATGTTCAAATAATGTTTTGCACTGGCAGGTTTATCTTCCCGCTATTTTATCAAAATGTCATACCATTACTAAAATAAGTAGCTACTTTGCAGATAGTTCGACCCATTGTTATTATAATAAAACTTATCGGTTTCCTGCTGTAAAATGCAATTTCAAATAGCTGATTATCTCTGATCGCATAATACCAGAATATACTTAATCGTATTTTATTTGGTGATAAAAGTATTGTCAATTACATACGAGAATGAACTTGGTCATAAGCAAATTAATTATTATCAATTCTCTTTCCTCTATATATTTACATGTTTTGTTATTGATTTGAGTTAAATGAGACAAAATATCACAATTTTTCCTATTTTTTTCAATTTTGTATTCGTGTTCTATTTTGAGCTATAAAACAATCAGAAAATTATGTTACCCATATTTACCTAAAGATATTTTAGAGCTTGCATAATTCCACAAATTGTTTGTTATAAGAAAGTGTTCTTTTTAATATTTTGCTTGTTCACATTAAACCCCTTTCTGAAATTACCTAATCCAGGATATCGAATGTAACTTACTTTATTTGTGACTAAGTTATCAAATTTCCAACAATGCAATGTGGCCAAAAATATAGAGCAATACTACACTCAGATCATGATAAAACTGTTTCTTAAGTTTGAAAAGTTTGAATGGTTTTATTTTAATAATAATTTTGTTGTTTTTATATTCAATTTAATGAACCACAGACTCCAGGGTCTATGCTTTTTACTTATTTGTTCTAAATAAAAAATCGGCCAAGGGCGAGTCGGACTCGCGCACGAAGGGTTCCGTACCGTATGGAAGCCCAATTCCTCTTGCCGTTATTAATAGCGAGCACAAAACGCCTAAAAATCACGTTTGTTGTATGGGAGCCCCCCCTTAAACATTTATTTTATTCTGTTTTTAGAATTTGTTGTTATAGCGGCAACAGAAATACATCATGTGTGAAAATTTCATCTATCATGGTTATTGAGATACAGTCCGGTGACAGACAGACAGACGGACAGACGCGGACATCAAAGTCTTCTTAATAGGGTCCCGTTTTTACCCTTGGGTACAGAACCCTAAAAAAGCAGCCAATCTTTTTCCAGAAGGTTCAAAGTACTCCAGTCACCATTGTTTTGCATCCACAGATGGCGGGTCTCCTCAGCTTGAATCGAGGATTGGTCAGACTCGATATGGCATCCAACGATTTATCTGGCGAGCCTGAAGAAACACTGATAAAATCCCTCACACAGAACAGAAACATTCAGAGGATCGACATTCGCAAAACTAGTAAATATTCTAAAAGTTGTACATAAGTAGGTACTCGTAGAAAAACTTGAAAGTCAGCACACTTTCTATCTTTATACCTAAGGAAATAAAGTATGGATTGACATTGAGTACTGACATTAAAAGTGGATTAAATGGAAATTTTTCCTTTGCCAAGCTCCGTGCTGAGGCTATTTGAGTAGGTATTCGGATTATTTCGAGTCTACCAAGAACTTTAGTGGCAGTCGAATACTACCAAAACTTGTAGGTGTATAATTACATTAATATGAACAAAAAAATTGAACTAAATAACTTTACGGCTGATGATTTGTCATTTTTTATCTGACTTGTTTTGTTGAATGCGTTATATTTCAAATAACTGTAAGTTTTTATTATATACTGTTATAAATATAAGGCTCTAGAATAAAAATACTTTTTATTCTAGAGCCTTATATTTATATTCACGAATGTCGCTTAGAATAATGTTTTTAATTTAAAAAAAAACATTGAACAATTTTTTCAAATTTAATTATTTCAGAAGCATTTTTCATGCGGATTTCTTAATAAAATTCAATTTACAGCATATTACATGTTGTAAATTGAATTTTATTTCACGTATTCACACAGAATCACTTCACAGTAAATTGTATTTTAGTCCCCTTCGACTGGGCCAAACTGTCTGTCATATGTAGGATGACCTGTGGGCCAATCTTACAAAACAACGGATTTCACAGGTCGTCAGACTAGTTGACTGACAAATACAGAGGTGGGGAGGTGAACTTTACTCTTTTTGCAACATATTGACCTAAAAACTTTCAAACTTTACATATTAAGTATGATAAGGAAAACCTTTGCCCACCCACCGCTGAGTAGACGGGATATGAAAAATATAGGAGTAGGTAGGTACTTACAAGTATAATATTAAATGTAACACGAATTTTATAATTTAACCACGTACCTACTTACTGAAAAGGTTATTTCTTCAGCTCTCTTAAATCTTCCAAGGTTATCTAGAAGACATCGCTATATGTATAAACAATGTGGCTGTTTTGCTTCAATTTTTAGCTACGAGTATTTCCTATAGTTATATTGTTATGTTATTGGATATAATTTAATTCTAATTCTAATTTGAAGTAGGGGCGATAAGTCCTGCACTGACGTCCCGCATGGGGTGTTTTGTGCATTTCCCCCTCCAGCGTCTACCCGAGCCAGCCCAGCTCCTTAAAGTAACGGAGCGTGGCTCTGGGCCGCTGGCATAACTGCTCCAGTAGCTTAGATGGTGAATGAGATGATGGCGATTTAGATGACAGTGCAGAAGCATCATGCAATCCGTTAGCTATTCTAATGTCTTCTGTGGCTTTGCAATGCCACAGAACATGTTCTACAGTTTCGTTCTCCTGCAAACAACCACGACAAAGTGGGCTGTCAGTGGCTCCCAGTTTATACAAGTGACTATTTAAGTTGCAGTGACCAGTAATGAGGCCTACCATAAGTCGGAGGTCTTGCCGTTGCAACTTCAACAGGTCATTTGTGATATTTCTATTCAGATTGGGGAAAGCAGCCTTAGAATGCTTGCAATCCTCTCTCTTGTTCCATAAATTCTGTTGTTCTTTTTCAGTGTGACGACGCAGCAACTCGCGCACCTCCACCGCTGTCGGCTTACAGTATTTCATTGCCACGTCTCCTACCTGTTTACTCGTGCCCTCTTTGGCAAGGGTGTCGGCTATGTTGTTTCCCGAACAAGATCCGTGACCCTTAGTCCAGCGCACGATTGTTCTGTGTTTATTTGAAAGAGTTTGGAGTGTTGCATGACACTCAGCTATAACTTTGGACCTTGTTACAGGTCTTTTGAGTGCGTAGATAGTAGCAGCGCTATCAACTGTGAACACGATGGCTTCCTTGGCCTCTCTGTTTTCAGTAGCTGTCAGAAGCTCATTTAAGGGTACAAGTGCTTGTGCGGCTAGTAACAGGCCCATGGACTCGGCTTGTAAAGTTGTTGTAGTATTGCTCAGGGCCAGCGACTCTCTGAGCCCAAGTTCCGGCGAGTAATAGCCGCAGCCTGTTCCTTCCTTGTTTTTTGCACCATCCGTGTAGATGTTCCAAGATGGCACTACAACGTTTGATGCATCGTCTTCTGTGAACAACTCGTACTTTTTACTGTCGAGATGCGTTTTAGCTATTCTATCCGTTCCACGGTTTGCTTCGGGAATTATTGCTACCGCCCGATCGATTATTCTGCAGTGGTTTGTCGTGGCACCCATACTCTTCCACTGATTTGTTGATTTGATCCGTAGGGCAGAGGCCATTGCCTCCTGCTGTATATGCAGATGCAGTGGTGTTAGCCCCAAGATGATTTCAAGAGCAGCTGAGGGTGTCTTTTTCATACATCCGCTGATTAGAGAGCACGCAAGTCTTTGCGTTTGCTGTAGCTTAGTTATAGCGGTCGCTAGACTCGTACGTGTCCACCACACGACACAGCCGTATGTGAGAACCGGACGCACTATGACAGTATAGAGCCAGTGACAGAGCTTTGGCTTCAGACCCCAGTCTTTTCCCACAGCCCTAGTGCACTGCCATAAAATGTTTGTTGCCTTTGTGGTGACATATTCAAGTTGTTTCCCCCACAGAAGTTTACTGTCTAGCCAAATACCTAGATATTTAACTTCCTTGCTTAGTGTTAGCTTAGTACCAAACAGCGAAGGAGTTTTTAAATCTGTTTTCTTGGTTTTGCGTGTAAATAACACCAACTCTGTTTTTTGTGGATTCACGGAGAGTCCGTGGCGTTCACACCATTTTTCAACGATCTTGAGCGCTTTCTGCATTTTCTCACACAGAGTCGACTCGAAGAGTCCAGACACCATGATTACCAGGTCGTCAGCATATGCCACAGTGACAATACCTTCTTTGTTGAGGAGTGCGATGAGTTCGTCCACCACTACTACCCATAGTAAAGGTGACATGACTCCTCCTTGTGGGCAGCCTTTTGTGACTCGACAGCGCGTCGCGCCTGCCGTTTCAATGTTGGCTGTTCTGCCAGCGAGCATTGTGGTAATCCACCCATTTACTCTACTGTCTACTCCGTGTTTTTTCAATCCTTCCTCAATACTAGGAAAAGTAGTCCTATCAAATGCCCCTTCAATGTCAATGAAGGTGGCTAAACAGGACTGTTTGCTTTCCAGTGCAGATTCGATTTTGTAGACTACTTGGTGGAGAGCAGTCTCAGTTGATTTGCCCGATTGGTAGGCATGTTGGTTATTGTGGATTGGATTTTCTATCAGGGGTCCACCTCTTATGTGCTTATCGCAGAGTCTCTCCAGCGTTTTCAAAAGGAAAGAGCTAAGACTAATTGGTCTAAACGATTTTGGGTTTGTGTAATCTGTCTTTCCTGGCTTTGGTAGAAATACTACTTTTACTTCTCTCCAGGCTTTTGGTATATATCTCCACGCCATACATGATCTAAAAATGGCGATGAGATGTGTTTTTATCACTCTTAGGCCCCATTGCAGGAGTGCTGGAAATATTTCATCCAGTCCGGGTGCCTTGTGTGGTTGGAAAGTACTTATTGCCCATAGAAGAGTCTCCTCTGTGACAATAGAGTCTGCAAAATCCCAGTCTTCTTTACCAGGTTTATGTGGTATATGTGGTTCCCATCCATTGATGTCGTTCAGTTGACAATCTGGAAAGTGTGTTTGTAGAAGCAGTTCAAATTGCTCTTGTTCTGAGGCAGTGTAAGTATCATCAGCCTTCTTCAAAGTGCCTAGCTTTATTTGCGAGTCACTAGATATGATTTTTCTGAGTCGCGCAGTTTCACTCTCAGATTGGATGGAGTTACTATACTTTTTCCACGAATTCTTCTGGCTCTTTTTGACCTCCACCTTGAATCGGTGGCGCAACTTTCTATACTCTTGCCAGTCCACCGGTGCATCGGTGTTCATAGCTCTGTTGAAAAGGTGTCGTACCTTCTTCCTGAGCTTGGTCAGGTCCTTATTCCACCATCTGTCTTTTTTAGGAATTGAACTGTAGTTTTCCTTTTTTAACGGGCAAGCTTTTTCATAGCTAGTTTTTAGAGCTCGTACCAAGACTTCTGTCGTGGTCTCGATTTCTTGCGGGGATAGTTCCGCATTTGAATCTAGTGGTGCTCCTGACAAGGCCTCTTCGAGTTCATGTCTAAAGGTTGGTATGTCAGTTTTCTTCGGGTTTCTATAGGTTCGTGGTTCGTGTTTTCCAACGGTTAGGCTATATCTAATCCATCGGTGGTCCGAACCAGAATATTCATTTGTCGCCACGCGCCAGTCATTGACTGTTTTAGAGATATTGCTTGTAGCCAGTGTGATGTCGATAATTGTTCTGGCCCAAGATGTTACAAAAGTCGGCTCTGAGCCATGGTTTAGTAGGTTTAAATTGTGCCTAAGGATGAAGTCAAGCACATCGTTTCCCCTCTCATTTGTAATGGGGCAGCCCCACACAGTGCAGTGGGCGTTCGAGTCACATCCTATTACACATTCTAGTTTGTTACTTGTACAGAAAAACATTAATTCTTCGAGCGCCGGATGTGGCGCATCTTCTGTGATATCTAAGTACACCGAAGCTACAACTATAGTGCTGAGGTTGCCTTGGAGACCGGTATCCAATTTAACGACAGTGAGATCATCATTACATAAATGTGTCACCAACGACGCCTTATATGGCTGCGGGATATAAATAAGAGTACGCATTTTATTTTGCACGGGAGGAGTAAATACATTACCTCGGAGACCATTTAAGCCGCTTACCTTGCCACGGATTAAATACGGTTCCTGGACCAGTGCTATTGTGTTCTGATGCTTCTCGAGGGCTTCGCGTAGGGCGGCGGAGCCTGAGACGCTATGGTGAATGTTACCTTGAATGATATCGAGATTAGTACCGCTGTTTAGTGTACTATGTGATCCCCCGGCTGCCGAGGCAGTCGGAGTGTGTGTGTTTTTATGATTATTTTGCTTTTGAGAATCCATTGTTAAAAGATTATATTTCGTGGACCCAACCTCAAAAAATTAGGCATCGAGGTCGGCGCGAGAGCAACCAGTCCGGTCCGTGTCCATGGACGACGCAGGCGAAAAGATGTTGAGCCCATACAAGTCCAACATCCCGTCGCCCCCGTCGGCCGCGTCCAGCAACCTTTCCTCTTCCTCTTGCGTCCACCCCATGCTCTCAGCGAGCGGCGTGTCGTCGCCGACCTCGGAGGGCGCGGGTGCGGTTTGACTGCACGAAGCAGCGCCCCCAACACCCCCACCCACCGGTGCCCTCGACGACCCGCCCCCTACTATGGCTTTGTAGCCTCTCACCCTGACGAAGACCTTCGCGCATATATAGTACAGGCGAAAATCCGCGCGCCTGAGCAGCTCTATGTCCCCTGGCGCGATGCCCACCACCAGGGTATGATTTCGGGCCGAACCCTCGAGGCGCATCTCGTGAGTGAACACCCGCCACCTCTCTACACCTACATCTGGGTTCATCGCCGCCAGGTACCGCATGAGGGGATCTGGCCCGTCGACACAAAGTGCGGGCACTCCCCGCCCGAAGTCGGGCACATTTATGACCGCAGTATAATATCGCGGCACCTCGCTCTCCGGGACGACGACGCACTCACCGAATCCCTCCCACAGGGCGGGCGACCGTTCCACTATGGTCTTCAGCCATTCGAGTGCGCAGTCGTCCGCGGGCACGTATCTCAACCCACCGCGAAGCGTTGTCGCCAGTAATTCGAAACGCGGTAGGCGACCGTTTGCTTGTCGGATATCATTTACGTGACACTCTTGCTGCGCCTGCTCGATTGTCATCCGGACGTGCATGGCTCGCAGCTCATCCATAGGCAAACGGTTTCTCTCCATGATCAGCACCGCGGGGAGCCAAGTCTTGGCGGCCTCAGCGTACGACGAGGGCCCCGCGGCGCTCATCGCTCGTGTGACCGCGGGCGCGCCGCCGCCGGGCGGCAGCGGGCCCGCGGGTGTACCGGGTGTTCCGCGAGTGTGGTGCGTCGCGTATGTTTCGGGTGTCGTGTCCGCGTCGGTGGTGTTCTCGCGCTGACAGTTTTTTTTTTCGACCGTAATTATCGATGTAGGTGAAACGAAGTCTGAACTCCGCTGTCTCTTAGCGCCTCGGGTCTATCCCTCCCCAACCCCCGAGTGTGAAGTGTCCGTGTTGGACGCGATGATTCCGACCACCTTTCTCTCTGTCCCGGTGCTCACCTCCTTCCCCTTCCACCTCCCATATCCGTTTGACGGGATATGATTGGTTACCGATGCAGGTCGGAGAGCACCATCGGTGTCGATCGGTGCCGGGTCGCGCGCCACGTGTGGGTCGTTCAGCTGCAGAGCTTTCGGGGGGGGAGGCGGCGGCCCTCGGGCGCGCGCCGCGCCGTCCGAATCGGTCGCGGGTCCGGCGCTCGGGCCCGGACGTGGCGCGGCCACGCGGCCGAGGCTCGCCGCCCGTGGCAGGTCACGCGCCATGCATGCCACGATAGGGGGCGCGAGCGCCGCCATACCAGGCAGAGGCATCACGCCCTCCCGCCGCAGCTGACTCCACTGCTCTCTCAGCTGGTCCCCGAAAGCCCTGCGCTGCCTTGAAAGTGCTCGTCGGCTACTGCCGCGATATAAGCCGGGGGACGGCCAGCCGCCCTCCCGGCGCCCACCTGACCCTACTCCGGCGTCGCGCTCCGCCGTCTCCCGGCGCCGCCCGCGCCGCTCCGCTCTGGCTCCAGGCTTCTGCACTGGTCCAGGTGCTGCTGACTGCTGGATGGCTGCGTCTGTCGGTCCAGTAGTAGCTACGGCCAGCGAGGCCTGGGACTCCACCCCGCCGTCGCCTTCGGTCGCCCATTTCTCACCCTCCGGCCCGGAAACCAGAGAGCGCCGGGTGCTAGCCGGGTCGCAGGGCATGCTCGTATTTCCAAAATTGCTCATCATAATTTAGTTATTAGCTGCAGAACTGTGGAGCAAGCAAACAGTTAGTGGGCGCTCAGTGAAGGGTAGAAGCAGTTGCCCAGGCTACTTCCCCCCGATATTTCGCGTGCTAGGTGGTGAGCAGGTCGTTCCGAGAAACACAAGGGAGGCCGCACTCCTCCACCACACACGCCCGGCCACGGGCTGCCGCGGAGGGGGTGGGCTGCTCGGCATACCAAGGGATTATTTGAAATGCCGTTCACCCCACTCCCCTTAGTGCCCTCACTCTTCATCCGGGCTTGGGACCGGCATCGCACTGAAGCTATTGTGCTGAAAGCGAAAGCAAAAGCAAAAGCTAAGCTAAGCAGCGGGTAAAAATGTAATAACTAAAGTGAAATGGCGAGTTTACTAAAGTGAAATGGCGAGTTTAAACGTTATGTGATTATTATTGGATATGAATAAGAGTGTTATTGGATATGAATAATACATGCAACGGCATACATATTCTAGGATATCATTGCATTAATCGTTGTAGCCAAATTTTACTACGAAACTAACACTTAAATCGCGAAAAAATCTGCTGTTTTTACGAAATAGCCAATACAAGCTGCTGAATGACCTGTGAATGCGGACCTGTTTAATGATCAGTAACGAATGAGAAATTTTATGGAACAGTTTTTTTTCCGATTTCAGGGTTGGTTTCGTAGTAAAAGTTGGTCATAATTATAAGTAAGTGCAATGCTATCTTAGAATATGTTCATTGTCTATAAATAGATCTTTTACACAGGGTTATTTCTAATTAATTAGCATCCTTTTAGGGGCATATTCTGTACATCAAAACTAACAACTTTTGTTCTACGATTTATTAATTATCAAAAAAAAAGTTGTAGTTCCATCGAAAAATATCGTCAACCTTCGACAAAATGTATGGAACAGCTGATTTTTTTTTTGAGTTTTGACAAAAGTCGCAGAACAAAAGTTGATAGTTTTGATGTACAGAATAAACCCCTAAAACGATGCTAATTGATTAGAAATAACCCTGTTCATCCATACTTATGTCGAATGCCAATGTTCAAACTTTTAAATTGTTCTATAGACGTTTCTAAAGCAACTGAAGCGAAGGTAAAGGAGCTGCTAGAAAGAAACAGGAAATTGCTCGGCCAAGAGAGGGAGCCCAGCGAGGAGATCCCACCACTCTACCTCAACGAGCCGGAGTATCTCGTCTGGGAATACAACCCTAACAACCCTGACCACATCCCCGGACGGTACCCTGACCGGGTGCCAGAAGTATAGAGGTACAAATAAATTATTTTCCGCGGTTTTCTCTTTTACTCTTGTTATTTTAATTTTAGTATTTTACACATACGAGTACAAATGATCAACCTTAAAAATAATAGTCTTATTTAGGTACATATATTATTTATAGATGCTTACAATGAGATGTATTTTTCTGTCAAATTCCTTTCGATTCTGTTAGGAGTAATGCAAACAAAGCATACAAAGAAAGATTAGCAAAAATATTCTCCCTTCTAAATCACAATAAGGCTAAAAGTTGTGAGAACCGAACGTAAGTCGGTTTCATTCAGTACCTACTCGTATCTACGGGAGCATGAAAGTTGAATAGATGAATCCAATTGATAGCCCCGCCTAAATTAGTTCTAAAGAATATGTAGATGAAAAAGTGGTAGTAAACCTGGTAAGCTCAAACTATGTATAGAAATCCGAGGTCTGAAGACACCAGAATGCCAAATAATAATATGTCTTGTCTTAGCGGGATCATTCAATTTGGCCACGGTTTGCTTTGTTACATCACCAGCGGTCGCCCATCCAAAGAGAGAAGAAGCCAAACGTTGCTTAACTCTTCGAGATCGCTAAGAATCAGTCTAGCTCCGCTATATGCGCTACTTAGCAAAGCTAGTGAAATTGATATTCTTTACGCCTTCAAAGATTAATTGCACCATAATGTCGAGCTCGACAAAGGAACACTCGAAGCCACTCGACGCGCCCGAGATAGACGTGCCAGCGGCCTCTTCTCTATCGATCTATAATGAACAATGGTATTACTTGATTTACAACAGTAGGGGTCGTCACAGTCAAGTAATGCAACAAAAGTGTTCTCCAACTCAATTTATTCATATTTTCTTGTAGTAGGTTCACAGCTGCCTTTACATTTTTGACCATGGCTTTACTCGTCTTATTTGAACCTATGTATGTACCTACTTACCACTACCATAGACGAACATATAGTATGTTTGTCTATTGGCACTACTGAGATTTCTCTAAAAACAACGACAACATTCATTTGACAAATTGTGACTTGACCTATGTATATTAAAAAATCTAAGCAATAACAAGATTCAGAATAGATTACCTTACCTCTTCTAACTTTTCTACGATGCATAACTACAAAGCTTTGGCAGACGTACAGACAATTCTGTAAATTGATGTTATCTGAAAAAAATTCTAAACTATTGTTTTTATCAAGTGTATAAAAATAAATCAAATGAATAAGGAATGAGGAGATTCGCAGAAGAACCAAAGTTTCCGACATAGCCCAGCGGATTGGCAAGTTGAAATGGCAATGGGCAATTACCGATGGGGTCGAAAAGTTCTCGAGTGGAGACCACGCACCGGCAAGCGCAGCGTAGGACGTCCACCCACAAGGAGGACGGATGACCTCATTAAGACCGCAGGATCACGCTGGATGCATGCCGTTACCAACCGGTGTTATTGGAGATCCATAGGGAGGCCTATGTCCATCAGTGGACGTCCTATGGCTGATGGATGGATGGATAAAAATAAATGCGACTTAGCCACTTTTGTACACCAACCTTTATAAAGTACAAAACAAAAAAATTATAGGTCATATGGATACATTCTTCTATTGATGCCACAAAGAGAAAGCCATACTAACTTATTTTACCGTGTTTTGTAAACGAAATAAGAGGAATAGTCCCAGTTGTTCCAGTTCAGTGGATAATTGATTCGCTAGTATTTACAGGGGATTCTAGACTTGTCCATCAACCTACTGAGCTCACAATTAGGACATTCAATGGCTGGATGAGGAACGGTTTGTTTGGTATCTCTTTTCCAATTTAGGTAATATATTTTTTTTAGTCATCAAGACCATAGAGTAACAAATCCCAAATCATTTATTGGTAACGTAGTAGACCGGTCAATTTATCAATTTATAGTATACTCACTTAAAAATCTAGTATTTTTTTATTATTTGTCGCTTTAGATACACAATGTGGCCAATTTTAAAGGCGCCATCGTAAATTTAGTAACAACTTAAAATATTCTTGTTCTTTTTTCACTGTAAATGCATTTGAAAGAGAGAACAATATTTTGATTTGCTATTAAATTTACGATAGAACCTTTAAAATTGGCCACAATGACGTGATTATTAGTTATCTTTTCAACATTAAGTTATACCTGCACATGTTTGTCTGGTGCCTTAAGCTTTGAACATGAGTTGCCTTAGAGAAAATGTCTAGCTACATCAATGCCAAGACAGACAAGAGTAACGATTTATGAGTGTCAGAAGCCAAGATTCATGGTCGCTATAATTAGACGGGCAATTTATCTAGGTAAAAACAATTCTAATAAAATACGTACGAATTCATTACACGATGACAATAGTCCCGTGCTAGCAGATGCGCCTTCAGGCTTTAGGCGGCAATATCCCGCGCTGACATCGAGCAACCATTCTCTAGCGATAATCGCCTTCGATCCACGACTCTACAATCAAGTGCTGAGTATTGAGACTAGGGTTTGGGTCCCCGGGACGTCGGGTGTTTCGAAGTCCCGGGACTTTTCGTAATTTTAGTTGTCTCAAGTCCCGGGATTTTCGGGTCGAGGCTCAAGACGAGACAAGATTTTCGAAATTGTTATGTACCTAATCATTTTTCTTTTAATAATTGAAGCTTTTATTTTTTTAAAAGCCTATTTTATTTATTCAGCAAAGAAGTCTTTTAAATGTGTTAGTTGATTACTACACTGGTATTGAAGTTTTTATTATTATTTATATTTAATTAATTAAACAAATCTGTGATTATGAAAGTTCGCAATGTTGTGATCATGACCAATGATAAGATAATTGTTATTACTAGATAATATTAAAGTTATTAGGAATTAGCATGATTTTTAACTAAGTTTGCTTTATAACCAAAAGATTTAACTTGTTAAACGTGAATCTGGGAGTGATTAAAATTATTAAGACCCAAATAAACGTTAAAATTGTTAAGACTTATTTTGTTGTTTACTAAATATTATATTTAATTAATGCTTATTTGTACAAAAATTGTTTTTTAAATCCGTTTCAATAAATTAAAATTCTTTAAAAAAAGGCAATTTTATTTTTTCTTTTTCAAAAGTCTCGAAGTCCCAAGGTAAGCAAGAATTTTATTTTTTCTCTTTCAAAAGTCTCGAAGTCCCGGGAATTCTCGGGATCTTGATTGTAGGCAGTCTCGTGTCTCGGGACTCTGAAAATGTCAACAAAATACCAGTCAAGTAAAATATGAGCCGTATATCTAGTAGGTAGGTTCATAATCTTCAAAGTAACATATACACATACCTGCCTCGGGGTAGTCATGAATTAGTTAGCAACACTATGATGTAGTTATACTCGTTATTATGACCAACTTGTACTATAGGTCCGACTCTGAAATAGCCATTAAAAAATAAGCTCGTCGAAGTTCAACAAACTTTTTGTACGGAATGGCAGATTATTGTGATTTCGGGATTTAACATATAGTGAAAATTGCTAATGATTTCCCTGTCACTCCGTATACGAGTAGCAACTCACTTCGTAATACATGGCACACCACATGCTAAAATTAAAATATGAACTCATTAGGTATGATGACAATAGCCGCAGATGCGCCTACAGGGCAATAGCCCGCGCCGAGACGTCGAGCTGCCATTCTCTAGCGATAATCGCCTGCGATCCAGGACTCTACAATAAATTGCTGAGTATTCAGACTCGACAAAAAACTAGTCCAGTATGAGCCCTATTTTTATATCACACAAATATATTTAAATAGAACATTTGGTTCATACAGCTGATAAGTTGGTTATGATAAAACACATTGTATTATAAGTAAAAGGAAAAAGCTAATAAGCATTGCCATTAAGCGTGGCAATGCCGCCACTGCCGCCAGCATGCTGGGCACGCTGCCAACTGGGAGTGGGCTTGAGCATTTGGAATATATTTAGACTTTCAAAAGTCTTTGGTATATCAAATTGCTTTGTATTGTTAGTAGTTGTTTAATTACGTAGATTTAGCACAAGTAGTAGTATTGTATTTTGTTGTAGTTAATAAAGGCACTTGCCAGATTAAAAAATAACAGACACACGATACTTATTTCAAGCTGTACCTACGGTAGGTAACATTTTAATAATTGTTGATCATAATGACGAGTTCAACTACATCCTAGAGTATTTATTGCTAATGAATTCGCAGTCATTCGCCTGTGAGCGCTTGTTCACGTTTTTTTTCACCGGATTCGCGGTGGTGCATGGTTTGTAATGAGTGTGTGTTAACGCTCATTACAAAACATAAATACGAATATATAATTGGCATGATTACCTTCAATAAATCAACCTAGATCAAATGGATATTGTGATGATTAGTAGACAGACTACGTTTGGTGTAGCCATGCACAGTGGGCAGTGGGCACGCAGCCATGCGGCAACATACATATTGAAGCTCACATATTCGAAGCGATGGTCCGACAAAGCCAACATTGGATTTCCATCCATCCAATCCATTTGCGTGACGGGGAAAACCTATTTAATACTTTCATGGGTACTCCATGTTCCATCAAGTTTCGCCTTAGCCGAGAAGCGGTTTTCTGTGGGATTTATGAAATCAAAGGTTTATTTGATATTTTTGATTTGATATTGAATGGCTAGCGAACGTGATGCGATTTCGTAGATGATAGTTCGTAGTTGACATTGCGTTTTATTTCACTCGGAATTTTATGAAACGCGTTTTGATTCCGCATCGAATTAAATTCCGTACAATACAATGAGCATAATGCTACCGATAAAGACATTTATTTCGGTAGTTGAGTAGTAGTAACATTAAATATATTTTTTTTTTTTTTGTACTCATCATTATAATCAACTTTTACCTTATAACTATCACAGAAATTGCGAAAAAAATCATTTATCAAAAGCTCACCGAGTTTTGATAAAATTTGCAGAGTACTCGTAGTTAATACGAATAGAGTAGCTGATGTTTTTCGCAATCCCAATCGTTCCCCTAGTAAAAGTTGCTATAATTATTTTTCGTTTGTTCCCTTCGACTGTTCCCTTTACCTACCTATTTTGTAAAGCGAAATTTAACACCGAAGCTGCGAGTTGAGCTGTGGCCAACCTCCTGGCCTGTTACAAATAGCTACAAAAAGACGTAATGAATAAAACAAATGGGAAATGAATGGCCCATCAAACTTGATCTGGAAACGTCCGCCGACCCTCGTCAGTCTTGCAAGTTTCAACCCTTTTCGAAAGCGTCTCGATCAAACTTTTAATACAACTTTAGTTTCCAATAAAATATTACGATACAACATTGCTGTTAGAACGGTGACTTGGCCAAATAATGGATTCTAGTTTGTTTTCAATGTTCAATCAACCATGAGGAAGTATAAATTTTGTAAGTTTTTATAACTAAAACTATTTTTTTTTTTAGGTATGTCGATGAAGAAGGTTCTGTCAAATTTAACGTATGAAAAAATGCTGCTGAAAAGATGAATTTTCATTTAGTTTTATCGTTTTATCAACCTATAAGATATATATTGTTTTTAGCTGTAATTAAAAAAACAAAAAACTATTATCAAGTGCTTTGAATTTTATTCTCATACTTAACATTTAATTAACATACAACTCATGTAACCAACGTAGCTTGAATATCTGTAAGATAAGTGATAGCAATAGGTATTTAAAAACTCCATTCAGCAACTTTCATCAAATTTAATATACTGTAGGTAGATTGTATTGAGCCGTAGGTACGAGCCTTATAAACATTACTTTATTAGATTAGACATAGCCCTACCATTGAAGGGTGATTGTGAAAAATATCCACCACGCTGGCCCAGTACAGCGTAGGTATCTTCGCGTCCTATCGTCGAATTCTTTCTATAGACGTAGGTATACCGGGTGACCGGTAAATAATTAGCATCCTTTTAGGGGCTTATTCTGTACATCAAAACTCACAACTTTTATCCTGCATTTTTGTCAAAACTCAAAAAAAATGGGTTCCATAGAAAAATATCGTTCACCCGCGACAAAATGTATAGAACGATTGATATTTTTTTTTCAGTTCTGACAAAAGTCGCAGAACATAAGCTGTTAAGTTTGATGTACAGAATAAGCCCCTTAAAGGATGCTAATTATTTACCAGCCCCCCTGTAAATAAGACGACTGTAGACCGTACCGTAGACTACCGCGTAGGTACGAAAGGACAGTAACCACTCTTTGCTTGCATCCTTCATGCTTCACCTCACAACACAGTACCTACTGTAACCGCCGTTATGTATCTATATATACACATAACGTCTGTTCCATGTACTTATGCTATATGTCGACTATTTACTTTATAAATTAATAACTAAAATTTTCTGTCTCTCTCAGACTTAGTTAAGTTGTTGTGTTTGCTATCCTTTTCATGCTAATGTTGATTTTTAAATATTTATTGTTCTTAAAAGATTAGAGTCGTGAGAAGTTCTAGACAAAATACCACGACAGTTTGCTGGTCAGTGTTTGTTAGAGAGTCTAAAGCACTAAAGAATAAAGTCCTAAATTGCTATTCTCTGACACAGGTCAACCGCAAATTATTAGAAGCTTTAAACTTTCGAGTGTCTGAAGTACTGGGGTCTCTAAAATTCTGTAGAACATGTTAGGAAGTCATATTTTTCCCTTTTTATTTACTGCGTTGACAGAAATATAGTATTGAAATAAATCGAACACTGAAGACAGGGTTGTCACTGTTTCAGATATATTTAATTATATGTAGTTTGAATGAGATATTATTATATTAAATAAGTAAAGAAGTAAATATTTGAATATGAGAAAGTAAAAATTCGAAAATCATTGTTTTTCTGTTATTTTACATACATTCAACTTTTAGTCGTTTTACTTATTACCATGCTATTTTTGTATTAAAATAATTAGAATATTCATTTTGATTTCTGAATTTTTATGATAACATTAATTATAGAAGTCTTCATGCATTCCATGTCAATATCTTGCTTACTTCGATTTTATGTCAGATTAAATATTATTATTATAATTTTACGTGTTGTTCTGAATACGAGTATATAAATTATACTATTTTCTAGTAATATTTTGAAAATTTATAAGAAAGCGAAAGTGTGTACAATTTGAGAACCTCTCTACTTTTGGTAGTTGGTCAAAAATATTAATGTGTTAACCCTAGTTGTCCCATGCAGTCTACATTGCTTCGATAATATAGCTTCAAGTGGTAACTGTCGTGTAGATACAGTATAAACTTAGACAGTAAGACAACTTGGTACGGTATTAGGACATTTAATTTCATGGCGAAAATAACTTTAAATTAAGTAAATAATGGTAAGTTATGGTTAATTACGTGCTGGTTGAAAGTAGTTTCAAACAATTTTACGAAATAAATGAAGTATTACAGGAATGACGGCAGACTGTTATGAAAATATAAACCTTATAGCAATATAAGATCAAATCACCTAATAATATAGGTACTGAAATACAAATAAAGTACTATGTTTATATAGTAATCACATATTAGGTTTGTTTCTGTCGAAGACTCTATGTTTGTGGCTAGTTGACTTACTGGTGAAGGGAATGATAAATAGCGCCAGAAATTTTGACAAAAACTAAAGTGATTTCAAGAGGTTCCATTTTTTCGTTCATTTTGCCAAAACAAATAAATATTTCTATAATTATTTTTGGAAGTGTTTGACAGGAATGGGATTCGTAGAGATTAGAATAATTTTGCTGGAAATTTACTAGAACTTTAGGGACAGTTCGGGTTTGGTCGCGGTAAAGAATACTCGCTTTTGAAAATAGTTCAGGTGTTAAATTATAACGCGTGTGAAAATTTTGAAATTAGAGCTCGCTCGCTTTGCTCATTTCCCAAGTGTAAAAGTGAAACAAAAGCCTTCGTCGATTAAGGCTTATTATAAGTGTTTGTGTTGTGAAAGTGATATATCATAAATCTCTTTGAGACCTTTGGCGATGCCTTTCAAGGATTCGTCTTTGTAGTACCTAAAAGCTTTGATCAAATCAGAAATTTGATGATGTTATCTTTCATCTAAGTAATATAATCAATTTATAGCTACTTCCTGCTGTTCTCTTGTATCAAAGATAAAGTTTTGCGTTGCCTCAGGTCTCAGAAAGATTTCAAACTAATACATATTTTTTCAAGGTATTTATTTTCAGGCCTAATTTCCAAAGTATTTAACTTTCAGGTGGCGGTACTATAAGTACGGTTCTACCTTAGACTCCGTTTTTCTCCCATCATCTTATCAGATTACTTGATAGGCAAATTACAATAGTGGTAGCGTAAAGTCTTTTTCTTTCAGAAGCAGCGTGCCACTACATTGTTTTGGGCCATCTAAGGGTAGACTATTTATTAGTTTTCCTTACGTTAGGACTCATAAGATGTATGTTTGGAAAGACTGAGTGGATGAGTGCTACTAAACATTTAAATTCAGCAACATATAGCTAGGCTGTTTTATAGTTCCGGTACAAACGAAACAATAACATATTTGAATGAAAACTTTTGATAACCTCATATTGCACATCTGCTGACTTATTCTCATGATATTTGGATATAATTATGAACACATTAAGCTGTACATATATTATTATGCTGTTATAAAAATATAACAGTATTTACCTCATTCCGGGGATAAGGAGATCAAAGGTCTACATAAGAAGATCAAACATCTATGTAAGGAGATCAGACCTACGTAAGGAGTTCAGAGTTCGTGTATATTGAACGAGATTCAAAATACTTATATGTTCTCGCTGCAAGTTCGCGTTTCATGAATGCTGTACGAGATTTGGGATATTAATGCTTACATAATTTCATAATGGATAATTGTACAAAAGTATTTGGTTATTGAAGGTTTTCATCATAAACTAAAACAAAACGGAAAATAATCTTATTGGAATTAGGTCTCTTTTCCCCAAATAAAAATGTAAATGAAGAATCACTTTCTTACACACGTGCACACTAGATAACTCGAATAAGAGTCGGGCGAAGGTTTAAAGCTGGTCAGATGTGAGAGTCGGGCCCTTCGAACCCCACCCTTCCAGCAGGGAAAGCCGGCCGCCAGGAGCAGCAGCAGGGAGGGATACACAGGATATCCGGCCGAAATAGTGATCTGCTAGCGGTTGCTATCTCGCAACTGGATATCCGAACATGCACTAGGTACACACACCACACGACCATGATATTCCTGTAGGGATCAATTCGAGGTCATGAGGAAATCTCTTGGTCACGAACTACTTAGCTTAGGGAATCTTAAATAATAACAAAATTTGAGAACCTTAGGTTCTAACTTTAATAAAAGAGTGTTTGGATGTATGACTGGATTAAGAGATGAATGAATGATGATCGGTAAGAGATAAGAAGGTTTGAAGAATTAGTGTCTTTAGTGGCGTGGTTAGGGTTAAACTTGACGGATTTGTTGGTCAACTTTGGAGCAAGGTGTAGAGTTGGCAGGGAGCCTTGCATTCTATTTCGCTTAGGTTTTCCCTTTATAGATCTTAAGGATCTAAACTCCAAATCCTATACCTGTTTTCCTTTCAGAGGATGGTGATAGCAGCGATGCAGTCTGGCGCAGCTCAGAGGGGCAGATAATATTATTCTCATTGTACTAATGTCATTAATCACTATTTCTTTTAGCATAATGTTGGCCACGAAGAGAGAAGAAGGACAGACTGCGGACCACCGATCGCTGTAACTGTAAGGTGTAGCAGATAGCCGGAAAACAAGCTAAGTTGCATGCTTTTATTTAACTTCACGACTGATTTTATATCGTTCATGACGTATTGTAAGATAACATAAAAGTCCAATTGACTTTTATGTCATCTTACCAGATTTAAATCCCATTAATTTCATTTCATTATGTGTTTATGTGCTAAGCGAATGTTTTCTTGTTTGTGCTGGCGTTTATTGACTTTTCGTTTAGTTATTTTTGATACAATGAACTGGCAATACCTATTTATTTCTGATTATACAATGAACTGGCAACACCTATTGTTTTCTATTGATTTATAAATTTAGATAAGCTAGTGTCGGAACTACTTTACTACTTTAAGTTCACTATTTATTTCATAATTTATTTTTAAAAACACAACGTAAATCTTACACAACGATGAAGGGTCCATTTGAGTTAGATATTTACTAGACGATCACGTTTATTTTTGGCCAAATATTAAATAAATAATTAATAAATAGCAAATAGACTTACACTACCTTTCGTTTCCCATTAGGTGAGCTGTGATTAAATATTAACACGCCCATTTTATCATAAAAATCTGTGCTTCTATCCGGCCTGGCATCGACACGGCGTGGCACCGCAGAATCATCCTTAATTCAATTTCCCGGGCGTCAGCTGCTAAAACAGAAAAATAAATTACCTCATCTACAGGCAATAACCGTTGACTACGGAAATTTTACTTGATAATGAAGTGTATGTACCTATGTATATTATGCTCTTAAATAGTAAAGATAGAAATCTAAGCAGTATTTTTATCTGCTATGTTACTATCTAATAATAATCTAACATTTGATTTAGTTTGTGCTATTCAATATTACTAAAGTAGGCAAGCACGGCTAGCATACGCACCATGGCATAATTTTATCAATCTGTTAAAATTTCAGTCATATCCTTCACCATAACTTTGTCTCGTTTTTAAATGTCGATAAAATGATGTCGGGGTGCGTATGTTAGCCGCACTGGCTAGTATATCTATGGCTCTATGCTATTGGTATATGGCAGTTTTTGTAGTAGGTATGTCTATGTGTAGAGTTGTAGACAGATACGGTGCTGTTATGTAGATAAGTATGTCAGCGCCGTACTTTAAGGCCAAAACAGAATTCGAGAAAAACAAATCGGGTATCCCCACAGAACAGCAGAACTAAATTAGAAAGGAAATCCATACAAATTTTCTATGAAAACCGCTGTCGCCAAGTGTGTATTACCACTGTAAAATATCTGCACAATAACTGTGCAATTTTCACTAACATCGGAGATTTTTTTTTTCCTTTAGAATAGAGCGTAGTATACTTTCTGTCACATCACCAAGGTACCTTAGACCCATAAAATTAATTTGGTCATAATTTAAATGCCGTGTTAAAGTTATTAAATTCACTTTATTTTATTAATGTTACATAACAATGGCAAATGCGTGGTACATGTCAGACCAAAAAAAAAATAATGGGCCAATCTCGAATTTGAATATGGTATCACAGTTGTTTTTTGGCATTTAGCTCGTGATGGGCGACATGAATTGTGCAGTTTAATTTTATCGTTAATGTGATTTTATACGTATTGCATAATTTATGGATAATGTAACTGGATATAGATAGATAGATTAATTCTTTATTGTTCACACCATAAAATACAAACAAAGAAAGAACAACTTAAAAAAACTAGTGGCAACAACAGGCGGCCTTATCACTAAAAGCGATTTAGGGATATATGTAGTATATAATTGATGAAAAGGATTGTGCAGTTTTATTACTATTTAGGAATTTTTAGAATTAACACTGAAAAATCATGTCAACGTGCCGTATTGTATTAATTTATAAAACTTGTGTTTCTATCAGTTCTAATATAGGTACTACATGGATGCCAAATCAATTCCTGCGAACTATTTGGATTTCGTACACGGTGGAAGTCGCCTAAATTCCATTGTTGGCTAATCAATTGTATTTAGATATTTTGTGCTGGCCACGACTGTACTTAACTATTTTTCATAATGAATATTATCATAGTACAAATATTTTATTAAATTACACCAATTACAATACAATAAAAAATAACTTTATTTTCACATCGTAAATACAAAACAAGCTTAAACTAACATTACATGTGAACACAACTGAATTACATGTGACAATATTAGTTATCATAACATCATAATAGAACTTACACTTGACACTGGCAAATGCATATTCCATGCGACGCCAATATTTATAAGGAGAAGAATAATTACAATCATATTTTTCTAGTTCGGAGCTCGATAATATAATTAATTCATTGGATTAGCTGAACGTAGACGTAAATGGTTACGTGGGCGAGTAAGAGCGCGTGCTTGTGCTAGCGGGAGAGATTATTCGGGGTGGTTCGTATACATTTTTTCTCGAAACATTCTATTTTAGCGTTCTTTATTATAAGTTAACATTTATAAATATCTTTAAGTAGTGTTCCATACCTCATAACAAGGAACCCTTATACCTAGACATACATTGCTATTTTGTTAATTGGAACCATACAATGGTATAAGGAACTTCAGAAAAGGTTAATCTTTACTGACAATAGGCCGATTACTTAAATAAAATCGGATTTAATTTTCAAACACGCATCAAAATAAAAAGTAATTTAATTCAAAAACACTAAAGAGTATTGATATCGACTTCGAAGAAAATCAACCCCAAAATAACTTTCATATTTCAATAAAACACGAAACACATCTTCCATCAATTCTTTTACAGAATGTTAATGCAAAATCTAAAGTAAATGAACCAAAAATCACGTTGTTTCACACAAATTTAGCTCTAATTTTTCACGTCTGTATTTTCCTGGTTAGAATTTCGGTAAATTATTCTTATCAGACGCCTACTTCATACAAAGAACTCACGCTCCGAATTTCAAGTCTCTCCTGACCGCTTATTGAAGCGGTTTAGGCTGTGCGTGGATCCGTCAGTCAGTCATTCAGATCTAAGCATTTTATATGTCGAGATAATATACATGTATAACTATAAAAAACATGTTAATTATGAACCACGTGTAAATGGAACGTCTGTAGGAATCCAGTCTTGCCGTCCTGTAGCCTCGATCCATTTACTCTTCGTCAGAGGATCGGCTGGAAAGCTGCAATGAAGATACAATGTATCAATGAAAATCAAAGCAAACATGCAACGGCAGTCGGCTTCGTGTTCAATCTATATATTTATATGTATATATATTGGACCTGCGGGGCAATTCTGTTGGCCGATCTCTTTACTGAAGTGATGCGTTCTTGGACCTCTCTCGTTTTTCTGACAGTTCCGACAGATCAAAACTGTCAGAAAAACGAGACAGGTTCAAGAACGTGTCACTTTAGTAACGAGATCGGTTGACAGAATTGCCCCGCTGATAACTTTTATTCATAAGGAACATAATAGTTAAAGTGTGATGCAAATACAATTATTAATAAAAATTGCACCACAATCACAAATATTTTATTAAATCAAAATATTCAGATACTTAACAACAATAAATTTCGAATTGCGAAAATATATTAACTTACTAGCGAAATTTATCGATGTCGATAAAATGTTTGCAACCACTATCAACGAAAATCTAGGCAGTAAAATAAAATCATTTAAATTTAAAAATGCCCACAATTTAGACTTACCAGTGAAAGAATATTCCTCCTTTTTGTAAACTAAAGTCTTTGCTTTGTATTCGACACGTTACAATAGCGCAAACCGGCATTTTTTTGGCAAAAATTACCTCTGAAATCACTTGAACGACTGAGACAGTAAATGTCACGATTTCACGTAACTTGAGTTATAACTCATGTACGTGGCGACAAACCTCCCCTCCACATCGCCTTTCTATTTCCTTCTCTCTTCTGTGGGTATCCCATACAAAATTGCAACTATGATTCGACAAAAATGTATAAAACCGCCGATTTCTTTAAATTCCGGATTACACACAGTAAAAGTTTTTCATAACGATAGTTTGAATCACTCTTTCTAGGTTTAGTCGTAGTATTATTATATCTTCTTTGGTTTAGTACACTTTTTCGAATTATCCTCTCTAATCTCTAATACCCTTAAAATTCACCAAAGGCTGGTGCATAAGTTGAATCTTCGTGCGTAATTCATAAAAATAAGTAGTTATTTAAATAATAAGCCATTCCGAAGAAAAATTGCCCTATTATAAATAAATAATGACGAAAGATAATTTCAGCGTCCATTAGTTTCTAGAGTTCCAGCGATGGCACGTGGCATTTATATGATAAAATAATTCGATAGAAATATTGTAATGGCTTTAATTATCCATAAAAGTAACCTATAAAGGTAAGAAATTAGATTCTGTGAAAGGTGTTAGCGAAGAACTTGGATTTCTACTGAAACTTTATTTTAAAGTCTAACAACTTACTCACAATTTGTACTTTTTCACAATAATTTATTTGTCATTATTAGTAAGGCATTAATGTTGTATGACATTTTGATTTAAGTATATATTTTTATTCGAACAGGCAGGATAACATATTTTTTAGTACCTACACAGTAAGTAAGTAGTAGTATGATTTTTTTTCAATTTTCAAAAAAAAAAAATTAATTGGGCAGTGGACTTGAACATTTCGACTATCTGCTAGACCGTCTGTGAATATCTAATTCCTTTTTTAAGTACTACCTAGTAGCTAAATATTATTAATTTTATATATTATTTTGTCATTCTTCTTTTAGTTGTATTTCTAACTAAAAGAAGAATGACTACTTATTTTTATTTGCACTGCAAGTACTTAATAGTGTAACAAGGAATAATTTAATATTACAAAGTTAGTTGTGACATTAGGAACAAATTTAATCTGGGATGGCATAACTAGTTGAGCATAGGTACACAGTTGGTTCTAGGCGACATAACTACATACTACATACCTAAATTGCAAACATAACTACATACCTAAATTGATTTAATGTCTATGATTCAAGCTATAAAATTACCTAAACCAGGACTCTCACCTAATTTTAGTTACACCTACATATTAAATGCCAAAGTTTGCCTGCGTGGTTTAGTGCTAATTTAATTATGTAGCAGCTAAATGGATCTGGATAAAGGAATCCATCCATCCATCCACGTAGCTAAAATGGCACAGGGCAGGGATGGGGAGCAGCATCCCTGTCGCGAAGCTACGTTTCTGCGATCGCCACCACGCCTGCCCAGCGCGGCGATTATGGGCAAAAACCCCGATATGGAAAACACAAATAGACCAGGCCCCCAGTCCCCAGCAGCTCCGCTAGCCCGGGGCTACGGTAGCGGCCCCGGTAACGGCGGAGAAGGGGGTGCTAAGAATCGCTGGCAGACGCCCGGCTACCACTCCCGTAAACGACGACTGGCCCTGGTAACACACAACGTGCGCACGTTGAGGACTGACGAGAAGATTGCTGAGCTGGAAGAAGAGTTGAGTAGGTTGCGTTGGGATATTGTGGGGTTGTCTGAAGTCCGTAGAGAGGGGGAGGACACGATAACCTTAAAATCCGGCAACCTGCTTTACTACCGGGAAGGTGACCAACGGTCCCAAGGTGGTGTTGGCTTTCTCGTTCACAAGTCCCTCACCAACAACATTATTACCATCGAAAGTGTGTCGAGCAGGGTGGTATACCTAATACTCAGAATATCCAAGAGGTATTCGCTGAAGGTCATTCAGGTATACGCACCGACATCGTCACACCCAGATGATGAGGTGGAGACTATGTATGAGGACGTAAGTCGGGCCATTCATATGTCTAAGACCCACTTCACTGTTGTTATGGGGGACTTCAACGCAAAGTTGGGCAGAAAAAACGACGATGAGCTGAGGGTGGGGCAATTTGGATATGGGCAACGGAACCCTAGGGGCCAGAGGCTGGCTGACTTTCTGGAGAGAGAGGAACTCTTTATGATGAACTCTTTCTTCCAGAAGCCGCCTCACAGGAAAAGGACCTGGATGAGCCCTGATGGTTCCACGAAAAACGAGATAGACTTCATCATGACCACCGAGAGACGAATATTTAATGATGTCTCCGTGATCAACAGGGTGAAAACCGGCAGCGATCACAGAATTGTACGAGGCACATTAGATATTAATGTTAAGCTCGAAAGGTCCCGCCTGATGAAGTCCACGCTCCGACCTACTCGTGAACATATCCAAAACCCCGAGGACTTTCAGCTCGAGCTCTCGAATCGTTTTGCTTGCCTAGAGAACCTTGCGTCGGTGGACGAGATCAACAACGGGCTCGTAGAAACTGTCCAAACGGTGGGTGCTAAGTTCTTTAGACCCCACCGTTCAAATAAACCGCAGAAATTTTCCGATCACACTGTAAATCTCATGGCCGAACGACGCTCGCTAAGATTGCAGTCTTCCGATGATGCAAAGTCATATAGGCGTCTCAATAGGCAAATTTCGAAATCCTTGCGGCACGACATCCGTCTTTTTAATACTAAACATATTAAAAAGACAATAGAGCGGAACAAAGGCTCCAAAGTGTTCGCAAGAGATTTGTCTATTGGACAAAGCCAATTGACAAAGCTGAAGAGAGAAGATGGAAGTTTAGCGTCGACCAAGGCAGAGGTATTAGAGGAGATCGAAAGGTTTTATGGACAGTTATACGCTTCGGTCGCTAAGCCTGTTAGCAGCGCGGCCAAAGATCCAAGAGCCAAGCTGACCCGACACTTCACCGAAGATATCCCGGACATCAGCCTGTACGAGATTAGAATGGCCCTGAATCAGCTTAAGAACAACAAGGCGCCGGGTGATGACGGTATCACATCAGAGCTCCTGAGAGCGGGTGGAACACCGGTACTAAAAGTCCTCCAGAAGCTTTTTAACACCGTCGTCCTCGAGGGCATCACGCCAGAAGCATGGAACAGAAGCGTGGTGGTGTTGTTTTTCAAGAAAGGTGACAACACCTTATTGAAGAACTACAGACCCATCTCGCTTCTGAGCCATGTTTATAAGCTGTTTTCAAGGGTCATTACGAATCGTCTCGAGCGCAGGCTTGATGACTTCCAGCCTTCCGAACAAGCCGGTTTCCGAAAGGGCTTTAGTACCATGGACCACATTCATACGCTACGGCAGGTTATACAGAAGACCGAAGAGTATAACTTGCCACTTTGCTTAGCGTTTGTGGACTATGAGAAAGCCTTTGATTCGGTCGAGACTTGGGCTGTGCTCGAGTCTCTCCAACGATGCCGTATTGACTATCGGTACATCGAAGTGTTGAAGTGCTTGTATAATAACGCCACTATGTCGGTCCGAATACAGGAAGAGAGCTCCAAGGCGATCCCTTTAAAAAGAGGCGTAAGACAGGGAGACGTAATTTCTCCGAAACTGTTTACGGCTACTTTGGAGAACGCCTTCAAGCTCCTGGAATGGAAAGGATTCGGCATCAATGTCAATGGCGAATACCTCACTCACCTTCGGTTTGCCGACGATATAGTAGTCATGGCAAAATCGATGGAAGAGCTCAGCACGATGCTCGAAGGCCTCAATCGGGTTTCTCAACAGGTGGGTCTTAAAATGAACATGGACAAGACGAAAGTTATGTGTAATTCCCATGTTGTACCCACCCCGATCTCTGTTGGGAACTCGGTTCTTGAAGTCGTTGACTCGTACGTCTACCTAGGACAAGTAGTCCAGTTAGGTAGGTCCGACTTCAAGAAAGAGGCCAATCGCCGAATCCAACTCGGCTGGGCAGCGTTCGGAAAATTGCGTAGCGTCTTCTCGTCCGACATACCTCAGTGCCTCAAGTCGAAAGTTTTCGACCAGTGTGTGTTGCCAGTGATGACTTATGGCACAGAAACGTGGTCTCTCACTATGGGCCTTATTGGTAAGCTCCAAGTAGCCCAACGAGCTATGGAGAGGGCTATGCTCGGAGTCTCTCTGCGAGATCGAATCAGAAATGAGGAGATCCGTAGAAGAACCAAAGTTACCGACATAGCCCAACGGATTGGCAAGTTGAAATGGCAATGGGCAGGCCACATAGCGCGGAGGACTGATGACCGATGGGGTCGAAAAGTTCTCGAGTGGAGACCACGTACCGGCAAGCGCAGCGTAGGACGTCCACCCACAAGGTGGACGGATGACCTCATTAAGACCGCGGGATCGCGCTGGATGCAAGCCGCTTCCAACCGGTCTTATTGGAGATCCATAGGGGAGGCCTATGTCCAGCAGTGGACTTCTTATGGCTGAAAGGAATACAGGAAGTTTAATTACCTCCGATTAGCAGCTGCTGCAACAGTTTCTATAAATCGGGATAAATTTTGATGAGGAAGTAAAAGTAGCTCTTACTGTTAAACTTTTACTATTAGAATTAGAAATATTTATTTGTATCTCTAAGAAACCTTAAGATATTAAAATACACACGTTGGTATTTGCTAACATTAGATATACTTGAGAACTCTGTGTAGGTATAGGGTATTGCAAAATTGTACAGAATATATCTAAATAAATCTATTTTTGAAGTCATAAGAACCTAACGAATAAAAAGTGTAGGACTTAGCTTTCCCATAACGAAAAGAATTAGACCATAGCACGCATCACTGACCAATAAAGAATATGCTGGAAAATTTGAGCTTTGAGCCATTTAACATTTGAACATGTTAACAATGGAACCATTGGTAACAATGAAATATCGTGCATATTCCTAATTGCAGGCTAGCAGATTTTCCGTAGAAAACATGAACTCTTATTAAACAGGTGGTCATTTCGCGATAAATTTCGTTTTGACTTTTACCGCTTAAAACTAATCTTAATGCATATTAACTTTGTGACGTTTAAACACAAAAATGCTCGCCGTATTCAAGTTAAACTGTCGTAACTTTCGTTCTTTGTCTAGGTGAATATAATATATCTTTTCTATTTTAGGTTCTGCCGAACAAAAGTCCGGAAACGTAACTCACTTAGGAAAATGTGTATCATTTCGGGCAAAAATAGTCCATATACATTCGGAGCAAGCGGCACAATACCGCTTACTGCCGATTTAATTTATTAGAGCGATATTTCGTAAACGGACGAGATATTTCACGGACCAAACTGACAGCCATTACGCCGTACCTTGGCGAATGAATGTGTACAAATATCTCATATCGCCGCGGTGCGAAGGCGCGAAAGATGCGACGAACGGATACAAAAAGATTCCCTCGAAAATTGTCCGTTCTGTTCTCAGTACAATATTTGGTATGGATGCGCTGCCTGCTACAAGGATTTCCAATTATGTTCGAGACAAGAGCTACTTCATCAGGTTTGTCCATATTCATTGAACTTTTTCTATAGAATAATACCTTTTTGTGGCGATTTCGCAGTTGGTCCCGTAATGAAAGTTGTTGGTAAAAAGGGTAAAAAACGGCTTTTCTCGATTTCCGGCAAAACTAAAAGTCCTATAGAAAAAAGTCAAATGGCAAAGTTGTAGGTAATAAAAAGATGTAAAACTTTTATTTAGTTTCATATGCACCCATGTTTATCATCAAATCTTGCAAATTAAATTTGAACCACTTCACGGTTACAGGTTGAGCTGAAATTGTGCGCACATGTGTAAATCGCGTGACAATGCAATATTATGATGACATGGTGCTGATCTGATGGAACTGGAAGGTGGGCAAAGGAACTTCACAACGAAATGATACAACCTCATCCAGTTTGAGCTCATTTGAATCGTCTTGGAATGTAACCAGTGTCTGATGATGGAGCTGGAAGATCGCCTTAGGAACTCGGTAATTAAACGACATAACTCCATCGAGTATGAGCTCGTTTACTTCATTTTGACCAGTATTTTGGTGCTAGATGGTAACCAGGGTCTGATGATGGAGCTGGATAGTGGCCACAGGAACTCAGTAATTAAGCGACACAACCGCGTCGAGATTGGTTCGTCGTTTTTAATGGGTGGTGGATTGGTGGTGGTTTGGTAGACGTGAATTTGTGATCTTGTCTTTGGGAAATAAAAGCTTGTATTTGTTCACGTTTTCAATCTAATATAAGCATATTATACTCTAATATACTCTTGGTCTATTACACTTACGAGTAGTTAAACATTAGTTGAAATCTCTTTTTCTGAATTTATAATTATAATTTCTAAAATTTCATTGCTTTGCTGACAAGAGAATCCAGAAAAAAAATTTATAAACAGAAATTATTATTATAAAATTACCATACTGAAATTATGCATTTTGGCAATTTAAAAAAAACTGACCATACTGAAATTATGGATTCTGGCCATTTATAAAACATTTTACCAATCTCATAACTCGTAAACTCTCTCATAACTGTATGATATTTTTTGGAATATTATAGCAAGCTTTTTTTAACCTTTTGTAAAGATGTAGTAGTATATTTGTTTAGTAAATTTCAAAGTACAGCCCTGGATCAAGTTTGGTGTCTGTTGAAATTAAGAAAATCAAATTGACATTCTGCGTTGGTGGACTCTATCCTAATGTTAATGTAATAAGATTTGAGACGCGGCCTTAAAGTTTGCTGAGATACGAATACCTTCAATACTAAAAGTTAGCTTAACTTGAAGCCACCTGAAGAGAGTTACATATATTTCAGTTGAGAATTTAGAGATCTTTTCGCAGTTATACGCATGTCTTCTTTTAGAATGAAGTCATATACATCTGGCTGGCTTTATGTTTTTATTTATTTTCAGATACTTTTATCTACACGTTCTCACTAGAATTTTTAGTCTGTAAAAATTGTAATATATCAACAGGCGCGGTCGAGAAAATCTCATTGGATATTCGGCGTGAAAACGCAGCCAGCCCTATGGATGCGTTCAGCCCAAAAAAACGCTATGTGTGTGAAAGGCGTCCTCTACTTATAGTTAAAGCTAAACCTATTTAAAAAAAATGATATTGACGTAATTACTAGTAATTATTAAATTTATTTTTTTTAATTGTGATAAGTCGTTTGAAATAAATTGTATTTAACATTTTGAGTATTATTAAATTATGTAGCAGTGGGTATAGATTCTATTTCATATTTTGGATTTTAAAATGTTTATCAAGTTTTAAAAAATTTGATAACATAAAATGTTATACTTATGACATTTCAAATATTTTTATGCACAAAAAAGCTTCAATTAGCAAAGCTAACACATTACTCGTATGTTGTTTTTAATTTGCATAAAAATGTTAGCCCTAATTTTTGTTAAATGTTGACCCCTATAAGCTTTTCCGGGAACTCTTACGTTCATTTTCATTTGGATCCCCGCAATTACCTAAAGCTTTTTTTTGTGCTATTGAAAAAATAAACAGCGGGTTTCTCAAATATTAGGAAGAGCCATTCTTACCCATTATTGCGCTACTCACGCCAAAAACATTATAAAATATACTACACATTGCCACATTTACTCTAAATTGTTCAATCTCATAAGTATTAATTTCACTGAAAACATACGGCCTTACCGCAAAAGATTTAAACACGCTTTAAACACTGCTTAACCGTGAAATTTGTACTGTTCAACATAGTCTAAAGCGTGCGCAAAACTTTTATGGTAAGATGGATAATCGTTATAAGTATAACATTCTAATAGATGAGTGAATAGGGTAATCTCACATCTACACAAAGGTGTAATCTCTCCAAAAAGGATTGTACTCGCGATGTTAATTTATGCTATTCAGCGTAAAATCATCCATCCTATTTCATCCGGCTTCTAGAAAAAACAACGTTCTCAATTCGATCGCATGTTTTTTTTAATGTGCGTTTGACAAGTGCAATACCAAAATTAAATTCTTATGGGTGAACCATGATGATTTCACATGCAAACACAAACATTACAAAAAAGAATTCGCTCCATTCGCGTCTGCACTTCTGCATATTTAGCTTTAGTGAGCTTAATAAATAGGTACGTGACCTTGTATTATCGTTATTATATCCCTACTCGCCCAGTAAGAAGCACCTGGAGCCATAACTTCCCAGAGGTATAGATTATACACGTATAGGAGAGAATACATAAGGAAGCTATGAGATGTATCTAGTGAACTCTATTGTAACTCTGTACAGGAAATCTCGATACTAAATAGGCTTTATAGGAGAGCGCTTTGATTACAGTTATATTCGTAGCAGGGAGTAGTTTCATTTGCAAGTCCCGTTGTTATTCTACACTTTGTAAGTTGTGGTCCACGTCATCGCAGAATATATTTAGACGGAGACAATTAAAACAACTTTTACTGGCTACAAAATGGGTCTATCTTTTACTACGAGGAACTAAAATAGCAGAAAATATTTTGAGTTTTTTTTAAAATGGTTGGCAAATGTTGAAAAAGCAGTACCTTAAAATTTAATCAACAAATCATATCGAGGCAGCACAATATAAAAATTACGTCTTTTTTTTCTAATGTTCCAAAGTAATTAATTTCTAGATAATTCACAGCACGACATGAAATGACTGTAAAAACTGAATGGCCAAAGGTCGCGCATATTTTATTTAAAAAAACATGAAAAATCTGCTTTTTCCCAACACACTGATGAACACAGGCATTTCACATCAGGGTATAAAAATAGCTGTAAAAACTTTACGCCTAAGTGCCGAGCATATTTTATTTAAAAAAAATAAAACACTCGCAATATTGTCCTTCTAGCCCTCGGGACAAAAGTAAGGGTGGTTATCTACTAGAGATGAGCTACGGGCGAAGTCAACGCTATAACTTACGAAACTATGTGATCGTTTCGACAAAGCTGAGTGGTGTCGCGGGGAGAGTAAAATGTGCCACGAAGACAAATCGGGTAGCTTAGCGGGGAAAATGTGTCACTCCAATCCAGTATGCATCCTCACTAATATAATTTCATCATACTATATTATTTTAAAAATTATAAATAAATAATAAATATTATAAATATCTCTACTAGTATTATAAATGAGAATGTAAGTTTGTTTGTTACGCTTTCACGCAGCAATGAAGCAGCGGATAGACTTGATTTTAGGCATGCATGTAGTGCAAAGGATGGAAAGTGACATAGGCTTCTTTTAATTCCGAAAAAATAAAGGCTTCCTGTGGGATATCACATAAATCAAAATATACGCGGAACCGCAGGCAAAAGCTACTATTATTATAAATCCAAAAGTGTGTTTCTTGGTTTGTTTGTTTGTTCCTCGTTCACCCAGCAACGGAGCAACGCATTGACTCATTGACTTGATTTTTGACATGGACGTAGTTTGAAAGACGGATAGTGACATTCTCGCTACTTTTTATCCCGACAAAATAAAAGATCCTTGCGGGATTGCGGATAGCACTAAAACCAGAACAACATGCGGGTGAAGACGCGGGCAAAAGCTAGTTGATAATAATAGGGGACCTATAGTAAACTATATAATTATGAATATGTAGTAAGTATGTCGTGCTCTCCGCTCGTAATACGGCTACGCCACTCACGCAACCATGTAAAAAACATAGCGTCATTCAACTTTTTTCCACTAAGTAGACTTAATCGGACTGATAACACATCCTTAGCTAGATTAGCTTCATCATCATCATGATTCTCTTTTGTGGTATTGTTTCTTGCCTCATTCATGCATGAGCTGTAATGGGTCTGATAATAATCGAGCCATCGGTTGTAGTCTTCCTACAGTCCGTCAATTTAGCTTACCAAAGTGGATAACCATCCTAAGTATCCTCTATTTGTACCTCGATGTTCGCCACGTGTGGGTGTGGGAATCCCTGAAGTCGTAAAATATACGACTAAAGCAGGTTTAAGCTTTACATCCTTGCACGAGCCGCTGAAGGAACATAATTTCAATTCTTGAGCACACGTGCAAGTACTTACCGCACGAGAGAACCTATTTACCTACTTCTTAAGGGACGGGGATGATAGGTTTATAAAGTTTAGTAAAGTTTATACATTTTTTATAAATATGTGGGTGGTAAATTGTAATAATTTTTCACCAAAAACGGCATAACCGATTTCAACCGTGTACAGCATTGGAACACCTAGTTCACACGAATCGATGTGTCATCCATGTTGTAATTTTAACCGAAAAAAAAATCGGCTCAAAATTGACGAATTTCTCGATGACCATAATATACACAAAAAATACATACAGACGAACATAGAACCTCCTCCTTTTTGGAAGTTGGTAAAAAATAAATATGAAGGTAGATTTTCAATAAAAATCACAGTATGAAAATCACAGTACAGGTTGCCAACAAATGTGGTGATAGGGACTGAAGATTGATAATGTCTTTTCTTATTTTTTATTATAGGAAAATTATCTATCTATCCATATAAATAAAAATGAATCGTGGTTGTTAGTCTCGCTAAAACTCGAGAGCGGCTAAACTGATTTGGCTAATTTTGGTCTTGAATTATCCGTGGAAATTAAGGGAAGGTTTAAACGGTGCGAAAATATAAAATGTAGGGAGTAAAATAGTAAAAACGTGAATTTAGTTTTCCTATACAAAATGTCCATGCATGTAAAAGTTGCCATTGACAGTTTTGGTGAGATGAAGTTCACCGGGTCAGCTAATATAGCAATATATTTCTTGTTCGATCGCCCAATTCATTCGATTTATTGTTCAGGTATTTATTTAAAGAAGAAAGATGATATCAATTGTTAACGAAAGTCCGACTAAAATTTTTGTCTTAAAAAACGCTGCATTTCATGACTTAAACATGCATTTGCACATGACTTAGTTTTAATCTAAATCCATCTCTTCTATTGTATAGGAAATAAAAATACCTAGATTTAAATGTAAAGAAGGAAAGCTGTGGAAATGCTGAAGACTTATCGAGCGCGAATGAAGAGGGTTGATAGATTCTTACTGTACTTTTCCATAGTACAAGCGCTTAGGGCATTCGTTGATGAAAATCTTGCTTTGAAGGTTGCTGTAACTTTCAGGGGTATTTGTACTTTTTACAATTCATACTTTTTGCAGCGTCAATTACACAATATACTTTTTTTAAATAAAACAGCTGATATTTCGCAATTTCGGGATTGGCCCCATAGTAAAAGTTGTGCATAACGCTTGGTATACTTATGTACCGACATATTTTTTTCACTTTACAAATCATCAGCCAGTAATACTACGCCTCGATTAAAAATCTTTTTTTCCATTTATATTTCTAAAAAACTGAACACAAGACCTTTTTCGATATGAATCGATAGTGGGAATATATATATCGGAAAAGTGCGTCTTTGTTGTGTGGGTACTCCACATTTAAATAAATACATATTTTATTTGGTCCGCTTTAGGCAAACATGTGAAACCTTTTCGAACCTTTACGTAGGTATACGTAACGCCTTTCCTTTGATCAAGCATCCAGTGGAAATAGCATGCAGTACGTGCATGGGACATATTATACTCTTCTCAGTCAAAATTTTCTTGTTTTACCGTTCTGTGACTTTACACCTAAAGAATATACCTTAATTTCTGTTTGTTGTATTAGTAGAATACCAGGAAACAACTCTAAATTATTATAGCTAGAAATTAATTGCTAAATTTTAACATTTAATTGAAAACTGTACTTATACTATACTGCATAAAAGATAGCTTGATCTCTGCGATAGTGACATTGACATAGAAGGTTGACATTTTTAGAGTTGGGATAGTGGTGGAAAAATAGATTATCAAACAATGTTGTAATGAAATCGAATGAGTATTTGTAGGTGAGAAATTGGATTTTATTTACTTACTATTATTTAAGATCAAGTATGTACACATGTAAATAATGTTAAGAAATTAATTAAATAAATAATTAATTTTAAAATGAAATATAATAATGTTACGATAGCATTTTTCGACGTTTTTCACTATTATCGATGCTAATGTAACATATACTTAATTGGGTTTAATTTAATTACAAACGTTACTAAATTAAACATTTAAAATTACATGAGTAGGTGAGAATTTGGATTCAATTTACTCAGCATTAGGTATTTGAGATCAATTTTATACACATATAAATAATGTTATGATATTAAAATTTACAAAAAAATATATTATTTTCTTAAAATTAATGATAAATTAAGTTTTATTTAAAGTATCGTTTGTATAAATTATCGATATTTTAAATAAAACTCTATCTAAAACTCTGTGGTCACGATCATTCGTCGTCCATCCCTAATCGGCATGCCCATAAAGTATGACATTGACAGGTACTGTCTGTACTATTAAGAAATTCAGGACTTCATAGGCGTGATTTTTCTGACAGCTGTCACAGAGATCAAGCTATATTTTATAGAGTGTAAAGATGCATTTCAGTATATTGCTTTTGTCGGTGTTTTACATGAAAGCAACAGCGTCTACCGGAAAATGCGATATCTTCTTGAGTACCTTATCAAAAAGTCTTTTGTATATATGACAATATGGCCGCGGCAGCGTCTCGAAGTTAGATTGCCGTAGAGAATAGATAAAACATAATATTTTAAATGAATTTTCGTAAAATTTATACAGCCTCAGTAAGTCTATTTTTACGATATTGACGTAGAACTGAACGAAAGATAATTAAGCACTTTGGAAATAGTTCAAGCAAAGTTGTAGCTCAAATATATACAGGTTACTCCCATTTTAGTTTTATCTAAGATTTGGAACATTTATCAGCGCTGACCTAAGAGCCATCTTTAATTACGATGACGAACAAAATTGGAAAAGTTCTCCTCAATCAAGCGTTAAGCTTTTTTGCAGAAAACTTTACTTAAGAAGCTTTAGTTTTAAAAGAACATTCTGTCTGTCATTCAAGTGATTGAGAAACGTGATTATAAATTTTGTGTTCGCTCAAGCCTGAAGAAAGATTATTTAACGAATGTTTTGATTCACAATAAATCTCGTTTCAATTGTCATGCTCAGGTATATTATTTTCTAAATACAGGTTGATTGTTTGCAAACTGCACTTTTATACTTTTACTGATTATGATGACTCCCAGCCAGTTTCAGCCACGGTGACTCTTTTCCAATTTTACTGAAAGTGAATACTCGTATTCATTAAACTTTTACTATGGAAGAAACGGCGATATGGCAAAAGAAAATCAGCTCTGCTATTTATTTTATCGAGAGTTAAACGGGCTCTTTTTCTTTTTCTTCGTTATTTTCAAGTTCTAGAAGAGCTTCTAAGTTGTAATTTAAATTTCTAATTCAAAAATGGCCTCATCATTAAACTCTACTCGTCGGAAACAGCGCTCATTGCTGTGGAAACAAACCTGACACGGACGGGCTCGCTATCCATACGTTCTACAGTACCATTAGCCTACACCTATCTACTCCGAGTCACAAAACACTCAGATTACAGAAATTAAGCTTCCTACAATGCACATTTGAGAAACGCACACGTAGACAAACGCTCACGAGCACGAAATTCCGAAGAAGCCGCTAACAAGGGGAATTTTTTCTTCATAAATATGAACCAAAGAAGGAAAATTTCTAGAACTATACTGCTAACAGATGTTTAATTTGACTTTAGTGCCAAAATTTTTTTTTTTTTTTTTTTAAAGATAAAATACGTTTATTGCTTCGAACTGTGTACATAGAGGTGGTACAATAAAATTTTAGACACAACAGTTTGTCCTAACAGACATGCAATTTGTTAATTAGAGACTTGACTAATCTCAAACATTTTGAAAAGCTATAACATTTTAGGAGACACTAATTAGGCTAACATTTATACATATACATAGTGATAGTTTCGACACAATTTTTCACTACACTAATAACATGAATGTACATATAGAACCACTAGACATATTTTTACCCAAGTTTAGACACACTTATATTTTAAAAATAAAGTTTTTTTTTTTTTTTACGTTCAGTCACTATACAGGTACTTTAGTAAAGTAAACATCTTCAACTCGACCTTAACATATCTTTTATATAATCATAACTAAATATGACACAAAGATTATATACATGAGATCATAATTTTCAGTCTATTTCCTATAAGAATTTGTACATTCATAAAATTCTTTCATGCTATAAAAGGTATTTTCAGCCAGCCATTTTTTTAAGTTATGTTTAAATTTGTTTCCATCCAAAGATTTTATATGAAGAGGTAGACTATTGTATACTTTTATGGCTGTATTAAATGAACTTCGATGATACAGAGTATTATTTACTTGTACTACACGAATATTAAATTTATGTTGAGGACGTAAAATTTGCGATCTAGCTGATTTATTTTCAAAAAAGTAGTTTTGGTTATTTTTTACAAATACACAAATCTCCAAAATGAATATTCCGGTCAGAGTCAGCAAATTGTTTTTCTTAAAAACATTTCTTACAGAATCGGTTGTCCTTAGATTATAAATAGCTCTTAAGCATCTTTTTTGTAACTTAAAGGTAGTTTCAACATCTACTGAGTTTCCCCAAAAGATAACACCGTACGTTAAATGAGGGTACACATATCCGTAATAGGCGTTTTTTGCAATCTCCTTAGAAGTAGTATTGCTTAAAATAGAGAGTGCATAGCAATATTTAGAAATCTTTGAGTTGATTTGAGAGATGTTTGTTTTCCAATTTAAGTGAGAATCTAAGATGACGCCTAAAAATTTAGATTCGTTAACTTCTTTTACGTCGACGTTTTGGTACCGAATGTTAAGTTTTAGGGGAGAAGTTTTTTGGTTTCTGAGCTGCATAAACTTTGTTTTCTCCAGATTTACGGTTAGATTGATTGATTTCAAACTTTCTACTATATGTTTTAGTGTAATATTTACCTCTTTTTCGTAATCTACATCATTTAATTCGTTTTGTGGTATGTAAATTGTTGCATCGTCTGCGAACATGACACATAGGTGTTTAGTCGCCATCGGTAAATCATTTACGTATATAAGAAAGAGCAATGGCCCTAGGATACTTCCTTGGGGTATTCCGTGTAAGTTGATCTTGACTTTTGACTCTGCTCTTTCAATAGTTTTATTTTGTCGGTTGTAAGTATCAATGCTCGTTGATTGACTTCTATTTGTAAGATAATTTTTTATGAGGTCTAGGGCTCTTCCTCTTATTCCAATACATTCAAGTTTATCAATCAATACATCATGGACCACACAATCAAAAGCCTTAGATAAATCTAACAGAAGAGTAACACCTTTCTTTTTATGATTGATATCATCCCACACCTGTTTTAAAAATTTGAAAATAGCTGATGTGGTGTTTTTACCTTTTTGGAACCCAAATTGATTGTTATTTAATATGTTATTGCTTTGAAGAAAAAATAGTATTCTATTATATATGGCTTTTTCAAAAACTTTAGAGAAAGAAGGCAATATTGTGATAGGTCTATAATTTTCTACGTTACTTGTTGGCCCAGTTTTATGTAAGGGTCGTATAATGCCTTTTTTTAATTCATTTGGAAAACAACCGGTTTCTATCGATAAGTTAATAATATAGGATAAAGGTTCTGCAATGAAATCTATGGTATTCTTGACAACTTGCATAGGTATTCCATCGTGACCTGTACTTTTTGTATTTTTTAACTCTCTCACTATTTTTTTAACTTCTTGGGCGCTGACTGGTCTTAGAAAGATACTTTTGCAGTTTTTTTGGGTGGAAGATTTTTGCGTTTGGTTGTAATTTCCATTATTTTTTTCGTTGATGAAATAGTCATTAAAGGCTTCCGCTATTTTTGTATGGTCTGTGACTTCGGAGTTATCTATTTTTAGGCTATCGATGGTTTTATTAATAGAATTTGTTTGTGATGTGTTTTGTTTAATTATCCTCCAAGAAGCTTTACATTTATTTTCGCTATTCGTGATGTATTTCACATTTGAGATTTTCTGTGAGATAGTAATTACTTGTTTCATCATCTTGCTATATTTTTTATAAGCTGTTAACTGGTCAATATTATTATTTCTCAAAGTTTTCAGATACATCTGCCTTTTTTTTCTACTAGATGTTCTTATTCCTCTCGTTTTCCAATTTACTTTTCTCGTATATGTTATTCTTACTCTCTCTAATGGGATGCATAGATTGAATAACAGACAGAAAATGTCAGTGAATTCTCGGTACGCAGATTCTGCATCTTGATTTTCATACACTTGCTGAAAGTTTATTTGTTTGAGATATTTGATGAATATCTCTAAGTATTTGCTGACATTTCTTTTTTTGACGTACCAAAATTTTTCTCTAAAACTTAAGCTAGTTGGTACCGTAAGTATTTGCGCCGTGTGGTCTGATAGTTCTGGTTCTATATTTATTATTTCTGTTTCATATTTAGTTTTTTTGAGGTTGGTTATGATGTTATCGATGCAAGTCTGTGATTTATTGGTGATTCTGGTAGGATCTTGAAATGCTAGATGTAAGTTAAATGAGCTCAATGTATTTATTAGCGATTCAGTTCTGTTGTTTTTTTCTAATATGTTTGTATTCAGGTCACCCAATATAAATATTTTTTTCTTGTGATATCTTTTTCTCCTAGTTAATTTGTGCAGTAGGATTTCTAAACTCTGAATAAATAGTTCAAAATTGCTTTTTGGCGTGCGATACACACATATTACTATGTAATTTAGATCATTTAAATTCATACCACAGACCTCAAAATGTTGTTCAATGCTCATGCCAGCTATCCAATCTAACTTAGTGAATTTTATTGAATTTTTAACAAATAAACAGACGCCGCCTCGTTTTTGTTTTTTACGAGAAAAATGGGCTGCTTTTTGGTAACCGTCGATCTGTAATACTTCTGCTTCTTCCTCTTTTAAGAAGGTTTCGCTAATACCGCAAATATCTATATTATGTTCTTCATTAAGTAATTCTAGTTTTTCCGCTTTTTTTCTGATGCTCCGAGAGTTAAAATGCATAATTTTTAGATTACGTTCTTGGTTATTTTTATTGGGGACGAAAAAACTTAGGTGTGCTAGTTATTGGATCGCAGTGTTTTTTTGTAGCGGACGGTTTGCTTGTCATGGTTTGTTTGTGAAAAAGTGGCGAATCGTTTGTTGGTGAACCATAATTAGCCTTGCTATTTGGTACATTTTTTATGTTCAATGCATGCGCTTGAAGTTCTTGCTTTTTGAAATAGTAGGGTATGGTTCCCGGCCTGTATTTTAATTTTCCATCGATTGAGTCTGGTTTAATTTTAGTTTGTGAGCTCATCTTAGTTATATTTTTACCTATGTAACATTTTTCGTAATCACGTAGATTTATCAAGTGATTAATGCTTCGACTATTTGTTGTTGGTGAAAAATGTGTATTTTCAAAGCTGTGTGCGATCGTTTTAAGGTTACGGTTTAGTCTACCCTCGTTTAAGTACGGGTTATATCTTACACCTGACACAATAATTTGTGGCTGCTTTAGACTGTTTAGTAGTGAAGACATTTCAATAAAGACTTTGGTCGGATTTGAGTCGTTTGAACCTACAGAGATGACTATCCAGTCGTCCTGGTTCCATTTTTGTTCTGTTATTCTAGATTGGCGAATACAGTGGTCTGTTGATGCACCTGGATACGTTTTACACGTTATATCATAGTCTTTGGCATTTTTATGTTTATCGCGTAGCTTAATGAGGTTTGATGCTAGTCCCTTACAAGTCTCATCGCCCAGTATCACAATCTTTGGTTTTTCTGTTGTCGACGTGTTTAGAACATCAATGTTCGAAGAGACATCGGAAATGTTGTCTGTTTTGTCTTTTATGCTGTCATTCTCACTCATCTCATTAGTTTTCTTTGACTTTTTATTTCTTTTCTTAATTTTATCATGTGTATTCAATGGGGGTGTTCTGTTTTCTTCATTTAATGTATTCTCTTGAGCATCAAATATTTTTGGGGTATTTTGTTTACAATTGCATTCTGACTTATTTTTGAGCGCTTCAAGGGCTCTCAACTTACTTTCTAAATCAGTGTTTGCTTGAAGAAGTAAATTTATTTCTTTTTTTGCTTTTGTTAGCTGTTTGGTCAGTTCTTCGTTTTCTAATTTTATTTGATTCATATCTTGATCTTTTATTGTTGTTTCGGGTGAGCTAGTAGAACTGTTGCAGAGAGTTGTATATTTGGAGTCGTTTATTGTATCACTTATACTTATATTTTCTTCTGTAGAACTGCGCTGGATTTTTTTTGGCTTCCTTACTGTCACATAGTCAAATCCCTTCGTGGTGATGTTAGTATTTTTCTTGATGACAATACTTTTTTCAATATTTTTTGACGTTGATGGTTTTGTGTGAGGATTGCCTATAGCTTTAGATTTGTTTGCTATGCACCACTGGCAGGCCCAGGCTGTTTTATGGTCCCGTGTCATGCGTAAAAATCTTGCGATGGAAACATTTCCACATTGTAAGTCATATGTAACGTTGCACGTGGAACATATTAAAAATTCTCTATTGAGGATTTTCGTGGTACATTTTCCACAATCATGCGGTAATGTTGGTGTTTTAGGAGCCATCTCACTAAAAACGGTGTGGAAATTTTATGAGACACAGTGTGAGGTCCAAACGAAAAAAGTACTTTCTTCAGATGTTTCACTTAGAAGAGCTGGCAACACCACAGTTTGATCAGTTTCATTATTTCACAATGTCAATTTCACTTTTTAAACGAAAAAAGTATTTTCTTAGATATGTTTCACATAAAAGAGCTGGTAACACCACAGTTTGCTAAATTTTTCCTTAGATGTCGCTACAGGTAAATGTTTGATGATGTATGATGAAACCAAAATAACAGTTTTGAATAGATTTTTCAATGAAATCACAAGATCACGGCGTTAGACATTAATTGAATTGTCAAGTTCACAGTGTTCAGCACTAATCAAACAAGAAAGTACTTACAAATGTTCGGCGCGTGAGATTTAAATACGGGCGTTAGCTTTGGTACGAAAATTTAAATATCTTTACCGGTCCTTTCAAAAATATGTGTTTATTTGCACAGGTTTTTCGTTATGGTTATTGAATATCACTCACAGACGTTTATTGTCACTTACTACAAGTAATTTAACTTATTTTAGCACAGATTAGGCCGTAAAACTATTTTTTATGAATTATTTAAATATTGAGCAATAAAATGACTTCTTAACGTGGCAGCGCCACCTACCTAAAAATTACTACCCGCCTTACCACAAAATATTTAAACACGCTTTAAACATTGTTTTACGGTACAATTTGTACTGTTAAACATTGCCTAAAGCGTGCATAAAACTTTTGGTGGTCAGTTGGTGTATGTTTTTTTCTAAGTACGTCACAATTGTTCGCATAAAACGAGTTCATAGCCTGTTCGCAAATCATCATCACATGTTAAAACGTGATGACGATGTAGAGATGATTAACGAAAGAGGAAAGCTTTTACCTAGCAAAGGACTACATCAAGCTGTGTGAGCTTAACTACTGCATTCTTGGTGTTTTGTGACCGCGCTGTGTTTATGTTTACATTTGCACTTCATGCTCTAAACAATTTGTTCAGTGCTCTTGATGCCTCACACGTAGACATGTTGCCTAATTTAACTATTGCCAGAGTTATTTTACAATCTAAACGCGAAATTTGCTTGGATGAAGTTGGATGATAAGATAATCTTTGAAACTAGTTTTATGTACAGGCTAAAAACAAAATGAATCTGTTTTTTTTCCATTTCATATTTTCTTTCGGCGTTTTTCTGATATCATTTCGTAGGTAAGCAAAGGCAATAAACGGAAGTTAACGCGTGACTGCTCACGCATGATGATACGTCAAAAATATCTGAGATATTAATGCTATAAAATTATGGTATCTGAAACTCGAACCTCGCTACAAATAGTCCAATACGGCTAGATACTAACTGCTTTAGCTCGGTCTATTATAAATTACACGGTATCATTAGATTACCTACCTATTTTTCATTAAAAATAATTCAAAATATAATACTTACCGCAGGCCAATATGTCTTATGGGTTCACGTGATCAGGTCACGTACCAATAGATTCTTTGGAACTTATCTAGGGATATCCACATCACTGGGTTTTTTGCAAAGGAAAATATCGGAGAAAACCTACTTTACGTCTGTAGAAAAAATTGATGCGGTATATCAATCCACTAACCTGCTCTGGGCCAGCGTAGTGAATTATGATCCAACCGCTCTTCATGAAGTAGGCCTATATTCAATAACATTGAGCTATTAGAAAAGCGGAAGTCCGTAGCATAGTTGGTACAGTACTTACATACTTTAACACTACTATTTATTGCAATCCCATATTTGTATTCGTTTTTTCTATAATCAAATAAAACTATAGTAGATGAAATACGTTCCATTATTCGTAGAAATGGAAGAAAGGAACGTAACTCGCAAAGGTCGAATAATGGCTATTGCCCAATCAGCGATCACATTAGGGCCAACCTAAAGATTATTGGGGCATTTATTTTGCCATATTGACATATATTTACCAAAACTGGTTCTTCAAAGGGACAGGAACGTTTTTATTTTCAATTTAAAAGTTAAACTAACCGTATTGATAGCTTGTTTAGTATTAAAAGTAAAAGAGTTTTTAACATAATTATCTAGAAAAACCTTTAAAATTAAATAGGTAGTCATTCTGACCGCTATAAAAATCATGAGCTAGAGAGAAAAAGAAATGTTACGTTTTCTTAGTAAAATTATCAACATTTTATTTACCTACGAGTATAAAATTTTAACACAGGTTCTATACCTACCAACTTCTACTTAGTAATTTCTCTACTTACCTATTAGTGAGGTTACATGCTCTTTAAATCTACCCTTGAATTAAAGGGCCTCACCAGAATACCAGCGTTGAGTGTTGAGTCCTCCCAGCACTCAACATTTATAGCTGAGGTGAGTCCCTTTCGACGCTTTTATTTTTCGTTATTATATAAGTTCTTTGTACCTACCTATCTGTCGAATAAAAATATTTCATTTCATTTCAGGTTCGGTAAATTCGTTTGCTCTGTGCCATCGTCAAAGTCGTTTGTACGTTTCCATTCATCTATATATTGTCTGGAAGATATCGTAGCTCTTAGCGATAAGACCACATTTATGTTTTTGTCTTTTCTTCTCTTGTCTTTTTTCATCTGTTACTTTTTGCTGCTGTTATTGTAGGCACAAGTCTAATAGAATGTCTTGTTCAATCATCACTACATAGTATGAAACAAAGTCGCTTCCCGCTGTCTGTCCCTATGTATGATTACATCTTTAAAACTACGCAACGGATTTTGATACGATTTTAGTAATTCAAGAGAAAGGTTTAAATGTAAAAGCCGGGGCGGATCGCTATTTATTATAACAACAATTTAATTCGCCTAAATTGCTATAGCTAAAATTGTTCTAAATTTCATAAATAGTAACTATTGGAGCCATTTCTGCGATTTCCAAACGAGCTACGAGTAAGCGCTCGGAGGGCCTAAATTAATATCCAAAGATAAGCTGTTCACCGCCCCGGTATTGAAGATACCCGTTAATTTATCACCACTTACTGTAAGTAATAGCCGCTTTTCATATAAGCACCTATAATACAATTAGATAGCTTCTTACAGTATTGTTTGTTTGGTCTGGAGATAATTAGAAATATTAGTATCCAGATGCGAACCGCGGTTTTACCCGCTGAAGAAAAATAATTTGTATTGTTTCTGAGGTAGGTACATATAGCTCACTATTCTGAATTTGAATTAAATATGTGGCATTTAATTTGCCTGAAGATATAGCTATGTAAACTACCTTTGTATCATCGAAATTACAAATAAAGCTGTTCTCAGATTTGCCAATTATTTGCTAGCTTAGCTACCTATATAAGTTTTTCTAGTACAGTCAAGTATTCTTTTTAGGGTTCCGTACCCAAGGGTAAAAACGGGACCCTATTACTAAGACTTCGATGTCCGTCTGTCTGTCACCGAGCTGTATCTCATGAACCATGATAGCTAGGCAGCTGAAATTTTCACAGATGATGTATTTCTGTTGCCGCTATAACAACAAATACTAAAAACAGAATAAAATAAATATTGAAGGGGGGCTCCCATAAAACAAACATGATTTTTAGGAGTTTTTTGCTCGCTATTAATAACGGCAAGAGGAATTGGGTTCCCATACGGTACGGAACCCTTCGTGCGCGAGTCCGACTCGCACTTGGCAGATTTTATTTAGATTAAATCGAGGAAAATGTATATTTATATAAATACTAGTAGATGTCTTGTTGTACAGGGAGGTGAAAACACTGATAGAGCGCGTTCTTAAATTCTGATAAAATGTTGGTGGTTGACAAAATGATAAAAGATGGTTGACAAATCTAATGAAATGATAAAAATGGTTTTTATCATCATCATAGCCATCATCATCACCTACACGTGTCTCGATATGCATTTTTGGAACTTATTAAAAAATGATTCGTGAACTTCTTAAACAATCTTCACGGAAGTTTGTTGGCTACACGAAACTCGTTCTCGGGTAACCTTTAGGGAAAGCGTTTTTCTTTTACATAAAGCCGAAAACATTAAAATACTGATGAAGAAGTCTCCTCTCAGTGAACAAGTAGCCCTTTTAAACCTAGGAAAAGCTACGTAATTTTTATCAGAATTTTGAAAAGTTTTTTGCCTGGCTAATCTGCATGTTAAATAATGTCGTGAAATGTGCTTAGTGTCTAAAACACTGAACTGTGGTGAACTGTGTGGTAGTATCTTAAGCTAGGCAGAAAATGTAAAGATATTGTAGAGTTTTAAAAAAAAGAATTAGGTAAAAGTGATTCCTTTTATTTTTAATCTTAACCAATTCCTAATCTATTTTCTTAACAAGTAATTTATCAACATTTTCTTACAATAATGGTTATCTTATATACACTTTTACTCTGCATATGTAAACATTTTAAAACGAATTGGCAACAATGTTGAGCATCGTACCTACTCTCTACCTACTCTATTATTTCTCCTCAATATCAATTATTCCATAGCATTTTCTAACACCATCTTTATGTATAGACGAATATGACATTTAAAAATAAGAAAACTTGAAAAAACTTTAATTACTTGTGTGAAACGTTATACAGGGTCTCTTTATCATTGATCTTTTCAAGAAACAAGATCCATAAATTAACATAATTATTAAAACAAAGATTTGAAAGGTAAGTAAAGTGCCGTGATACCGTGTACACTATAGTCAAACCGTTAAACTCAGACATCGCCTGCGCGGTACAGGGGCGCCGGGGGAGACGACACAGGGGACTGAGACAGGCGCGGGCAGCGGGTCCCCGGCGCCCGCACCTGTCTCAGTCCCCCTTTGTCGTCTACCCCCGCGCCCTTGTACCCGCGCAGGCGATGTCTGAGTTTAGCGGTTTGACTATAATACACATAGATAATTATAATATGTATGTATATCTCATCGACATCTCATCGTTCTAATATTAGAAATATATTTTATCGTAAATGAGTTCCATAAAAACAAGATCTAAGCAAAATAGCGAAAAATATGAAATATGAGTCACAGACTCTATGGCACATTTTGCTCACTATTTAACATTATAAAAAACATGTACTATTTATATCTAGATACAATTCTGTTGATAGACTAGTACAAAGTTCTTCATTGTAACATCGAGTAAAATTTTCTATTGAAAAGGAAAAAACTTCGTAAGTATAGCTTTTGATTTCACATGTCACATAAAAAGCTATACAAGTTTTCCCTTTCAATAGAAAATTTTACTCGATGTGTTATGTGACATCAAAAGCTATACGAAGTTTTTTTTCACTTTCAATAGAAAATTTTACGTGGCATTACAATGAAGAACTTTGTACTACCTAAAAACCAATTCTTAGCAAAATTGCAAAAAAAAACAGTAGTTTCACAATTTTTGAGTCACAGACTTTATGGCACATTTTGCTCACTATTTAACATTATAAATAACATTTACTATATTTATATCTACCATTCTGTTGATTGACTAGTACAAAGTTGTTAATTATAATGTCGAGTAAAATTTTCTATTGAAAGGGTACAAACTTCGTATAGCCACGATAACCGTGGTATAGCGGTCACATCAAAAATTTTCCTTTTCAGTAGACAAAGTTACTCAGTACACAAACGTTTATTTACATTTTTGTTAAGTATTTTCAAGCATATTTTGTACAAAACACTTATTTTTCATCACATCTATTCGAAAAGGACTACCTACTTGTTTCGCCTTTAAGTGCACCCAAAGGAGGTGTTTACAATAAGAAACTTTTAGCTGGCAGTATAATGAGATTTTAATACTCTTTTTATAAAGCACTTATGTGCGCCGCAATTACTTTGCCGCGCAATTTTTGAATTTGGAACATTTTTGTGTTCATAAGTGCGCCGGAATTATCTTTGCTGCGCACTTTTTGAATTTAGAAGTATTTGTAATGTTAGTGTTCAGCGCCAAGAAAATTAATGAAAAGAATGTAAATGTAAGTTTTCAGTTGTTTTATTATTAGATACGATTTAATTTCAATTTAGTTGTTACTCTATGTTTTATTGAATAATAATATTACATTAAAATAGGAGGCGCCTTTTATTTTCTCATCGAGGGTGATGAAAAGTAGAGTGTACCACTCGTGCGCAAAATATATTTTTGGCTCGGGCCACGTACTTTGAATCCCTCGCTACGTTCAGGATTCTACTAAAGAATCCCTCGCTACGATTGGGATTCTTCTCTAGAATCCCTCACTCCGCTCTGGATTCAAAAAAGCGCCCTCGCCATAAATATATTGTTTTGCTCCAATAAGATACAATATACTATTTCCTGTGTGTGAGCAAGGTAAATTATACAAATTAAAACACAATATTATAATACCTAATACAGCGTTTTTAGAGGCTTTCTATGATAACACGCACGTTACGATCCCGCAAACAAAATTTTCCTTTTAAAAGAATTTCGCGTGAATTATTTCCAAAATAACTTAGACTTGGTTTTTATATCAGTTTAACGTCATAATAAGTATGAAAACATTATTTAAATATAAAAAAAAAACAATAGGCACGTAACACTATATAGATAAGGAATCCACTTGAATTGTTTCGTAAGAAAATCAATCCTGTCTAGTTTGAGGAGCATCTGTCGAAATGTTATCTTATTCACAATGAAATAATAAGTTTATTGTTTATGCTTAAATATAAGACAACTGAAACGTGAACATTTTTCTATGTTTACTGCTTTGATCAAAAAATGATAATCATTTTATTCTTGTTGAAATTTTTACTGTATAGAGCAGGGTGATTCTATATGAAAATGTGTGCGTTACTTGCCCTATAAATATTAAATACAGTTCAAAGAAAACGTGAAAAATACTATGTAAGTACTAATTTCTCCAAATTATTTCATTCAACGAAATATTTTATTTAATAAAATATGATATGAAATAAAAAAAATAAACACAATAATATGTCATCAACAATACAATATGGTATTAAGTTTTATTGTAGTGTAATGGTGGAGATGAGGTTGTATGTACTTCGAGGACGAAGTACTGTCAGGCTGGCCGTGTTATTTATTTTTATATACGTTATATTTTTATATACGTGTGATATTTTATTTTTCGATGAAAAAAAATTACACTAAACGAAAAAAAAAAATACTTGGGTATGTTACGTTATGTCGATAGTAAATCAGGTATATCTCTACAACACCGACATTTTCTAAGATATCCTTGTATTTATATGTTATTGTGACCAACTCACACTAAGAGACAAACACTGAAATTGTGAAAAAAATTGTTGTTCCATCCAAAAAGTTCGTTGACTTTCGAATAAAATAGTTTTCCATATTCTTGTATAGTATTCCCTAATATCTGATTTATAATTATTATATTTATTGACATGGTCATAATGACGAGTAAATAATAAACACTTAATGATTTTTAAAACATGTTAGTCGGCTAGAAAAATACGTAGTGCAATAGTTGCAACATTTTAATTCTTACTATCCATGCAAATCTCATATCAAAGATATGGTTTAATAAAAAAAATTAAAAAAAGTTCCTATTGTGAGCCTAACTTTCTGTCTAGTTACCTTAATTCTATAAAATTTTGATGCCATCTGACATTTTGCACGACTTAAGAAAAGTTGACTAAAGGAGTTCAAAAACTTTTGAGGGCTCAGAAGGCAGGCCCCTGAATTGACAAAATATAGGAAGCTACTTTTGTTACTAATACTTCATTCAGACTCATTGCCTTTTACTTATAAAGAATTAGAGATAGAAATTGTGAGAAAATAAATTGAGGGACAACTTTGAATTCAAAAATATTTTGGCCGCGTCACGATTAACCACCTAAATATTACAGCGTATGACACCTACCTTGACCATCAATAGTATCACAATAATCCATTAGATTAGCTAGAACTTTCTATATTTGGCACGACCAAGAGAGAGGCTTCGTTGACACAATGAAATTGTTACATTGTAAGTCGTATCAAGAAAGATACAGCATTTGATCTGGTGAAATTGTCGTCATCTTCATTCGTTCTAAGCTTCTGACTTTTATGAAGCACAGGGCTATGCGTCCGTATTGAAAATTGTGGAACGAAATTTCACAAAACATTAAATAGCTTTAATAGAATAGGGCCACGCACAGTAGTAAATGCTGTATTCCCTTTATACTGCGTAACCCAATGTAGAAGCTAGACAGCAGGTTTGGGCAGCGTTTCGCCCACGACTGGGAGCTATATGGGTGGCTTGAGGGGCGTGTTTCCAACGTGAAGGTTGTTCAGCTGCGGGAGAAGAATGGCCGCCGTAGAGATCGCGGTGACCAGCACAAACACCGCCAGCAGCGCGCGGTCAGCTACCACCGCAACCTGTACATTAAAAAAAGCTTTTAGGCTCTCACAGATCTACGTAGTGCAAATCTTCCGCGCAGCAAAGGGTAATCGGCGTACGTACTGCTCTACCGCGCGGAAAAGCTTTGTGTGAACGCGCAATTCGTCGAACGAATCGCAATATAAAGATAACAATATGAGCCTTTATATGTGACATCGTTTAACTACAACATTAAACATGCACCTATCTGTGCCGCACGACCATAAACGTACCAGTGCCATAAATGTTGCCTACCCTAGAAAACTTCAAAGTCAATACATTATATTTTTATGGGGTGGGTAAAACTAAGCAGTTGCTCCCTAGAGAAAATTTCTAACTACGCCAATGCTGCGAGCATTTTCTCGAAGTGCTTTGCGTCAGAAATTTCAGCTGCGTTCGGCTCCTGCGACGAAGATACGTCGTGCGCGATTAGCTTTAGTATGTTCTACCAGGCGTATTTTGCAGTGCAACGGCAGTTCTTTCTCGAGGTAGAGCGTAATAAGCGTACACGCTCTTCCGCGCGGAGAGGCCCAGTTAGCGTGTTCTGCCACGCGTATTTTCTTTACAAACTGAAGTACTTCGGTACAACGTAATAGAATAACCTGCAACCTGGTTTCATTCATTGCAGCCTGGTATAGTAGCGTGTCGTTTTGACGAGTGCAAGCATTGCCAACACACAATATGAGACCTTTAAAACAATCTACAGACGAAGATTTGATTTTCAGTAAATATGGATTTGTGTGTTTCAGTGAATTACGTATTATGGATTGAGCAATAAATGACATCATGAATCGCAACATATTTTGTGCTTAGATTTAATATTTCCCAAATCTTATAGCTAAGTACTTCAAAAAGAAAATTGTATGTTAGATTTAGGTGCATAAATGTGTACCTATGTACTTATAAAGCATTTCTAAAGCCTTGCGCTGCTGACATATTATCCTAAAAAGCGTAATATGCTATGAAAAACTACCCTTCTTCCCAAAATAAACTACAATGAAAAAAATACCGTGACACTGTTTGCTCCCTTCATTCGAGGATATTGGATTATCGTCCTTTGGGAGCATGGGTTTTGTACGCGAAAATTTTACAGCAATAATGGGTTCTGTTGAGAGCTTTGTTTTACCAATGACAATACTAGAAATTCTAACAATAAGCTTCCACAGAATACTACTAAAAGTAATTATCCTGAACACAGTATCCCTAAAAGTCACAATATTTTACTTCAGCAACACATTCGTAAATAAATTCACAAAACAGTTCAACGTAGATGGTAAAATTTCATTGCGAGTTAAGTGAGACATAACAATATCCGTGAAGGCGACCAAACACTACGAGCACGGATTTGCAATATCTGTAACATGCGTGGAACGCTCCCGAATAAAACGGCATATGCCATATTTCTCTTCATATTAAAATACGTTTCAAATAACATTGTCATATTGCCGCTTGGTAGAAGCATTAGAATATTACTATCGTGTTAAAGGCTATTGAAGTGAAACTTCTAATGCGACTTCCGACAAGGTTGCGTTAAACGTTTAACGCTACCATGGAGGGGGTATGAAAGGGTATGTTGCGTTGAAGTTTCACTTCATCCGCGCGGAGGGACTCCACTTGCAGTATTTTTTACTAATTAATATCGCTGTTTGGGCTAAGTAATAACATGACATATCAAAACTTGTTTCGTACTTAAATCGCTTTACACAACAGTAATTGTTGTGAGTTTCCTGTAATGTTTATACGAATTAACTTGGGATATGTCATTTTAGTAGAGCGTGAGTTGAATTGTCTTGAATAATTTTACTTATTCGTATATCTTTCCAATCTAGTACGTATCCAATTTTTCAAACTTTTTTCACGCACTTATGAGTCTTTTTCTATTAATTCTATTTTGTGCTGATTTTAGCTTCGATGTATAGAATGAAAATAAGCTCACAATACCTTTCTTCTTATTTCTTATTTACTGGTACGTTAGCAAAAAAGGATGAGATAGTAGTCATTATAATATTTTTGTATCTTCCATGCCGAATTTTTCCTATAGTCATGGCATAGGAAAATGAGGTTCCTAACGATAATAATCCTTATGTCGATAATTGGATCGGAAGATGGCGAGAAAATGAGAAAGCCGCTTCAAAGTTTTGTGTCTAACTCCCTTGATATGATGTACTTTTCGAATTGTGTGAAAATGAGGAAAAAATATTACGGGAAAGATTTTTACCAACAATAGCATGTTTTGAAGAGCCCGCTTATGGGCTTATCACGTCGGTTTCTCTCTTTCGAAGTGTCTTTCAAGATGCTCCGCTATTATACAAAACAATTCGTAGTATTTACATGGTATTGAGTCAGTGTAGAAAATGAGCCTGACGTGGCGTCTTTATTCTTGGTTTGCAAATTTATTGGATAACACGACATGTGTGTCAGTGCATTTTTATTTATGTGTACATACCTACGTCTTTTTTTATTTTAAAAACAAATTTCTCATATGACAGAGAACTGTAGAATATACATGAGCTGTAGAATGGAGCAATTATTGAATATTATTATTATTAGTTTTAGACAAACAGTATCTCCTTTAAATTCTAGAAAAAAAAAACGGTTTTCCGAGTTTAGAAAATATACCTAAGACGTTTAAAGATTTCATTCACGAGTAAGATAACTGTCGAGGTGTCTCTAAGGCTCATAAGTATTTTCCCATCAAGTAGCTCATAGGGCGGGTAATGTAGGCGTTGCAGCAATTTGGCAGACGTACCAAGTTCATCGAATTACAGATTTGGCCAATTTCCGTTAGGAGCGCCGTCTGCGCCCCGTCTGCAATCTACATTTCAACCATGATGCTGGTTATAGGGTATTTAAATAAGCCATTCACTCAAGATCATCAAATGAATTTATTTTAAGTTGTAACATTTATAAATTTGCTATAATGTAAAACTATGACATCATTTTGGTTAGTTGTAAATCTCTATTTTACTTGATTATCTGTACATACTACATCAAGCTTCACCCTAGGGAAGGCAGCAAAACACAGGTGTGTACTCACCTATTTTGTATGGCCATGGCTGCACTATCCACGTTGGACTAATTTTTGAAATATGTACCTAAAATGTTTTTTTTTTTTTTTTAAATCTCAGTCACTCTTGTATTTTCCGTTTGATAAGCTGTTGAACGGAATACCAAAGTAAATATCGTCCGTCTTATTTGATCGAAGATTTACTTACTAAGTATAAAACTACTAATACTCGCATAATTAGCACAGTAACAAATTTCCTAATCAGAAGAGTCATGATGAATACTCGTACTTAGGGCACAAATACACCATTTCGCCATTCAAATATTTGTAATTTTAGTTACATGAAATATTTAAGATGTTTTTGTACAAACAATTATTATTTATTAAAGAATTAAAATCATAGTAAAAACACTCCTCAACACATGCTCCAAAATAATACGAAAAAAAAACAACAAACACAAATATTGCCCACAAGCAAATCGATTTCAGTCTTATCACTCGAGACACTCAAATGGAACGTTACTAGACCACTGATGTCGTTTGAATATGTACCAAAATGATGCACAATAAAAATGTACGGCCCCCTCATCGTTCTGTACAGTCATAACAAACATCGCCTAATGCCTAAATTTGGTACAAGGTAAGTAAGGACTTTCCATCCGATAGACTTCAAACAAACATCATTATGTACATTTCTTAGGAAACTCTTACCGTCTCATTTATAAACGCAGAGTTACTTTGGAGTAGTTGTTAGTCCGTGTTTTTTTTTTGATAATTTCGTTGTAAATTCAAAACACGGACTGGTCTCTCGTCTCCGAAGTAACTCTGTGTACCTACATTAAAACGGTAGTTAGACTTCATACGATTAGCACACAGTTTAAACTCAAATTGTGGCTCTGTAATGAGTGAAATACATATCCGGCAAAAGGAGGTTCTCAAGGTTCTCCGCAGTCTTGATGTGAACAAGGCCAGTGGCCCTGCTGGTATTCCGGCCATTGTATTGAGGACTTGTGCGCCTGAGCTCTCGCCTGTGCTGACTCGCCTCTTTCGTCTATCTCTGAAGACAGGTCAAGTGCCCAAATATTGGAAGCTTGCTAACGTGCAGCCTGTACCCAAAAAAGGTAGCCGTGCCAACCCTGCCAATTACAGAACGATTTCGATCACGTCCATACTTTGCAAGAGTGTGGAACGTGTTCTTAACAACAGGCTCCTGGCGTACCTGGAAGCGAATGACCTACTCAGTGACCATCAGTACGGCTTTCGCCGAAACCGGTCTACGGGGGACCTTCTGGCGTACGCCACACACATCTGGAGTGAGGTCATCGAAAAGCAAGGGGAGGCGCTGGCTGTCTCCTTGGACATCTCCAAAGCTTTTGACAGGGTCTGGCATGAGAGCCTAATTGGCAAGCTTCCATTTTACGGCCTGCTTGCTGATTTCTGCGCATGGATTTCAGATTTCTTGAGGAATCGGTCGATACGAGTGGTTGTAGATGGCTGCTCGTCAGACCATATGGCTATCAATGCCGGTGTTCCTCAGGGGTCAGTGCTCTCTGCGACCCTTTTCCTACTACATATCAACGATCTGCCAAAGCCCGGAATCTTTAGGTACGCAGACGACAGTACAGTCTTGGAGAGCGACACATCCCATGCAAGAACCAGCGGGCCACAGATCGAGTCACACAGAGAGGCTATGGTCGAGCGGCTCAACTTGAGTCTGGAGGCCGTTTCTGACTGGGGTGATGCTAACCTGGTCAAGTTAAATGCCACGAAGACTCAAGCCTGTCTGTTTTCGGCCAAAAAGAGACCCTTCCAATTGTCTCCCGCTTTCCGTGGTGTCTCCGTTCCGGTAACTGACAGCTTGGAACTATTAGGCGTTTCACTCTCATCGACTCTTAACTTTGGCTCTTACATAGACTCAAAGGCCCAATTAGCTTCCAAAAAACTTGGTGTTCTCTCTAAAGTGAGACGGTATTTCACACCTGAGCAACTGCTTAGTCTGTATAAAGCTCAAGTCAGGTCTTGCATGGAATACTGCTCTCACCTTGGGGATGGCTCTGCCAAATATCAACTGGAGGCTCTGGAGTCGATTGAGAGGCGAGCCAGGAGGCTGATCGACAACTACACCTTGACTATATCGCAGCTGCAAGGTCTCGAGCATCGACGTAAGGTAGCGTGTTTATCAGCCTTTTACCGGATTCACTTCGGAGAGTGCGCCTAGGAGTTGCACAATCTGGTCCCACCTGCCCCTTTCTTTTATCGTACGGCTAGACAGACGCGACCAAAGCGCCACCCTTTTATGGTGGACATTCCGCGCATTAGAACCAAGCGTTTCGAATCTTCATTCCTCATACGAACAGCCAGAATATGGAACGCTTTGCCTGGGTCTGTCTTCCCGCTAAAGTACAATGTGGGCGTCTTCAAATCCCGAGTAAGTAAGTATCTTCTAGGTAAGCGTGCTAGACCGCTTATCTGCCTAAAATCAGGCAGTATGTGGTCCAACGCAAAAGTATTCTGAATAAAAAAAAAATGTCTGTCAAACTCAGTTTATACCTAAGCTACTATTCAAAATTATTTGAGCTCATAATATTACGTTTTTAATTTTACTGATTTCAGATAAGGATAAGTACAAATATTTTAATCCAGTGAACATAGATGAATGAAGGTCTCGCTTGTCTAACGGAGCGAAGACCAATCCTTCATCTATGCCAGCGAAAATAAGTTTTACGGGACTTGCTGAATTTTATGGTTGTATAACACTAATAGAACATCTGAATTCGTTCTATCTTCAATTGTTTACCGAATAAGACGTCGTTGAAAGCAACCAACCGCCTCGAAACCTAATATTTCCATTACCTGTGTGGTAAAATAATTTCCTACGTAACCTACGCATTTTGAAAGCGGAGGTAAATTGCGTTAGGTACCTATTATTCGGCAGCTGACGACCAAGTTTGTATATCAAAATAATATAAGCGTTGCGTTGTTAGTGCAAAAACGCAAAACTAGAAGCGTACGCATGCCTAAGCCTTAATGAAAGGTCAGGAAGGTTGGTAATGTAGGTCTAATTATGATTAAATCTCGACGTGTACTGGCTTTTGACTCACTTTTTGTACAGTCGAGAAAACCTGACTTTGGTTGTCGCTATTTATATAATATATCACATAGTAACAAAAAATAAATATTAGTACTGTGGCAAAAAGGAAACTCGCTGAATAATCAGCCAAGTGCGAGACGGTCTCGCGCACGAAGGGTTCCGTGCCGTATGGAATAATATATTTTATTTTAGATTAACTATTTATTTTTGAAGGGAATATACAACTGAATATTCTGTGAATATTTCGAGCATCTTCTGTTGCCGCCATTAAAACCAAGCAAAAAAAAACACGTTTTTTGTATGGAACGCCCCTTAAATATTTATTTTATTTTGATTGATTTATTTATTTTTGAAGTGAATATTTAACTAAATGTTCTGTGAATATTTCATGCATCTACCAGTCACCATTATTAATTTCGAGCGATAAACGGCTAATAAAATCAGGTTCGTTGTTTAGGAGCCCCCCTTAAATATTTATTTTTCTGTTTTTAGTATTTGTTGTTATAGCGGCAACAGAAATACCTACGTCATCTGTAAAAAATTTCAACGTTCTAACTATCACCGTTCATGAGACACAACCTGGTGAGACAGACAGACAGACGGACAGCGGAGTCTTAGTAATTGGGTCCCGTTTTTAACCCGTCCCGGTCCCGGAACCCTCAAAAAGAACTATGTCCTGTATAGACGTCCGACTATAGTAACAATCCGAAATAATAAAAAAATATGAGTGAATCAGATCAAATATTATGTATCATTATCTGACAGATATTGTACTAGATAGCTAAATCTACTCAAATAACAGAATTTGTATAACAATGATTTCCCAAGTCTTGCCAAACAAATGGATTACCTATTCTAATAGCAGATAGCTTTGATAGTATTACATCATTCAATACACTTAAGTGCTTAATTTGTCTTTTATTGTAGATTGGGATTACTATTTCAGATTATTTCGTCTGAAGATTAGCCGCTTAAGATACATTTTTTCATCAAAGAACTAAATTGAGTTTGATATCTTACAGTAAAATAATATAGGTACTTATATCTAAAACTATCTAGAAAATATTAAATAACTTATTTCAACATTACAAAGAACTAAAATATCCAATTATCCAAAATAACTTCTCAAATACATTTTTAGGGTTCCGTACCCAAAGGGTAAAAACGGGACCCTATTACTAAGACTTCGGTGTCCTTCTGTCCGTCTGTCTGTCTGTAACCGGGCTGTATCTCATGAACCGTGATAGCTAGGCAGATGAAATTTTCACAGATGATGTATTTCTGTTGCCGCTATAACAACAAATACTAAAAACAGAATAAAATAAATATTTAAGGGGGCTCCCATACAACAAACGTAATTTTTAGAAGTTTTTTTACTCGCTATTAATAACGGCAAGAGGAAAAGGGCTTCCATACTGTACGGAACCCTTCGTGCGCGAGTCCGCAATTGGCCGATTTTTATTTATTCTTAATTACAAATTCTAAATGATTGTTTAGATGAAATGTTCAGAAATTGGGCTATTTTTGTACCTGGCTGTACAAGCTTGCGTACAGAAGAAAGTTTTGTATCGCCCGCAGCGGTTTTAGATGAACATTAGATAACTCAGATAACACGGGTCCGTCCTCGTGCCGAGGTCGTGTCAACGTTGAGTTGCTTTTTAGGGTTCCGTACCCAAAGGGTAAAAACGGGACCCTATTACTAAGACTTCGGTGTCCTTCTGTCTGTCTGTCACCGGGCTGTATCTCATGAACCGTGATAGCTAGGCAGATGAAATTTTCACAGATGATGTATTTCTGTTGCCGCTATAACAACAAATAATAGAAAACAGAATTAAATTACTAAAAACAGAATTAAATTAATATTTAAGGGGGGCTCCCATATAACAAACCTAAATTTTTAACCGTTTTTCGCTCGATATTAATAATGGTAACAGGTAGATGCTTGAAATATTCACAGAATGTTTATTTGTATTTACAACTTAATAATAAATAATTTAATTAAAATAAAATAAACATACAGTACGGAACCCTGTACGAGTTCTACTCGTGCTTGGCCGATTATTTTTATATTTGCACTCTTACCAGTTACGGCGTTTTCCACTTAGCAAACAGAGGTGTACTTTAATAGTAGGTGGCTAAGTAGGTAAACCCTGTACTCGTAGACCAAACTCAAAAGAACACTTTTCCAGCTATTCCTATTTTTTTAATTTACTGTATAGACAAACATTACGCTTGCCTGATGCTTAGCATCACGCAGGTCAAGACAGGTTGGTGCCATAAATAATTTTGAACTACAAAAATTTGCTCGTCACTCTAAAATATTGGGGTAAACATTGAGGTCATAAATTGTGCAATGAAACTTTTCGGGAAAGTGGCCCTTCAAACGGAAAATGTGTGCAAGTATTCGTTGCACACTACTGCTTGAGCATCATCTCTCAAGTAATAACGTGCAATCAAAATTAATAATATGCATTCATATAAAATATTAGCATTTTGAAGACCAAAATTTGATGTCGTTTACTTTCGTGCTAAAGTTGGTTTCCAACCAAGTTCAAGTTTTTTCACTACCCCTAGGTTATTTTAAACCTCTTTTCTGGCAGCGTTTACTACCCACCATCTAAGACGTGACAAATGTACGTGGCATGCATCCTGCATGAGACGGTAAGAGTCAGTTGCATCTGGAATGTAGATTCATGGCCGTTTCCGCGACAGGAACTGCAGAAGACTTCGCCTTTTGATGTCAGATTTATACGCTTGTACCTAAAGTTGTGTTTGTTTTGTTATTTTTTAAACTACTAAACTAAACGCGATTTTATTTTCATTGCCCAGGAATATTCCTGACGGCCTCTTCAGTTAGGTATATTTTTGTTGCCATACTTAATTTGTCAAAATATTTAAGTTATGTCGCTACTACGAATGTGGGTATTACCTACATATTTCAGTCCTGCTAATAAGATATTATTTGAAGATCACATGGCAGGTTTTCCTGAAAACATAAGTATAACTACACAAGTAACTATTCTGCTATTACGCCCGATTACCCAAATGAAAATAATCATTAAATTAAACTGCTTTTTTCAGCATAGTTGAGTTTTTATTTTAATTGGAATGTCTGTCGTTTGAGACTTTTCAGTGGTTGCCAAAGTGTCTGAAACGTTAGGCATTTCAATTAAAATAAAACGTGACCAATTCGCGAAAGCAGTTTCATTTCAAAGCGTTGAATAGCAAATATAATCTGTGAAATGGTTGTGATAATGACTCGTGACTATCGTCAAATTTTATTAACTTCTGTTTTAAATTAATCGTAATGGAAATAGATGTAATAACAGTTATGCTACCTAAAAAAACAAATACACTTAAATGTGAAGAACATAGAACCCTCAGTTTTATATCTAACGCATCGAAAATCCTCATACAAATAATACACAACAGAATAAGACCCATAGCAGAACTCAACATAAGCGAAAATCAATATGGATTCAGGAAAGGTAACGGAACGAGGGAAGCGATTTTAACGTTAAGAATGATTAGTAACAGAAGTATTGATTTAGGACTAGAAACATACATAGCTTTCATAGATCTAGAAAAAGCATTAACTGGAAACAAATGATGACCACTATACAAGAATATACTACAGAGATAGAAGAATAATACACTAACTAGGTATACAAGAATCAAAACACAGAAATAGGAAATGAAACAGAAAATGTCTAAATAAAACGAGGAGTAGGGCAAGGTTGCCCTCTTTCACCAACAGTGTTTAATAATCTCATCGAAAACGGCATGAAAAAAATAAAAGAATCCAAAAATGGGGGTGTGAATTGCAATGGCGAACGCATCTTCTTCATAATATATGCAGACGACATTGCAGCACTAGCAGAAACCCAAGAAGAACTCCAAAAACTTATAGAAACCATGGACTTTGCTTGCAGAGAAATAGGACTCAAAATGAATGTAAATAAAACTAAAACAATGACCATCACAAGAAAAACTCCACCATGTAATTCAATCAAGTTAAATATGTAATATTGAAATAAAACAGCTTACGTCATATAAATACTTAGGGAGAAACATCACCAACGACGCGAAATGCACCATCGTCATAAAATTAGAATATCAATAGCAAAATAAGCGTTAAACAACAAAAAGCATCTATTCAAATCTAAAATAGCCAACCATATTTAAAAAAAAAGGCTGATTAAAACCCATGTGTGGAGCATTGCACTTCACGCAAGTGAAACATGGACATTAACATAGAAAGATAGGGAACGGCTTAAGGTACTTTACTGTACCAGCCTTTTTTTATTACAAGAAGATGGACTATTGTCCACTGCAGGACGTAGGCCTACCCACGAAGGGTGATTGGGCTATATCAACCAGTGCGGGTTGGTGGATTCACATACGCCATGGAATTTTTTCCTTGGACAAATGCCGGTTGCCTCACGATGTTTTCCTTCGCCGAAAAGTCAGTGGTGTTAAATTGCGTACATAAATTCCAAGGAATTAATTGGAGAAAAGAAAAATTGTAACAACAACAGATAATGGAAAGGGAAAGATGTTTGATTTTAGATGACAATCTATTGAAAATCATAATAGAAGGAAAGAGAGGAAGGGGAAGACCACGGAGGGCATTTTAGATCAGATTAAAGAAAAGGTAGCTATGTCATGTCGTACGGGGAGGTGAAGACACTGGACCGCGAGGCATGGAAGTTGCTTCGCCGACAAGAGCCGTGGTCTTAAATCCTGAATGAATGTAAATAGTAGGCCTTTAAAGCACAAAATTGGAGCCACATCTTAGAGTCAAACAAAATTTGTAATTTTGACAACTGTACCATTGATACCACCGTGATACCCGTCACTTAAACTGAATATCTTATTACAAGCTTTTATTTAGTTTCACCTGTCCCGTTGTCTGTCTGTCGGTCTATAATGAAATCTTGCAAGTTAAATTTGATGCACTTCCCGGTTACCGATTGGGCTGAAATTTTGCTTACATGTGTAAGTCGCGTGACAATGCAAAATTATGATGACAAGGTGCTGATATGATGATAGAGCTGGAAGGTGGCCAACGGAACTTAGCAATAAAACGACACAACCTAATCGAGTCTGGGTTTATTTAAATGGTCTTGGCGAGTAGTTTGTCTTTCAATGGTAACCAGGATCTGATGATGGAGCTGGAAGCTGAATTCTGTAATGAAACGACGCAACACTATCGAGTTTCGGCTCGTTTGATTCGTCTTGGCGAGTACCTACTTGTTTAGTAAAAGCTTGTTTAAAAAAGGTTTAATTTTAATAAACCTACTTGTTTCGGTGGTTTTTATACTTATTAGAATTTTCTAATTATTATTTTAAATTATTCGATTATATAGAGTCCAGTAACATCATTTTTATGTTAGCTCTATTCTAATAGTTTTGGCAAGCCGGGGTGGTCTAGTTGAACAGCCCTAATAATATATTTTGTTCTTTCCGTCAATGCAGCTAAAACAGCTAAATCTCTTGTTTTGTCTGTTTCTATAGCTAGTGTTCTATGAACGCAACACAGTGCGCTTTTGGGTACCTTTTATTTTCGCTAGGCAGTGTCCGAGATCAGGGGCTATATTTTTTAATGTAGCGGCTCCGATAGCCCGCAAGGACATAGTCAAAAATGGTCACTAGACCGAGTAAAAGCTAGAACAGGATAACGTACTATGATAAAAGTCATTTCACATGTTTCGCAAATTGAAATCTAGGAATGAATCTGTAAATCACCTGTTTCCACTCGAGGTTGGCGCGCTCGTTGCGCTCGTTGGCGGCGACCCGCTGCTCGTGGCGCGCGGCCGCCTCCCGCAGCGTACACCCGCAGCACCCGCATCTCGTACAGGAACACGCATCGCCCGCTACTGCGCCCGGCAACACACCGCCTGTCACACAACATTAGTAGATTGTATCATAAGGGATTATTATTGTTATTGTTATTATTTATATTACTCTCTAAGTCTTGTTTATATGTAAATACACTTTTTTTCATATTCATAAGGGATCAAAATAATATATTACGGCGAGGGCGCTTTTTTGAATCCAGAGCGAAGTGACATTTAAAATTCAAAGTAGTTTAAATTTATTCAAAGTACGTCGCCCGAGCCAAAAATATTACTGTGATATGATTAAAAACTCATTACTGCTCGCTATAACAACATTTGCGTACGATTTCTTTGGCGCTGAATATTAACATGTGCCAAATTTAAAAAGTGCACGGCAAAGATAATTGCGGCGCACTTATAAAAGAGTATTAAAAACACATTACTGCCCGCTAAAAGTTTCTTATGGAAAACACCACCTTTAGGTGCACGTAAATGCAAACCAAGTCGTCATTTTCGAATAGATGGGATGAAAAGAATGTGAATGACCACAATACAGAAACATAACATGTACCTAGGTAGTAGCAGGCCTCTTTTACAGAGCTCGCCTTGGAAAGTAATCTTTGCGAGTTATCAAAACACCAAGCAATGCGTGAGCATTACCATGTCCTAGTCTGGAGGGCCACGGTTCCGATAAATTTTCGAGTAAAGTATGATATTTTAAGACCTTTCAATCTCACAGTGCTCTGCCACGTGAGGTTTTGTACCGTAAAGCGTACCAAAACCTTGCGTGGCAGATGCTCTAGCACTTAAGTTATAGTTTAATCATCCATCAGCCAAAGGACGTCCACTGCTGGACATAGGCCTCCCCTATGGATCTCCAATAAGACCGGTTGAAAGCGGCTTGCATCCAGCGCGATCCTGCGGTCTTAATGAGGTCATCCGTCCACCTTGTGGGTGGACGTCCTACGCTGCGCTTGCCGGTACGTGGTCTCCACTCGAGAACTTTTCGACTCCACCGCTCATCAGTCCTCCGCGCTATGTGCCCTGCCCATTGCCATTTCAACTTGCTAATCCGTTGGGCTATGTCGGTAACTTTGGTTCTTCTACGGATCTCCTCATTTCTGATTCGATCCCGTAGAGAAACTCCGAGCATAGCCCTCTCCATAGCTCGTTGGGCTACTTGGAGTTTATTAATAAGGCCCATGGTAAGAGACCACGTTTCAGTGCCATAAGTCATCACTGGTAACACACACTGATCGAACACTTTCGTCTTGAGACACTGAGGTATGTCGGACGAGAAGACATTACGCAATTTTCCGAACGCTGCCCAACCGAGTTGGATTCGGCGATTGGCCTCTTTCTTGAAGTCGGACCTACCTAACTGGACTACTTGTCCTAGGTAGACGTACGAGTCAACGACTTCAAGAACCGAGTTCCCAACAGAGATCGGGGTGGGTACAACATGGGAATTACACATGACTTTCGTCTTCTCCATGTTCATCTTAAGACCCACCTGTTGAGAAACCCGATTGAGGCCTTCGAGCATCGTGCTGAGTTCCTCCATCGACTTTGCCATGACTACGATATCGTCGGCAAACCGAAGGTGAGTGATGTATTCCCCATTGATATTGATGCCGAATCCTTTCCATTTCAGGAGCTTGAAGGCGTTCTCCAAAGTGGCAGTAAACAGTTTCGGAGATATTACGTCTCCCTGTCTTACGCCTCTTTTTAAAGGGATCGCCTTGGAGCTCTCTTCCTGTACTCGGACCGACATAGTGGCGTTATTATACAAGCACTTCAACACTTCGATATACCGATAGTCAATCCGGCATCGCTGGAGAGACTCAAGCACCGCCCAAGTTTCGACCGAATCAAAGGCTTTCTCATAGTCCACAAACGCTAAGCAAAGAGGCAAGTTATACTCTTCAGTCTTCTGTATGACTTGCCGCAGCGTATGTATGTGGTCCATGGTACTAAAACCTTTTCGGAAACCGGCTTGTTCGGAAGGCTGGAAGTCATCAAGCCTGCGTTCGAGACGGTTCGTAATGACCCTTGAAAACAGCTTATAAACATGGCTCAGAAGCGAGATGGGTCTGTAGTTCTTCAATAAAGCGTTGTCACCTTTCTTGAAAAACAACACCACCACGCTTCTGTTCCATGCTTCTGGCGTTATGCCATCGAGGACGACAGTATTGAAAAGCTTCTGAAGGACTTTAAGTACCGGTGTTCCACCCGCTTTCAGAAGCTCTGATGTGATACCGTCATCACCCGGCGCCTTGTTGTTCTTGAGCTGATTTAGGGCCATTCTAATCTCGTACAGGCTGATGTCCGGGATATCTTCGGTGAAGTGTCGGGTCAGCTTGGCTTTTGGGTCTTTGGCCGCGCTGTTGACAGGCTTAGCGACCGAAGCGTATAGCTGTCCATAGAACCTTTCGATCTCCTCCAATACCTCTGCCTTGGTCGACGCTACACTGCCATCTTCTCTCTTCAGCTTTGTCAGCTGGCTTTGCCCAATAGACAAATTCCTCGCGAACACTTTGGAGCCTTTGTTCTGCTCTATTGTCTCTTTAATATGTTTAGTATTAAAGAGACGAATGTCGCGCCTCACGGATTTCGAAATTTGTCTATTGATCTGCCTTTATGACTTTGCATCATCGGAAGACTGCAGTCTCTGTAAGCGTCGTTCGGCCATGAGATTTAGAGTTTGATCGGAAAATTTTTGAGATCTATTTGTACGACGGGGTCTAAAGAATTTAGCACCCACCGTCTGGACAGTTTCTACGAGCCCATTGTTGATCTCGTCCACCGACGCAAAGTTCTCTAGGCAAGCAAAGCGATTTGAGAGCTCGAGCTGAAAGCTCTCGGGGTTTTGGATATCGGAAGGTGCAGGTCGGAGCGTGGACTTCATCAAGCGTGACCTTTCGAGTTTAACGTTAATATCCAATGTGCCTCTTACGATTTACTGTGATCGCTACCGGTTTTCACTCTGTGGATCACGGAGACATCATTAAATATCCGTTTCTCAGTGGTCATGATGAAGTCAATCTCATTTTTGGTGGAACCATCGGGGCTCATCCAGGTCCACTTCCTGTGAGGCGGCTTCTGAAAGAAAGAGTTCATCATGAAGAGTTCCTCTCTCTCCAGAAAGTCAGCCAGCCTCTGGCCCCTAGGGTTCCGTTGTCCATATCCAAATTGCCCCACTCTCAGCTCATCATCGCTTCTTATGCCCAACTTTGCGTTGAAGTCCCCCATAACAACAGTAAAGTGGGTCTTAGACGTATGGCCCGACTTACGTCTTCATACATAGTCTCCACTTCGTCATCTGGGTGTGACGAGGTCGGTGCGTATACCTGAATGACCTTCAGCGAATACCTTTTGGATATTCTGAGTATTAGATATACAACCCTGCTCGACACACTTTCGATGGTGATAACGTTGTTAGCAAGGGACTTGTGAACGAGAAAGCCGACACCACCTTGGGACCGCTGGTCACCTTCCCGGTAGTAGAGCAGGTTGCCGGACTTTAGAGTTATCGTGTCCTCGCCCTCTCTACGGACTTCAGACAACCCCACAATATCCCAACGCAACCTACTCAACTCTTCTTTCAGCTCAGCAATCCTCTCGTCGGTCCTCATTGTGCGCACGTTGTGTGTTACCAGGGCCAGTCGTCGTTTGCGGGAGTGGTAGCCGGGCGTCTGCCAGGGATTCTTAGCACCCCCTTCTCCGCCGTTACCGGGGCCGCTACCGTAGCCCCGGGCTAGCGGAGCTGCTGGGGACTGGGGGCCTGGTCTTTTTCTAAGTTCCATACTGAGGGTATTTGCCCATAATCGCCGCGCTGGGCAGGCGTGGTGGCGATTGCAGAAACGTAGCTTCGCGACAGGGATGCTGCTGCCCATCCCTGCCCTGTGCCATTTTAGCTACGTTTTAGTCGAATGGTTATACTGCCATTAGTCGGTTCCGCTGTACCTCAGTCGGCTCTTACGACACCTGGTACTAGAGGGGGGTGCTATTCTACTCTGCCGGCACCCCACGGCACATAGTTTAATAGCACACACATTTCAATCACACGAGCGAAGCCACTGGCAAAAACTAGTGATAGATAGTCTAAAAATAACAAGTCACTTACTACAATAATCATTCATCAGTAGGTATATGTATACGGTATCATCAGTAAATTATACAGTAACAATATACGCAATGTTCGTTCATATTATAATAATAGGCAAAGCGGTAAGTAATTAAACTGGTGAATTCGTAATTAACATAATCTATGTCACCTCGTGAACTTGGATATTTGGCTGTCTACTCGACGCTTGTAAATTTAACTTATGTTGTAGTAGGAATAGATGTTACAATCAGCACATCATTATATGTCATGAATAAAACATATATAGTATCACTACATAGTATAAAACAAAGTCGTTTCCCGCTCTGTCTGTCCCTATGTATGCTTATATCATTAAAACTAAGCAACAGATTTTGATGTAGTTTTTTTAATAGATAGAGTGATTCAAGAGGAAGGTTTAAGTATATGTATAATACACTTGTGCAAAGCCGGGGAGGGTCGCTAGTATACCTAAATATGTATCTAGGGTACTTGTGTAGAATAAATATGTAGATTTGATCATTTCCTATATTCGTACTTTGCCTAATAAATAATCTAGGCTAGACGGCAGCAGAGTATTACAAGGTAACAATAAGGTATTTTGTAACAACAATGGATGAAACAGCTCTTCGTTGGAAGCCGTCAATTTCTTAGGATTTAACACAACCGTTTTGCCAAATTATTTCTCAAATTGCTTGGATTTGCAAAATTGACTTCCGAATAAAATAGCAAATGTTACTTGGAGCATTGATTGAACCTGTTTCCATCCAAAGTGCGAAGTGCACTCGAACAGCTTTTTATTATTTAGCGATTTCGCAATCGCTAATATGAAACCACGTCCAAATTAATTGAATTTAATTGGTTACCTACAATAATCAATAAATAAGTATTCTAAATAATAAACGCTTTAACATTTTAACCCTCTAATAATTCAATACTTAGCAACCATTTATTTTGTTCTCTAGTCTACTTCAACTAGGCCTATGGGTGTAATAATCCAAGTGACACCCCTGATTGATTATAACTAAACGCTTGTAGGCACGCAATTTATAATATTAACTTAGCTCAGTAGCGGACTTAGAAGTAGGCTGACTAAACTGGAGCCTAGAACGGAATATTTTTGGCCAAAATAATCTCAGAAATGTAGTCAATTAGTACCTGTATTTTCACTCAGAAAACATAATAGGGTAGTTGACTGGTTATGAATTAGTAAAAAGTATTAAAATCTGTGAATTTTGCAATTAATTATTATTCGTGAACTGGAAAAATAATTAAAATTGTATAATCAAGTCCAGTGATATGAGCTTGTAAAGATTTTGGTACGGATAAAGAGGGGATGCCTTGTACCTTTCCCACAAAACATAAAATAGTATGACGAATGTATCACATGATAACAAATATGCTTGTTACTTTATATTTCTCATTTGATTTCATTTTTAGGGTTCCGTACCCAAAGGAAAAAACGGGACCCTATTACTAAGACTTCGATGTCCGTCTGTCCGTCTGTCTGTCACCGAGCTTTATCTCATGAACCATGATAGCTAGGCAGCTGAAATTTTCACAGATGATGTATTTCTGTTGCCGCTATAACAACAAATACTAAAAAAAGAACAAAATAAATATTTAAGGGGGGCTCCCATACAACAAATCTGATTTTTTAGACGTTTTTCGCTCTATAATAATAATGGTAACAGGTAGATGCTTGAAATTTTCAAAGAATATTTAGTTTTATATTCACTTCAACAATAAATAATAAAATTAAATTAAAATTAATATTTAAGGGGGCTCCCATACATTATCACGCAATATACATACCCGTACGGAACCCTCCGTGCGCGAGTCCGACTCGTACTTGGCCGATTATTTGTTTTCGTTAATCGGCTTTGTTTATGGTTAGCTGTTACAAGAGTACATCGAAAAAATATCTTCAACTAGCCTATTGTAACAAAAAATCTGACTGCGTCTAAACATTGCGATCGCACCGGCAGGAGCGACACTGTGGACCGACGACGTCGACGAGACCGCGATAACGCGCTGGGTGCAAGCCGTTTCTAACCACGCTTATTAGAAATCCATAGAAGAGGTCTATGTCCAGCAGTGGACCTCCTACGGCTGATAATGATGATGATAAAAAATCATTTAGCACTGACATATCGTTCTCTTTTTATGCTATCACGAAAAATGTAATTGATCAAATATCGTGTATTTTACAAGCTTTTATTTACATAACTTGCAATGGATGTACCTACCTATGTAAGTATGTAAGTTCGGGTGGAATCTTGCAAGTTAAATTTGACCTCTTAAACCTCTCGGTTTCCGATTGAGCTGAAATTTTGCACGGGTATGTTTATTGCGTGATAATGCAATTATATGGTACCATGGAGCTGATCTGATGATGGAGTCGGAAGGTGGCCTAAGGAACTCCTGTACTAAACAAGATACCGTCATGTTTGGGCTCGTTTTACTTGTCTTGGCTAGCACTTTGCCGCTAAATGGTATGCAAAATCTCAAAAGCTTGTGTTTAAAAAGTTATATTTTTTAGTAATTTATTTGTATGTAACTAAATTGTAACAGCCTACTGATGGCAGATGTGTACCTTAATCCGTCACTGACTTAACTTAGTGCTTTTACCCAACCAACTAGCCAATAACCTACCTTGAATAATGGATACTTTTATTTTTGATGAATAGAACTTTTTCTATAGACGACAATTTATCATTTTGGTTCAGCGATAATAGTGAAATTGAGTGATTTTGACAGAAGATTCTATAAATTTAAAGGGCACTTAGATTTTTAGTGAAATACATTTATCAGTCTGTAAATATTTTTCAAGGTAAAACGAAAATAGAATATGAAACTGTACTGTACTGATCTTTTAATAGTCTACTGCTTTAGACTAGGCTTTCGTGGGTGGGCACTACTGGCTTACCTAATGTGTTAAAAAAGAGAAAAGAAACTGAATTTATTGTGCCATCTATTAGGTAGGTATATGAACAAATCAAAAATCTGGTGTTCTATACATTTTGTCGAGTCAATCAACTTTTTGTATGGAACAGCTGATTTATTCTCACGATTTCGCAGTTGGTCCATTGTATAAGTTATTCATAATGATGAGCATAATTATACACCTCATAAAAGTCCTTGTATTTTTCAAAGCAACGCTATGTGTATTGCTACTTTAGACTTATGCTAATGCTCCGTTTTAACGCCTCAATTAGCGAGCTAATTAACCCGTTAAGTAACGCTTAACGCTGCCAGTTTTAGATTTTCCCGCGTTATAACGTTATCCACATCTACGTAAAGGATTAATTAAGTTTCTTTATTCCTTATTTCTTTATTTGCACAATGTAGTGCACATAACAACTGTAGTACTAATTGTAGTACAAAACATAGACCCCGTTAGGGCGCTGCAAGAGAACAATATTCTTAACTACTTATTACTAATTTATGCTAAGTCTAACAATGTATATATATATATATACTTAGTCTAACAATGTATATATATTAACGGGTTAAGACGCAGGTAGAGCAGTAGCAAGTTTTTTTGTGAGCGAACATGACTTTTGTTTCTTTAGTGTTAGTTGAAGGGGTGTCTCGGGAAACTGCTGGCGAATGTTCATCTCGGCAGAACAATGGCGCGCCTCAGGGCTCGTGCCGTTCGAAAGCGAGTGAACACATGCGGGCTGCGGTCAAGGTGAGCTTACGTCACTGCTTCTGTATATGCCACATCATTGGAATTGGTTCGTACTATACTAACGCTTGGTTTAATTTAGATAGGTGCTGTCAGCAGTTATTTGATAATCGGAATGGACAAGTCCAATAAATTACAATAGCCGCATAAACCGTCATAGGTAAGTACATCACTGATATTTTGTAGAGTACATATATCTTTAAGTACATATATGCTAAATACTGTTATTGTTCTATACAAAACTACAGAGAGGGTTTCGCTCTCTCTCTCTCTCTCTCTCTCTCTCTCTCTGTGTGTGTGTGTGTGTGTGTGTTTGCATCTAAATTTTTATAGTACCTAAAAAATAAGAGGGCGGGGAGTCCTAGCGCGGAACCTACTTCACCAAAAATACCTCGCAAAATCAAGGTGTTTCATTTGGACGTGGAGTCATTTTACCTTTTGCCTCGTAAAAGCGTGATTAAATAAAAACTTTCGACTCTTTTGAGTAGTTTATATTGTAGTATAGGTAGGTACTTACATTTGGTACAGACAAGAATAGGTATGCCATGTACGTGACGTGATGTGAACGTGACTGGAAGAGGTCGAAATACTTAAACATTTTCCTCGAAAATCTTAAATGAATGCATCTATAAAGTATATACTCTAGCGCTATCTTAACCAAAATAAAGAGATAACTTACCAAAAAAAAAAATTGTAGTAAAAATACTACTGAGTAAGTTCGAATAAGCCGGGTGGCTAGCCCTGGTGTCAGTTTTTAGACCTCCTGAAGACCTCGGACATGGCTTAACGGTTAAAACAACCGGGACCTACAATTTAACGAGTCAACCAAGCCACTATGAAATACTACTATGAAAAATGAACGCAATCTGAAAAAATGTGAAAAATAACGGCCTAAAAGTAACTTCGTTAACGGCCCTTGATACCGATATAATTCATATATTCGATAAAATTCGTGACATTTCTAGTAGGTTTACTCCAAGTTTCCAAGATCCAATTTATTAGGAGTTCACATATATTCATATAGAACTATATGCAGTACGATTTCATCATCATTATCAGCAGTCTGTTTTATCCTAGTGCTGGGTATACGTATTTCTCTTGTAGAGAAATATTTCATTCCACAAACCGTACATTTCTATAATAAATCCGGCTTAACACTCAGAATTTGCGAGTTTTTGATTAACCTCAGGAAAAATAGAATTGAACATTGCACTAAATTTCCGATCCATTTTTTTTTAATAAGGCTTTCTTTTCGGCCGCGATATAACCGGTTCATTATGGGCCGTAAATCGTAAATGGTAAGTTTTACAAAAAAAGAAATGATTCGAAATTTTATTTCTACAATAATGATCTCCATGACTTTTGCCCTAAAGTGCATAGTTTTCGAGATATCGGCCAAAAACGTTTTTTCGAGATAGCGCTTGTAGCTCCACCTGGATCTGTCAGCATTTTGTGATTTTATGCTCAGAAAGTAATCTTAAACCTTACAAAAAAATTGGATCGGAAATTTAGTGCAATGGTGACCAAAAAAAAAACGTCTAATTTTCCTGAGGTAATTGTGGTTTTTAGGATTGTGATTAAACATCTGCCATGTTGTGGCTTTGGCCATCGCAGATTTACGATGATACTTAAATTATCAGCTCAATCTTTGAACAGGGAAGAGTTAATATTTCAATTACTAAATTGGACCCAATTAAGTATACCTACAACACTCGGGCCAAGCTAAATGAAACTGTTTAAAATAGCTCAGCATGTAACATAGCCGTAGTTAAGTTTTTAACAACGTAGGCGTACTTAGCTAAGTTATGAACTTAAAACCACACCTACTTACCTAGTAATGTACTTGCTATAACAAACTCCTTAAATCATGAACACACTAAGAAATCCCTAAAAATACCAGTTAGTATTTTCCATTAGCGTGTTCTGATCTCATCACGATAATAACCTCTGATGGGAAAATTAGGTTATCTTATTAGGTACTGCGTAAACCCGTGTCATCTCCAACCAAATAAATAGGCCGTGGCTTTTTCTCTATTTATATCCATGAAAAAAACTGATAGATAACATCGGAGAGCTTTCGTACGAAAATGTGAAGGATTTTGGCCTGGCGTATTTCTAATCGCATGAATATACTTATAGTTTTCATATAACGTGTTGCCTAAACTTTACAGAACGATTAATAGATCTTTCATCCTAATTGCCTTAGCTCTCTGTACTGTTGAAAAGTTTTTTTCATTATAACTTTTTATTCTAGACCATATCATCAGGTTAACTATTTTAGCGGCCAAGGACCAAAATCAAACCAAATTGTTAGAGATTTTAAAAACTACGTACAAGATATTCTTTCACTTATAAGCCAAATTTGACCTAAACGCATAAATTATTTTTTTCTTGTCCGAAAACTCATTACTATCAGTACCTACTTAGTATCTACATTTGTGTAGGTATTTGATAGCCTTGCATAAAAAGCTCAGCTTAGGTAGTTATTTTAAGTTAACAACACGCGTACCATTCTAAATAACACTGTTTAACCTCATAGTAAGGTAAGTAAGTGTACGGCTTTGTAAAACATCCAGTTCGAAAAACACTAGTCTTAACACAACTTAGCTGATCCTAAGACCAACTTATAGAGTCATATGTGTATTGTATTGTATATGAAATGAGAAGATATTATTAGAACGTCAGCGAGTGTCCTGTCTGGTTTGGACCTTCCAAACCGCCCCGAATAGACAAGGGTCAGGGGTCAAGTTAGTTGTAGGATTGTGGATAATTCGAATTAACTGAGTAAACTTTACGACTACAAACTAGGGATTAAATTCCGTTTTAAGCTGTCACGAACTGGACAGCGAGACCGGCCTGTTCTTTGATCTGTGACGTGCCATAACCGAATTTAGTACCAGTTCAATAAATTCCAGCATGGACACGCAGTAACGGCCATCCGATGACCTTATTTAATTAAACCCTGCTCAGTCTATGCTAATCTATTTGGGCTGAAATCCTAGAACCAATATTCGAAGTTCTGAATTATAAGGAGAGGGGCATTAAACATATTTATCGAGGATGTCACTGTATCTTCTACTACGGAGAAAGATGGTAGATAGCATGCTTGGGAGTCGGTACATGGTTACAATGATGTTTACTACTATGTATTTTTTACTAATTTATTTGATTTCAAAGTAATAAATATGTATTTATCAAGCAACGCCACATAACGTAACGTTTGCTATTGACGTGTAGTTACGAGTACATATAATATACCTATTTAAATGAGCTCTTCATATATTTAAATTTACATTTTTGTTATTTTATTTGTTTGTATCTCAAACGACTCTAACAATGTTGATGAAATTAAATTTGGTGTTTATAGGTATAGAGTTTTTTTAATATATAGTATTGGCAGTATTTCCGTACTACGTACCGTTCCGAACGTAGATGTTAATTTAGCTTTAGTACCAAGAGAAACTTGGCTTTATAGATAAAATTACATAACGTAGGTATCTTGTAACAGAATTATTATCGTTGGTATAAATATGTAATTACAACACATTCACAATACACGCACAAATTCTGTACACTTTTAAATATACATATATGCATACAATTTTAAAAGTCACTCACGGTTTTAATGGAATTTCGAGCGCACAAAGCACAATGTTATAAAGTTATGAGTCAAAAATGATATTCCGTCACGTCACAAGTAATACCTAACACAAAGCAAGCCTTGCTTTGACTGAATTTTTCATATCTACCTACTCGAAATTTCAAATAAAAGTGTGGAACGAAAATTGTTTCCCAATCAGAACAACGAGAAGAAAGTTATATAGCATGAATCCAAGTCAATGCAAAAAGTATTACTTATACGCAATTTTCGTTGGCAGGAAAAAACGGAACTTTATAACTTAACTTTTTAAACATACTCAATTTAAAAAAATCACATTTATTTTACTTCTGAATTGGATTTTTTAATACTAAAGATTTAATCATTTACATATACAAGATAAAATATAATGTCGGCCCCCAGCCGAGATAACGGTCAGATACTCGTATCTGATTAAACTGTAACATTCTTTCTACTTCGATGGCTCAAACAATGTTATTTTATGCGCACTAAAAATTGCAACAAAATAAATAACACAAACTATATTCACTCCCGTTAGAGGGGTTTAGGTTTGAAAGTAGCAACGTCAATTAATCAAAATGTTTGTGGTTTTGCGAGCAGAGAGGCGAGAGCAAGTGACACCGCCATCACCTCACGCAACTGCCTTCAACCACAACCCAGTACCCGAGTTTACTCGAATCACTGAGATATAAATATATGTGTGTATGGCTGTACACAGCTATCATCAATCTTTCACCGAGACTCAAATCACACAAACTCACTGAGGTAGTTGTGACTGTAGTGAGCGAAATCTACAATTCAGAGTGGCATCACTAAATATCACAATTTATTCTATGAATTTTGAACAACATTTATATTGACGATACAAAGAATATAAAACAGTTATATATATTTCATTTTGTATAAATTATGATCCCAATGAAATACAGATATAATTGAAAAATATATACGACACCTACAACCGCTTTTTTACCACAAAAATCCAATTGAACTACAAAATTAAAAATCTAAATACTGTCCCTAATAATTTGGCCAGCGATGGTATATTGAAACCATCATACCACCATAGGGAATACTAGTGAGATATATCATATTTAAAACCATAAGAGATCAATAACCTATTGCAGTGTTACACACACACATACACGTACACGCACTCACATGCACGCCCTCTCATACATGTAAGTACACATAATCAAACATACTGACAAACTAAAACATGCAAAATACATACAGGCATACCACAGAAATATTTTATATCCATAATAAATATAATACTGCATCCCATAACATATGTACAGAATAGACATACTAATAATACCTACGAGTGTTAACACATCTACGGATTGCCGGAGTACGAGTAGGAAGGTAGGTCTTCCTACTCTGTCACCAAAAATGTAATGTGTAGATGTGCAGTTTGCGAGGAAAAACACAAATAAAATCACTTCACATCACTCCGTTTCACAACTTCGCTATGCGTCCTCAAACACGGCTGACCCGTACTGTCCATTATGGTGGCGCTGGTGGATTTTCATGAGCAAATTTGCTTGCACTCCTCCAGCTATTTTAAACCCCTTTATTAGATTATTATAAACAGACAACCTAATTTGATAGTCTTACTGAGGTAAGTCAATGGAAATGCTTCTCGGTGAAGGAAAAGATCGTGAGGAAACCTACATACGTCCGTAGAAAAAATTCGAGGCGAAAGTTAAAAATAATGAAAGTTGGTGGAGAATCCACAATTCAATCACAGTTCTTTAGTATTCTTTCAATTTTTTTATTTTATTTAATTTCTCCACCAACTCGCACTGTGGTTGATATTGCCCAACCACTCTTCGTGGGTAGGCATATTCAACAGTGGACTACTAAAAGGCCGCTACAGTACTCTTACTAGTAGATAGCTTACCGAGGTGGTTGTGATTGTGGCGAGCGAAGCGCGGAGAGGCAGGCGCGAGCGGCACGCCGTCGCATCGCGCTTCTGCCTTCAGCCGGGACCCCGTGCGTGGGTTCACTTGCACTCCGCCTGCTGCCAACGAGCTTTCACCCTGACATGAACAAAATTTTAAATTATTTTGTAAAAGATATGTCAGGTATGAAATAATTTTAAAGAACTTCACAAACACAATAAAGCCGCCATCATCCGTCGACATTATGCCGGCGTGTTGGCGAAGTAGCAATTTTTGCTAAAGCCGGTAGCCAAGCCCAGCCCATAGGCATATTTTATAATATGTAAAGTCACAAAGGAAACTTTGTAAATCTTATTATTCAGGAAAGGAACACATTCTTACATGCAGTGAGTAAATGCGCTACATTGAACTAAAAACTAGATGGGCGTATAAAAATATGATTTTAAGACCATAAACCTTGAGTTAAATATACTCAGGTATATACTCAGGTATATATTCCTCAGCCCCTCGTATTAGGTCTCTTGAGCAGAAAAGGTTCAAGGGGGCTCAAATATCCAAAACCCTCCCTAACACCCTTTTCTTAGTGCGTACACAGGAAGAAAAGGAGACCCTCATAAGTCAAGGTTATGGGGGAGGCTCAGGATCACGCACCCTTACCATTCACGGAGCTCAGGGACTAACGTACGAGGCGGTTATCGTTATAAAAACAAAGCCAAAAATGAGACTACACGAGAGCGTCTCACACGCGGTCGTTGCACTATCGCGGCACACTGGGACCTTCATCTACTACGCCGACGACATCGAAAATGATGCCATCAGTCGATTCGTGCGGCGCGCATCGTCTGCGTCATCAGAGACCATCAAGGAATACAACCTGTAGATGGCCGTCAGAGATCGGAACGAGGCGGTGATGGAGACTTTGGGCCAGGAGAAAGCAATAAAATTGGCATAGGACGTAAAAAATGTGTATTTGTAATTTATAAGAAATAAGCATTGTGTGCATGCCCCAAGCATTCATGCTCGCCATCGAAGGCTCCTTCTTGCGGCGGCATCATGTGTCGGGTCGTTCTCCTCCCTCAAATATGGTCGAGGAGAATGATGACTGGCTCATGTGTCACACTCGTGATCGGATGCTGCTTGCGGGTCGCCGGTCTGCTCGTGGCATTCACGCAGTGCATTGACTAACTTAGGCTATTTCAAGTATCTACTACTAACTCTCTTTGTATAGTATAATCTAATAATTGTAAATTTTAGTTAACAAAAGGCTCAGACCCTGGAGTCTGTGGTTAGAAAATTTTAGTAAAAAAAAAAAAATTGAGTTAATATTAAAATCTGTACATAGTCACTATTCGTTACTACTTATTATAAGTTGAAATTATTGTTTCGTGAATAAACGCAAAAGATAAGATACAACGGATAAATCTTTTTAGGGCTAAGAGCTTACAGTTTTTTAGATCTTAAAATATCAGCTAGGTATCTGTTGCTTCTAAGAAAACTTTTAATGATCTTCAGTGAAAATTAACCAATCAAACTCGAAAAGTTTACACCAATTTTTATTGCGTCTCGCCTTTCCAATCTTATTTCCATATCTTTGAATACTTACCTACTTTTAAATTCCAAATTTTTATAAAAACCCGTAACGCGCTTTTGCTTAAAGTTCGTAAAATTGCGGTTGCCTTGTGTAAATTTGTAAATTTTTAAATTTTATTTAAATTTGTGTACTTAACTTAAATTTCTTATAAAAATAAATACAAATAGCGTATCACCCAAGTCAATTTAGACTTCAGAGGTTTTCAGACTAAATATTTACAAAAATATCTCCCCTTTACGTAAGTCTACAACATGCCAAATAGATCAAGTAAAACGATTTTTACCGAGAAGCTATTTTTGAAATGTCACTAGAGAATTCTTTTACATATTTTATCTCTAGTGACTGGCTTTTATCTGAGCGATAGTCCCCTGATAACATTCATTCGCTGCTAAAATCTACGTAAAGAATTGCCATAAGCGTCGCACCACTGGGGAATACCAATACTCCGATCTCGAACTACGGAGATTTACTAGCTGCCAGAATATAAAAAATGTTTGGAAATAGATTGAGCCAACGCATATTCCAAAAATTCGCGGTATGAGAAAAGGAGTCGAGTATTGTACGGGTTGAATCGAAAGGATTTGTAGCGTGTAAAAATAGAGGTCATTACGTGACACAGAATGTCGCGCGTGCGAGCTGACGTGATTGTGCCCGTGACTCGCCAAACGTGACACTGACCCGTGAAAGATCCACTGTTTTGGGATTAATAGCAATGTTCCCTGAGAATTTTAGGCCGAGATTAAGCATGAGCCGACAATACCGCCATAACCAGTATTCGTGACAAAACTTGCGAGGAAATTGGCAATTCCATTTTGTTGAAAACGTCGGTGATGCCGTGACAGAGATGAAGAAATATGAAAGCGTTCTGTACAAGGGTCTATTGGAGTGGTCCGGCGAAATAAAATTGTCATCGTGTTACTCGAATATATTGTCTGAAAAGGCGATAATTTACAAAAACGTGGCACAAATTATCCATTACCAGTATACTCTCAGTGGAAAACTTTTATTGCAAAATCTCAGAGCACGGACTAATCATGGTTTATGATGATTATATTTTTACTCTTAATTTTTTCTGGTATTGAATATAAGCGATTTGAATAATTAGACTTGTATTAAAATCATGATAAAAACATATTAAATAAATAAATAAATATTGGGGGACATTTTACACACGGTTTCTGACCCCAAACTAAGCAAAGCTTGTGATATGGCTGCCAGAGACTGATATAATACATATACATATTTTAAATACATACTTATATAGATAATACCTAAATAACACTCAGACACTGAGCAAACACCTATGTTCATTACATAAATGCTTGCCCTGGGTGGGGATCGAACCCACGCCTCTGTGATCCAGAAGTCAGGTTCACTAACCACTGAACCACCGAGGCAGTTACCTAATGTTATTTTATCTACACTAATGTTGTAACATTCTACTTATGTTTCCAATACTTGACTTATAATGACTACTGTTATAGCGCAGACAACAAAACACTCAATTTAAGCAATTTCACATGATGTTATAATATCCACATCGATATCGTAAAATCTCATTATAACATCAATAAATCTCGACCAATTAACCTGGCGAGCCTTATGTCAAAATCCTCATACAAGTTGTATAAAATTTTGATATTAGGCTGGCTTTTGAAAACAGTTGGGTTATACGTGAAAACTTTGTCGAAACTACTAAACTTACATACACAAAACTCTTTGGTAAGATCTTGTGCCAATGAAATAAAAAAGAACAGCGCGCGCTCGCTCCTGATTGACCCTGCGCGCGCAGCTGCGCTCTCATTGGTTAGATTTTAATGGCGCCAAGTTCACTGTGACAATACACGTACGCGTGAATTTAATGTTTCGCAATATGTTTTAATTTTTTTTTTTTTTTTTTTATTAGTGAAGATAAAGTAGTGTATGCAACTGCATATAACACGGGTATTAAAACACTCGTTACTATTATGAAACTTACACTCGTGTTTTAATACCCTTCATTATATGACAGTTGCATAAACTACTATAATGATTTCATTAAATAATGATAAGCAAAAGTGTAACATACCTTTGGAGGCTCAGTTTCAAAACTGATGAATAGCAGCTTGGCGAGCCGCTGCAGCACCAGCTCGCGCAGCACGCCCGGCACCGGCTGCCCTCTCACTCCTCTACGAGCAACAACGCATTTTACTACCCATTATACGAGTATAACATATCTATTACAACACACTTTTAAACAACGTAAATATTGGGCAATATGAAATTTGGATGTGTGGAAGTGACGAGCTGGCCTAGCTAGCATTGTATAGAAAACTCACTACAGCACAATATAGAGCGTGTATAAAACTTTGTAGATAACGTTATATCCGTACTATGTAGTACCGAGGTTACCGAGACTATGTTCATGATATTACTGTGTAGAATGCGCTACGCAACACTCACTGACATTGCTACGCTTATTCTACGAACAATAAATCTACGCAAGACTTTGTAGTTAAAGTGCTACAGATTTTTTCAGCAAAACGCTTCGCTACGGTTTAGGACGTAAACTCGATATTGAAAACTAATTAGTGTAAACGAGATAGACTTTCGACACTCATAGTTTATTGATTCACTCATACACAAGCCAAAAAATATTACAACACACTTTCCGCCGTGTAAATTAAATTGTATTCTACAGGCGAGCTTTTAAAACCAACTCAATGCATACAGGCGAGGTAAACAACGTTATAATGCAAATAAAGTACCGCTATTTAACTCGGACCAACAATCTGCAATCATTTGCGCGGTACTAAATTGAGTAATCGTATAGTATTTGATTTACGGGCGCAATTAATTTAGTTAAGAGGCATTTTGCAAATGGCTGCTAATATGTGGCAAGATAATGAACTTAGCTGGATTTGATAAGCCATTTTGTAGCCGGAGTTTTTGAGTATTTCTTTCGATGCTTCTTTTTTAATGGAATTCAGTAGGTATATCCCACTCGACTTCCTCTAGGCTAAAGAGTTTACTAATTTTAAAGGCATCTAAATGAATGATCGATTATATGCGATAACATAAATGAAATTGGTGAATCATTTAGACATATATTCAAATAACAGCATTACTTACAAAAACTAAACATCTAAATAAATAATTTTGCTGCTTTGTTATTAAAATGTTAGTACAATTATAATTAACCAATTTAACTATTATAAAATTCTGGAGCAATTACATTTGTTACACATGCACAACCTTAGTGCATTGCTGATTCGACATCGACCTCGATACTTACTCGATACGACTCGATACCTCGACCTTCGGCTGTAGCCTTTGTAATTCATTTACTTAGTTGTGTTTATTTATTTTGGTTTCATTTTATTTATATTATATTTCTACAATATTATAGATGACTAAATAAATAATAAACTTGCCTGTAAGATATGTTGAGCGTGACGACTGATAGGGAAGCAGAAAACGACACTAAACACGTGCTTACTCCATAGTACAGACCTGAAACATTAAATAAAATTTATACAAGTCTATTTTATTAACTTCAAAGTAAAAACCTACGTTAAAAATCCAGTTAAGCTGAGCTCTGTTTACAAAAGGTCCTACTTACCGGACTTCAATTTATAATTTAAATTCTAAGAGTGTTTGTTTTATTTTAGGTAAAATGTGATCTATATTATTTCGGGGATAAATTTTAAAAGCAGAGCATATTTCTTTTAGAAATTAAGCTGCCAATTGTAACACTATTCATAAGTTTTCATTTGCGTAAAACATAATGAATATATTTATCTATTTAAAGCAAACAACACCTTGCACTTCTAAATAAATCAAGCGTTTTGGCTTCCAAAGTAAAAAACACACATAATACATTTTTAACACTCTACCTCCTTTTTTGGCATTCGGGTAAAATTTGACAAAGCAGCGAGAACCAAAAACAGCAAAGCATTTGAAAAAACAAAGTAGTCTTCCCTACTTATTTCACTTTAAATATAAGTGCATTTCGCTGCAGGATAGTGGGACCTACATAAGTTGGCAGTCGTTCGTTTCTATTGGTTTTTTAAATGCCACAATGCCTTATTTAACACGATTTGAATTGGTACGTGTTTTGTCCAACTTTCAGGCAACTTAAAGTAAAACTTAGAGCTATGATCTGCACCTGTACTTAACTATGTAGATATGGATGTTCATGGTTTCTTTCATCACTTTTAAGTCACTTATTATAATTTAATTTTGATAACTAAGATATTTTTGGAAGCGTTTTTATTGTCCACTAGTTAAAAACAATATGACGTCACATTGAATATGACTACAGAGGGTATAGTCATAGTCATAACAAGCCAAGAGAGAGCCAGGAAAAATGGCCTTTTCAAGGAAAAATCTGCGATTTTATGTGAGTGAAAAACGATGATCATTAAATTGCATGTGTAGCATACCGATAAAAAGAATATTCTATTTTCTTCCCTGAAGTCGGATTAAAAAAAAAAACAATATGTGTACTCGTAGTTGCACACATGATAACATTAATATCCCACAAAGTATAGGTATAAACTACCAATTATGTTTTTTTAAATCGCTAAAATTTTACATTTATTTACTACAATTATTAAAACATATTAATATTAAATTATCATAACTGAAACATCAAACAAAAATATCATTTATTTACCATTAAACAATATTTATATATTTAGAACAGTCATAGACGCCAAAGAAGCTAAGAAATAAATACAAACTCTAATTCAATTTGCGATAGAATCAAACGCTGTTTTCTTCCCCGGAATTCAACGTTTTGAACAGAAACTAGGGAATAAATGAAAAATAACAATGAGAGTGGACCGATCGTTACGGTCGGAGATCGAGATAACAATGTGCAGATAAATTGCTTACTTGTAAGGGAAGTTTTCTACGTAGCGCGTACGAGTAGGCGGCAATTTCCTTGATTAAGTGACTAATAACTCTTTTATACCTATACTTCAATTTCATGATTGTCAATTGTCTTAGCAAAATAGCTTTTTTTGACCGACGAACCAAACCGGACGAGGTACTCAATTCGACGATATATATTTTTTATGTATAACCACGCATAACTTTTTTCGTAGTGGTCCGATTTCAATAGTTCTTTTTTTGTTGGAAAGAGTATACTTCGAAATTGGTCCCATTAATTTTTATTGAAATCGGCTGAGCCATTTTTGATAAATCAACAATAATGTGAAAAGTGTTATATAGATCCGTGCGAAATATTCGCGAATTCTGTACACGGGTGAAGTCGGTCATGCTATTTTTTGCGAAAAATAATTATTGCTTAGACAATTTACTTTGATAAAATTAAGAATGATGACTACGAGTAAGCTTAGACCAAATAAAAAAATAAGACAGAACGTCGTGAACAGACAAGTGAGGCCGGTTTTTATACGTGTGGTGAGTGCGTCAGCGTTGCGCCGCCATAGTTCGACTGATGAGCCAAAGCGTAGTTTTGTTGTACGTGTTAGTGTGTGTAATTGTATCTGTACACGGCGAGGCGTAGTTTTGCCGGCCTCACTTGTTGTTCACAACATTCTGTCTTAATTTTTTATTTGGTCTGAGCGAGTAGGTACTTTCTATTTATTCATTACACACATACAAATGTAGGTTATTATGATGGTAAGCGGCAAAAGTGGGAGGGGAAGACAAATAATCGGCCAAGTACGAGTAGGCCTCGCGCACGAAGGGTTCCGTGCTGTATGGGAGCCCCACTTAAATATTTATTTTATTTTAATTTGTAATTTAATATTAAAGGGAATATAAAACTAAATATTCTGTGAAAATTTCAAGCATCTACCTATTACCATTATTAATATAGAGCGAAAAACGTCTAAAAAATTTGAGCCCCCCTTAATTTTTTTTTTTAATTTTTGTTTAGTATTTGTTGTTATAGCTGCAACAGAAATACATCATCTGTGAAAATTTCAGCTGCCTAGCTATCATGGTTCATGAGATACAGCCCGGTGACAGACAGACAGACGGACAGACGGACATCGAAGTCTTAGTAATAGGGTCCCGTTTTTCCCTTTGGGTACGGAACCCTAAAAAGATGAGATGAATTGTGTGAAAGATGATATGCGAGAGAGAGGCGTTGATGATGAGATGACGTATGATAGAGTGAAGTGGCGAAAGGATACGTGCTGTACCGACCCCACGTAGTAAAGTGAAATGAATGGCTAATTACACAGAACAGATTCAGGAACATCTTTTATAATTCAAACGTTACACTGTCAATTTATAATCCACAGATGGCCAGCACCATATTTCTCAGGTGTGCCGTCACCAATATCAAGTTAGGGGCTTTCAAGTTTTATCTGAGAGGTAAGCCGTTGTAAAAAAAATATTCCACGGTTCACCCAGGTGATCGCAGGAGGTGGACGGTAGGAAAGAAGGTACTGGTGATAAGGGTAAGAAGATGATGATGACAAATACAAATTTAGGTACATTACGTACATATCCGTATCCCAGCATAAGTATTAGCAAACTAATATGATAGTGGGCACGCAGAACCGATAGTCGACGACGACCACCGACAAAGTTGACAGACGATGTAATAAATATCGCAGGGACGCGATGGATGGAAGCTGCTTCCAACCGGTCTTATTGGAAATCAATTGGCAAGGCAAATAGGCCAACACGGACCTCCTATGGCTTACTTGTTGATGATGATATTAATGATGATCTATTCATTTATTTCTAACATTTTCATCAACAAAATGCTTAGAGTAACTTTGTCTTGGCTATCTCGACTTTCGTACCTTTTCAAAAGTGAACAAATACCTAAATAGTACTGTACTGTACTGTACCAGCCTTTTTATAGTCCACTGCAGGACGTAGACTTACCTACAAAGGGTGATTGGGCCATATCCACCACGCTGGCCCAGTGCGGGTTGGTGGATTCACATACGCCATCGAATTTCTTCACCGAAAAGCCAGTGATGTGGGATTCCGTAAATTAATTCTAAAGAACTCATCGGCACGGGACCGGGATTTGAACCCACGGCCTTATGATTGTAAGGCGGGTGTCACTACCACGAAACCACTATAGCTTTCAAATAAATAGTGTGAAGATTTAAATATTTTAAGGCGTCACCCAGATAGCTGCGGCCTGCTCGGCCAATCACAGAAGGCAAAATTGCAAAATTGTTAAATCAAGACCTGTGATTAGTTTACTGCTAGGCCGCACCCGCAGGCAGCAACTGCTGCGGGGCGCTAGCGATATATCAAATTATTTTTAAATAAACCATGAGCTTAAAATCTTAATAAACACTAATAAACAATACTTATCTTACACACCAGATATAAATGTTTGTAAGGAATAAAGAATAAAGATATCCAAAATGCTAACTCTCGCTAATTCAAATCTATAATTATGATCGCGCGCGCTCCGTCATAACTTCGCGCTCCTAAGCACGCGCCTAGTTTGCCGCTATAATCCGCCACTACTTGTACCCACTGACCGTGCTGATGTGGTCTTGATTTCACGTTCTTCTACATGCATATTGCTAACGTGTAAATAACTCACTTATAAGTGGTGTCTTCTCTGTCGGCGGCAGGGTGTCCCTGATCGTCATCAGAAAGACGGTCATGGAGAGAAGCGCGCTTATTCCCAGCGTCACTTTTTCCCCTGACTCTGACGGCACGTAGAATACCAGGAGAGCTGTGACCAAAAAGAAAAATTATAAATCATATTTTCATTTTAACAATGTAATTTGGAAATCAACGAACTTTGTTAGAAGCCCTGCATTAAATGAATATTAGGAGACATCTTACACACGGTCTCTAACCCCAAACTAAGCTTACTTTGTAATATGGCTGCCAGAGACTGATTTCATACATATACATATTTTAAATACATACTTATATAAATAGTACCTAAATAACGCCCAGACACAGAGCAAACACCTATGTTCATTATATAAATGCTTGCCTTGGGTGGGGATCGAACCCACGCCTCTTTGATCCAGAAGTCAGCCTCACTAACCACTGAGCCACCGAGGCAGTCAATTAACTTTGTTTTGTTAGATGCGGACTAATTTTTACGTTTTTAGGGTTCCGTACATCAAAAGGAAAAAACGGAACCCTTATAGGATCACTTTGTTGTCCGTCTGTCCGTCCGTCCGTCTGTCAAGACCCTTTTTCTCAGGAACGCGTGGAGGTATGAAGCTGAAATTTATATCAATTACTCAGGTCTACTGTCCCTTGAAGCTGTGAAAAAATCAAACTTCTAAGCCAACGCAATCAAAAGATACAGCCGTTTATGCCGCAAATTTTCGACACTTGCAAGTACTCGCAAGGGAATCAAAACCTAAAGGGTACTTCCAGTCGACCTAGAATCTTGAAATTTGGCATGAAGCAACGTTTTATAGCACACATAAAGGAAAAATTCCGAAAACCTTAAATTTTTAGTTACATTACAAAATATATATTTTTTAATAAATATAAACTTATTACTTTTTTTGTCGTAATGAACGAACTTTGTAAACCTTGCAGGTTTGTACGGAACCCTCGGTGCGCGAGTCCGACTCGCACTTGGCCGGTTTTTTCAACATTAATGTTGAACATGTTTTCGATTGATGCAAGATAATTAGAATTAGGCCAATGGACATCATGGAATCATCTCAAAACTATTACTCTTTAACGTAGTAACATTCAGGCGGAAGTAATTTAATGCGAACCTTTCATGTATACAAATGATATAAGTACATACTTACATATTAAATTAGTCTGGTAACTCAATTAGGTAATTAATTGGTAAAAATATCGCATAACACCCACACAAGAAAATCGTACGCAAAACATACAAATGTGACATTAGGTAATCTAAAATCAAAATACAACGCTCAAATAGAACCAATTTAAATCGTAATCAATAAACATAATGTGTTTCTTACATCCCTGAAAGCTTTTTCGTATATATAGAAATTACGTTTCATAAGGAAAAGTCTCCAGTTCATTTCATATCCTTTTAGGTACATGAGTTAAGCTTCAATAATACGTAATATAATTGAAAACACCGAAATCTAGCTTCTAATATTTTCTAAATTTAAAAACTAGATAACGGAGCGAAATGACGCGGTCAAAAATAAGCCAGGCCGTTTAGACGATAGAAAGACTACGGAAGTATAGAGGCACAAATATTGTTACACAATATATCTGGAAAGCTAGGTGAAATTTAGCCTACTGTTATTTCTTCGTGTTTTTGTACCTATTCGAAGCAGATAATAGTACAAAAATAATATTTTAAAATACTTACTACCATTTGTTAAATTCTATTATTGAGCGATGTATTTCTAGGACGGCGGTATTATTTGACTCTTTAGGACTGGATAAACAGTTTTATACAGGATAAAATCATAGGCTGGAATATCTTTTAGTCCTAAGCTAAAGTTACATATATTAGGTACGACACGGAATGATTTGATTATTTACATACGAAAAAATACTCGATTCCGAAGTAAAGTGAAAAAGTAAGAAGAATCCATTTCATGGGGGGTGATTATGGTAAAATTCAATAAAGAGAATGTTCGGAAAATGCTTTCGTGGTACGTTGTTAGGGAGTTCAAAGCACGGTTCACTTACGAGTAACTTTGTCCGCGTAGGTTCAAGACAATTTCGACCTTCTTCGGTAAAGTTTCTTACTCACGTGAAATGTAGCAAAATAGAAAGCCGGATTATCTTGCCGACGACCTAGGTAAAAGACTGAATACTTTTTATAAGCTAGAGCAGTGTAAAAAATTATATTCCTGCTAAATTGTGTTACTTTGTGTTTCGTATGTGCGGGAGTCTGTTTTTGTTCACGCCACACAAAAGGTAGGATGAACGAAAAAAAAAGTTAAGTACGTTTTTATAGTAGAATCTCTGAGATTTTATAGCTATTTTTTTATTTAAAGTATTAAGCTTCATCTGAATTATTAATTTTAGTAAAGTTCACAATGTTGGACACTTTTTATTGCCTTATTTGTACGAATACATCTAGTACTGAGCAATACACTTGAAACTAGATTAAAATATTCGTCAGTGCAAAGAAACAATACAAAATAATCTACAGAATAATCTAGAACACCCTATTACATTTGACTAGCCTTTTCCAAGTTTATAACGTGCCATATCTATCTACTCAATCGTGCAACATTGGCCCAGTTTCAGATCAGCAGCGGGTCAAAATTACCATCACAGTGGCTGTGCTTCTATTTTAGCACCTTCATTGTAGTCGCAAAGTATATGTTCCTGAAGGTGATTCGACGAACCAAAAGTCTAGAAAATGTTTTGCCTACACTCGGTGGAATACAAACGACACGGATTTTGAGATTTAGAAGTCTATATCAAAGTTCGCGAGGCACGAAATATTCGAGGCAAAGAGCTTTCGTCGTAGGTATTCTAGAACACATGCATACAAATTACTTGTGGACAGGTAATTTTACTCGAAAATAAGATAACTAATGTGACGCTATTTTTCCAATAAATCTCTTAATAAAACACTCAGAATAGACCAATTTGTGTATGACAATTTATATGAACGACATAATTAGATTTTTTTTAATAGCACATATTTTACCCCCATTCCAAATCGTCGTTACTATTTATCGTCTAGTACAACGTCGCTTACCATCAAGCGAACAGGTGGTCAAGCGCAAACTTATTTGCGGTGACAAAGATTATCTATTAATAAAACTAATTTTCGGACATAACTTATATTATACTTACGAAACATAATTAAAAAAAAAATGCAATTATAGGTATTGATAAATGCAAAAACTGCTTTGACATTACATTAAGTAATATTGCCTCGTGGTGGGATAAACTAGAATCAATATTTCTAATCAATTAGCATCCTTTAAGGGGCTTATTCTGTACATCAACTTTTGTTCTGCAACTTTTGCCAGAACTCGAAAAAAAAAACTGCTGTTCCATACATTTTGTCGCGGGTGTTGCTGTGTAAGAAAAGTAAATACCAAGTCAACTTACCAATCCCATTGATAAGCAGACAAGGCAGTATCAAGTTGAACACGTAGAACATGGGCCTTCTCCTCAGCTTGATGACGTATGTGATGTCAGGGTAGGGCTCTACACAACACGAGTAGTACTGGTTGTGGCGAATGGCATCGAAGCTCACCAGGTCGAATTCTCCGTTCGTCTGGTAGTTCGTGGTGTCACCTTCGTCAAACTGCTTTATTAGATCTAGCTGCGGAGAAAGAAAATGAGAAAAGGTTAGTGTCAACATTTTTGCTGAAATTTATTTTTATTTTTGCTTTCAATGCGTAATCAGCATCTTTGTCAAAGATAATAGTGTTACTTTTTTGATAGTATTATCAATTTAGTTTTTTACGCAATTTAGTTACGAGTCAAGAAAAATGTCTGTCTAATGGTGCGCATCGCTAGTGCTATAACACACAGGCACAGGTTCAGGCTCACAAAGCACATTAAACTTTAATGATTTAGGATAAAAACTTTTCGTCCTTTTTTTGTTTGCTACAGACATTGCAATTTGCGCAGTAAATTACTGTGTCCCGAACTGAAAGGCTCTGAAATGTGCTCATATAATTAGAATGTAAGCAGCTTGAATAATAACTGACAAATAAATGCTTCTTCATTGAACTGGCTCTACAAAGGAACTATAATCTGTTCACACTGTTCAATCAAACATGATAAATACATAAACCAAAAGAGGCGCAGAAACAAAAGATTTAGCACAACTATAATAATAGATAGTGATTACAGCATCCTTACATTCAATCAATATTCGGGATATATGGCCATAAATTTATAAAATTGTTAAATTGCAATCCACAGGGATAGGTAACGAAAGAGGGAGAAAGCCCTGCAGTGGGCTACAACAAACTGATGATGGTGATGAATCTAAATGTGCTTATTTCGGACTGTGAGTACGAGTAGGTATCATGAATAAACTCTAGCCGGCTATTTGGCATTCGGCATCTTCATGGCTATGCGAGAGACCTAGAAGCCTAGGTGTGCCTAGCCCACGGAAAAAAAAGGGATTCTAATTTTGAAAGTCAAATAGTTGGAAACATACTATTAAACGGCACTGTTTTTCGGGTTGTTTTTTATTCAAGATAGGATTGGGTTTGACCACGGCTTGAATAAAATTAAGCAAGCAAAAGTAACAATGTTTTACTAAAAACGTAGAATAAAAAATGTAAGTGGAGTCCCTCCGCGCGGAAGAAGTAAAACTTCGATGCAACAGTGCTTTCATACCCCTCCATGGCAGCGTTAAACGTTTAACGCAACCTAGTTGAAAGTCGCATTAGAAGTTTAACTTCAAAAAAGTAATGGCGGATAAGGCCTAAAAGACTAAATAAATAATTATTTTACGCCAAAAATGGCATAACCGACTTCCACCGTGTACAGAATTCGAATAGTTCGCACGAATCGAAGTGTCATCCATGTACCTAAAGTCCCCGTCACGAGAAGCTATAAATTATGTAAACAAACATCTTTTACTAAGTAAACATTTTATACTGCGAGATAATAGTAAATTGACCATATTCAATCGACACGAAATATAGACGGGTTATATGAAAGTAACAACCTATTTAATTTAGTCGGATCATATTTTAACGACGCAAAGCGCTATCGTTTGTGTTTTTTGGTACCGGAACGCGTCCGTCGCAGGGATTGTAAACTATCGGGAATGCGTACGAGTTTGTTTCATTGCTTTGCATATATCGCGGATCTGGTTGTTATTGTTAATTTTGTTATTGTTTCGTTATCACTTTTTTATTGTTGTTACTTTAATTGTTGCGTTAATTTTATTTGTTATTACGTATAATGGAGTCAGTAGCCAGTACATCTAAGGAAATAAATTCGCCTCGAAAAAAACGTCAAAAGGTGCGTAATACAATTTATCTAAAATATATAATAAATAAAAAGAAAGAGTTGTTTGTTCAAACGCGCTAATCTTTGGAAACTTCTAATATAAGAAGTAGGTTTTAAATTCATATTCATATTCATTTATTTCTTGCAAAATAGGTTATACAATTTTAATGTGATCTTAAATAACTTACAAATAACGTACTCTATTTTCACAGTCAGCATGCAAGAATGTTGTTTTTTTTTTGTTTAGTCAAAAAATCGAAACGACATCAAAATTTGTCATTGAAAAAGTCAATTACAGTATAGTATGCTTTGTCCAGTAGGAAACATTTCAATTTGTGTTTAAACAAATGAGTGAGTTTCGTGTCAATAATGAATTTTGGCAAATTGTTATACAGTTGAGGAGCCATGCATAGTACACTGTTTCCTAGCAAAGAAGTCTTACGACATGGTACCTTAATTTTATGTGTTAATTAAAATTGTGAAGTAATTGGTTAGGTTAATTGGTATACCTGGAGATATAGCTTATAAAGCGAATAATTATTCTTAAATAATATGTGTTCATTAATATTTGTTACTTAATAATTTATTAAATCTTTAAAAAAAAATCATTTTTTTTGTTGGTCCAAATGTTGTAAACTCCTGAACACTTGTTTACAAAATTTATAGCTTCTCGTGACGGGGACTTTAGTAATTTTTTAAAATTTTATCGAAATCGGCTGAGCCGTTTTTGATAAAATTTAAAGTTGGGGACGGGAGTAAAACCTTTCGAAAGAAAAAATTTTTTTATTGGTTCACCATTGGCAAAAATATCGATAAACATACGAGTACATGTAAAAATACATATTAGACGAACATAGGTAGTAAAATTAGTGTTGTTTAGATTGTTTGTATTCGAAATTTAAAAAATATACTATCTGCTAAAACACTATGTGTTCAATACTCAAATGCTTAATAGACATGAATATGGTATTTTTACATGTATGTAGTATATAAGTTATTACGACTACACACGGGTATTTCATATTTAATAATATGTTGGCTACATAATCGCTAACAATTTCGCCTAATGTTTAATAGTATAACTATTTGGGTATCAAGCTACATTACTATTTACATTGTTCTTTGTTCTTTTTTAAGAACTAGTTTAAGTATTACATTCTATTATATATATTTTATAAGCTCTACTCATACTTACGTCTATAAAGTTAGCATTTCAGAGCTGCCAAATAATTAAAGTACCGCCTGTTTTTAATAGTTTTCGTGACTCGTCAAAATAAACTCGCTAGGGTAGGGTTAGATGAAGAAATATTCTGCAGAGAGTGTTTGAAAATCCAATATCAAAACGCTATTTCCGCAGATTTTGAAAGAAAAATATTAGCGGTAGTGGAGCGTGCCCTGAGATCCGCTTATAGGAGCTCGAAGTTTTGAGCTGCATGTGCAAGCACCGGCTTTCGATACAAATATGGGTTTATAAATGGGTTTATTAAATATCATTTTAAGCTATTGCATAGCTTCTATCGCGGGCCTTGAGCGCGGGGACCGAATCCAGAAATTCCGTAACGAAAAAACCTCACGCTCCCCACTCCGACGGGCAAGGAGGTGTGGCTTGAAGGCCGTGCATCGTCTAACGTCGTTTCAGTTCGGCAGTCTTCGACACGGCGTTGTGTGCGATTAGACGTATTGTAAAATTATGCAATAGCTTTACCGCGGCAGTCCCCGAGTGTCACACGTCTTTTTTTTTAATTTCAATTTATTTTAGAATTGGTAGGTACTTTTACTGAAAAATGTCATAGTTGATAGAGTTTTTCATATATTATGTTTCTTTGCGCTAGCATTCTGCAAATGCTGCTCCGACAAGCAAAGCCTCTATAAAAAAATAAACAAAAATTCGGCAACGTGATTTTCTAGAATTGCCATAATTTTGTTAACAAAATTGTGTTTTAAACAACTTAGAGAGCCAGGTCGCAGAAGGTTGATTTCTTCTCTAAGCTTTAGTGGCTCATGTTTTTGTAATACAATGAATGTCTACTTTTGTAAAAGCGGAGCGGTTTTTGTATATTTACCTAGTTTTTTTATTTCGCCAAATGGGTGTCACAGACACACTTTTGAATAGTCATAAACAATCTAAAATACATTATAAGTACACCTAAAAGGACCTACTTACTCACATGTATAATTACCAACGTTAGATCACAGACATTCATTTGTTATCTACTGTCCTAAAACCAAGTTAATTTCAGTCAAATGTAAACACAATTTGCACCTACATTACACTATAAATACTCGTAAATATTCTAAATACAACAAGACTAAACACTACAAGATGGCAGTTTATGAGTAATGGAAACCTACTAAACCAAAACGCCCATCCACTTTGGTAGATTTTCGTCAGTCAATAATAAATGAAAAAGAATGTCAAATTGTAAAACAATAAATAAAAGATATTAAAATTAAATTAAATACAATGTCAATAATAATTGTAAATGGCAGTGTAGTTATTTCATTCATGTCCAGTATTGTCCAGTACCTACCTACCATAATACTGTGTTGATAACGTCACCTGTCCCATGACCGGACGTGAAATTTTCCTCACTTTATATTTTATCAGGAAAAATCAATACATTTAGAATACCCAAGAACACACAATTTTTACTTTTTAGGATTCCGTACCCAAAGGAGAAAATAGGAACCCTATTACTAAGACTCCGCTACCCGTCCGTCTGACCATCTGTCTGTCTGTCACCAGCCTGTATCTCAAGAACCGTGATAGCTAGAACGTTGAATTTTTCACGGATGCCGTATATTTGTTGCCGCTATAACAACTTATACTAAAAACTGAAATAAATAAATATTCAAGGGGGGCTTCCATACAACAAACCTGATTTTTTAGCTATATTTCGCTCGATATTAATAACGGTAACAGGTAGATGATTGAAATGTTCACAGAATATAAAATTGTATATTGTCCTCAAAAATAAATAATGAAACTAAAATAAAATGTATTAGGGCTTCCATACAGTACGGAACCCTTCGTGCGCGAGTCCGACTCGTACTTGGCCGATTATTATTGTAATTTGGCTACTATTGTCAATTGTACAATATTTTACTTCAGTCAGGACTATACTGCGTCTAATAGCTTTCTTTTTATTATTATCTAGATCATCATCATCATCATCATTTCGTTTCAATGACTAATATATATATATTTTTTTATTATATATATATATGTATATATATATATAATACATTTTATGTATTTACAAAGCTATGTGGTATCAAATGTGCTTTAGAGACCAATACCTGGCGACCTCGACCGCGTCCTCGGTCGCCATTATCTAGATATTTTATGAGAGAAATTAATTGGCACCTAGTAATAGTATTCTATTCTAAGAGAACATATTTCGAAAAATATATTCTGTTCGTAAGATCAGTTATCAAACAGCGATAAAATACGCTAGAGCAGCATTTTCTCCAGATTCAATAACGTATAATAAGTGACTTTCAATAAAATATTTGATGAGATGAGTATGAAAATCTTTTAAAATATATATGTAATTTGGGATCCCAAAATATGTGTTTACATACGCAAGATTTGTTCATAAAAGTTCGTAAAGTTTAAGTTCGACATCTGTGTACATACTTACTACCCGTAAATTATCTACCTCCCCACAATTTTTTCTGTGTTAAGATCAGAAAACTAATACTCGTATTCTTTTGCTTATGTATTCAAAATTTTATACCGATTTTAAATTAGAATATGTTTCATATGGCTTGAAAGCTTTGATAATAAAACACTTAGTGGCAATTGAAAATAGAGTGCATATTTTTTAAAGTATTAGCGCTATATTTATTGATTATACGTGATTCTGAAGTGCATGCGATTTACATTAAAAAAAATGCTGTTTTACCTATACAACATTTTTAAGTAATTAAAAAAAAGATATAATGCCGGACAACATGTTTCAACTAATATTTTTTCACTATTTCAGGAATGTAAAATAAATATAATCCGTATAATAATTTATTTCCGTCGTGTTATTACATTTCGTAGTATTTCTTTGTAAACGACACTAAAACTAAGCACATTTATAAATAATTTTAGATACTTATCGACAAACACAAAACCTTTTAAATTGCTACCCATTGTTTCTATTGAAATCGAAGTTTTGTAACAGTATGTTGTATTTTTGGGCTTTACACTTATTATAAACAAAAACATAAAAGCGGATGAGGTGTTATACCAGGGGACACAGCATTTTTGCAGGACAGAATATGCCAATGGGGAACTTTTACGTGGGATAAAAACAATTAAAAACATAAAAGCCAAACTTTTTACATCAAGCCTCATTAGAGATATCTGTGCTTAGTTACAAAACGTTATTAACTTCCGAGGGAGTCAGGCGGCTAACTGAAGAGAAAACAAAATATTTTTGAACAAAAATACATGTTGAGGGTGATTGTTGGGGTTTGATTATTATCGACTTCCAAAAAAGAAGAGGTACTATGTTCGTCTGGTCCTATATATTATTTTTTGTGTATTTTCATCGATATTTTCACCAATTGTGAACCGAATTAAAAAAAATTTAATACCTTTTCGAACTAATCAAAAGTGTATACTGATGTAAAGGGTGTACTGTATATATATGACTGAGCCGTTTTTCATAAATCAGAATAGATAAAACAGTAATGTACAGGGATGTCACATCGATTCGTGAAAAATATTCAAATTCTGTACACGGTGGAAGTCGGTGTTGCGATTTTTTGCGAAAAATAATTATCGATTTCATTGTTTCGTTTGCTTAGTTTCAGCTCTGTGGGCGGCGGTTTGAGTTTGACGTTGATTTGTTTGAATATGGAATTGAGGTCTGGCGGTCAGTGTAAATCGAAAGTTCTGGTCTAGCCAACCTAAATCTCAGAAGAATGACAAGTAATTAGTTCTTATTCTATAACCTAAATATTATTGAGTAAAGTCAACGTAATTATTTAGTTGCTAGCCAACATAATTAGCGCTGAAGTGCGCTTGTTTTGTTGTTGCGCAACCAGTATTGTACCCTATTCAAAGTGTGTAGTAATTGATAATGAAGCAAGTGTTTCCAGAGTGAGAGTAAGTTTTAAGGACCGTCGTGTAAATATACGTCAATGGTTTTGTCAAAATAATTATTATTCAACTATGATTAAGTCAAGTTAGCTTTAATCACAAAACACGACGTCGATGTGAGCAAAAATTTTAGGTAGGTAAATATTTTCTTACATTCTCACCTCTCACTGTCACTTAATATATTCATTACTAATCTCAAAATCTTTGTCATACAAGCAAATGTTATACATTAATGTTAATACATTCGTTTCTAAGTACGTCTCGTGTTAGAACTTCTTACAACATTTTCACGGCGAAAATGAGAGTTGGACAAAAAATGCCCTCTGCATATTTTAACACCCTGTGAACATAGGTATAACTAAAGCCAAACACACGTGCCAACAAATTGCTCAAATTTTACGTAGTAGTTTTATTTAGGTATTTTTTTTTTTGTACGATGTTTGATGATTATTACCTAGATACCTGCTATATCAGCCCATGCAATGGGAAAACCGGTCAAACCACGATCAGATATAAGTATCTTTACCATTATGAAAGGTTTTTAAGTTTAATTAGCTCCATGTGGTTATAACGGACCTATTTACGTGTTCACTGAATGAATTCACAAAAATAGCTTTGTTTGTGTTAAGCTAAGAGCTAAGATGCTTTTCTATTTGTACGTATACTATAAAATGTTTAAATGAAATAATGTTGGTAGAAATGTTTAATATGATTGGTATAGCTAATACACTATCGCATTAGATGATAGATCCTATCAAGATAGTTGTATTGTGGAAAATAAATAAAATAACAATCTCGAATAAAACTGTGCTTATTGTCACTTTCTTACTCGTAATTTGCGACAATATTGCAAAACTGTACTGAAACAGTTTGAGCCAAACATTATTAGGTACTCAGGTTCTTACATTTGTACTGGCTTAAAAGGAATTTAAAAGCCGTGCTTAATTACGGCTGTTACAAAATGTGTGTTATAATTTTTGTTATGAAAGGGCGTAATGAATAATGTAGACTAATATGCGGTAAACCCAGAGCTATTGTGCACAAAAAGACTCCTCGCCGCTGGCTTATAGATTAGGTATAACGACATTCCTCCTTACTTTTTTCACGATAAATGCTTTCATACTAAGGATTCTTTTTTTATATTCCAACTGAAATGATTTTCATGTGAAAAGAAATGAAACGACTGACATAATTTTTGTACCTATTATAGCTAGCGGGTTATTTCAGAGCTTTTCTTTTTGCATAGAAATGAATTCTTTATGAAGGTAGGGATGATATTTTATTCATATAAAATTATAATTTATAGAAGCAGATTTGTTATACGAAATTGTCTTTGTTGGGTTTACAGAGTAGTAACAAATCAAGCCCATTATTTTCCATACAAAAATAGTAGTAGAGATACAGAACAGAATATAATTTTCTTTAAAAATACTGGTAAGTATCGTTATGTGATGTTTCTGTTAACTAATGATACGGTTTTGTATTCATAACCATTTTGTTTCCATCCAGGAATTGGCTAGCTAAATACTAAGTAGTAGAGTAGGTATATGTATTTATATGTAGAGTAAGTTGGATAAAAGTAGAGTAGTCCAGCCCTGATTTTATTCAATATGACTTCAAAATATATATTATTTATTATGGAAAGGTTTTCTTATTTATTTTTAAAATAATTATTTCGTTACTACTCAAGCCTAACTAGGCTTCTCTCCTCTACGAAAACTTTGCCACACACGCTGTCGTCCTCTCCGGGCCCGTTTAAGTGGATGGCCAAAGCCCCATCTCTGATCATTCACGAGATCAGAGGTCCCCTTTTAGTGGCTCTTATTCTATTGCCCCGACATCAGGGCAAGGGGCTGGGTTTGCTATTATTGTTACCACCCCAGCGTTACCTTCGTCGTGCAGGGTTTGCCCTTTCGCGTCTCGCTCTGCGGCTTCTTTTTGCGATAGTACATTTTCGCAGAAGTCTGCTACCGTTTTCCACACAGACTTGTCGGCTAACGTTGCTGAGACCATGCTTGGCAGAGACAGATCCGGACCAATGAGTATCTACTCATTGCAGGCGTCTCTCGGAGCTCCACGCAGGGCACGACTCAAGTGTGTGCTGAGCAGAATCTATCTCCGCCTCGCAGTGGTGATACTGCTGCTTTTGTTCACGACCAATCCTGTGAAGGAACTCCCCAAAGCAACCGTGTCCTGTGAGGATTTACGTCAGCCGAAAGACGGGTTGCTTTCTTTTAAGCCAGGCTTCAAAACTCGGCAGAATTGCACCAACAGCGCTTTGTCGCACGTTATACGAGTCATGTAGCCGATCTTTCCACCTTTGAAGAGCACGGCGGTGTTCTTTTTTTCATCCCGAGTCCATGATCCGAGTCCATCTATTTGATGTATGCTCTCGTAAATTGCCGAGTCCATGTTTCCCGAAATGACGAGTGGTGGAAATCGACTAATTAGTGTAGCCGCTTCAAACGTAATTGTGTTATAGCCGCTTGCAACTCGGATAGCCATGGTACGCTGTAGGCTATTGAACCTGATTATACTGCGCTCTACGCGTGAAAGTCTATTCGAGTAGGTAAGTCCTAGATATTTTATGTGCTGACCTACTGGAACGTCTACTAGTAGAGTTAAGTGGTTCGCTACCTCGCCGTGTCTTGTGGAACCACATTGCTTCAGTCTTCTGAAGAGCTATGCGAAGACCTAGTTCGTGGAATTTCTCCACAATGCACGTCACACCTCGCTCAGCTCAGATCAGAAGCTTCCTCAAAAGTTGATACTTTGGCCAGAACTAACCTCTACACCCGGCGGGAAGTTCTCAGGACCACATCGTAAGCAATATTCCACAAAGATGGTCCCACAACAGATCCCTGAGGAACCCCACATGAAATTTCTCTGGTATGTAACTCTCCGTCTCTACCTGAGTACTGTATATTTCTACCACAAAAATAAGCACTAATCATACGTTGTGGGTATAAGGGCGTTTCGTGGTAGACTGCAGCTTCTATAACTGTACGCCAGGGCAGCGAGTTAAAGGCATTTACTATGTATAAGCTGACCGCCGCCATCTTTCGTCCACCAGAAGTAGCCTGCTTCGACAACTCTCGGACGCGAAGAATTGCATCAACTGTTGAACGCCCAGGACGTAACCCAAATTGATGCTCAGACAGATAGGGCCCGACACGCTCTAGATGCCCGCCTAGACGGTCGGCAATAATCCTTTCGAAAAGTTTACCACACTCGTCCAGCAGGCAGATAGGGCGCTAAACTAAATTCGCAATTTTTCAGATACTCGGGAAAATGCTTTGCTCAAGACATTTGTCAAACAAAGCCGGTGCTATAAAATATATAGGTAAATATTTTAGCTATTTACGATTCTATAATATTGCTCCACGTGAACTATACTACTATTTATAACAAGGATAAATTTGTGAAATGTGAGTTTGTGAGGTTGTAGAGGGTAATCTCCGGAACAACTAAACAGATTTCGAAAATTATTTTACCAATAGAAATTTACATTAATTGTGAATAATTCTTGTTTTGAATAAATATTTAGTGTATTAAAACAAGAATGTATTATTCAAAACAAGAATTTGAAGATGAACTTCCGCAAAGTAGCGCCTGATTCAGTAAATTAATTGTGAATGTCTCAAGCTACAAAGTCAGCGCCAGCAAAGCCGCGGGCAAGAGCTAGTCACGTATATTTGATTACAGTACAATAAAAAATATGCGCAAACTTCAAATAAGCACGAACCAAGACGAAATGCATACAATTATTTCGCAGTCCGCTACATCTTGTTAAAAAAGAGTCGCTGAAAACTTGCCGTTGTTTGTGTTTAACCTTACAACTGATTTTTGTCCCATTTATTTCTACTTCCGAGACCCATTTTAGTAATGAGCGAGTTTTTAGCTTTTGTTGTTGAATAAGTACGCAGTGTTTATTATCCGCGGTACGATTTACGGAATGGTTATTGTTATAGGGCTGTTTTCTTCGGCCTAATTTGTCCTGTAATTTTATGGATGTACTTTCTTTGAATGAACATTTTTTTCAAAGAAATTCAATATTTTCATACAGTTATTTGTACGTACTTAATTTTCAATTCAAAGGTTTTTGAATATGCCTAGTACCTAATGTTAATAAAATATTGTTTCTATTTTATTTCATATCATTTTGTGGTGTCTATAATTAGTGACATTATTGCGCTGAATATGCTCAATGAATAATAATCAGTAATAAATAGTTGTTGGCTTATTCCTACTGCGGAATGATAACCGAGTCCCAAACCTACAAAAAATAGTAACAAATATACATTAGACAAGTCATAAAGCTATTAATCAAACGAGGCAATAAAAGTAAGTGTAAGCCGAGTTCTTAAGTAAGTTGGTAAAGACTGAGAGGCTCGCTCTGGAGTCAAGTTTTGAAACTGCCTGAAAGCCTCTAACATAGCTAAATAGTTGAAACAACTGGAACACGAAATTTAACGTATTATATTATTGTCTTAGCTTGGTATCCAAAGACTGACCGCACTAAAGGTGGTATCGGTAAGAAATATCTAATCAAGCTACATGAGGAACACTATACTAAACTAATCGGCTAAGTACGAGAAGGACTCGCGTACGAAGGGTTCCGTACTGTATGGGAGCCCCCCTTAAATATTTATTTAATATTAATCCAATCACTTATTATTAAATTTAATACAAAATTTAAAAATTTGTGCATGTTTCAAGTATACCTGTTACCATTATTAATATCGAGCGAAAAACGGTTAAAAATGCAGGTTTGTTGTATGGTTGCCCCCCTTTAATACCCCTTTTATTCTGTTTTAAATTATTATTTGTTGCTATAGCGGCAAAAGAAATACATTATCTGTGAAAATTTCAGCTTTCTACCTATAACGGTTTATGAGATACGGCCTAGAGACAGACAGACAGACGGACAGCGGAGTCTTAGTAATAGGGTCCCGTTTTTACCCTTTGGGTACGGAAGCCTAATAAACATACATGAAATACTGAGCCGAGCGATAAACCTAAACTCTCTTATGTATGGTTGATATGTGTAGATACGAGTATCTAATTGGAGCACGCGGCGCGCGGCAGTTTTCCACATGAGCAAGTTCAGGTGTAATTGTGTAGCGTAGGCGTCCTTCCCCAGGCGATCTCTCTGATTTCCTAACAGTAACTCCCAACTAGTCCGATTTGTTACGGTTTGACTTAGAAACAAATCAGAAATTCTTACGATTCAATAGCCAGGAGCAAGAACCAAATGAAATATTGACTTCATCTCCTTTTTTAGGGCTCCGTACCCAAAGGGTAAAAACGGGACTCTATTACTAAGACTCCGCTGTCCGTCCGTCTGCCCGTCTGTCTGTCCGTCTGTCACTAGGCAGTTTCTCATAAACCGTGATAGCTAGACAGTTAAAATTTTCACAGATGCTGTATTAATGTTGCCGTTATATCAACAAATACTAAAAACGAAATAAAATAAATATTTAAGGGAGGCTACCATACAACAAACCAATTTTTTTTTAGTTTAGACGCTTAAAATATTCACAGAATATTTAAATGTTTTCATACTAAGGATTTTTTTTTTATTCCAACTGAAATGATTTTCATGTGAAAAGAAATGAAACGACTGACATAATTTTTGTACTTATCATGAAAATGTATGTCTGCTCCTGCTGTTTCGTTTAAGCGGCGCAGGCGTTTTCGTTTAACACGGGTATTAAAACACTCGTTACTATTATGAAACTCGCTGCGCTCGTTTCATAAACTCACACTCGTGTTTTAATACCCTTCATTATATGACAGTTGCATAAACTACTATTACCACATACAAGATAGTACTTTTATACTGATAAATAAAGCAAGTCGTGCGAAATTATTCGCTAACCATTCCAAAACGTTCAAAACTGCACAACGTTAATGTTCAAGTTTTCACTTCTGTCAGCACTCCCGGAGTGAAAGCCGTTTTCTAAGTTTTCATATCAATTGACACTTTTTTGTATTGTATTTTTATTTCAGTAGTATAATATTATATGATTTAGACTTAATATGACTTATGGGTACTTATAAGCATGCTTCTGGTAGTAGGTATAATAATAGTATTCTGAGTTTGATTGATTAAATCATACAATGGATGTGTTTTATATCGATAAATAAGTGCGTCTATGTTCAACAAATTTCAATTGAATTTACGATAACGAGAATGAAATAAATAAAATTAAGAACTGTACCTAAACGTGCTAACTGCACAAGATCAGTTGATATTTTGATCAGCTATTAAATTGTTTCCATTCATTGTAAGAGTTTAGTTTTTTAGGTAGTAAGTAGATTGTACATACGAGTAAATTAGACAAATCGCCACAATTTATTTTTATCCCGTCGTTGTAACCGACTTTATCCCAAGGAAGATTACTTTATTATTTATCAAAGGAGCTGGCCAACTGGGGACACCCACGGCGTCCTATTTCCGTCCTCAGACCATTATGACACTGGCAGGCCCATGGAACAGAAAAAACATGGAAGTGAGAACCGGGCGTGGCCCGCGTAAGTGTAGCTACGCTTATTTACCTATTATACACTGATATGGACATAATAAGGTGTCAACTTTATCTTGTAAGTAATCTAGAGCACTGTCAAGAGCCCTAAATTATAATAATATTATCGCTATATGTGATCAAGTAGAGATATTTATTTAGTACCAACTTAGTTCGTTCATGGATAATAAAACGTCGAACCAGAATACCTACTAACTATATTATAGTAAAAGAACTGCTATGTTTTTCCGTAATATGCCATATTATTATCATGTATCTACTTTGTGCATCCTCTTTTTGAGTAAAATTAAAACAACCTATCAATAAAATGTTTTATTCAGTAACAGATATTAGCACGGTAATGATATCTAACAGCATTGTGACTCGGCCGTGTCCTTGAAATATATACCTACAGCGCCACGTGGCCACGCAGAACGTTTCACGCGCTAGGGGCAGCCCTTCAGTATTTTAATTTCATCTACTTACTCTAAACCTACTTGAGTTTCTTTCTAGTTTTGAATCATATTGTACCTATTATGATGTAATATTATTATATTTGTTACAAAAAAGAAATCAGTTGTGAATTAAAAAGGAAGTGTTAAAAATAACTTAATATTGCGTTTTTGATGTTTTTATGGTTTCGTAGTAAACGAGGAACCATAAAAACGTAAATCGCAGGCTTACTAGTTGCAAGCCCACACGTTCATTTATCACTATTGTGGCGCGCCGCGAATGACTAGCATACAAGAGCATACCTACCCTGCTCCGAGGCGCGTAGGTATGATTCGCGTTCCGACCGTTTGTATGAAGACGGAATACTGTTAGATAATAATCATTACCGTGATATTAGGTCCTTTTTGATGAGATTTTGGCGACAGTGGTTCCAGCATAAATTATGCACATCACATTTCCACTTTGTTTTTTTCTGCTCCGTAGACAGGCCTCACCGCACTCACACGTGTTGTAGTCAAAAGTAACCTCCTATTAGAGCACACCGTATTCATAAGAAACGAACGAAAAGAAGATTTTTTTTTACGAAATGTTTGAAAATAACATATACCTATCATGTATTTTATTATACCTACATGCTTTCGTTACCTGATGTGCAATTCATAATGTAGGTATTTCTAAGCGGCGGATATTGTATTCAATGACCATTGCCTGGGTGGCTCAGTGGTTAGTAACCCTGACTCCTGAATCAAAGAGGCGTGGGTTCGATCCCCACCCAGGGCAAGCATCTATGTGATGAACATAGATATTTGCTCTGTGTCTGGTTGTTATTTAAGTACTATCTATGTAATTAAGTATTTAAATATGTATACACATGTAGTATATCAGTCTCGGGCAGCCATAACACAAGCTTTGCTTAGTTTGGGGTCAGAGACTGTGTGTAAGATGTCCCCTAATATTTATTTATAAATTTTGAATGATAGCAATTTATTATGACCAATTTTTACTCTGGTACCAATCTCGAAATTGCAAAAACATTGCGAATTCGAGGTTGGTTCCATAGTAAAAGTTGGTGATAATGATGAATGCTATGATATCATAGAATATGTCCATGTGAAAGATCCCTTATAGATCAGTAGATACTTATTTAAATAGAGTCACTTACTACACAAGAGTTACTCGTATTCTGCCAAAACGTCAGTCACAGAATTCCCGGCCTGGAGTCCCGTTTTTGTTTTAAACATGAGTTTCCGCTCGACTGAACACGAACTTGTTTACTATACAAAACCGAACATCTACCTAATACGATACGTGAAACTGAATAAAACGTTGGTATGTACCAATCTGGCCTACCAATCTGTTAATACATAAAACTAGTAGCTATCCGAAAAGTAGACCTCGGCACATGTCTTTAATATCAATTTATTAGTGTTTCATTTTACAAACAACGTTTCATATATACCTAGTCAGGTCATAAGTATTGTCACACAGTAAAAACTTTTCTTTTAGAATGCTGGCCATAAAAAAGTTTATTGAATTCGAATTTCGAATTGTTCATGAAAATAAAAATGTATACTTTTTAGAATTTTACTCATTTTTAAATATGGAGTGGACGCTTAAAGAAGACCGTGTTGCAGTTATTTGCATTGCATCGTTGCGGTTACGCGCCAATTCAAATTTTTGACATACTGCTAAATTTGAATATAACCAAAAGATTCGTTTATCGCACCATCAAACGATACAATGAAGACTCTAGTGTAGATGACTGGTCAAGAAGTGGTCGCCCTCGGTCTGTTAAGACTCCAGCAGTGATAAAAGCTGTGATCGTTTAAATGCTCGTCTAATGGACCTGAGACTGAAGAGATGCCGCGCTTTGTTGAAACGGTACGCGGGAAAAAAATATCGGGAAATTCTTTTTTCGGATGAAAAAATTTTTACCTTAGAAGAGAGCTACAACAAACAAAATGATAAGGTGTACGCACACAGTAGTGAAGAAGCGAGCAACCGTATTCCGCGTGTCCAACGAGGTCATTTTCCATCCTCGCTCATGGAATGGTTGGGAGTTTCTTATTGGGGCTTAACAGAGGTACATTTTTGTGAGAAACGTGTAAAAACGAATGCAGTTGTGTATCAAAATACAGTCCTGACGAACCTTGTGGAACCTGTTTCTCATACCATGATCAATAACAGGCACTGGGTATTCCAACAAGAATCGGCGCCAGCTCATAGAGCGAAGAGCACACAAGATTGGCTGGCGGCGCGTGAAATCGACTTCATCCGGCACGAAGACTGGCCCTCCTCCAGTCCAGATTTGAGTCCGTTAGATTACAAGATATGGCAACACTTGGAGGAAAAGGCGTTCTCAAAGCCTCATCCCAATTTGGAGTCACTCAAGACATCCTTGATTAAGGCAGACGCCGATATTGACATGAACCTCGTTCGTGCTACGATAGACGACTGGCCGCGCAGATTGAAGGCCTGTGTTCAAAATCACGGAGGTAATTTTGAATAAACTTTATTGTCATAAGAATCTATGTTTTGTTAAGTTCATTTTGCTATATAAATGGTTAGATAATGAATAAACTTGTTTCAATTATTTTATATTAAGCATGTGACAGAATTTATGACCTGACTGTGTACAATTCGATATTAAATCTTATGTCACAAAAGTTCAATGTAGAAAATATAAATAGTCCCAAATATTTTATTTTAAAATCACATAATTATGTAAAATACCTAATCTGGTTATTCGTCAAGGAGATTATATAATTATATTATAAATATCTTTAATTGAATTTTCAAAAGCGTATATCTCAACTCAATCTTGACCGATTTGACCCGTACTCGCAAATTATGTTAAGATTTAGATACTAAGATTACTAAGCAATCTTGCCATATGTTATCATCATAAATTAGTATTGATATATACAGACCTACCTATTATACTTACTACATCTGAATTACAAATCATGATCCTACCTACATCGATATTGACTTTCAGTTTTACATTTACATTTGATAGATCATCGCCTAATGTGTACACTAATTTGCTGTGCTAATAAAACTGGCTGCACTCTAATAACACTACCACAAACATTTTTATATAACTTTCCAGGATAGTCAAAAAAGTGCAACGAAAACTACTTAGAGAGGTTAATTAAAAGTTGAAGCATTATCATGTGGATACACCTAAACCGAGTTTGCGGAATTTCTTTACTTCAAACTCAAACTTGTTTTGTTCATCGTTGTTTTCGACAATTGAGAACCGAATCTAATTTTTTTTTTAGTTCGAAATGGTATTTCTACTCCCGAAGTGGTTCTGTTTAAAATTTATCGAAATCGGCTGAGCCGTTTTTGAAAACAATAAAGTAAGCTTTGTATACATCAATTAGAGCGAACTATTCGAATTTTGTACGCGATGAAAGTCAGTTTTGCCATATTTTGCAAATAATAAATTATTGTAGTTAGAGAGAATGATAATTATCTTCTTGTAATTTTGTTTTAACGGCCTAGAGTCAGGTTGAAAAATTACAGTTCATCTCTTACTTATAAGATCCTACAGATTTTTCATTCCAAGTCAGGTCAAAAGCACAAAGATACAATTTGGTTCGTATCAACGTTGACTGAAGAGGAAAAGCAAGGTCTGTTTATTTTTTACGCAAAAGGGTAGCGAACAAACTGATGGTGAAAGTGTGTTGCCTTGCCTACTCTTCATAGTGACGGTACGGTATGTTACAGATAGAATAGCGCTAGAAGGATTTCGGTACGTTTCTATCTACAATATCGAACGCTTTGTCTAGCACTGAAGTAAGCCACCAAAAAGTTTTGGTTGGAATAATCGAAAATAGCACGTATACACCCCATGCCACCGGGTTTCTTCCACACGGTAAAGAACAACGTGGGTGTCTTCAAATGCCGAGTAAATAGGTACCTATCTACTAGGTAAGCGTGCTACACCCTAGACCGTATATCTGCTTAACATCAGGCAGTATGTAGTCTAACGCAAACCTATACGGAATAAATAAAAACTTACCATAAACTGAATATTGTTTATAGGTTATACAAAATATACATAAATTACCTGAAAGCCATCGTAGGTCCACGAGGCCCACTTCATAGTGCAGAGCTGCACGTCAAAAGGGAACTGCTCCACGTTGATGTCGCACACGGACACGTAGATCCCGTGGCTGAGCCACGTGACTTCTCCCGTGTGCTTCACTATCACATTCGTGTTTATAACCGCCGACCGGTAGTTGGGGTCCGCACTGAAACAACACTTACAGTTAGATTATTCTACTAAGCCTCTTAGCGTAGTCTGACTACGTGTTTCTTATTGACGGTCATTCGCCATCAATGACCACGGGTGGAATTTGCAACTGAGCGGTATCGTAACTCCTATGAAACGTTATATTGCAGGCTCTACCAGCTTGACCGATTAATCATGCCAAAGATCTTCAGGCAGCTTAAAACTTTGACAATAAGGCTAACATCCGACCTACACGAACTTACTTTTCATCAAGCCTTAAACTATATAGGTACAGTTATGAGTAAACTGATGTATATAAATGATAAATTTATATCAAGATTAGCAAATGAAATACTCCTTAAGAAATATCACGTCTACTTTTGAAGCTGTGATTTGTAAAATTCAATTTTCATCGCGTATTGAAAAAAAAAACTACAAACTACAAAATAAAAAAATCGGCCAAGTACGAGTCGGACTCCGTACTGTATGGGAACCCCCCTTAAATATTTATTTAATTTTAATTTATTTTTTATTATTGAAGGAAATATAAAACTAAATATTCTGTGAAAATTTCAAGCATCCACCTGGTACCATTATTAATATAGAGCGAAAAACGTCTAAAAATTCAGGTTTGTTGTATGGGAGCCCCCCTTAAATATTTATTTTATTTTGTTTTTAGTATTTGTTGTTATAGCGGCAACCGAAATACATCATCTATGAAAATTTCAGCTGCCTAGCTATCATGGTTCATGAGATACAGCCCGGTGACAGACGGACAGACGGACATCGAAGTCCGTAGGTATAGGGTCCCGTTTTCCCCTTTGGGTACGTACCCTAAAAATGATTGGCATATATTTATATAATGAGCTACGCATAATATCTCTGTAGAAGACATTTCTAGTTCAAACTTTAGCCATCTATGGATCCCCAGAGAAATCCCAGGCAATAAACTAAAACTAACAACACACTATCAACTTAAACACTGCAGGCTGTTAGTAAAAAATATCCGTTGCTGCTCCATTTCGCTTCGGGTCCGCTTAGCAAAAACGTGAAATAAACATCACAGAACAAGAACAACAAAAGGTTTCATTCCTTTGAGAGTTGTCTACCAATCAAGCTTTTTGTAAGTTTCTGTTTTAAAATGAACTGAATAAATAATTATGCGAAGTCACGGCGGCCTAAAATGGAGAACTATTGGATTTCCTAGATTCGAGTCCCACGGCACACCTTTGTATTTTCCACAATAGGAGCCTCGAAGTAAAACCTGCACGTCTGAAAATTGTTTATGTTCTCGAAGGTATAACTAATTCAAAGTCTGCCAGCCTGTATTTGGACTGTTATTGGTGGACTGAAATTAATAATAATAACATATAAATGAAACATAGTAAAAATATACCTACGAGTATGTAATCAATGTTATCAGAATTAAAGACTTTCGAAACTGAAATTGGGATAAGTGGTCTTTTCGTGTTGTAAAGTGCGGAGATGGCGAGTGGGCAAATCTTCTTCTTTCTTCTTCTTCTTCTCTTATATTTAAAAACTAGCTTAAAACCCGCGGCTTCGCACGCGTTGTCTTAGTAGACAGGTACTTGCTAATGAAAATAGCCCGCGGTTTGACCCGCGTTTGTCTTGGTACTTGCTTAAAATTATAAAAGGCTGCCGGTTGGCCTACGTTGTCTTGGCGCTTGCTTAAAATAATAATAGGTCATGGTTTAGCAAAGCATTATCGTACGTATTACTTGCAAGGATAATGCCTATGGTTTGGCCTGAATTGTCTTAGTATTTGGCTAAAATGATAATAGGTCGCGGTTTGGCCTGCGTATTCTTAGTACTCGCTTAAGATGGTAATTTATAGCACGCAGCTTAGCCCGCGTTGACTTAATACTTCCTCAAAATTATAATAGCCTACCGTTTGGCATGCGTTGTCGTATTACTTGCAATGATAATAGCCCACGGTCTGGCCGCGTTGTTTGAGTAACTGCTTAAAATGATAATAAGCCACAGTTTGACCCGCGTTGTCTTGGCACTTACTTAAAATAATAATAGTTCGTGGTTTCACCTGCATTGTCGTATAACGTATTACTTGAAAAAATAATGCCTAGTAGGCATTCTCTTTTCAAGTAATAGGCATTGCCTACGGTTTGGCCTTCATTGTCCCAGTGTTTGGCTAGAATGATAATAGGTCGCGGTTTGGCCTGCGCATTCTTAGTACTTGCTTAATATGGTAATTTATAGTACGTAGCTTGGCTCGCGTTATCTAAGTACTTGCTTAAAATTATAATAGCTTGCCGTATGGCTTGCGTTGTCGTATTACTTGCAATGATAATAGCCCATGTTCTGGCCCGCGTCGTTATAGTATTTGCTCAAAATGATAATAGCGCGCGGTTTGGTCCGCATTTTCTTAGTAATTACTTTAAATGGTAATTTCTCACAGTTTGGCCCGCGTTGTCTTAGTACTTTTTTTGGTTAAAATAATAGCTCGTGGTTTAGCCCGCGTTGTCGTATTACTTGCAAGGAAAATAATTAGCCCACGGCTTGGCCTGCTTTGTCTCAGTATTTGCTTAAATTTACTTGTGTCTAAAGCTTGTTATGGAGTACGACAATTTTTAGATGATAAATTGCAAAATTTTCGAAATAAATTTAATAATAATGATTGTATAATTTTTTCATGTTCTTATGATTATTTTATGGCCATATTGGACTTAACTGATAATTCAATATTTTTGTGATTAGTATTAAGATCTCAATGTAACACAGTTCAACAATAAATGTTCTTTGACTTTAATAGCCCACGGTTTGGACCGCGTTATTTTATAACTTGTCATAAAATAAATACATAATAAAGTTATATTATAATATACCTACTGGTTTTTTATATCGAGAAAAGAATATTTTTCAACATATTGCTCGATCATGAGTTGACCCATGTAGTTTCCCACTCGTATACCAAATTTTATCCAACTCTATTCGCATGTCATGGTCTACATTACAATCGTAAGGTCCTAATCCTGGTCAGACCACTGAGCTCTTTGAAAATTATGGACGGAATTTCATACTACTGGCTTTTCATTGATGGAAAACATTGAAGCAACCTGCATAGGCACGTCCTTAGAGAAAAATCGATGTCGTATGTGAACTCAGCAACCCGCGCTCGGCCAGTGTGATCGATATGGCTTAATCACCCTCCGTGGGTAGGCTTACGTTCAGTAGTGGACTATTAAAAATCGACCAAGTGCAATTCGGACTCGCGCACGAAGGGTTCCATACCGTATAGGAGCCCATTCCTCTTGCCGTTATTAATTAGTGAGCAAAAAACTCCTAAAAATCACGTTTGTTGTATGGGAGCCCCCTTTAAATATTCATTTTATTCTATTTTTAGTATTTGTTGTTATAGCGGCCACAGAAATACATCATTTGTGAAAATTTCAGCTGCCCAACTATCACGGTTTAAAAGATACAGCCCGGTCACAGACAGACAGACGGACACGAAGTCTCAGTAATAGAGTCCCGTTTTTACCCTTTGGGTACGGAACCCTAAAAATGGCCAGTACAGGTATTCAACATGTTTCATTAAGTCATTAGAAATTTAATTTCGATTATTCGGAACCCAATGACAATCTCGCCCAAAACCGACATTCTTTGACCAAGTACAGACGAAAAAGTAGCACACAAGAAGGTACATTTTAGTCCCGTTTTTACCCTTTGGGTACGGAACCCTAAAAATGGCCAGTACAGGTATTCAACATGTTTCATTAAGTCATTAGAAATTTAATTTCGATTATTCGGAACCCAATGACAATCTCGCCCAAAACCGACATTCTTTGACCAAGTACAGACGAAAAAGTAGCACACAAGAAGGTACATTTTATTTGAGAAATACATAGTGCACCTACATCTAGACGACAGGCATGTTCTAGGATTCTATTATACTCATCATTTGACTAACTTTTACTATGGTACTAACCCAGAAATCACGTAAATAAAATCAGCTGTTCAACACAAAAAGTTCATCGACCCGAGACAAAATGTAAAGAATAGGTAATTTTCGCTTTTTCAAGGTAGTTCCCATAGTAAAGTAAGTAGTTATTGATCCGTATGTACCGTTTAAGTATAAGTCGTTCATAAACTATTAGGGGCCCATTTTGCCCCCATTGAAGGATCTAAATTATCTAAATTTAATTCTAGATATATCACTACGTTTAAAAAAACGCGATTTTTCACGCTGATATAGGATGTTTGGTCTAGCGTTAGACAAAGAATCCGGGACTTTTCCCAGGACGTCAATAGTCATATATTAGTTAAAAGGGTGGGCTATTTTCAAACAATATTGCATCGGTTTTCGAACAGTTATTTAGTATTTTTTAGGAAATTTATGACCCACTGAAATTTTCCGGGACAGCAGTACCCCGAGTGGTTATTTGTGTTATTGTCTAGCGTCGTACCAAATTTCGTTAGAATTAATTTACCCTTTTTATCTTAGCTTTATAACTGATTATTTTGGCTATTGCTAACAAAACCTATTTATTTTCCGGGATAAAAATAGTTACTAGATTGAAACATGTTGTGTGCTTCCCACATACCTACCAGATTTCATCCATAACCGTTCAGTTCGTTTGATGTAATTATTGATGCTTTTTTCACCAACTTTGGGAACTTATCTGACCCCTTAGATAAGAAAAATTCGGAAAAATAGGAATAAACGCAACTTTTATTTTCTTTGTAAAGCATATATACAAAGTTTTAAGTCAATCGGTAAAGGTAAAAAAAATTTAAATGCAAACGAAAAGGGCCCGTTTTACCCCGTTAGAGGTCGATTTTTCAAAATTTTCGTCCTTTGTGCTTCATTACTTTGTACATTGTACCTATGTTCGAAATTTCAAGTCTCTATCTTTAGCGGATTGGAGTGTAGCCTAAACTGATTAATTTTGGCTGTCCCTAAGGATCCCCATAGAATTTCCGGGATAATAATAGTTCCTGTGTTGAAACATGTTGTGTGCTTCCTCCATACCAGATTTCATCCATAACCTTTCAGCTCGTTGGATGTAATAGACGTTTTTTTCACCAACTTTGGGACCCAATTTGACCCCTTAGATAAGGAAAATTCGGAAAAACAGGAACAAACGTAACTTTTATTTTGTTTGTTAAGCATGTAAACAAAGAGTCAAGTCAATCGGTACAGGGAATAAAAAGTTACATACAAACGAAAAGGGCCCGTTTTACCCCTTTAGAGGTCGAATTTTCAAAATTCCGTTCTTAGTGCTCCATTACATGGTCCAATGTACCTTTGTTCCAAATTTCATGTTCCTATCTTTAGCGGTTTGGGCTGTAGGCTGTCTGTCAGTCAGTCACTCAGCGAAGCCTTTTATATAATAGATGAATTGCTGTTCGTTAGTCTCGCTAAAACTCGAGAAGGGCTGGACCGATTGGGCTAATTTTGGTCTTGAAATATTCGTAGAAGCTAAGGGAAGGTTTAAACGGTGAGAAAAAATACTAAAGTGGCGAGAAAAATAATAAAAATATGAATTTAATTTTCCCATACAAAATGTTCCTGCATATAAAAGTTGTCATTGACAGTTGACAGATCGTGAGATGAAGTTCACGGGGTCAGCTAGTTTTGAATATTATTAATTCGAAACTTGATTTAACTTCTAACTTGGACTTCTTGACTGGTCATTCACAATACTCCTAAATGAAACAAAATGATGAAAGAGGCGTGACCTCGCATAACGACTCGAAATAAATTGCCGCTCCTTTGATTAATAATTCATCTGTCCATTCATTTTATGAATGATCCCATAAATTCTGTAAAACAAAAATAAAAACAGCAAAAATGGTGATGGCACTGCTTCAGACAGTTCGGTTTAAGGCTGCCATTCCACCAGAGTCGTGCGAGGATGTGTAGCGAGAGTTGTGTTTGTTAATAACCAATGAAATCGCCTTGTAAATATATGTGTACCTAGCCTCGCTCCTCTAAGCCCCACGAGAGCTGCGCTGAGCAAGGCTAGGTAAATGAATGGATTCTATTGGTTCTTCTAAACACATCGCTTGTTACGCATCCTTGCATAAATCTAGGGTAGCCAATATAAATTCGTATTGCTTGAAATATAGTAAACGTTTGGATATTTTACGTTTTGTACGAAATTAAATTTAATTATCATGCATAAAGGTTCTATTCTTCACATACCCTTGTTTTATACCGAAACATCTCTCTAATGTAATGTAAATGTATGTAATGTACCTCTAATTCGAATTTAAAGAGTGCTCTCCATATTTATTAGCTACGATGATTAAATTACTCGTGAGTAATAATTTAAATTTAAGCTATGCCACTGGCGATCCTATGCTAAAATTTGAATGTAATTTTTTTTAAAATGGTTTAATTACCCATATGTGTAATATAAGCGCTACACATATAATGAATCCATCCAATCATATGAAAGTAGATTTAAGTAATCAATTGAATTAATATTTCACATAGGTATTTCAATATCCATAAGTCTATTATAAACCACCCCTATTAAGCAAATTCGGGTAATTAATTAACTGATCAAAGAGTCTTTTAATAGCTCCAACTACAAAACGAATTTGTCTAATTAAAGCACGAATAATTTTAAACGGATTTGTTACGTCTGAAAATGTTCAGTCTAAAAATAGTCGCGTTCAAACCAATTATGTTTGATAATTTTTTTAACAATGGCCAAATCAATATTTTTGTCATCTTTGTGATAGAGTAAAGACAGTGGAAACACGACACATATAAAGTGTTTCCAACTGGTCTTCTTGGCTTTTCTAATCTAAAGCAAAGACCTCATTCAGCTGTAATTTATGTGTCTGAGATGATAAAGATACCAAACTAAGAAATATAATCGGCCTAGTACGAGTAGGACTTGCGCACGCAGGGTTCCGTACTGTAAATTGTGCCCTCAAATATTTTATTTTATTTAATCATTTATTGTTGATTTTCTTATTAATTTTTTTTATTCGTATATGTATACAATAAAACATTCTGTGAATATTTCAAGCATCTACCTGATACCATTATTAATATCGTGCGAAAAACGGTTAAAAATTCAGGTTTCTTGTATGGGAGCCCCCCTTAAATATTAATTTTATTCTATTTTTAGTATTTGTTGTTATAGCGGCAACAGAAATACATCATCTGTGAAAATTTCAGCTTTCTAACTATAACGGTTTATGAGATACAGCCTGATGACAGACAGACAGACGGACGGCGGAGTCTTAGTAATAGGGTCCCGTTTTTACCCTTTGGGTACGGAACCCTAATAAAACTCCATCATCTAGTCATCATAAGTTTATCAAGTTTTTATGCGCTCGAAAGAGTTATTACAATTTTCTTTGTAATTACGAGTAGTACCTATAGCGGCATTTATTGACATCGAATTACATATTCATCAATAAAAGAATGTGTACGACATTAATTTTGATAATTACTCGTAAATGTAGATGTGCTAATGCGGAAAAACCTAGGCATACTCAAACCAAGTACTTTGTTAAAGTGTGGTAGGTACTTACTTATTATAAAGTATGATGTCGGGCCTCCACACCCGCTCGTGCGGTATTCTAATAACGGCGATTCCATCAAAATCACTGGTGTTCCATCTTAAGTGGTAATCTGTCCATATCTGGGTGATCCAGCAGTTTGTGGTCAGCAATTGGTCCTTTTCTTCCTGTTGAAGAAAATAAACTTTTTGTAAAACTCATAATTCTGCCGGCGCTCATGATCTCATAAGAATATTGCCGGCGAAATACTGATACCGCTTGTCAAGTGGTGCCGTCATATTAGACCAAATTATAGGACTACTGGGACAGCCGAAATTAGCGCCAGACCGGACGTGTCGGCTCATATAAAATTTTAGTATCTAAGCTTTGTCAGTGCTCAGTCGGGAGTGACAAGATTTTACGGCTTTTCACCTCATTCTGCTGACATTGCACCGACATAAAAGTAACAGAACTTACCGATATGAAATAATTTCTTATACGTATCCTATAGATGATAAAAATGTCCCTTTTATGGCTAATAGGCCAGCTGCTTAACCATAGTGTCGCGACGTCGTCGTAAAACCGATTTCTGTGTTGAGGCTCAGTATGAGCTTGCATAGTAAACGCAAATGATTATCGTTTTCGAGTGGCTCCACAAGTTTTTGTAAGTTCTTCCTCAATTCCACCAGGGGCGATGTACAAAAATGCATGGATGGTTCCATGGAAACTGGTGTAGTTTCCGTTTAGATGATCTCAAACTAACCCTTCTTTGATCACGAAATAAGCCTGTTTTAGATAAAAGTAAAAGTGTGGCCTATTTGTCAAAGCAACTTGATTTTACACTTAATACCGATTCTTGTCCTAAATGAAAAATACCTGACAAAAATTTATACTTAGATGGACACAAAAACAAATTCGTTCCAAACCCCGCCAGGACCGTGTAAATTTCCAAACACATGGCTCAATTGATTTCTTCGAGGTTACACGCTTAAACATCAAATATTAACTCACAAAAGCTTGTAATATTTTCAATACGTTTTAATATCCAGAAAGAACGATAGAAAGGCAATTAATTTGTTAGTCAAACAAAGATTATGAAGCACCGGGGAAGACTAATTAAAAGGGGGTTCAATGGTCGACCTTTTTTATTTTTGTTACGACGGTAAAGCTGCAAATAATTCTATAATTTTCTTTCAGAGTTATTTTTCTACGAACACTGTCACTCGCCTTGAAAAACAAATGTGGTTAACTTATAGAGAATACAGTCCAGCATTCTGTCCTTAAAAAAATGTCGGAATATAAATCGATTTACACTGGGATCTTAACATTATTTATAAGTTAAGTTGGTGCGTAATATTTAAAATATTCAAAAATAAAATTTTGAATTTTGAAAAATAAAATTTCAATTTGTATACCTAAAAATTATAAAGTCTACAGAGAAAAACAACAGATATCTTTTGTTTTTAACCGACTTCCAAAAAGGAGAAGGTTCCATGTTCGTTTTTTTTTGTGTATGTTCATCGATAATTTCGCCAATTGTGAACCGAATCGATATTTTTTTTTAGTTTGGAAGAGTATATTCTCGAGATGATTCCATTAAAATTTTACAGATAACGTCTGAGCCGTTTTTGAAAAATCAACAATAATGTAAACAATTCTAGCGAAATATTCGAATTTTGTACACAATGGAAGACGGTTTTGCCTTTTACGCGAAAAATGATTATGTTATTATGATTAGTTTTACAGCTTAGTATCAAAGTATTTAGCAAAATTCAACAGCCTACTGGCGGCAAATACGTATATATAGTCTAGTTATGTAAATAGTTCCACTTTCAATCATCCAGCCATCCATCAACCGTATGACGTCCACAGCTGGACCTCTAGCCTCTCCCATGGATTTGCAATAAGATTTTTAAAATTAAGATTTCCAATGTAAAAGAAAAATTACAAGTCTAACTTTTGATACTGTTTATGGAAATATAGCCCGGTAGCACGTAGCAAAATGCCTGTGCAGTCGTAAAGGGATGTTAACGCAACGCTACACTTAAATAAAGCGTTGCTCTTAATTAGACCATTACGGGCATATTTGAATGTTTCTGACGCTGGAAAACTACGCCGCAATTTAACAGATAGACAGCTACACATTAACATTTCTTTTGTTTAATTGACATTTCTTTTTTGACATCGTATAATTTTGATTTTGTTTGGGTAGACGTTTTGACATTTTTATTGTGTAATTGACGTTTTATTTTCATACCTTACATTCACTTTGGAAACCCTATTCAACGATATCCCACATACCCCCGTATGTTTGATATCGTTGAATACTCGTAGGGTTGGTAGGGTTGGAAAAAATATTTTTTCTCCAATTTACATGTATAGGAGCTACACCTTAAATACACAGTTTTGATTTTTTAAGTATTGAAAATTGAGATTTAAGCTCAAGTTATCATAATATCAAATTAAATGCAATTTTGTTGATAAATGTGGAAGTTATAAGGCTTTGTATTAATGGAACGGACGGACTGACACAACTAACATTTTTAACAAAAAGAAAACATTTTAAATTTACTCTTTAACTTGCAAACATTTTCCAAAAACTATATTTTTAAATAAAAAAAAAATATATTGAATGTTTTTAAACACATCATTACTTTGGATAATGACTCTTTTTTGGTCTAGTGTATGTTTTTTGTTGTTGTTTAGATATGTGTTAGCTATACAAGTTTAACATAGCCGCTGTTATAATTATGGTCGGCTAAAAACTTGTAAAACTAAAGAGTAAACACCAAAACCAAAAGAAATATACTAATCCAAAAAAGAGTCCTTACAAATGTTATACAAAATAAGTTTGAAACAAGTTCTGTAATAGTAGTTTATGCAACTGTCATATAATGAAGTTACACTCGTTACACTCGTTACTATTATGAAACTCGCTGCGCTCGTTTCATAAACTCACACTCGTGTTTTAATACCCGTGTTATATGCAGTTGCATACACTACTTTATCTTCACTAATAAAAATAAAAATAAAAAATAAAAACACATTGCGAAACATTAAATTCACGCGTACGTGTATTGTCACAGTGAACTTGGCGCCATTAAAATCTAACCAATGACTGCGCGCGCAGCTACGCTCTCATTGGTCAATCAGGAGCGAGCGCGCGCTGTTCTTTTTTTATTTCATTGGCACAAGATCTTACCAAAGAGTTTTGTGTATGTAAGTTTAGTAGTTTCGACGAAGTTTTCACGTATAACCCAACTGTTTTCAAAAGCCAGCCTAATATCAAAATTTTATACAACTTGTATGAGGATTTTGACATAAGGCTCGCCAGGTTAATTGGTCGCGTTTTATCGATGTTATAATGAGATTTTACGATATCGATGTGGATATTATAACATCATTTGAAATTGCTTAAATTGAGTGTTTTGTTGTCTGTGCTATAACAGTAGTCATTATATGTCAAATATTGGAAACATAAGTAGAATGTTACAACATTAGTGTAGATAAAAGTTGTTATATGATATTTCATTTGAGGAATTTTCGGAGTTACCTACATTCATAAGAGCGTGGATTTTGTTTTTTTAGTGTTATTCTTCTTAAGTTTTGATATATTTAAATAGTGCATACTTTCAGCAATTTACAAGACTTTTCTTGATATTAAGTCTGAGCCTTGTTAGATCCTTTAGTGTTATAGTATTCCCAGCAAGATCTCGATAGATAGATAGATTCATTAATTTTCAGTAAGGATAATTACATACATTGGTATACAACAATATACTATGAGCAACACCTTACGAAATTGTCAAAATAATAATTATTCATTATGCACTCAACAGAATTATTAGACACAATATTACAAAAAATTAATTAAAATTTGGTACATTATATTACATTGGATAAAAAGTCGTGATAAAAAATCCTGGAATATTTTGCTACATTATAACTTAAATAATGGCGAAGTAAAAAAAAAACAACTATTGTACTTTTTATAATATTAGATAACCAAACAAAAAAACCAGGAAGATTAAGGAAATAAGAAAGTAGTTAAGCACTAACCAGGTACTAACACTACATCTCTCTATTTGTAGACACCTATTAAGAGCACGTTAGCACTGATAGTTTCCGTAGTAAATCCCTCGATATTCTACTGAATAGTTTACTGATACATAAAAGTTTCCAACATAGAAGTAGTTTAAGATAGATACACGAAACACCTTAACAAACTTTCTAAGTAGGTATTAGGAAGAAATTTTCAACAAGTTTTTCCTTGAGCTTTCTCGGGCGAGTTGGGAAGGTATGAGATTTAAAAGAAAAAGTTATTCGTTTTGCAGAATTCCGACGTGATCCAATAACTTGCTAGTGAAATAGTGAAATGGGGGAATCAGATACCTTTATAGGTATTTGATTTTTACGATAAGAGCGTGAATTTTAAACCAACAATGAAGCTCAAGCACACTACTGGTGAAAGAGATACAAGACCGTGAAAAACCTAATATATTGTAGAGTGCTTTATAATACTCGACTATGGTTAGGTTCACTTCACCCAGACACACAAAACGAGCAACTTTTCACTCAGAGCGCCAAGTTCAAATTATCATATTTGGAAAATTTTAATTTAACGCGCTAATCTTGAGAGCTTTTACTTATTTCAAGTTGGTTATGCAAATATAATGTCTAAAATTAAAACAAAATTTAAAAATTAAATAAACAGACTATTAAAATTAAAATGAATGAAGATGGCTGCTATTAAACAACTAACCACTCCATTAGTTGGTACCAAATGAACTGTAGTCAAACGTCTAGTTTTAATATGTTAAAAATATTTACTATTAAAATTCTCTTACTTCACTAAATCATGAAAGTATAAATAGCGTCATATTAAAGAGCTTAACATACTCAATTACGAGTTAAAATTGTATCTGTCTGCGACAACAAAGCTTGTCAAATACTTTGAACATGAATATCTCCATACACAGTTTCAGGCAATTACGTTTCATTCCATTTATCTTAGGCACATGACAAATCCCGAAATATCTCCTTAAGTGCTCACAAACACGATTCTAAATAATTGAAGCGCTTTAACGTTATCTGAAACAACCTTTTCTTGAATTAATCAATTGGAAATGAGGCATGAGCACGCATTTAGCTAATGATATACCATTACCTGTAATTACTTCCATTTCACAAAATATTACAGGCAGAAATATCGATAAAGATAATACAGACGTGTATTTCTTAAAAGAGGAGGGTTTTCTAATATACATATTCTCAATTATTTCGACTATTCGTGTCTAGATATCATGATAAATGAAGACTTTGAGGATAACCTATTTACAATCGTTCAAGATTATTTCGATAGAGGTGCCACTGGAATGACGGTACACATTCTTACTACATCTTTATAAAGTGAGTAGCAGGGGAAAAGACTCTCTAATGTTCCCAATATTTGAGACCAATGCATTTTTATGAGCATTTAAAAAAAAAACAAAACAGGCCAACATTTTCCAAGTCTATCTTTCCAGCCTTGCAATAAGACCTAAAAACCTCTCTATATTCAAGATCAAATTGAATGATACGAAAAATAAATTTTAATAAAACCAGATCTCGAGTGAATGCCTTCATTGTTGCCTCCACACGTCTATTGTGAAGATACGATTTATAATGAGGTGCCATGTGTTACAGGCCAGTATGAAGAACTAGAATAAATAGGGTATTGTGGGCATTGTTGGAAAGTTTTCGAAGCAGCTACTTTGTGACGCCTCGGGCATCAAATGGTTACGTATTCTATACCTCGACGTGGTAAATTAGGGAACAACTCAAAGGAAATAACAATCCCTCAACAAGGACCGACAGAGGAAATTACAGCGCGTCTCGAAAATCAGAATACCTATTTCGACTTATCTAATCATTATAAAATAGACAACGGGAAAATAGGTATTCAAGAAAACTCGCAAGAGATAGCAGTTCGAGCATTGGTGAGATAGGACAAACCAGATATATCTTTGGTTTTCAAGTATTTTACAGTCATTTAATGCAATTATGCGTATACTCATATTCAAAAGTCAGTTGAAAATGTGAAACATGTGAACAAATTCAAAATAGCTGCCATGTCAAAATAGTGGAACCTATTTTGTTACTTCGGACGACATGCACCATTCACCTTATTAATAAACGCAGAGCTAAAAAAATGACGGACTGGCTACTCCAAAGTAATAGAGCGTTAATTTTTCATTCTGCTTAACAGTAAATGTTTTATCCAAGTTTAAAGTCTTAAAAACAAAATGAATTCTAAGCAAAACAAAACGTGAACGTTTTCCGTAACGTTGTTTCACGTCAACTGCAAAAGAACGTGTCGTGAAACGCGTTGACTACTGCGGGTTACGATATTTGTATTCGTTGATGATAATACTGGTAGATAGCGCGTGTACGAGTAGAAATGATTCCATGACGCAGTCAGTAGACGCGATTGTGGCGCAGTCAGTAGTACATACAACTACTTTTGATCCAAGGGGGTTGTGTTAATTTCCGATCGAGCAAATAAGGGAACAACTATTATTTGTGAAATTATGTACGATGAATTTAAATCTTATATCTGGGGCTGGCTGTTAGTTGACCTTACCTTTGTGTGTGTTCCGTGTCACTCCCGATAGAGGAAATTTTAGTGGGAAGTCTTCAGGAGCAAGCGTTATTCATTTTAGGTTTCAAAGCTTATTATACAAAGTATACCTACTTTGAAAGGCCCCGCTAAATGTGATATTAAATTGTTCACTCCACTCCTAAATTCCAATCCAAATGGCTCTCTGTAATGTTGTGCTCCAATCACAACAGCCTTTTCTTTTTTTTTTAAACAAAGTAACAAACTAACGACACCTGCCAATGACTTCCCAAAATAGATAAAATCAATTTATTAAATAATCGGTTACGTTTATGGGTGTATTATTTCTACCAAATAAAAGTTGTCTACCGGTTGTATAACAGGTGCTTAAAGACCACAAAGGCTGGAATATTTGTAGTTTGTAGTTGCAACGAATAAACAGGTTTTCAGCGCACGGTAGAGAAAGTTTTAACTCAGGTTTTAACAGTTGTTGAATCCGAATATACGATTATATTCAAGCATGTAAGATGTTGAAATGCATACTTGAAGGATTCTTTCATATTTTATTAAAAATATGTTTCCATGCTCTAAGAAACACCATTCAAATTATTTTACTTATTTTTGAAATATTTATTTTAGTAGTATTTGTTAAGGAAGGAAGTTTATTGCCTGCAGCGAGCTGAAATAATCTGAAGACTGTATATTGGAAGTGTAGTATCCGGGAAACATATATTTGTAAACATATATTGCATTAAAGGTAAGTTGTAAATTGATAATAATAAATATTGCCAAAATTTCGATTAGTAGTTTACCGGCGTAAAATAAAAAATTTGTTTTTTTTTAACGTAGAACTGATTGGAATAAAATTAAAATACATTATAATAATATGGAGTCTACGAAAGGACATACTCGCAATAGATTCGTGCAACGGTACGATGCACAAAACGACGAAAAACAGCATAGACGAAGATTTGCACTATCGCGTGTTTAGATAAATTCACATTACCCATTGGTGCAGCGGGATTACGAACGGATCCACACTGAGCAAAGAATAAAGTATGGAATTCAGCGTGGTGTCTTCAATGTGTAACATAATAACATACACAAAGATAGAAGATCATTGCTACGCCTTACCACGCGTCTTGCTCTGTTCGTCGCTATAAAGCTGAGGTAAACGAGCGCATATTTTTCAGTTATGAGCCGCATACAATCAGTCGCGTCATTTACGCTGCATTTAGTTTTATATACCTCAGTGCCTCAAGTCGAAAGTGTTCGATCAGTGTGTGTTGCCAGTGATGACTTATGGCACTGAAACGTGGTCTCTTACTATGGGCCTTATTAATAAGCTCCAAATAGCCCAACGAGCTATGGAGAGGGCTATGCTCAGAGTCTCTCTGCGAGATCGAATCAGGAATGAGGAGATTCGCAGAAGAACCAAAGTTATCGACATAGCCCAGCGGATTGGCAAGTTGAAATGGCAGTGGGCAGGACACATAGCGCGGAGGAATGATGGCCGATGGGGTCGAAAAGTTCTCGAGTGGAGACCACGTACCGGCAAGCGCAGCGTAGGACGTCCACCCACAAGGTGGACGGATGACCTCATTAAGACCGCAGGATCACGCTGGATGCAAGCCGCTACCAACCGGTCTTATTGGAGATTCATAGGGGAGGCCTATGTCCAGCAGTGGACGTCCTATGGCTGATGGATGGATGGAGTTTTATATAAAAGTCCTGTTTCAGCCACAGCAACACAAAATGCGTTGGGTAATTTTTGGTAAAAAAAAATTGAAATTACGCGACTTGGAACTGTAGAAATTACGTTTTTGGTCTCAGTCTTACAGCGTTCAGTAAAACAAGATGCGGCGTCCTATGGAGCGCTAATTTTTTGGCACTTCTTGACAGTTCATATCAAACAGTTTTTAGGGTTCCGTACCCAAAGGGTGAAAACGGGACCCTATTACTAAGACTCCGCCGTCCGTCTGTCCGTCTGTCTGTCTGTCTGTCTGTCACCGGGCTGTATCTCATGAACGGTGATACCTAAAACGTTGAAATTTTCATAGATGATGTATTTCTGTTGCCGCTATAACAACAAATACTAAAAACAGAAAAATATTAACATTCAAGGTGGGCTCCCATACAACAAACCTGATTTTTAGGGTTCCGTACCTCAAAAGGAAAAAACGGAACCCTTTTAGGATCACTTTGTTGTCCGTCTGTCCGTCCGTCCGTCTGTCAAGACCCTTTTTCTCAGGAACGCGTGGAGGTATGAAGCTGAAATTTATATCAATTACTCAAGTCTACTGTCCCTTGAAGCTGTGAAAAAATCAAACTTCTAAGCCAACGCAATCAAAAGATACAGCCGTTTATGCCGCAAATTTTCGACACTTGCAAGGGAATCAAAACCTACAGGGTGCTTCCCGTGAACTCAGAATCTTGAAATTTGGTACGAAGCAACGTCTTATAGCATAGATAAAGGAAAAATTACGAAAACCATAAATTTTTAGTTACATCACATAATATATTTTTTTTTAATAATTTTAACCTTACTACCCATTTCCTCATAAACGCGTAGAGGTATTAAATTGAAATTCATACCAAATACTCAGGTCTATAATACCTTTAAGCTGTAACAAAATCAAACTTCTATGTCAACGCAATCAAAAGAAACAGCAATTTAAGCTGCATATTTTGAAACTCGCAAGTACTCGCAAGGGAATCAAAACCTAAAGGGTACTTCCAGTCGACCTAGAATCTTGAAATTTGGCATGAAGCAACGTTTTATAGCACACATAAAGGGAAAATTCCGAAAACCTTAAATTTTTAGTTACATTACAAAATATATATTTTTTAATAAATATAAAACTTATTACTTTTTTTGTCGTAATGAACGAACTTTGTAAACCTTGCAGGTTTGTACGGAACCCTCGGTGCGCGAGTCCGACTCGCACTTGGCCGGTTTTTAGCCGTTTTACGCTTAATATTAATAACGGTGACAGGTAGATGCTTGAAATATTCATAGAATATTTAAATAAATATTGAATTTAAAAATAAATAGTTACATTAAAATAAAACAAATATTTAAGGGGGGCTCCCATACAAAAAAACGTGATTTTTTGCTCGAAATTAATGACGGCAACAGGAAAATGCTTGAAATATTCACAGAATATTTAGTCATATATTTCCTTCATAAATAAATAATTAAATTAAAATAAAATATATGACGGGGGGGTTCCATACGGTACGGAACCCTTCGCGCGCGAGTCCAACTCGCACTTGGCCGATTTTATTCACTCTTGGTCTGCTGTCTGCTGCCTTATTGTGCCGCATTATTTTCTACAGTGCAAATTGGGATACTTAAAAAACACGCTAAGTAGGTACAACTCGTAATATTGCCAAACCGAAAGTTACACGATCTTATTACAAGATACACGATCTTATTAGGTCTACACAATTGTGTAACCGTTAAATTATAACATCGCCCAGCACGTGCGTGGACAGACAGATCTCCATCGTTTCCTTCCCAGATAAATTGGAACCTTTTGGACCCTGACAGAAATTCGCTGTACTATGTATTGGCCACTATATTGATGTTTCGGATCGTTTATCTTTATTCCGTTCTGTTGAAAGACCCTTGTTATAAAGGTGAGCAATTCACGTGCGGCGACTTTTTCGTTTTGTTATAAATTGATCGGTTCTGTTATTTGTGTGTTTATGAAAGTTCGAGCGAAACTTTTTATGCGTATAAAACAGGTAAAAAGTTTATTTTTTCTTATAGGTACATCGAAATTTTGCAATAGGTTTTAGATAATAAAATAAATAAGAATGAGAAAGATAGTTCAATTTTAATAAAATTCTTTTTTGGCTAGCCTTGGCTTAATGTCTTTGAAACACTTTAACAAAGCATTGTAACTCTTAAATTTTAGAACAATTCATTGTTTTTTTTAAATATTTTCAAACTCAATCTTAGCATAATTTCATTTTTATTTTTTTAGGATTTTTAGCTATTAAATTGGATATAAATGTTTCATATGACCGCAAAGACCTAACCTATAAATTAATAATCGCTCAATACAAAATGAGAATTACAATAAGTATTACACGTAACTTTTGAGAGCAAAAACATTTGGTAATTTATTTGACATTCAGCCCGGAATAACACAAAAGATTATATGGTTAAACCCACGCCGCTATTTTTCTCCTAGCTTAATTAATTTACTCCAAGACAGTTTAATTTTCAAACTCTGGACTTTATTGCTCCCGGCTAAGATGTGGTTAGAAATCTCTGTATAGTACACACTTGAAATAAAAATTGCCAGAGAAGATCTTGGTCGGTCCAGACTTTGTACAGTAGCCCAAAAGATATGGTAAACAAATTTGAAGAAAAAATAACGGTAATTAATGCTTTGTAATTTCATATTTTCTATTTTGATTTTTGCTCAAAGCCGCCATCACAGCTCCATATTTTACAAGCAATGTCGTAATAATCAGATCACAAAAAAAATTGAAATTGCTTTAAATAGAGATAAATAAAATAATAGGAAATTAATTTTCAAAAACAATAAAGCAAATAATTATGTACTGCATTCAACAAAAAACTATTTCGTGTAAAATGGGGTGAAGCCGAGACTACAGTTCGCACTACCAAAAAGTTATCAGATGTCATGTAGAGCCAAGCTTTGAAACTCTACAGTACTTAATTCTACAAGCCCTTGCTTCACAAACTTTACACCTTAGGTCAATATAATATAAATAAAATAAAAATAAAATATCTTTATTTCAGGCATTACAATGACCCATATGCTGAATTAAATTTGACAAAAACATATAAAAATAATAATAAAAGTGAAATAAAATATCACAGTCACAGTCATTTTCGGTTCGCACTTTGATGGAGCGTTATCCATGATTTAAAAATCGGACTTCCTAGGTAGTCTCCCAAACAATGCAGTATCTCGTTTTTGGAACGTCTCAACCCAGCCCAGAAGGAAGCCACTCTAGACCTGATGACAGCAAAGAAGTAATATGCGGCTTGGCTGTTTTGCTTTGGTTCTTTACTACTACTGGCTGGGTACTACTGGCATTTCGGTAAAAAAAAAAAAACATCGTGAGGCAATTTGCATACGTTCATAGAAGAAATTCGATGGCGTGTGTCAACCAGCACTGGGTCAGCGTGGTGGATTTTGACCAATAACCCGTTAGCAGAGGAGTAATAAATAGGGCTCGGAACAGGTAGTTTAATTTTAAGGACGAAAATATTTGCAAGGATTTTTGGAGGTCGCCATAAAACTTCAATCTCTGAAAATAGTACCTAAGTTTCGCGGAATCTCGGAGGCATATCCATGTTATTGATATCACAAAATCGCAAGTACTTGTAACCAGCCTTTTTCATTGTCCACTGCAGGACGTAGGCCCACCTTCGAAGGGTGATTGGGCCATATCTACCACGCTGGCCCAGTGCGGGTTGGTGAATATACATACGCCATCGAATTTATTCTACGGACGTATGCAGGTTGCCTCACGATGTTTTCCTGCACTGAAAAGCCAATGGTGTGAAATTCCGTACATAAATTCCAAGGAACTCATTGGTACGAGACCGGGATTTGAACTCACGACGTCACGATAGTAAGGCGGGTGTCATTACCACTAGACCACCACGGCCCATACTACGCAAGTACTTAAAATTAAGTAATTAAATAATTCTTCTAGGTAAGCGTGTTACACACTAGATAGCATATCTGCTAAACATCAAGTAGTGTGTAGTCAAACGCAAACCTATTACGGGAAAAAAATGAACTACTATCTCTTCGGACCCCTACTAATAAATGCCGGAACAGAACAGGAAGGTCGCGTACTCTAAAAAATTGGCAATTTCCATTTCACCCCAGAGAGGATTTTTGGATTTAAGTACTCAAGCGCAACATATGTACATAGGGGAGATTAGTTGCATCCTGTAGAGTACTTACATACGTACTTACTGTAGAGTCCTGAATTATGAAATATTATATGAAAATAGGTATCGTTTAGGATCTGGATCCAGATCAGAATATGATGTCTTACGAAATGAGTAGAGATCAAAATACAAACAAAAATGTGTTTGTCTAACTGTTGATACGAGTAGCATGAAGTTGCGAAAATATTACTTACTCGCAGTTTTAATTACGATGAACTAGAAAAGAACACTAAGATTTTAATTCAGTTTCAATCTATCAATATCGTGCAAACAATTGTGAAGATTACGAATAATTAAAGAAATTGCTACAACATTTTAGAATAGAACTAGGTAATATGGAGGAAAAATAGTACATAGCTTCTTTGCAACGTAGTAAAACGTATTTTTTTTAATAATTACATTCTACGTTCACTTTCCAATTTAGGTCAATTTTTACCGGAACTCAAACAAAAATAGAACGTGACAGATCCCTAAAGACACATAATGAGTCTCTGCTGTGTGGCCCGAATTTAGGTAAATATTCACCTAATACTTATTTTTTTCAGTTTTTATCAGTAATTTGGAGATTTGATATCATAACATGTTTTTTAAGGTTTTGCTGTTGTTCGAAATTCTAGGTGGTGAAGATGTATGATGATCATACGTACTTAACGCAAAATCAGACGAACACATAGCTCTTATCAGAATTCACACCAAACTCTTGTAAACGAATGTTTTTGTACTTATTGCAGAGGGATGTCACCACTGGTGCTTCGCTTCGCTAATAGATGTATTCCAAAAACATAATTGTACTCATGATTATGATAAACTTTTACTATGAGACAAATCCTAAAATCGCGGAAAAAACTGCTGTTGCTTACTAAAAGACCATTGGCTGTCAACAAAACGTAAGTACCTATAATATGGAATGCGATCCTAAAATATGACCGTTGAATAGAAAAAAATGAGTATGTTACCTACCTAAACTCCAGATAGCACATAGTATAAACCTTGCGAGAACATAATTATTTGCGGTAAGGTCCTTCAATTTCTAATGAACCATTGTGAGAGATTGATCAAAGTGTTTCACGAAAACCGTGCTATTGATCAGTGGTCATGAAAATACGTGTTGTTACTAAAGCTTGGTAGTGAGCGGCAACTTTAAAGTAACTGCCCTTTGATTTATCAACTCAGTTTCCATGTTTGGGGCACAGTTTTTGTTAGTTTTGGATATAACTTCTAATACAAACACTCATGTAACAAAAACTTCCGGTAGGGTTAAAATATGCGGCTGATTTTCACAAGCTCTATTACAGATTATTTGAAATTATGTAACAACTAACATCACGTAATCCTAAATTAGCCAGGCATTTTAAGTGGTAGGTAAGTGTAAAGGTCATCCGAGGCAGAGTTATTACTGATACGGCAATTCAATTTTTTTCCGGAAAAATACAGCATACGTACGAGTACAGCCATATTCACATTGCCACGGCAATTTCAGACAGAACAAAATGTACTGGGAGGCGCCTCCTAGGATTGCGATCGTTCTTGGAAAGCCTACATTTTCCGATATTTCGAATATTTTACTTTCAAAATATAAAGGAGAAATTACTCACATATTATTTTGAGTCGGTATGTAGGCAAGACTATCATTTCGACCATTTCGAGTTCTACGCCCGGACCCGACTCGCAAAGCATGCGAAGTTGCTAGAAAGTCAGTCCCTGTTTTTACATTTAAAGTAAACAAGATTCCAATTAAAAAAAAATATCACTTGTTCGTATGGAATTATTAAGACCACCTCCCTGCTCTATCATCAGACTCTCGAAACCACCTAAAGATAAAATACTCGTCAAGACAAATCAAACGAGCCCAAACTCGGGGTTGCGTCGCTTCATTACCACCTTCTAGCTCCGTCATCAGGTGCGTGCAAAATTTCAGTTCAATCGGAAACCGGGAAGTAAGTCAAATAAACTTGCATGATTAGATTACAGAACGAGATAAACAAATTTATTGGTAATTTGGTTCTAAAAATTGCATCTCATTCAAATCTTGATTAAATCATTCAGACAATTAAATTATTGAGTAGTTTCAATACAAAAATATTGAACAAAATAAAAATAATTCTATGCGTAATAATTTTAATAAAGTAACACAATTCGTTTTGAATTAGAAAAAAATAAATATTAATATTCAATCACAATAAGTTAATTTACAATTCACTAAGTCAAAAGATGTCTACCGTTACTATTTAAATAACACTTTCATTCCACTTTGAAGAATTCATCAATAGAATAATATGTCTTCGAGACGAGCCAGTTTTTAGGGTTCCGTACCCAAAGGAAAAACGGGACCCTATTACTGAGACTTCGATGTCCGTCTGTCCGTCTGTCTGTCTGTCTGTCTGTCTGTCTGTCTCACTGTCTGTCACCGGGCTGTATCTCATGAACCATGATAGTTAGGCAGCTGAAATTTTCTCAGATGATGGATTTCTGTTGCCGCTATAACAACAAATACGAAAAAGAGAATAAAATAAATATTTAAGGGGAGCTACCATACAACAAACCTGAATTTTTAGACGTTTTTCGCTCTATATTAATAATGGTAACAGGTAGATGCTTGAAATCTTCACAGAATATTTAGTTTTATGTTCACTTTAATAATAAAAATAAAATAAATATTTAAGGGGGGCTCCCATACAAACCCTCCGTGCGCGAGTCCGACTCGTACTTGGCCGATTTTTTTAATTTAATTTTAAATAAATATTGTCGCTGAGTGCATCAGTGACGTCAGCCGGCAGACAGTAAAGTTGTACACTGCAGTTTCCACCTGCGGTGCACAACTGTCTGCCGCTGACGTGAGTCAGCTTCCTGGAGCGCGTAAGCCGCGTGCTGACCGCCCGCGCCGCTAGTTTGTCACCGTACAGACAACGGGACAACAGAAACTAAATAAAAGCCTGAGAACGGTAATAAATCTAGTAAATTCTTGTGACTTACAACGTCAATGATGTGATGCAGGGAGACGCCGAACGTGACCATGAGGGGGTGGGAGGAGTTCTCGACGGGTCGCACCGAGGGGTCGTACTTTTGCATCAGATGCCGCACTAGCCGGTACTCCGCGTCACAGCAAGCGACACCTGCAGGTGGAAACCATATTTTAACACTATGAGCCGTGATGGAATACTGAAAGAAAGGTCGCTTATAAGCCATATAGTATTTGTGTATATCGAGAGTGAATTAACTTTTTCTATGGAGCTAATTTCGTCGTTATTTCGCCATCGGTCTGTAGTAAAAGTGAAAGTTGTTCATAATGATGCGCATGTACCTCTGGAAGTCTCTGTACATTACAATATACACCGTGTTTATTTCAGATATCCGAAACTTTTTATTTCAATTGCAAGGTTTTTTTTTATTACATATTATACTGTTCCCAACTCCTAGGCAAGGGAATGAATAAAATGAAAAACCCTCTTTGAGTGAAATTTTCAAATAAAAACAAAAATTTAAAAATCAAAAACATATACTTAAGACAACACCCGTAGGTATACCAGGATTTACCAAATTACCAGATTTCTCAGGTTCGTTGAAAAATGCTACCTGTTGAGGAGAATCTACAAACAGACAGACGAAAGCAGAATCGTCAAGCTAAAACTCAGACTATCACTTTGTTAGCTTGGTCCATCATTCTAAATGGTACTAGTCATAATGTAGGTACTTGAATTCTACCCTCAATGGTACTGATCAATGGAACTAGCGACCTAGGTTATATAAATTCTACACACCTAGTTCCATGATGGTACTAGCAAAGTATATACATACGTGAGTATTGCCATCAATGGAACTAATCAATAGTACTACTGACAGAAAACTCTCTCACTTCGTTCCCTCTTCATCTCGAGCAAACCATTGTAACCGCTGAAAACTATATTCTAACACATAATATATCTATTTACTTTGAAAATGGATCTGTCTACGTGATGAATGCGTGCGTTACGAACAGACGATCTAGTGTCGGCTGACAGACCACTTTGCCGGAGCATACATTTATTAGCACAAATTTTGTTGCGAGACATCTTCCATTTGTTATACAAAACAAGCTTTGAAAGTAGATTAGATCGTAAATTATGTATGAATGCAATCTTATATCACAATTTAGCTTACTCCTATCTTAAACCAGTATATTATATTCACGACATTTAAGTCTATGAAAATTGTGAGATCGCCTTGTGTAAATGCAGTATGGACTAAAGTAAGTATGGTAAAATAAATCCGGAAAATATTTTTTGGATTATGTACATAATATGTGAATGAGCCGTTGTGGACTAGTGGTAGTAATCATGATGTCGCAGGTTCGGATTTCAGTACCGTAATTACGAATAACTTTTTTGGAACTTATGAACGGATTTTCAGTCATATCACTGACTTCGATGGAGGAATACGTCATGAACAAGCCATTTCATACACCAACGCGTTGGGCTAGCGCGGTAGATACAGTACAATATGTCTTCATGTAGGCTTATGTTCAGCAGTGGATTACCAAAAGGTCGGGACCAACTTGTAACTGGGCCAGCATGGTAGATATGACCCAATCGCTCTTCGGATTTTAGGATAGACCTAGAACTATCAGTGAACTAATAGCGGACGATCAATGTAAGATCTCTGTTGCACAGTGACTTTGTCGGTTATACTGTGACAAAGACCATTCTGGTCAACGAGACAAATCAATAAACAAGGAAAGGATGCGAGCTATTATTCAATCACGACTGGACAACCTCTAACGTTTTATCAATACAATATGTTTCTATTAGAAATAGTTGGCATACGAACCAATAATGTTTAAAATAAATACAGATCTTTTTAATAAATACAGAACGTTTTTTTGTCAACTGCTATTTTCTATCCGTGCTTGGTTGCCTGGAAGAAATCGCTTAAAGCGATAAGGCCGCCAATTAGATACCTATTGTTTTGTTTTTGTCCTTATAATCTGTTTTTTATGTAATGTGGTTGTCTAATAAAGTGTTGTTGTTTGTTTGTTTGATCTACATCATTTATGACTGCATCAGTATACAATACAATGCAAATATCTTTATTGGGTCTTAAAATTACAATTTACGCGATTCTCAGCATTTAACAAATGTAGGTAAATATTTTATTTAAAATCGAATTACTTTAGTAGGTAGATTCTGTTATTAGAGGTTACCCTCTAACATACCTATTTAATTTTAAAAGGATGCAAAAAAATATAATTTGGAAGGAAATTAAAGTTAACAGTAATGTGGAAATTAAAGTTAACAGTAATTTCTTTAGTTGTATTATTGCTGTTGTTGCAAACTTGGCTCATGTATTATTTTACCAACAGAAATAAAACGCTAAAGTAAATTTTGATCGTATGTATGGCTGAGCTCTAACTTCTAGCTAGGTTTCCCTGTGTTTAGGATATTAGTCGATACGAGTAAGTACTATCGTCACTTCTAAGTTATACGACCCAAGATTTAGTTTGCTGCCAGCACTGCTGGGTACGATAGATAGATTCATTTATTTTCAGTAAGGATAATTACATACATTGGTATACAACAATATACTATGAGCAACACCTTACGAATTGTCAAAATAACAATTATTATTCAATACTCAACAGAATTATTAGGCATAATTTTACAATAAATTAATTATTTGGTACATTACATAAAATTCAAAATACAATATTAAAAAATTAAGATGTCAGAAATACCTACTGTAATTGAAATATCTGCAATAGCATCGTCAAAAATAACAGTTTAAAATAAATAAAATCACATGTCAAAAATTGCGTAACATTAATCTAAAGTTTCTGCAATAGCATCGTCAAAAATAACCATTTAAAATAATTAAAAAAATATCACATGTCAGAAATAGTGTTACAAGTTGATAGGCACAGATAAATAGGTGCAGGATTAATATGTTTTATTGTCTAAAAAATCTTTCATAGTATAAATTGTTTCATCGAGGAGGAGAGATCTCACTCTACTAAGGAAGACTGCATCATTGGTCATCTCTTGAATCTCTTTTGGGAGCTTGTTATAGAGTTCTCTGCCTTTTATTAATGGAAGGCGTTGGGAAATACATAATCTGTGACGAATTGGCTTTAAATATATTCTATTTTTACTAGATCTTACACTGTTGGTGTCATGAAGTTGATACTCATTTAGATTCTGTCGAACATACTTCAGGATTTCATATATATATAGAGATACAGATGTTAAGATTTGCAAATCTTTGAAGTGTTGTCGGCAAGATTCTTTATATTTTCCATTCACAAGAACTCTAATGGCACGTTTCTGCATCTTCAGAATTCGTTCAAAGTCTGTTGCATTTCCCCACATAATAATTCCATATGACATTATGGAGTGAACATATGCATAATAAATTTCTATTAGGTAGTCAGGAGTAGTAATGCTTCTTAACTGTTTAAGGGCAAAAATTCCTTTCGACATTTTCTTACATGTGAAATCTATATTTTTTTTTTTTATTTTTTTATTCAATATAGGTTTGCGTTTGACTACATACTGCCTGATGTTGAGCAGATATGCGGTCTAGGATGTAGCACGCTTACCTAGAAGATACCTATTTACTCGGGATTTGAAGACACCCACGTCGTACTTTAGCGGGAAGACAGACCCAGGCAAAGCGTTCCACATTCTGGCTGTTCGTATGAGGAATGAGGACTCGAAACGCTTGGTTCTAACGCGCGGAATGTCCACCATAAAAGGGTGGCGCTTTGGTCGCGTCTGTCTAGCCGTACGATAGAAGAAAGGGGCAGGTGGAACCAGATTGTGCAACTCCTGAGCGCACTCTCCGAAGTGTATCCGATAAAAGGCCGACAAACACGCCACCTTACGTCGATGCTCAAGACTTTGCAGCTGCGACTTAGTCAAGGTGTCGTTGTCAATCAGCCTCCTGGCTCGCCTCTCAATCGACTCCAGAGCCTCCAGTTGATATTTGGCAGAGCCATCCCAAAGGTGAGAGTAGTATTCCATACAAGACCTGACTTGTGCTTTATATGGTCTTTCCATGATAAACATGAGTCAATGTCAAAACCTAACATTCTAACATGGTTAGTACTCTGTAACATAGACATTCCTACATCTACCCGAGTGGTATCTACCTTTGTTGATTTGGCATTAAAAAACATAATATTTGTTTTGTCCGGGTTTAATTGGAGTCCATTTAAACTGAACCATTCCTCAAGTTTGCAAAGTGCATCTTTGATTTTAATTTTCAGATTGTCAAGGTTGTCATCAGACAGTATTATTGTAGTGTCATCTGCATACTGAATGATGTCACCCTGTAGATCCATAGTATTAATGTCGTTAACAAACATAATAAAGATAACATTTCCAAAAGATGAACCCTGGGGTATACCTATTTTAACAACACGGGGCTCTGATTTATGTCGTGATCCATCAATTTTTGCTTCTACAGTTTGTTCCCTATCTGATACAAACGATTTAATAAGTTTTAATTCATTGCCATCGATGCCATAAAAAGCTTCTAGTTTAGCTAACAATAGTTCATGGTTCACTGAATCAAAGGCTTTAGATAAGTCTAGAAATATTGCAGCTACTTTTTTCTTTTGCTCAAGAGAATCTGTAATCTTCTTAACAAAACTGAGAGTTGCAGATATGGTAGATCGGCCTTTTCTATATGCATGTTGTGAGTCCGAAATCAACTTGTATCGGTTGCAATGGTTCATTATGTTTTCAGACATTATAGATTCGATCAACTTTGAGATAGTTGGGACTATTGTAATGGGTCTATAATTTTTAACAGAAGTTTCATCACCTTTGCCTTTATACAACGGGGTGAGTCTACATTTTTTCAGAGATTGGGGATAGCTTGTAGATTTTAAAATATTGTTTACTATGTATGTAATGTGGTTGCTAAGATTCATCAGTAGTTTAAACATGAATTTTCCTGATATGTCATAAATATCTCTAGTATCTGATTGTTTTATTTTAAATTTGGCTAGATTCAGTAAATCATGTGGGGTTATAGTCTGAAAAGCAAAATTTTGCATATCATTAGTATGAGGCATTTTATTACTTAAGGCTTTTGCCTTATTAGGACAGTTATTCATACTTAGGTTATATCCTATAGAAATAAAGTAATCGTTAATATAATTTACAATGTTTTTATTTAAGATTGGTTCCAGAGTTTTTTCATCTAGAAGATTCCAATTCCATTCTTTGTGATTATTGTTTGTTTCTTGCTTTATAACACTCCAAACTTCTTTCTTAACATTGGTAGAGTTTTGAATTCTATTTTTAATGTATTCTTTTTTACTTATCAAAATATGTTTGTTTAAAAGGCACTTTTTGTTATCTATATGTGTATTTGATAATTGCAGATACTGATTTTTTATTTCATATAAGTCATGAAGTTCTAGTTGGAGTTTTGTGATCTCGTCATTGATCCATGGACATTGACTTTTTAATTGATTTTAACCTGCTTCATTGGAAAAAATACATCTAAGTTCCATAGTAACTTGTTTAAAAATGTGTCAAAAGTATTATCATCATAAATTTCAAATATCCTATCCCAATCATATGCATGCATTGCATTACAAAAATCTACAAATGCTTGGTCACTAAAAATACGTTTTTCAATGTACATGCGTGGGTGATTTACATTATTATTATTTATTTTGATATTAGCACGTTGTGCAAAATGGTCAGAAATACCCGTAGCTATTGATTTGACAGTTATCTCTGAGTTGTCTATATTTGTGACGATACAATCGACTGATGATCTAGTATTATTGTATATTCTAGTGTAAAAGTCTACTACATTTCGATACCCACTTGTATTCATGATGTCCAATAATGCAGTCTTACTGTTTGAGGCAGACATAAAATCCACATTCCAGTCACCTGCTAAAACTACCCTTCTGTCAGACATTCCAGATAGGACATTAAATAATTTTTCAATACTATTGATAAAAATAGATTCATTACCCAAGCAAGTTCTGTACATACCTATTATTAAGAGTTTTGATGATTTACTAACATTTACTTCAACCGATGTGAACTCACAGTGATAATCAACAGTTAAGGAATCAATTTGTTTACATGGTTTTGATATTAGGCTATTTCTAATGAAAATTGACACACCGCCATGTATTCGCTTTTTTCTTACATAGTAATTAGCATGGTAGTAACCATGAACAACAATGTTCTCAACTTCACTACAGTTTAGCCAAGTTTCACTAAGAATTAATACATCGGGCTTGTAAGTAACAGTTAGCAACTGACAATGGGTTTGAGCATTTGAATTATATCTAGATCTTTTATGGTCTGTACAACTGTAGGACTGTAGGTACTATAAGTTGTTAAGGTGGAAAAAGATCACCTAATCAAAAACAGTTACTCGTAAGCACGCAAACTTACTGCTAAATATAAACAGAAGATGTATACAAAAGTGGCAAAAAATATTTCGAATACTCCTCTGGAATTATTTGCAGCAAAATTTTTGAAATTTTCGAAAGAACAATATTAAATTAACACTTCAAAGAAATTCAACGTCCATTTTCTAAATCCATGAACTTGGAGAAATAATATCCAGACTAGACATACAAATTCAGCCGTTCATGAAATAATTGGTTTAAATAAATTGTCAAGTGCGTGTCGACACACGCGTATTATACCTAGGCTTCCGTAGATGGTGAACCAAGATTATGATGATGATAAAAACCAATTTTAATTATATCGTCAGATGGTTGACTGCTATAAAACATAATGGCTAAGAAGTATATTTGTGAGGTCAATGACCTCTGAGATATGTGCAAGTTTAGAAATTTCAATTTTTCTTTATAACTCAAAAAGTTATCATTCTACAATGCTCAAAATAATTTTAAAAGAAAGTTTTTATTATGATCTATAAACACAAGAAGTTTAAAAATCCTATCTTGTATAATTTTGAAATTAAGGGGGAGTACACTATTTTAGCCGTGGTGGTCTAGTGGTAAGCCGTGGTGGTCTAGTGGTTGTAACGCTGGCCTGTCATTCTTGAGGTCGTGGGTTCAATTCCGGTCCCGTACCAATGAGTTTCTTTCGAACTTATGTACGGAATTTCACACCACTGGCTTTTCGGTGAAGGAAAACATCGTGAGGCAACCTGCATACGTCCGTAGAAGAAATTCGATGGCGTCTGTGAATCCACCAACCCGCACTGGGCCAGAGTGGTGGATATGGCCCATTCACCCTTCGTGGGTAGGCCTACGTCCTGCAGTGGACTATTAAAAAGGCTGGTACAGTACAGTACACTATTTTTTCAACTTTGGCGACCCATATCTCCTAAATGGTTCACTTGACAATAAAAATGCTCAACGAAACCTAACATTCATTTTGAAAATTCTATTCAATTATACTGCACACGAAGGGCCGGTTTGAAAAACAATTTTCTCTTTATATGTATGGGAGCTACCCCTTAAATACACTACTGTGGGTGTACCGGTTGTGGCCACTGTACCGGTTGTGGCCATTTGGTGTCAAAATTATTGCATTAATGATAATTATAAACAATTTAATGCAATAAATACTGTTTGTGTGAATCTTAATGTTTGAAAATTTCTTTAAAAATGTTATTTTGACATAAAATTGTCTTATTAATCCTTGAAATTCAAAGTGGCCATAAATGATACTAAGATGGCCACAACCGGTGCGTCTACCCTATTTGAAAAAATTACTTGTTTTAAATTGAGATCTATTTTAATGCTATCTTAATCTAAAATTTCATGCAATTTGGTTCCTAAATGTGGTCGTTATAGGGCTTAGTATATTAGTTATAAAGTGTATTAGGACGGACGGACGGACGGAGGAACGGACGGACGGACAGACGGGCCGTGGGACAGACGGACAGACGGCCAGACGGACACAACGAAGTTATAAGGGTTCCTCGTTTTACTAAAGAACCCTAAAAAAGAAAACACAATAAAGACGTAGCTGGACCTATACTGTAATGTTGGTAACTAATTAAAATAGCTAGCGGGAAAATGCTTAATAGTTTTCGTCTGTAGCGTTGAAACTCAGGTCAGTATTAAACCAGGTGCATTAAATTTTCTGGCTACTTGTTCTTTCTACCTAGGTATAAATAAAGAAACTAGTATGAATGAAGTATCAACTTGATAGTCACAGACAACAAGCCATTAGGGATTCGTCCTTAAAGCCCATAGAGATAGTAAATTGTTAAAATAACCTATATTTCATCAAATAACTTAAGAATAAAAACAAGCAAGTAGTAGCAAGTGGTCACTGCAACTTAAATAGTCACTTGTATAAACTGGGAGCCACTGACAGCCCACTTTGTCGTGGCTGTTTGCAGGAGAACGAAACTGTAGAACATGTTCTGTGGCATTGCAAAGCCACAGAAGACATTAGAATAGCTAACGGATTGCATGATGCTTCTGCACTGTCATCTAAATCGCCATCATCTCATTCACCATCTAAGCTACTGGAGCAGTTATGCCAGCGGCCCAGTGCCACGCTCCGTTACTTTAAGGAGCTGGGCTGGCTCGGGTAGACGCTGGAGGGGGAAATGCACAAAACACCCCATGCGGGACGCCAGTGCAGGACTTATCGCCCCTACTTCAAATTAGAATTAGAATTAGAAGCAAGTAGTATTTTTAACACATGAAAAAATTTGATTTTACCGTTTAAGCTCTTTTTCTATTACTGGGCATAGTAAATAAAATGCAAAGGTACAAATGTATAGGTAAAAGGTATAAATATGAAAGAAGCATCAAAGCGAAAGTCACATAAGTAGTTAGGAAACTACCGAACTGATAATTATTAAGTTCGCAATCTGTGAGATCAAGCGACAAACTTGGAACTTCTGACGCTTGACCGTGAAAGATTCCGAGATTTCCAAGTCAACGGAAGAGGGGGAGCCGAATGGTGTACCTCAGAGTAGTTTGATAGTTGGAGAGAATAGATAAACACTTAGTTTGGGGCTCTTGGAGACATTCTACAGTTAGTTATCTTAGTAACACATTTACCTGAATTTGTTCATGAAATGTAGATTTTTAGTTTTATGAAACTAATTTAAAAATTGTGATTGAGATTGTGCGCGTAGCACACAGTGCATCACAACAAGTAAATGCTATGATATAAATTAAATATATAAATAAATAAATTAGCATTACATTAAAAAGTGCTTTTTACTTTGAGTGGGGAAATGAAACTAGTAATTTTTGATGTCGGATTGATTGAATACTTTTCTTGTTTTGAATAAATATTTAGTGTGTGTCCGCTCTGTCGTACCATGATACAGTTAGATGATTAATTACTAATTTTGTTTGTGATTTATTTTGTTTTGTTTATTGGTACCCTTAACCCTTGTGCCTACGACAGACTGGGAATGCACTAAATATTTATTCAAAACAAGGATTTGAAGATGAACTTCCGCAAAGTAACGGCTGATTCAATAAACTGTCTTTGATATCAGAGATAAATAGTTTTTGTACTTATTTCGATTCATTCACTATGTAGCAACATTAGAAGTGCAGTTATAAAACTAATATGGAGATCATGGTTTCATATTTTGTAGCTGCTTGAAAACAAAAAAAATGTTACAATATGATAATAATATGTTGTCTTGCTCTAGATTAAAGTCATGTTTTATAACTGGTTATTAGAAAATCTTCCGTCTTTTTCTATCTGGAACGTCGCTTAAATCTAACCTAAATCAACACAAAACTGTACAACCAATGAAAACAAATGGGAAACGATAAAAAGTGAGTAGAGTAAAACAACCCTTTCACTGTTATAACCAGTTAAATAAAATTAAACAATAACAGCGATTCCATTTGATGAAGTAATGTGGCTTTTGACCGAATATCCAGATAAAGTAATATTTTTCGGGTGTGTGATTTGAAACAAGCCGAGTATAAAACCAGTTATAGGTCGCCTACATAGGTCTCTAACTTGACTGTAATGTTAAAACAATCGGAGCCGACAATTTATGTGTCATCTGAACTACCGTAGCGCTCTGTTGTAAATACTACCTGCGGTCACCCACCTGAAACAAGAATATGCCAAACGTTGCTAGTTTTGGTGATCACTAGTTAAATCTAAGCTATGAGCACTACGCTATGAGCGCTACGATATGAGAGCTACGCAATGAGCGCTATGCTATTGAAAAAATTGAATTACCTACCGAGTTTAATTTAGCTGAGTTTTTTCAGTTTAGTATCAAAAACACAGACTAAAATAACAGTCCAAATATTACTAAAAGTAGAGTAGTCACTATATAGGCTCACAAATTATACATTTAAAAGTAGGTATTTGCAGAAATATTCTAAAGTGAAATAAAGCTAGCAAACGATTATTTAATTCCGTCTCATAAACTACAACTGAGTAGTTTATTTTGCTTGCAATGTTGGTAACAGAACGAGATTTGTTCGGCACCATTTTCTAAGAGCTCTTGCTTTCATAACCGCTGCATGCTTTAATTACAGTGAAACGATTTAATTTCAGGCCAGCTTTTCAATTAGTTCATGCATTGATTAATATTGCTATTGTATAAAAGAAACTAAGTAAAGAATATTTTAAGCAAAAAATATTTTTTATTTCCAGGCGAGAATCCACCCGAACATCCATTGCAAGTTATGAATGCTTGTCAAAAGGATAAAGTATAACAATTTTGAGCATCTGAAACTAATGACTAACGAAACCTCATTTCTAAATGATGATAAAATATAAATAGCTCTAAAAGGAGAAATTACACTGCTATGTTTTACTGTTATTATTCGTTGTTCACACCACAGTAACATCAAAATATTTGAAACTATCGCGAAAACGGCTAGGATTATCCATTAAAGCATTGTCTTCTAGAAGTTTCAGAGAAGCTTATATTATTTGAGACAAAAGATAAAGTACTGGTTATTTTAGAAACATCGGAGTGATAAGTACTGTTTCCTTTTAAGTTAAAACAATCAAGAAATAAGTAAGTATTTTGGAGGTAAATACAACCCTTTATAAAGAAATAAATCTTTTCTATAAAATAATACTAAAGAGCGACCGAGCTTTGCTCGGAACAATTACTTGTTGAAGAAAAAGAACGAAATTAACGATTTCTCAAAAATACTACTTGTACAAAACCAACTTATTAGGAAAAGCTCTATTTAAATACTAATCAGAATCGTTAAAACCGTATTCGATATTCTAATTTTGTACGAATAATTATAATCCATCAATATATCTGTAATAATTGTTCGTGTCAAAATATGTTTTTTAGCTCTAAAAATAAATAATTTCAAAATGACATTAAAATGCGTAAATTAAACTTTATCATCGGAAACCTGGAGAAAAGCTTGCGTGTATTTACATTAGTCCTTGCAAGTGTTTTTACATTTACAGCCTTTTAAGAAACTCTCGGAGAGGTTGAAATAAAATCAGCCCCGCTGTCGCTACTAGAACAATATTTGCAAAGGTTTTAATACCTAGATAAGTACATTGTAGGGATACCTTCATTCAATTTGTGTCGAGACATTCGAAAAATGGGATATTATTTTCTATCATGCCTAGGATATATTTAAGTACTGTGTTATAAAATCATAAAAAAACACTTTTTTCAATAATTCTATTACACCAAATAATGTTTTATGTCAAAATACAATGACTCTAAGGACAATACAGCACCTAAAACAGTGAATAATAAGAAAATGAAAAATGTAAGATTTACAAATAGCACTCATAATAATCATCCACGCTTAAATCAACTTATATCCAAAATACATGTTTGTTACGGAAATCAAACCAAGTCCTTATAAAAGGCATTTACCTATTATTTAATTTACGACATACTATAACTGTCTCTTATGTTTGGTGTTCACTGTATTATTCAACACAGACACTATTTACTATAAAGTGTTACCCTAGTAAATGCACAAGACATAGGTGTCCCAAAATTAAGAGGAGGTTCTTAAGAGGAGAAGGAAAGGGAAATCTTTTCCCGGTCTTCCAAAAACTGTCCTACACAAGTATGACTTATGGCAACACTAGAAACTCGAGGATGTTTACCCAGTGTTCGATACCGGTTTGTGTTGGAAGAGCCCTTGCTCCGCCCTACACCTACCGCCTCCAGTGAGTATCGGAAAGAAGCTTCCAAGAAATCGCTATTTTTAGGGCTTGTAATATTCCCCGCCTCCTATTATCAGGTTTACGATGACTGTAACTTATTTATGATGATGCCAGATCGAAATTATGTCTGGTCTGGTTGGCATTTTGTTTGCTATAGGAAGTATAAGTTGCTGATTAACTGTTTGTGTTACAATAATATATCATTATTTTTCGCAAAAAATAGCATGACCGACTTCAACCGTGTAAAGAATTCGCGAATATTTCGAACGGATCGATCTTACATTTTTCACATTATTATTGATTTATCAAAAATGGCTCAGCCGATTTCAATAAATGGGACTAATTTCGAAGTATACTTTTTCCAATAAAAATAGAATTATTGAAATCGGACTACTACGAAAAATATTATGCGTGGTTACACATAAAAAAAAGATAAAAAAATATTACGCGTCGAATTGAGTACCTCCTCCGGTTTGGTTCGTCGGTCAATATAATAATTTTACCGTTAGTAATTTAATCTAAGGTCAATTTAGATACATTGACAGCACCTAGACACTGATCTTGACAGAAGAACAAAGTAAGTACAAGATGCAAATAAGTTATATTATGAGATCCAAAGGCTTACCCGACGAGCGGACACTTACCTAATCGATTTACTGATACGCCGAAAAATGCGTTTTTGCGATAAATACCTACATACATTCGATCCTATCCTATCTATTCATTAGCAATAGTCCACTGATACACGTAGGGACTGCCTTATAGATCTCCAATAAGACCAGTTGGAAGCGGCTTGCATCCAGCGAGATCCTGCGGTCATATGTTCACCTTGAAGGTGGACGTCCTTCGCTGCGCTTGCCGTTAGATAGTTACCTCTCGAAAACATTTAGATCTCAGCAATCATCAGTCCTTCGCGTTATCTGCCATATCTATTGCCATTTCAACTTACCATTCCGAAATATATGGTAGGTAAATTAATTTATATTAATATATGGTAGGTAAGTGTGCTAAACTAAACGCTAACTTTATCGGTCTTACAGGTTCTGAAAAATGATCTCAATGTAGAATAGATAACAATAGATAAACAACAGAGAAACATTCAGAATCCCGACTGTTTCACTAAACTACTTATATATTTAAGTAGATCAATTAATCCACCTTGATTTTCAGAAAAGCAAAAAAGAGATAGCGCGCACAAAAAAAAAAGTTGTTAACTTGCGACAGACGACAGACTTCAACGCTACCTTATTAGAGCTCTGGTTTTTTTTATTTACTAACTCAATAAAATGAAACTTTTTGTGTGAATAGCAAGTTACTAATATCTATTTTGTAACTAAAATTTAAAAAATACGAACAGCGAACTAATAAAAGTTTGAAGGATCTTGAGTCAAGTTTGGCAACTAACAACTCTGTTAGCGATTCTCATTCCAGATTCCCTTGGAGTTAACAATTTGTAAATCACGTATTAATGAATAAATAATGGATAGGTACTTTTGATTTGTTTTCTTTTTTGTCTAGATTGCGTTGATAGACGAAAACTTCATTTGTAATCATCATCAATCTTTTATCAATATATTATGTTCCGTCGTTTATTAGTTTGCGACCAGTGTGTGTTACCGGTTATGACTTATGGGGTTGATGATTATTATATTAAAACTCAAAATAAGCCAACATGCTATGGAGAGGTGGTATATCCCGAGTTTGTCTATGAGATATATCTGAATTAGGATATTCGTAGTCTTTTCAGTGGTAAATTATTGACACAAAATAGGGAAAAAATAAAAAGTTACTAAATAATAAAACAATGATCATATCAATTGTACTTCAAAGTTTCTAAAATTACCGACGTATTAATGAAAATAACGATACTGTTATAACAATTTTAAACGATATAAAACAGGACTCACTCACGTGTTTGTATAGTCATAACACGACTATAGTTTCGGTCGCGTTCGGCGACCTTTCTCAAGTTGGCGAGTGCTAGCACGCGGAGCCGTCTTGCAATGCACTGATCTAACAACAACAATGTCTAATTCGTAATCACCCTTCGTGGATAGGTCTGTTCAATAGTAGAGCAGAGCATATATGTAGTAATTAGTTCAATTCGAGTTATTATAATAATATTATACAATAAATTAAATGGCTAATATGAGTTTGAACATGGAGTTTAAATATCTTATCTACCGAATAATCATAATGGTCGGTAACTAGTTTTGGGCCAGACAAGTTTCAAATTTGCCTTGAAACAATTGCTCAGTTAACAAAAACATTATTTTTACATGTAACCTTTGTGTAATATTTCATGAGTTTTTTTTTGTAAAAATACTCATTGATGATAAAATAATTAAAAGGTATACCTAATAGAAATTAGCATTAGATTTTGTATCTCATTTTTCGTAAAGTATTGACTTCGTTCACTTAAGAAAATTATTGAATGCTTTGATAAAATTCACAGTGGAATAAACCATTTTATCCATCCGCGAGGGAAGCTGATGACCTCATTAACACCGTAAGATCACGCTGGATAGAAGATACGTCAGTCAGTGGTATTGGAGATCTATAAGCGAAGCCTATGTCTAGCAGTGGTACCTGCCATAGACGATGTATATTAAATTTCAATCTACAAAGCGAAATGTGTATATTACATTATGTGCCTATGACTGAACCGACTAGCTATTTAATTATATTAGCGCTATGCTCTTTCAGCGTACAACATTCACGGGGTGTGTTGTAATCATTATCGTAAATCCAATAAATTAGTTTACTCAAACCACCCATTATCTCAAATCCCTGCCCGCTTCATCCTCTCAACAGTCTCTTTTCAATAAAATTGATTACAAAAAAGTATTATCTGTGTTATTGTTTCAATTGATATGAATACCAATTGGTAAAGTTGTAACAAAAGGATTTAGACTACCGTAAAGTTTTCTCATTTTCACAATGAAAACAATTTAGAGTAGTTTTAGGATATATTCTGAGTAAGGTTTGATTTAAGCATAGTTTATAATGGTCCAAACTTTCTAATTAATTCTCTAAGTTAAGTACTAACACATATTCACGTACAAAAATGTACGGCGTGCGTCAATTGTTGTAAATATTGTTAAAATTGCTTGCCAAATATTATCAAAGTCAGGTAATAGGTAAAGAGCAATTTTCCCCCTTATTGAGGGAAACACACCAGTAATCGAAAACCGTCGACGAAAAAATCCCCAAACCCGCGTGTACTTGGCAGTTTCGTTTAAAATGCGACTTGTAAATGAGAACCAACATCCATTTCGGACATGAAAGAAAATTTTGCCAGAAGTTTGCCATAGTGTCGCCAATGCCAGGAAACGCTTTGCTCGCTTGATCAATAAATAAATCAAACAATAATAAAATTATTACAAAACTAGATTTTGCCCACGGCTTCGCCCGCATGATATTTCGAGGCCCTACCTTACCATCCTTAATAAAGGAGGTGGAAAATAAAATAACAAAAAAAATCGATTTGACATTTGTTTGATTTAATAGTTCTTTTTTGACATTTCTTGGAGCGCACGCTAGAATAGCTCACAGATGGCAGAATTTTTCCTACTTACTTAACACTTACTGTTTTATATGGAAAATTTACGCAATATCATTATAATTTATAGCCTATGTGTTATTCTGATATATAAGCTATATAATTGCAAAGTTTCATCTCAATCCGTTCAGTAGTTTTTGCGTGAAAGAGTAACAAACATCCATACATCCATCCATCCATCCTTAGAAACTTTCACTTTTATAATATTAGTAGGATAAATATCTACCTATGACTACTATGATGACGTATCTACCATTGCGTACACAACAAAGTTTTAGACGCTAGGTATACAACACGCCGTATAAATTTAAAAAAGGTATCAACAGCCCATAAAGTGACATAATTTAATTTTCTATATGCCTAGGCATAGATACTATAGTATCTAAATTCTAGTACCTTACCTCAAGAAGTTCAAACAGAATTTACGTAACTTGTTTCTAACTTATCCCTGTCTTCGTCTGATACAAATCGAAGGTAGGTATCAGAATTATTCCTCTGCCATACTAAAGTTGCTTTAACACAATAAATTAAGTGCCTTGTCACAGTAGTTAGAAATTTTAACACTTCGCGTCCAACCGGTCCTATTGTATATCCATAAGGAAGGCCTATGTCCAGCTATAGACGTCTTATGGCTAATAATAATGATAAAGTAAGTAAGTTCGTATATGCCGGGTGGCTAGCCCTGGTGTCATAAAAGAATTTTTCGAAGACCACAAAATAAGCAAATGTAATTTACTTAACCTGTAATTGAATAGCACTTTTATGTTGAAATTGTTAATGATAATAGGTATAAGTCATATATAGTGTGTAGTGTGTGTATGTACTTAACAATCTGTACCTGTAATAAAACCTAATCTGTATCTGTATCTGTACTTAACAAATATATCTATTATTTTTGTTAACATAGAACTACCTATTACGTATTATTTATAAATCACGATTGTACGCTCGAAATGGGCAGGCTGTTGAAACAATTTTTATGTAACATCTTTTTACACGGCTTTACAATAAACATTTTCTTATTCTTATTCATAACGGTTAAAACAACCGGGGCCTACAATTTAACGTGTCATCCGAGCCACGGTAATAATGATGGTGACGATGTTTCAGTTTTCCTATATTCATCCCAAATAGATGGACTGATTTTGAAGCGTTTTATATGTTTGTTTAATGCTGACCTTAGTTACAATTTAAAATCGTAGGTGTAGAGCAAAAATTTAAATCAAGAACATTACGGAAGAATATTTTTGATATTTACGTCGGAGTATTTTTTTTATTAGCAACAATATTCCTTCAAAAATATAATATAAATCGTGCTAAGAAAAACAAAAATGTTTAGCAATAGATGTTCAACAACAACTCTATATTTAGTTGCTTTTTGTCTACATATCTACTGACGGAGTTACTTAAAAGGAAAGTAATTAAGTACTACTTTGTAACAAGAAGTAAGTAGCAGTTACAAGAAGCTTTTTAGCTCTTTGCATGCATTTGCATTACTGCAAACCGAATGAGCTTTATTAGAATTTTCTTACCCGTAGTACCTATAAGAGAACGCCGTCTTAGTTTAAAAAATGTTAGGATGTACTTGATTATTTATCAGCAACCTCGATACAAAATTTGTCTAAAGTAGAAAATAAATTTTTACTCATTAAATATTTTCGAAGAGATATAAAACGCTATTTTAATTTATCAATTTTTGTAGCCACTTAGGTAAAAATATCATATCAACTTAATTCAAAATCATGTGAAAAGCCTCCTAGCCTAGTTGGTAATGTGAAAAAACATTGCTAGGTTCGATGCCCAGTCGGTAAAATGATATCTGATTTAGGCATGACACTTTTATCATTATCATGATTTTTAGCACGCAGAATTGTCTAGCATAGCAAGTGCGCACTCAGTCTTGAAAAATATCGCCCAATGAGGTCGAAACTATAGTAAACTTTCTGTCTGGCATAAAAACCACACTTGAATTAACAACATGTGTTATATTCTAATCAAAACTGTGCAAAAACTACGCTTCTTTCCATAATCAAATCAGCTCAGCATAAGACGTCCACTGTTGAAATTAGGCCTGCGTAATAAATCTCCAATCCGATTTGTTGAAAGCAGTTTGCATCTTGTGACTACATAACCGCTGACTACAAACATATTATACACTGACTTAGATACTTACATTACGAAATCGAGGACTGGTTTTAATTCTGTGCCTCCTGTAGTGATCTAAGTCGAGTTGTACCCTTTTTGTGATTTTAACAGAAAAATTATGAAGTAAAATTTGCGATTTTTTCTTGTGCGATAGTTTCGGAGATCATTTGGTGCAATGTGATTTAAGAGTCAGGATAAAAAAAAAACGTGAATATATGTCAAATTGTAACCCCTTAAAAGTGATGATTCACAAGATTTTTTTGTGCTTTCTGGTATAAGAGCAGTTATATTAATTTTCACATTTTATTTTTTAGTATATTATCTCATCAAGTTAATTGGTGCAATTTTTTTTTTTTTTTAATTTAATATGTACTTGTATCACGTAATTTAAACACATTTAAAAATAAAAGAGGTACAACTCACAGATTTCATATGAATTACTGTAGAACTATAAATATTTAAAACCAAAATTAAAATGCAAAATGAAAGTAAAGTTTAGGTTAGATAGTTTAGATTTAAGGTACTTAACAGTAACCTAGCCCACTTAGTTCATGAACTAGATTTTTTTAAACTTGTTTTTGCTCTCCGGTAAAATGTTGCTTTTTGACATGTATCACTTATCACAGGAAGCACAGAATTTATTATTAAAACTAACAATAATTATAATTGTTAAAACTTAATCGCAAAAGATAGTCACAAAATGTATTGAATAATAATACGCAGCTCGCTAGTACGAGTACATAGAGAAACTGTAAGCTATAGATATAGCTAACTGTTACGTACGCATCTGATTACAAAAGTCTATTACGAAAACGGATCAATCCAAGAATCTCAGTAAATTAGATAAGGACTTTAGTATTTACAATAAATAGGCGTTCACACACGAGTACATCTATTGAAGTTAAATTGCATTCTATTTGTATTCCAGATTCGCGTACCTAACTTATCCCAGATTTAGACTGATCTTCAAAACAGCAAATAGCTATAATAGAAAATCTTTTTAAGTCCATTTATAGCAAGGGAGACCATGAGGGGATTTTTGTATTTATTCGAGCACGGCAGATTAATAAAATAAATAATATATTAAGGATTAAAATTCTTGCATCCCATAGAGTACCTCCACCGCACATGAGCCGTCCAATACGCCATATAAAGCCGCGTATACCCCTCGAGATAATTGTCAAATTAATGACATCACTGTCTAAGTACATTCATGGTCTGTCGAACAACTGTGTCTATATAAAACCTTATATATAATCGAGTATTATTCAAATACCTAAAAATATTTTAAGTACCAACGATTTTACGATACTTTTAAATAGAATTGCGTATCTTTTGAATGTGTAGGGTTCTTTAACATTCCCTTTCTGAATATTTGAATTTTAGGGCGTCAGTCCTTAGCAAGTCTGTTGTGACTCCTCCACTGACTCAGCGCACATACTTACTTACACATGCCATAACAGTTATTTTTAACCGACTTCCAAAAAGAAGCAGGTTTTATGTTCGTCTGTATGTATTTTTTTGTGTATGTTCATCGAAAATTCCGCCAATTGTGAACCGAATCGAAAATTATTTTTTAGTTCGAATGGGTATTTATCTACTCCCGCGGTAAATCCATTTAAATTTTGCAGATATTGGCTGAGCCGTTTCTGAAAAATCAACAATAATGTAAACAATTAGAGCGAAATATTCGAATATTGTATACCATAGAAGGCAGTTTTGCCATTTTTTTGCGAAAAATAATTATCTTTCTAACGTAATTAGGTATATCTACGGAATTCTATGGGTCTCCCCGACGCTCGAGTAAATCTAAATTTAGCCACATAGCCCTACCATTACTTTTGAAATGCGAATAAAACTACTCCAGAGATTTCAAATAAAATGTGTCGGCTCATAACAATTTATGTAAGGATTGACAGACGTGATGTGGGTTGCTAAGCCTTATTGTTTATTTAACAACTAGTCGCGTCCTGTGGCTTTGTTCGACGCTTTATGGGGACTAGAGATTTTTTTGGGACTAAAAACTATCTAATTTATAACAATTTATGTCATTCCTATGACTTGTCAATTACTTTATTACCAGTTTTTTACGATGAGATCAAACATGAACCGCAAAACTCAATTACATATTATGCAACATACATGTTTTTTTTTTTCAAAAACATAATGAACCACATATTAAAATCAATTGTGTGATACATTTTGTCACAACTCAATGATTTTTTTGTGTGGCACAGCTGATTTTTGCAATTTCACGGTTGCTCTCATAGTAAAAGTAGCGCTACCTCCCGCTACTATCAATTCGGCATGCATACAAATCAACACTTTGCATTTCTTACTTTTGTCGTTAGAACGATAGAATATTGTACTTACGCTGACTAAATATGTACCTATTATGAGCTTGGAGCACATAATAAATTAAATTAAACTGTTCCACTGCCTACACTCTTGACGAGGTAAATGCCAAAAAGTATTTTATCTACACTAATGTTGTAACATTCTACTTATGTTTCCAATACTTGACTTATAATGACTACTGTTATAGCGCAGACAACAAAACACTCAATTTAAGCAATTTGACATGATGTTATAATATCCACATCGATATCGTAAAATCTCATTATAACATCAATAAAACGCGACCAATTAACCTGGCGAGCCATATGTCAAAATCCTCATACAAGTTGTATAAAATTTTGATATTAGGCTGGCTTTTGAAAACAGTTGGGTTATACGTGAAAACTTCGTCGAAACTACTAAACTTACATACACAAAACTCTTTGGTAAGATCTTGTGCCAATGAAATAAAAAAAGAACAGCGCGCGCTCGCTCCTGATTGACCCTGCGCGCGCAGCTGCGCTCTCATTGGTTAGATTTTAATGGCGGCAAGTTCACTGTGTCAATACACGTACACGTGAATTTAATGTTTCGCAATATGTTTTTATTTTAATTTTTATTAGTGAACATAAAGTAGTGTATGCAACTGCATATAACACGGGTATTAAAACACTCGTTACTATTATGAAACTCGCTGCGCTCGTTTCATAAACTCACACTCGTGTTTTAATACCCTTCATTATATGACAGTTTTTTTTTTTTTTTTTATTTGAAAATCAATTATCCCCAACGTAATTAGGGAACTTATTTAACATATTTTGCTTATCAACTAACTTTTAAATGTAATTTTAACAATTTATTGTTAGAGTTTTATTCCGCGTCGTTATTAATAGATAACCTAATACTAATCGATTTGTACGAAAATTATATGTATTTGTCAGTAAAAAATTGAACATCCCGAAAAAACAGAACATACTTATGGGTCGAAAGACCCATACGTTATATGACAGTTGCATAAACTACTATATAGAGCTATAAATCAGTATTATAATGGGCTAATTTCTTTGACAGCTATAGACCCCCTGCATTCAGGGGTACCTACTAATAAAAGATGCGCTTGACTTCCCTTATTTTGTTAGTGGTCGATCGTGGGCGTATTATAAAGTCTGGTATAGCACCAATTACACTTTTAATCCATTCGTTATCAATATTACAAAAGATACTAATGCACGCCATTGCTCGTTCCTGTCTAAGTCTGTAGCGTCGCTAGTGTTGTGCCCTCTCTTGGCGCGCGTTAGGGATGTGCCGATACTAATCGACTCGGAGAGTCGATTATGCGGCTAACAGATTCGGCCATCCTGATCACAGTCCGCGTCCCCGTGGCACTCTCAGCAACTGGACTCCTGCACTGAACACAGAAGCAACTGGGCCATGGGCAGCAACTGTTCACAAACAACAAACGTTAAAAAGGTCCTCGTCCTGCAGAGGTTGTTAACATACTCAACCTCAATTGTGCTGCACGTCACATCAAGCTTCACGTTTCTGTTGATTAAAATCATAGAACAAGGACTGGATGTTTTATGAATCTCCAGCCCACATATCAAGATTTAAGTATCTGTGTTGATTAAAATCATTTAACAAGGACTGGATGTTTTGTAAATCTCCAGTCCACCAGGTGAACTAAATCATCGCCCCATCAGGAATGTATTTCTATCCACATATCGTCGAGTTCTGAAGTATTTCCTTTAGTTTAACTATAGCCAGAACTCGTATTTGAATTCTTAACGATATTGACTTTTAAATGTAGGAAACAATGATATACAGACCCATGAGTAGATGTTACCATACAGTATAGAACAATGTCACCGTATTGTTCCAAGCGTGTAATGTAGTCGCGTGGAGAGTCGTATGGTGCAGTGATGCAGGCTCGACCAGATGTTGCCGAAGTCAGCAACCGCCCTGGAGCAGCATCACCGGCACAGGCGCTGAAGCAGGTACAGCGCCTCTGGACTCGCCAGCAGTAGCAGAGCAGCTGCGGTTGTTGTTGCGCTGCTCGAAGTTCTCGCGACCCGATGTCATATTCTCGGGTTCTTCTGTCATATGATTTTGAAGTTTCTGCTGACTAGCTCTTAGGAGGCTCACAGTCCCATGCTCACGTCGTGGTGGTTGACGATCAATACAATGCTCATAAGGAGGCTTTCAACACAATGCTCATAAGTTTTCAACACAATGCTCATGGGAGGCTTTCAACACAATGCTCATAAGTTTTCAACACAATGCTCATGGGAGGCTTTCAACACAATGCTCATAAGTTTTCAACACAATGCTCATGGGAGGCTTTCAACACAATGCTCATAAGTTTTCAACACAATGCTCATGGGAGGCTTTCAACACAATGCTCATGAGTTTTCAACACAATGCTCATGGGAGGCTTTCATCATAATGCTCATGGGAGGCTTTCATCATAATGCTCATGGGAGGCTTTCATCATAATGCTCATGGGAGGCTTTCATCATAATGCTCATGGGAGGCTTTCATCATAATGCTCATGGGAGGCTTTCATCATAATGCTCAAGGGAGGCTTTCATCATAATGCTCGTGGGAGGCTTTCATCATAATGCTCATGGGAGGCTTTCATTTACGAAGGTTTAGGAAGCCCATACATCCGACCTCGATGCTGTAGGAAGACTTACGCTTACTATGATTAGACATGTTCACCTTAAGATGTTGAAGTTCAATTCAGATTACCGCTCCGCTCACAAGGCTCAAGTTGTCCTGATCCATACATGTGGTTGTGGAAGGCTTACATTGTCATGACCCATACGTGTGGCTGTGGAAGGCTTACATTGTCATGATCCATACGTGTGCTTGTGGAAGGCTTACATTGTCATGATCCATACGTGTGCTTGTGGAAGGCTTACATTGTCATGATCCATACGTGTGCTTGTGGAAGGCTTACATTGTCGTGATCCATACGTGTGCTTGTGTAAGGCTTAATATATCATGATCACTCACCAATATTATGCTTATAAGAAGGCTCTGGTTCACGAAGGCTTAGGGAGCCCATACATCCGACCTCGATGCTGTAGGAAGGCTTACGCTTACTATGATCAACCATGATCATCTTACCACATACTCTTAGCAGGCAGTATTTGGTATGATCGACAATGATTAACATTGCACAGAGAGCTGGATGAACAAACATTAGCAATAATCGCCTTTGTGGATAGGCTCACGTTCAGCAGTAGGCTATCAAAATTCAGTACAGTAGTAATGCTGGTAATAATAAATTGCAGCTCAAATCGTGATCAGAACTGATCACCACATGCACTTACAGATCTTGTTTATGAACAATGATTCTTTAAGTAATCAGACGAGTCGGCTGCAGGGATTACGATTCACAAGCTGTTATCATGATGATGATGACTGATTATGATTACCGTACATAATGCTCCTTATAGGCCTTGATAATTATGAACAATAATGTTTACCTCATGTGATGTTATGAGTCACTCACACACATACTTTCGATGATGATGATGGTCTCACGCTGAATCGGTACTCATAGGAGGTTCGTTCATACTCAATTGTCAGAGAAATATATGCCATTGCAGGTCTCGCATCCACTGGAGTCCAGCCAGCAAGGTCTATTCGCTTTGGTAGGAGTGCATTTCATTTGTGTCGCTCTCATCACACATTTCCGTATTCCGATCCATTGGACATGAAAAACAATAAACAATACATTATAATACTGTACTAAAACATTCATACACTGTTTCCGTTCATATAGGAAACAATCATCAAAATTTCAAGACGCCTTGGAAAATATCATAGCAATACACTGAATATAACATATGATTTGTACTATCAATTTCACTGCCATGGTGATTTCACCCTTAGTCTTTAGTCAGACTAGTCGTAGAACATTCCAAACAGTTATATGGTGATACATGTCAACATCCAAAATTCTGACACTAGGACTCACCAGTCAGCCCATTAGCAATACATGTAGACGATAAAGGTACCTATGTGCAGAAAAGTCTATGCCATGTTTGAAACTTTTGTGTTTCACAGTCAACGTTCGGAGCTGAACTTTTATGGATGGGTGACCATACCATCCAATCACATCAGAGCAGGCTGAACTATTGTTATTACAGTCATGCACATGGTAGTGTGTGTAATACACAGTAACCAAACATAGATTCTCACCTCTGGTAGTAAAATGTCTTGTCCGGACCAACGTTGAGATGTAATTGCATTATGTACTAATGTATTATCCGGACCAACCTTGATAAGAAATCGTGTTAGAGATGACAGTGTAATCATTAGTACTACTACTCTACTACTCAGCACTACAGAGTAGAGTGTCTTACCAAAATGATCGCTGACAGTATGAAGCGTTCACTGACCCATCGGTACGATCCAGTTTGGAAATTACACTATGTGTACCGGAGTGACTGTTCGTATTTCAAAGTGCTTTGGATTTGTACTCTATGATATTCAGCTATGTGATACTATACAGTATTCACACTTGACCCGGATCACTGCAATACTTTTGTAGAATATGTGTTATGTTGTAACAGTATTTTACAAAGCAATTTGTGCGATTGGCCCCATACAAACATGTCAACTTTGCAGTGAACAATCACAGCTGGGGACGCCTCTCAGTGACTGTTTGTTAACAATTAGTTGTATAAAATGCACAACACAAATTAAAACCATTACCGCAGCTTTTTAGAAACTCATGAAACTCATATTGTAATACATATAAAATACCACCAATAATATACCTTCAGCAGGCCGCTCCACCTGACAGTAGTTTCTAGTAGTAGTTTCTTGCATTGGAAAGAATACAGCTTGTCCATGCCACCACTGGCTGTGTTTGCCAGGCTTCGAGTCAATTATTTGTAGGTAATAAAACACTTTTACTTACAATTTCATGTTGTAGGTTAGAACTGGCAAATAATAACATAATGATCCTTTATGATCATTCTGCAAGCTTGTAAATGCACCGTTGACCTTTAATAATGAACTGTGTAGGTCAATGACCCCAGAATATGTCAAAAATCTATAGTTTAGATACAGATATCTCACTGTTAAGTACTGAATGAATACTTACATGTACGCATCATTGTTTCATGATGGTTTAGTTGCCAACTCCTGTGTATGCGTACATGCTAGCACTAGGTACTTGGCCAATTAGAACTCTGAGCATTTTCAACAGGATGCAATGCAAATGTTGCAAGAATAGGTTATTATCTTTTATGCCCAGACAAATGCACTTTGGTATCACTAATACCTGGTTTGGGGGTCATACTACGTAAGTAATTCAGAAATTTACCTGTATTCGATGATATTGCGTCATATTTCAGTACTTACAAGCAACAATGACGCAGTTAGTCGTAGCTTACGTTTTTCCACACATATTTCACCGTTTTTCACAGTATTACGGGTTTCACAGCTAGCACACGGCAACATAAGACGAGATAACAGTTTTCACGTACTTTCTTCACGATTTCAAGGCATTTTTACCCATACGTTTTGAACATTTTGTGCCGGTCTATTCTACGACGCAATTACAACACAGCTTCACATCTTGCGTGTTACGTGAAGTAAATGTTTACTGTTTTCGATGCTTTTTACAGCTGGTACCAACAGTAATAGATGATTTCGTAATAAACAACCGTATATTCACCTAAAACAGAAAGAAAACGCAAGCGCCGAAAGCCGGCCGGAGCTTATTAAATCATTGGTTCATTTCACTTCTGAACTAATAAAAGATGCGCTTGACTTCCCTTATTTTGTTAGTGGTCGATCGTGGGCGTATTATAAAGTCTGGTATAGCACCAATTACACTTTTAATCCATTCGTTATCAATATTACAAAAGATACTAATGCACGCCATTGCTCGTTCCTGTCTAAGTCTGTAGCGTCGCTAGTGTTGTGCCCTCTCTTGGCGCGCGTTAGGGATGTGCCGATACTAATCGACTCGGAGAGTCGATTATGCGGCTAACACTACTTAGTGTAACAATATGATCCATAATGGCACTTCCAGATGGGTACCGACAGTTATTGCCCACTGTCATATTGATAAATAATATTGTGTCAGGAACTTGCCTAATTGCTTCAGAGACCATGACGAGGGTCTATCTTTCCTTATTTATCTCAGAGAGACGACTTTATAAGGAAGATGACGAAAACGCAAATTCACCAAACACTTCGAAATTGTTCCAGTTTTATGCGATTTTTTTTATTCTTATTCAATAATTCGACGGTGCTGATTTAGCCTAAATTCACACTTCTAAAAGTATGAATTTAGTATGGACTTTTTAATTAGGAACTTGCCACGTTTTTAAATACTAAACAACCTCACGGGTGGACGACAAAGGGGACTAAGACAGGTGCGGGCGGCGGGTCTCTACCGCCCGCACCTGTCTCAGTCCCCTTTGTCGTCTACCCCTGCGCCCCTGTACCGCGCAGGCGAGGACTTAGTTAAGCGGTCGGATCACAATGCCAAAAACAAAATCTATTTCTGTGGGAGTGAGAAGTACTCGTATGTATGTTCCCACGTCGAAAACAATGGGTTGTCTGTAAAGTCGCTTTACGAACGATAATTTTACGTGATAACGTCATGTTATTACGCGTTACAAGTCAAATGCTTGGACCGATGCCTCTCTATCACTTTGTCCGCGCTCTCACTTTCACGCTTGGCTCAGGCGGAACGTGACAATGAGTCATGCATCATCGATTCACGTCAAAATATCATACATGTAAAGAAAGGGATCATCAGGTCGGGCCTACCGGTGTCCAAAAACAAGTGGCCTATTATCTTAAAGAGACGTAAAGAGACTAAAGTTTTAGGATGTACAATAATAATTATTATTAAATTCTACATGACTATACCTATACGCTACTTCATCATAAAACTATTCGCAAATGTCACATCGAAATGCGAGTTTTTATAAAGATTTCGCTATGATTTAGTTAATTATTGCAATGGCTGAAAATTTTTGATATCACAATAAAATGTGGCCCTAGGAATACTAGAATAGTACTTACTCAAAAATAGAATGCTGATACTAGGAGCATAAAGATCAAGTTTTGCTCTGATTCCCAGGCACTAGAATACGTACGATATCCTCTGCTTGTAGTAAGTGCCTACCTAAAAGGGGACTCCTGGGCTCGTGGGTGATCAGAATTGGGGCTCTGGCCATCCACTCAAACGGGCCCAAGGTGGACGACAGCGTGTGTGGCAACGCTGTCGTAGAGGACTGCACAAGCCTGGTCCTACTACCAGGCAAGTAGACACACAAATTGCTGGGAGCACCGGTGCGTTCCTTTTGGAGATCCCGGAGCTCCCAAGAAGGTAGGTACAAAGGCTGGCCACCGAGGGGGTTTTAGTAGGTACAATCCCACATAACTTACTGCACCCCAAAGCAGTCGGGCATGTTTCGAAGATTCCCCTCGTAAAAAAACGAGCAATCAAGTAACGATAAGCCATACTTACTATATTTAAAAATATTTAGCACGAGCCAAATATATATAGATACCTACGAGCTGTAGTACGAGCTGAAGAGTTTATTTAATTAACTTTGACGTACAAGTATTTTTCTATACGGATGAGGTTTATCCAGGATTACAAGGAGCAATATTATACAGCCTGCATAGTACGTATAGACAGGCTGTATGCTGACATATTTTGCAAATGTGTGGCCACATAATTAAATTTGTCCTCTCATGTCAAGCAATGGCATTGTTGTAGTGAAATGGGTCTGGGATATTAACCTATCTGAACGTTTTTGTACACGTTTTTGGCTTCACGTCTCGACGTTTTTGGCCCGATTTTGAAACGTTTGGGTTGGTCTAAATAGTAGGTTGTTCTTTAATAAGCTCGCTACGATGCGATGGGTTTGCAACGTTTCTGAGTTTTTACTTTGAAGTAAAAACCAGCTATACCTAAATGTTTGATAGCTCAGAAATAACTAATAGCTGATTCTTCAAGTACGTTGGCATGATAAAACCTAGTTTTTAGACAGGCCATTTGTTGTAAAATAATATTACAATATTATTTAGAGAGATTAAACTCACACCAGTGATATTGAAAAGTCGTAAAGTAAAAGAAAAGTAGGTACTGCTTAGTACCTAATATAATTATGAGACACAGATCTTTTTCTTACTCGATTGCCGAATAAAGTGCGGTAAGGAGGTATTTGTATTTTCAAGTATAAAATATTATTTGTCGGAAGATGTAGGAAGTTCAGAAAGCACATATATATATACGTACTAGCTTTTATTCATGACTCCGCTCGCGTTATATTTTGATTTTTGTGCTATCCCATGGGAACCTTTTACATTTGCGAGATAAAAAGTAGCCTATGTCATTTCCGTTTTACAAACTATGCCCATGCTAAAAATCAAGTCAATCTATTTCTCCGTTGCGTTGCTACTTGAAAAATGAACAAACTAACGAACATACTTTCGGATTTAAAGAATTAGTGAGGATTTACATACCTTGATTATACCTACAATTTGACTAATTTTGGACTGTTAATCCGTGTTTCTTTACTTATACATATTGCTACGTCTTTGCTTAAAACAATAACAGAGCCTGTATTGTTCGGGGCGTCTTTGTATTCCAAGAGTCTTATGACAGTATACAAAATATCGGATACAAAAACATACAGCGTATTCGCTTGTAGTACTCCAAAATTACAAGTAGGTACAAAAAATATGACTATGTTAATAGGTATACGAGTAGATGAAATTTTAATGTAATTTATTATTAAAAGTTAATAGATAGATGCTTGTGCATTTAAGAATTTAAAAAATTCAAAATTCATTTTACAAACTTTTATACTATCGCACCTAAATTTAAAAAATATTACTCGATTAAAATAAATTGAATATTTAAAAAATATCTTGAAATAAAAAAAATCGTGAACTCGGCCTATAATCGTCTCTATTTTAAAAGCAGTAAAAATCTACAATTAAAACTTACTTAATAACTTCATAAACTCACCTTTAATAAAAACTGAAGCGGCCATCCAAATCACTTGTCGAACAAACCACGACAGTATCATATTGAATTTCTTTAAATACTCTTTCAGCCTCAAAATTTAGGAAACCATAATTCTTAGCGCATTTTTAAATTTCAACTTATTTTCTTATAACAAAGCGTAAAGTTGTTTTTGCAATAAATATCATTATGGCTTATATCTGGGGCAGCACGCAAGGTGGATTATGGCAATAATTGTTTTATGGCGTCCGTAACATGGGTTAATGTCGCGTGGTAAAGTTGGGCCCGCGGGGTGATCGCGACGGCATAGCTGCGCACCGGGCGGCCGCGGCGTCGGCTGTACTTCTGACACTGAAGCTCGAGCGTAGATCTGCTACGGAGCTACGAGCCTACAGCTACGAGGCCTACGGATCACAAATAAAAAATTGTGGTTAAACAATTTTTACGCTGAGTGTGCATCAGTAATTCATTATAAGTTTTTTCATCAGCCTGAACAATACTAAAACGCTCGTATCTTGAATATCTTAAAATATCTTGATCAAATCTTGGTTCTTGAAATATTTTTATATTTACGTTACGGCCTAGATTTTGGTGTACCTACAAATAATTAAACTAAATATTTACTCAAAGAGAGGTTCAACTAGTTGAGCGTTTGTGTCTGTGGGATTTTGCTCAGGACTTGCAGATTATATGAATGGATTTAATTATTTGTTTGATCTGAAACTTGACTTGTTTAAAGTGACTTAAGCCATGATCAAAAAATCTATTAAGGTTAGCGTTTATTTTTTTCTATACTTGTCATTTGAACACAAGGGCAAATACTTGGGCAAGTAGTATACTCAGATTTGCCAACAACTGTTCACTGCCACTAGGTATTTTGGCCTCAAATCAAACTATTTCAAACGGCAAATCCATCACACTAATACACTCTGCTCGATACTGATTTAAGCATAGTGAAATCTTTTAAGAGTTTATTTTATTTTTTCTGATAACGTGGCCTTTACTGATATATAATGGAGCAAAAAAAGCATTAAAATGCAAACATATAGTAACATTTCTTACGGAATTATTCGTGTTATACACTTTTTGAAAGATTAAACCAACTAGGTATGTAGTAAAATATCGCTATTCTGAGGATAGAACTCGACAGAGAGGCATTCTTTTTACAGGGCGCGCGTGAGACACTTAATACTCGTATATATTGCTCATACAACTTAACATACATTTCAGAATGCAGTGTTGTGTGACGTAGATGTATCTCGTACAACTTAAAATGCATGTTTACGAAACATACATTGCAGAATGCAATGGCGTACGAATAGTTATAGAGAAAATTAGTGGAATGTTGTAGTCTATGAGTAATAATAGTGTACATACATATTGACGTTACGCCGTTTGTGGTTTTAAGTAGTTTTTTGTGAAATTAAGCTCTGGCTAAATCGAGATAATATGTCGCGTTTCACATAATCTGCGATTCTTAGTCATACCACAACCAATATTGTATTATACCAGAACTAAATCTTACTCACACAATTACTGACAGGAAAAAAATATTCTCCCTTTAACTTTTTTTTGGTTATATATTATACTGAAGTTAAATATAAAAAAGGAGTTAAAATTTTCTATGCATTTTACTATGATTGCCCATTCTGCAATTCCCATTTTTGTGCAATAAATATCAATAATATATTGTAATTTCGAAATTTTGTTTATAAGAATATGAGTCCACGGGAGGTCGTATTGGCTAACGGGTATTGATGAAAGGTAGATTGAATTTCAGATTAACTCATAACCTATTTTTCCCCTCGAAATAAACAAAACATTTTTCATGCTTTTTAATTGACGCTGGAGCTTTCATGAAAATGATGCACGCAGTATAGGCATGAAGGAAGAATCATGTTGAGCTTTTTAAATAATTTACGTAAATTCAGGTCTCAAGCAAATAAAATCATAATCGATATATTCGTTTGGAAGGTATGATGCTACATGTAGACATACTTACACAAACTTAAAACGCTTTTATTTCTTTCCGGGCTGGGCTAAAAAAATTAGAATATTTTACATTTTTATGACTAGAAAAAATACTCTTGTCTTGGAATAGGTCTCTAAAGCTTTTTTTTTTATTCAAATATAACTAGTACATTTGAATGCATAAGCTTTTAAAGATATCAACTGAAAAATAAGTGAATAATGAATCTTCATGTCTTTCTATCACATACTAAACTTTTAATTTTTTTGTCAGCTTTTGTGTTAGGCATAATCCCGTAGGTATACCACATAGGGGTTAGTGCAAGCGTTAGCGAATTGAAATAAAATTGAACCGATAAAAAATGTTAAAGTCAGCTATCGGTTCTATTTCAACGCCCGAGCTTCGAAAATAAAATGCACTGACCGCACGTTTATTGCAATTCGCTTCATTTCCCCGTAAACCAATAACAATTTTCTAACAAAACTACTTACACCTTTTTCGCTTAGATTTTCACGCGGTTTGTGCACGGTTTCAATTCCAAACGCCTATTGAATTGTTTTCAATTTCCTCGCTGCTAAGAGGAAGACAGTTCTTCCTGTGTTCAATGATGTTTATACTCGGTTATAAGATCGCATCGTACTAAGCTAGAAAGAGGTCATTGAACCCATTATTATGAACGTCTCTGATATCGGAATAACCCTGAAAAAGCGTGCAAACAACTGACCTACATTTTGCTTGAGATACATTTTATTGTTGGTCAAATTTTGAATGGAACAATTTTTTGTCAGAAACTTCAAAAGCAGTATTTAAATATGATAAGAAGTACAACAGCTGCAACTTAAGTTTGATACGAGTGGATTTCTAATCCGGAAGTCTTGATGTATTTTTCACAAAGCGCTTTCAAAATGGTGTGTATTGATAGTCGCTCCAAAAACCCGTACTGGGCCAGCGTGTTGCTTATGAGCTTATCACTCCTAGTGGGTAGGGTTATGTTTAGGCGTGGATTATTAAAGAAAGTTGCTACAGACACTGCTTTCGAATTGCGATAGAAAACATCGTGATACCTGCATGACTGAGAGGTTTTTATGTTATCTAACATTTTAATAGAATCAATTAAAAGCAATTTGCATCCAAAGTTCCTTCGTTTTCCGATAACAATGAGTCGTAAAATTTAATCGAGTGTCAATGACAATTTCGCAATTTCAGTATTGATCCCGTAATAAAAGGTGCCCATGATGATGAGTACAACGACCTTCCTCAGTACATTCAGGTGTTTTATGTAACTCTACAAATAATTAAGATAATTATAGTGAAAGTACTTTCTTCCACAGTTCTTTAATTTAATCTATAGGTATCTTGAAATGAAGTCAAGCTCATAGTAGATTATAGATGGGGGCAAATTAATTTTAGATTCCGATTATAGCGCCATCTCAACAAATTTCAATATTCTTACACATATCTACCACTTGAAAAAGTTAATTAATACAGATAATTATAATTCGCTTTGCAAAAGGCAAAATGTGGTCATAGAAAATAGACTTACCGCGGGCTAGACAAGGAACCCTAAAATGAGTGATTTAAAACGGTAAATATGCGTCGCACCTACTCTTGTTGATATCGACAACAATTCGAAGAAAATCCTATCTACCAATAAAGACCACTCTGTCGCTAGGCTGGAAAAGTCGATTCAATTTTCCTAAAAACTCACCCATAATTGGTAGACGTGAAAGAAGTAGGTGTCGACAATATTGTGTCAACTTCACGGGAACAATGGAAACTGGAATTTATTGTCATTTTTTCCCAATTTCAATCAGCTGACATCAAAACAATAATCTAAACTTGACAACGGCGAACAATAACCCAATTTCCATTTTCTTGTTTATTGAAATATCCTTGTTTATTGTCCACAATATCTCGAAATGAGTGAAATTCGTGCCGAATCCTCAAATTGTCAGATTCAGATTTTAATTTTCCTTATTTAATGTGTAGGTGTACTGTGGAGGTATATAAGGAAATGCGTATTAGAGAATATTATAAGTATGTACCTACAGCTATTTATGCTATTCAGAGATAAAACTTCAATACCTACAGATGGGACAAAATATTACCGTACTTTGAAACTCTTACCTTTTTTGCGAATAACTGTGTATTTGACCGTCTGATGGCTTATTTTTTTATAGTTTCCCCATAAAGTACCTACTATGCAGGTGTCTTTAAATTTGGGGTAAGTACTTAGGGTGAATATTTTATAATCTTAACAGGAATACCTGGATGGTACCTTCTTACCGTCCAACACTACGCCTGCTTTTAACAACAGGCCGATGTGACCAAACGCCCACTTAATGTTTTAAAAAAAATAGATAAAGAAAGCTTTTTTCAGTTCCATATAGCTTTTCACTCTGTGTTAGAAGATATGCGGTTGAAAAACTATCTTTAGCGATGGTACTCACGTTTGCAAAGCAATTAGGGCTGTCGCTCAGTCGAAGCGGAAAACAACCACCATTTAGCGATTTGCTGGCCGATGCACCCGTGTATAGCCTACGTGATACGGGTAATTGCAACCCTAGGGAGAAAAGAGTCCACTGACGAGATAGATAGACTTGTATTTGTAATAAAGTTTTATCCAACCAATGAACTTTAAAGCAAGAATCAAGGATCTTAGCATTAAAAATTCAAAAAATTATTTATATCCGGTTTGTAAATCGTAGACTATTTGATTAGAACTAAGTAGAACTAAAAGATAAGCAATATCTAAATTATCTTAATCTTATGTATTCTGTAATTTTTTTTTTAAATTAACAACATACCGTGTCTATCCTAAGCAACTAAAAATAGGTTTATTGAATGACCAAAAAAACGGCTATTTTTACTGGTCTATGCAGTTATGACCGCAGATGACAGATCCCATGCATGGTATTTTCTGCATACTTGTATACCTACTTAGGTGTGTCTACGAGTATCTCGCGCTGCTTAAAAAGCCCTGTCTGTAGATGTATATGACTCATATTTCACTAAAGCTTAATTATCACTGTACAACATCTTTATCTGGTATTAAATATATGAAAGCTAAAGCTGGCATTAAATATATGAAAAAACTGATTCGCTTAAAAATTTGCTAGTATTGCTTATTATTTCTCTATAAATAAACACTTGAATAAACACTTCCACTTTTCATAGATCGCTGCACTTGGCGGAATGACAGAAAAACAAATATGACCACCAAAGTGTCAAGTGGGAGTTTTGCAAATCAAATCGAATTACTTTTACGTCGCGTTGACCGAGCGCGCCAAGCACACACGCGAGCACATTGACACACACGCTTGAGTTGGCCAATCACTGACGTTGCCGCGCTTGTGTTAGATCGGATTGGCGCTCGTTACATTACCGTAAAAAATACTCACACTTAGCTATTCAGTTTTTTGTACGTGACACAAGATGGCGCTGTGCCATTTCCATAGAAATCACATCAAACGTTAATGGGATCGTGTTCGACCGAGAAACTCCCACTTTGCCCCCTGACCACACAAAACTACTCCAGATTTCGATCGCCCTCATCAAATCAAATTACGAAATATTACTTTATGATAAATAATAATGCGGTGTCTATATTTTTCTTGTCCATGCTATGGAGAACGTGAAGCTTGGGGCTATGGGGCGTACTCTTAATTATGGGAAATGGTTGGCTAAGAGGGACATTTAGCGCACACTGGTGAAGCAGTCAGTGTTAACGGGGAGCTAAAACACGATTGTTATGGGTTCAAATCCCATAGGTCGTAGAAATTTGATTGCTGTTAATTCCCGCCAAACCAATTCTTCGTGAATAGTGTATATTGAAATATAGCTAATACATATTTAGACGAGATATATAAAAAAAATGGATTTTTTTACGGAAAATAACAGAGATATGACGCTACCATCGACATATTTCTTACGTTTTAAAATCTTCCGTTGCATTTCAATGGATGATACTCGTACTTACTGAAATACATATTCAAAGTGGAATCTTCAGTTCGGGGGTTAAAAAAAACTATAAACGTCCCAATAGTTTTACAGTCGCATCAAATTTAGAAATACGAGTTATATAATACCGCATATTAAGTAATTGAATTGGATCTGATTCGATTTTGCTATAGGATGCCCAATTTGAAACCAATTTATTAGCGTATCGCCACAATAGGAATCGGAAACCAATATATTGGAATTGAGGTTGTAAGAGCTAACCCTTCGCTTACTTCACTTTAATGTAGGTACCTATAGATAAAAGTAAATAGGTATATTTAGACCCCAGTTCACCAACGCTTGGTTAAGTTAAACGTGTGATTACTGAATTTAAGTCAGAGGCCTTCAGGCGGCCTAAAAACTCTGACACCAGGGCTAGCCACCCGGCCTATACGAACTTACTTACTTACTGAATTTAAACAACGATTAAACTCGGGTTTTAGACCCTAGTTCACCAACAGATGTTTAATTTATTAACCGTTGGTTAAATCTTAAACAGATTTTTAACGAAATTTTGCTGTTCAGCAAGCAAAAACCGTTGGTTAAATACAGTAATCAATCGTTTAACTTAATCAAGCGTTGGTGAACTCGGGGCTAAGAGGATAAAGAAATAACTAGTTGTCATCAATGACCTGAGTAACTAAACCATCCAGTTATTCTTAGAATTTAAATAATTTAAGCTTTAGGAGCAAAACCTTTTTCATAATATGATGAATCAATCGATGAAGTTAATTTTACAGAATTCTTATTATCGGGCCTGAACTTTTATTAAGTAGAGTACAATAATTATATATTTGTATGGAATACCTATATATTCTTGACTAACCGACTTCTAACAAGGTGTATGTACATCGATATTTTCGCCAATTGTTAACCGATTTAAAAACATGTTTTTGGATACTCCTGAGGTGGTTCCATTTTAATTGTATCTAAATCGGCCGAGCTGTTTTTGAAAAATCAACAATTATGTAAAAATAGCACACATCGATCCGAGCGAACTATTCGAATTTTGTACACGATTGAAGTCGGTTGTGCCATTTCTTGCGAACAATTATTATGTACCTAATGATATGATGATCGTTTGATTTTGAACAGCTGATATACTAACGTTTAACTATACGTTTAACTGAGTCCTCGCCTGCGCGGGTACAGGGGCGGGTCCCCACCGCCCGCACCTGTCTCAGTCCCCCTTTGTCGTCTACCCCCGCGCCCCTGTACCCGCGCAGGCGAGGACTCAGTTAAACGGTCAGACTATAGTACTTATAACACATCCGACATTTAAATTATATCCATGAAAAAATTAAGTAGATCCTCTCCTTTGCTACGTGACGTCCAGTTATCGACACATTAACCTGTGAGTTTCACACATTTCATACATTTTATCTATTTGGAAATCGGCACCGCCTAAGTATGTTAGAATTTGATGGATACGTTTTGTAACCATGCGAAATGAAATAATTAAACCACAATAATCAAATCAGAAGATTAGAAACAATGAGAGACGCGGGGGTAGACGACAAAGGGGGACTGAGACAGGTGCGGGCGGTGGGGACCCGCCGCCCGCACCTGTCTCAGTCCCCCTTTGTCGTCTACCCCCACGCCCCTGTACCCGCGCAGGCGAGGACTCAGTTAAACGGTCAGACTATAATAGCACGTAGGAGAAGCCGCGGGTAATAGCTAGTATAGAATATCGAAGTAATGGATCTCCGCTAATAGGTATATTAATTGAAGCTTTGAAAACTGTTCGGCTTCCGCTCCGTGAGGTAGAAATTATTTAATTAAGGGAAGCCAAAATGTGTAACATTTCGCAAACATGTTTTTTAGAATATACGGAACATCGCTAGAAGCTTTTCATTCGAAAATAGAAAGCCTGTTTAAACATCGACTCAATTATATTTATACCCAATGTTGTTATTGTACGAGTACTTATAGGTATTAAAACATAACAATGAGATAAAGAGAAGATATAAAATTATCTACATAAAATGAACGAGCTGCCTAACCACTGTTTGTCACTGGGAAAAATCAACTGTTTCATACAAAAGAGTGAATGATTTTTTGCGATTGCAATATCGGATAAAGTTACAATATATGTTACAGAGCATTATAAAATAAACAAATATAAATATATAAAGTTATTAATAATTATAATACAAAACCTAATGAGAGTTCTTATATAACTGACAAGATAAAAATAATTATGAATGATGCATGTCGCATAATACGATATATATTTAAATACCCACTTAGGCACCTAGACTAGATATCATTAAAAAGGGGTCTCTCACGATTTTTCCCTCTCCGTCCTCCCTACTTAACTTCGTAATCTTCAAGTCAGACGAAGCTCGTGTTCAAATCCAGCCAAATTAAAAATACATCATTACGCCTGTTAGGTACTTACCCAACGTCCCAGGTTTATTAAGCTTGCAGTTGTCACAAATCAACAATTTAAAATTAAAATTTCGACTGACCCCAATGACCCGAAAAAAGTTTGACATCAAACAGAATACCTCTCAGAGAGCAGATATAGAGACGGAGATAGAATAAATTAGCGTAAAAATGTACTGGCTCAGGAAAACGTAGACCCTTATCAACCATGAATGATCAAAAAACTCTCAAAACTTATTTAGGTATTAAAGCTAACGCCCTAATTCCCAATTACATTTACGAACAATGCTTAGCAGGCCTGATTTATATGTCAGAACCTTCAGATTCTAATCAAAATGAGTTGGTTTAGGGTTTCTTGATTACACATAATTTACTGTCTTACGGCGACATCGTAGCTGTAAATTACTTACATAACAATTCACAACGTGTCTGTCTAGTTTTCCTAAATAAAACTCGAGAATTACATAAGAATTACAAATATAACTACCCATCTTTTCAGACTACAAATATGTAACAGAAACATGAGGTTCATTTAGAAAGAGTATTCCGGCAGAAAAGGAGCATTTTCTGATGAGCTGAAGTTTTATGTTATCTTTGACTACGTGTTGATTAAAAGAGAAAGATTAAAATTAGGAATTAGTTCATCCAGAAAGTTTACTTACAGGAAAGGAGAATTTCTTCTAAGAAAATCTGATGAGCGTCTTTGCATAGTAGGTATCCCTGTCTCAAACTAGTAGGTACAGGTAGGTATGCCTAAGATTAGTTAAGGATTAGTCGATTTTGCTGAATGTGCCAACAAATTGCATCCATATTTTTTTCTTTACAAGTAGGTATGCCTATGAAGTGATTCTATCGAATAATTTTTACATAGTAGATTCAAGCGAAAAGCGATTTGAGGCTTTACATTCCTATAGTGGCTTGCGGCTTGACTCCCTTTGTAACTAAAGGGAGCATTGGACCAACTTTTTTGTTCTGTACTAATAAGTTATTTTCCACAGACTTTAGAATTCGTTTTATTTTATTTATCTTTTACTTTTCGTGTCACATATGTTGTTTTTTTCACGAACTTAGGAAAATTACTCGTAGCCACCTATCGTATTTTTGTTTATTAAAGAAATAATAAGCAAATGGATAATTTATTTACTACAATTTTATGTATATATTACCTCATGTATACGCGTAGCATGAAATATTAATTTAGTAATTGCACTTTATCTAGGTACCTAATAAACGAAATCTCCAGTAACTCTCCGTAATACAACGAGGTGATCAAACAGATTATTGGCACTTGATATTATTTTTACGCTTGTATATCTCTCTAAAACTCTATAGTTAATAAGTAAGAATTAAAATGACCGAGATAAGCTATGTTGAATGTTTAACAATCCTCTCCCAAAATCTGAAAATGGATAATTTTGTACAAAAAATTGACGTTATTTTAATGTTTCTGTAATTTTGTTTTTTTTTTCAGTTTAAAGCTCAAATGTATACTTGGATAACTTGGAGTATAAAAATAACATAATTACTTTGAAGTAAGTACTGGATCAAATTTGTCATTTAGGTACATTCTTAGACGACAAATATTAAAGTTGATTTTATCATAGACAGCTTAATTCACCAACTCGCACAGGGCTAGCGTGGTGTATATGGCTCAATCTTTGAGGTTTCGTGAAATTAAAGAACGTACAGCAACACCTGTCTTACAGATCAATCTTAGGTAAAGTATAAACGAATTTAGGCGATATAAAACACAGACATAATCTATTGTATATCAGTTTAGCCAGATTTCTTACAACTAAGATTAAAGTGAAAGTATTTGTATCGTCACTGGCTACATTAAATACTAAGTTGTTTCGTAAACTCAATAGATTTCAGCCATAAGAACAAAATAAACAGGTACAGAGGTACAGAGGGACCCTTTCTAGAGCCTCTACTTTAGCTGAAGCTCTCGCTGACTTGCTGAATCTACTTATGAATCATAAGATATTTATTTCATTTTTGCTACAACTTTAGGCGCCGACGTCATTTGTGATATGCACGTCCGTCCATATTAAGGTTTTGACTGAATGTATATAATTTGAGCTGAGTTACGCGTTATAGTTAGTAGGTAATAGTCCACTATTTAAATGCTATATTTGCTTAGTAAAAAAACAAAACTTAGTCATGAGTAAAGCGGAACTGTGTTTCGATCTTCGTTATGCAAACATGGCATTTCTGCAAAGCTTACGAAGAACAATGGTGTGCCCAACTCTTCCCATTTTTGCTTCACTTCACTTTTGTGGAGTTTAGATGCATAGATATAAATACAGCTGTATATAGCATTCATACATTTTTTGGCATGCATTATTGTAACGTCTGTTACGTACCAGTTGGGTCTGGAATTATACTTCTGCACTCATTAATTTGTGCTCCAACCGCAATCGAAGCTAGAAACTTTGCGGCGAGAGCGACCAGACAAATCTATTACGAGAAGGGTTAGATGCGTTCGAAACCAGTCCACTAGTTCAGGGTTAGCCGTTGTTATGGTCGGTTTCGGGCGAAACCAGGGTGTGCGGTATTTATCTCCGAGTTTACTTATACGATAAGTCTTTGGGTGGATCGCGTGTGGCATTCTAGATGCAGATATGCGCTCGTCAGCTATACGAGTATAAAGTTAGAAAAAAAAGTTTATGTTGCTGGTGTTTATTTGGCTCAACGTATAAGCATTGTCATTTAGAGTAGCAATGCTGCCAGCATGCTGGGCACGCTGTCAACTGGCAGTGCGCTTGAGCAGCATTTGGATTATCTTTAGACCTTCAAGGGGCTGTGGATGATCCATTTGTTTTCTATGTAGTAGTAGTGTAAGTAGTTTTAGCATATAATGTAGTATTGTATATTATTGTAGTTAATAAAGGCACTTTTGCTCACTATAAAAAATGTTAATATATTTGTTTTTAAAAGGATAAAATAACTATCCAGACCACAGTTCCCAGATACTATGCAGTATTATTTATTACTAATAAATTAGCATCCTTTTAGGGGCTTATGCTGTACATCAGAACTAACAAATTTTGTTCTGCGACTTTTGCCAAAACTCAAAAAATAATGTTGTTCCATAGAGAAATATCGTTCAGCCGCGACAAAATGTATGGAATAGCTGATTTTTTTTAGTTTTGACAAAATTCGTAGAACAAAATTTGTTAGTTTTGATCTACAGAATAATTCCCTAAAAGGATGCTAATTGATTAGGAATATCCCTGTATAATATGAGAGCATAAGAAATCCCTCGTTCATAAGCGCTGACAGAACTCTGCATTCAGCAATGTACCTAATTACCTATGTATGTTTCGTAATCATGTATTCTGTGGTGTATACCTAGTACTTAGCGCGCCGTAGCGTAAGTCTTTCACCTACCAGGTGATCTGATAACCCCATTGAGAGCGCAGGATAGCGCAGGGTACAAGTCGTTTGCAACCATTCTTATTGACGATCTATTGGGGAGGCTTATGTCCAACAGTGGACGGAATAGGAAAAAGAAGAATCAAGGCAATCAATTTCTTTGTCTGCATGTCAACTATAGGTACCTATTATATAGGTTACTGAAAATCCGATCATTTTGAAACTATTTAAATCAAAGGTTTGAAACTACATAAATCTAAGGGAGACTACGGTAATCCTACAAATATAAACGTAACAAGATAACAAAGTTCTGATGAGAAATTATCCCCCGAAGATCCACGTGCCGGTACAATTTGTTTATTTTGATAATAACTTTAACTTAAGTAATTAGGGTTTCGTAGATACCATTTACCTAATTTCGCGGATCGCTTGGAACTAATTACCTTCAGAAGGCAAAGATACGACGTTACACTTATCCAACAAACAGCCTTGCATTTCCTATCTTTAGGTAGGTACCTACCTATTAAAGCTTTGAGGAATCCACTAAACACTTAATTTAAAAATATCATAAAAACCTTTAACGTAGACTTTGTTACATTTGAGATAAATAACAAATATTTTCATTTTCAATCAAATATTTTCATTTCCCATAACTTTAAGCTAGAATTTAAATACCAAGCGCGGAATCACTCTTATTAGTACAATCAATTTATTTTTTCATTTAATGAAACATTTCGGAAACTTACATTGATCGGACACAAATAGTTGATTATGCATCAAGAGAATAAACCAGTATATTTAGGTATTTATATTATTTCGCGGAAGGTATGAAAAGTACAGTATATACTCGTACCACTAGAATAAAGCCCGACCTCGTCTTGGGCAGCACCTCTCGTTTCATTCAGTAGGTACTCTATTTACTCGTAACTTCAAATTCTAGAGACCCTTGTTACGCTCAGGATCCAATATGCCACACGTGATATAAGACACAACAGTTGTCTCAGTATGTAATCTTCTATTAACACCTCTTATTGGTAGAATGACTCTAATATTTTTGACGTATGCTATTTTGTATTAATAAATGAGAATGAGTATTGGTACGACCTACTAAACAAAAAAATACCTACTAGACTACCATTTTTATCAAACCAAAAAAAAGCATGCCAATAACATCTTTCAATAAGTGTCTTAATTAAAAATGTTGACTACGCAAACGCAAAAGCGTGTAGGTATTACTGCGTCAAAGAGACCTTAATTAAAAGAAAAATACAAGGATAACCTATAGGTATGTTATTTACTAACTTGTAACTACGCTGTGACGGCGTCCGTGTTTGTACTTGCGGGAAGTTTAATAAGAAAGCCCAGCGTGATTTTCTCTGCATTTGTTCTTACACTAGAACAAATATAACGACACTTACAGAAGCAGCGTATTGGACATTTCGTGTTATGAAAATACGAATACTTGTTTTAACTACCTACTAGGTATTTATGAGTAGTATTAGAGTCCTGAGTGAAGCGAGGGGTTCAAGTCGCCCAAGACGAAGACAAACTTGGTTCTAGAGGTCCATACTCTACTTTTCATACATCCTGCGAGAAAATATAACCCCAAGAATATGAGTAATACTTACGTTATATATTCACTAAGTGTAGGTAGGTTAGGCAACTCGGTATTTTTCACAATAAATTAAAACAAATTAGAAAGTACCTACGAATTTTCATTAAATCGCACACCATTTATGATAAAAAAGAGAATAGAAATACTACATAAAAAAATAAGACGATGGCCAGATAGATTATCATAGCCTAACACGGGCATTGCAAAGAGGTTTTATTCTATAAAATCGAACTTATACGGGCATCAAAGAGGTTTACTTCTGTGAAGTCGAGTAGAACCTCCTTACAATGCTAGTTGCCGTAAAAAGTAAAGAGGTTGTTTTTGATTTTGCCAAATGAAACCTCATTACGATGTCCTTAAATGTTCTAAACGTGTTCTAAGCTGAGAGATTTTCATACGAATTAGACGTTCCAAATTTAAATCACTTTAACCCTTAGGAATTTTCATACAACATTATTGACCTGCCATATATTATTTAGCCCTCGAGATTGTGTTAGGATAATAATGGCTCGTTTTACGTTGAGATTGTATGCCCAGTGTGGATCCCAAGTGTACACCGATTGTTTAAATATTAAATTTCAGAATTGTATTCTGTTTTAATTAGGTGTAAGTTTTTTAGTACTAAGGTTTTTTGAATAAATATTTTTATTTCATTTATTTATATTTTAGATTCTATTACATATGAGGTCATTTTCGAGCAGGTGGTATGAAAAAAAAATTTTAATTAGATTAGGTTAGGTAGGTGTGCGTTTTCTGGCGATTTGATGCGTGTAGATTATATGATGGCGCCTACTTTCAAGTGTCAATAATTGTAACGCTGAACACGAAACAATTTACGCACCTCTCTACATTCCTATCTATGACCACCGTACTTGATAGGTAGGTAAGTACTCGGTAGGTAGGTAGATAGGTATTCATGTACAAATCGGTCACATAATCTTAACATTGTTTATCCAAGCTGAGATTATGTAAGGTAGTGCCGACTGAGAAGGCCCGCTGTGTTGTAAGGCCCAAGTTTTAAAAAACACATTAAATACATTCATAGCGCACTGGTCTCTAGTCACGTGAGTAACGGACCAATAGGAACGCAGAATACGCCTGCAGCGTTCCGCTGGCGGCCGCCATTTTGTCAGTGCCGCCACTTTTCTCGCCGAGCTTGGACGCCGTCACCTATTTTGCTATTTTTCTCGGACACAAAAAGTAAGTTTTCTGTTGTTTATCCCAAGATTTTTAAGCAGATGATTAGTTCAAAGTGTTTATTTAATAATTACCTAACACTATTTACTTTTAGATTGTGATTTTTTTATCAAATTTATTACGAAAATGGTTAGTTTGGGTTTCAAAGCCCAAGTCGTTTTGGAAGGCCCAAGTAGTTACTTTTTTGGGGCTTACAAGGCTTGATTGGGCCTTGCAATCCTATTCTAGCCTGGCAAGGCCCTTAAATATTTAATATAAAAAATGTCTTTATTTTGTTCTTGTTTTTCTCAAATAGTCGTTGAAATAAAATATTTTTCCAAGAAGCGTAATTTTTGTATCTTCCTTTTTTGTTGATATGAAGTAGGTAGGTACATAACATGCCTATGCTCTTATTGTTTTTTCTCTGATCGAAATTTCATTTTATAAGTATTTTATTAGAAAATATTTCGTTTCAGGTCAACAAATATCATGTCTTCTCCCAAAAAGAAACGAGGTCTTTGGTCCGAAGACAATTTAAAAGCAGCTATTATGGCAATACAAAAAAAACAGCTGTCTCAACGCGCTGCAGAAACCAAATACAAAATTCCAAGACGAACATTAAGGAGTCATTTAAAATCAGGCGTAACATCAAAACTTATAGGAAAACAGACCGCTCTTTCTACACAACACGAACAAGAATTGTGTAAAAGAATCATAAGATTTGCTGATATTGGCTTGCCTCTTACTCCAAAGTTTATAAGAAAGCAGGCTTATGAATTTTGTGAAAGATTCGGTATAAAACACAATTTCAATCGCGAAAAAGAAATGGCTGGTCCTGACTGGCTCCGACTTTTTATTAAACGTAATCCGTCTATTTCGAAGAGAAAACCCCAAATTATGAATCCTGCCAGGGCACAAAAATTAAATAAGGCTATAGTCGGGCATCATTTTCAAGAAATCCGAAAACTTTATGATGAATTGAGCATCCTTGATCACCCCGAACGGCTTTACAATATGGACGAGAAAGGGTGCAGAATAACTCTGCATCATCAAAATATTGTATTAGCAGCAAAGGGCAGCAATAGAGTCCGACTAATTGCACCCGAACACGCAGAAAATGTAACAATCGCAATGTGTGTGAATGCTACGGGAACTACCATCCCTCCTATGATAATTTTCAAAGCCAAACGCAACAATCCCGAACTATCCGAAAATCTGCCAGCAGGAACACTGGTTCGAACAGCTAAAAAAGGCAGCATGACATCAGAACTATTTGTTGAGTTTATTCAACACTTAGGTAAACACAAGGTGCCAGGGAAGTGCCTCTTGGTGTTTGATGGTGCTAAGTGTCACATGTTCTATGAAGCTGTTGACGAAGCAGAAAAAAATAACATTTCACTTTACTGCTTGCCGTCTAATACGACACATGAATTACAACCCTTGGACAAATCTGTCAACAAATCTTTCGAGCATCACTGGGACGAAGAAGTTTTGAAGGTTTTGTATAACAAACCAGACACCAAACTAACCAAAGCAACTTTTAACAAAATATTCAGCAAAACTTGGCCCAAATGTATGACTCACACAAATATCGTTAACGGATTCAAAGCAACTGGGTTGTTTCCTTATAACCCGGACGAAGTTCTAGAAGAAGCATATGCCCCGTCTATTCTTACGGAAATACCGTTCCAGCAAATTGAAGGCAATGCCAACAAAGTAACGGAAGACAATATTACTCTATATCGACTCCCAAGTGGCCAAAATCCGATGCCTCGAGAATCACCCCAGCCTCAGTTATCCGCTTTGCCGTCATCACTTGAATCTACAAAGAGTGCTGGTATGCAACACCACCGACCTCTGGTTGATTACAGTTCGTCAACTACTGACATATCCGACGATGAAACTGATATTGCAAAAGAAAACAGAGATTCCCCATCCTTGTTTAATTTGGAAAATATTATAGCAGGTTCTCTAGCCTTATTGGAAGAAGATGTCACCCATGTTGGTGGAATAACATTTGATCAATATGACCAAGCCATCCCTAGCTGTTCTGGTCTTCAAGAATTGGACACAGAATCTACAGACTCGGACACTTCCAATCATTTCGTAAGAAAACATTACACAAAAAAGTATTCTGTACGAGATTTCTACAGTTTTTCATCTGATGATCTTGATGTAGACCATTCCATTGATAAAGGCGAAGTTACCCCGAAAAAGACACATACATCGTTTACTGTATATGATACCAACGCAAATAGTAATGATGCCCGTAACTCTGAAACATGTAGTAGCTCTGAAGATGACAATATTCCTTTGACAAATATATCCAAAAAACATGAGGTTTCATTTCAAACACTAATGCCTACTCCTAATTACGCCAAAACAAAAGGTGAAAAGTCTCGCAAAAAAGCTGTGAACTACAAAGGGGTAAAAGTCACAAAAGATTTATTCAAAGAAAAAGGTGACAAACTAAAGAAAGACAACAAACTGGCAAAGTCTTCCTCTGAGGTGAAAAATAAATCTGCTAAGTCCAAAAATAAATCACAAATCAAATCGAAGAAAAGTAATGAACCAAGAAAGTCCTATGACAAAGAAGCCAAAAAGGGTAAAGAAACGAAATCATCAAAAAAAAATATTGATGAAGATAAATGGTAATGTTACGCTTGTTTAAATGAAAAAATAGAGGATATGAGAGGTTGCAGCCGATGCAATAAGTGGTACCATGAGGCTTGTGTTGGTTTGACAAAATCTGATAAAGAACAATTTGTATGCTCATACTGTGATTAAAATATAAATATTAATTTACTTATGTTGGTGTAGATTAATGACCAAGCAGGTATCTTATAAAGTTAAGAAGCAGCAACAATAGAAGAAAAGAAACAATGAAGACCAAATTAGATAAGTAGGTATTTATAACAAAGATTAGGTACTAAAGATTATTTTAAGGTACAAACAATGATGAAACCAAAAGACTAATTTCATGAGACTAATAAATAATAACATATTTAGTTACCTACCAACCAGATAATAGAAATTTTTAGGTGTAGTTTAAGATGTTACTTACTTCAGAATGTGATTATTTTTGTGTTACGTAATTTAAAAGAAATTATTAAGATTGATCAAAGTGGTTTAGTTAATGAATAAGGTATTGTCAGTGTTATTGTAATTTATGTGTTGTTTTTTGAAGTGTTAATTCTTTAATAACCGAGAAGATTTGATTCCTTTAATTTAGTGCCATATAGTTGTGAGTTTAAAAACCTTTATATTCTTGATTGTAATAAAAGGGAGTAATGTTGCACTGTACTTAAGCGATATTTTTTTAATCATCCTTTGTAAGATGTTATCGTCTCCGTTCCTCATTCCTTGCATATCATAAATCCCAGGTCCAAATTATTGGTAAAAAGCCCTCTAATGGCTTTCCTACCAATAATTTGGGCCTTCTAACCATATAGCTGGGCCTTTTAACCCAGTTTTGTCAATCAAGGCCCAAAGTATGGAAGTATTTATTTTTAAAAAATCTTGAAATTAAATTCCTAAACATTACATTAACTTTAAAAAAACATATACTGTATCAAAATCATTCCCGTAAAAAGTTAAAAAGGGCTGAGTACGGGCTGTTTTGCTACCTAGCAGAAATATTTTTTTTTCTTATGAACTATTGTTGATATCAGTTAGGATTCACTTTTGTCTAAGTCGAAAAATATTGCAATTTACATATTTTTGTTAATTTTAAATATCAAGTTCTTATTTTCGTGATAAATAATTATATTATTGTCAGGGCCTTATTAGACATGCCACGTTTAGTAAGGCCCAAAAGAAGGGTTTTTAAGAAAGGTAAAAAACATGCAAATTATCTACACAACTTAAAAAATATATTTATTTGAATATTAGTAAGAGAACGAAGGGTTTCATAAACACGTTTTTATTGTGTTGAGATGATAAAATAAAGACTTATTTTATTTTGTAAAAAAGTGGGCCTTCTCAGCCTGCCCTACCTTAATATACTTCCATTTGGTTTGAGGTCAATTTACTTTCAAGGACTTTTACCCAAGGCTTTGTTTTCCCACTTTTATCAATTTTCGTGATTTTTAGGAGTCTCAACCACCTTGAATTGCTCGTACCACTTCATGTTTAACGAGCAGAAAACAGATTATTTTCTTTTTATTTAATTATTTGTGAGCATCATCGACTTGCTATTTTTCTGTTTTAAGCATATTGATGTTTGCGAGTTACACCATCATGAGTAACAAGGAAAATATGGCCCAAACACCTATTATAAAAGATAGGTCTATGTTCAACAGAGTATTACTAGAGGCAAGGCTAATGCGATGACACAATATGTCTCTTTCATCGGCACACATTTCATTAAACCCTTGGGTATAAATGCTATTTAAGCAGCTTACTTAAACCGATTCAGTAGCTATTCACTACGCCTAAATTGAACATTAACAGCCATTCCAGTTTGTTTAATATCGATGAGATTGCACCTAATCTCCAATTCTTGCAATCAAATCCGTGATTTACAGTAGGATTAGTAAATAAGTTCGACTGTTCGACCAACTTTACTTGCCCCGGCTTTGTAGAATCTAAAGGTGCTGCCAAACTTTGACTAGGTTACTTACTTGTTCACTTCGATCTAGGGTGATCTACTTTTGCTCCTTTAGGTGACGTTAGTTTGCAAATATTCTGTGCCACGAAGTCGCTCCATCGCTGTTATTCTGACTGGTAATTATATACTCGTAATATATCACGCGTGAACCGCTAGAATGATTTCGCTAAATCTGTTTTTGTTGTGTTTGTTGCCAGGAAAGAAAAAAAAATAAGAAAATTGCGCAGAAAAACAATAAAAACATCAATATAAATTCCCATATAAAATGTTCCTTCACGTAATAGTTGCCGTATCTCGTCGTTGGTGCCACTAAACGCCATCGAAATGAAGGTGATATGAAGTTTACCGGGTCAGCTTGTTGTTTCTCAGAGTCTCCACATAAAATTCAACCATAGGATACACATACAGATTCCATGGATGGATCGGATAATATGGCTAAATAGAACTCTAAGGAGATCTACATTTTCTACTTTACCTATGGTGTCGTGGTATTTGTCGTTTGTTGGATAAGATAGCTATTTTTCTAAGTGGTTTCATTCATCATCATCACTATCAGCCGTAGGACGTCCACTGCTGGACATAGCCCTTCCCTATGGATTTTCAATAAGTCCGGTTGGAAGCGACTAAATGTTTTATCTACTTAATTTGCGGGCCCAAACCTTCTTGAAAATGTGCGATCTTTAAACCTCTGCCGAGGACATGTCCTGCAAAATTGTTTATTGATGGCCTATTTCTACATAAATACTCTTCTTAACTAGAGTAATAACATGACTATTGTCTGCTAAATGACCATAGTAATTATTCTATTTACGACGCGGAAGGAACGCCACTGGGGCTTATAATGAGACGAATTGGCAGGAAGAGGGACGTAATTGGCTGCCATTCGTCCCACTGATTTGTAAGCAAAAAGAGCGTGACCAGATTGAAACTCTATCCATATACCTAGCTGTGCGGATTTTCAAGAGGGCTACTTTCTTATGTTGCAAACTGCGCACAGCGATTTAGTCCGCTATTCTTTAAGATCCGTTGATTTTTCGGTATTTGTCAACATATGCTATCCATGATAAATGCAACATGGTGATATATCAAAGTCATGTCAAACATTTGGTAACAGTAATAATACAATTTAACTTTTATTATTTGAAGCTTGTTTATTTGTCTTGGACCTATCCAGTGCCGCACTAGCAGTGCGTAGGTAGGTCAATGTAACTATAGCGATGCTAGTGGTCCCTAGACCTTGTAGAGTCACAAAACCAAGACCCGGACTATATGTTTGAGGTCACACACGGCACTTTCATTTTTTCAAGGGCGCAAATATAAAATCTCGCACCGCCCGCTTAGAAGGCTAGTCTTACCATACCATCTAGTAACAGATTCTTATACACTTACCTGCCTAAAACGAGAATCAACACTTACGTAAGAAACCAAAATCAAGGGCCAACAGATCAAGCTTGAAGATTATTAGATTTGCTGTTCGTTCAACCATAAATAGACATACGGAAGTTCGGTACTTTCTTATTAAATAAAAAAAGGTAAAACGAGGAAATTGAGCGTTCGTTCGTCGAAGTTTACACGGTACATTGTAGAGACATGAAATATTTATGCGTATACCTACGGGTAAAGTTTGTTTTTTGTAATCTCAGGACATGAAAGGCAAATCAATTTTTGTTTTGAACTTTTCACTGGAAAGATGAAAAAAGTATTGAGATTTGAGAGCGTGGAAAGGTCGTAGACGCTATAATTACAGCGACTTTCGAGACTTGTTGGAACTTTGTACTTTTACTCGACCGCCTAAGTAGGTTAAGCTTTTGGGGCTTTTAGTGAGTGTAGATAGCATTTGAAGTATTTATTAAATCAAATAGATCTTGTATTTAATTGTAGTAGATAGGTACTTAAGAAGGTACTTATTCTGCGTGCGTGTGTATTTTTATTTTGTTGGTACTAATAATGGAGTAAGCTCTTAGCTAGCAAACCATGGAGATAGCCCAACCTGCTGAAAGTGCTATGATCCGAGTCTCTCTGTGAGACCGAATCGGAAATGAGCAGATCAGCGGACGATCCGAAGTTGCCGACATAGTTTAGCAGATTAGCAAACTGAATGGCAGTTGGGCAGGGCACATAGTTCGAAGAATGGATTGCCAATAGGGTCGTAAAGTTCTCGTATGGAGACCACGCACGTACCTACCGGCAAACGACGACGTCCACCGACTAGGTGGACCGACGATATGCTAGATGCAAGCAACGGGACTTATTAAAAATCCTTAGGGGAGGCCTATGTCCAGCAGTGGACGTCTTACGGCTAATGGGTGGATGATGGATACTAATAACGTAGCTGGTTAAAAACTACCACCTAAGTAATTTATATATCTGTCTTCTAAGTTTACGAGTTTTATCGTCAGCCACAACGTCGCTTCCCATCAGGTGAGTTGTTGGCAAAACGTAGTCCAATTGCGTGTAAAAACTACTGAACCGAAGTTAATGAAAAATTTATGGACCCATTTCGCGTTCCTCTATTTGGAAGACATTGCCGCCGTTGATAAAAAACACCTTTTACAAATTCAATTAAAATCCGTAACGCAAACCGGCTGAAACAATAGCCCTGATAAAACTTTCGCCAAACTTAATAGCTTTCGGACGGAAATGAGAATCAGTTTGTGTTGAACACCCCCGTGATGGATGGCAGACGAGGGCGCAATATGGCCGTGAAAAAATCTCGCAAAAATTCCGGATAAGCGGAATTTTTTGCGCATTTTGTCGTGCTTTAATTTATTAAACAAATATGGCCAAGCACTTAGGCGGAGGGATTACTCGTAGGCTGATTGTAGGCGCGTTGAATTTTTTTTTGTAAATATGACACTTAGGTACTCGATCGACCATTTTTGTTTCTACATTTTCCTCAATTTAATAGGCAAGCTTCGCAGTTATTTATGTAATTTTTATGCCTACAATAGGCTTAGTTGATGAGTATTTACTTGTGTTCTCTCATATTTTTTTAAAAGACTACTTACATAGTCGATTTCCGTCAAACGAAATGGTAGTCAAACGCGGCCTTATTCGCTATTAAAAAAGTTTTAGCCACCATTTTATGAATGATGTGAGCCTCATCTTCGACCACGCCGTCACTTTTCTTACCACCGCTTATACTCTACGTACAAATCTTCCAAAAAGGTGGAGGCTGTTCATCCGACAGTATGGATTTCATGGGTAGGTCATCTACAAGGTACTCGTATTGTATTGTGAAATGCTTATTATAATTTACAACTTTTACTTTTGGGCCAATTTCTGCGAAATCGGGAATTAAGGTATGATTCCGATGTCCACTGCAGGCAGCAGCAGCAGGCAGCAGTGCTGCCGCTGCAGTGTTGCCGCTGCAGTGCTGCCTGCCGTGCTGATTCCTAGTACGGCAGCAGTGTTGGCAGCATGTAGTGATGTGCTGTTGTATATTCATTCATTTGCTTTGAGGTTACAAGATGTCGATTGATGACCAACTTTGATTTATTATATTATTGGAAGATGAAGAAGATTACGATGAACAGTGCATAAACATTATGGACAGTGCACCTGACAAACTTACTGCTTACTTAATTACTGCACCTTACTAACTCAAGCAAACAAAAAGGCCAATTTAGTAGCATGGCTACAAAGACAAGGCGTTGAAGCTGACACGAAATTGTTAAAAGCTGAATTGCTACAACTGGTAAAAGAAAATAAACCTACGAAACTAAAATTTAAAATTGATGAATTGGCACTTCTGCATGGACACAGAGTTATAAGACCGCCGTACCATAGTCAGTACAATGCTATCGAGTTGACATGACTCAAATGATAGGATACGCTGCATGCCACAATACAAGTTCTCCGCTAAGAAAATGAAGACATTGCTGAGTGAAGCTTGTGCCAAAATGACTAAAGAAGACTGGCCAAAAGTGGTAGGAAAAACTCGATAAAGAATAAAAGAAGATACAGGGACGTCAAAATAAATGAAAATGAAATAACTATAAATACGAGTGACGATAGCTCCACAGCTGACAATTTTTGTTCATCATATGAAGAAAATGATTAACTGAAGATTCACTTTTTCTAATTTTTTTTTTTGTGATTGAGTGAATGTAATTATTACAAAAAGTCAGAATTTTAACTCAATGCACTTTGCAACATATATTTAAATCTATGAAATAGTTATGCAAACTTAAATCGATTTATCGTGAGTACCGAGAATGAGTCGTATGGTTACATCACTAGCCACGTCTCGAAGACAAATGTCAAAAAAATTTTAGGGGAGAGGTGGCATGAAAGGTACATACTTGATTTTGAGGTCCTAGTAAGTTTTTGAGTAAATATTTAGAACAGGTTAGAGTCGAATCGGGAGCGTTTATTTTTGAACTCTTAAAATAAAATTTGTCATTGATCAATTATTAGATGTCCCTTTTATAAATGGACTGTATTAAAGAAGGCATCGTAATTTATGAAAGGTAAGTACTTAAGATCAAGGACTTAAATCGAGGAAATTTGTGTACAATAACTACACAAATCAAATTTAAGAGTGGCTGAAATTATGGTTATTATAAAATCCTACCGTTTTGATCTTAAAGATTAATACAATTAAAAACTTTTATATCAAATACAAACTTAAACAGAAATCAACAATATTGCAAGGTTTTGGCAAATGTAATGAACATAAAAAATAATTATCTATTAATAGCTTAGCTTATAATCAGTCAAGATCAAGACACTTATAATCATATTCCTTATAATTAATTTTAATTTTTTTAAATCTATACCCGTTCTCTTCATTCTGAGTATTTTTTTATCTGAATCGAATAAATAAAATTATCTTGCAGTACTCAAAGAAACGTTTCACAACTACATCAGAATAAATAAAATACTTTTCAATTACAATACTAACACTAGCACGAAACCGCCATGTTTGAAATGATAAGAATATATGAAGTTAGCCGCGAACAAACTTGCGATAAGGTTGATAACAAAAATAATGCTGTTTATTTTACCGGTTATATGCGATGTCAGTTTCAATACGTGGATTCTCTCCCCTATTTTGTGATGCTTTTTTTATCGCTGTAGCTGCAGTCGCGACACTACTGGTCTGCAGCGGCGACAGGGTGACACTGCATCGCGGCAGTGATGCCGCTGCATTGCTGCCGTGCTAATCTCATATAAACTCATAGTAACTGTATAGGGACCAGTAGTGCAGCGGCAGCACTGCTGCCTGCTGCTGCTGCCTGCAGCGGAGATCGGAATCATACCTTAAATCAATTGTTCCATGCATTTTGTCGGAAGTCAATGTACGGTTTGTATTTTAGTTTTTACTAGCGACCCGCCCCGGCTTCGCACAGGTGTATTATACATATAAACCTTCCTCTTGAATCAATCTATCTATTGAAAAAAACCGCATCAAGATCCGTTGTGTAGTTTTATAAAAAAAGGAAAGGAAAAGGAAGCGACTTTGTTTTATACCATTGTTAGCTGATGGGCATAGTGCTCCAACAGCATCACTAAGATTCTAGTAGGACACTCAGATAATACACCATTGGATAATAATACGGACCTCCAATATCTCTCCAGTCATTATAAAACTCCAAGTACTTACAAGGCTTGCTCCAACTACTGGCTTATCAAAGCTGGTTCACATTGATCACTATCACAGACTGGCACTCCAGCCCGTCGCCCAAACCATCTCTCTGTCTACCCTCATTCCATATACTCCTCACCGTCGCAATACCGAAGTGTGTTGCGACTATGTGACCTACACAACACATAGTACCCTCTTTAATAAGAGCAGCTAACACTATATAGTGATATTATTATTATTATATGAACTTAACGCCAGCCGCGACAACCGGTGCTACTGCGAAAGTGCCAGGAAACGAAAATGAGTGCCGAGACAAAACAATTACAGCAAGTTCCCAACAAGACCGCACCACCGATCAGAATAAAACTCTGTCGGAAAACAATGGAGGTTGGCAAACTGTTAGTCATAAGAAGACAACACAAAAGCGTCGAATTGTTGCCGTCGCGGGAGCCGGCAAGGAAGATGCAGAGCTGCAGACCGTCGAGCGCATGAGGTGGATGACGGCCTGGTCATTCAAGCCTGAGACTACTGAAGAAAATGTCCGCAGGTACTTAAATAAGTCAATTAATTGTGAAGACTGCATCATAGAGAAACGGGACATTAAATCGACAAGACACGCAGCTTTCCTCATTGGATGTCCAGAAAGTATCTATGAGAAAATAAAAACTCCGACTGCATGGCCTGCACGAGTAATGATTTCAGAATGGTTTCGCAGTAGGCCCCGTCCTGAGCGGGGCGCGCACACGACTGGAGGCGGTGAGTCAATGTCAAACGGAACGCGGACGCCGAGCGCGTAACTGCGACCGATCACAACAAATAAATGCATCTACTGAACGTCTCGTTGTATGCCTGCAAAACATACGATGCATTGACCAGAAAACACAAAAACTAGAAGTGCTTTTAAGTAGTGATTTAGAATGTGACGTTTTGGCGGTGACCGAGCATTGGCTATGTGACACCAAGCTCAAGTGTGTTAGTATAGAAGGCTATAAATTAGGATCGAGCTTCTGTAGGTCGAATCACAAGCACGGCGGATCATGCCTGTTCGTGAAAGACGGCATTAAGGTAGTAGAAAACTTAGAAATAGTTTCATTAGCTACAGAAATGTATTGCGAAATCTCCGCAATTGATCTTATTGACTATAATATATGTATTGTATGTGTTTATAGAACAGGCTTAGTAAATACTAGTCAATTCTTAGCATGTCTGGAGCGCCTGATTGATAAGCTGAGTGACCTAGAATTAGGGTGTATGGTCTTAGGGGATTTTAATTTGGATGTCCTTTGTGAAAAGCCAGAAACAAAGACACTAGCTGACCTATTGTCAGCTCATGACCTGGTCAACTTTGTGGACTTTCCTACGCGTGTGACGTCACAATGCGCGACCTGCCTAGATCACGTATACAGTAACCTGCCACCAAGCTTAATAAAAACATCTCCCTTAAATACTTGCCTGAGCGATCATATGGCAGTACGTGTCGAAATGACACGATCTGTGTTGTGTTCCCCTAAACCACAGTTTGTATCTAGGAGAAATTACTCACACTTAAATAAACACAATTTTTCGTGTTCCATTGAAAGCATAGACTGGGACAAGCTTTTGCTACGGAATACATCGGCCGAGTGTCTGACGACGTCCGTGATTAACATAATCTGTGATAAAATTGATGCCTGTTTCCCACTAAGACGCGTAATTAAGTCTAGTAAACGGTCCTCATGGGTGACAGATGATATAAAAAATATGAAATCACTAATTTTTGACATAATCGAATTAAGCGAAAATAATCCAAATATTGACATTTTACAACAATTTACATTTGACTTGAATATTATTTATGACAATTTATTAACGAAGCAAAAATGCAATTACTATTCAAATAAAATAAAAAATAGCAGTAATACCACAAAAACAATGTGGAACGTGGTTAACGAACAAAGAGGAAAGCAAAACTCTTGCAATCTAGACTTCACAGAGGTCGTCAGGAACTCTGCTGGTGAACCGTTCGCCACTAAGAAACTAGCGCTAAATGAAATGAATTCGAAATTCATTAATGCTGCGGCATTGTGTTCCGCGCCTAAAGCCGATCCTCGGCTCGTGGAGCGCGCCCTGCGTGCGGCGTGCGCGCCGGCTGACCGCTCACTGAGATTACGCAAGTTTTCTGCAACAGAAGTGCTTCATATCATAACAAAGCGCATACCAGCAAAGCCATCTAAAGATGCGTATGGCATTTCAATGGAAATATTGCGTATGATAGCAAAACCCATAGCACCAATACTTAGCGATCTTTTCAATAAATATATTGACGAGGGAACATACCCTAAGCCATTGAAGCTTAGCAAGGTTTCACCCATTTTCAAAGGAAAGGGAAAACGGCAAGACATAGACTGTTACCGGCCAGTATCGATAATACCGGCGGTTGGAAAAATATTTGAAAATGGTGTAAGCGCTAGGTTAACGGAGTACTTATCGGAAATAGGCGCACTGTCTGATAGACAGTACGCCTATAGAGAGGGCAGGTCTACGACGTCTCTGACAAGGGAAGTCGTGCGTCATATCGTTGACGCTCGAGAGAAGAAGCAGCAGGTAGCAGTACTATGCTGTGACCTCAAGAAAGCGTTCGACGTAGCAGATCACGTGATACTGGCCCTGAAACTAAGTCACTATGGGATTCAGGAAAATCCACTACGTATGCTCACCGACCTCATGCACGAGAGACCTCAAATTGTAGTCGGTGAAGGTGGAGAACTAAGATCGGATCCCTTGGTCACTACGATAGGTGTAGCCCAGGGCTCAGCGGTCGCTAATATACTTTTCGCACTGCTACTAAATGACCTGCCACAGGCTATAACTGAGGCGGAAGTGATGATGTACGCTGATGACGTGGCCGCCATTGTCACGGCTCCGTCACTGAATGAGCTAGAAAAGAAGCTAAACGCCGCAGCTGCGCAACTACACAGGTGGTTTAAGGAGAACGGACTGGTGCTCAACCTTAATAAAACGCACTACATGCATTTTGACCTTTCAGGGAGGCACCTAAAACAAATTAGTGTGAATGTTGAGTGTGCCAAAATTGAGCAAGTAGAGCACACCGGCTTTCTCGGCTTCGAACTAGACAGGAGCCTGACCTGGGAGACCCACATAAACAAAGTGTGCGGGAAGCTGAGCGGAGCGTGTTTCGCTCTCAAACGGCTTGCCAAAGTACTACCGAGTGAGGTGGTAAGATCGTGCTACTTCGCCACGGTTCACTCATTACTCCAGTATGGAGCTGAGCTATGGGCGGGGGCAGCTGAGTGGAAGCGAGCTTTTGTTTGCCAAAAGCGAGCCGTCCGCATAATAGCACGCATCCCGACTGACGAATCAGCTAAACCTTTCTTCATTTCGCTGAATATACTTACACTACCATCTATAGTGATAATGCAGGTGGCTATTTATGTGAGAATTAACCTTGAATCATACAAAGTGATGGGGCAAGCACTATATGAATCCCAACAGCGTACTACTCGTCACAGGAATAGGCTCTTACCTGTGAAACGAACGCTGACGAAGTCCGCCAAGTTGACCCATGTCATGGGTACTATGATCTATAACAGACTGCCCCGAAATGTCATTGAAGCATCTAACTTGACCATATACAAGGCAAGACTAAAGCGGTGGCTTGTCAGCCAGGCGTTCTATGATATAGAGAAAGAATTCATGACGCTAAAAGTAACTACATACTGTTAGTATGAAGCTTTATAATTATGTAATTAATTTTATATTATTACTATTTTCTGCAATTGTAATTAGAATGATTTGTACAATTTAATTAATTTATTTTAGTTTTTATTTTGAATGAGCATAATCGAATTTATATTGTATTAGAAATTATTAAATTATTATTTGATGTAATTATATGACGTGTACTAAAATGTATCAATAAATGAGTATGAGTATGAGTATTTCCGATTTCACAATTGGTCCCATAGTAAAAATTAATTATGAGCATATACACCTCTGAATTCCTAATAACTTCAACGCTAACGATCTGATTTTTTTCTAAGTGGAAATTATTGCGTCAATTCATTATTACAGCATTTATTCAATTACGTATAACGGTCAGCTACTCGTAACAAGAATTCCCAATAGTCATAAACAAGAGCCTTCAAGAAAATCACGGCAGATCTTTGATCGTCACGAACTCTATCAATTCGGTGTATTTAGGCCTTCGCCAGGGTTTATACGGGTTGACGGTTTAATAAATATATTGAAACTACATATACGCAAACTATGGCAGGGTGAAAAGGGAAACTGTAAATTTTCTTTCCTCCCTGGAAAATAAGTTTCCTTTTGTAATAAATAAAATTCCGCAAACGCAATAATGCGAAGTAATTTGCTTTTATATTTTCAATTCGAAAATTGGACGGTTTCTAGGTGTGCTCAAAATGATATTCGTGTTGGGAAGAAATTTTATAACTAAAATATTTAGGTGTAGTTTTGAGAGAAGATCTTCTCTAAAAACGATAGATTTTCAGAGATTTACCTACTTTTCAGAAAACCTAGTTTAAATACCAAATTTTACTAAGGTAGGTATCCATAAAATAAGACTGCCCATTATGCTATATCTATGAGAACTTTACGTTCATCAAAAATAATAAAATCTTCTTCAGTGACCTAAAGTCGAATCGTACCGATCGGTCCAGAGAGCAAAACACAAATATGACATCTGTATACCTCAATTTAATAATGTCATGTTCTCAAATAGCGCATATGCTAGTACAGTGTTACTATCATTCTTATATGGCTATTAAAATCTAAAACTGTTTACCTATACATATAAAAGTATTAGAAGGAAATAGCTTAAAGTCCTGGCTGGTTTCAAAAGTCTTCTATTCTATAAAATAATATTTTGAAAACCACAAATTAATTAGGTACCTTCGGTTTATCCAATTTATAAAGTGGTTTAAATTGTATTATGTAAATCTAGCTTAGGACTCTTTATAAAATAAGTGTACCTATTAATATTGTACGCTCGAAATGGGCTCGATGTTTGAACTTTTAAATTTTAAGTAACATTCATTTTGTACATAGCTAAGCAATAAAGTTTATTTATATTTCACTACGGCTATTAAGTATAAAGAGTATCTACTATATTTTTTCTTTTTCTTGTTACTTATGTGAAAGTATGTAAGCTTTATTTGGTGCCAGTAAAATTATTTATTATTATATCACCCGTTTATTTTATGTTTATGGTGTTTAATACAGTTCTAATTATTCCCATTGGATTTAATAATTCAGATTTAACGAGTGCCTAATTCGTCCATTCATTAGCACGATTGGAGCAGATAGCGTCAAGGACCGACCTCATAATTAAAGCACTGCGTAATATTCCCTTTGTCTTTACGAGTATTATCTTCCCTAAGCCTCGCGCCTCTAATAAAAAACAATGATATTGTATACTATGGATTCTGAATCAACCAACCTAAAACTGCTCCTGGAGACGACGTAAATAAGAAAAATGGTAAGGATCCCTAATTTTTTGGAAAATATAGTATAGCGGTGTTCGCCGGGGAAGCTAGTGTAGCTTTCTAACAGCTAAAGAATTTTCCAAATCGGTACACGGAGCCTACTCATGCAAGCAATCAAATATTTCATGTTTATAATATTGGTATAGGTCTATTGGTAATAACATAACTCATTACATTGAAGATAAAACTTATTCCACTCAGCAGCTTAGGTACGTTTACCTCGTCACTCAAAAAAATATAATAATACGTCAGTCATGGATCAGTCACAACTTACCAAAATTATGTGATCGATTTAAAAATCATTTAATATGAACACCATAAACTTTAATGCATTAAATTAACCATTTATAAAGCATTTACTTGCTACACAAATTTGTAAAATTTACATAAAAATCGACAACATGGATGATTTTTCTAATTTGGAAAAAGTCATAGTGCGGGAGCTCTCCTGTCGTTTGTGTTTGTGTACCGACGTCGTAAAATTGAAACCCCTCAGCGCTGAGGTCAAGAGGAAGTTAAAGAGACTATTCGAAATCGTGGTAACCATAATTACATCTTCTTTTAACTTTACACACCAATTACAGACAGATTTTTCGATCTGTACTTACCTACTCCAAAATTTAATTATTTGTATCGCGATTGCATTTCAGTGGGACGAATTTAATGTAGGTATATTACTTACTAGGATAAATATTACAATACCTATATAAATTTGTCTAAGCTATAGGTTGTCCCTATTATTTATTTATTTGGGTATAAGATTGCCTTATAATATGTCTATTTCAGTACCTATCCAATAAAACAATTTACGTACATTTGGCTTCGTGATTTACCAAGATTTCATTGGAGTTTACTGATCCCGAGTATTGATACTTATAGAGAAGGATTTAAAATCATCATGATTGTTAACTTGGAAATTAAACTACAGATTCCGATACTCATTTTCTGTTTTCCTAAAATCATTCGTCTTTCCAGGTTCGCACAGATGATTCGCTTCCAAAAGCTATATGCCACGATTGCCTTCAACAAGTCGCAGCTTTACATTTATACACAGTCAAAGTAGACAAGACCCAAAAGTTTCTCGAATTCCACAAATTGAAACAACTCGAAGAAAAGCGCGAAATCGTATCACCTGAAACCAAATTACATCCAATTATAGCAGCTTTATCAGGTCACATGTTAGAAAATCCTCTGACACCGCCATCAGACCAGCAGCAAGGAGATTCAAAAGCGAACAAACATAAAAGCAGTGCAAAAAAAAAGTCCGTCGCAGAATTAAAATTCATGGAAGCATTAACTCTGGAAGAGTTCGCAAATGCGGAAAAGCTGGACAAAAAATTACTAAGTAGTTCGACTACCGCAAACCAACCGCCTTCATTGCTAGAGAGCAGAAAGGAGTGTCTGTCCGAACCTATACCCACCGATTTGGCAACCGATACTCTCGACCCAATAGTTCTCGTCGACGGGCGACCGGCGAGGCAGGGCGCCGCACTTGACAAACAAATCACGTTGTTCTACAAAATGGAATGCTGCATTTGCCACGAAAAAGGATTCCACTTCAGATCCCTGATGAGGCATTACAAAGACCGACACGGTGTACCAGGTTACGTCACCTGTTGCGATAAAAAGTTCCACTACTTTTATCCGAAAAAGATCATTGAACACATGGCGTTCCATCTTCAGCCGAACATATTTATGTAAGAAACTTTTCAAAATTATGTTTACTTTGTAAGAATAAAATGGTTTAGAATTATATTGGGAACGTGTGAACTAACTAGCTTATGTTATATCATCCGCAGGTGTGCCAGCTGTCACCAAAATTTCCAAACATCTCAAGAACTGAACGAGCACCAAAGCAACGGCGGTCGATCCGAAGGCAAAATCGTGTGCCCCAGATGTTCGGAACGGTTCCCCACCTACCACGAGCTAGGGTGGCACTTAATCACGCATCGCACGGATAAGCTGCAGTGCGACTATTGTGGGAAGATGTGAGTACAATTTCTTTACGAGAAATATTATATCTAGTTAGTAGGGCATGTATCTTCTCGAAGTTACATCTGAATACTGTGGTTACACCTGGACGAAATCGACACAAAACAGGGGTGATTGGTGAAAGAGTTGGACTCAGTACTGATTGGACATAAGCTGACAATGATGTCGAGCAGGCGAAGGCTTGATGTACGCATGAGTAATATTTTTAGGATATAATATGGAACTATGTTCAGTCTGTTCTTTCATCAACTTTTCAGATACTCAGTAAAAAGACTTTACAGTAAAAAAATATTGTGAATAATTCTTACTAATTTGTTTGTTACTCTTATACACATCAGCAGAGGGACCAACTAAATTTTTTGCAATCCTATGTATAGTTAGTAAAGGTCACGCAGTGTGTCATAGGCCATGGGCGACTTTTTATTCCGGAACAATAAAACGGTTATTCACAAAAACCAAAATGTTGCGGGGGAAGCCGTGGGCTTCCGCTAGTGTTTTTTAAACTTCATTTTTATCACTTTTCTACTTATGAATGCTGACGCATGTAGTCCATCAAACCGCATAGTAATATGGCATCCTCTTTCAAGGGACTATATTAGATTTAAAAAAAAACAGTATTTAAAAGAATATCTTTAACACCACATCAGGTTGAAGCATCACCACAGAAAGAAGACTGTCAACCGCATGGAAGACGTGATCCTCTGTTCTACATGTATACGCACGTTAAGAAATATCGAAAAACACGAAAAAGAAATCGTAAGTACGTTATTGTATGAATTAATAATACAAAGGATAAGTAGATTTTCACGATGAATAGTAGGCAACGCAACGGTAATGTCTAAGGAGTTGTAGTTGTCCTCTTGCCATCAGGAGGCCCGACATTTTGTTTGCCACAAATTGTAATTTAAATAATCGGCCAAGTACGAGTCAGACTCGCGCACGGAGGGTTCCGTACTGTATGGGAGCCCCGCTTAAATACCTATTTATTTTATTATTTATTATTGAAGTGAATGTAAAACTAAATATTCTGTGAAAATTTCAAGCATCTACCTGTTACCATTATTAATATAGAGCGAAAAACGTCTAAAAATGCAGGTTTGTTGTATGGGAGCCCCCCTTAAATATTTATTTTATTTTGTTTTTAGTATTTGTTGTTATAGCGGCAACCGAAATACATCATCTGTGAAAATTTCAGCTGCCTAGCTATCATGGTTCATGAGATACAGCCCGGTGACAGACGGACAGACAGACTGACAGACGGACATCGAAGTCTTAGTAATAGGGTCCCGTTTTTCCCTTTGGGTACGGAACCCTAAAAAAATACCTACTGATGAGATTACGCCACCTGCCACTTGACAGCCTGCTTAACAGTAGCAAAAACCGGAGCCCACAATTTAACATGTCATCTGAGACAAGGTAGTGCTAAACTGCAAACACTAGGTATAGGCCGAATCACACAAGTCGGATGTGAAGTTGGCTACAAGCTGCGCAATATCCAATCAACGCGCAGCTTTAAGCGAGCTTCAGTCAGGATTGGATATTGCGAGGCTTGTTGCTAACTTCATATCCGCCTACTTGTATGATTCGGCCTATATCCGTGGTTATGGACACTCACTGCACCAAACATTATTGTACTTCAGTGTTAAGTAGAAAATACCCAAGCTAATCAAAGTAAACTAATCTAGTAGACATGATAACTGGGTAAAAAAATATATTATAATTAGTTCGTGAGTTAAATTATCAAAAAATATTGGAAACGTTTTTTTTTATTTTGTCAATCAAACAACAAAATTAAATGACAAAGATAAACCTTGGCAAAGTTAGGGTCGTGACGTCATCTATCGCGCAGAAAACTATGTAAGGCACTTGTGACGTCACGCGGAACTTTACCAGGCTATATCTTCATCAATTTTTGTTTAATTGACAAAAGAAGAAATACATGTCTAATATTTTTTTAAGTCTATCTGACGGACTAATTATATTTATAGTCATCATGCGTATTGTAATAAAATTGTCTCTATAATGGTTGCAGAAGGATAAAGTAAAACCGAAAAACAACGACGCAGCCACAATTCAAAAGTATCAGAAATTCAGACAAGCCATGGGCCTTTCGGGCGACGAAGACGGATCCACTGACTGAGGCACAAACATAAAAATAGCAACTTCACAAAATAAGATAAAGTTCAAAGTGTCAAATGTATCAAATAAAAAGTCCCGTTAATTCAACTCAGTTTATTTATTAACTAGCTTAAAAGCTAACCATTCGTTTCCTACAATTTAATATTATACCTATTGGTTAAAAGAAAGTATATTGAGAGTATAAAGCCATGTATTCACTGCGCAACAATGTTTCGGATACAGAGTTTCTGAAACATCACGTAGATGTTTCCAGGAACTAATTTGTATCCGTGTTCTACACGGTAGTGTTTAGAGAAACAAAATAATTGTCTCTGAAACATTATTTTTTGGCTTTAACTTCTTAATTCACTGAGCAACAATTGTTTATAAAAATCGGCCAAGTGCGAGTCAGACTCGCACACGAAGGATTCCGTACCGTGGGGGAGCATTCCTCTTGCCGTTATTAATAGCGAGCAAAAAAACTCATGAAAATCACGTTTGTTGTATGGCAGCCCCTCTCAAATATTTATTTTATTCTGTTTTTAGTATTTGTTGTTATAGCCGCAACAGAAATACATCATCTGTGAAAATTTCAGCTGCCTAGCTATCATGGTTCATGAGATACAGCCCGGTGACAGACAGACAGACGGACAGACGGACATCGAAGTCTTAGTATAATAGGGTCCCGTTTTTACCCTTTGGGTACGGAACCCTAAAAACTGTATCAGAAACAAAATCTACGTGTTTCTGAAACAAAAATAATGTTTCAGAGAAAATTATTTGGTTTCTGTAAACACTACGTGTTTATCGGTATGTTTCGGTGCTCCCCGTCGAGATGTTTCAGAAACTGTGTATCCGAAACAATGTTGCTCGGTGAATACATAGCTTAAAGAAAAAATAATTTTTATGAAACTTTTCACCTTTAGAAGTAACCATTTTTAATTAACAATCCATGAACTTTATTTTATACATTTTAGTATAATTGAATTTCAGATAAATTGCTTATTTTCCCAGATAAATTCTGAATGAAACTGGGAATCATCAAAATATAAAATAGCAGACTGCTGCTTGTAATAGAGATTATTGGTTGACTAAAATTCAATAACACAAACAAGATGATTCACAAAAAGTGTCGAATTACAAAAATTATAGGCCAGTTGCCTAATATATGAAATTAGTCCATCAGTTAGATAAAAAATATTGTGCCAGCACTCGCCTCAACTTGAGAAAGATCGCGGAATGCGATCGAAACTATAGTCGAACCACATGTAATGACTATGAAATTAAACGTGAGTGCATGCACGCATTCCCGTTATATTAAGTATTAAAATGTGTGTAAACCACGTTATTTTCCATGATAACATACCTAACACATTAAAATTCCGCGTGACGCCACACTCACACAGTGCAAAACTTATTGCTACGGCGTGACGTCACAAGCCCGAACTTTAACGATCTTAGTAATTTTTTGCTTGATTGAGTAAAGAAAAAATAATTATCCATTTTTTTAGATATTCTAACCGACGGACTAAGCCTAGATAAACCTTTTATTCAGGCATCACACCTATTTGTGATGGGTGCTTGTCCACACACTAAGTCCAGCTTGCTTTTATCAATACACATAAATCAAAATATCATACATACATTTCACAAACTTAACCTACCTCATCTACCTATCCTTTATTGCTAACAGGAATACAGGGTGGAAATCTGGACGACAGAGTTATTTTAAATTATCAATGTAATCATCATTATGAACAACTTTTTCAATGACAGCAACCCTAAAGGCCAGGAAAAATAATCAATAGATTTTGTCGAAAGGCGATGAACTTATGCTATTGCACAATTCTTTCGCGTTTTCGGAGTTGGTCTTTAGTTAAAGTTGGTATTGACCGGATCAAGCTTGGCGACTGTGATGTTAGCTTCAAGCTGCGGATAACCCAATCCTGACTGAAGCTTACCTAACAGCTGCGCGAGGATTGGGTTTCCCGCAGTTTGTATCTAGCATCATAGCCGCCAAGATGCTTGATTTTAAAACTTATCCGAAAACCGGATACAACTCACGATTATATTTGAATCGAGCCGCTATGTATGAGTGCGTGGGCGTCCGTCGTCGGGGGCGCGCGTATTCCCTAATGAAGGAGTACTATGTACTCTGAAACCGGTCGGGCGCTTAGCGGCTCGACCGTTCAAATATAATCGTGAGTTGTATCCTTTTTTCATATAAAGGAGATATTGCAAATATGCATAGAAATTGGGCCACTAAGGGGTACAGTATTTCATAATTTGCTTTGTTTCTTTCGGAAAATGATTTTCCCGTTATTTTTTACAATAACAGTGTCCATTAAAAGTAATTTCGTGTATTCGGGTATTAAGGTTACATGTGACCAAAATGACAGTAATTCAATGACTGAACAAAAATCAAATTGGAAAATGTGAAATTACTCATAAATTAAGCATTTGATGCGGTTGTTTTACTCTGCGCATTTATTTATCATAGTTAAACGGATTTTTTGAGCTACTGTACCTAGTCAGAGCCCATTTTGCATTATCTCCTTTTAATAAGGAATCCTCACGCTAGTTTTAATAAAGTTTTATTTTGTAGTTTGTTTGCTACAGTAAAAGTTGGTCATAATGATGTGTACAATATTTTACCAAACTTCCAGCGTCTAAATTTACATCCAATATATTAGAAATACTAGAATTTACTTACTGCTTTATGCGCAAGCCGAAAGGGTGTGATTAAGACCATCATTATGAACAACTATTAAAATAGGGCCAGGCTGGGATTTGAGAAAAAAATGTACTATCCGTAAATGTAAATTTCGAGTTGGCCCATAAGCAAAATTTGTTCATAATGATGGCCTGAATCACCTCTTGTCGGCCCAGTACACCAGTTCTGGATAATAATTTAATCCAACCTCCGTTTCTTGACCAGCGATCCGAGCAGGTCGGAGATGGCGGGCAGGTTGTTCGTCTGATCGTTAGCGCCGGTGTTGAGGTTCGCCAGGGGAATGGTCAGCTGGTTGGTGGAGCCTTTGCTCTGGCCTTTCATGTTTCGGTGCTGGGGGAAGCTTGGCATAAGCTTCGGGTCGCAGGCTGGAAGGGAAATATCACAATTATTATTAGTTTATCAAGTAAAAATGCAGAGTTTCGAGATACAAAGAGACGCCCATAACTTTTCTTATCTAAGGAATTTGACGTTATGTCACATACACCTTGTTCCTGAATAAAGACAATGATTGCGGTCAAATTCTATAGACATTTTTGTAGACTTCTCTTTCCTCATTGACAAATGCAGAAAAATCATGTGGGGTGATGATGGCAAAAATAAATCTATTTGGTGCTAATTTGTAGGTGACTTCTTGTCCACATACTTAAATGTCAATGAGTAATGATATGATATTGTCGAACCATTCTTTTAAATATAAAGTTAAAGGAGCAAGTTTAAAAAGTGTAGATAGGGGTAGAGAGGAAAAAATTTGCCCGTAAAATACCTACATTTTTGTATTTTGTTAGGTATTTTATTTAACTTAGTATTTGATAAGGGATGAAATATATGAGACCGGGCCGGCCAAGGGACTGGCCCGGTACGGTACGACGCACGTTCTATAAATTTTTGTAGTGGCCCGTACGACGCCCGGACGTCGGACCCCATCCGGGCCCGTCCCTTGGTCGGCCCGGCCTAATATAAATCATCCTTAAGCCGTTGTAGCCGAGGTAGTGGTAGTAACCGACCGTGGTAGAGGTAGTAACATCCGCCTTTTAATCGTGAGGTCGTGGGTTCAAATTCTAATCCTGTACCAATGAGCTCTTTGTAATTTATGTACGGAATTTCACGTGAACGAAAACGTCGCGAGGTACCTGCATACGTCCCTAGAAGAAATTCGATGGCGTATGTGAATCCACCACCCCGCACTGGGCCAGCGTGGTGGATATGGCCGAATCACCTTTCGTGGGTAGGTTAACTTTCTTATTTCCTACTTTGATTTAACTAATGCACATTAAACATATACCCAAAATTTTGTCTTTCGTTTATTTACTTGTTTTAAAAAAAGCAAACAACTCAAACGACTAAAGCCGTTCTTGATACAATTTGTTAAAAAACAATCTGTTGTGGGCAATTTGGCAACATGAATATGAAGTGGTGCAAATCTAATTTAATGGTTGAGCTGGTTACCTCATTGAGCTGAGCAAAAGAAAATTTCTCTATAATATAAGTCACACTCACGTAAAGGTTGCTCCTTGAAATATGAGCTCTGTAGACACTCTTCGGCAGTGGCGCGCTTGTTGGGGTCGTACATGAAGAGGAAATTAAGAAGTCGTAGCCCGGCAGCCGACAGCCAAGGGAATCGCTGTTTTAAGTTGTTGTACGGCTGTTGCTTTAGAGTGAAGTTCTGAAGTGCCGGCAAAGCGCTGAAGTCGGGCCAGATCGCGTCCGACGGCGTGCCTGAAAAAAAATAAAATTATATTCATAGCAATTGTTTTGCGACGTGGTAACACGTCTGCCGGAAAAGTAAAACTAGCACACCAACAAGTCTTTACGGCGAATATGCGGATCCGCACCGCAAAACATGACATGACAAGAGTGTCAATGACTATAAATTGTAATTGTAATATCCTGACATTATCTAGGTATTTTGACATTATATAACTAAATCCATTGACATTAAAGACCGGAACGCGGCGGTGATGGAGGCCCTGAGCGGTATAAGTAGTTATTTGGAAAATAATAAATAATTAATTTAATCGTAGTTTAAAATCGTATTTAAAGAGAAAGAAAATTAGATTTAGATTCATTTTAGTGTCCTCTTGTAAAGCCTTTAGTTATAAGCAATATTGTTCAAATCATTTAAAAAAAAAATGTAAATCTTAAAAAGCACAGAACCTGGAGTCTGTGGAGTGTAACATTCAAATAAAAAAAAAAAATCCATTGACATTATCATACTTTCAACATTAATTTACCAATAATTCTATTGTTTAATAATATGTTAACGTAAACGTCTTGCGCCTATTTAGGTAGAAGCTAGAGAGCATAATAATAACTTAAAGGTTTGTATTTCACCTAGTTTTACAGACAAATAAATCATTCATTCATTCAAAAGTAGCAGGAAAAGTCAATCACCATTTGATGGACATATTATGCGAGTCTTACGGCGTACGGTCAGAGCTGCGAAACGTTGCATACGATTTCATACAACGATTCATGAATGCAGCACCGCGGTTCAAATATCCAGAACTTTACCGTCTTAATACAAAAGATTTACGCACGCTTTAAACAATGTTTAACAACAATGTTTAACAGTACAAATTGCACGGTTAAATAGTGTTTAAAGTGTGTTTAAATCTTTTGTGGTAAGGCGGATTTTCTTTGTCGGACATCCGTATACCGAATTCGATCTTGGAGTGAAAAGAAATCTTACCAAGCAAGTCCACAATCAGCTCCAACTGCTCGATCTCCGTCCTGCCAGGCAGTAGCGGCTTGTTAGCCAGCAGCTCGCCCAGGATGCAGCCGGCGGCCCACATGTCGAGCGCCGGGGTCTGTTTAGGAGACTGAAGGAGCAGCTCGGGCGCGCGGTACCAGAGCGTTACCACACGAGGAGTGGCGCACCGGGCGGCCGCGCCGAGCCATCGTGCGAGGCCGAAATCCGCTGAAAATAGTGGTTTTCATTCATATAAAAAAGTGAAGTTCGTATAGCTTTCTAAACCTCGGGTCAAAGCTTGAAACCCGGTTAATTTTCGAATCGGGGTTATTTTTCGGTTCCGTTCTAATTAAGGTTAATCTTAAGGGCTTTTGTTCATATCGGTTGAACTGAATAAGCCAGTTTAGAACAGTTCTTCCCACCCGCGCGCCCCATTCTTCATACCTTCAATGGGCCACGTGACGCGAGAGCAAGGAACGAGATAGCGCGTGGAATTAATAAATAAAAACTGCAGAGGGTTGATAGACATTGGTAGTGGGCTTGAGCATTTGTATTATCTTTAGACCTTCAGGGGTCTGTGCATGATCCAATTGCTTTTTATCTAGTAGTTTAAGTATATAGTAATTTTAGTATTTAGCTTAGTATTGTATAGTCTGACCGTTTAACTGAGTCTTCCCCTGTGGGGTACAGGTCCGCGGGGGCCCGCCGCCCACACCTATCTGTCTCTTTTGTCGTGTACCCCCGCGCCCCTGTACCGCGCGGGCGACGACTAAGTTAAGCGGTCAGACAGATAGTATTGTATTTTGTTGTATTTAAAACTTGATATCAACTTACCAATTTTAACACATCCCTTATCAGTCAGCAACAAGTTGGATACTTTCAGATCTCTGTGCACTATAAAATTGGAGTGCAGGTACTTGAGGCCTTTCAACACTTGCAGCATCAGGCATTTCACTTGAGATTCGGTGAATGGTGAAGACATGTTATCTAAGAGTGACGCCAAGTCTTGTTCGCAGTATTCCATTGACAAAAAGATACTGGAATGAGAAAGAAATAATTTTCATTTGTGTTAATGAATTGAAAAATGAAAATGTTTACTGTCCAGACTTATGTCCATAATAATCGGCAAAGTACGAGTCGGACTCGCGCACGGAGGGTTCCGTACTGTATGGGAGCCCCCCTTAAATAATTATTTTATTTTAATTTTATTATTTATTATTGAAGTGAATTTAAAACTAAGTATTCTGTGAAAATTTCAAGCGTCTACCTGTTACTATTATTAATATAGAGCGAAAAACGTCTAAAAATTCAGGTTTGTTGTATGGAAGCCCCCCTTAAATATTTATTTAATTCTCTTTTTAGTATTTGTTGTTATAGCGGCAACAGAAATACATCATCTGTGAAAATTTCAGCTGCCTAGCTATCATGGTTCATGAGATACAGCCCGGTGACAGACGGACAGACGGACATCGAAGTCTTAGTAATAGGGTCCCGTTTTTCCCTTTGGGTACGGAACCCTAAAAACAAATTATAAAACATGACATAACTTAATTTATAGAATAAGATTGATATGAAAAATTAAACAATAATAATAATTGAAAATAAACTTAAAATTATCTATGAAATGGGAGGGTCGTATGCTCTCCAAATTTTTTGTAAGGGACTGAGGCTAAAGGAATAAGTGAATAAGAACTCTATTTGGCTCAGCTTAACAGCTCTAGGAGCACTTACACACACCCACATGTTGCACAGCTGACACAACAAATCTTGCACTGCACAATGATTCGCCAAGTTCGATTCAGCCACACTATGGTAATGGCCACATATTTTGTACATTTTCTCCAGCATCAACCAAAGTCAACCGAACAAGCACTTATTACTCCACTTACTGCTTCAGACAGTGAAGGAAAAAATTGTGAGCTAACAGCATGTCTGAGCTTTCAGCTTGTTCTTATAAATGAGATGTCAAAATTGCTGACACACTACTACTGCAACTGAAGACGACAGGATGGGCTACATTTATATTCATTTTCGTAACAATTTGATACACAATCATTAATTATTGCATTTTATTTATTAGTAGATAATGTAGTTTTAGCTTATGTTACATAGTGTTGTATTTTAACAATAATCCAGTAATAAACAAACCTTTCTAACGATCTGCCAACAAGAACTTCTTTGAGTTGCACAATATTTTCATGTCGGCAAGCCATCAATACTTGTATCTCCCGGAGGCCACTGAGCGGAAGCCCATCCTTTTCAACATCCATTCTCACCTTCTTCAAGGCAACTATGTTACCATTCAGTTTATCTTTTGCTCTATCTGTAAAATAAATTAGGTAGGTTTAAGGTAAAGTACAAATAAAGATTAAATTTAAAAAATCATAAAAACCCAACGCTATAAGATAAGACTCCTACTGTAGCTAACGAGCCGAGAACTTTGAAATGGCTAAAACCGATTTTGATTAAACTACTAAAAAGAAACTCTTGACTAATTCACCTTATAAAAAAAAGAAAAACATAATCGTTTCATCCGTTTGGGAGCTACGATGCCAGAGACAGCCAGACACACACACTTAACTTATAAGACCCCGTCGTTTTTGCGTCGGGGGTTAGTGATAAAACAAGATACTCTCAAAAAATTAAGTCATAGTTTAACTTACACACAATTCCATAGGTACCTTCGCCGATACGGTTTATTTTCTCAAATTCGCCTACAAACCGGCATCTTCCCAGCTGAAATGAAAACGATTTCTCTTACTGTGAGTCTGTGATAACGATTTGAAAAATGATAAGATGATTGTTTACATTATAGGTTATGTTTACATACAATGTCCTTTTCAGGTATTTCCATTGTTTTTCCAGTTCGGAATGAAATTAGGACACCTTTCCGAGCGGCGGGGCCAGTAGGATCAACAACATCTTGGCTTGAAGGAGGCTTTTCTGAATCTGCAATGTTTATTTACATAAAAATGCCGCAAATCCCGAAAATACGTATGAACTGTGCAGATATCAAGTGCATTTTTCTTATACAAAAATGTTTACTTACTTGTACTCATTTCTAGAGTCTTAAAGAAGATATTTCAGAAATAATTGTTTCAGAAAAACAATTTATTTGTTAACCTCAAACAAAACAACGAAATCCACACAAAATCAAAAATCAATGGAAGCAAAGCGTGAATGAAAAGAATCATTGAACAAAGAACGATAGAATTTACAAATGAGTATGGAAATGACTCACTTCCGGCGAAAGTAAATCATAGACAAAGACGGTGCTACCATGACAAATAATTTTGTGCTGCAAAATGCGTGGAGGGAGAATAGGTGGAGAAGTTACTATAACTCGCGTATCGCCAGCGTGGTAAGAAGGGAGCGGGGGAGATGTTACCGGGTGGGTAAGACGTGAGCTCTCTGCTCCGCATACCCCTGTCACCCACCCGGTAACATTTCCTCTTGCTCCCTTCTTACCGCGCAGGCGATACGCGAGTTAAGCGGTGGGTGAGACGTGAGCTTTTTTAATTTGTTGTATTTTGATAATTTTTAGGTTTGTTTTAAAATGAATTTTAATTTTTAATAAATAATTCTATAATATTTTTAATATTCTATAATTTTATAATTCTAGAATTATAATATTATTAAAAGTATTGTTATCGGACGTTTTCAAGAACATGTAGTGTGTCTACGAAATAAAGAGAATTTGACTTTGACTTTGACTTTGAGCTCTCTGCTCCGCGTACCCCTGTCACCCATCTGGTAACATTTCCCCCTGCTCCCTTCTTACCGCGCAGGCGATACGCGAGTTAAGCGGTCGGCCTTTAGCATATAGGTGAGAAAAAAGATGCGCTATTCATACTTAGATACCTATATACACGTTGTTATGATTTTATCATATTTAGACTGTAGATAATAGAAAAAACCTGCATAATACTTACTAATATAAGTGATATAAAATAGGTAATAGTCCATAAATAGGTATGTTGATTTATTTAAGCATCTCATCGAAAATTCAACGGTAGTTTTTGGTGCGAAATATATTATGTCTGGCATCGACGGCGATGTCTAGGCCGTGTGTCAAAGACAGAAAAAAAGGGTACGCAAACAGAGACAAAATAAAGATATTAGTTTCGGTCACACTTTCTTAATTACACATCGCGCCCTCGTACTTTTGTAAAAAAATATTAATTTTTTAGTGTCCGGTCTACTTAATTTATACTTCACGATGGCAAAAAGAGTGCCATCTGTATCTCTGTGGCTGTGGACTGCACTGCGATAAATCAAAGGAGCTATGGCGCCTATGGCCAATCAAATGGTCCATGAGAAATAAGAATGCCGAAAAATCTTTGGAAGAGATTATTCAGTTGTCTAGCATCTTTTCTTTGGAAGAGAAAATTCATAAATATATTTCTTATTTTTCCATTAATCCGGATGGTTCTCCCTCATGGAACTACCCCTACTATACTACCGATATGCGGGTGTAGGCGCTGCTGTGACTGTGACCTAATCATCCACTAATCTCAAATCTTAATTTCAAAAAAAATCCGTGCTTTGTGATTGGTAGAACATTAAGCTGCAGCCGCGCCCGCAGCTGTCTGAGGGTAATGCGGCAAACATTTTAGATGGTAACCCTATTTTGACAGTTCTGAATCTGAGTTAATCAAAGGGTGCGTTCCAAAACAGGCAATATTTACTCGGTAAAGGGTGAAATTCGCTCGATGCTGGTTCCGAAACGCAACGGTGAATTTCACTCTAGTGTCTTGGAACGCCTGCGACAGAGTGAAATTCCACCTGACAGTTGAAAAATTCACCCTGGTAAAATCAGAGTTGAATTTCACTCGGCTGTCAAAACTGACACGAAGAGAGAAGTTATTTGAAAACAAGTGGTTGATGAAAAATTAATTCAAATTCGTGATTAATTCCAATCCACACCAAACTAGCTGTTCTGCAACGGCAAAATATTATATGCATTTTAGATAAAGATGAAACAAGTTATTACATAAAAGTTGATGTTGTTGTTAATTAAAGATCTTTTTCGAACCTATATCCTCGATCGGCGCGCGAAATTTAAATTCTCTTCAACTAGAAATTATCAGCGTAGTACAGTTTTGTGTACAGACTGATAACTATTTCGGTTTTTTATGTATGTAAACGTCAAAACTACTTATTGTCACACCAATTAGTCTTCATATTCGTAAACTTAACATGAGTACAGTCCGTTCACAGGTACTTCCCCTGTGACACCCGTCACTATGTCTCTTTCTAACCTGTGAAAGTGTGTAATGACTAGACAGAGACAGTGACAAATTTCAGAGGCAAAACAACTGTGAACATACTGTAATATATCTCCACATGACATAAAACCTAAGAGAAATTAAATTTCGCGCGCCGATCGAGGCTATTGCAGGTGCTACCAGAGCTTTTGTGCGATTTAAACGCACGACAGATCGAAAAGTAACATTATCCTAGAAAAAAGACGTTATCCATAATAAGTACCTATTTACAGAAGAATTTTTACTGTAAATATTTATACCATTTTAGGAAATGATGACCCACAAAATTAAAAACAAAAAATCAACCATGTCAAAAAAGTAACGGTAAGAAAACAAAAGGAATATTTATTGCATAAATGGTAGCACTTAGGCAACTCTTTTTAGCTAAGATCGTTCCAAAACATAATTCACTCCGTGTGATTTTCACCCGCTTGAGCCTAGTTCCGAAACCAAAATTCATCCGGTAAAATTCACTCGACAAACAGCTAAATGTTTTGGAACGCAGCCAAAATAGCCAGTGCGATCAGCTGACAGCTGACAGCTGATAATTCTCATTCGATAATTCTCAGTCTTTTGAAAATATTAAAATTCATGAATTTGTTTATAAAACATCTCGGATTACCTAAAAGTATACTCGGCTGACAAGTTTTCATTATTTTAGTCCATGTTTCATTCATATCATGGATCTCTCTACTAAAGTTATCGGATCTATAGGCAAGTTTTGGAGGACGAGTGTGTAAGTTATAAAACCGAATGTATTGGTTTGGTTTATTTTGCTATCTTTTGTATTATTGATCATTGCATTACTATACTTCCTTGCACCCCATACATTGTTTTGTCTTGAACAGCTTTGTAAAGTCGCAATAACGTACTTTATCTGAATGCTTGTGTATGTTAGGTAACCTCGCACTCCTTTGAAATGATCACTTGATTTGAGTTGCCAACCAGAGATGAGAGTTCCACGGAGACTAAGTCCGAAGCTCAAGTCAAAGATTTCGTAAGTTTTTTTTGTTTCATTGACATAGGTACCTATTTTATTTGTTTTTGTTTGCATGACTACCAACTCAATACACATGTAGGTTCCAAAGAGTATAATAATATAGAGGGAAGTTAGGTACCGACTTCAGATGACTTCCGCGGGCGTTATGCAAAAAAGCGCTTTTTTTTGCGTTTTCTGATCATATCGACTTCTAGTTCTTTTTAAATGTCCAGTCTGCAGAATGCTGACAACTTAGTTTATCACACCATCAATCACACTTGCACTTATCACACACTATCAAACTTTCCTTCAAAAAGTCTTTAATGGTTTAAACATTACATGTGATTGATTTTAAATGACATACTTTATTTGTTTAATTTATCTAATAAAAGAGAAGAACAAGCCCATTGAATTGTTAGCTAGTAGCCTAGTTAGCTAGGGCTAGCACCCTATCTAACAATTCAATAATTTAAAAGCAACGTAAAAAGTGTTCTGTCTATCAAATGCCTAAAGTGAAAAAGAAACAGAAATATGCTAATTAGCTATTATAATGGCACCTCCATAATTGGGCCTAATGGGCTTGTACAAACTTACCTGGCCTATACATACCTACTTACTTGTTGAATTGTTATATTTGTAATAAGAATTTTTCAACACAGGATTGTAATAGCACTTTGTAAATTTATCTTGATAGTTATAAAATCTCCGATCGGTCTGTTACAATAACTTATCGTATTAGCAATTATGAAATAACTTAAGTTGTGTTTTCTCACCTCCTGAAACACAGACATAAATGATATTGATATATTTTATTTTAGATTAATTTAAAAAACTATTTTAGTATAATAATATTTCATGCAATAAAAGCATTCAGCAATGTGGCTCAACACTTACAATCTTCTAATACAATTATTTTTCCAGTAAACACTTTGGTGTATATGAGAAAGTGATACCTACCAACACAACACTGAGCAGAAAAGTACCCGACCATATTGAAAAACCCAGTTATGTGGTTGGAAAACCGTTAGTGGTTCCTGCAACACCTGAAATAAAAGATTTGAACCAGTTACGGGGAATGAAAAGAAGTTGTAAGCTAGCATCAAATATTTTGGCGCAAGTGCAAAAAATTATTAAGGTAAGAATTTAATGGTTTATCTGTAAATTTAAACATAACTATGACATAGGCGTAATATGCATGAGAAATTCTACATTGATGGCCTTAACTGAGTTAGATATGAGCTATACTAAGCGCCACACAAACCGATGGATGAGAAATTAGCCGCAGATGACTCTTCGCCGTGATTCGCTAATTATAGCGCATGTGTGCACAATTCCGACGACGCGTGTCATAGTGGTGAGCACGGGCGTAGGGAGCGCGCGGGAGGCATGAGGTTGGCGGGCGGGTGTGCCCCGACGTCTCGTCTCTCTGTCTCCCGCGCATACCTATATTTCGGCTTTTGCGCAGCGTTCTGCGAATAACTTCCCATCTGCCAATTTGTGTGGCGCTAGACACTAATTGAACAGATAGTGTAGATATTCTCTTATGTATAATCAGAGGTGTGAGAGATTGCTTTTATATCTATTGTATATGTTTAACTCTATCCGTCTTTCTACAAAAGTTTTATGCATACTTTAGATAATGTTTAATAGTACAAATTGCATGGTTAAACAGTGCTTAAATCTTTTGTGGTAGGTCGGTATAATTCTAATACTAAAATAATTAAATAAATGGGTAAATTGAGTGGCTTGTTTCCACTTACCCAGTTCATATATGTATAACAGTCAAACAGATTCTGATATTTTTTACTCAGAAACTAATTAATATGGCAAAAAAATAAAAACTTTGAATCTCTTCCTGTTATTAAATAATAATTGTGGGTAAACCTTATGTAGGACTGAATTAAATCATTATGTATAAATAAAATTACTCAACTCTTAAGTAAGCCCAAATCACTATATATTTAGTTAATTGAATCAGATTGATATCTACTTCAGACATGCATTTCACATTCCTCACATGAACAGCCAATGTGGAACGCTTTGCCAGAGTCTGTCTTCCCGATAAAGTACAACATGGGTGTCTTCAAATCGCGAGTAAACAGGTATCTTCTAGGTAAGCATGTTACACCCTAAACTGCATATCTGCACATCAGGCAGTGTGTAGTCCATCGCAAGCCTATACGAAATAAAAAAATTCAATAAATACTCATTATTTGCTTGTCACATTCCAGCCTGGTGTAACAACAGATACCATTGACGAGCTTGTCCACAATCTAAGCATAGAAGCTGGCGCTTACCCTTCTCCCCTACAATACCACGGGTTTCCGAAGAGTGTCTGCACATCAGTCAACAACGTCGCCGTGCACGGAATACCAGACCTGAGGCTCTTGGAGGATGGGGATATTGTTAATGTTGATATTACTGTAAGTTTATAGTTTTAGTTATTTTTGTACCATGTATGCCATGGTTATGACGACAATGACCTGACAATAATTATTTTTCACCAAAAATGGCATAACCGACTTCAGTAACCGTGTACAGAATTCGAATAGTTCGCGCGGGTCAATGTATCATGGTAATTTTCAGATTATTATTGATTTTTAGGGTTCCGTACCCAAAGGGAAAAACGGGACCCTATTACTAAGACTTCGATGTCCGTCTGTCACCGGGCTGTATCTTATGAACCATGATAGCTAGGCAGCTGATATTTTCACAGATGATGTATTTCTGTTGCCACTATAACAACAAATACTAAAAAGAGAATTAAATAAATATTTAAGGGGGGCTCCCATACAACAAACCTGAATTTTTAGACGTTTTTCGCTCTATATTAATAATGGTACCAGGTAAATGCTTGAAATTTTCACAGAATATTTAGTTTTAAATTCACTTCAATAATAAATAATAAAATTAAAATAAATTAAATATTTAAGGAGGGTATCCCATATCCCATACAGTACGGAACCCTCCTTGCGCGAGTCCGACTCGTACTTGGCCGATTATTCAAAAATCACTTACTCAGTCGATTTCTCGACCTCAGAAGTATGATCTAACAAACAAAAAAAAATCATCAAAATCGGTTCATAATTGGCAGAGTAGGTAATACATACAAAAACAATTGGTTGTCTGTAAAGTCTGTTTACGGGCCAGGGGCGTAGCTATCGCCGTATCATTGACACGGGGCCCCCGGGCTACAGGGGCCCCTATTATGTGAAACTCCGTCTGTCATACTTACGTTCCTATAGATTTCACTTCAGATCGTTTTGCTATTATACTTGTACTTTATTACGCAAATCAGGCGTCCTATTCTCGCCGTTACTTCACTTCTATATACAGCATTTCTGCTATAATCTGCGCCCTTTTCGCGTTTTGTAAACGCTGACTCGATGTTTATACGACTAATCACGGGACATAAAGAACTAGTCAGCAAAAACAGAACTTAGTTGCGGCTGTTGTAGCACAAATTTTTGCTTCATTTTACGTGAAAACGTTGAATAAACAACTGAAACAAGCCGAATGCTTAGGCCGATCGTGCCTCGCTTGCATGCTCGGCCCAGGCGGAACGTGACACTTTTACGTGCGTGCAATTGGCGTTCATCGATTTATAAGACGTAATCACGTCAAAATTAGAACCTCCTTTTTTGAAGTCAGTTAAAAAAATAAGGTGTAAAGTATTGAGTGTTGTTTCCTACCTCTAGTTATCAGTATTACAAAAGTTTAAAGCTGTTTTTATTTTGTGTTTTCCAGGTTTACTTCAAAGGTTTCCATGGCGATTGTTCTAAGACGTTTCTGGTTGGGGACGTAGATGATCGAGGACTTGAGCTTGTCGGTGTCACTGAAGAATGCTTGGATATTGTAAGATAGCCCTCACCCGGTACCGGTATACACTTTAGCCTAACGTATTTTTATCTCGACTGGAGAAAATACCTGATTTTCATTGAATGTATTATTATATACTACGGGACTAATCGCGCACTAAAATTACAAGATAAATAAATACCTCATCATCCCGACGTTTCGACCGAGTTGCATCAATCGTTGATCGTTTTAGTGCGCGTATAGTAGTAGTAGTATGTAGTATCTATCTATCTATATATATAAAAATGAATCGTGGTTGTTAGTCTCGCTAAAACTCGAGAACGGCTGGACCGATTGGACTAATTTTGGTCTTGAAATATCCGTGGAAGCTAAGGGAAGGTTTAAACGGTGAGAAAATATAAAAATATAGTGAGTAAAATAATAAAGACATTCATTGAATTTTCCCATACAAAATGTTCCTGCATGTAAAAGTTGTCATTGACAGTTGACAGATGGTGAGATGAAGTTCACCGGGGCAGCTAGTACTCGTATAATAATAATAATGTGTTCAAATCGCGAAAGTTTAAATACAACGTTTTATTGAATGATTCATATTTTACGCTATTTGCAAGTCTTCAGATATCGAACGGGTTTATTGTTTTTTTTAAACAAATCTTTATTAATATCATAAATCTTAACTACTTACAATACAAACAGTAGTAAATAAAAATACAATTTGACACTCAGGCTAAATCGCCTATATGATCATTTTAAATAATCGGTCAAGTGCGGGTCGCACTTGCCCACGGAGGATTCCGTACCGTATGGGAGCTCCACTTGATATTTTTTATTTTAATTTAATTACTTAGTTATTTTTGAAGTGAATACATAATTAAATATTCCGTGAATATTTCAAGCGTCTGCTTGTTACTGTTATTAATATTTAATATCGAGCGAAAAACGGCAAAAAAATCAGGTTTGTTGTATGGGAGCCCCCCTTAAATGTTTATTTTATTTGTAGTATTTGATGTTATTTCGGCAACAGAAATACATCATCTGTGAAAATTTCAACTCTCTACCTACAACGGTTTATGAGATACAGCCTGGTGACAGACAGACGGACAGCGGAGTCTTAGTAATAGGGTCCCGATTTTACCCTACGGAACCCTAAAAAGCACATTCAACAGTTTTTTCGCATTCGCATTATACCTATACGCCTAATCATCAATTATCAAAAAAATATTTACTCAATAACTGACTTCAGAAATATTTTATAGGCTGAATTATACAACTCGGCGGCTGTGATGTTAGCTACAAGCTGTAGAAATCTCAATCCTCGCTCAGCTGTTAAGTGAGCTTCAGTAAGGATTGGGCTATCAGGATTCATCATCATCATCCACAACCTTCTTTATCCCACTGCTAGGTATATATAGGCCTCTCTCTTACTGTATCATCTGCCTCGGTCCTGTGTACAGGTTCGACCCGCGATTTCGACTATATCGTCGACCCATCTTGTAGCCGGACGACCAACGCTCCGCTTACCTTGCCTCGGCCACCATTCTGTTACAGAGTAAATATTTTTTTACATATCTTCAGGGAATCAGAACCTGCGGGCCCAACGTGCCGTGGTCGCGGATCGGCGCGGCGATAGAGAAGCACGCGCGGCTCAGCGGGCTGACTGTGCTGCCAGCTTTCTTGGGACACGGCATAGGGCACTACTTCCACGGCCCGCCTGACATTTATCACACCAGTAAGTTTATTTTTTTGCTAAAAGGGCGAGATAAAACGAGCGTAATTTTAGGAACTTTTTTTTTATCGCGAATAAGTCCGCGCTTGACCACCAACTCGCCTGATGGTAAGCGACGTTGTGGTCGAAGATGAAGCACGCAGACCTAGAAGATACCTATTCACTCTGACCTTGAAAAGCTTTAGATTATATCTCTTAGGAAACAGGAAAGCAGGAAGACTGTTCCATTCCCTGGCGGTACGAATCAGAAAAGTTGAGTCAAACCGCTTTGTACGTATCGAAGGAAAATCGACAGTGTAGGGGTGGTAATGTGGCGTCCTCCTACTTGTCCTGTAGTAAAAAGGGGATGGTAGGATAAGGTCGTGCAGCTCACTATGAGTCGCATAAAAATTTACGCTGCATTCGGTTTCATACTAAAGTTTTACAAGCGCCACACTGACCGAAAATGAGTCCTCTCACCTTAGAAAAATAACGTTATTTTTCTAAGGTCCTCACTCATTTTGTGACATTTGTATAAACCTAAATCACGCGACTGATTTTACACGACACACAACTTTTTAAAAAATACGGTCGTTTGGCCTTACCCTCAAACCGGGTGCGTTACGCCGTCACGGTCATGGGCGTTGCTAGTATGAGGCTCAGGTGAACAGTGCCCCGCCCTAGAAACTTCTCTGCCAGCCCCAGAAAAGTTAAATGTCAACACCATAGAATTAGAACTAAAGTATTAGAATACTTACTAAATTATGCTCAAATAAAAACTATGTTATAGCTGTCTTATTCATTTCTGGTTATGCAGCATACGCGAGAGTGAGTGGAACAAAGAATAATCGGCCAAGTACGAGTCGGACTCGCGCACGGAGGGTTCCGTACAGTATGGGAGCCCCGCTTAAATATTTATTTTATTTTAATTTTATTATTTACTATTGAAGTGAATATAAAACTAAATATTCTGTGAAAATTTCAAGCATCTACCTGATACCATTAATAATATAGAGCGAAAAAGTCTAAAAAATCAGGCTTGTTGTATGGGAGCCCCCTTAAATATTTATTTTATTTTGTTTTTAGTATTTGTTGTTATAGCGGCAACAGAAATACATAATCTGTAAAAATTTCAGCTGCCTAGCTACCATGGTTCATGAGATACAGCCCGGTGACAGACAGACAGATAGACGAACAGACGGACATCGAAGTCTTAGTAATAGGGTCCCGTTTTTCCCTTTGGTTACGGAACCCTAAAAACGCATTGTCTGTCGGCATACGTCGTGGTTAAGAGTGGTTCCATCCGTCTTTTGCAATATGAGTGATCGGAAATGTGAACCCTCTAGTGCTAGTCCTAGTAAGAAGGTTCAAATAATTTTCTGATCATTTACCTTCCTACTTTTTACCATTTTGAATTTGGACAGCCGAGATAGCTCAATGCTAGTTTGTGAAACCCTTCGAAATTACGTAAGTTCGGGTGTATGTGCATCTTTTTCTTAGAGTTCATATTTAAATTGGGACAAAGTGATGTATGTATCTTGCTATTTTAGTACAGTTTCTATTACTTTAGTTTTAATTCTATGGTCAACACATTCCATTTTTTGTAATGGGCAGGCTGCTCCTGAGCTTCGTATAATTTTTAACATTTTTTAATGAAAACATGCGGGATCCCGCATTACGAAACGCCCGCCCCAGGCCCCTAAGAACCGCCAAAAATACTCGTAAATAAAGACCGTCGAATCGAATTTGGTTGGGCATTATTTGAAAAGGCAAAACAGACGAAAGAAGGCGAAGACAATCTGGTTGAATAAGCTTACAAGCGTCTTTAAGGAAGTCTGTAGTTGCAACCTAAATCTAATTGTGGTTGAAATGAAGCCAACTTAGAAAGGAAGTTATTATTCAATTCTTCATACACACATACGCTTCGTATTTAGCTTTCGCTGCTTTTTACTGTTGACCGATCTTAACCGTTAAGTGTCTGTTACTGATCCGATTTTATTATAATAATACCTCTTAAATTGTCCATACAGTTAACGAGTACCCCGGAACCATGCAGCCCGGAATGACGTTCACGATAGAGCCAGTGTTGTCTCACGGCAGCGAACACACTGTTATGCTCGAAGATGGATGGACGGTCGTCACTGAAGACGGATCTAGAGCGGCGCAAGTCGAGCATACCGTGCTCGTCACTGACAGTGGTGTGGAAATCTTGACCAAATAATTACTGAAAAACGCCAAAAAAACAGTGCAAAAAGTGGTAGCGGTCAACTTCATATCATGCGGCAAGTCGAACCTGTGCTCGTCACTGACAGAAATGTAATGTAGATATCTTGAACAAATATCTGTAAAAACTATGGGCAAAAAGTGACAGCGGCCAAATTCGAGCATCGTCGCTTATTCGAACGTCGAAGTCCAGTCTCTACACTCCTAGCTTCACGAAGTTTTGTTGACCTAAATATTTTATATACATGTATAGGTATATCGGGGAGTGGTCCTTCTCCGCTGATTTTACAGAATCTGTCATCGTGCTTATGTGGGCATTCTCAGGGTTCCTCGAGCTTGGATTTTGAAGCAAAGATGCCGTTAGCGGATTCACAAATTATAATGTTCAAAATAGTACTCACTAAATACAAACAATTCGTTAATTACGATTTGATACGGTACGGATATCTACACGCGTTCAGCTCTCCATTCTTAATAATCCTAGAGCCTCTTCTTTCGCGCCAGTCGATATCCAAGCCAACACTGGAATGTGCTAGTTCGCGTTCTACTCGTACCAACTTACCAAGAAACCCTTTATTGAGCCAACTCCCCGAGATAGAAGATAAAAATTAAAGGAAAGGTCACAAATCAAAGCTTTATAACAGGGTTCCCTATGGATGGATGCCATTGATGTTAATCCAAATCCTTTATTTTGTTCCTCAATAGGCAGCTGATATACTTAATAGTTCCGTGTTGACCATGGTTACAGATTTTGTTTACTTATTTTATTTAATGTGTAAAAATTATACAATATACATCTGTACCTATAGGTATACCACTAGTCACAAAAATAATAGTTCACAGAAAGTATTATTAGATTCTTGATAACAAAATTTTGAGATAATTAAATTAATAATCTGATTATCTGTTTTTTATTATTATACGTTGTTAAATATCCCGTTTGCAATAAATCAACTAATTACACAAATTAAATGATATGTCGGGTTGATAGTTACATTTTTTGTAGTGTGTTCAACTTACCATTTTATTCTGTAAAAATATAATTCTGTTAAGTATTCTGTGATAAAATCGAAAACATATTGCTCATTCCCGATTTCAATTGAATACTACTAGTTTAACTAGCGTAACCCACTAGCGAAAATCTACAGATATCTATGGGATTATTGGGATAGGAATCGAGATATTATTTTAGCATTTTCAATCGCGCTAGTAAGTACATATACCTACTGCGCGATTTGTATATAAAATAATCACTAAAGCATTTGTACTAGGTATATCGTACCGTTAAAGTTAATTTGAAAAAATAACGTTCTTATTGGGACGAGCTCAACCGTTCAACAGACCATTTAATTTTTTTGTTATGTTTAACCAGTAAAGTTATGTACCATATAACATTAAAAACTGTAATCTAAGAGTGCCTCAGAACAATGACTAGGCAATAGCTTTAGTTATCATTCTATAAAGAGTACTAATTTTGTGCCTTTGTGTCAGTATTAACATTGATTTGTTCCATTGATGGTACAAGTGACACAACTTTGTATCCTTAAGGGACAAGATAATAGGTCACTTTTGACAGATGTCAGTTTTATATTCATAGTGAGGTGACCTGCTTAAAAACATCGATTAAATGAATGAATCGAATGAATCGATACAGACTTGAAACATATGTGAATTTTAAAAATGATCATGCGAATCCCTGTCCCATTATTATTTTTTCTTTCATAAATTAAAGGAGCAAAATAAGACAAGTACCTACGTAATTTAACAAAAAAATTGCTTTTATTCACTTGAACTATCGGAACTGCTATCTTCATCACTGCTGTCAGCACTCAGAGATATTATTAATTCATTTTCAATAATATTGTCTATTCTCACATCTCGTTCAAAATCTTGTAAAATTATTTTCTTTGTCTTCTCCACGACTTTTCGCCAGTCTTCTGTAGTGACTTCTGCACATGCAGTTTGTAGCAGAGTCATCATTTTAGCAGTACTGAAGGGTGGTTCAGTATTGTTCCGCGCTGCATGACCCTTTATTTGTGCCCAAATAAGCTCGATGGCGTTATACTGGCAATGGTAGGGAGGCAATCGAATAACTTCGTGTCCATGCTCTAGGGCTAGTTCATCGATTACATAGCGGAGCTTGGACGGCTTAGTTGCTTTTACCAGATTGAACAACTCAACTTTTAATAAAGTTGGACTTGCCTCCACACCATTTCTTACCAGCCACGAGACAATTTCTTGCTTTTTATTTGCTTGAGTTGGTGGTTTATCAACTTGTACAGAATGATACGGAGCATTGTCCATTATAATTTTCGATGGGTTTTCTAAGCTGACTAGCAGCTTCTCAAACCACTCTTTAAAATGTTTCACTCTTCATGTTTCGTCAATAAACACGACATTGTCCCAATCCGTAATTTTATTTACCTCACGTAAGAATGTTATTCTCTTCAAAATAATATCGTAGCGTTCTAGCAGGATTTTCCGCTTGTCGGATTTTTTAAATCTAAAGCCAATCGATTTCAAAACTTTTGATAGAGACGATTTGCCTCCAAAAAATAAACCTGCGCCTTTTAACGAACTCATAGCTTTTCCCGTGTAGGATATTCTTTTCTCGAGTAATATCCATAAATGTGGTTGCGAATTGCAGTAGCATCAAAATTATCAACGTCAACAATTTTCTTGTCCCTCTTTCGTTTTTTCGGTGTACGTAAAGTATTATCTTCTGAGCCTGATGGTCCGTATTTCTCTTTCAGAATTTGAGTTACTGTCTTCTTCCCTATTCCCAATGCTTCGGCAACGCGTTCTCTCGGTGGTTTCAATGGTAAAAGAGGCCCATCGTTAACTGATTCACGTCCAAAATAATTGTACAATTTCAGCACTAGTTCGCGAGATTGACTGTTTAGAGTTTTCCCCCGTTTCGACATAGTAAGACTGTAATGTTTTTCTTGTTTAATAATCGTTAAGCAATCGGAGTCCAATTTATAGCCAGGTAAACGTAGTCAGTAAGATCAGTTCAATGAAAAAGCCGGATCAGAAGAAAATAACAGAGAGCACACCAAAAACGCACAGTCACTTCGCACAACAACAAAAGACTGCGTCATCATCATGTTATGGCGACATGACATGCGTCATCGACAGGCACTGGTGTTGCCAGCAACATCCACCTAAATTGCACCCAACATCAATGACCTTTCTATTTAGTTATTTTTTTGTATTTTTATAGTTAGTTAAAAGAATAATAAATATGTATAATTAGGTTTTACTATAATCACAACGTGGTTATAAATTTATGGTGATTTTTCTTCACAAGTAATCATTGCATTCGATTCAACTTACAATCCTATCAGCTTTCGATTTTTAGAGTAACATCCCTAGTGTTTAAAAAGAAAAAGGGTTGACTGACGCAACATTGTAACGACGTTCAGTTCTTTAGATCAGAAATTGTTTATTATGTTTAGAATGGTTTATTAGTGAAAGCAAATCGTAAAATTACTCGTATCGGTCATTATTACATTAAATATGTAAACGTAATTGAAAAAAGTTAAGCAATTGTGCAGTTCTTATTTTATGCCCGCCGTTACAAGGTCACGTTGTTGAATTTTGATGAAATGTCAAAAGTGACCTATTATCTTGTCCCTACTTTAGTAGGTATTATAAAAGAAAAATAAGGATATTCCCTCTGTAATTGTTACCTGTTTGTGTTTTGTTCCTAAACCATTGACTAAATCATAGATTTTAGACTATTTTGTTATTTAATTATGTTACCCAGTGACGAAGTCATAGTTTACCTTATTTATAAAGAGCAATAAAAGAAACCACCAATCAGCGTGTAGTGTTTTATTTCTTGCTTGATAAATCTTAAAAATAAAAACATGTAACTTGGTACATTAAAAGCACAAGCACAATAATTATCACTCATAGTTGTCAGTCAATAGAAAATCTTAAAGGCATAGGAAGGAAGGTTTTGATACCTGTGAGTAATACAAGATAAATCCTAACAACTTCTCATCCTATAATAATCTCTCTTTCCAAGATGGGGATCGATATCGCGTAAGTACCTTTTATAAATGTAGTGGTTGCGGTTACGTGAAACTCTGTCATGAAATATTTTAATATTTGGTCATAAAAATTGTACTTAATATGTTGTATGTAAATAACATAATTTATATAATATACACACCAAAATAAATAAATAAAATCTGTCTAATTAAAAATTAAAGATTTCGTGCCAACCTACTACGCACGCTCGGTGGCACTTTATCGACAGGAACCATCAGTAAGTTTTGAAATAAACTTTTACAAGTATAAACCCATTGGAGATCAAAATATTTCTTCCTGGTGTATTTAGACCTATTAGGTCTAATAATATTATTTAGGTTTTAACCCATAATTTTTTTCTCAATACAGGGTTATGTGCTTGCCCTGTACTACGACTCAAAAGTGTGTAAAACGCGAGGTGTGCGTTGCCGGAGCTGAAAGGGTTTAAACTATGGAGCCAACCTGGGCATGGTGAATTCGAGAATAAAATTGCGATTCGAAATCTACAAAATATCTGAAACAGACAATTTTTTGTCAAATATCGGGTTATCCCCATCGTTAGTTGTTCATAATGATGGTCTGAATCCTTCGAGCAAATATCTATAGAGTCACAATCGTGCAAAAAAGTGTCCGATCCAAAACTCTGCCCACGCTATACATAATGGGCAGGTTTTTTAGTTAGTCGTAAGGCCATTGTAAGCCAACTACAACTCGCGCGTTGCCAAAGTGCTCGGTTACAAGCACTACCTAATTAGGTGACATAACGTCGAGCTTCGAGAAAACGGCCATAAATATCTAAGTCGGTATGTATGACGGCGCTCGGACATTTTTTACTACTTTTACTTAGGGACTGTGGCTCTGTAGATTTTTGTTCGAAGTCTGAATCACATCCTTTGGGCGTACATCAGTTTCGGATAACCTTGTATAAATGTGTTTGAAAACATTCCTATCAGATGTTAGTGTTACGGGATGAGAAGTCGTCGGTAAAGGCGTAACCAATGGGACGTACTCACACTCCCAGCACTGAAATATTCTTGTAACAATCTGGGTGCCTCCGCATATCAATTCCCAACAAATTGGTCCCAGTCATGGCCAGCTACGCCTCTATTCCACTAAGTTACATTTGATTATGAAGAAGATTAATTTAAGATAAGTACTACGATTATTTAATAATAGTTTTAGCATTAGTTATTCATAATGTAATAATAGTAATAGCTAAAGGCCAATTCCAGAAAACACTTAACGTATCTATGACGATGTGTCATCGAAAACATGCAAGTTTTCAGTTCGTGCGGTCCAATATCATAAAATAACAATCATGACTAAATATATAATAATTAGTCCCGTGAGACAGACTACAAAATAATATTAGACACGTATTTTTCCTTTTGTTAATTAAACAAGGACTGATGAATATATAGCCCGATAAAGTTTCGCGAGACGTCACAAGTGCCATACAAATGTATAGATTTCTGTGAGAGAGGTGACGTCACGACCCTCACTCCCAAACTTTGACAAGTTTTATCTTTGTCATTTGCAGTTTGATTGGCAACACAAATATCTATGAATAACAGATTTATAATGCTGTTCTCACTTGAGCAATTCTCAACCACAACAATGCATGGAAAATTAATAAAATACTTGCTCGGATCCCAGTTCGGACGCAACCAGAGCGCTGTTCGATTTGGTGAGTCGCCTCATGTGATCAGGAATATGTAGTACCTAGTGTTAAGTAGTTAGTAAGTTAAAATAGAATATACAATGGGACTTTCATGTACTTTTGTATAAAAGTCCAAAAATAAATTGGAATAAAAAAAAACAGCTTGCGGTCAAAACTGTCAAATAAGTAATCCTGAGGTTACTTGTCTATAAATCCGACAACAACCATCGAATAGAGATATTTTTCATGTCTTTCTAATTCGTGCTATATTAGGTAAATCGCTCTCTTTCAGATTTTCTCGATCGACCACATTATCCCTCCGGTAACTTTGTGATTGGCAAAAGAAAAAAATCACAGAGCTATTATGAAAAAATACGTGTCCAATATTTTTTGATAATCTAACTCACGGACTAATTATGATGATGATTTTTTTACCCAGTCATCATTCCTATTGCATTATCGTAATAGATACGTCAAAATCAGATTCGCTTGGCTCCGGTAAAAAGCAATTTCGATTTACAGAAACGGCATTTTCATAAAAAATCTAAATAAAACTACCCGATGATGACTAGAAGTTTTCATGAACACAGATTGTTAACCCTGCTGAAAGTATTACATAAAATTAATAAATGCAGTTGATTTAACATTTAAAATTAATCGTATAATTATGTAGTAACTAGTAAAACCTTATAGTTTGTGCTGTACTCCTTAATACTACATAGTAAGTGAATATTTATATCTATAAGTAGAGAAATAGAGTAAAATACATTGTATTGAAGTGGAGATATATTTGGTAAAACACGGTGGCCGTAGGTCGATAAAAATATTGGATTGTACATTTTAAAGTAGGTAGCGAAGTCATATCGCTTATACGAATCGCGCACGCTACAAATACCACTCACAAACTGCTTAGTGCTTAAAACCACGCAATATTTTAATTGGGGTACCAACAAATAATATAATATTATTTTTCCACCTTTCATACGATGGACTACATTGTATAAAACTACGATAAAACCCTTAAAATTATCGTTTATATTATATCAATATCGTCATATATATTTATTTATATATTTTTGTTTAACATGCTATGGGTGCTAGGGAAGATTAAAAAGAGTGTATAAAAGTTGTTACAAAATTGTTAAATAGATTTAACAACATACAAAAGCTACTCGCGACTTTCATACGCTACAATAATTACTTAAATATTAATATATCACTCAAGGTAACACACAATCCGTAAATAAGGATTAATTACCTCAGTCAAAATGAGAAAAAATATACCATTACAATAATAATAGTAGGTGATCGGTTATATGACGGATTACATTCTAGGATATCATTGTACTCTTTGTAAACGACACTAAAAGTCCATAGATCATATCCATTAGAAATATGTACTAAAAATTAATACTCATCTAATTGAATCTAAAATAAAAGATCATTCATCGTGGTTCAAATGATTTTTGAGTCCAAAATAGATAAAGGATGCAACTTTCTAATAGATGCAATGGAACTTGGAAAAAAATTGCTAATATTATCATAGCGACAGTAGGTATACAATATATTATAATTATCAATCAACGCTCATCATAAAAGATTTAAGTGCAATGACATTCTCGAATATTACCGTGACATCCAAAAACTCGTATAAATACCTAATTTAAAATTCACAATTACGACAATTATGAACAAATTATGAACATCAAAACACCGTTTATTATAAATTTCAATAGGGTCTATTAATATAGCTAAGCCATGCACGCAGAAGATTAGTAAGATTTTTTCTTTTCTCTTCGCAATATTTAATTTATGATAAGTAGGTTTATCCGGAATTTCAGAAAAACCTCAGCAAGTCAAAGTCAATGTGGATGAACATCAATAAAAATGTTTTCAAGTCAACCTCCCTATCGGGAAGGTAGATGGGTAGTTCTAAAGTATAGACTATATATTTGGTATTCGAAAATGTAACTTAAAGTCGACATTTAGTAACATGAAATAAATGAAGACGTAACTTTCCTACAAGCAGAAGCCAAAAATTGCATATTTGTACGAAAGTATTAACATTCTTCTGCTGAAAGTAATTTTAGGTAGGTAGGTATAGTAATGGGTCTTTTAATTGTCACATTTGTTATAAAAAGTAATAAAAAAAACTTGTCAAATATTTCCAAATATTAGGTATTGGGTTGGATCTTTCCATAAACATTCTATTCAAATTAAATACTATGTGCCAGACCTAGCAACATGTGTGCTACGACAACATTTTTGTCGACGAGTGAAAAAATGACAGGTATATAATATCTGTATTCACCATAACTCTGTCTCGTTACACGTCGATAAAATTAAGTCGCTGTGCGTATGCTAGCCCGACTGAAGCAGCGAAACACACTTAAAAATAATCACATCACACTGATTTTAGCATTTTCGACGAGGTTTTCCAGAATTAAATATGCAATATATTTTTAAGACTAGATCTGCTTAAAAACTGTTTGATAGAATGGATAGAATATGTACAGGCTTAGCTAACATCATTATACAAATACTATATCCCCATTAAGCTAGCTTCTCGATTATTTTATGTTATATAATATATGTATTTATAAACCTACGTTTTAATATCAGCATTCAGCTAATTATTAAAGGTAATAGAAGTGCTTATTATATGTATAATATATATTATTCATTATTATCATATTCAAGATCTTCAAAGATAAAACCATTTTTCGGGAACATAGAAAATTTGGTTTTCACTTTTACATAGAAATATTTACTTTAGAAATAAAATTTATAAACATCAACATATTTTTTTTTAGATAATATAAGTGAGACGAGTAACAAGAATGAAGTACATAAATATTTTGTGGTTAATTTGGTATGTGATTTAAGAATAAAAAGTATATTTTATATTTGCATGTTAAGTGAAAGAAACGTTTAAATGGTATCTATAAGCGAGATAAACAGTATTAAATGCTTATCCCAATTTAATTCCTTTTTACATGGGATAACTAATTATTTACCTATTACACTGACCATTATAAACAACTTTTAAAGTGAAACCACTGTCTGAGGATAAAATAGCAATTCCAGAAAAATAATTCATCACAATCAACATTAATTACAACAGCTGTTTTTTTTTCGATTTTGCACATTATGTCATGTACAGTGTACAGTTCAAGTTATAGTTAGTCCTAAAGCAAAAGTTAGTCATAATGATGAGTGCAAAGTAGTACATACAATACGTATGAATAGCGTTAAAATGTCAGTAGATCTTTTTATCCTAATGCCAATTCCAATAGTTAATTTCATACTTAGACCTAACCTAAGGTCTAAGGTTTCATGGCATCCAAATCACAGGTGTTTTGTTTCAAGAGCAAATTGACAATAATTTTGCATAACACTAAAATAAAATAACAGATTACTACAACATAATCAACAACATAAAACCGTATGGGCCATAAATTAACATTAAACTATCTATGGGAACCGTTTTTGTACTACTTATTTATTTTGTAGAAGCGCTGAACGAATTCTATGAGGCCGAATACTTGGCCAGGGCCTAAGCCGATGTCCATGTTGATGAATTCATCTAAGTTGTGGGTTGACGCTGAAAAAGAAATGAATGAAGCAATCTTAGGATTAATGCACACATACACACGCCGCAAGTCATTAGTCAGTTGTACGCGGCGCTGCCATCATTATATGCAACATAAAATGCTTGTAAATGCAAATATGCATGAAAAATGCACGAAAATTGGCAAAATATTCAACCAAAAAGAAAAAAAAGTTAAGTCAAAATCGGCATACAATTAGTAAATATAATCCGTTGATAGGATATAATGGGTATAGTAGCATTACTTCGCATTAAAATTATTTAGTATTTTTGTAAACGTAAACAAGTATTGTTCCAAATGTTTAGTGTCCAAATTGTGTCTTAGATTATGTTAAATATTTTTTTATAATTTTGGTTGGATTCGCTATCACTACATAGTATAAAACAAAGCCGCTTCCCGCTGTCTGTCCCCATGTATGCTTACGAGTATATCTTTCAAACTACGCAACGGACTTTGATGCGGTTTCTTTAATAGATAGTGATTCAAGAGGAAGGTTTATGTTTAAAATACACCTGTGCGAAGTTGGGGCGGGTCACTAATATCATTATAATTAACACTTTTATTCCAATTTAGAACGCAGAATAAGTGCGCTGCACGCGAAAAAATATTAGTACCGATAATATATGCAACAAAACAAGACCTTGGGTAAAATAGGCTATTACCTCTGAAAATGGCCTAAATATGCAAATGCATATAATTCAGTTGTACTTATATGAAATCGTATGTAACGTTGTGTGATCGGCAAATTCATCAAATGCTGAAGGTATTTGATGTTGTGTCCGCGTCCGGCTCCTACGGTACGGAGGTATGTGCGATTAGCTAAATGGTAGTATTATTTTACGAGCAATTAATGTTTATTTTATGAGTATGTATTTTTGAATCACATCTCTGAGAGTCGTTTATAAATGTCTCTTACGATTTAGATGGGACCTTTTAAAATTATCTCAGTACGCTGTTTCCTTGCAAAATTTCTTCGAGCAAATATATACCTATGTAGTCACAATCGTGCAAAAAGTGTCCGAGCCAAAACTCTGCCCAAGCTACGCGCGGCAGGCTTTTCAGTTAGTCGTAAGGCGATTGCAAGGCGACTACAACGCCGCGGGATGCCAAAGTGCTCGCTCACAAGCACTAATTAGGTAACACAACGTCGAGCTTCGAGAAAACGAGTCATTCTGAATTATTTAATGTAAATATTTAAGTCGCCGCCGTGTATGACGCCGCTCGGACATTTTTTTACTACTTTCACTTAGGAACTGTGGCTCTGTAGATATTTGCTCGAAGGAAAATTGCAATATCTTATGTTTTCGATTAGGTACCCACTAACAAAATACATATATTTATTAAATCACAACTTAGTTCCATTCTTAAAAATCTGGAATGTTAAATATGCTGAGGTGTAATAAATTCGTCGTCATCGTTTCAGCCATTGGACGTCCACTTCTGGACATAGGCCTCCCCTATGAATCTCCATTAAGACTGGTTGGAAGAGGCTCGCATCCAGCGCAAACCTGCGGTTTTGATGAGGTCATCTGTCCACCTTGTATGTGGACGTCCTACGCTGCGCTTGTCGGTACGTGGTCTCCCCTCGAGAACTTTTCGACCACATCGGTCATCAGTCCTCTTTGCTATGTGCCCTGCCCATTGCCATTTCAACTTACCAATCCGCTGGGCTATGTCAGTAACTTAGGTTCTTCTACAGATATCCTCATTTCTGATATGATTTTTAATAATAGGTAATTGTGAAATAAAAACATGAATGGCTCCTTAGATTACTTAGAAGTACAGAAGCAAGTGCTGAAACACCCTGCCTGTTGAATATGTAATTGAACTCAATTACATATTCAACACAACACAAGTCCAACAATGCAACACCGATATGGAAGGTGTTTTTACAAGTATGGTATTTTAGTTGCATCAATTTTCAGTTGATGAGGCTTTATTTCGCGTCAATACAATTTAAGTATTTTAAAATTAGTCCCTGTTATGGAGCATAAGCTTAGTTAGTGATTTCTAAGAAATACTAGTTATTGATCTGTATTAATTTTTTTTTAATATAAATTGCCAATTTATCCAAATTTACAAAAAAAAACATACAGGAACTACAATATTATTTGCATGACGCTTTGTCATCAGCATCGACATCATCATCCTCATCGCTATCTGGTACACCATCCAAGCCACTGGAGCAGTTATGCCGGCGGCCCAGAGCCACGCTCCGTTATTTTAAGGAGCTGGGCTGGCTCGGGTAGACGCTGGAGGGGGAAATGCACAAAACACCCCATGCGGGACGTCAGTGCAGGACTTATCGCCCCTACATCGAATAAGAATAAGAACAATATTATTACCGCAGCTCATAAAATGCTGCTCCAGCGTTATATGTATGTCCAGCTCAAACCCGACAAATAGTCACGCACTTGATAGTCGCCTCTATGATATTTTACACCCGGTTTATTTAAATCAAAAAAAAAATTATACGCATCGACTTGTGAACCTGTTTCGTCGGTTAAAAAATAAGAAAAGATAGAATAATAATTTTGCAAAAAATAGCATGACCGACTTCACCGGTGTACAGAATTCGCGAATATTTCGCACGGATCGATGAAGCATTTTTCACATTATTGTTGATTTATCAAAAGTGGCTCAACCGATTTCGATAAAATTTAAATGGGACTAATTTTGAAGTATACTCTTTCCAATAATAAAAGAATTATTAAAATCGGACTACTATGAAAAAGTTATGCGTGGTTATACATAAAAAAATATATATATACTTGTCGAATTGAGTACCTCCTTCGGTGGTTTGTTGGTCAAAAAAATGAATATCAATAATCTTTTACAATATATGTTACAGAAAAGCAATAAAAACACTCACTACTTGTGCAGATAGCCGGGTAAGGTGGAGGTGGCTTTATCCAGGAGCCATCTGGTCTCTTCATGTGACGGCGATCGGATGCAAACAATTGCAAGAACTGCTTGGCTGGCACCACACGGAAAAACCTGGAAGATAATGCCAGTCTTACAAACTCAAAATAAGCTCTGGACAAATAAAAAATAAAGTTTGTCAGTTACATTATCAAAACATATTATAATAGATCCAACCGTTTATTTTCTTTTTGATAGCACCAATAGAACGTAACTGCGTCATGTTACGCAAAAGTTCACTTTTAAATGCGAGGTTTTAAAATATGACAACTGCCTAAGTTTGCTCCTCGATCCCGTATAATAATCATCTTTGACAAATTGAGTCCATAAGTGCAGTAGTTTTTTTGATAATTACATAAAATAACAAACGTTTTTAAAAATTTACATTCTATGGCTATGGTGTCACGTTGCGATTGGTGATATTGGTGCTGTCAAAAAGAAAATAAACGGTTGGATCTATTATTTCTATTAAACAAAGAATGATGAAGATATAGCCTGTTAAAGTTCCGGCACTTAAATGTGACGGTACACTAAGCTAGACTTTTTACTATAAAATGACATCATAAATCCTGAACTTTGACTATCTTTATCTTTCATATTTATTTTTTTGTTTGATTGAGAAACAAAAAAAAAATTTTTATTTACTTATTTGTTTATGGGCGAGCAGTGTATACTGATATGCCAATATCAAGCGGAGTCGAATAAAATTAGTATTTATCTGTCAAATATTTTTTTCCTTCTTTATCCAAAGGTCCAGTCTAAATTTGTTTATATTATATTACTATGTATAAGTTAAACTATGTTTCAAGCTTATCTTAATTAACCTATAAAACATCTTTGGGAACACTGGTTGTCTTAGGTGATTATCTTTTTATCTCCCTTTTTTTGATTCATTTTAGACACTCGAGAGGCAATACAATTTTTTGCTGAGAAATTTTGTTATCAGCACTTTTCATGGATCAATAAGTCTTATTGGTTACAGCCAGTAACAGTTACAGTTTTAATTAGTATTCCATTTGACTATTGCAGTTTGCTGTTTCTTTTAAAATAGCCATGTCCAGTACTAAACTGTTGCGTGAAATTGATAATTTTAACAAAAGAAAGAATGATGTATTTTTTTCATGCAACACTTTAGTACTAAGCACGGCTATTTTAAAAGAAACAGTAAACTGCAAAAGAGAAAAGTGTCAAATGAAACGTAAAGACCTTTATACATACTGCGGAAGTCTTTTGTATGTCGATCAGGGGCTTAAGAATGTATTAATAACTGCAACCTATAAGTTTTGAGACAGCAGTATCATATTTAGTGAATAAGTAATGTATTACCTGTGAAAATCTGACTTTAAAACTTGGTCCGTTCGAAAAGTTTCTGTGACATATTTATGAAAAAATGTGGGGAATGGTAACTCCGAGTCCAAATCATACACAAGACAAGTTTTGCAGTCCCAGGAGTATAGAAATATCACATGATAATCCTGAAAATAAGTAAATACTAAAAAACTTGTATGTAAAGATGTTACAGCAGTTATTATTATACTGATAGTGATTTGATTGCACAAGAAAATGGGGTGCACAATTTAACACAATTGACGCAACGCAGTAGTAATTACAAAGCTCTATAAAATCGTAACGGCGTACATATAGCGTGACATAATTTCTGTACACACCCATATAACCAAGCGGTCTTCCTCGCGCCCTGCCCTTTGTTTCCACAAAGGCACTGTACGGCATGGATTTGAAATAAAAACGACAAAGCATCTATCCAACTCCTCGGGCACCCTCAATGATACATCCTGGCACAGCTTCCATACGTTTTCCTCGCTGCACAACAGAACAACAAAGACATTTACACCTCATAATTTTAGTTAAGAAAAAGTACTTTCTAACTTGGATAACTTTTAACTTGCCAATAACAAGACACATGTGAGCACTCCTCTCGTTTTGGAAACAAAGGTTTAAAGGGTTTATCGCTTTTTTTAGTATTTTCATTGCTGCCCAAATGGACTTGTGCGTCGAGCGACATTTTGACAGCTGATCTGATTATTTTTTTTGTTTTTTTTTGTTCTGATAGTGCTGCCAGTCTCGGAATAAGTATAGAGCACATAAAAACCGGTAACTATTTTTGAAAACAATAAACTAGTGAGCATACCTCTTAACAATAAAAATCTGGTGGTTGATCCATATTTGTATTGTTAAGAGGTCGTTATATATCCCTCCGGTATCTTTGTGCACATTCGTATTGCTTTTATCTATCTTATCTTGTGATCATATCTATCTTCCACAGATATCTCTAATACTTTGATTAAAAGATATCTTTAAGTGCGTTCGGATAGCCTACTGATGGTAAAATTAACAGTTAAAAACGCCAACAACGGTCTCATTTGCGTTCGATTTGAGAATGCCATTCCAGCTTCATTCCAGCTTCCGTCCACGCCGCATTCCAGCGAGGTGCACAGATATTCTGACCGGGTTGTACTTGCTCCAAGTGTGTCTGTACTTAATATACTCTGTTATTCTTTTTCACAGACTACTATAGAAACTACGTATTTTTTTTCTATATTTTGTTCATTCATTACACGATTCTTCATTTTATTGTTTGTGGTTTGTGGTAGATTTCTCGCCAGCTGGGTGAGGGCTTCAAAAAAGCCAACAAATCCATCAATTATCCTTTAGTTGGTTGACATTTTATTTTCTATTGGTTAGAGTGAGGGCGGTGCGTTGTCCTAGGTTTCGGCCGGACTAGCGTATCGTCCGGGCTTTGTTTAACTAGAAAAGTTAGGTAATTGCGACTTGGGACACTCAAACCTTGTTGGTGAAATAATCTCTCCATTATGACTCGTAAGTATTTTTGGCATATAATCCAAATCGTTATTGTGTAACTTTCATTTGGTTTTACCATCACGACACATAAAAACTTCCAACTCCGAAAAGTTTATGAATGATAAAACTTGTCGAATGTTCTAGATTGCCTCATGTTTACGCGTCACTGTACGTATCACGAAACTTTCGCGCCGTTAAATGTACAACTTTTGTGTTTTTTGTTATTTTAACGATAAATACTCGTATAACCTAAAAACCAACAACTGAATAAACCACCCACAAAGATGACTCATTGTCTGTACCTACCTACTTGATAATTTATGTATTCTTTATTTTAGGTGGTAACCAAAGGGATCTGGCTCGTGCCAAGAACCAGAAGAAACTACAAGAGCAACAAAAGAAGAAAAATGCCAATGACAAGACTGGCATGTCTCTCTCTGAGCGTAAACACAGGTGAAAAAACAATTTTAAATACGTATTTTCTATTTTGTAGGTACTCATTCTATTTTATTGAAAACGTTGCTTTCAATAGCTCCGTAGTGGAGACCACGTCCCAGCAAGTGCAGCGTCAAGCGGAAGACGTCCACCCACAAGGTGGACGGATGACCTCTTTAAGACCGCTGGTTCGCGCTGGATGCAAACCCCTACCAACTGGTCTTATTGGAGATCCATAGTAGAGACCCCCCTCTAAAAGTAGTTGCTATCCCATTCCATCGAAAAGAGTAAATCATTTTAGACCAGGTGCATTCTGTTTGTATTTGATACTACACCAGAATATATCTTATGAAAAATGGACATCATTGTAAACATATTCCTCATACCTTGATGTTGTCTTTTTCCAGTTTATTTATTGTACTTCTGACAAAGCTTGTCATCAGATTATGATTTTGCTGGTTATTCATTTAACCAATAAATTCCATTCTGTACAACTTGTACTAATTTCTTTAAAAATAATTGTCTTTTCTATGACGTGGGTTAACCTTAATACCCTAGAACCCCTATTAAAAAAATACCCTACCCTAGAAAAATTGAGTTCTTATAAAATATCTTAAAATCCACATCCGCAGATGTGAATGTTCAAATATCCGCATCGGTGGATATCAATAAATACACATCCACATCATTCCTGTTTCAGTTATTTTTGTAGTAAAAACAATAGTTCCTCTAATAGATTCATCCACAGTATCCACACATCAGCCATATTATCCATGTGTACTATGATGTCCACTGCTAGTCATAAGATCGGTTGGAAGCAGCTCTAGCATCCTGGGGTCTTAATGAGGTCATCAGTCCACCTTCTAATAGTTAAGGCAATTAAAAGGCAATTAAACTCCTCATGTGTAAATATAGGATACAATATCATCAAGTCCATATTTTGTCAAATTTTATCTAAACCATGGCACATAAGAGGTATTTATTACACAAAGGAGAAAGTTGTTTGCCTTTCTTTGGCCCCATAACTTGATTAGATTGGCAAAGAACCATTAGGCATTAATGAAGGCGAAATCATAGTTAAATTAACAATTTAGAATATTTCTGTTTCTTTTTCACTTTAGGCATTCGATAGAGAGAACACTCAAAAATTAAACTTACGATGGCGCCTTCATAATTGGGCCTATTATTCGTATAACCATTTGTTATTTCTTTGGTTTATGTTATTTCTCTCTTTATTTGACAATCTTATGGCAAAAAATTATGTTTTCATCCCCCATCTTGGAAAGAGTATTTTTGCTCTTCAAAATCTGAGTGCAAAAGCCGTTTCTATCACTAGAGGATAAAGTAAAATTGAATTTAGAACATCGCGTGTACATCCATGGTGCCGAATTTATCATACAACTTTTTTTAATTTGTTAAAAACTCAGACTCGGAACTTTCTTGATGTACTTTTTTTTTTAATTTGCTTTGCGCCAACTAAATTGACTGAAACTGTTAATAATGCGAAAATGAACTTTCTCCCTCAACAATCACGCGAGAAGTATTTGGAACAGTACGATAATATGTAGACGACTTTAGCCATTTCCTCGGCGAGGTGGGATGAAAAGTTACTTGTTGCACTCGAGTGCAAAGATTTTTCACCTTGTGCTCTTTTGATTCCCTCGCTAACGCTCAGGATTCCAATTTAGAATCACGAGCGCAAAAAAGCAACTTTGCACTCTTGGATAACAAATAACTATTTTACTTTAGGGATTATGATGCTGTGGGATAATTTTGAGAGATTTGGAAATAATGAATCTATTTACTATCTGTAAAATAACATAGTCTATAGGCCGAATCATACAAGTCGACAGATGTGATGTTAGCTACAAGTTGTGCTATATTCAATTAACGCGCACTACGCGCAGTTTTATGTGAGCTTCAGTGAGGATTGGACATTGCACAGCTTGTAGCTAACTTCACATCCTCACTCCAACTTTCACTTCAGACTTGTATGATTCGGCCTCTACTAAAAATGTAACAGTTTTAAATAATTTCAGACAAAGGTTTACAGTGTATATTTTATTTCAGGGATGCGGAACTAATGCGCGAAAAACAACGAAAAAAAGAAGAGGAGAGTCAACTTCAAAAAGTTTCTAATTAATTTTCATTACAGAATAAAATATCTGGATATTCCACATATTATACCTATATAATATTAAACAATGAATTTCACAATAACTTTTTAGCTTGTTTTGAAAAGCTGAAATTGTTCAAGTGATAAGCAATTGTATAATTAGTAAATAACATTTTAAATTCTTAAGTTGATAAAGCCTTATTAACATGATTCATGGTTTTCTTTGGTATTATAGTGTTAAGGTTGCAGAGCCTAGGGTTTTAGAATGATCTGATTAGCTATCCAGCTAATATGATAGGTATCACAATATGATTAGCATTTACGCAAATCTTCTGTTGTTTTGACTGATAGGTTTGTATGTAACTACTCTATAACCACGATTTTTGTACAATAAAATGTAAAAGTCTCAAATTGGATTGCATCGTTTTATTTCTTACTAACATTGTGATATATGCGTGTGGCCATGGATCTGGGGCTCTAATTTTTTGTCATTTAATTTTAACCTTCACGATCTTGCACACAGTGATGTCATTGTGAACTGAGATCACCTAACAATCACTACACACTGTCATAATCAATCCTAAAAAGTTAGTGGGTTTGTTACTTCAAATTGTCAAGTTAAACGAAGTTACATGCTCACATTATTATCCAAATCAAATCGTGTAAATATTGAAAAGTTTATTAGGCAGTTTATGAAGCCATAAAAAATGAAATAAAGCATCACCACAATAGTAAAATTATGTATTAAGTATAAACTTTATTATGCATTATTTTCAACCAACTTTTAGTATAGTCCGAATCATACAACTTGACGTCTGTGTGTTAGCCAAAAACTGCGGATAACCCAATCCCTGACAGAAGCTCAGCTGTGCGAGGATTGGGTTATCCGCAGCAAGTAGCTAACACCACAGCCGCCAAGTTGTATTGTTCGAGCTATTAGGAACATTGCTTCTAATTTTTTTGCCACCTTGACTTCGTGAATACAGGGTTATCTGCTTTCCCTGTTCTAAGCCGAAGAGAGGTGGTAAAGACCACCATCATGGACAACTTTTACAGTGGGGCCAGAATTCGAGAAAAAATACAATCGGCTGTTCCATACAAAATTGCAACTCCGAAACAAAATGTATGAAACAGCTGTTTTGTCTTGAATTCCGGGTTAGCCCCATAGTAAATGTTGTCCATGATGATGGTCTGAATCACTTCCTTACAGCTAAGTACCTACATAATTTCTGGGTAGTCCTTTACATTGTATATTGTAGCTTATTTGGAAACTGCCTGAACCTGGCATTGGGTAGTCCAAGAGAAATTCTATTAAATTTTTGACAGCCATGCCTCAATAAAAAAAAAAAAAAACTAGAGCCCACAGAACAGCAGAACTAGATTTCTTTCTTCTGTGATAGAGCCCGTTTTATTGGCGACTATAGACATCGTTGGCGCCCGAAAATGCTGGTCAAGTCTGTGACTTAGGTGGCCAAAGTTATGATAAAGTAAGTACCTATGTATACTAAGCGCCACACAAATCGGCGGATGAGAAGTTATGCGCAGAACGTCGCGCAAAAGCCGAAATATAGGTATACGCGGGAGCCAGAGAGACGAGACGCCGGGGCACACCCACAGAACAGCAGAACTCTCTCTTCTGTGGGCACACCCATCCACTAACCTCATGCCTCCCGCGCGCTCCCTACGCCCGAGCTCACTACTTCGCCATTGTGCACACATGCGCAATAATTAGCGAATCACGGCGAAGTGTCATCTGCGGCTAACTTCTCATCCGTCGATATGTGTGGCGCTTAGTATAAGTTCGTATAGGCCGGGTGGCTAGCCCTGGTGTCAGAGTTTTTAGGCCGCCTGAAGGCCTAAACGAAAAAAAGAATAGAAAAAAAAATGCATCGGTAATGCGCAAATTAAAGACACAGATTTTCTGTTTGAACCTTTATTAGCTGTACATGGTTATTACTTCGGATGGTAATATAAATAATAAACCAAAAATAATAATCATATTATCGTTTCTGTTACGCAAATGTTCTTACTAATTATTATTGTATAACATGTTTTAATCAGTTTACTTGTACTTATGTAGGAAATAAGAGTACTTCAATGCTTATAGTACTCTGCCGAATCAAGTCTATATCAGAATCTAATTAGATACCGTTTAAGTATTATTATGCAATGCATTGACTATACAGGGTTTAAATCTAGACGAGGATATGTAATAAATAATTATTAGAGGACATCTTACACATGGTCTCTGACTCCAAACTAGGCAAAGCTTGTGATATGGCTGTCAGACTGATATATGAACTTTTGTTGTAACAGTGCATTGTGCAATAAACGAATATAATAAATATACTCGTAAATATATACCTACTTATATAGATAATACATAAATAACACCCAGACACAGAACAAACACCTATGTTCATCACATAAATGCTTGCCCTTAGTGGGAATCGAACCCACGCCTCTTTGACCCAGGAGTTAGGGTCACTAATCACAGCCATCGAGGAAGTCAACTATATAACCGAATCATTATGACCATTTTTTATTAAACAGGGTTATGGTGTACTAAGCCAAAAAGAGGTGATTCAGACCATCATTATGATCAACTTTTACTATGGGGCCAAACCGAAATTCGAGAAAAATCTGCTGTTTCACACATTTTGCCGATTCCGAGTTGCAGTTTAGTATGGAACAGCAGATTTTTTTTCATAGTAAATGTTGTTCATAACGGTGATCTTAATCACGCTCTTTTGGCTTAGTACAGAGTAAGCAGATAACCCTGTATAACCAAACCCGAAATAGCTTCTTTTTTACGAATTAAGGGTTGGTCCACATATTAAAAGTAGGTAAGTACAATGACGCATTTTCCGCCGTCTAAAAATACACCCTGTATAGGTACTGTGGCGTAAGGAATATTTACGTATAAGTTTACGTATTTATACAACAAGACTGCGAAACAAGTTGGAAATCAAATCACACAAAAATGTACTATGGAAGTTTACGTGCATTACGAGACGGCTCCGCGTTGTAGCACTCGCCAACTTGAGAAAGGTCGCCGAACGCTACCGAAACTATACTCGTTATTGTTATGACTATCCGTACACGTCAGTTTCCCGTTATTATATAGCATAAAACACACAAAAATGCCTAAGCTTGACTAAACACAACTAATTAAAAATAGTAAGTAAAATACAACAAAATTTCAATATACTATATTTTTACTACGGGGCTAATCGAGCACTGAGATGAATTAAGAAAAATGTCGCAAATCGCGAAAGTTACAAAATAAAATTAAATATTATTCTTTAACTTAACAAAACTACCATACTGAGTGTGTGTATGCTGAGTGTGAGTTTTGTCGTAAACATGACGCGCTCTACGGCGAGCGCGTAAGCATGTAATTTGTATGAAGAAATGTACAGCGCCAATCACATAGCGGCGCGTTTTTGAACTGTACTGTCTTCATACAAATTACATGCTTACGCGCTCGCCGTAGAGCGCGTCAAGTTTACGCCAAAACTCACACTTAGTATTCTGGTGTATAATACTCCACTAAAACTGATGTTCTTACTATTAGGACACATACATAAAATAAAAGTAGGTAACTGATCACTAGCCTTGCTAGTACACTTTCAAAAAATCAACGAAAATAAAAATAAGAACTATGGAACATTTTTACAATAACACAGGTTTGCGCGTAGGTACTTTAAAACGCACAAATTTTGTATGGTTTACTATTATATACGCAAACATTATTGAAGACAAAATAACTAGGTACAAATATATTGCATTTTTGTTCATTATAAAATTACACATGTTATGTAGTATATTTAGTTTTATTCAATTGTGCATATGATTTTTTAGGAAAGTTTTTGACAAACTAGATTTTACTAATTGTACCATGAACTAATTTTGGTTAGTACTTAATGTTCATGGTACATGGTTGAGTTAAATATTCATCTTCTAGATCTTTTACAGTTATTCTTCATGAGTGACATGAGATGAACATCTGAAGCATTATTGTTTATAAACAATTTTTATAATCGTAATTAACACTCATAGATTTCTTTCGCTCTTTTACTATTTTGAAATGAAATTACTGTTTTTTCAAGATTTCAAGATAACGTTAGATAATAGATAGGTAACGATATAATGGAATCCAGTAGGTACTTGACATACAGAGATTCAGCATTTATCTAATATCACATCATTGAATTGCTGCGCAGGGTTTTAAATCGGAACAAATACCTCAGGAAAAGTATAATTTAACTTTGCACTAGATTTCCGATCCAAATTTCTTTTTTTATAAGATTTGGGATCACTTAGTGAGTATAAAATCAAAAAATGCTGACAGATCCAGATGGATTTTCAAGCGCCATCTTGAAAAAACGTTTTTGACCGATATCTCGGAAACTATGCACTTTAGGGCAGAAGACCTTTATTGTGGAAAATACAATTTTGCATCTTTTGTTTTCAGTAAACTTGTTTGTACAACATACCGTTTACGATTTATGGCCCATTTAATGAAACGGGTTTTACTGATTAAAACTTAAATTATTTCAAGAGTTATTGGCCGCGATAGAACAACCGATTCATTAAATGGACCTTAAATCGTAAACGGTAAGTTGTACAAAAAAAGTTTACTGGAAACAAAAGACAAATTTAAATTTTTTGATCTATTATGGTAGAATACGTAGGTACAATCAAACTTAATGTGTGTCTATGAAGTTCCCGACCGGCTGCGTAAAAACCCACTCCTCACCCCCGCTGACATGCAAATCTGCAACGCAACGACTAGCTTCGAGTTCAGACACCAATAACTATAATTCGGCGTATAATTGATCGTTAAATATTTCAGAACCTTCTGTTCAGAGTTCATTATAACCTCTACAGTAAAAAACATAGTGCAATATCTTTAAATTAGTTTGGTCTATTATGCAATAAGTACAATTGTAGAATTATTTATGCTTTCAAAATCCCGCTTTAAGCAGGAATAATACAACTCATAGTCTATAACTAGCCTCTAGCTACTATTCGAGTAATATTGCGTTTAAATATTATGGATAAACAATTTTCCTATTTATGTACAATTCGACTATGCGTGGCCGTTATGTAGAGACTTAGTTTCAAACTCTTCCCTTTGTCTGTATAATTCGGTAACTAAACCTTGTATGAAGGGATGTTTGAATTTCCCCTCAGTTGCCGTGAAGAATTCTTGCAGCTTCTTTGGTGCGTTTTCTCGTTTTTCATATTCGAACGCTTGGAGTATCATGTCGTAGCGGTCGAGATCTTTGGCGAATTTCGCTTCGGGAGAGCTTTGGTTTTCATACTCCTGAAAAACAATACATTTCTTTTAAAGTAATTATACAGGGTTATTTTGTAAGGCTGTACCAAGTCGAAGGGAGGTGATTTAGAACATCTTTTACTTTAAAGTCAAACCAGAGTTCGAGAAAAAATCAGCTGCTTGATACAAAAAATGCAACTCGGAATCGACAAAATGTATAAAACAGGTGTGTTGTTCATAGTGACGGTCTGAATCACCCCCTTTCGGCTTGTTACAATGACCCTTTCCATATAATGAATCACCTAAACCTAAACCATCAAAAACCTTGTAGAATGTAGATACCTTTTTTTTTTTTGAGAAGAGACCTAGGCTCTCAATTAATTAATGAATGTTTATTTCATCAGGTAAAGTTGTGAACTTATTTGGTTTTTATCACTTTTTGGGAAACCCTGTCAATAACAAACGCTAGTAAAAAATAGCTATCCTTTTTCATACATGATAGTTATGGGTGCATAATATAATCATTCACCCGTAACATTAATCATTTACGAGTTCTCTTAGGATAAATGAGCCATGACTTCATTTCCTTCCAAAAGGATCCCTTTTAGATCTATATCAATAGGTTCTATGGCAACCATATTGTATTTTAACTACAACATATTTTTGTAAATTAGAAAGGCATTGATGGTCATACATGAATTACTATTTATGAGGGGTGAATTTTATAAATCAACAAAATGAAATTAAGGACCGAGGGTTTAGAAACCTATAGTTTATCTTTGTATGTATTTGTATAATAGTATGAAAATAACTTGCTGTAGGTAGGTAATGTAGGTATGGTTTTAAAACATTTTCTTCTGTGTGTTTCCTTGTTGCAATTAACAATGACAATGCATTGGTAGTTACTACCAAAGCTGACTAATACGAGATCTGTTTGACATGCAACATTTTGCGAAAGTTAAAAGTTTCGAACGTTCCCATAATATGTAGCTACATCAGAGCCGCAGACGAACCAAAGTTAGTTACCGACATAGACCAGCGGATAAGCCAGTTGAAATGGCTGTGGGAAGAGCTCATAGTTCGAAGTACAAATGGCTGATTGGTCTGTAAACTTCTCGAATGGTGCAGACCACCGGGCTAGTGTACGCGCCACGAATTATTTCGTTCATAGTGTCAGAACGAGACAGCGTAATGGCAAAGTATATAACTGTCACTTTTTCACACGTCGCAATAAGTTCTTTTTGTCGCTTTTCGTGGTCGCATGCTTTATAGCCATGTGGAAATCAATAGCGGGACCTATGTTGAGACTACTTAGTATTATTATATATTCTTTGGTTGAGACAGTGGGTGGACGTCCTATGTCTGATGGGTAGATGGATGTATAATGTCTTGTCTTCAAAATGTGTAATTGGCTAAAATTCATTCACTATTCATACTACTCCCATAGATATACTTCTAAGTTTATACTACGCGCCACACAAATCGCCAGATGAGAAGTTAGCCGCAGATGACACTTCGCCGTGACTAATTATTGCGCATGTGCGCACAATCCGCGTGTCGTAGTGGTGAGCACGAGCGTAGGGAGGCATGAGGTTGGCGGGCGGGAGTGCCCCAGCGTCTCGTCTCTCTGGCTCCCGCGCATACCAATATTTCGGCTTTCGCAGCGTTCTGCGCATAACTTCCCATCCGCCGATTTCTGTGGCGCTTAGCATACGCTCTTTTCGGTCTGATTTGGCGAAAGACCTGGATGCATGGAAAGAAATGGGAGAGAGACCTTGCCCAGCACTGGGACTCTAGAGGGTGAGATTAGATAGATGAATTCTTTATTGTTAACACAAAGAAAAATACACAGCTAACAACATTTTAAAAGTTATCGCTAATAGCGATCTCTGTCAGGCAACTTTCGGATGGAATAGGAATATAGAACTAGTAAAGACGGGAGAAATAAAATGGAAGTGGAGTCCCTCCGCGCGGAAGAAGTGAAACTTCGATGCAATAGTGCTTTCATACCCCCTCCATGGTAGCGTTAAACGTTTAACGCAACCTTGTTGGAAGTCGCATTAGAAGTTTCACTTAAAAAAAAATACTTACTTTATACAATTCATACATTCTATCCCCAGCAAAGCCAGTGAGTTCGGCGATCTTCTGCATGGCCTCGTCTTCTCTGCGGTGCTTTTCCTCCGGCGAGACTCCGCAGTGCGGCGTCAGGTCGCCGACAATGCATTCTGCCAGGTCGTGGACAAGCGCTGGAATCAACATTTTTATGGGCCGCGTTACACAAGTTGCCAGAAAAGAAGTTAGCTACAAGCTGCGCAATATCCAATCCTGACTGAAGATCACACAAAGCCGCGCGTTGATTGGATATTGCGCAGCTTATACAGGTGGCGGCATATAAGTCTAGCGCTGAGCGAAGTGTGGAGGGGGTGGCTGCGCATGAGTTTAGTATGGCGGTCAACATGCGCAGACAACCCCTCCACAGTACCCTCGGCGCTACTTGTAGCTAACTTCATTTCCGCAACTTGTGTGACGCATCCTATAACTGTACTTTTTTTACTGTAGGTACTTTTTCTGCAAAAAATGTGTCCATTTGGCGATAACTTAAAAATGTTTTTTAATTCGAGTTCCATTAATGAATATGGGTTACAATCCTTGCGTGTCGAGAAAATGAAAAACAATTTGATATTATTTCATCAGTTCCGATTGTAGACCACTGTTGCAGAGAATGTGGTGTGCAGTGTTGGTTTGTAGTGGTGTAAGTTGTAAGTGGGATTTGCGGTGTCTGTTGTACATACCATATGATGTATTTACCAACTAGATACATGCATGTTCAGTATTGTTCAATGCCTCATGCCAACTTAGAGTAGAGCCTAACCATCTGTTTTGAGCCATTGTTTCATGTTTCTGCCTAATCTCATCAACAAATGACCCTCTCACTAAATAAGAATAACATTGTACCATGCAAGACCTTCAGACAAAACTATCTCTTTGTATCATTATGAATAATGGTTGCTATGGGATTAACCCAGTCATTATAAGAGAAACCATTGAGTAATAAAAGTACTTAAGACAAAAAAGCTTCTTGTTTTATCATTTTTTGTATGATTGTAATATGATTTCATAATATGTTTTTGTTTGGTAGACAATGCTGTTTTGTCATATTTTGTAGTTTAGCTCCTAGAATTTTCGCATAGGGTGACATAGGTTCTTAAAATAAAATAATCTTCATACCTATTTGGAGACATCTGAATCGGTCTAGTTTAGTTGGATTATTTTCTTCAGTGAGCAGGAAGGTCATCATGCCCATGCGATACATGTGTCCAGCAATTGATTCACACTCATTTATATCACACAGCACCCAGCCAGTTCTTTTCTCATGCTGAAAAAATTAAATAAATAATATAATATAAAATAATAATAACAATCTGGTCCCACCTGCCCCTTTCTTCCATCGTATGGAGTATTTAAGAAATAGAAATAAGAGTAATGTTTTGTAAGGTATATTAAGTGAACTCAGTGAATAAAGGCTATTTTTATTTTATTTAATGTTTAATTAATTTACAGGAAAACATAACATTCATTTATTTTTTATATAAATGTATTTAATAGGAGAATACATATAAACCAGGTTGCCTTGCAAAATGTGACTTCCATTATTATTGATTGAAAAAGTTTGATTATTTTTTGACAAAACATTTCATTCACTTGTTTTTTAGATACACAAATTCTCTTATTCATATACAAATTACGTAAAAATTGGTTTGAACTGTGTAAGCTATGAGCGGTGGCGGTGGGATCTCAGGCTAATAGTGGAAGATATGCCTAGGTTTGTAGTAGCTGGGGGAAACATTCTTTAAGTTAATGTGATTCAAGTTAATAACACTGGCCAATATCAAAAGCAAAGCAGTAAGTAGTATAGGCCAAATCAAACTTCTTGAGGGCTGTGATGTAAGCTACAAGCTGCGGATAACCCAATCCTGACTGAAGCTCACTTAGCAGCTCCACGCTGTAGCTAAGATAATAGTCACCAAGTTTGGTTCTGCTTAAAGTTGGAATAGTATGCAAGCAGTATCCAAGAACAATATCTTCCATATTGTTCTGTAGCACCTTTTTCGTAATTGAGTGGCTGCTGCACTACAAAAGGTAGCTCTGTAAGAGTTTTGGTAGACCAACAAAATAGAACAATTTTTTTATTAGGATTGCTTTTGGGAATTTATTGTTATATTAATTTGTTACACATAAAAAAATACCTTTAATTTACTTATAGCTCTAGGTTCTACACTACTCAACTAGCTGGTAATTACACTACTGGGTTTTGTTCTTTGTGGAACATAGTGGAAAACTTGCACTGGCAGTGGAGATTATCACAAGGTACCTAATGTGGAAGTTCAGTATAACGAAATTAATATCATAATAAAATGTGCTTAGCGTACCTATTTATAAACATACTAGAAAATTAAAATAAATTCATGTCTTACCTTGAGACGACCGACGAGCTCCAAAAATTCTAAGATTTTCTTCTGATCCACTAAAGCCATTGTTCTGTCAGTTGATCGTAACGTTGGAGGCGAGTTTCAGTTTTACAGAAAATTACCCTAGAAGCGAATTTTCATTTACAAGGTCGCAATAAAACTGTCCTCTAATAATTTATCGTTATAATAATTACGAAAAGGAAACGAAACGAAACAACCTCGCTCAACACGACACGGCACGGCGGACACGGATGACGGAACTTGACAGTCTTGACAACTGACAAGTGCTACCAGTAGGTTAGAGAAATTAGTGCGTTGTTATTATAAATATACTAAAATGTTAACTCACATTTGACGCGATAACGTCTTATAAATCGATGAACGCAACGAACTGCACGCACGAAAAAGTGTCATGTTCCGCCTGAGACAAGCGAGCAAGCGAGAGTGTTTCAATTGTTGACTCGACAATGTTTTCTTGTAATGTTGTTACGTAAAATTATCGTCCATAAACTGACAAATAAATAAACTTTACAGAAATTTTTACAGTCAACCAGTTTATTTCGATAATAATTAACGCCAACTTAGAAGCGGTTATTTAGAATAGTTACTGTGCCAGTTATGGATTAAGTGTACCGCAAGATAGCCACGAGTGGGGAGCAAAATTCAACAGCCTACTGGCGGCAAATATGTACCTAAATCTGCCACTGAAGCTGCATAAAAAAACATTTGTAGGTAATTAAATATTTACATGGTCATGACAAACTAGAGTATAATATTGCTAAATGTAGCTATTATGTACAATTATTAGCTAGTAACTCTAATAATTATTGATGGAAAAGGGACTTTTTGGCGGGAAGTCGAAAGAAGCGGGCGTTTTTAATATTCAATTATTCATAAATTTTAATTTTGCAATTCTCTGAGATTTGTGTTGGGTGTTGCGGCGCAACAATAACGTCATGAGCGTTGCTAGTGACGGGGAGGACCCCGTCATTACAGCAGAGAGAAAGAAGAGAAAACTTGCAAAATCCTCAACGAACAATGATGGCTACAAAGTATTTCAGAAACCCCTCTACAAGAGGCTATTCCCCGAAAATCACAGTGGGGACTGCGTGGTTTACGTTGAATCCACAGAAGAAGAAAAGGTTGGTAATAAAAACCCCATAATATTGACAAATCTTTTCATTGAAAATGTTAAAGGCATTGTAGGTGTCCACCGAATAAATGCTTATAAGGTTGGCGTCACTTTCAAAAAGCCAGCTCCAGCTAACAATTTTTTAAAGATGGATAGCTTCCTGAACAGATATAAGCTGAAAGCTTTCATTCCTGCTTACATGACTGAAGTTATAGGAGTCATCAGGCATATTCCGCTGACAATGTCTAATGAAGAAATTTACAAAAATATTACTTGTGATGCTGATGTTGTCTCAATCAAACGCTTTATGCGAAAAGTAGACGGAAATTTGACTCCTCTTGGAACAGTGGCTGTCACTTTTGCAGCCACCACATTACCTCAGTATGTATACATCAAGCTATTCAGATACCAGGTTCATAAATACTTTCCACCACTCATGCAATGCTACCGTTGCCTCCGATTCAACCACTCAGCTAAGAACTGCAGAGCAGAGCAGATGTGTTCATCCTGTGCAGGACGGCACTCCTACAAGGAATGTGATGTGGAAGAAATAATGTGTGTCAATTGTTCTGGCCCTCACCTTGCCGTGTCGAAAGACTGCCCTGTTAAGCAGAAAAAAATAGAAGAGAAGAAAATTAAACAACAACAAAAAATGTCTTATGCCAATGCGGTAAGTCTGCCACAAATCTCTGATAGAACATCCTTCCCAGCTCTAACACCAAAGCCGAGACAAAAAACCTTCCAAGATCTCAATGCCAAAGAAATTGTTGATAACGATGTAATTATAAATGCCCTTGTGAAGTCCGTTGTTGCCCTTGCAAATAGCAAGAATGAACCCATTACAAATAAAAGAATTAAAGAAATTTTGTTGTCAAATTTAATTTAATTTAATTTCATTATATGGACACATATATTCGTATAGCACAATTCAATATTCAAAGTTTACATAGTAAAAAAACGCTACTGTTAAAGTTTTTAACTGAACAAAATGTAGATATATGTTTACTAAATGAAACGTGGCTTAAGAAAAACAGTAAAATTCCAAATTTTCCATCCTATAATTTGATTCACAAACTGTCTGTAAACGAACATAATGGGGTAGCTATATTAATTAAACAAAATTTTAAATATGAAGTTGTTCATACCTCATATTACGAATCAATTCAGAACATTTGCATTGCACTTGATACATCATTAGGTAAATTACATGTGTTGTGTATTTATTGTCCCCCAAACAGCGAATTTACTAAATTTAATACTAATAAATTAAAAAAAGTATTCACTGAAACTCCTAAGCCATGTCTCATAATGGGAGATTTCAATGCCCATCACATTTTATTTGGTTGTCTAAAAAATAATAGTAGAGGTAATTCTTTGTACAATCTCATAGATGAGTTTGACTTGTGTGTTTTAAATGATGGTAATCATACTACAATTAAATATCCAAACAAGAATTCTTCAGCAATTGATTTAGCCTTAGTAAGTTGCTCGTTAGCTCCTCTCTGTGAATGGCAAGTCCATGATGATGCAATGGGTAGTTATCATTTTCCGACTCTACTGGATGTAAATGTGAAGCCATCGGTGTATGATGTTCGTCCTGTACAAGAAAAATATTTGTACAACAAATCAGACTGGTCTAAATTTAAAACTTTATCTGAAACCTGCTTTTCGCAATTAGATTTGGAAAATACAGATCTAGATGAATTATACAATAGTTTTATAAATATCTTGTATCAAATCAGAGATGAATGTATTCCTAAGCAGAAATCTAATCACACTCCAAAAATTCTGAGAAAACCAGCTCCATGGTGGAACACACTATGTGAGGATGCAGTTCAAAAGTCGAAAGAAGCTCTTAAGACATATCATCACTCTCCAACAATTTCCAATTTTATTAATTACAAGCGTCTTGATGCTAAAAAGAAAAAGATATTAATTGAGGAACGGGGAAAATCATGGCATGAATTGTGTACTTCTTTCAACAGAATGACACCAGTTACTAGAATATGGAATTATGTTAAAAAATTTAAAAGGATTAACAGTAATTGTAGTAACAAAACTCTAAATGACGAATGGGTACCAAGTTTTCTAGAAAAATTAGCAGATTCAACATCAACCGATTTTACCACTTTAAATATTTTAGACAGGTCTGACAATAGCGTTTCCTTCTTAAATGAGCCTTATACACTGAATGAGCTTCGCATTTCTTTAGATAGTCGTAGGGATACTACACCAGGTATGGATAACATTCCATATAAACTTATTAAAAATTTACATTCAAATGCTCTGAACATTTTATTGGCAATTTATAACAGACTTTGGAATGCATCAGTTATTCCTGAATCTTGGAAGACTCAATGTGTAATACCAATTTTAAAACCTAATAAGCCTGCAAATAATCCGTCATCGTACAGACCCATATCTTTGTCATCCTGTCTGGGTAAACTTTTTGAAAACATGTTAAAATTACGTTTAGATTATTTTGTTGAAACCAACTCTAAAATACCTAACACACAATTTGGATTCAGAAAGGGTAAAAGTTGCTCTGAAAGTTTTGTATCATTAATCTCAACATTAAAAAAAGCAAAGCTCAGCCACTCTAATGTGATCTGCGTCTTTCTTGATGTAAAAGGTGCTTTCGATAATGTCAACATTAAGAGCCTTCTTCTAGTTTTGAATGAGTTAGGTCTGCCAACAAAATTATTGAAATGGATATTTAATTTTCTGAATAACAGAACCTTGTATGTTAAATTTAATAATAAGCTACATGGACCAAAATCCGTCAGTAAAGGAACTATGCAAGGAGCTATCTTATCTTCTCTCTTGTATATTCTATATACATCTCAAATTTTAAAGTATGTTAACACATCACATGTTAAGATTTTACAATTTGCCGATGACTTACTTTTATACTCTGAAAGTCAAAATTTAAATATGGCTGTAAATCACTTGAATTCTGCACTGCTGCAGCTACACCATTATTACAACAATGTATTAAAATTAGATATTAGTTCTGATAAAAGTTCTGTTATTGTTTTTAGTAAAGATCCTTTTGCACAATCTTTTGTTAAAATTAAATACAATAATGAAATCATTCCTGTAAGTAATCAACATAAATTTTTAGGAGTAATAATAGATAACAAGTTAAAATTTGAAGAGCATATTAAGTATATCTGCAGCAATGCAATGAAAAGTATTAATGTTTTAAGATGTTTAGCTGGTACTTTTTGGGGCTCTGATCCTAAAACCTTGATCATGCTGTATAAAAGTATAGTAAGAAGTCATTTTGATTACAGTAGTTTAGCTTATATGAATGCAAGTAGCACCTTATTACGAAAACTCGATGTAATACAAAATATGGCTTTAAGAATTATTAGCGGAGCTATGCGTTCCACTCCTATTAATTCTATGGAAATTGAAAACTGTATACCTCCATTAATCCTGAGACGTTTACTTTTGGCTGATAGATTCTGTTTGAAAGAGTTGACTTCCAATAATGTTATAGTGCTGAATAATGTTTTATGTCATCCACAAATATCACAATCAGTTGAAACATCTAGCTTATCAGCCACATCTCTTGTTTCGGGAGTTTTGCCTGAAATCACAACAATAATGTCATTTTTAAAAAATATCAGTAAAAACATTTGTTCTCATGATATCTGGCCAACATATAAATGTCCATATAATGCCTTGATTAATTGCTTAAGTATAGATTGTCATTTAGATGTAATAAATAACAAATTTGATTTTCTAGAATTTATAGAGAATAAACCAGACTTTTATATTTTATATACAGATGGTTCTAAAAGTGATGAAGGGGTTAAAGCCGCATATTATGATCCACAAATGAATAAAACCCACTGTATAAAGTTAGATAATAATTGCAGTGTGTTTACTGCAGAAGCGTATGCAATTTTAACCGCTTTAACATTTGTAAATAACTCTGTAAAAAATGTAAATATACTAATAGTAAGTGATTCTAAAAGTGTTCTGTCTGTTTTGAACAACAGTAATTTCTCATATAAGTTAAATTATATTATATATAGTATTAGAGAACTTATAGAAATGATTAGTAAATCAAAACATGTAGAATTGGTATGGGTTCCTTCACATTGTGGCATCCATGGCAATGAAACAGTAGATTTGGCTACTCGGCAAGAGCATGATCTAGATCACACAGATATATTAAAAGTACCTTTCACAGATTACTATTGTGCAATTAATAAGGATTTACTCAGAATTTGGAAAGAATATTGGCACGTTACAACAGAATATAAGGGAAGGTGGTATGCAGAAATACAGAAAGACTTACCTACTACTCCTTGGTACAACAAATTTGAATATTGTGGCAGAAAGTTTATAACAGTTATAAATCGCCTGAGATTTGGACATTGCTTGGTTCCAGCCCATTTACACAGAATTAATATAGTCCCAGAAGATAACTGTACGTATTGTTTCCGACCGCATGCTGATATAAACCATATAATTTTTCAATGTCCCCAATTCCATTTACAACGATTAATTTTAGCCAGTGACATTAGTGACATAGCAGCTCGTAACTCAATTAGTGTTCCCCGCCGTATTGAGGATTTACTAAAAAGTGAAGTTTTTTACAAACCTATTTATAAGTATATTTTAAATACTGTTGAAAAGATTTAGTTAAGTTTAATTTTTTATTTCTCTTCTATGTTTGTAAATTTTTTATTATTTAAGACTTCGACTGAAGGACTCTGTATCCATGGTCATGAATAAATTATTAAAAAAAAAAATTGATGGAAAAGTGTGACTTTGACAATCCAGTATTACGTCAATAACTTTTTAAATCTTTTTTCAAATCTTCATGTTTGTAGTAGGTACTTTTCTAGAGGAGTTTTGGCGTGAACGTGGAAAAAAACATTTCGCCTCATTGTATTATTTTGTCAAACTTGTGTTTTTATCAGTGATAATTAGTGAAAAATTGTGGTATTTCGTTGATTATGAGCTGATTTACGTGCATGAGTGTAGGCAAGTGATATAATGTGACGTAGGTATCATGGTGTTCCGTGTTATTATCAATACTCCATAGACGCCTCTAGTAAAGTCTCCTCTGCTTTACTGAGGTATGACTTGGACTATGTTTGGACTTGACCGTGACTTTATTGGACTATGAAGCGACTGCGACAGTGATTATTTTGATAAATTTATCAAAAATTATTAAAACTAAATACTTGACACTGGCAAATGCACAATAATGCGACGCCAAAACATTAAAGAAGAAGAAGTAGGTGGGTACTTTTATTTTTCTAGTTTTCAGGGTTCCGTACCCAAAGGGTGAAAACGGGACCCTATTACTAAGACTCCGCTGTCCGTCTGTCTGTCTGGCCGTCTGTCCATCTGTCTCCAGGCTGTATTTTATTATAATAATATGCTTGTTCTCTTATTGGTTTGTGATAATAATATGACAGGCATCATACGTAGTATCTATAGTAGTCTGTGTAGGCATCCATATCTTGCAAATTACTTTCTATACATTGAGAAAGAAGCTGCGATTTGAAGGCTTTCACTATAAAAACATTAATCAAATATGTAAATATAGAGCACTGTAGGGGTTAATCACTCACTCAGGTAGGTATCCAAGTTTTGTTAGCAGAATGAAGGATCTTGCTAATCCTACACAGTGGAATTGATCTGCGTTTTCGTAAGAGGCAACGAAATAAAAAGAACAACACGTATAATGCACACACTTGTTTTATATTTGCTTCGTATTGGATGAAATTACATTGCTGATTTAATGATATGAATGGATTACTATGGATTGATATAATGGACGACACAATTATAATATTTACATGTTGTTAGATTCACGGCTAGGCAGTAAGAGACAAATCAAAAGTGACATATGCGCATAGACGCACTCACCGGATACAGACACATCAATAGACAACAAATTGCCATAATCTGTTTCTTATCTATTCGATTAAATGGTGTACCGATACAATCGTCAACACTTCCCCTTACACCATGTCATCGAACTCTACCTTGGCTCTATACAATACTTAGTATAGCAGTTTTACATATAAAATAACACCGCTCTACATGGCAGTCCAAAAAAAACTTTATATCACCACTATACATACAATAGAACCTATATCAGAGTCCTGACGTTTAGCTTATGCCTAAAACCATTATGCTTAACCGAGGGCAAAGCCTTTGTAAGAATATCAGCTATCATCTCTTGTGTTGACAAATACTTAATAGCTATAACATTTCTATTATATAGATCTTTAATAAAATGATAGCGAACATCTATATGCTTTGTCCTCTTGTGACAATCAGAACGAATTAGTTTATGTGCACTTTGATTATCATTATAAACTAAACAATTTAGCTTGAGACCGAATATCTCGTTCCAAAAACCTCTAATAAACAAAATTTCTTTACAAACATCACTAATACTGAGATATTCTGCCTCTGTACTAGACACAGCAACACATCTTTGTTTTTTTACTTTCCCAATTCACAGTATTACAACCTATTTTAATTACATAACCAGTATATGACTTACGGTCAGAAGGATCGTTTGCAAAGTCTGCATCTGCATATGCTTTAAGATCAAAACTTTTACATCTAGTGAAAAACAAACCATGATCAATCGTTTTTGATAAATAACGAAGCACTCTCTTTGCAGCTAGCCAATGACTTTTATTAAAGCAATTATTAAATTGGCTCAAACTATTGCAAGCATAGGTAATATCTGGTCTAGTACATACACTCAAATACATAAGAGATCCCAATAATTCTCTATAATTATAATTAATACAATCAGACGGATTATTATCTGAATTCACAAATCTTTCATTTACTTGCATTGGGGTTGAAACTCCCTTTGCATCAGACATACCAAATTTTTGTAGAATTCTTTTTACATAATCTGTCTGGTTTAACATCAAAGTTCCTTGAGCTCTGTCCCTTATAACATTCATACCTAGGCAAGACTTAATGGGACCTAAATTTTTAACATTAAATTTACTTTTTACATTGGTCAAATCTTAAAATAACTATTGTTATAATTATTATTACGATTTACAAAGACACATGGCTCACATTTTGTTTGATAATAACAGTTACCTTTAATAAATTACTGACAGTTTCGTTCCAAGCCCTACTGGCCTGTTTCAGCCCGTAGATGGTTTTCTGTAACAAACACACTTTATTAGTATCAGTTATAAAACCTACAGGTTGCTGCATATAAATTTCTTCTCTTAAATTGGCGTGAAGAAAAAACTGTCGTAATATCAATATGATCCATGTCCATGTCTAGTTCGTTTGCTAAATTAAACAGCATCCGCATTGTTGAATGTCTGACTACTGGTGAGAAAGTTTTATCATAATCGACACCAGGTTTCTGGCTGAAACCACGTGCTACTAATCTCGCTTTATATTTTTCAAAATTACCAGCAGCATCTTGTTTTATTTTGTATACCCACTTGCATTTAACTATGTTTTTATTAGGTGGTCTCTCTACTAACTTCCATACCTCATTCTCTATAAGAGAGTCATACTCCTTCTGCATGGCCTCCTGCCATTTCAAACGGTCAGGATGAGACATAGCATCTTCATAAGACTCGGGTTCACCGATGAATGAGTCTTGAGTGTGTAGAGAACAATCATAATTATCATAACTTTTAGGTGGTACACCCCTAGTACTCCTTATGGGCTGCTGCCTTGGCACGACGTTCTCCTGAGCAAACTCATACCTTTCCTCAGACTCGTCAGAGTCATTACTGTCCTCTCGCCAAGAATTCTCGCTGTCTTCTTTTCTGGACGCCGGGCTGCAGTCCACATACTGCAATGGCGAAGATAGAGCATCGGTTGACTCCGACGGCGATGCTGGTACATCTGCAGGTACCGATGGTGATGCAGGCACATCAGCCACAGGCGCGCTCAAGTCAGGTGCCTCAAACCCAACTGAGCTGCTCTCCTGTTCACCACCTGAAATTGAGAACAGTTCTCTATTAATAACTGTACTATTATTGTCACTAATATTACTAGTATCACAGTTTGACATTGGCACTGAAACATTGTTCATGTCATTAAATAAAATATTAGAATTCGATTTATTCATATTAGAATTATTTTCATTATTATTAAAATTATTACTATTCATATTCATATTATTCATATTCAAATTATTATATAATTGAATATCGCTAACAATATCCTTAGCCGAATTAGAATTATCATTATATGTCATTTCAATAAAATGTACATTTCTAGCTTTAATTATTGTCTTTGGAGAACAGGGATCACATAGCCTATAACCTTTGGAATTCTCACAGTAACCTACAAAAATAAATTCTTTAGACTTTGCATCCAGCTTACGCCGCTGACAATTAGGAATTAGTGAGAATGCCCTACAACCAAACACTCGAAGATGACTCAGATCAACTTTGGATCCCGACCATACTTCCTCTGGAATGCCACCGGACAACGCAGCTGTTGGGCATCTATTTTTTAAATATATTGCTGTCATTACAGCTTCACCCCAAAATTGCTTGTCAAGGTGCGCCTCAGAAAGCATACACCTGGTCTTTTCAATAAGAGTCCTATTTAACCTTTCTGCCACACCATTTTGCTGTGCAGAATAAGGAATAGTTGTTTGATGCTTGATCCCTTGACTAGATAAGAAATGTTCAAATGAACTACCACAATATTCTCCACCATTATCTGTCCTTAGACACTTGATTTTAAAACCCGTCTGTTTTTCAACTAAATTCTTGAAAATAATAAAATAAGACATTACCTCATTCTTATTTTTCATCAGATAGCCATAAGTCTTCCTTGAGAAGTCATCAGTGAAAGTCACCAAGTATCTGGCTCCGCCCAAGCTCGCAGTATCAAATGGTCCGGCAACATCAGAATGAACTAAAGCTAATAACTCTTTAGCTCGCTTCGACTAGCCCTTGGGAAAAGAGTACACTGCCTGCTTCCCCTCAATGCACGGGATACAATCCTTCAACTTGTCACAGCCGATGTCACTGAAGTCAACACCGTCTACAAGATTACGAAGAGCATACATACCACTTGTGCTCAAATGTCCAAGTCGCTTGTGCCACAATTCCATTGATGTATTTAAAATAGCTAGAGCTTGATCTGAAACTGAAACAGACATTGTTTTATAATTTCCTACACTACCTACCGTGAGTCCATGTTTGATTTTATAAATTCCCTTGTCACAATATGCAATAGCCACAGCTTCATTAGCTGAATTCACAATCTTACAGTCATTGTGACTAAATAATACCTTAAGACCAGATTTTGATAACTGACTAACTGAAATTAAGTTGGCCGACAACTTAGGTACATACAAGACATTTTCTAACAACAATTTTTGATCATTATTAAAGTATAAAGAAACCTTACCAGATCCAGAACTTTGCATTGTGTCATTATTAGCAACAGTAACTAAAGTTTTATTCTTAGAGTCCATCTCACTAAAACTATTGCGGTCGCGACACATGTGTGTAGTACAACCACTGTCGACAATCCAATCTTCATTGTGAAATGCAGTGAATGCTGACACTAGCATTGTCTGCGATGCATTTTCTTCGTGTTTCTTCCTTTGGTCATTCTTCCACTTATAGCACTTTGCTTTGAAGTGACCTGGCTTCTTACAATAATGACAAAGTTTCTTAGTCTTCGTGCCTATAAATGCCACATTTTCATTGTGACCGTTGCTGTTGTTATTTCTCCGGAATTCCTCTTGAAGAAGTCTTGCTCGTACAACTTCACTTGTTAAAGACTGATTGAGGTTGATCGCTTCAAGTCCAGAGACCAGTATGTCATACTGTTCAGGTAATCCACTGAGTAATATCTCTGATATCTCCTGGTCAGGAATTTTTCGGTCGATATCTGCTAATTGTTGGACAATCGTCATTACTCCATTTATGTACTCTGTCATGGAAGTAAATTGGGAAAATTCCACCCTATGCAACCGACGTAGCAAAACTACTCTTCGATTTCACAGCCATACAGATTAGCAAGAGCACGTGAGTCGTTCGTCGCATTGCTCGACTCACCCTCGATGCATGTCCATAATCCATCCAAAACTAACGAGTTTTTCATGTAGTATTTCCAATTCAAATAAGTTCCAATACCATCCAACTTTTCAAAGGCAAATTGCGGGACATGAGGCATTTGTCCGCCATTTTCATTTACATTCATGATTTCCGTGTGCAAAATAAATAGGTGATCGACTTACGTGTCTTTCTGTCTTTGTATCTTGTTTGACTTTGATGTCACCTCTCCGATTTCCTGGGACAAGAACCTGTTAGCAGAATGAAGGATCTTGCTAATCCTACACAGTGGAATTGATCTGCGTTTTCGTAAGAGGCAACGAAATAAAAAGAACAACACGTATAATGCACACACTTGTTTTATATTTGCTTCGTATTGGATGAAATTACATTGCTGATTTAATGATATGAATGGATTACTATGGATTGATATAATGGACGACACAATTATAATATTTACATGTTGTTAGATTCACGGCTAGGCAGTAAGAGACAAATCAAAAGTGACATATGCGCATAGACGCACTCACCGGATACAGACACATCAATAGACAACAAATTGCCATAATCTGTTTCTTATCTATTCGATTAAATGGTGTACCGATACAATCGTCAACAAGTTTTATTACCTGAGGATCCTCCCCGAGGGCTCCCGCCTTGTCGTGGCGGGGGGCTCAGTAACCCTAGAGGGAGACTAGCGTGAAGTTAAGAGGGATCCGGGATGGGGCCGCTTCTCCGGGCTTTGCTATCAAGCCCGTGTAGAAGCCGGCCGGTAGGTTTGGTGCCTTATGGGGAGCATTGCTACTGAGGTGGGCTACAGTGTCGTTTGGGATGGGAGGCATTGAAGCTGAGGACTGGAGGCCGCGGCGGGAGAGGACTGCTGGTGGTCCCACTTCTATTGCCACTTTCCCTACCTTCCGCGGCCTCGACGGGATCGCCATCGTTCGATGGCGGACGCGGTGAGGCTGCAGGGGAAGAGGAGTGTCGGTATGGCGACGCGCTGCTCTCCCTATCCTCTGCAGCCGAAGTAGCTGGCGCGGAGCCACTTTGATTGACCCGTTGCACTGGGATCAGGGCGTTCGGATACGGGTGCTGTCCGACGCCCAGTTGCTGGTCTGGTCCCGAGTGGAGGATGGCGATATGTGTGGTGTTCCAACACATCGTCGTCGGAGCGGAGTGGAGCGCAAGCACCGAGGTGGAGCCCGACTGGGGCTGGCGTTGTCGGGGCCGCGGATAAGTGCGATAACGTGACCGTAGCCCCGATACAAAGAGCTGTGGTGGAACACTCCAGGATTTTTAGTGGGTATACCGACCTATAGGCGGGACTCCCAAGTCACACCTAACAACCCAATGCCTGCCCTCGAGGCGTGGTGGTATCCCTAGTAAAAAAATAAGGATTAGTGAGGATAAGTGGCAAAATTTGGAATTATTGAACACCAAAATTAAAAATCTTTATGTAAGAATTTAATTAAGTAGGTACCTAGGATGCCGACAGGATTTTTCTCTGCTCTCTATAAAAAAAACATTTTTTTTACATTCCTCGGATTGGTGATACAACATTTTTTTTTTTTCTTTCCACGCTACCTACCTATACCTAGCAATGGGTATCTAGTAGGTACTTAAGTACACTTTCAGTGCCTAGCTAACATTTTTATCTATTATATAAAAGGCTTCCCTGAGTGACTGACTGACAGACAGCCTACAGCCCAAACCGCTAAAGATAGGAACATGAAATTTGGAACAAAGATAGATTGGACCACGTAATGGAGCACTAAGGACGGAATTTTGAAAAATCGACCTCTAAAGGGGTAAAACGGGCCCTTTTCGTTTGTATGTAACTTTTTATTCCCTTTACCGATTGACTTGAAACTTTGTAGGTATACATGCTACTCAAACAAAATAAAAGTTACGTTTGTTCCTGTTTTTCCGAATATTCCTCATCTAAGGGGTCAAATTGGGTCCCAAAGTTGATGAAAAAAGCGTCTATTACATCCAACGAGCTGAACGGTTATGGATGAAATCTGGTATGGAGGAAGCACACAACATGTTTCAACACATGAACTATTATTATCCCGGAAATTCTATGGGGAGCCTTAGGGATAGCCAAAATTAATCAGTGTAGGCTACAACCCAATCCACTAAAGATAGAGACTTGAAATTTCGAACATAGGTACAATGTACAACGTAATGAAGCACAAAGGACGAAAATTTCGAAAAATCGACCTCTAACGGGGTAAAACGGGCCCTTTTTGTTTGCATTTCATTTTTTATTACCTTTACCGATTGACTTAAAACTTTGTATATATGCTTTACAAATAAAATAAAAGTTAAGTTTCTTCCTGTTTTTCCGAATTTTCCTTATCTAACGGGTCAGATAAGTTCCCAAAGTTGGCGAAAAAAGCAATAATTACATCAGACGAGCTGAACGGTTATAAATGAAATCTGGTAGGTATGTAGAAAGCACACAACATGTTTCAATACAGTAACTATTTTATCCCGGAAAATCTATAGGGTTTCTTAGCAATAGCCAAAATAATCAATTATAAAGCTAAGATAAAAGGGGTTAATGAATTCTAACGAAATTTGGTACGACGCTAGACAATAACACAAATTACCACTTGGGATACTGCTATCCCGGTAAATTTCAGTGGGTCCTTCAGGATATCAATTTCCTAAAAAAAGTACTAAATGACTGTTCGAAAACCGATGCAATATTGTTTGAAAATAGCCCACCCTTTTAACTAATATATGACTATTAACGTCCTGGGAAAAGTCCCGGATTTCTTGTCTAACGCTAGACCAAACATCCTATATAAGCGTGAAAAATAACTTGATCGCGTTTTTTTTTAAACGTAGTGAAATATCTAGAATTAAATTGAGAAAATTTAGATCCTTCAATGGGGGCAAAATGGGCCCCTAATAGTTTATGAACGATTTTATTTTGTGAGCCAATAGACTTGAACTTAGGGTACATACGGATCAATAACTACTTACTTTACTATGGGAACTACCCTGAAAAAGCGAAAATTATATATTCTTTACATTTTGTCGCGGGTCGATGAATTTTTTGTGTTGAACAGCTAATTTTATTTACGTGATTTCTGGGTTGGTACCATAGTAAAAGTTAGTCAAATGATGAGTATAATGGAATCCTAGAACATGCCTGTCGTCTAGATGTAAAAATGTACCTCAAATTCAAATAAAATGTACCTTCTTGTGTGCTACTTTTTTGTCTGTACTTGGTTAGAGAATGTCTGAAAGTCCTACAAGTGTCTCGATCACTTTTGACCGCGTAAACGGTTATGGGCGAGATTGTCATTGGGTTCAGAATAATCGAAATTAAATTTCTAATGACTTAATGAAACATGATGAATACCTGTACAGGCCTTTTTTAGGGTTCCGTACCCAAAGGGTAAAAACGGGACCCTATTACTAATACTTCGATGTCCGTCTGTCTGTCTGTCACCGTACCGTAATAGTTGGGCAGCTGAAATTTTCACAAATGATGTATTTCTGTTGTCGCTATAACAGAAAATACTAAAAATAGAATAAAATAAATATTTAAGGGGCATACAACAAACGTGATTTTTATGAGTTTTTTGCTCGCTATTAATAACGGCAAGAGGAATGGGCTCCCATACAGTACGGAACCCTTCGTGCGCGAGTCCGACTCGCACTTGGCCTATTTTTAATAGTCCACCACTGAACGTAGGCCTACCCACGAAGGGTGATTAAGCCATATCCATCACGCTGGCCGAGCGCGGGTTGCTGAGTTCACATACGACATCGATTTTTCTCTAAGGACGTGCCTATGCAGGTTGCTTCAATGTTTTCCTTCAATGAAAAGCCAGTAGTATGAAATTCCGTACATAAGTTTCAAAGAGCTCAGTGGTCTGACCAGGATTAGGACCTGACGATTGCAATGTAGACCATGACATGCGAATGGAGTTGGATAAAATTTGGTATACGAGTGGGAAACCACATGGGTCAACTCACGATCGTCATATATCTCATCATAAATCGAAAAATATTCTTTTCTCGCTATAAAAAAACAGTAGGTATATGAAAATATAACTTTATTAAGTTTTTATTTTATGACAAGTTATAAAATAACGCGGTCCAAACCGTGGGCTATTAAAGTCAAAGAACATTTATTGTTGAAATGTTACTACGAAATGTAATTGGGATCTTACTACTAATCACAAAAATATTGAATTATCAGTTAAGTCCAATATGGCCATAACATAATCATTAGAACATGAAAAAATTATACAATCATTATTATTAAATTTAATTCGAATATTTTGCAATTTATCATCTAAAAATTGTCGTACTCTATAATAAGCTTTAGATACAAGTTAAGCAAATGCTGAGACAAAGCAGGCCAATCCGTAGGCTAATTATTATCCTTGCAAGTAATACGACAACGTGGGCTAAACCAAGAGCTATTATTTTAAGCAAAAAAAGTACTAAGACAACGCGGGCCAAACTGTGGGAAATTACCATTTAAAGTAAGTACTAAGAAAATGCGGACCAAACCGCGCGCCATTATCATTTTAAGCAAATACTACCTATAACGACGCGGGCCAGACCATGGGCTATTATCATTGCAAGCAATACGACAACGCAAGCCATACGGCAGGCTATTGTAATTTTAAGCAAGTACTTAGACAACGCGAGCCAAGCTACGTACTATAAATTACCATATTAAGCAAGTACTAAGAATGCGCAGGCCAAACCGCGACCTATTATCATTCTAGCTAAACACTGGGACATTTAAGGCCAAACCGTAGGCAATGCCTATTACTTGAAAAGATAATGCCTACTAAGCATTATCTTTTCAAGTAATACGTTATACGACAATGCAGGCAAAACCACGAACTATTATTATTTTAAGCAAGTGCCAAGACAACGCGGGCCAAACTGTGGCTTATTATCATTTTAAGCAGTTACTCGATCAAAGCGGCCAGACCGTGGGCTATTATCATTGCAAGTAATACGACAACGCGTGCCAAACGGTAGGCTATTATAATTTTGAGGATGTATTAAGACAACGCAGGCTAAGCTGCGTGCTATAAATTACCATCTTAAACGAGTACTAAGAATTCTCAGGCCAAACCGCGACCTATTATCATTTTAGCCAAATACTAAGACAATTCAGGCCAAACCATAGGCATTATCCTTGCAAGTAATACGTTATACGATAATGCTTTGCTAAACCACGACCTATTATTATTTTAAGGAAGTGCCAAGACAACGCAAACCAACCGGCAGCCTTTTATAATTTTAAGCAAGTACTAAGACAAACGCGGGTCAAACCACGGGCTATTTTCATAAGCAAGTACCTGTCTACTAAGACAACGCGGGCGAAGCCGCGGATTTTAAGCTAGTTGTTAAAAAGCTAATACAGCGAAAATATTTTTTATCATAATCATTTGAAGTTTTAAAGAGCCTACCTAGGTACATACTTAGGTAGGTACCTACTTAGATATTTTTTTTTTAATAATAATATAGGTTACCTCCAGTTAATATGGTGGTTAGTTTTATTAGGATTCCGTACCCAAAGGGTAAAAACGGGACCCTATTACTGAGACTCCGCTCTCCGTCTGTCTGTCTGTCTGTCACCGGGCTGTATCTCATGAAGCGTAATAGCTAGAGAGGAGAGTTGAAATTTTCAGATAGATACTAAAAAAAGAATAATAAAAAAGTTTAAGGGAGGGCGTTGTTTCCCATACAACTACTTTTTTTATTTCATTTGGATTGTACAATACTAACCTACCTCCCTAAAGAGGTACATAATTCTGTTGAATTTCAAATGACCCTTCCGTGTGACGGTTTCCACTTATGCGTCAGCCCTACACACCAGCCATAATGATTAAGGTTTAATTTGATTAATATGAGCAGTGGCCAGCAACAGCGCGCGTACTGTGAATGGTAATGCTTCCAATATACCGCTATGTAAATTTAAATTCAGTCTTGGCCCAGAGCGACCAGTGAAAATGCGGGAGTCCTCGACGACGGACCTGCAATTAGGTTTAGCGTCAAAATGAGCGTTCTAACCAGTTTAGAGCTTAGCAAAGTTTCGTTCGATGTGTGGAAAGTTGCCGGTGTCTGTGGGACTGGTGTTTGCGGGACGACGCTGGGATGATCTGGTGGCTGCTTTTGTTTGGAGGTGTGTGGTTACCTAGATAATGATATAGCGGATCAGACGCCAAATTACAATTTTACATAGATAGGTGCAATTCGCGTACAGGGAAAGTAAAAGCTTTTTTAGCTCCTAAATACCTACCTTCAAATCTTAATATTATCGGACTTCAGAGAAGTATTTTATATTTTTTTGTTAATATCTGCAGTAGGTAGGTATTGTACTTACTTATTGTTTCACTATAATTCAGAACTATGGTAACCTAAGTTGACGATTTTCAGGAGCACTTAAAACTGCCAATGCATGGCCCTACTTAGATACTACTAAGTAAAATATTAAGTAGAGATCATTTGTAGAGACTTTACAAACTTATCAATAACATAAATGGTAATTTAATAGAATTATAATACTGTCGGGTAGGCAACGCACTTGTAACGCCTCTGGTGTTGCGGATGTTCATAGAGACCGATGGTGACCTCTTACCATCAGGACGTCTGTCCGTTTGTTTGCCATTCTATTACAAAAAATACAGGCGCTACGATTATATTTTTTTGACGTTTCACTTTCACGCGGAAGTGTTTAGCATTGCTCTACCTTTATCGCTCGTTATTAGAGTTCAGTTCATGTTGAGTCATACTCATACTCGTACTTATGTAGGTATTGTACCTATATAACTAGGCGAATAGAATAAGTATATTGTCGTCTCTATTTTGTTCCGATGCCTAACAGTATCGCAAAGCCTTAGTACCTGTTTGTAAAGTTTATTGCCTATCTCAGGAGTACAATCAAAGCTGTGTAGGCGTGCAGCGGATAACGGACTTGCTTTGAGTCATTTGCGGTAGGGACAGCTACCTCAAGATGTATTAAGTAGGTACCTACTTACTTACTGTTAAGAGATCTAATCCATGATATCCAAGGTATAGGCTAAATCATACAAGTCGGCGGATGTGAAGTTAGCTACAAGCTGCGCAATATCCAATCCTGACTGAAACTCACTTAGGGATGATTTATATTAGGACGGGGCGGGCACGGGATGTGCGCGGGACGGGCTGGACGGGGCCCGTACGACGCCCGTACGACGCACGTTCCATACATTTTTGTCGTTTCCCGTACGACACCCGACTTTTACACAAAATTTATGGAACGTGCGTCGTACGGGCCCCGTCCAGCCCGTCCCGCGCACATCCCGTGCCCGCCCCGTCCTAATATAAATCATCTCTTAATTAAAGCAACGTGTTGATTGGGGTTTGCGCAGCTTGTAGCTAACTTGTCATCCGCCGACTTGTATGATTCAGCCTATAGAATGTTAGCGAAACTTGTTTTAACCGTTTAGCCAGGTCAGAGGCCTTCATGCAGGCGGCTACCTACGATCGCCTAGGTATACGAACTTACTTTATTAGAAAGTTTGAGTTTAGCAGATATGTTAAACAGTCCCTATGGGCTCTAGCTCAAATAATTTGGATCTAGCCTTAAGCTGGTTGTGATGGTTTACGTACAAGTGTAGGTAGGTATAAGTAAGTATGAGCTACTCGTATCTACGTAATTATACCTACTCGTATGTACCTACGTAAACGTTTACTTACTTTCTTCTGTTACAGTATTCTTCTATCTTATTGTTTTATCTGTGTTGTACGTAGGAAGAGATTTTTAGTCTTAAACAAGACGAGCGTAGGCATGTCGAAGTCACGCGTGCCCATGACAGCTAGGTCAACACTACTCAAATTAATTTTAAACTACTTATACCAAGTTCAAAACCCTACGCGGCACAACACTCGATAAAATAAAGCATTGCCATTCAATCCGGAATAAAATAGGTAGATACTTAAAGCTTTCACAGTACTACTTGGCAGTATAAAAATTAATTGGTAAAGGTGTGGCATTTCCCCAAGCGGGCTCTGCTAAAGAGCCTCGCCACTGGGTACAGTTCACTGCATTCATTGCCTTTTTTACCAGGGGAAATCCTTTATGGATACCACCACGCCTCGAGAGCAGGCGGGTGGTTATGTGGGAGTCCCCGCCCATTGCTGGACGGTATACCCACCAAAATCCCTGGGTGTTCCACCACTGCCTGGAGCCTGGTGTCGGGGCTACGGGCACGCTTCCGCACTCCTCCGCGGCACCCGACAGCGCTGGCCTAACTCGGGCCCCACCAAGGAGCTTGCGCTCCCCCCGGAATGACGATGTATCGAATACCAGACACGTCGTCATCCACCACCTGAGAGCACTGGGCGTTGGACAGCACCCGTATCCGACAGCCCTGGTCCCGATGCAACGGGTCAATTAAAGTGCTCCCGCGCCTGCTGAGGATAGGGAGAAAGGCGGACGACATATCGACACTTTTTTTTTTCTAATTATCGCGAATAAGTCCAAGCTTGACCACCAACTGGCCTGATGGTAAGCGACGTTGTGGGCGAAGATGAAGCACGCAGACCTAGAACATACCTATTCACTCTAACCTTGAAAAGCCCTAGATTATATCTATTAGAAAACACGAGAGCAGGAAGACTGTTCCATTCCCTAGCGGTACGAATCAGAAATGTTGAGACAAACCGCTTCGTACGTATCGAAGGAAAATCACATTGCCTAAACCAACCAAAATAATATTAAAGTAACTACCTAATTACATACTAGCAGAATCTAAACGTAGCAATTGAAGTGGTTCCTATCTAGTTAAAACAATAAATTAAACATCTGTAGGCACTCACTATATAATTAAAGTTACAAATTCCCTGGAAGTTCGAGATTAATTGAAGCTGGCATAAAATCAACACCGTGTCCTAAATCAAACAATGAATATTAATTGCTTGTAGTTGTACTTTCTCGTGAGGTGGGAAAAGCGGTAACAACATACCTTGTGAATGCTAAAATATAGATAGCAATCCTGCTATAGCTCCTTTATTTGGCAGGCACTTTTTATGTTCTATTTTTAATTGAGGTGTTTTGTGACCACAATTTAAAATTATCAATTGTTCAAATTACTACTTTTTTAAACGATTTCATCTTTATTATAACCACTTATTGAAGTAACCACTTCTGTAAATGATACTTCTTTCCATAAACAACTTCCATTTTTAAATTTAGGTATATTCGTGTTAATTAATGAAACAGAAAACGCATCGCGACTCTATTGATGTAGAGTTAGGAATGACTTATTTCCAATTGATTAGAACGTGTCTAGATATTGCAATATATATCTGATTACGTGTACGAAGCAGTCCACGTGAGCTCGTACGGAGCGTGGTTTTATGATGGCCAATGTCAAGTTGAAAGAACAAATGGTAGTGTCAATGCATTCTAGACAGCATGATATAATGACATCATTGCTACTTGCATCTATTGTTTATGACCAACCTCCGAAATTGCGAAAAGCAATTAGCTGTAGGTACCTACCATACCTGTATTTTTTGAAGAGTCGATGAACGTTTTGAATGTAACAGGTGACTTTTTTTCACGATATTGGGGTTGTTCCTACAGTAAGAGTTGTTTCGCGTTACGTCCGAAATGATTCCGATTTGAATCCGTGAAAGCCCTATCCAAAGTAGTCGTAGTACTATTTAAATATGGTAGCTTACGATAAAATTTTCGTCATTCGATTCGGATAGGTTCCGTATGCAATTAGTTCAGGACGTAGTACAAAACTACCTATGTTAAAATTGTTGTTAATCGTAAATATCGTTATATGTACCTACTAAAGCTGCCTTTAAGAGATTGTGCGTAAGTTCCCAGTAACCCGGATTTTTCTGAATAATATATCTATTATCCATAATCTTCGAGCAAATATATAATAGAGTCAGAATCATGCAAAAAAGTGTGCGAGCCAAAGCCTTTCCCAAGCTACGTAGTGGGCAGGCTTTTTAGTTAGTCATAAGGCGATTGCAAGCCGATTACAACGCCGCGCGTTGCCGAAGTGCTCGGTTACAAGCACTAATTGTGTAGGTGTCATAACGTCGAGGTTCGAGAAAACGGGTTACGAATATTGAATATCTAAGTCGGTAAGTATGTATGACGGCGCTCGGACATTATTTTACTACTTTCACTTAGGGACTGTGGCTCTGTAGGTATTTACGCGAAGGTTCCAGGTGCAATTAGTTCCGGACGAAGTGCGAAAATATCTTAAAATTATTGTTAATCGTTGTAATGTTGCAAACGGGGAAGCCGTTTGCAGCACCACAAGTTAAAAGAGAATTGGAGAGGAACCCGTAATGTTGCAAGCGGGGGAGCCGGTTGCAGCACCACAGGTTAAGAGACCTCAGGAGAAACCTAACCAACCTAAGAGTCCTACCTAGTGGATAGGATTCCTAACGGTTCGGAGATTAAAACAGAAAACTAACCTTAGTATTTACACATTTATTTACACTAACACACACTGCACTTATAGTCTATTAAATCTTGAAGAAACGGAGAGAGAGAGAGAGAATTTTGCAGGAGTCCTTGGAAAGTTAGCCAAAAAGGGAGAGGGTAGCACTCGTAGAACCACGCTGGAGGCTGGCCGAGGATTTTCAATAGCCTGAGCTGGACCCGCCGATAGTGTGGCGCCAGCCAGGTAGCGCTAGGTGAGCGCTAGCGTGAAGACATCTGTCGACTGAGGTGGAGGCGCCGGCCCAAACCGGCCGACAGGCGCCGGTCCAAACTGGCCGACAGGGTTCGAAGTGAGCGCCAGCCCAGTGCTCTAGGGTAGGGGTCAGTGGCCCCAAAACAAGAGATCCTCCTGGAATCAAAGTTAAAGGAACCGGAGCCTCTCACCCTGCCTGTTACTCGACGCTCATGCCGTATACAGGACTCGTCCACGCAAACTCAATTCAAACTCATTACATTGTTATGGAAAAAAAAAAAAAGGTGTCTTCCAGATCACTTCCAACTCAAGACTGCCCAATTTTTCCGAACAAGGATCGCTGATCCTGTCAAAGAAAAACATTTCAAAAATTTGAATTTCATAACTAGAATTATAAGTTGGCAGTGTTATCATTGGAAGAGTCTGAATGTAGAGAAGCTAACAAAAAGGTTAGTTTCTCTACATTTCCCCCAAAACCCCAGAAAAATTTTCACTCATTGAAAATTTTGCAGGTTAAGAATAAGACCTTGACCATCCAGACAGATTCACACACATCTTCCATACTCCCTCGCACGCACACTCAATCATAAGTTGGGGTTATGGTTCACAATCCATGATGACCATACTCCACAAGGAATTATTCAATTATTACGAAGGCTTATTTTTTTAGAGTTAGGTGTCGTAACCCGCACCTTTTCGAAAACCCGATAAAAGTTAAGATAATAATATTTACAAGTTAATAATATTTACAAGTGGCCTAAGTAAGCCTTAAAACTCTTCAGAGATATGAAGAGAAAAAGTAATTTTCTATTCAAATGAAGTTAATATTTAAATTGCAACGTGTGCAATTTGAAATATCAAAAGATAAAAGCACAATTTAGGCCTTATTGGTAACTTAACCATTGTGCAAGCCTTTTATTAGTCAATTAAAAAAAAAAATCAAGGGTATTACAAAAAATAAGCCAAAGGGTTTAGATTCTTTGTGAAGCATTAACAGGTACATTTGTACGTAAAAAAGAATTACACGAATACTTAATCATAACATTATAAGTACTCATTATACACCAAACAAAACGAAAACTATTTACAACCTTCTTAAGAAAACAAAAACATAGATCAGCACTAGTTAAAAAAAAGAAAAATCATTAAAATATATTATATGTACAATTAGCATTTAATATCTTTAACATGCCATCTACCTCTCGAACCGTTAGGATCCTCCAAGACAAAGACCAAAGAAGACAATTTTTCAACAATTTTACATTTTATGTACTTCGGCGCAAGTTTTGCGCTGAAATATGCACCAGCATTACTTTGTACATAATTTTTCCGCCAAACTATATCCCCGACATTAAATTCTTTGAAATCTCGTCTTAGATTGTAATTTGTAGCGTTTCTAGAGTGAGCTGTATGAATAGCAACTTGTACTTTATCGAAGATTGTGGAAAGTAACCCTAAATTATGGGCATAAATGTCTCGAGGAGCGAAGATGACGCTGTCAAGATTAGAACAGGAACTATAGTATGACCCGCAAGGAATTGTTTCACGGCCAAATACAAGATACGCTGGAGTAAAACCGGTCGTGACATTTACTGCACTATTTAAAGCCATTTGAATCTTTTTCAAATGATTGTCCCATGATCTATGATCATCACCCACTAACTGAGCTAAAGCCGTTATAATAGTTCTATTATAACGTTCTGTTGGGTTGACTTGAGGACAATATCTAGGTGAATAAAAGACGAAAGGTATTTTATAACTGTTAAGAAAATTTCGAAACTCATTAGATTGTAGCTGAGAACCGTTATCCATAATTATAGTTTGTGGTACACCATGTACTAAAAATACATGATTTTCTAATTCACGAATGATATTAGGGGCAGTAGCTCGCTTAATCGGGAATATGAGACAATATTTAGAAAAAGAACACGTGACCACTAAGATATGTTGGTTACGTTGTCTTGACATTGGGAATGGACCCATGAGGTCTAAAGAAATATTCTGCCACGGCCTTGAGCAAATTTTAGGTTTGCCCATAGGACCATAAGGCGAATGATTCGAATATTTATAAGAGAGACAAGTTTCACAAGTCGAGCACATATTGGCCACGTCCTTAAACATACCGGACCAATAAAATCTCAAGCAAAGTTTTTTATAAGTTTTAAATATCCCAATATGAGGGCTGTTTTCGGATAGCCCATGACAAGACTTAATTATTTCATTCCTCTCTGTTGGAGGAGGAACTTCTTTCCACGCAAAATCTTCGTTAAAGTAATTAGGTGTGTCAAAGTGGCGGTATAATTTGCCATCGACAATTTTGTAATTTGGATAAGCATCGGGGTTATCCTGACAATTGGCAAACAACCGATTAAAATAATCTAATTGAAGATCAACATTTGCAGCTATTGGTTCTGTAAAACCAATGCCTGCAACGTTAGGTGTTTTACAACGTGAAAGAAGATCAGGGACAACATTTTCTTTACCCTTTTTATGTTTCAGAATGAAATTAAAACAAGATAAGCGAATAGTCCAACGCGCTAGTCTCCCAGAAGGATTGGACAAATTTTGAAACCACTTCAAAGCTGCGTGATCAGTATAAATAGTAAAAGGTTTACCGTTGTCAAGATAACAACGCCAATGTTCAAGAGCGCTAATAACTGCTAGTGTTTCACGTTCAGTTGTTGAATAGTTTTGCTCATGCTTATTTAAAGTTCTGCTCATATACGCTATAACCACTTCTTTGTCGTCTTTTATTTGGCTTAACATAGCTCCGATACCAAAACTGGACGCATCACAGTGAACAGAGAAGGGTAGGTCAAAATCAGGACATGCTAAAATAGGCGTAGAAATCAAATGCTCCTTTAGCTTATTGAAAGCAGCATCAGCATCATCGTTCCAGATAAACTTTTTAGAAACATTCTTGCCTGATGACGTTAGTTTACAAAGAGGCGAAGCAATAGAACTAAAATTGGGTATGAAACGTCGGAACCAACTACAAGTACCCAAGAATTGTCTTACTTCTTTCTTAGAAGTAGGAACAGGGTAAGCGATGATAGCTTCTATCTTTTCGGGATCAGCACGAAGACCTAGCTCATCCACGACATAACCCAGATATTTAAGCTCTTTACGAAAAAATTTGCTCTTTTCAAAGTTGATGGTTAATCCAGCATAAGAAAGCTTTTGGTGAACTTTAAGTAGAAGAGATATATGCTCATCAAAAGAATCGCTTATTACTATTATGTCGTCCAAATAGCAAAATACCTTATTATCAAACTCTGGAGTAAATAAGGTATCCATCAACCTTTGTTGAGTAGCTGGAGCGTTAGTTAAACCAAAAGGCATAACTGTAAATCTATACATTCCACGACCAGGGACGTAGAAACCAGTCTTATCTCTATCGTCAGGATGCAGCGGAATTTCCCAAAAAGCTTTAGCAATATCAATACTTGATAGATATTTAGCATTTTTGAGGTTATCTAGTATTTCCGAAATAAAGGGAAGACTATAAGCATCTTTTCGAGTGACTGCATTCAATTTCCTGCTATCAACACAAAAACGCCATTCTCCATTCTTTTTTGGAGTAATAAGAACTGGAGATAGCCAAGGGCTTTCGCATGATTCAATAACTTTTAAGTCAAGCATTTTATCGACTTCAACAATTAGAGCTTTTTGTTTTTCCGGAGAAAGTCGATAACACCTTTGTTTGATAGGTAAAGCATCACCCGTATCAATCCGGTGTGATATCAGATTAGTACGACCCAAATGACCCTTTTCTTCAAAAGAAATCGATTTAAAACGTTCAATCATAGCCTTAGCTATTTCACTTTGATTATTAGATAGATGGTTAAACGAAGTAACCTTATTTTCAATAGAACAAGACACAAGCTCCTTATGTTCAGAGTTAACTTCAAGAGAAAGTATTTTAGGCGTTAAGTCAAACTTTTCCCAAAAATCCCAACCAAGAATTAAGGAAGGGTAAATATCAGGGAAGACGAAAGCTTTAATAAATTTTATCCGATTATTAAATTTGATCGGGAGATGAAAGTAACCCAATGACGTTGATTTTTGTTTATTAGCAACCATGACTTGAAATGATGATTTGTATAACTTGAAACCTAACTTTAAGATATCCTTATGAGAATTGTTACCTAAAATAGTAATACAACTCCCACTATCTAATAAACCCGAAAAAGATTGTTCATTAATAGATACATTAATAAAAGGTCTATTAAAATCTTTTTCTTTGTCATAAGACACAGCAGTTGTCTTATAACAAAACATAAAATTTCGAACCGTATTCAACCATTGCTGCCAATCATTAGAATCGCTGTAAGGTTTAGAATCATCATTCAAGTCATTATTTAGTTTTTTTGATTTAAAGTAACGGAGCACTTAGGACAGTCTGTTACCTTTACCCCTTGTAGACCACATTTGAAACAAACCAAAGTCCTTGGTTTAGTACAATTTTTTAAGGAATGGCCTGTGACTCTACAACGTGGGCAGAAATTATAGAAATTAGGCGTAGGAATCGTCTGCGGTTGCGAGTTTAAGGGGTGAGATTCCTTAACGACTTCACTTGCTTTCAAAACATTTTTAGAAAATCCAGAAGTTGAGGGACGATAGTTAAAATCCTTTGCCCAGGAAGCATCATTATGGAGAGGTTCGTGAAAACTAGAATTCTTATCCATACAATTCTCATACAATTGACAAACATTAATCAGCTCGTTAAGAGTTTTTACTTCCTTCAAAGCTACAAAAATCGAATAACAAGGTCGAATGTTACGCAGAATAATCTGTAACTTTTCTGCATCTGGTAACTGTGTTTGTAGGCGGGAAAACATACCCGATATTATCGAAACAAAAACAGCTATTGTCTCGTCTTTACCTTGAGTTCGCTTACGAATCGCTTCCAAGAGTTTATAATCGAAGTCAAATTCACCAAAGTCTCTAATCAACAAACTTTTGATTTCATCCCAAGACAATGAGTCATTTTGAGAGATTTGAAACCTAAGCCAATGTAAAGCATCACCTTTAAAGATTTCAAAAGCATGTTTGACAATACTTTCATCAGAAATGCTTTTAGATCGACGGAACTCTTCCATCTTTTGCAAGAAAGAGCGAGGGCATGATTTTCCATCATATGACAAACTTTTAAAATCTACCATGACATTAGAATGAGAGACTTGAGTATTCTTTGTTAAAGCATTAACTAAGGTAAGTAAGACTTCTTGTGGTAGAAGTATAGATTGTGTAGAATTCGAAGTGCTTTCCTGTATTGTAGGTCTATGCGGAACAGATTCAGCCTTTGAGAATAGTATCTCAGGTTGATGATCTCTATGTTCAGTTCGGGGCGAAACCGAAACTGATCCAGAGGGAGAATAGTCATAGTCTTGAGTATTATCAATACTCGGTAGATGCTCGAAGTTGCAATGAACTGCATCGAACCTTTTCTTAATTGAATAAAAATCGCTCCTTAAAGCTTTGTAGTTTTGCTTTAAGGATTCTTCAGAAATCGTTGAAACGTCAATACGATCAAGACGAAAATGAGTATGATTCAAAAATGATTCAACCTTCTTAGTTAGCAACCTATCCGGAGAAGACTCTAACATTGAAACTTTATCCTTGATATACTTCAAAGTCTTTGACACTTGATCTAAGTCAACTGACACTGAGAAAACCGACTTGGAAATGACTTCAGCTGGTTTCAGTATAGAAAGTCTCTCCAATTGCTCCTTGAGAGAGGAAACACTCCCTGAAGGTGTTTTATGACGAATTGAGATCTCATATTCAAGTTCAAGTTTGTTTAAATGAGAATAAACGATGTTTTTAGCCATTTTTTGTAAATCTAATAGGTATTAGATTAAAAATAATAAAATACGACGTATTACCAAAGATAAGAAATAAATATTAGTTAAAAATAGTATTATATCAATAAAAAAAATATTCAATTGAACTTACACATCTGAAATATTAATAAATTAGGGTTATTGAGAACATGAGCATAAAATTCACATGAGCAAATCTCGTTCAACAAAAATAAGGTAAAAAAAAACACCTAGTACCTTGAAACGTATTGTGAATGTAGGAATACTTCAGCTGTAAGCCAAGACAACTTACAACCTGCGTGTAACGTACACTGAGAGGATATTCTCCTCCAGCTCGTCGTATAGTCTTCCAAACCCCAACTTGTAGGTGACCGATAGGTTTTAACACCTCCAAGTGAAGAATGGATGTCGATTACAGTGGTAATCGGGTAGTAGTGCTTGTATGAGAGGGTGCGGTATTGTGTTGTTTAAATGTACTGTAGAGTCAAGGGAATAGTAATGACTGAAGACGTATGAGAGCAGAGAGAGACTCGCGGAATAATATACACGTAATACCAGGTAGTAATAGAATATAATTTATATATGAGGCCAAGTGTTGATATGTACTACTATGTACTACGAAGAGTGTTCAGCTGTAAATTAGGTAACTTACAAACTGTATGTGACGTACACTGAGAGGATACTCTCCTCCAGCTCGCCGTATAGTCTCCCAAACCCCAACTTGAAGGTGACCGTTAGGTTTTAACACCGTCAAGCGAAGAATGGGTGTAGGTTACAGAGGTAACCAGGTAGTAAGTGACTGTATGTAGGGGTGCGGTATTTATGTAGCTTGTGTACTGTAAAGTCAAGTATAGAGTAATGTATGGAGAGTCGGAGTATGATAACCAAAAGAGAACCAAAATACCTAAGGTGTAGGCGATGGGTGGATACTTGAGGAAGTATCGTTTTAGAATTTAGGAAATAAAAGAAACAAGTAACAGTAAAATAAGAAAATATAAGTAGTCAGGGGTGGATTAGTAAAAAGGTCGGGCGCCTTACGAATATTGAATATCTAAGTCGGTAAGTATGTATGACGGCGCTCGGACATTATTTTACTACTTTCACTTAGGGACTGTGGCTCTGTAGGTATTTACGCGAAGGTTCCAGGTGCAATTAGTTCCGGACGAAGTGCGAAAATATCTTAAAATTATTGTTAATCGTAAATATCGTAATGTACTCAAGTTGCCTTTAAAAGATTTTGTGTAAGTTCCCAGTTACCTGGTTTATTTTGGATAATATCTAATTATCTATCATCCATAGCAACACCCATCTATTTTTCAGTGGTGTCGGCGGTGAAATGGGATGCACCGTCGCCTTACGATCCTGTGTGGCTAGCCAGCGTGCAGAGCTATCCACCCATCCCGGCTCCCAACGAGACCCGCTTCTGGTCATCATGGGGGTGGGTCTACGATAGCGACGTCGACTTCCGACTTTTTACCAGGTATGCATTAAACATGTTTTTTTTTCGCTAATAAGTCCGCGCTTGACGGCACACGTTGTGGTCGAAATTGAAGCACGTAGACCTAGAAGATACCTATTCATTCTGAACTTGAAAAGCTTTAGATTATATCTCTTAGGTAACAGGAAAGCAGGAAGACTGCTCCATACCCTAGCGGTACGAATATACCACTACCTATACATCGTACCATACCATGACAGTGTTAGAAACGTGGCTGGCAAAAAAAAAAACTTTGTATTGAAAAGTATGCGACTGCTTACGACTACTAATATAAGTACGTCACCGGATAGAGCGATTCGGCACCGACAAAATATTGTGGACGACTATTATTGACGTTGATGGTAAGTTGTAGTAAAAATTCCAGGTAGATCGTTGTAGTGGACATAGTAGAGAGCATCGTCTTGGCATTTTTAGGGTATTCTCCATATTAATAACAACAACAGGTAGAAGCTTGAAATGGGGCTAAGGGGGTTCCCATAGAGTACGGAACCTTTCGTGCGCGAGTCCAACTCGCACTTGGTCATATTTTTCTGTTATAAGTAGAAGTCGGGCGCATCGTAGGTTTTGTTTTACGTGCCTGATCAATAAGTTCTTAGCATGGTCATCATATTGTACGTCATAGAAGGTAGACACCATTAGACTAGTCTTATTTGTATTAGAGGCAGCGGTAAAGTAAGATGCAATGTGCAGAGACTTATCGAAGACATGGATCAACAGATTCTGACAATTTACTTCTAATTCAGAGCTTGGATCTACAACATCGACGTTGAGTTTCGGCTTTTCACTAGGTAAGGTGGTAAGATTTGCGGTAGATAGATAGGTAAAAATAGAAAAGTATCATAGAAGCTTTTTAAGTAGATATTGGCATTTTTAATCGAAAGCTTAACTGAAAAATCACTGTACTTAGCTTATGACACCCTAGCTGGATACAAAGTTCCTTCACAACTAACCAATTTCCAAGTTCCAATGAGCAAAGACAAATTTAATTTCATTAGGTAAGTGGTTTAGCTAGCTCTGTCCTATCTAGAGTTTGACAAGATATACTGGTTTTGCCCTCTCTTGTACCTACGCATTGTATCACAGTTACCATCTAACAGATTTTTTAATAAAACATCCATTATCAATTTGTAAAAATAATATCACCACGACACTTTTTTTCCGATTAGCGAAGCGGGAACAGCAAGACCCATTTTATTCCCAAACGTTATTTACCCACATTTGTATGACGAGCTCGTCCAATAGTGGAATAGCAATTATTTTTGCTGTAGGTATTTGTACAACGCCATTTCGTACGTGACAGAGTTGGCTACATACCTGTTTCACTGTTTGAGATACTATTTATCGTAATTTTATCATTTCAAAGCGTGAAGGAATAAAAACCTCGGTTTCTAGGAATAACGGTTCAAAGACACTAAAGATATAAAGACGACATTAGAATAATACAGATATGTGGAGATAAAAAAGGGGCAACGAACTGCTCGTAAAGGATATGATTCACGTAAAAATAGTTGCTGTTGCCAAGCCATAAATCACAATACGGAAAGCGAACCGCACGCTATAACAGCAAGTATTGAAAGATGTATTTTTTTATTTCACAAAATTGTCTAGAAAATAGCAGTGAAGCTGTGGTTTTCGACACTGAAATCATTACTACCTACTTTACGACAGTATATTAGGCACTCTACTTGTATTTAACATTTTTTTAAACTGTACCATATCATCATAGCCCATATAACCCGTAGGTAAAACCAAACCCCTGTATAACAATAGAAATATTTATTTCATGTTCGTTGACGTTATGTTGTTCGATTTTTCTTTCTCTTAGCTTTGCACTGTTTGTTAAATACTTTTCACTTATTTCTTATTTTATGTTTTTGTGTCACCTACCCTCAAAAAGGGCTCACCTGAAAACCAGCGCTGAGTGTTTGGTTCCTACCTGCATTCAGCATAATGCTGAGGTGAGCCCTTTTCGACATTTCTAAATTCCTTATTTTTACATCATTAATGTTGTTTTTATGGTTCCGTACCCAAAGGGACCCAATTACTAAGACTGCGATGTCCGTCTGTCTGTCTGTCTGTCACCGGGCTGTATCTCAAGAACCATGATAGCTAGGCAGCTGAAATTTTCACAGATAATGTATTTCTGTTGCCGCTATAACAACAAATACTAAAAACAGAATAAAAGAAATATTTAAGGGAATAATTTAATTTTCCCATACAACAAACGTGATTTTTATAAGTTTTTTGGTTGGTCGGTATTAATAACTGCAAGGGGAATGGGGCTCCCATACGGTACGGAACCCTTAGTGCGCGAGTCCGACTCGCACTTGGTCGATTTTACTTGTGTTTTCTGTGTTTGTAACGTCGAATAAAGTTTTTTTCAATTTCAATAACAAAAAAGATAAGGCTTCTAACGCCTTGTAGGTATGCTTGATAAAGAATTAATGTGCCGTTTTTCACTTTCCAGGCGGAATCCTTACGAGGGCCAAGTTCTCAAGATAAACGACACTAAATCTCTGAGGGACTCCAACTTCGATTTTGGAAGGAAGGTGAAAGTTCTCACTCATGGCTGGCTGAACGATGGCTCTGGGCCCATGCCCGAATCTATCAAGGAAGGTACGCCATCAATATTCATGCTCTAGCTACTTAATTATTCTGCACAAAGTTATTTCATGGTCCCATGAGTGTGCATTGTTCAGAACCCAAAATAAGGGCTTATTTTTTAGAATCTTCAATGTGGGAATTACTTCGATATCATTTCTTTTAGGGTTCCATACCCAAAGGTATTATCCTACTTGTATTTTTCGTATAAAATAATTTTGTCATGTTTGTAAGTTTCCTAATTTAAAATGTAGCATTAAGTATTATCTTCCCGTCTGGCAAAGAGCCTGGATCCTACAATACAGGTCACCCTAGTGTGGAATCCAGTGCACTACATTTATGTTAATTTAAGTTTGTACATTGTAAAGGAATTTTGTTTTTGATAACATAATGAAGAGCCTAGATCCCACGGCACAGGTCGCCCTAGTGTGGGATCTAGTGTACAACTTGTTTTGTGTTAACTTTTAAGAACAACAAACGTTTATTTATTTTATTATTTATTTAAAGGGTAAAAATGTGACCCTATTACTAAGACTCCACTGTCCGTCTGTCTGTCACCAGGCTGTATCTAATGAACAGTGATAGCTAGAACGTTGAAACGTTCACAGGTGGCGTATTGCTGTTGCCGCTATAACAACAAAAATACTAACATCAGAAAAATAATTAAAAAGCCCCAAACATAACAACAAACCTGTATTTTAGGCTGTTTTTAGCTAGATACTCGATATTAATAACGGTGGTAGGTAGCCGGTAGATGCTTGAAATATTCACAGAATATTCAGTTGCATATTTAACTATGTTTCCTTCATTAAGGATTAATTGAATTAAAATAATAATAATAATAATAGGTTTAGGTGTTTTTATAGTATTTTGTTTTTTTTAATATAAATATTGTAAAAAAACTTAAATTTAAGAAAATAAATGAATATGTGTATAATAATAATAAATAATAAAATTCTTTATTTGGCACAAAAACTTAGTTCTAAACAAAGGAACGATACTACCTGCAGTAGTCAGAAAGACTGTGTCGCGGGCAGCATCGCCCACCTCCGGCAAAATAATTTAGACAACATTATGAATTTGGATAACAGAAAATTATCAAAAAATACAATATTTTAATCAAAATTACATAATTTAGACAATAATAAAATATATTAGTCTTCCATTTGGTATGGAACCCTATGTGCCCGAGTCCGGCTCGCACTTGCCGATTATTTCAATTGTGTGAAGAGACGAGCACTGGTCTGATTTCATGTTATTTTATCGATACAACTGATAATAACTACTAACAACCACTATCGCATTGAATGTTACCTACAATTAATGCACTTTCTAAGGTTATCTAGATGCCCTCTACTAAAATATTAACCAGTTGCTAACTAGTTTGATAGCTGACATTGGATTTTAGTCAATCACCTACTTAGACAGAGACTAGGTTCTTTATTGGACGAATGATGACAATTTTTTTTCAATTAAGATTTTTACACGTAAGTATATACTACACCTTGTTACATCATTTCATATTTGATTAAATTATTTTACAGAGGTGATTTGGGTAATACAGTTTTTTTCTTTGGCTAAGTGCCTATTAAGTACTTGCATAGATAGTTAACTAAATTATACTAATTTATACAACCGAACTACCTAAGTCTATGTTAAATATCAAATTTCTGAGAAGTCCTTTGATTCCCTAAAATACAGTTATTTTCCAAAATATTTCCATTACAAAATAATGGGATGTTTATGTAGGTACTGGGTATAAAAATCATTATTATAATTAGTCCGTCAGTTTGTCATTTTTATATGAGTTAGATTATTAAAAAATATTAAACAAGTTTTTTTTCTTTTGTCAATTCAACAATTAGTGTCAAAGATCTAAGATGATAAACCTAGTCAAAGTTCGAGAGTGGGGGCTGGTGACGGCACTAGCCGGTAATTGATAGCGGTTAGTGACGTCACGCGGAACTTTAACGGGCCATATCTTCATAAATTTTTGTTAAATTGACAAAAAAAAAATTGTGTCTAATAATTTTTGATAATCTACTTGACGGACCAATCATATTATTTAGTTAACAAGCCTATTATATATCTTCGTTACTATTACTAGTTTTGCCCGCCTTACACTGTGATTAGAATGGACCCATTACAGACTCCAATTCTGTTTCAGTGGAAGCACTAGTATGAATTATGTTGTATCGAGCGGAGTCCATCGTTGGTTCAGGCTGCCATGGTGAACTACATTCTATTATATCCAGTTACTGTTATAACGTGGCTCCGTTGGCCAGATTTCCTATGAATTTTGTTGTATGAATGTGTCTGTTCCGCTTGAAATGGAAGAGGGGCATTTCATTGCGTTGTCTAGATTTAGGTGTAAAATAATTTTCATCATCATCAGCAGCTTATTTTGGACCACTGCAAGGCATAACCCTCCTCTCTTTCGCTTATTATCTCTGTCCTTTGCTAGTCTCATCCAGGTGTTGCCACAAAACTTTATGATATCATCACGCCACCGTTACATGGGTCTACCGGGACGCGCTTTACTTAATAAAATAATACTTATTGAAAATAACGATGCCTGATGTGGTTTTATTCCAGCATATCTAAACGTCAGCGATCTCAACATAATCGTGGTAGACTGGGGTAAAGCTGCAATGGTGAACTACATCCTAGCCAGTTATAACGTCGCCTCAGTCGGCCGGATCCTCACGGAGTTCCTGAACTTCCTCATCGAAGAGGGGGTCTCAATGGACGACGTCCATTTGATAGGACACAGTCTGGGCGCCCATGTTGTCGGCATCGCGGGAGCGTACATCAAGCAGGGACCTATTGATACTATAACAGGTATAAATACCTACATAATTACTACGCAATTACTCCACCTATTGTGAACCGATTTTGATGATACTTTTTTAGGGTTCCGTACCCAAAGGGTAAAAACGGGACCCTATTATTAAGACTCCGCTGTCCGTCTATCCGTCTGTCCGTCTATCCGTCTGTCCGTCTATCTGTCTGTCTGTCTGTCCGTCTCCAGGCTGTATCTCATGAACCGTTATAGCTAAAAAGCTGAAATTTTCACAGATGATGTATTTCTGTTGCCGCTATAACAAAAAATACTAAGAACAGAATATATTTAATAAGTAAGGGGGGCTCCCATACAACAAACCTGATTTTTTAGCCGTCATTCGCTCTATAATAATAATGGTAACAGGTAGATGCTTGAAATATTCACAGAATATTTAGTTGTATATTCAATTTAATAATAAATAATAAAATTTAAAAAAATATTTAAGGGGGGCTCCCATACAGTACGGAACCCTCAGTGCGCGAGTCGAACTCGTATTGGGCCGATTATTTAACGTAGATCATACTTCAGAGGTTTAAATTTAATCGAAATCTGTTGAGTTATTGAAAAATCAACAATAATGTGAAAATTAATTATTGTGTAAATTACTACATCGATCTATCATTGACGTACCTACGTACATTGATTCTTACGCACCGTTCGAATTCTGTACATGGTTGAAGTCGGTTAAGCCATTTTTGCGAAAAACATTTATTTTTTATTAAATTGTTACACTGCAGAGACACCTGGGTCCATGCTCTTTACGATATACATTTTCATCATCATTATCATGTTAAAATAAAAATCAATATAAATACCGCATATATATCAAAATATGTAAAAATATTTTACTGAAATTTTGATAAACAAAACCATATTATGTCTGTATTACATACACTTCCAAATGAAAATGCTTCTTCCAAATCAGCCAATTCATTTGAAGATGAGGAAGACAAGTATTAATAATAGATAAAGTAAAGATAGGTACTTATACCTAAATGATTATTAGATTCACACGTCAGATGTTTAAGTAACACCCCTTTTTGGGCCAGGCGTTAAAACGTCTTGGCGGCTCTTACAATGATACTCTTAATATTAATGCTTTTAAGATAAAACATTTCAAAGTACGAGTATTCACGAAGATTTAGGTGCAATATAAAAGTTTATAAATACCCACTAAGCATGACACTTGCAATAAGTTGTAGTAAGTTTGTATATGGCACATTTGTAACTTTCAAACATCATGTTGCAGGAACATGTCAGTAACATATATCTTATTGTTAGGTTGAAACTTATTAAAAATTATTTAGTTATGTTACTGTTATATTTCGCATGAAACTTTATATTTTCAACTTTGCAGGGATATTGCCTCCCAAACATACCTAAACGTAAGTAATTAACATTGTGGCAAAAATGTATTTGGAACGTTACAAATAAAACTTTGCAGCAATATAATTTTACTAACTTCACTGTCCGGCATGGCCTGTACCTTACAAATGAAAGTTACTGAGTTGTTATACTGTAACATCGCAACAATATGTCTTTTGTTATAATTTTTTTTCAACTTTCCTACAACATTACAAATTGGGCTCGTTATTTACATTACCTATGTAATGTTGCTGGAAGTTGATTTTTGAAAGCTGTGGAATGTCTCAGTTAACATTAAAAAACTAGATGGCGTTAGCATCGCACATTGATTTTCTGCATCACGATGACGTTGTGTTTGCAGAAATTAGCGTCCCTCGGACTTGTACTTAGAACTCAAAAAATTTAAATAAAAAATGATTTGTTTTAGAACCTGGGAACTGAAAACCTACAGATATGTAACTTTGCGACAACTAAATAAAAGCAATGCACGTGCAAGTTTCATTTGTAACCTTAAAGCAAGATAGTTCAGACAAGTTACTATTGCCTTTCAAATTCAAAGTTGTGGAAATGTAACACGTTATACTTGCGGGAAGTTTATTTTACAACTTTCAGACATGTTTCTTGTGTAATGTTACTGCAACTTCACATTTTAAAGTTATAAAAAGTTTTGATGATCAGCTCTGGGCAAGTTACAGGGTTTATCTACAGCGCGGCCGTTAGGACTTCGTTTTAAGCTCGCTGTAAGCTTGCATGAACGTTGCAACCTTATATTTGTAAGTTACAAGCTTGTTGATGTTACTTTCAGTAATGTTATTGCTTGCTTAGCGGGTAGGTGAGGAACAACAAAATAGTTAGTAGAACCATTGACAATTACAGCTTTTGGCTCAAAATGGCACCACCAACAATTCGTGATTTTAATTGGCTTGTTCGATGCATTTAATTTTGCGTCTAGCCATAAACAGCCTAGTCAGTCACTAAAATATCGAGTTATTTAATCATTTTACCTATCAATTTTATTTAAATTTTCACAGACGATTATTGTTTCAACCGCTAAATAATGTTGGACAATAATAATATATCACTTTTAGCTATTATGTTATTGTCAACAGTAAGTAATATGAGTTAAATATTTTGAGGTGCGTTTACCAAATTTACTTTTTGTAGAAGGCCAAAACACAATTGAGCCATCCTTGTTTTGTAGTCCTAACGAGAACAGAACATTACCAACAACACTATTGAGAGTACAAAAAGGAACAAAGTAACAAGAAACACAGTCAAAAAAGAGGCACAATAGACGCTCTTATTGCTAAATTTCCAGAAAATCTTTGGTTGAACGGAAACGTCGCAAATCGCTTTATTGGAGGCCATATTCCCAGTACCTAGTGGAAATTATATGGCTAATGGATAGCCGATAGATGGAAGAGTGTGATGATGATTTTTGAATGATTTTCAGGGCTAGATCCAGCTCTGCCATTGTTCACTCTGGGCAACAAAGACGCTCGCCTGGACAAGCACGACGCGCGTCACGTAGAAGTGATCCACACTTGCGGCGGGTATCTGGGCTTCGCTTCACCGCTGGGACATATTGACTTCTACCCCAATGGCGGAACTAGACAGCCTGGCTGCGGGTTCGATTATAGAGGTACGTTTTAGAAAGTTAAACTGAGAAAGTTCTTGTAATTACGTTTTTTTTTTCGATTATTTCGAACTGGGCAAAAGAGATGCTTGTTTGGAAAAGCACGATGCGCGTCACGTGAACGTGATCCATACTTGCGGCGGGTACCTGGGCTTCTCTTCACCGCTGGGACATATTGACTTCTACCCCAATGGCGGAACTAGACAGCCTGGCTGCGGGTTCGATTATACAGGTACGTTTTAGAAAGTTAAACTGAGAAAGTTCTTGTAAATACGTTTTTTTCGATTATTTCATACTGAGTTACATAGATGCTTGTTTGGACAAGCACGATGCGCGTCACGTAGAAGTGATCTACACTTGCGGCGGGTGTCTGGGCTTCACTTCACCGCTGGGACATATTGACTTCTATCCCAATGGCGGTACTGACTTTAATGGTTCATACTGACCATGCCTCCTTTGGAACTCACCTAGCCACCTAGTCTCATTACATTTAATTTTACGCTATGGTATTACAACTGAGTATCATTGTAGAGATACTATTTCCCGCTTTCCTTACTAAATTCCACGATATAGGTAAGTATGTGTAGCATTGATTAAAAGTGTATTCGACTAATAAGTGACAACTACTCCAGTTTCATCATAAAAGCTTATTTTATAAATTGGTCACATTACAGGTCTGTGTGCCCATAACCGAGCCCACATGTTCTTCTCGGAGTCCATAATATCCAATGTTCCATTCACCGCTGTACGTTGTGAAAGCTACGATGAACTCTACTACACGGGCTCTTGTAGAGGCACCGGCGAAAAACTCATCATGGGTGGCTTTGATATTCATTATGGGTAAGTTTTAATAAGTATAACGTGTAGGTGCCGTTTTTAAAATTACACCGAAGCATAGGGTCACAAAGCTTCTTCCAACAAGTTTTATTGGATATCCATAGGAGAGGTCTATGTCAAGCAGTGGAAATTTTATAGTTGATGGATGGATGGATGGACTGGGTACCATGACCAAAATTTGAAATGCAAATAGCCCAAATCAACTTGCCCTAAATTTTACAGAAGTCTAAGTAAGCAGTATCAGTATTCACCTCATTGACGTATACTTATATTTAGCGAGTCACAAGCAGTTCAATTTATTTAAAAAAAAAAAACAGTCTTTGACTCTAAAAGGTTATCACGGACTTTAGAACCATCAAATACGACATTAAATAATTATTTTTCACAAAAAATGGCAAAACCGCCTTCCATCGTGTACAAAATTTGAATATTTTGCTTGTTTACATTATTGTTGATTTATCAAAAACGGCTCAGCCGATTTCTGTAAGAATTACATGGGACCAACTCGAAAGTATATCCTTTCGAACTAAAAAAAAATTCGATGCGGTTTACAATTGGCGAAATTATCGATGAACATACACAAAAAAATACATACAGACGAACTTAGAACCTTCTAATTTTTGGAAGTCGGTTAAAAAAGGTTATTGAGGTTTAGAAATATTAAACTATTTCATGTTAAACTTATGGTTATGGCAGTATACTTCGCAGTTCAATTTTCGGATCCCATTAGATTTTATATAAAATAACAGGTTATTTGTTTATTTGCAGGAAGGATGGAATATACTACCTCAAGACAAATGACGAGAAGCCATACGCACTTGGGGATGTGCACCCCAATGATATTGCTGTAGGATAATCTTAAATTGAAAATGAATAAACGATGGGTGGGTAGGGATATTTTGTCATATATCACTGACGATTTTTTCTGTATAAGTGTACTAGTTCAATGGTTTCATGGAAAAGTATTGTATTATATGCAATATAGTTTTTTTTTTTAAATTTTGTTGTAATTTCTGTTGTTTTTGTGAAAGAATGTTCAATGCCGTTAATTTTTTGATTTATTGTCTTCTGATTCGATCTAGCTTTCTAGTACCCCAAGGTTAACAAAATTGAGCATATTTTGATATTTCCAATGTAAATAATTCCTATTTGTTATCTGATACAGCAATATCTTCTATAGTTTATGAATAGTTTGATCAAAGAAAAAAGTATGCTCACCTAGTAACCCCTTTTTAGGTGAGCACACTTTTTTATACCTTCATTCTTGGGGGGGGGGGGCAAATGCTAGTTCCAAATAAACCAATAAAAAGAGGGGCCCAAACGTCACGTTACACAAAAGTTGTTGGCTAACTACCTTCCAACTTATTAGTACCTCGCGCATTTAATCATTTATCCCAACTTGACTGATTTTAGTTAGCCCTCAAGTTTTATTTCTGGATTGCTTCTATTAATTATTTACATCGGTTTTGGGGAACTTCATCCGCCATCGCCCCAGCTGAATAATTTATTCGTTTCGCAACAGATTGATATCAAGGTATCTTGGTGGCTAATTTTCACCGAATTTGCACTTCTAAGGCTGTTTGCAGCCTTAGAAGTAGATAAAATATCTTTTTTTGTAAATTTATTCCGATTTAAGTTTGATTAAGAACATTTTAAGAGGTAAAATAGGTATATACAATAGCCATATCATACTTTTGATAACTTTTAAGGTTTAAGACAATTAAGGTCCTTAAACCTTAAAAGTTCTGAGAAAAGGTGGCCCTTTGCTAGACTTAAAGTTAGAACGTCGCCTTTTAACGAAATCGCTCATTGGTAACAGGTTCATTTTTAGGGTTCCGTAAAAACGGGACCCTATTACTAAGACTCCGCTGTCCGTCTGTCTGTCTGTCCGTCTCCAGGCTGTATCTCATGAACCGTTATAGCTAGAAAGCTGAAATTTTCACAGCTAATGTATTTCTGTTGCCGCTATAACAGCTAATACTAAAAACAGAATAAAATTAATTATTAAGGGGGGCTCCCATACAACAAACCTGATTTTTTTGCCGTTTTTTGCTAGATATTTATAATGGTAACAAGTAGATGCTTGAAATTTTTACAGAATATTAAGTTGTAAATTCACTTCAATATTAAATAATAAAATTAAAAAAAAAAAATATTAAAGGGGGGCTCTCATACAGTACGGAACCCTCCGTGTGCGTGTCCGACTCGTACTTGGCCGATTATTTAGATTTATTGGAGACAGAGCGGACATAATTGCAAATCTCGTTGACTTACTGCATTATTTCAATTTATTCAGATGACCATCCGTGTGGATCATCGTTTATTGAAATTATCTCCCGTATTAAAATAGTCATTTTATTGACATATTATGTTAATGCTCCGGCCATTAGGTTATTATTTACTTTAGTAGCTACATTAATTTATTTATTGTGACGATTTATTCATTGACCTGTATGAAAGGCTTTTTCAACTTCTACTGTAATTTACAGTTTCCTATTCATAGATAATATTTTTTTACGTGTTACTAAGTAGACATAAGTAGAAATGTATTAGCCTGATATTTTATACACATGTATGTGCTTATTACCGGCATTGTAATTATTATTACTGGGCTTATAACCACTAAAGTTATTTTTTTTTTATTTTTAGAACATTATGTTAATAGTAAATTAAGTAATTTCCTTTTTTCTCATAATGACGTCAATCATGTAAAGCCAACTTTATAAGGGGAGCACGAATTTCCGAGACACAAGCTTATAGCTTAGTTCGGCAATCCATAGCTCATGAATTTAGTAGCTAATAAATAAGTTCATTTAAGTTATTAATTATGTTAAATTCTATACATTTTATGTTTATTAGCAAATTGTAATTTATTTGTGTCAATAAATCATTATTTCTTTACCTATTGTAATTATTATATTTTTAATACTAAGTGTAAAAAGTAAAGAATGAACTTCCATAGCATAGAATGTTCTATGTAACTTTTAAATAAAACAATCTATTTCAAAAATACAAAAGTATAAATCTATTCATTTACTCAAACAGAGCTAAATCTAACCCACCCCATTTAAGTACATGCACCACTTCATCGCAATTTCCTTTCAAAGACGAAAAATTTAAAAATTCCATTTTGTGTACGTATTTTCATCGTTTTATCCAAACATTTGAGAAGCAACCGTCTGTAGTTAGTAGAAAATGCAATGTATTTGTATTCCCGGTGGGATGGGCAGCAGACACCGTCGGAATATTAACCGGCGCCCACCAGAAATAATGTAGCATAAACCGCCGCACCGGGACGTGCATAGACCATGCACTGCTGCTGCAGCCAGCGAGGGCTGCCATTCGTGAAATCCAGGTTTTATTGTTCTATGTGCCGTGAAACACCCTCTAGCGAGAACTTTCGGGGTAGTTCACATATGGCAAGCTGTCTGTTCGCAACTTTCACCTCACGCAGCGTGTTGCGAATTACGAGTACCTATATCATAAGGAATGGGCGGGAATTTGGTAGGTGTAGTTTTTGAGTATATTTGGATGACAAATACGCAGGCAAGGATTGGAAAGAATGGTGTGTTGAAAATTAAGGCAGTCTAGAAGTGGATCGATAATATCTGAAATGACGATTATAGTAATAATGCAGTCTATGCTACATACTTAGAGGATTACAAATAAATGGTGAAATCGTAGAGAATAACGGCTTCTCAAATTCGGCTTTCGCTTAAACAGTTGAAATTAACTGCAACTTTCGACCTAAGCTACTGAAATAATATGCTACAAAACAACAATATGATAGATATCGTAAATAAAAATAACCATTCAAACTTGCCAGCTGCAAGATAAAACTAAACCGATATGTTTTAAACTTTTGTTCAGCCCTAGAACCAGTACAACTCGGGCCATATACTTACCTACCACTACCACACATAGGTAGTCAATTCTCAGACAACACATTGGATATTCGGTAGAAGACGGTAGACCGCGTACATATGCTCCTCCCGATGTGCGACCACTCAATGGTATTGTGTTTACTCACAGATTGTCGATAAAAGGCTCTATTTATTTGAGGGATATTGCCCGACACGTCTTTTTCAAAACGGTGTTGGTTCAGTAGAGGGTCCAGCGGATGTTCTTGGGTGAAGTAGTTAATGCATTCGTCGAGACTATACGTGTATGACCATTTTGGGTGAATATTGTTGGAGTTGCTCAAGTAAGTTGCTGATGATGCTCAGATAAGTTTTATCTATGTACGTTGGTGTCGAGATACTTTACTTATAACTTGTCTAATCATAGTCTTGAATAATGCTGGTAATTGTAACTTTCTGGCATTTTTTCATCTTGGTAATGGGAAAATCGAAGGGAAGCATTTGAATAGCATTGCTTTATCGCAATACTTTATTGTCATGTTGAGTTTTGGTTTTTCTATTTTATTTTTTAATTTAAATTACTTTTAATGTATATTAGTCATATGGCAATTGGCAAAATTGAAAAATCATAAATATAACTTTTAACAAATACTACTTATAGTACAAACTATCGCAGGTAGTTTTTCTTTTTGTCAGTCTGAAGCGTGGTTTAACTTAGTTCAGGCAAATTAATTTGACTTATAATAAAGTGTTTAGCCTTTTAAAAAACTCAATAATTATATAATCAAATACCACAGAGTTACAAAGAATATTGAGAATATAACACATACATATTATTATATAAAATTATAAAAAACACATACAGGTATTTCTGTTTTACGAGATACATCCAGACCGTAAATAAAGTATTCCTGCTCCATCTTAACATTGAAAGTCTCTGATATGTTTACGCGTGCCTCTTACTCTAACTAAAATTTGTCTTTCAAATGTAATTATGGAATTAATGTTTTTTAAATAAATTAATTTTATTTATTTATTTATCTTTATAAATCTCCTAGCAATCCCCACTGAACCTTAAACATTAAGTTCCGATATTCGCGTATAAAAAAAATCAGACTGCATAATCTCACAAGTTCCTAATCTTATCAAAGATAGTATCATGTGCAGATAGTCCAGCTGCTTTAGCCTTACAATATGGTGGACTATGGTTATCTCAAAGTGAGAAGAACATTGCGAAACAGTTTCGGTTTCCGAAGATTCCAACAGCCCAAGTGACCTTGGCTCCTGTATTCAGTTCTACTCTGTCTGATGTGACAGAGTGCATAGACAAAGCCATTCCACTTAAACTAAGCTCCTCACATAATTAATGTGTGCTAGTGTTAAATGTGAGTAGCAAGAGTTGCGGCTATAAAATTAAATTCATTGCTCATAGCAAAAGTCTCTGTTTGAATACAAATAAAGAAACATTCTGTATTTGCGCTATTATTTCTCCTGAGCTTCAACTCGATTTAAACTTTACAACATTGAAGTGAACAAATATCTGCAGTAAAGAGTCATTCATATCCGATTACTAGTTCATATAAAATTTGTTTGTAATGACAAAAAAGTGCGAGGCAGTAGCTAGATATCTAGGTCCATTAAACAAATGCTCTCATTTCGAGAGTGTTCCGCAAAAATACATATAGGTAGCAAGATGTTTTCACAGATGTGAGGTTGCGAAGCTGCAGAGAATTTTGACGTTTTACTTGCAGTTTACTGTTAGTTTGAGTCTCCATTTTTACGAAGCACTGGATTATTGTTATCATAACATGTGGTAGTGTGACGATTCCTAATGCTACATCTACTCGTAAGTAGATCCACATTTTTGTACATTCGTATAAAATAAATTAAAAAATCTTAGAGACGACGGTGTTATTTTGTTTACTTCAGATTATAACAAAAAGTATTTTTTTTAATTCCATCATCATTCATGAGTCTGTATATTATCTGGGTATTGGCCTTCTCTCCCTTGTATGACAATTTTCTGTTTCGGGATAATTTCAGATGATATTATGCCGTCTCCTCATTGGGCAGGATAAATCAATGGAAGCCACCACATCAGAAATCTAACATAGGTCTAGAGCACGTTTAACCACGTGTCCTGCTCAGCAACACAAGATTTTCAAGATCAGCGTATTTTTAAGTACTATGCAGAGAAGCATGTTCAGCTATTCATATGTCCACTTTGTAGGTAAATAAATAGATTAATGCATATTCTACACCGCACGACCCAGTCCGTGTTCTCCAGAGAAAGCGAGAGCATTATGATATTACTAAGATATTCCATGCAACGGTTTTGTGATTCATAAAGCTATTTTGATAGTTAAGCTTATGTAGGAGTTGGTAGAACTTAGGTAAGTCGGAGCTTTTTAAAAAGATCATTACATGAGACTATCGCTGTAAAAAATACCTGTTTGGCCAGGGGCTAAAACTAATAGAATAATGTAGGATGTAACCTAATTGCCGTAATATGTATTACTAAATAATAATAGGTATGTATTTTATTAAATTGCATAATATAAAGTAAAGTCGCCTTTATGTGTGTCAGTCTGGATATCCGCTTAGATCTGTTACTGAACAAAAATTTGCAATTAGGTAGTGAAGTTATCACTACATAGTATAAAACAAAGACGCTTCCGCTGTCCCCATGTATGCTTATATCTCTAAAACTACACAACAATTTTGATGCGGTTTTTTTAGTAGATAGAGTGATTAAAGAGAAAGGTTTATATGTATAATAAACCTGTGCGAAGCCGGGACGGGTCGCTACTTTTCAAAATCCTTTAGTTTAAGACATTTTATTCGGGAAGGTTATAATTCATTCAAAACCGGGCGAAGCCTGGACGGGTTGCTAATTAGTAGTCTATAAGACACATATTTAGAGCGGCCGTGTTAGTTCTAACACGTAAAATAACTCAATGGTATTAGGAAAGTACTTACTAAACGAACTTTTAGTTTAGAGCATCGTGAAATTATTCAAATCATCGCAATTTTAAGGTTAACAAGAAGTGAGTTCACACAAAGTTTCACACGAGAACAACCACAGTTTGCTGAACGTTTCAACATGTTAAAAGCCACTAACTTTATATTACCCTTTCTCTTCGGATAATTACGCGCGGTTTTGCTCTCAGATACGTGGATACGTACACACTCGTTAGTTAAATAGGAACTTTGATGTTGGCGACTGCAACAAAGCTAAGCCTAAGCAAACTACCAAAAAGTAGCGGAGCCGAGTTGTGCCCAACTAGAGTATTGTAGTCCGTAAGTCCACTGCATAATGCGTCAATATTTAAAACCGAAAAAATGCCAAGTCGAAGCATATATTGCCATTTTTACTAGAACAAAAACAAAAAACAAGCATAACATGAAAAAAATAGCCCATGTACGAATCGGACTCGCGCACAAAGGGTTCCGTAGCGTGTTGGAGCCCACTTAGCCCCACTCCTCTTGTCATTATCAATAGTGAGCAAAATACTCCTAAAAAATCACGTTTGTTGAATAGGAGCAACCTAAAATAATTATTTTATTCTGTTTTTAGTATTTGTTGCTATAGCAGCAACAGAAATACATCATCTGTAAAAATTTCAGCTGTCTAGATATCAAGGCTTATCACATACAGTCTGGTGACAGACTTACAGACGGACATCGGAGTTTTAGTAATAGAGTCCCGTTTTTACCCTTTGGGTACGGAATCCTAAAAATAATGCCAAATCAATGCATGACAAACTGCCGGATTTCCTTTTTTCCGAGAGGTATAATTTATAATTTTAAAAGTCAAAGTGAATAGACATGTACAATCTCCCAAGTGTGCATTCTTCATCTTCGACCACAACGTCGCTTACCCTTAGATGAATAGTGGTCAAGCGCGGACTTATTCACGTTAATAAATCGAATTAATTTTTCGCAAAAAATAGCATGACCGACTTAAACCGTGTACAGAATCCGCGAATATTTCATTTGTGCGCGATGTAGCATTTTTCACATTATTGTTGATTTATCAAAAATGGCTGAGCTGATTTTAATAAAACTTAAACAGGACCAATTTTAAAGTATACTCTTTCCAATAAAAAAAGAATTATCAAAATCAGACCACGATGTAAAAAGTTATGCGTGGTTATACATACAAAATAATTTAATTAAGAACCGCATGTAAATTTCATATGTTGCAATAAATGATTTCACTTTGACTTTGGCTTTGAAAAAAAAAAAAACAAAAAAAATATATACGGTGCGCGTCGAATTGAGTACCTCCTCCGTTTCGTCAGTCAAAAAAGACCAGGCGTTCTTGTTTTGTTCTTCTATAAGTTAAAATAGCATTTATGCTATGAACTTACAGCCTATAACGCTCTGCATAACGTCATACAGCTTCGTCCGCCCTACTTTAGTGGAGTTTTATCTGTATTAGCTAAGTCAATTGTTTTAAAATTACTTGGTACCTACAAAGTAAATATTTAATAGCCCACGTCGATATCGATCGTAAAGGTATCTAGGTCTGTGTGTTCCTTTTTCGTCGCCCGTAAAATCAATATTTAAAGCTCGACCTTATTTTACCTATTACTTCGAAAGGCCGTATTGAATTGACATTTCTGATGGGTTTGGATGTTCTATCAAGTAAGTAAATACATGCTTAGGTATTTACCTACGTAAAAATTGCAAAAAATTGAAAATCTAAAGTAGTCGTTGCACACTATACGCACGATTTATACCTTGTCGATCATTTTATGATTGTTTTATCACTGTCAGCATGCAAGTATCATTTCGTCCTCTTCAACAACCTGATATTTCGTTACTAAAAATATCTGTATAGGATATGGTTTTGCAAAATACGGGGAGATTGAGAGGTTTATTTATACTAATCATTATAAACAACGTTTGCTCTAGGACTAACTTAGAAATCGATAAACAGTCTATCCAGAGTCGATGAAATCTTTGTATGGAAATGCCGATTTTTTCGTAATTTCGTGGAATTTCGCAACGTGAAAGTTATTTATAATCAAATGTGCATCTCTAAAAGTCTTTGCGCTTTGCAAAGCATCACCTTGTAGGTTTTAGCTGCCCTATAATCTATTCATATATGCCGCTTGGCTAGTCTTGGTGTCAAAGTTTTTAAGCCGTCTTAGGCTTATTACACGGTAAAAACACCTCGTTGTTTATTAAGAGCGTACCTTTTGTATCGTCATAACATTCAACGTCAAGTAAAAAGCGCTTGTTATATTTAGATTAAATTTTCATTGTCGCAGTGAAATAGTACCAGCTCATTGTATATTTAAAGCGAGGGATTTTCACGGGATCACGAGCGTTGGGGTTCTCTTTAACCCGCCGCCGCTCCCGCGCCGGACCCAGTTTTAAAACATGCATTATCAACTTTTGCAACATCATTCGGTTTTCAGAAGGAATTTTTTATGCAGCGAAGTGAGGTTGCTAGATAGGTAGGTATGACCGGAATAATAATCGTTTCATTGTTGATGTTAACGGTAACTTTGGTTCGTCGACGGATCTAATTAGTTTTGGCTTTCGAACACGGAAAAAAACTAGAAAGATTTTTGCGCTTAGAAAATGTAGCCTTAAAAACTACTCTCAAATAGAGGGCCGCCTGCATTCTGGCCACGTTACCCTCGGCTACGGGTCTTTTAAATTAGTTTTATTTTATTTTAGTATAAGTTTTAGTGTTTTAGTATTTAATAAGCTATTATTTTAAGTAGGTTAATTTTACGAGTAATAGTTATAGTTTATGAAATGTTTTTTAAGTGTTGTTGATATCAATTTTGAACATAGTGTTTATTTATTTAAATGAGGCTAGTGAATTGAATCATTAATTAATTGACTTTGATTTCTTCCATGTTCGATGGTTTTGGTATGACTTGATCATAGATAGACTTTGTGCATAGTCTTAGTATCTTGTTGGGGCGTTATGTTTTTGTTTTTTCATGCCACAACTATGAATACTTTTTTTCAAAATAAGACTATTAATATATTAGTTAATATATTCAACGTGGTAATGCTGCCGACTGGTAGTTGGTTTGATAGGGATGATCTAATTGCTTTTTTTATGTAATAATATATATAAGTATATAGTTTAGTGCTAATATCTAACAAGGAAAGGTAGTAACCTGTAGAAAGAGGACTCTAACACTAATAACAGGCAGGCATTTACTTCAATACAATGTAACATCAAAGCTCAGTCGTAAACAAGCACCTTAGGGAGGCACTAAACTAGATAATTAGGGTTGAATAATTAACGATATGGCCACTAACTACCAGAAAATGTACATAATACATCAGGCAGGCAATCGATTGGATGAGACCCGGCCCCGGAGCAACTTTGATTCATTTAGGCCTAATCTCGCCTCCCGCTTCGAAACTATCTCATTAAACGGCCAATTTGTTCCGAGATCTCCCAGAGACTTTAATCTTGCGGCTTCTGCCTTGGCAATGGTTCCAGAAATTAATAAAACGTCACGCAACGACTTTATAACTATTGTATCTAGTTCCCCATTGTAGAGAACTTTACAGTAAGTGCTACTCATCATATTAGGAACCTTGGAAAGTTTAGTTACTTTTTAGAGTCAAACTTTATCATTTTTGTTTGTTCATGGAATGATTTAGAAATACCACAGTTTACCACCTAGTTTGATGGCCACGGCTACATATTTCTTTTCATGAATTGTACTGAAAAAAAATGAAAAATTATTCATTTTTAGGATTCCGTACCCAAAGGGAAAAACGGGACCTTATTACTAAGACTTCGATGTCCGTCTGTCTGTCTGTCACCGGGCTGTATCTCATGAACCATGATAGCTAGGCAGCTGAAATTTTCACAGATGATGTATTTCGGTTGCCGCTGTATGAACAACAAAAAAATATTTAAGGGGCCCCTCTTAAATATACCCTCCGTGCTTGAGTCCGACTCGTACTTGGCCGATTATTTTTAACGATTTAGAAACAGCACATTACAAATTTTAGATGGAATGATATGTTTTAGTCGTTATTTATAGAAAAGTTGAGAAACACGATTGCCTATCAGATTTAGATTAGGAGTGAAATCATTTACATCAAATTAATAACAACCTTAGAAATAAGCATTAAAGCGTCAATTTATTAATTGGATGGTATATTCGAACATAACTTGGGAATATGTATTTACATTATTTGGAATGTTTGCAGCAAGTTTCCAACGTGCTTTATTTTTCGGCCATATTTTGATGAATTGAATAGTGCCAATTTCATGCGCGAGGACATCTCCTTTATCATACATAAAACAAAAGCTGAATTGAAAAGCTTCCTATCCCGAAAACAGTATATGCATATTGACTACGTACTGCGTGACTGGCAATTGAAATTCGAGGGGAATATATTAAACTGCAATTTGGGAAATGGATTGGTTTTGATCACTATTTTTCTGCATTTTTTGTGCCCAACCAATGCGGAAACGTCCTCTATACTTTAGAACGAAATGTCTGAAAGAGCGTCAACGGAATCCAAAATTCAATTCAAACAATTGTAGAATGAATACGCTTAAACGAATCAAAAAAAATGTATAACTGCGGCACAATTCTGTTAGCCGATCTCTTTACGGAAGTGATACGTTCTTGAACCTCTCTCGTTTTTATGACAGTACCGACAGCTCAAAACTGTCAGAAAAACGAGACAGGTTCAAGAACGTGTCACTATAGTAACGAGATCGGTTGAGAGAATTGCCCCGCTGCTGGTTAAAACACTAGACTAGTAATGAACCGAAATTTTGAAATGACAAGGCAAGGAAAACAAAACAAACGCCAATAGGTTGAAAAAAGCGGATAAATTGTATATAGCGTACCCGTCGTGTATCTACTTAAATACGTAACATTCACATACAAAAATAATAATTAGTACTTAAAACAGAAAAACAGAGAAACTTCCTGTGGAAGTTATTTAAACCATAGAGATTCCAAAAAGCAGGAAGCCAGTAGCGGCAATCCTTTGACACACGCTGCGTTTACCCGTCAATTTTGCGTCTGTAGGTATTTTTTGCTTATCAGCGACGAGTATGTGCTCGAGAATACATGTAAAGGAAATATGTAGCGGTATCGGCTTCGACGTCATTAGCGGGATATTCTTATATTCACACTCATTTCCCTCGAGGCGTATCAGCTTCCTTTATTGTGTTTGGCGCGATGCTATCAAAACCGTGGAGTGTATAGGTATGTACCTACGCGTTTCTGATTATTTTAGGCATATATACTATACCTACTTACGTAGGTTTAGGTCCCTAGCGCCATAACAGTATGGCGCAGAATTATTTGTTTTACAGGTTTTAATTTCAATATAAATATTCTAATGCTCGTTTTGGTGGCTAAGTGAATGAGTAGGTTAATTCCAACCGCCCGATTTGAAACATATGTGATCTTGGATTTGTCAGGCGCTTGTAAACTAAATATTGATTCTTTCTTGTAAGATATGAAGTCTAGGGTAATCTAGCCATTTTTTTTTAAATAACAATATTAGCAATCAATGGAAGATACGAGCTCGAGCTCCTCGCCAATTTCTAGGAATTACTCAATGTAGGCACCATGTTATATGTATTCATATAAGGTACCTTGGTAGTTTCAGTATTACATGAGACTTTTAACGATTCACTTTTGAACCATATGCCTATTCTCGAAGTGCGTAGAATAATACTGCACTCAGTATTAACAAATATTGAAAAATAAGTACTAACACTAAAGCATCGTAGAACAGCACTGGGCCAAAGTAGAGTGAGTGGTTGATATTGCTCAATCTCCCTTCGCGGGTAGGCATAATTATGTTCACTAATGTAATATTTTATAAACCAGTATAGCCTAAAACTACGCTGAAGCTGCGAAGTCAAAGCGGCAAACAATGCCGTTTAATAAATTTTCTTAGTTGAAAATTAAAGTGCGCGATCGATACAGCGTTCGCGGTCGCAATTTGCATGCAAAAGCTTCGGAGGCTTTGAGTATTTTCCGGACAGAGCGTCGGACAACGGACGTAGTGGAGGCATTAATTAAAAGTGCAATTTATCTCACTTAGTGCTCAGTGATACTTGCTCTCACGAAACACTTATTAGAGGGATGTCCAAGGGCTTTGCAGATTATGGAACAGGCTGTGTAGTGCAAGTCTGTAGTCAGGTTGTTTCGAGCTCCGTTTTGAAGATTTATAAAAGGGGATGTTAAAATGAGAAGTGGTTTCGTTATAAGAGAATTATTAGTAGGTACAGAGTTTCAGTACTAGTGAAATGATAAAAATGAGTTTTTGTCAGCATTTACATTTAATGTTATAGGTAGATTTTGATTGATTATAATTTGCTTCTTTGTTTTAATGATTGAATGTACGCTTTATATAGGGTTAGGCTTTGAATGAAAAGTGCAGTTTATAGGTACTTCCCACGAAACACTTACTAGTGGGATGTTTGAAGGCGCTGCATATTATGGAATAGCTTGCAGACGGGTTTTTTAAAGTTCCGTTAAGCAGTCAGTTTAAGCCCAATGTCCTTTTAGAATATGTCATACGTAGATAAGACAAGTCATTCGAGATTTATAGATTTCGTTTCAAAATTATATTATTTTTAATAGTCTTAGTCTTCTTACTCTGAATTTTGATTACATCAGTATTTTCTCCTTTAGTTTTGTGATGTACCTGCCTAATATGCTGAAATACATGTACTTAATTTAGTTTGTGTTGCTAAGTGTATGAAACTTATGGCATGGCCTGTATACAGGGTCAAGACAAGGATAATTCAAAAAATCTCTAAGTCGTACCGTACTGTTTCTCTCAAGTCAGCACTCGCCCTCTCAGGTCTACTCCCGATTGACCTGCGCATCCAGGAAGCGGCAAGCCTGTACAGAGCGAAGAAAAACTTCTCCCAAGAATATCTCCCACCGGAAGTGGAGCTCGAACGAAATGTCAGTTATCTTGACCAGCCACACCCGTCAACCCAGATATGTGTGGACTTTGAGCTACTGGAAAACACCTCAAGCCTGCCCGATGGACCCCAAATCTACACAGATGGTAGCAAGATCAAGGGTCAAGTTGGTGCAGCTCTAACCTGGTGGGAAAACGGCAGGGAAGTCAAGTATTCAAAATTCAAGCTACATCCCGAATGCACAGTCTTCCAATCAGAACTTTATACTCTCATTTTTATTGTTATCGAATTTGCTAGAAAATCTATAGAAACAGGTTTCACATTCACACACACAGACACAGTTTTCACAGAAATTATGATTCGTAGTTACATAGAACCATGTTGTTTTGTTTGTTAGACAAATAGCAGTAGGCGCGAATCCAGGAAGTTTTATGGTTATTGGCGAAATAGACTAACTCATTTGGAGCAACATGTAAACTATGGTTTGTTTGTTTCGTACCGTACTCGTAAATCTATGTTAATAGGCCCTGTCTTACTACTTTAGGTTTTGTAGCGCACATATTGCGCTCTAGGCATTTATCGGGCCAGCCCAGTGAGCCAGGCTCACCTATATGTTTTTTTGGCGTTTTATTGTCATTGATGATAGAAATGTCTATTTAACATTATGACTATATTCTTCTACAATCCGTGATTAATTTTTTTAGATAGATTAATTCATTTTCATATATTTGTTTCGAAATAAAAAGTTTTTTTTTTTTTTACTTTGAAGATGAATTTCCGCAGGGCAACGCCTGATTCAATCAACTAGATTAATTCATGATACATATTATTATATATTATAATTAAAATAATTTATATAAACTAAAGTAACTCAAAGCAACTAAAAATCTGGCTAAGGTTATAATATAGAGACTATGAAAACATTTATAAGATTTAAACTAACCTCTCTCTATAGTACAGTCGAATTCTTTAAAATGTAACTACTCAACAAAAGGCACAGACCCTGGAGTCTGTGGGTCAATAATTTAAATTAAAAAAAAAAACATTTATAAGTAAAAATCTAGCCTTTAAACTTAAACAGTTACACTATAAGTTCGCTTTTACTCACCATATACATTCAGTCAAATAATAAGGTTATTTTTTAATGTAGGTGTATTTATCAGATTTTGATACTGAAGGCCAGATTAGATGGAGTAAATTTCTGAAAATAATAACTGCCTACTTCTACTTTGTATATAAAACTTACAGATAAATTTCTTAGTAATGCTTAATCTGCTCTCGAAATTACAACATTATTTCAAAAGAAACGCCTAACTACTGTAGTTACACGGCTCAAGAAATCCTGCATGGATCATTAAATTTTATGGAATAGCCTCTGTGGATTTTGCAACTTAAGTAACTTTCTCGAAGCCTTTCTACAATGTTTTCAATCCCTGATACAACCTCGGCGTTTGCCGATACAGCCCACGTCTAGCTGAAATAAGGGGAAAGTTTTCTGCGGTAATAATTCAGCAAACGAAAACAATGTTTTCACATGGCGAAGGGGATATTACTTCTGTGTCTGCTCTGTTCTCAAATGGTGCAGTTGTGTGAGCACCATGTTTCTTATAAATAGAAAAGTTTTAATTCGTTGTGGCGGAGGGATGCGAGGCGGAATGCACGTGGCTTGTCGCTTGGTAACTAGTGAGCATACGGTATCAACTATTACTATCATAACGCGACGAACATTGTGCTGTTTTAGCTAAATCTAATTTTCGTTGATGTTTTAACGTTGTTTGGTAGCAAAGTATAAAGTAAGATACCTCAGAAAATTTACATAGCAACTTTTACACAACTTCAACCATAGAAATACAAATAATTTATTTGTAACACCATAGTTACATGTCAAATTACAAAGAAAATACAAAATACTATCTACGAGTATAAAGTTAATTAAATAAATAAATAAATATTTGTGGACATCTTACACACGGCCTCTGACCCCAAACTAAGCAAAGCTTGTGATATGGCTGCCAGAGACTGATATACTACTTATACATATTTTTAAAAACATACTTATGTATATAGATAGTAATTAAATAACACCCAGACACAGTGCAAACACCTATGTTCATCACATAAATACTTGCCCTGGGTGGGGATCGAACCCACGCCCCTTTGACCTAGAAGTTAGGGTCACTAACCACTGAGCCACCGAGGCAGTCGAGGGAGAAAGTTAAGTAGTATATTGCACTGAAACCAGCAAGTCAAGAAACATTTTGATTTTTCCTTCTGGTTTCACGGTACAGTATTTTTGGGCTGAGTATTCTACTATTTATAACTTGGGAACAATTAGGTATATTAAATAAATTGCTGTTTTAAGCATATGCGTAATTATCAAGTTTTGTCTATTGGCAACACGTTGTAAACGGGAATAGTTTCAGCTCTGATCAGCGTAAGTTTTTCTGGCGGTAACACTAATGGATAAATTCTTCTGCAACATTGTATTGGTGGCAAATAAAGAACAAAAGTCCTACGTCAGTGGTAAGTTGTTCATGTTTGACAAATCTGAAACTGTAGAATGTTAAATTAACTTGGGGCTCTCATAGTAAAGTTGTGGATTTGGTCTCTATTTTGTATCAACGTAGCCTCTGCGATTCATGTGTATCGTGTATCACAATAGCCTGCAAACAGACTCTAGTGCGTATATTTTTTTTCAATTTTATATTTGCATGATGTCAATGCCAGTTAGGAAAATGGTTGAGTCCAATAACTAAGTTTAACGAATATTTTTTGTAACTTTATCATCATAATCGTCATGTTATGTCTCTCTGAAATAAAATACCTATATACTTCGTTTTATGACGTTATCTTGGTTACGAAAAATTCAGACGTCTAGCTTTATCTAGAACGAAGTTACAGGTTGTTTAGAATAGCCTAATTGGCTTCGGGAAAATTATCATATGTAGGTACCTACGGCTGTGCTTTTTGGTCGACTTGTTTGGGTGCATATCTTAAATTCTGCTTGTTTCTGCGGTGGTGACAGATCGTCACTAAGGGCTCGTTCACATAGAACGCCCGTTTTACAGGTCCGTTTAAACGGATATGCTGTTAGCGTATGTAGTTGTATGAGAGATTTCACACAGAATACAGTATTCCTGATCTAGTAAAAAATACCGATCCGACACCCGTTTTACAGGTCCGTTTAAACGTATATGCTATTAGCGTCGGATCCGTTAAAATCGGTTCTGTAAATGCTGTGTGAATAATACCACCAGTGGCGACGGATCAGTTAAATTTATAGGATCCTGTAAAATGGACGTTCTATGTGAACGAGCCCTAACTCGTGTATGAGCCTTGTGTGAAACATGGTGAGGTAGAGACTGGTTACAGTTATGATTTTATTTAGAAATTATTACATTTTAGGTATAAATTGTAAGGTAAACTGAAACCTATTCATTCACGGAGAACAATTCTGTTTAACTCGGCAACTTCAATTTGATTTCAATTCCCAGCTACGCTCGGACTGTGAATTACGTCGTTCTAGTCTATTGATCAATGTCAATGTAAGGCCTACGTATTTAAATAACTGAATTCTTAGATATATCAACACATAGATGTTGACTTGTTTAATTTAATAAATAAAATATTTCAGTAGAGTTACTTTTTATGATAAACATTTCAAAAATTCGTCGCGGATGCAGGATTCGAACCTTGCGTCTTCGGATCACTAGCCCGACGCTCTAAACCACTGAGCTAACCCGCTATACTGGACTCGCGACGAATTCTGTGAAGTGTTTATCATTTTTAACCAAATTTAAGCAGAATTAAAAAAAAAAAAAAAATCATTTTAAAATATTTCAGTGTTTTAATATTTCAGGAACTTTAAATTAGTGCCAGAAAATCGGGACTAGATCAAAAGCGTTCCGATTTGGTTAAAGCCAATCGCCAAATCGCAATGTACTCGTATAAAATAGACTTTATTATTATTAGTTCTGGTGATTGGTCGGGTCCAATCAGTCAATCGTTCATAGGTACAATGTTGGGACACCTGTGGCCATGTTAAATACAGTTACCCATTTGGTTGACTTCAACCTAATTGGAACGTGTATAAGGGCTTTAAGGCCCAGCTAATACTACCAATGCAGATCGGAGCAAAACTACACGGAACAAAACACAGTCATGAATAGAGTGGAGCGGTAAAGCCGTTTAATTATTATATTGTAGACAGTTAAAACGGTGTTCCATTAAAATTGACTCTCTCGAATGACTCTGAATCTATGTGTTTTTAATCTATGATTGTACTTTATAATCAAGAATTTTGGAAGTCTCTTCACGGTCATTGAAACTTACTTCAAGACGACAAGATTAGAACTTTACCAGTAGATTTTATTATCTACAATCAAGTCCCTTATAATTATCTCTACTAATATTACAAAGGCGAATGTTTGTGAGTATGTATTGATGTTTGTTACTCTTTCACGCACAAACGAGTGAACCGATTTGGATAAAATTCGGTATAAAGGTAGCTTAGACCTTGGATTAACACATAAGCTACTTATTATCTCGGGCTCACGCGGATAACACCGCGGGTGCGATAGTATAGAAATAAATTTGACAGTTCCCGCTTTACCTAAACTACATTTTGATTTCAGCTGCGACTGGCATTTTTAAACCTATTGTTTAAATTTAAGATGAGTGTTTGAGCAGTAAATTGTAAAAAAGAACGCATAAAATTACGTTTTCTAGCGCGCGTGCTTGTCTAAACGTTGGGCCTTGAGTAATTACTTTGATTTCTTTCTTAGGCAGTTAAAGAGTTTACTTTCTCAAAGTAAACCGAGCAGTAACAAGCGTTTCTTTTCGAGACCCTTAAATGACGTTAAAGAGAATGTGGTAGCACCACTGGAAACGTAGTAGAGTTAGGACGGGAAAAACGTTCATAATTAAATTTTCGATGGAGCGAAATGTGGTCTAGAGACAAACACTGGGGACCAACTAGCTTGTCGCAAGTCCCGGGTTACGTTGGTGGTCGCAGGCATTTGTTGGCATAGACGTCTCTTGTTTACGTAAATAAAATTGCGTAGGTATCAATTTTTCAACCTACGTCCAAAGATGTTCTCAAATCGACTGTATGTTTCTTTTATGTGTAACTAGCGACCCGCCCCGGCTTCGCACAAGTGTAATATAGATATAAACCCTTTTCTTGAATAACTCTGTCTATTGAAAAAAAACTGCATCAAAATCCGTTACGTAGTTTTAAAGATATAAGCATACAATATAGGAACCAACAACGGGAAGCGACTTTGTTTTTTATATATAAAGTATAAACCATAGTGATTCATAATTGTTTAGGTGAGCGAATTTTGATGACATTTTTTTTTTTATATGAAAGCTGGTGCTTTTTATACAGTTATCAAGATCTGATCAGTAGTTTTAAGTTATCCTTAATAATGCGTTAATACGCATTATCAGGTATCACGTATTGAGTCCTACTTACTAAAAATATTTGTAGTACCGAAACAAACTAGAAAAAAATACTTAGTTACACATACACACAGTATAGCACACTATACGAGTTAAGCGTGATAAGTATACAAAACAAATACTGAATTATAGATGACATGTTTGGTTGGCATCTTTCCTCTTTTTTTTAAAGTCATCAAGATTAATGTGACGTACTGTTGTTTTTACTTGAGATATCTGTGCTTGGGTGTCCATTGCAATAAACGTCTGTGAAATTACCTTGCCTACCTCACATGTGTCACGTGATTATAAATGCAAAAGTACATATTCTCCAGGGTTTATAATTCGATTGCGATGTCAAGTTTGTTAGCTAGGTAAACGGATTGTTTACGAATATCTTCATAATTATGAAATTCAAAATATATTCTTGAGATTGAACTAGGTTACATAAGTAAATAAAAGGGCACTCGTGTGAGCTTCTATTTGAATAGGATAACTGCTATGTATTTAGCTACCGAGAATATATTATTAGAGTACACACAATGTATTGCTTTATGTTACTAAATCTTTGATTACCCAGAGTCAGGAAAATATAAAATCTACGAAATTAATAACTTTTCAATCAAAATGAAAAAGTATAAGTAATCATTATTTATTTATTTATTTCAGTTCACCAACATTGTGTACATCAATACGAGTGTATTGTCAAAAGATTATACGTAAAAAAAGGAGCTAAATATCACAATAATTATAGGTGGAGACAACATGCATTAGTATCGAGCAAAAAATTGTAAAAATTAATAGGTCTGAGAAAATAAATTATCAAGATTATCAACCGTAAGACGTTCACTACTAAACATAGGCCTCCGCCACGGGTTTCCAATAAGACTGAAGAAGTTAGAAGTGCCGTGTCTCCAGCGTATTTCAGCGGAAAAGGTAGTAGTAATTCAGTTTAAAATTATGACTGTCAAGCTGATGTGGTCCATAATAATCAATGGGTTTTACGTAGTAAAACTCATTGGTAACAATCCAAAATGCTGGGCAAATACACACAAGTAGTTTTAGAATTATAGGTTCGAAAGTTTCGTTTCCTCCCCACTTTACTAATACTCACTCTTCACCAATAAAAATATGGGGAGAAACGTACCTACCTAATCAGTAAAAGGAGCACGAACATTATGCGAGAGAAAGTCGATATTACCCGCAGAGGTCTAAAAACTTGGAAAAGAAGATATCGAGACATCAAAAAGCAGTCAGATGTAAAAAATCCTATTACGGCCGAACTCTTTGATGTACATATGATGCGAGGCTGATACTCAATGAAAGTAATAAGAAAATCATAGGGAAGCCGCGAATTGCGGCTGAAAATAAATGTTGGATACTAGCCGCACCACGCGGCTGTACTCGTATTACAATGAAATATTCCAGAAAAAATCTTTACGATTTCCTTTTGATTCACATAAACTCACAAGCAAAGCTGGGTCCTTTGGTAGGCATCAGTGGAGCCAAAGCCAACACTGAGAGGCCCTTTTACATAAAATGTTGTGTACAAAAAGTAGCATGAAAATATAATTAACTATAGCTAGATGTGACTTACAGGATATCGGGCTATTGTGATGTGGTGATCTATGACTTAAAAATATGGTATATGGAATGAGGTACGGTAATACGAAGGTAATCTATTTAAACATTACAATAACAAATAACAAAACTGTAGTGTCAGTTAGAATTTAAAAAGTATATTAAATCTGATATGCACATTTTCACTAAATTTCACTCGTTCGTCATCTTCAAATTGAACCAGATTATAAAGTCACTCGATAAATAAAATAATAAACGAATTAAAACAAAAATGAATCTCAAATGAGACGTTTGTAGTTGAACGGTGCTATCTACATTTTATCGAAGGTGAACGCCTTTTTGTATAGAAAAGTTTCATTTATTCACGGTTTCAGGGAATAGTTCTCCATAATGATAACAAATAATCGGCCAAGTACGAGTCGGACTCGCACACGGAGGGTTCCGTACTGTTTGGGAGCCCCCTTAAATAATTACTTTGTTTTAATTTTATTATTTATCATTGAAGTGAACATACAACTAAATATTCTGTGAAAATTTCAAGCATCTACCTGTTACCATTATTAATATAGAGCGAAAAACGGCTAAAAAACAGGTTTGTTGTATGGAAGCCCCTCTTTTTATTAATTTTATTCTGCTTTTAGTATTTGTTGTTATAGCAACAACAGAAATACATCATCTTTGAAAATTTCAGCTTTCTAGCTATAGCGGTTCATGAGATACAGCCTGGAGACAGACAGACGGACAGACGGACAGCGTCTATTTCGCACGGATCGATGTAGCATTTTTCACATTATTGTTGATTTATCAAAAATGGTTCAGCCGATATTAATAAATTTAAAATGGAACCAACTTCGAAGTATATGCTTTCCAATTAAAAAAGGATTATCGAATTCGGACCACTATGTAAAAAATATGCTTGGTTACACATAAAAAAAAAACAAATATGCGCGTCGATTTGATTTGTAGGTGAACGCTCTATCTACATTTTATCGAAGATGAACGCCTTTTTGTATAGCTTATTTTATTCACGATTTCGGGGAAACGTTCTCCATGAACATAATAATAACAAGATACAATGAACTGACGGGAGTATCTAACTAGACGATAGAATTAACATGTTAGTATACAGAAGCATACTCGTATTTAATTGTAAACAATACCTACATTGGTAACTACTACGTATAGGAGTACATTTGTTGCTCTACCTGCCGTCATAACTTTAATTATTATAGTCAGTAGAGCCGTTAACTAGTTTCGGCAACACGTTTATACATTCGAGACTTAATTAAAGTTGATGTGATGAAGAGGCTAACAGGTAAAGTGCTCCCGAGGTCTGGTCGAGCACAGGTCGCGTGGGATTTACAGAAGTTAATGCCTATCATCAGCATTATTCGAAGACATTCAATAGAATATATTATGTGATTTCAGCAGCGTGGTATTTATGGCCCAATCCTCATTCGTAGATAGATATAATATGTTTAGTAGTGGTTTATTAAAGATATAGATTCAGTACGGCATCACCATCTTGGGGTACTGACCTCATGATGCTTTTCCCGCCGATTTCGGCTACGGCAGTCATTTTTTAATCCCCGACACAAAAAAGGGGTGTTAGTTTGACGCATGGATGATCCTTGGTTTGACGCGTATCTGCGTGTGTCTCTCTCTATGTAGCATCGTAGCTCCTGAACGGATAAACCGATTTTGATTTAGTTTATTTTTTGTTTGAAAGGTGAATTAATCAGGAGTTTTATTAGATACGAGTATGTTTCCTCAAAATCGGTTCAAGTGTTTTAGAAAGCTCTTTTAGTAGCTCTGCGATAGGAATTTCATTGCGATGGGTTTTTTTAAATCTTAATTTAATCTTGTTGCACCTGTTCCACCGAGTCTTTAGGTGGCTTATTTAAGCACCTATCCAATTTAGACAGTGAATATCCCAGAAATTAATAGGTTATTATTAATCGGGTTGGCAGATAGGCATTAAATTAGTCTATCAGGGTGGAATCGTCTGTAACCTCTTTCTTGTAAATTGTATTAATAAATTATCATCGATTACCATGTAAGATAACATCCAAAGCTTGTTAGTTACACCAAAACTAAATATTGCATGTCCGCTAGGATAAGCTGTTGCGTCTTAATATTGTTGTAACATCTAATTGTACACAGTTGAGAGCAATAAAGAATCTTTATCTTTATCTTTTATCTTTTATCATGATAAAATCTCTTAATTATGTAGGTACCAACTGCTCCAGACATATTGCTCTACTACTACTATAACTATAATTTCCTTTGGGTGATTTTGTAAATGTAGATTGGTATACAATTTGAATTAAATTGAGCTTATAAAGTAAATGATATTTATTAAAAGAGACGTTTCATTTGCCTCAACAAGCTAAGCTCCACGAGTGGCGTGAGATGGGGTCGTCGTTTTGAGAAATACCTACCTATGCCTGCTTGGCTGCGATAAGGACTTACAAAGCATCAGTTCGGCTTATAAAGTATTTCACCGACAATTTAAATAAGGCAACAAGCAAAGATAACAGTTAGAGCTATGAGTGAGAGGTTTGCCGAAAAAAATAGAATTTTTTTGAATGTTAAGTAGGTAGATGTTATTGTTGGGTTTTTTTTTTCACTTTTTATGTATTATCTACTAGCGACCCGCCCCGGCTTCGCACAGGCGTGTTATACATACGAGTATAAACCTTCCTCTTAAATAACACTATCTATTAAAAACAACTGCATTAAAATCCGTTGCGTAATTTTAAAGATAATATAAGCATACATAGGGACAGACCGACAGCGGGAAGCGACTTTGTTTTATACTACCTATGTAGTTTTAATAATAATTGTTTGCTATTTGCTATAGGAACAAAATTCGTGTAACAAAATTGAAAAAAAAAAAATTGGTTCCTAAGACCCCATTAGCAAGGAGGATATGGATATATTTCATTCGTGTACATAGAAGACGGAATAAAATTACCGGGAAAGATCTGTAGGATAAAATATCGAATGTGCCAAACATAATACAATATCATATGACCTCCTTCGTCATATGACGAAATTATTCGAAAAGAAAAGCTATGGTAGCGTTGTTTTCGTAAAATTCGTCATATGAAAGTTATAATAACATAATGTGCTATATGGAAATAAACGCAATAGCAAAGAAAATATAACAATACTACGCAATAGTATGTTTGTAGAGGTAATTAAAAAAGTCACAGTAATGTTACAATTATCCCGCTTAAGGTTCGCGCACATTATGTCGGGCCGCATCGCAGCGCAAAAATCCGTTCAAATCGCTTATAAGTATAGTATTTTATATGAACTAACGCTCACTGTGCCGGGGCGCAGCGGGCAGCATTTTCCGCATTTCCATGCTAATTTTGCGCTGCGGCCCGACATAATAGGCCTAATTTTGAAAGCGCCATCGTAAATTTAATAGCAACGAAAAAAATGTTCTCTCTATCGAATGCCTAAAGTGAAAAAGAAACAGTGATGTGCTAATTAGCTATTATAATTACGATGGCACCATCATAATTGGTCCTAATGTCAATGTCCCAACGCGAACCTTTAATGTACGAATGCGCGAGTAAGATAGCTGCCAAACTATCTCCACTAAACCATTTAGGAGCCATGTTATTTGTTTTAGAGGACTTCAGGCAGCTTAAAAACTTTGAAACTGCGGCTAGCCAACTGGCCTACACGTATTAAGTAGACGCAATTATTTTATTTATAGTGTTTCCTATATTGCCTTCCCGGTGTTTTATCAATTAATGTCGGCCACACTCTGACGTGCCAAATCAATTGACGTGTTTATCTTTTACAGACCAATTACAGAGTTGTTGGAACCACACGTGATACTTGTATTGCACAGGCAGTCAATCAATTTACTTATGGAGTTACTAGTTTTTGCCGGTTTTACACAGGCAGTCAATCAATTTACTTATAGATTTACTAGTTTTTCCCTGTTTTACACAGGCAGTCAATTAATTTACTTATAGAGTTACTAGTTTTCGCTTGTTTTACGCAGGCAGTCAATCAATTTACTTATGGAGTTACTAGTTTTTGCCGGTTTTACACAGGCAGTCAATCAATTTACTTATGGAGTTACTAGTTTTTGCCGGTTTTACACAGGCAGTCAATCAATTTACTTATGGAGTTACTAGTTTTTGCCGGTTTTACACAGGCAGTCAATCAATTTACTTATAGATTTACTAGTTTTTCCCTGTTTTACACAGGCAGTCAATTAATTTACTTATAGAGTTACTAGTTTTCGCTTGTTTTACGCAGGCAGTCAATCAATTTACTTATGGAGTTACTAGTTTTTGCCGGTTTTACACAGGCAGTCAATCAATTTACTTATGGAGTTACTAGTTTTTGCCGGTTTTACACAGGCAGTCAATCAATTTACTTATGGAGTTACTAGTTTTTGCCGGTTTTACACAGGCAGTCAATCAATTTACTTATAGATTTACTAGTTTTTCCCTGTTTTACACAGGCAGTCAATTAATTTACTTATAGAGTTACTAGTTTTCGCTTGTTTTACGCAGGCAGTCAATCAATTTACTTATGGAGTTACTAGTTTTTACCCGCGGCTCCGGATGCGTATATTTTGACTTTTGTGCTAAATTCTAAGATTTTTTTTTTATACGGGATAAAAATATTACCTCTCGACCTTTGAACTGTATCCGTGCGAAAAATCATGTATATCCGTTGCTCTATTGCGTGAAAGAGTAACAAACCAACAAACATTCTTTCGGATTTAAATATAACTAAGGATTACATTGGAAGCTGTAATTGCGGTAATACAGGTAGGCAAGAGAATTCGCCACACAGGTACGAACCTACTTACTTATTTATCAGCTTCGCTTGTTGTACGTTCAATAAAAAGCTGCTAGCGAGTAGCCGCTGTCTGCAACACTCAGTGATATGCCTCCAGGGAGCCTGTTGCTCGATACAATTACCAGTGTGGATTATTTCTGCCAGTCCACTCTGTTGCGGCCTAGACTGCACCAGGGCGTAATATGTACACACATTACAGCCTCACGCATTACGCGACAAAATAACCACTTCTTGGAGGTTAAAGAAAAAATCTTTACTAGGTATACTACCCATAGTACTGTAACTAAACTTTACAGAGTTACCATCATCATGCTAGCCGTTGTAGGTCCACTGTTGGATATATTTAGGGGAGGTTATGCCAAAATATGTCTGGTTGGAAGCGCCTAGCATCCAGCGCGTTCCTCCGATAGGGCGAATTCTCAAAGAAAAGATTGGAAACTTTGAACTTTTTTCGGGCCAGGTCAATCGACAATCGGCATATTTAGTGATTTTTTTCGCTCTTCGCTAAACTTGCCTAGCACATTTCTAATCAATATATCATCATCATCATCATCAGATATAGAATGACCACTCTTAGACATAGGTTTCTGCTATGAATTTACAATAAGCCCGGTAAGAATGTAGCGTTCTTGCTAACTTAATTATTTTGTCGGTTCACCTAGTCGGTGGACGTCCTGCGCTTTGATAATAATAATAATAATAATCTTTATTGACATCAAAATACATGAGATATACAAAGATGTGTTAGCCCCCGGACAAGAATTTCTGATTCCCGGATGCTAACGTCTTCCAACGTGCTAAATAATTTTGAAGTAAATGAAAACTGAAAAATAAAATTAATTCTAAAAAGACATTCATGTGATTAATACAATGCCAAGAGATTAATAATATTAAAGTTATAAATTTGGAATTTAGTTCTTAAGTAAAAACTTTTGATAACTTTACAGCCCCTGAACGTTCGTCGAGTAGCCGTATTACTAGTCATATTAAACGTTGGTGCGTTTGAAACCGTATTTGTATGCAAACTAAATTCAGTTGGCGTTTACGTAATACTAACCCAATTTGAATACTTTGTTTTGTAGTAAATCTACATAATAATATGACTTTATAAGAGCATTCATGCAATCCGAGCAGGTAATTATATTGTCCAATCTAGCATGTAAGTATTGGAATTAAATTGTGTGTTCCTGATGCATAGGATTTTATTCGATTATTTTATGCAATGTTTACTCATTTATGATATCTTTATGGTATGGTTTAGATCAGACCGTGACTATGACGGGATGCAGCGTATTTTTTTTTTTAAATAGCGGTTAAATGAAATTTTATTTACGGGAAGAGAAAGTTCATATTTCAAATCAAATTCAGCAATACGCTGCGAAACCTCGGCGCTGCGTGGCGCCGTAGGGCGTTTCTCGAGTTCTGTCTCAGAAAATTAATTAGGTTATTTTTCAGACCTGGCGCAAAACGTGTTATAAGTTCAGCTTATTTATATAAACGTGTTTTTATATCTGCCATAGATATGATAATGATTCCAGCTAAAAAGAACTAAAATTAATATTATTACTTTACTCAGCTTTTTGTAAATAATGATATGACTTGATTAACACAGTTTTAGCATTCATTTAAGAAAATCTGAATATGGAGATATATTTTTTATAGAAGGCGCATATAGATTAAAACTAAATATATACATACTTAGTTTTTAACGAAACATACACAATACAATGATATGTATTTTGGGTGCTTCGCTATGCAAAACGTACTTCGTACCAAACTACTGCATTGTCGCGTCGCGTCGCGTCTTAGTCTGAACTGATCCCGATAGCCAACACGTTTCATGAAACTGTTTTATTCCGCACCATAAATAACAAGCGAATAAATTATTTCCCAGGAAACTGAATCAAATTTGATTACCAGTTAAGTGTATTTAACTAGATTTGCTTGTATTTATAGTAGAAAATGCTCTGAACGGAACAGATTTTTACAAATACCCCTTCGCCCGATTAACTTATATTCATTCCATTTATAAGACTTCAACTGGTTAAAAATAACTCGTTTCCGACCTCTGAAATCTACACGCTCTGTTCCGTAGTCAACGTGCTACCAATTTACTTCTCAGTTGCAGTACGGATAAAGGAACAAACCAGTTGAATACAGCTCGAAATTAAATTCACTACGGACACAAAGAACCAATCAAATGTATTTGACACAAAACAGTCTATCACAGGAACGCGCGCAAAGGTACGAGTACGATCTAGCCAAGCGCTTGAAGTAGGTGTAACATATTGTCTGGTGAGGTACGAGTACAAACACGTAAATACTTATTTGAAAAAGATAAATGGAAACCGTTTTCAGCGTATTTATATTTTAACATTTTTAGTGTATACCTACGTGGATAAGTTTCTAGAAAACATCACGAAAACGCTGGTTTTGAAACATGTGTGTGATACATTGGCATGTGTATTGTGCAGCATAGCACTGAATACTAATTTGCGTGATTGTTGTTATTTCCATTTTATCTATTACTACCTAGGGGTCTACGAAAGTTTTCATAAAGTGAAGCACTTATACTGTGAGCTACATTTTGCAAATTTTTACAAACATTACATTTTAAAAAATGAATGCAGATTACACCACTAAAAAAGATAGGCAAATAATAAGTATTATTTATTATTTGCCTTTTTATATATAGATAATTTATTTACACAGAAAAACAATAAAAAACTTAAATAACATTTTCAAACTAATACTAAAACTTAAACTAAAAAAAAAACACAAAAAAAAAAAAAACCTAGTCTAAAAGCCCTTCGGCAGAGGGTAACGTGGCCAGAATGCTGGCAGCATTGCCTCGCTGAATAGCAATACTCAGCTTTTGGGCGAAATAGATGCCAGCACTCTGGTCACGTGTTACCTCTACCAAACGCCTGGCCAGATCTTTACACAAAGTATGAGCGTCCGGCCCCCACGGACCTAAAGTCTCAACCCCAAACGGCACAAAATGGTACATCCTGTCTAAGGACCCATATTTGTGCCGTTTGAGGTTTTCCGCTTTAGCTGCAGCAGCACCAGCCCTGTCTGCTGTGTCAGGAAGGTGAGACGACGCCAGTGTGTCGACGCACGTCGCGTCCCACACCAAAGGTCATCCCACCTTCCATGGCACCAACGTCATTCCGTCTGGTCTTTTACCGTCGTCCCGCAACAGTCCCTTAGGCTCTAGTACCGACGGGACGCCAGCACTGACAAAGGCCCGACGGATGATATCATTTAAGGTGGCGTGCCGCGAAAAGCGCCCTGCACTTTTTGTGCATGACAATGCGTGGTGACCGAAACGATCGACCATATTGCCACATTGGCAGCGGTGCGGGACCAGACATGGGGCACCTAAACGGAGAGACACGCCTATCCGGAAAGAGTTATTATCCAAAAGGTTGCCAACGTTACTTGAAGGAAGGGCATGTAGCCAAAGCCCCGACTCCCATCTTGAAACGGCAAGCAAGCGAGCGCGCTCTGTGGTACAACTTGAGGTTTGAATTAGTTTTTGCAGTTCTAACTCACAGAGCGGCCCGTCCCACTGTCTCTGAGAATTGGGAGACTTGGGCAAAAGTTGGCTTGGGCAAGCTATTTTCCAACTTTCGACAGCGTCACTCAGATATGTAATTTCTAAATTTGGAAGAGAGGATGATAATATGTCTTTTACTAACTTTTGAGTACTGAAAACTGAGGACAAGAAAGCTGGCAAAGATACACTGGAAATTTTGCGTATACCGAGGCCACCAAACCTCACAGGCAGTGAGGCTTGGCGCCAAGCGCGATCGTCTAAAGGGGTGTTAAGAATGGTGGTGAGTGTATCTCTTTGAACGTTATCAAGCTGTTGTAAAGATAAAGGATGATTCCAAAGCTGACAACATCTAAGAGAGTACATAAATTTTGGAACAAACAGGCAGTACCGAATAATGAAATAGGCTATATGAATGTTAACTTTTTGGAGACGGTTTGACACTGAGTAAAAATTTTGAATTTTTTCTTCAACAAAATCTTTGATTGACTCATCTAAAATTGGGGACCCTAATAAGCGGAGCGATCGGTTTTCTAAAATTTTTATATTTGGAGCAATTTGATCGAAAAGCTTTGTTATCTCATCCTTTGAGACTGTGGAGGAATTTGGAATAAAAAGTTCGCATTTAGAGAAATTTAGGGCGAGCCCTATTGTACTAAACTCTGTTGTTAAATATTGCAAGTCTTTTATAACAGTGGCAACGTCGCCTCCAAGGGACCCGTCGTCTAAGTACCAGACATTAAATTTCGATTCTAGTTTTTTGATGATAGGATGAATAGCTAATGAAAAAAGAGCTGGCCCAAGGGGGTCACCTTGCTGACACCCAGTTTCAGACAAAAGCACATTATTTTTGTACAATAATTTGGAGGGTTCACCATAACATTGCCAAACGAAATTGTAAATAAAAGGAATTTTGTCTTTGATTTGGGCCAAAAAAGCGTTTCTATTAACGGAATTGAAGGCGTTTCTGACATCCACCTTCAGCAAGACTTCACCTCCTTGGTGGTGAAGGAAAGTTCTTAAGGCATGGACTGCCGCCTCACAGCCACCACGTGTACCAAAACCGAGTTGTACAGGTTGGTATTCAAAGCAGAGTTTTTTTTAATATGCTTGACACATATTTTGGCTGTAAGGCGACGGTACACTGTACCAACAGCAATTGGTCTTATGCCGCCATCCTTTTTAAGAAGCGCGCACAGGTTGGCGCCGTATAATAACGCTTTAATGTCGCTATTTACTTTACCTGCGAGCATTAAATTGACTAACGTCGTCAGCTCTTTCAGTAGGGAGTCCCCGATCTCGCCGCAAGTAGCACTTGTGAGATCTTTTAAATGTTGCGGAGTGAGAGAGTCGAGTCCCCCCGCTGAGCCGCTAGGAAACGACGCAATGGCGTACGAGATGTCGTCTATGCTGGCAGTAAGACATTCATCCTCTCCAATGGTCGCAGATAAAGTAAAAACTTGGTTTGGCGGTGAAGGTGGATGTTTGTCTTTGAGTGCCAGCAAAGTGTCCGAATTGTTAGGTGCCAAGGTGTCGTCGGAAAACAAAAGTCGCGCCGAGCCTCTAATATCTCCTTCGCTCATTTTGTTTTCAACTAAACGATAATTGGTAATAGATGATACAGGCTTTGAAGTATTATGTGGAGCGAAGGAAAAATTAGGACGAGATTTTGAATTTTGCTGACAATTTTGTTTAATTTTACTAGTAAGCGAATTGTGATCTAAAGGGTTTTTCAAAACATGGAGAATTCTGTAAGGGAAGGTTAGCAAGTGCTCCCAAGCTTCACTAGAATTAAATTGTATAACATTTTTGATGTCATCGATGAGGCATTTAGCCACACTAATCCGTGCGCCACGGGGAATTCTTTTGATCACTGGTAAGTTTGTTTTATAATTTCCTAAATTTTCTCCCAAATCTGGCTGACTGATTAAATTTTGAAATTGTAGATCATTTGCCAAAGGAGGTAACCGGTGACACCTGCTCTCATGAATTTTGAGCCCGCGATTACCCTTAAAAAAGCGAGGCTGGGAACACTGGCTACACTTTACTAGGTTTTCCGACGACACATCGATACCACCTGATAATGCACTGCTGCTCCGGATAGTCATATCCCTTCGCGAAGAAAGTGAAAAGGGCACGTTAACATTGGCATTTATAGTAATAGCCGTAATATTTCTCTCTTCTTCCTGGTCCGTGAGCTGCTGTCGCCTACCACGCCGATCACTCTGTGATGGCGGAGGCGACAAAGATACGGCATCTTCATCGGGGGTGAGATAAACATCATCGTCCACCGATGACGGTGCACGAGGCATGTATTATATCTAAAAATAGCATAAAAATACACGCAAAGGCGTCGCAATAATAAATTTTCCATCAAAACCGTCCATGACAGGACTAATGTTTGTTCTTGCGCAAATTGCGTAATGTGCAAAGCGGCGCGCCACTTGAGGCCATATATTATCTTCAAAAAGTTGTGTCCCTCAAATTGTGAATTACTTCGCAAACAATTAATCGCAAAACAGCGAGCAATGGACGGTTGTCCTAAATTATTTATTTAATTTTCAAAATTGTGCGACCATTTCACTCTGACACATTCTCATTCATTATAGCATTATTTGCCTGTCTTTTTCAAGGCAGCAATAATATACCCTTGCTTTAAAACCGCCAAAATCACATGGTTAATATAATAAATTATAAGTAGTCACTTTCGTTATTAATTATTGTAGGCAGGCTTTTCAAAATGAAAAAAAAACTTTGATTTATATGCATACCAGATTAATGGCCAATATTTAAAACCTTGTGTGCAACCACTCTTAGTCTCAGCTATGACATCCAACAACATAAGCTTAGCGCTGTAATGCGAGCATATTGAGCATAATCATCTCCATTTCAGTGAAACGTTGCAGATGCTTAAAAGTTAAGCAAACAAGATTAGCTCTACATTATTTCGAGCGATAATTGCGCTTCTCTTACTCGCTTTACATCACCAATTACAAGAGTTTAAATTGAATTGGTTACATTAAAGCCGTGTGTAATCTGCACTCACATTCAGAAAGCTAACAATTATTTAAGTAGTAAAGATATCAAAATTAAGGATATGACCATGTTCGAGTACTATTTAAAAATGAATGTTTTTTTTGTAAGTACAGAAGAGCTACGAATAATAAATCTTAGACTTTTCGAAGTTTATGAAAATCCAGTACCTAATAATATTTACAACTAAATTGAAGAGCAGTATTTTGAGAAAAATCTAGGCATAATGAAAAATAAATTAATATTGAGTGACAAGCGCGGCAGAGTCATGGTCGTTGAAATTTTGCATCGGTTGCTGTGTGATTCTATTCCTTATTTAATCAGTGGCATTAACAAGAAATGAAGTCTATAACATTTAAAAATCGGCCAAGTGCGAGTCGGACTCGCGCACGAAGGGTTCCGTACCGTATGGAAGCCCCATTCCTCTTTCTGTTATTAATAGCGAGCAAAAAACTCCTAAAAATCACATTTGTTGTATGGGAGCCCCCCTTAAATATCTATTTAAATCTATTTTTAGTATTTGTTGTTATAGCGGCAACAGAAATACACCATCTATGCAAAATTTCAGCTGCTAGCTATCACGGTTCATGAGATACAGCCTAGTGACAGACAGACGGACATCGAAGTCTTAGTTATAGGGTACCGTTTTTACACTTTGGGTATGAAACCCTAAAAATGACAAGACAATGCATTTAACTCTACAGGCTAGGAGGTTATCTTTGTGATTATGACTACCAATCCCTAAGTATAGCAAGCTGAACCGCAATACCAAACTAGAATCATAGAAGATATTCCCTTAGTCATATCCATAGTAAAACGGTACAAGTCTATAATTAAATTACTTCAGATACTTACAAGTTCTGGAAGATAGATTGGTAATTTGATTAATGTCGGTTATTTTGGTAATCCATTTCTATAAACACATTTCAGAGTTCTATCGAAATCATTTCTTGGAAAGACACCTGACATCCTCGAAATTGTCAAGTAAACAATGAAAGGCTCTAAAGAAAAGGCTTTAATCTTGGGCCTTCGGAATTCTGTCTTGGAATTTAGCCTGTAGTATCTTTACTTTAGGGTATTTCAATCAATTTAATTTGGTTTCTCTTCGGCTCTACTTTAATATCCGGCTAACTTTAATTAAATGTTTAAGTACATTGCCAGTTATTTTATTGAAATAAACGTAACAGGTGTTTAAAGAAAGTTTCATGAATTATTTTGGGTAAAAATATTTTGTGAATGTTGATATTGTGTCGGATTTGTTGTGTCGTTTAAATCTCTTCAAAAAATCTTTGGCACGTGCCTGAAATCTTAGTCTTTTAGGTGTGTGAAGTCGCTTTTAGAGCCACTAATCAGGATTTATACACTTTCAGTCATCATTTAAATTTAAAGGCCAGGTACCAGGTCTTTCCAGCCTGGTGAACGAAGAGGAACCCGAGGTGGGGCCGGCCTCTCCGGGTCTTGGGCCTGGACAAGCCCGTGCGGAGGCTGGCCAGTAGGTCGGCTTGCCGACTGAGGTGGACTGCGGTGTCGCGCTTGTCGCGATGCCGCGGCCGAGCCCATCGAGGCGGGGGCGGCGACGGGATAGACGGGCGGCGAGGAAGCCGCTGCCTATTTGTCCTGCCAGCGGCCCTAACGGGTGCCGCCAACGTGTTGGTGGAGGCGGTGGGGCTGCAGGGGAGGAGGAGTGTCGGTATCGCTATGACCGTTCTCCCTATCCTCTGCAGCCGTAGTGGCAGGCGCGGGGCCTCTTTAATTGACCCGTTGCATCTGGACCAGGGCTGTCGGACACGAGTGCTGTCTGACGCCCAGTGCTGCTTGGTCCCAGGTGGTGGATGACGATGTGCCTGGTGTTCGGCACATCGTCATTCTGGCGGGAGCCTATGCTCCGTGGTGGGGCCTGATTGAGGCCAGCGCTGTCGGGTGCCGCGGAGGAGTGCGCAAGCGTGCCCGTAACCCCGACACCAGGCGCAGTGGTGGAACACCCAGGGGTTTTGGTGGGTGTACTGTCCAGTCGGCAGGACTCCCACCCGCCTGCCCACGAGGTGTGGTGGTATCTATAAAAGATTTCCCCTGGCTAAAAAAAAAAGGTAGGTTAATTACCTAATTAACCTTAAATTAGGTAAGCACCATTTTTAGGGTTCCGTACCCAAAGGAAAAAACGGGACCCTATTACTAAGACTTCGATGTCCGTCTGTCCGTCTGTCTGTCTGTCACCGGGCTGTATCTCATGAACCATGATAGCTAGGCAGCTGAAATTTTCACAGATGATGTATTTCGGTTGCCGCTATAACAAAAAATACTAAAAACAAAATAAAATAAATATTTAAGGGGGGCTCCCATACAACAAACCTGAATTTTTAGACGTTTTTCGCTCTATATTAATAATGGTACTAGGTAGATGCTTGAAATTTTCACAGAATATTTAGTTTTATATTCCCTTCAATAATAAATAGTAAAAATAAAATAAATATGGGGGGCTCCCATACAGTACGGAACCCTCCGTGCGCGAATCCGACTCGTACTTGGCCGATTTTTTTGAATTAGAAATCCAGTTGGTATATTCAAACAACAGGGTAGTGTTGTAAATCACAATAAATATGTAAAAAAAACATTGCGTATTTTTACAAGCTTTTATTTAACTTACAATGGATGTTAATTCGGGTGGAATCTTGCAAGTTGAATTTGACCAACTTCCCTGTTTCCGATTGGGCTGAAATTTTGCAGGCACATGTATATTGATGATAATGCAAAAATATGGTACTATGGAGCTGATCTGATGATGGGGTCGGAAGGTGGCCATAGAAACTCCTGTACTAAACAAGATAAACCCGTCGTGTTTGGGCTCGTTTTACTTGTTTTGGCTAGCACTTTGCTGCTACATAATATCCAGGATCTCAAAAGCTTGTATTTAAAAAGTTATATTTTGATACCTATTATTTTTTATAATTAGTAGGTAGATCATATCATACCTACAGACTAAATAAGAAAATTAAGACATAATGCTGTGAACAAACAAGTGAGGCCGGAATAACTACGTCTCGCCGTTTACAGACACAATTACATACACATTGACGTACAATAAAACTACGCCTTGGTTCGTCAGTCGAACTACGGCGGCGCAACACGCACGCACTCACCACATGTAGTTATAAAAACTGGCCTCAGTTGTATGTTCACGACGTTCTGTCTAGAATTTTTTATTTGGTCTGAGATCACACTGAGTTAAGAAAACATTTTTAAAGTACACCGCCAGCCAAGGTTTTAAAACCGTCTTGGAACAATGTTCAAACATTTAACAATTTAAATTAAAACGCAATGAAAATGATTTGGTTCCCGTAAATGGAGTTCCTTTGTACGGGGAAGGAAACGAGCCCGCGAATGTTTGTTTGCCGCAAACAATGACTCTGCAATTTGCGGCCGACGACGTTCGCTTTGTTGATGCGAATCAAAACCTTAACAAAATACAGCTCTAGCAAAATACTGCCTTTAACGGAACAAATTTAATTATTTTCACCGGGACACGTGTTAACAACATTTCGGGTTAATTCACACATGTTTGAGAGGTAAACTTCGCAACGCGTAGCAGATTGGAATGCTTTGTTTCCAAGGTGAGAAGCAAGCTGTTACATGGAAGTTATTTTACAGAAACATGACTTGTTGAAGGTGTTGGAAAATTGTTCTAGATACATAGTAGTAGCCAGATATCATTACAGTTATAGATAGAAGAACTCAAATAAACGAAAGGGTATTTTATCAAGAGCTGTAAATAATTATCTAAAATAAACAATAGAATAACATTTACCAACTGACTATATTACAAGTTAAATTTAAAAAAGTAACTGTTATATTTGTCAAATTTGTAAAATATAAATTAACTTTGTTAGTTTATTGAATCAGGCGTTACTTTGCGGAAGTTCATCTTCAAATTCTTGTTTTGAATAAATATTTAGTGTATTTCCGCTCTGTCGTAGTCATATAAGTTAAGGGTACTATTCAAAATCCAAATTAAATCACAAACAAAATTATTAATTAATCATCAAACTGTATCATGGTTCGACTATGGTTAGGTCAGGTTAGAAAAGTTAGGCTTAGGTATGTTTACAAAATATGAATGAACCTGAAACAAAAGTTTTTAATTAATCCGTTTAAAATAATAAAAAATAATTAAACCTGTAACAAAAATAGTGATTAGTAATCTATTTAAAAAATGTAGTAAACCTGAAAATAATATTTAATTAATATGTTAAAATTACAAATATAATTAATTAAAAAAAAAAAAAAAAAAAAAAAAAAAAAAAAAAAAAAAAAAAAAAAATGGTATAAAATAATTGAAAAATACTTAGTCAATAAATAGCACCCCTATTCTTACTGTACTCTATTCGACACGTGTTTCGCCTCTAAACGAGGCATCTTCAGGACGTGTTGACTCTTCGAGCTCACTCGCAAGAATGACGGCTCGCCGCGCCGGCGCTTCTTATATACTCGTCGTGACGCACCGCAGTAAAGGCGATGTGACGGTAGTTTGATCGTTCAGCAACTCGTTGTGTGTGTTTTGATGTTTCATTATTTCTAAATGCTCCAAAACATTTAAGCGAAAACCTTTTTCACATACATGTAGAATTTCAAAAGTGTTGTTGTTATCCAAATCGTGTCCAGTTTCTAATAAATGTTTCGCAAAATTCGACTTATCTGGGTGATTGTTTCTAGATGCAGCTAAGTGTTCTTTGTAGCGGGTTTGAAAACTCCTTCCAGTTTGTCCCACATAAACTGCGTTACATGTGTCGCAGGTTAACTTGTATACCCCCGATTTCTTGCTTTTTTCTAAGGAGTCTTTCCCATTGCACATTCGTCTCATGTTGTGATTCGTTCGAAATGCCACATGTACATCATTTCTCCGCAGTATTTTTGCAATTTTTTCTGACGTAGTCCCTAAATATGTCAAACTACCCACATATTTATTTACTCTCACAGGTGGGCAGGAGTATAACATAGATCTTGCTATGTTTCTATTCTTATCTCTGACTAAATTGTTTATCATTTTCTTGCTGTACCCATTTGTCACTGCTATTTGATATATTGTGTTGAGTTCCTTGTTGTAGGCTTCTGGAGATAATGGGACTGTCATTAATCTATGTACATAGCTTCTAAACGCAGCCAATTTGTGCTGCATGGGGTGATTTGAAGACTCTGGGATTGCTATATCTGTGTGTGTGGGTTTGCGATAAATTTGGAAGTCCAGTTTGTTCTCTTTTCTCGTAATAGTTAGGTCTAGAAAATTCAGTGACTTGTTATCCTCCTTTTCTGTCTTGAACCGTATCTTTGGGTGTATATGGTTGATTCTATCCATATATATGTCCAGTTGACGCTGCGTTCCAGTCCAACACAATATAATATCATCCACGTACCTGTAATAAAACAAGATATTAGGATTATTAACCATATGTGTACACTCAAACCTGTCCATGAAGTACTCTGCCATTAATGGGCTCAATGGTGACCCCATTGCAAGACCTTCTTTTTGTGTGTAGTACTGTCCCTCAAACTGGAAGTAGTTCTGTTCCATACATATTCTTGTTAACGTCATTATATCTTCTCTTTCTCCAGGATGTAAATGTCGTTTCTCTAAATGTTCATTCAAAATTTGTAATGATTCTTCACCCGGAACATTTGTAAATAAGCTTTCCACATCCAATGAAATCAGTTTACCATTTGATGGGATCTGTATATCTTTAATTTTTTCTATCAATTCCTTTGTATTTTTCAATCCATATTTCGGCTTAAATGATGATCTTTCCTTCAATAATCCATTCAAGTACTTAGCTAAATCATAGGCCGGGGCACCTATGTATGACACCACTGGTCTTATCGGCATATCTTCCTTATGTAGTTTTGGCAAGCCGTACAGCATTGGTGGGCGTGGGTTCATTGGCACAACATTCTTGAGTGCACGTGGTGACATGTAGTCGACGTTTTCAATAGCCCTCTTTAACTCTTGAGCGTATTTCTTTGTGGGGTCGGTACGTAATGGTTCAAAATCTTCTCCATGTATTACATTGTGCACTTTTTCTTTGTATTCTTGTTGTTCTAAAATTACAATAGTACTGCCTTTATCCGCTTTTGTCAAAATTAAATTGTGTTGATTTAAGCGGTCCTGCAAGGATCGCTGCAGCTGTATTTCTGGATTTCTATTTGTCGGTAATCTGAGACTTTTCTTTATTTCGTTTGCTACTTGATGTTTCACTCCTACGTCTTGTTTTCCTCTAATACAGGCTATTTCTGTATCTACTGCCAGCTGTTGTAAAGTCATCTTCGTGGTTCCTGGTTTGAAATTATATTTTAATCCCTTTTCTAGTAGTGCCATCTCTCTGTCGGGTATCTGAACATCACTTATATTTTTGACCCGCGGATAAAAAATGTGCGCTGGTTCCACCTCTGTATTGGCATTTGTATTGGGTTGTCTCTGTATTCTTGTTAATTGTTCCAACTTCCTGGATTGTGTAATGTACTTTTCATGGGCTAATTTTGATGCCAAATCTCTTGCCTTGCCATCTAGGGCATCAAATTGCCCTAGATGGCAAGGCAAGAGATTTGGCATCAAAATTAGCCCATGAAAAGACTTGAACATCACTTATATTTTTGACCCGCGGATAAAAAATGTGCGCTGGTTCCACCTCTGTATTGGCATTTGTATTGGGTTGTCTCTGTATTCTTGTTAATTGTTCCAACTTCCTGGATTGTGTAATGTACTTTTCATGGGCTAATTTTGATGCCAAATCTCTTGCCTTGCCATCTAGGGCAATTTGATGCCCTAGATGGCAAGGCAAGAGATTTGGCATCAAAATTAGCCCATGAAAAGTACATTACACAATCCAGGAAGTTGGAACAATTAACAAGAATACAGAGACAACCCAATACAAATGCCAATACAGAGGTGGAACCAGCGCACATTTTTTATCCGCGGGTCAAAAATATAAGTGATGTTCAGATACCCGACAGAGAGATGGCACTACTAGAAAAGGGATTAAAATATAATTTCAAACCAGGAACCACGAAGATGACTTTACAACAGCTGGCAGTAGATACAGAAATAGCCTGTATTAGAGGAAAACAAGACGTAGGAGTGAAACATCAAGTAGCAAACGAAATAAAGAAAAGTCTCAGATTACCGACAAATAGAAATCCAGAAATACAGCTGCAGCGATCCTTGCAGGACCGCTTAAATCAACACAATTTAATTTTGACAAAAGCGGATAAAGGCAGTACTATTGTAATTTTAGAACAACAAGAATACAAAGAAAAAGTGCACAATGTAATACATGGAGAAGATTTTGAACCATTACGTACCGACCCCACAAAGAAATACGCTCAAGAGTTAAAGAGGGCTATTGAAAACGTCGACTACATGTCACCACGTGCACTCAAGAATGTTGTGCCAATGAACCCACGCCCACCAATGCTGTACGGCTTGCCAAAACTACATAAGGAAGATATGCCGATAAGACCAGTGGTGTCATACATAGGTGCCCCGGCCTATGATTTAGCTAAGTACTTGAATGGATTATTGAAGGAAAGATCATCATTTAAGCCGAAATATGGATTGAAAAATACAAAGGAATTGATAGAAAAAATTAAAGATATACAGATCCCATCAAATGGTAAACTGATTTCATTGGATGTGGAAAGCTTATTTACAAATGTTCCGGGTGAAGAATCATTACAAATTTTGAATGAACATTTAGAGAAACGACATTTACATCCTGGAGAAAGAGAAGATATAATGACGTTAACAAGAATATGTATGGAACAGAACTACTTCCAGTTTGAGGGACAGTACTACACACAAAAAGAAGGTCTTGCAATGGGGTCACCATTGAGCCCATTAATGGCAGAGTACTTCATGGACAGGTTTGAGTGTACACATATGGTTAATAATCCTAATATCTTGTTTTATTACAGGTACGTGGATGATATTATATTGTGTTGGACTGGAACGCAGCGTCAACTGGACATATATATGGATAGAATCAACCATATACACCCAAAGATACGGTTCAAGACAGAAAAGGAGGATAACAAGTCACTGAATTTTCTAGACCTAACTATTACGAGAAAAGAGAACAAACTGGACTTCCAAATTTATCGCAAACCCACACACACAGATATAGCAATCCCAGAGTCTTCAAATCACCCCATGCAGCACAAATTGGCTGCGTTTAGAAGCTATGTACATAGATTAATGACAGTCCCATTATCTCCAGAAGCCTACAACAAGGAACTCAACACAATATATCAAATAGCAGTGACAAATGGGTACAGCAAGAAAATGATAAACAATTTAGTCAGAGATAAGAATAGAAACATAGCAAGATCTATGTTATACTCCTGCCCACCTGTGAGAGTAAATAAATATGTGGGTAGTTTGACATATTTAGGGACTACGTCAGAAAAAATTGCAAAAATACTGCGGAGAAATGATGTACATGTGGCATTTCGAACGAATCACAACATGAGACGAATGTGCAATGGGAAAGACTCCTTAGAAAAAAGCAAGAAATCGGGGGTATACAAGTTAACCTGCGACACATGTAACGCAGTTTATGTGGGACAAACTGGAAGGAGTTTTCAAACCCGCTACAAAGAACACTTAGCTGCATCTAGAAACAATCACCCAGATAAGTCGAATTTTGCGAAACATTTATTAGAAACTGGACACGATTTGGATAACAACAACACTTTTGAAATTCTACATGTATGTGAAAAAGGTTTTCGCTTAAATGTTTTGGAGCATTTAGAAATAATGAAACATCAAAACACACACAACGAGTTGCTGAACGATCAAACTACCGTCACATCGCCTTTACTGCGGTGCGTCACGACGAGTATATAAGAAGCGCCGGCGCGGCGAGCCGTCATTCTTGCGAGTGAGCTCGAAGAGTCAACACGTCCTGAAGATGCCTCGTTTAGAGGCGAAACACGTGTCGAATAGAGTACAGTAAGAATAGGGGTGCTATTTATTGACTAAGTATTTTTCAATTATTTTATACCATTTTTTTTTTTTTTTTTTTTTTTTTTTTTTAAATTAATTATATTTGTAATTTTAACATATTAATTAAATATTATTTTCAGGTTTACTACATTTTTTAAATAGATTACTAATCACTATTTTTGTTACAGGTTTAATTATTTTTTATTATTTTAAACGGATTAATTAAAAACTTTTGTTTCAGGTTCATTCATATTTTGTAAACATACCTAAGCCTAACTTTTCTAACCTGACCTAACCATAGTCGAACCATGATACAGTTTGATGATTAATTAATAATTTTGTTTGTGATTTAATTTGGATTTTGAATAGTACCCTTAACTTATATGACTACGACAGAGCGGAAATACACTAAATATTTATTCAAAACAAGAATTTAAATTAACTTTGTTCTTTATTATTCTTTAATTCATTTTATTTTTTACTATTTATGCTATTTAATTCTATACTTCTTAATATACAGAAAGAGTTAATTTTTTGTTTGTCTATTATTTTTGATTCAGGTATTGAAAAGGTATGACGAAAAGTACGATATTTTGGATATTCAGGCCACCAAAACAATGAGGCTCTAGGCCCGCTAGATGTTTCATAAATAAAAAAATAAACTCCATCTCCATCCGTGCATTTTTATATTTTTACCTACTTCATATACCTACTTACTATTGTTGTCTGACATCCTCTGAACCTCTGCACTGATAACGTCATTGGGCATAGATAACGTTTTGTACCTGATTTACTTAGGTACATAATTAAATAGGCATCTGTTTTACATATTTTTTTCACTATCCACATCATAAGATCACCGATGTACCCCTTTGGAGTTTCCCACGCTCCAATTCCCATTTAATTTCACGCAGACAAGACCCCAGGCAAGTTAGATGATAATCACAAACTGTCACGAACACCTATGCCATTATAAATCGGATATAATCACAAGGGAATCATTACAGGCTCAGTGTGCGTATTTAATTTACGTAACGTCCTGTTAGTGGAGCCTGTGCCGTAGTATTAGTTAAAGTTTATACGATTTCCGGCAGCAAGTGAACCAAAGAATTATAAAATAAGGATATGGCTACCCAAAAATATTTTCAGTTTATGAAAAATAACAAAGTAATCGAAATATATACTGATCGGTATTAGCTACACCATTTTACACTAAAGAAGTAGATTGTAGTTGGCATGCGACAAGTTAAATTGGTCACTCGATCTGTTTTAGTTTTTTTGAATTGAATTATTGCTATGAATTTCATATCGATTAATACTACACCAAATCTGGTCCGGCAATATTAATAGTCCACTGCTGAATATAAACCTAACCACGAAAAACTATTGGGCCATATTAACCACGCTGACCCTGTGTGGTTAGGTGACCTTCACCGCAACGAATCATTGTTAACTTTAGACAATATAACGATCAAATCAAGCCTATCCCTCTGCAACTGACGTGAGGTCTGACAGACTCTGTAACTCGGTAACAGACTTTTCGTTGTTGCTACTTCACCATTTTGCAGCGTTGTCCCTATATCTTCCTGCGTCGACAAACGCCTCCCGTCAATACAGCGATGTTAGCTGTAGCACGGATACAGGTAGCGTTAGAGCTGTTCGGTGTTATAAGGACCGCAGGTCAGTGATAAGTGATGGGTCTGATTTACGTGTGGTCAGTAATACTGTTATAACTCCATGGTGTCTCACATACCTCATGCCAGTAAATGAATTATATTCATACTATCTACCGGTACTTACCTTAGTAAAATATTTCGATCAATTTTTTTTCTCCAAGTGCAGCTTAATATGTATTGTTGGGAATCAATTAATATTAGTTAGTATATTAGTAATTGAGAATTAGTGTTTGGCTCAAAAAAATGAGTTTGTAATGCAAATTGCCATGAAAATCAAAGATGCGTGACGTCATGTTTTACCTAACCCATGAGTCTAAATCATCATCTGCAAGGATGATGCATCATGTGTGTCTAAGTAAATTGAAGCGGAAAAGAATAATTCTATGTTTTGCTTACGTAAAATCAAGTGTACAGCGTAAATATCTGTATCGTATCGTATATCGTAATGATTTTTTTTATAATTTATTTTTTAATGAGTTTATGTTACAAAAAAGCAAATTTAAAACAAAATTGTTGATTTTATGACTTAGATAATTTTTATAATTTTTTAAAGACGACAGTGGCAAATGTTGCCAAAATTACTATGTTTATAAACAAGATTGAATATTTCAATGATTATTGAGTTTAATTTTATCTAATTAAACTTTTTTACTTTGAGAAATGCTACAAAATAATGCTCACTTACCAAAACACATTAAAATTTCTAAAAATAATGGAAATTAATATACAGGTCTGACATACCGCACCTCATTAGAATGATTACAAAAATCCCACCTCAGCTGCAGAGGACTGTCAATGCGTTACAAAAGTGTTCTCGGTCGCTTAAACGAGTCTATTAAAAAGTTCTTTTAGCTCGGCCGTTCCGAGTTATTTTATAAGTCTATGTGGAAACCCAATTAGCAGTATCATCCGGTCTGAGAGTGTAACGAGAGCGGAGAGGCAATAAGAGCCTGGTACAGTTAACATACTGCAAATTGCTGTTGAATTTACTTAAACACCCTCGAATATAAGATAAGTGCTGATACCGCTCGTGGCGAACAGCTGCCCGCTTGTCCTAATTGTTTGAGCATGGGGTTTGACGATGTAAACGTTAAGGGACGTGGGCACGTTTCTAATTCATTAAGGGTTTAGCAGTTGATAACAAATGAGTCATTTTAAGTTAAGTGAACTTTACGGTCTCAACGGCCTACAGTTCTGGTTACTATATGGCATGTGCTTACTGTACTTTTAATAGTCCACTCACGTGGCAATTGAGTCGTATCCACCACGCTGGCCCAGTTCCAGTTGATGAATTCACATACTTTGAGTCGATGGTTTTTTGTACCAAACAAACAATTTTGTATTTAATTTTAAATGTATTACATCAAAGTTTATTTACCTATAAGTTAAATAATTGTACATAACGCCAAGTTAAAAGTCAAATAGTATACAAATTTTGTGTAAATCTGTAATTCCAAAAAAGTAATTTGTACTACGACAGCTTCGCACCTACCACGAGTTTCATGAACTTAAGGCACGGAGTTCACGAATTGGCCCGTGCGTACAATGGACAGTGTGCACTTACAAAGAACTTGCTATCTGAAGACCATTGTTGTGTGCCTTTATCATAACAAAGGCGAATAGCTGGAAAACTTAAATGACAAATTACATTGTAAAGTTTATGGCAAAACTCAATCAGTCAAATGTAGTAGGTGCAATTTTATAATTTGTGTCTCGACTGAAAGGCGAGACGAGAAAGTCGCTCTGTATTCTGTACCACGCTTAAACTAAATCCTTTTCTTAATTTTGCCTTCAATTTATTAAAACCAAGAGCCGAGCAGTGTTCCTTACTCTTTACAGTTACAAAAGAAAAGCTCTTAAAAGAAAAAGGTTAGAAAACTATCTAGTACCTACAGGATATTGCAGACGAGCTGAGAGTCCTTAAAGGAGAACATTATCAATGAATGTCACAGGATCCATTTTACTGTATACTGTTTTCGAGAGTGCTTCAGAAACTCAGATCGGTCCTTATCTTACTGCATCGGACATTTCTTTGTTCTGCTCCAATGGAGCCAGAACACAATGCATAAAATTGAAGCAGACGTTTTGTATCATTTCAGTTGTGATTTGTTGTAAGAGTAGTTCAATAAAACTGACAGGAATTGATATTTTCAATATTACCTGTTTTTCTAGTAGTTAGATCTATTTAAGAAGGCCTCAATGATTGTCGAATAAATCACCATTCTCAGATATTTAGCTCTATCAGTTTCGGTCAGAAATTGTTTAAGTTTAAACGGAAAATGCCAATATATAAGTAGATAAATTAACAGAAATGACAACGTTTAGAGTTCCTGAAATAATTATAGCAAACTGGAATTCAATATTGCGAGTAAGAAGTAGTAAGGTATAAATAAATAAAATGTGTAGGTATATCCAATATTACGTTTCAGTTTTGTTATTTCTTATTATAGTTCCACAATATTTGTCAGTGTCATTATTTTATTTATAGCTCAAAATGACGTCATAGAACGAAAAAGGGCATCTACAGTTGTTATGTTATAAGTTGGTTATAAGTAAGGTAAAGATAATTATTTTTCGCAAAAAATGACAAAACCGCCTTCCGTCGTGTACAAAATTTGAATATTTCGCATGAATCGTTTACATCATTGTTGATTTTTTTTAAATGGCTCAGCTGATTTCTGTAAAATTTAAATGGGACCGCCTCGGGAGTATACACTTTCGAACTTAAATATTTTTTTTTCGATTCGGTTCACAATTGGCGAAATTATCGATGACCATACACAAAAAATATACATACAGACGAACATAGAACCTCCTCCTTTTTGGAAGTCGGTTCAAAAATAACTATTTTGCAATACAGAATCAGAATACTTTGCTTCTCGAAATCATTTTAACAATTCCACCGATTTCTGGTTTATTAAGGAACATCGCGAGTAAGTTGTAAGTTGTAAAGAGTGAAAAATCGTGTTGGCAAAGCGTTAACGATGTTGATCCTCGAGATCCATTTATTAGGATTAAAGCAAGTTAAGCTCTTCAATTTAATGACTGGCCTCTCGACTACTTAGTGAGATTTATTCGACAGAAGCCATTTGTCGTAGAGTACGAATGGTTCCGTTAATTGATGACGCTTAATAAGTCGTATGCTAAGTTTACAACGAGCGGGTTTCACATCACAGAGTTGTGTGGCTGGCTTATTTATTATACTAAATTCAAATAGCAAATTAACAAAACCTAAGTTTTCATAAGCTCAGGGTAGCTCAACGCACTATGGAGAAGGCTTTATTCCGAGTCTCGCTGTGAGATCGAATCAGGCATTTAGATTCGCAGACGAACCAAATTTACCGACATGGCCCAGCGGATTAGTAAGTTGAAATGGCAGTGGGCAGGGCACATAGTTCGGAGAACTGATGGCCGATGGTACAGTAAAGTTCTCGAATGGAGACAAGCGCAGCATAAGACGTCCACTAACTAGGTGGACCGACGATATAACTAAGATCGCAGGAACGCGCTGGATGCAGGCCACCACCAATGGGGCTTATTGGAAAACCATAAGGGAGGCTTATGTCCAGCAGTGGATGTCCTACGGCTGATAATGATGATGATGATAAAGTTTGTATCGGCTTGTTGGCTAGCCCTTAATTACAACCAAAACATACAATTTAACGTTCCATCCGAGCCAAGGTAGCGCTCAGTTGGAAAAGTCAACCGTGATCCCTCATCCAAAGAATGACCGTGCCGAACGTTGCTTCAGTGATCGCTGCCAAACATCTACTTTTTAGGGTTCCGTACCCAAAGGGAAAAACGGGACCCTATTACTAAGACTTCGATGTCCGTCTGTCCGTCTGTCTGTCTGTCACCGGGCTGTATCTCATGAACCATGATAGCTAGGCAGCTGAAATTTTCACGGATGATGTATTTCTGTTGCCGCTATAACAACAAATACTAAAAAGAAAATAAAATAAATATTTAAGGGGGGCTCCCATTCAACCAACCTTATTTTTCAGACATTTTTCGCTCTATATTAATAATGGTAACAGGTAGATGCTTGAAATTTTCACAGAATATTTAGTTTTATATTCTTTTCTATAATAAAATTAAAATAAAATAAACATTAAAGGGGGGCAGAACAGTACAGTACGGAACACTCCGTGCGCGAGTCCGACTCGTACTTGGCCGATTATTTAATCAAACAAGAACTTATTTAATATAATTTCGTAAAATTAATAATTAATTTTAAATTTCAATAGAAGGCGGCTGTCGAAATGTAGAGTAGTTCGTGTTTGTTGTAGTCTTTTTAACCACATCTAATTAAAACTCTAGTGAAAAATTTTCAACGGAAAACACAGCTTTGGTAATTAGTAGTCTTATTTATTAACATGAAAACTGCTGAAGTTTTTACGTAGCTCCATGCATTGTTAGCGTACTAATACTAACAGAACTGTACGAAGCCATACAAAAAAACAATTGTAAGATATTTCGTTAAATTTTAAGATGTTATTGTTATGAGACATTTTTAAAATAAAATTCTACAAATATGTCTTATTTTTTGTTCAACATATGCCATTCCCAATTGTTGTATATCTACTGGGTGTGCAATATTTTCGTGAGTAGACATCAAGAAGGTAAGTTAACATGAGGTTCAACTCTGTTGAATGTTTCGTTTTCGGATAGCAAGGATTACGATTGACTGTATCACTTTACGTTTTCGTAAGTAAAAAAAGTGTATACATCGATTTAAGTCGGTGCACTACATTTTGTACCTACATCTAACTTGTTCAAGCTTGCCTGATATACCAAACTCTTGAAGCACTATATTTACCTGTTTTTACCGATAACTAGGTTGGATAGCTCAGGAGTTACCAATTACAAGTTGAACAAGGTTCTCGCGGTAAAGCATTTTTAACGCGAAACACGCAGAGTGTTTAATTTTATTTTTTGTAAAATAATGGTTTTTAAATAACTAATAACATTTTTACTATGTCCTTTTACATTTTCTTAATTTTTTTTTGCGGTTTTTGATATAGTAATTAATAAGTACAAGGTGTAACTCTAAGCGATAGATATACTCGTATTTTAAGAAATCATTGTACTCAAATTTGACTATGGAGCCAGACCTTGCATTTCGAAAAAATAAGCAGTAAGTATATTTTATTGTCCAAAATAATGAGATTATGTATGTTTTTTATTTTTATTTTTCGATCTTATACAGTTGCATTAAGATTGACTAAAAAACTTGGTTAAAAATACGAGTGTATTAGTATTATATATTCTAGAACATATCCGTCATTTAAAAGTATATTCTACATATGACAAATATTTAGTGCAGGGTATTAACAATGTCAAAATCGGTAAATATTTTGGTTCAACAAACCTATTACCTATACTTATACAGGGTGTCCCTGAACTCAACGTCGAGTCGGTACGGGGTCAGAGGTGGGGTCACACCAGGCCCGGCAAAAATATAAAAAAAATCCCAATCGATGATTTGAATTTTAACAGCCAAAATAAAATAAAATAAGAAAATCAATAAATAATTTATGCTTGATTTGTGATTGCGGTTCATTAGTACGTTTATATGGGATTATGTTAGTGAGAAAATTGTGAAATTTCTGGTCACAGTACCTAAAAATATGGTTCAAGGTATTAATTTTCTTATTTTATTTTATTTTGGCCGTTAAAATTCAAATAACCGATTGGGATTTTTTTATATTTTTCCCGGGACTGGTGTGACCCCACCTCTCACCCCGTACCAGCTTGACGTTGAGTTCAGGGACACCCTGTATACGCAGCCTATAATAATATTTTTACAATGTATTGTAATTAATTACACACTATCACAATATGTTCGTATTCTTATGTACGTTAATTGAACAAGCACCTCATCTATATCTAGTCAAACGAGGTACTCGTACGAGGTGTCTCACCACATTTCAGTTGCGTTCAAGATCTAATACAGGTGCGACGAGGTGACAGAACCTAACCCTATTCGGGGAAATTGCGTCGACGTATTCACGGGTGATAGTCAATAAGTTTCTAATAATGTATCTAACATTCTAGGCGCCAGTTTGGGTTTAACTATTGTGTGAATTAACATATGTGTACTCAATCTCATATTGGTTTGCCTAACACAATATTTATCTTCGTATTCTATGAGCGATAGCTAGATGTTTTGTACATATTTTTAAATTCGGACTCATTTCCCTTTGATATTGGATACATGTCGCAGTTTTATCGATAGAGGTTGTGCTACTAGGCCAAAAAAAATGTTCAGTAATAGCGAATAAAGAATGGAAGTTGGCCTTTCGAAATAATTGACCAGCATTGTAGAGCGTTATCTCTGTTTCAGAGCTTTGAGCTGTTTTATGTACCGCCATTGGACAAAAGTCACGTGTGACTTTTTATCCATTGGTGGTTAGCGGGACAAAGTTCTACAAAACCGAAACTAGCCCATTTTTTCCTAAATGTTGTTTGTTCAATATTTATTCGCACGTAGTCTACAATCGTTTATGTTTAAGTTATTTTTTTGACGTGTGCCGTCAGTTTACAATTAATACAAATCTAGCGTTATTCAACTTGGTTATTCAACTTGCATTGGGGCCGACCTGTAATGCCCACCTATTAATGTTGTAAATAAAATAAAAAAATAAAAACTTAGTATAAAAAAAAAGAATAGGTAAAAAGCTTTTGTCCTTCACAACTATGAAGGATAAATTTAATGAGGGTTAACAGCAACATTGACTCATTACACAATTTTGTTTCTTTAACAACAAAAGCCTTAATTTTTTCTACAACATTGGTAAGCTTATGAAGACAGTGGCCTAAAATGTACCTCTTATTTTCTACATAAATAGTATCAAAAGTTGTCTTATTTGACATAATTTAGAAGCCACTTAGAGTAGAGGGTGCAACTAAATCAATTAAAACCACATTAGCGCCGTGTTACGTGCCGACAGTTCCTGAAGGAGCCGCCCGCGGTCGCGAGGCGCTGCTTGCTGGCAGCTCATAAGGTAAGTAATTTAATTTTAACCACGGCATTACGTTGAGAAGCCGTGGTGCCCTAGTTGGAGAATGCTCGTTTTACTCGTGTGAGCCGTAGGCCCTAACCCGGTCCCGTAACAAAGAGTTCTTTCGAATTATATAGACTAGCTTTACAAGCTCGCGACTTTCTGCAGTATTTTTACATTTTTCTTGAATAAAAAGTAGCCTATAATATTTTGCATGACTCTACCCTTGCTAAATAGCAAGTCGATTCGTTGCTCTGCTGCTACGTGAAAGAGGAACAAACAAACCTATTAACCTACGAACACACTTTTAAATTTATAACACATATTTGGAAAGATTTATACACCACAAATATTTCGGTGACAGAAAACATCGAAAGCTTACAAGGTCCGTAGAGTAAATCAAATATCCTGGTTTGGGCTAGCATGATCGATACGGTCCGATTGATCTAAAAATATTATTCGTGTCCAAGAGTCCGGAGTTAAAACGTTTAAGAGCCTGGTTGGTCTGTAATTTTCCATACAAATGTATTACGCTGTTTTCTTCCTGGAAAATACTTATAGAGCTTCAATTTTTTGTCATAAAATTAAATTTTGCTGTTTAGACTACTCTGTCTTTTCTTTTTCTTGATAAATTAATTAGCAGGTAAAATATGACCCTTCAAAACCACAAAAAAATTCACCATTATTACCGACGTCTTTAGAGACCTACCAGAAGAGACTAAATAATATCTAACAAAATATAAAATGACAGAATCATGAACACATTTTTTTTTTAAATTTTGACATAAAAAAGTACTTGATTGAAATAGTTTTTGAAGAAGAAAACAGCGTAATACGAAACGTTGTCTCGCCAAGTTTTTTGTAGGTATAAATCGCTCTGAGCTGCAATTGTCCCTATCGCACGATGCGGGGGTAGGGTCGAGGTAAGGGAGATTCAAACCTATACGTACACAAGCACTAGGGATGTAGTAATAGTCGATATTTTTGTCGATGCTCTAGTGATGTCCATCGATATCGATGTTTATTAAAAATATTAGTTATTTTTTTCAATCTTATGATTTGACCGCAGTATGTTTGTTACTTTTGAAGATAAGATTTTATCTATGGAATATAGACGTTTAGTTGCTACGACATATAGCAGCGATTATACAGAACATCGTGTTGTATCCGCAGACATCTAAATGAGTTAGGCACAGAATAACCAATTAGCATAGTGCCCAAGAAATCCGGTAAGGCTCAATTCTACGAAAGCATAATTCTATGAAGGCCCAATTCTCAAAATGGCAACATAATTTTGATTAGAAATTATCTAAAAAAATCACACATATTAAATACTAATAAGAGCTTACCGGTACCTAAAACAACCTCCTTTGGTTAAGTTAAGTACATCATAACTTTTACTATGGGACCGACCAGAGCCGAATCCGCGAGAAATATCAACTATACCATAGAAAAAGTCCGTTGATAATGGACAAAGTGTATGGAACAGCTGGTTTTTATCGCCAATTCGGAGTTAGTTGCTCCCATAGTAAAAGTTGTTCTTTTTAAACCTTAACAATCGCTAATTATTGCGCATGTGTGCACAATGCCGACGCCGCGTGGCGTAGTGGTAAGCACAGGCGTGCACGTGGGAGGCATGAGGTTGGCGGGCGGCTGTGCCCCAGCCGGCGTCTTGTCTCTCAAACTCAATTTCAACATATGAAATTTACATGCGGTTTTTAGTTAACATGTTTTGTATAGTTATACATATGACCCTATAAGGGTATGGCAATTTTATTATTTGTATTAGAACGATTTATTATTACGTTTTCTAGATTAACGTTAAAAAATTCGTCTAATGTATAATAACATTTCGATAATAGGAAAATTTTTAGTTGTTTTATGAAACAGTTTTATCTTTCGATATCTTTTAAATTATTTGGCAATTTACTAAATATTTTTATAGCCATAGAATTTGGGCTAGAACTTGTGCATTGTTCTCTCTGGCCCCTGCGCATACCTATATTTTGCCTTTTGCACAGCATTCTGCGCCTAACTTTTCATCCGCCGACTTGTGTGGCGCGGATCATAGGTGAGATCCATTCGAGAAAACAGCCCCATCGGCTATCCGTCCATTGAACTACGTGCCTTGCCCTCTGTCATTTTAACTTGCCAATCCACTGAGTTTTGCTGAAAAGTTCAAATACTTAGAAGTGTTTCAATCAGTTTGTCTCTACCTATTTTGTAGATATTCTATCCTGTATTACTATGGTGTGTGCCCTATCCACTGCTGCTTTAATTTGCTAATTGTTATAACTTTTTTTTAACGTATTTAAATTAGAACCAAAGTATGACAAGCAGTTCTCCAAACAGTAAGCCTAGCATCTGATCTGTTTAATTGAATTCTCAATTCAATTAAACAGATGCGAGGTACGAGTACACTTCGCTGTGATGCGCTAATTATTGTGCATATGTGCACCATGCCGACGCTGCGTGGCCTAGTGGAGTGCACGGACGCAGGGGGCGCGCAGGAGGCATGAGTTTGGCGGGCGAGTGTGCCCCTTTCTGGCTCCCGCGCATACCTATATTTTGCCTTTTGCGCAGCGTTCTGCGCCTAACTTTCCATCCGCCGACTTGTGTGGCGCGGATTATACGTGAGATTCATTCGAGAAAACAGCCCCATTGGCTATCCGTTCATTGAACTATGTGCCTTGCCCTCTGTCATTTTAACTTGCCAATCCACTGAGTTTGGAGAGAGCTTAAAAGTTCAATTAGGATTGCTTTAAATTTTACTTTATTTTATTTATTCATACACAAAACAAATCACAATCGTTACAAAAGTTCAACTTAAATATAATTATATTATGGTCTGGATTGTAATTCAAATATATGTGTACACAGAAAAAGTAATTGAATGAGTGCTTTAAATGCTTTAATCAGTTCATATCTACCTACTTTGTAGATGTTCTATCCTGTATTACCTACTATGGTGTGTGTCCTACCCACTGCTGCTTTAATTTGCTAATTGTTTTAGTTTTTTTAAACGTGTTTAAAGTATTACCAAGGTATGACAAGCCGTTCTCTAAACAGTAAACCTCGCATCTGTTTTATTGAATCCTCTATTATTTTTATACTATGGAACTAATAGCGGAATGAAAATATGGTACGAGTAGGTACCATATAAAAGGCCAGACGTTTTAGATGTGCAGGTATACAGTAATATAACGAGACCCTATTACTAAGACTCTTCTGTCCGTCTGTCTGTTGGTCACTAGGCTGTACCTATCTCATGAACCGTAATAGCTAAACAGTTAAAATTTGCACAGATGATGTATTTCCGTTTCCATTATAACAACAAATACTTACTAAAAATAGAATGAAATAAATATCGACTTCAACTGTGTACAGAATTCGCGCGGATCGATGTAGCATTTTTCACATTATTGTTGATTTATCAAATATGGCTCAGCCGATTTCAAGAAAATTTAAATGGGACCAACTTCGACGTATACCCTTTCCAATAAAAAAAATATACGCGTCAAATTGCGTATCTCCTCCGTTTCATCGGTCAAAAAATAGAATAAATTAAACATTTATTCATACAACAGATGTGAGTTTTTGCACGATAATTATTAATAATCACAACAGGTAGACGTTTAACATATTCTCAGAGTATTTAGTAATATAATATATCAATTTAAAAAACAAATAATTGAAATAGGAGTACATAATTGGCTCCCATACGGTACGAACCCTTTTAAGCGCGATTCCATATTTATTTTAGTTTGTAGAAGAACTATGTTAGATATTTAAATAAAAAATAATTAACTTAAAATTAGAAAGAAGTGATTTCAGTCAAAATATATAATGTAAACTACAGAAATCAAATAGCCAAATTGCTACTTTTACTCCCTGCTTTGGGTTCAAGATCAATTGTTTATGATGTTAGTTGGGTACATTTTATGTTTTTGTACAACAATAATAAAATAATTTGAAAGAAAATAAACAAGCCTATAAAAAATAACCTATGTCACAAATAATGTCGCTTCCTAATGGCAGAAAAATAAATAATCATTGGCAGGATTATTTTTGTTTGCTTTCCGCCATACCTACTAGGAAACTAGATTATACGTAGAATACGCGTAAGAAAGCTCTACGTACGGCCAAAATCAGGAACAAATTCTATGCTGCCAGGGAATACGGAATGCTAGTGAAATAACGTACGTGGCGCCACGACTCGCGCGCAGAGTTATCTTGTGCGCACTCTACGTAATATCATATTTTGCTACAATTCAAAATCAAATTTCGGTCGGCCACGGCTGGTTCTTTGAGGCGCGGGCGGGGTGCGGCGACAGTTCGAGCGCAGTACGCACACAAATACAATTGCATCACACACACATTGAAGCTCCCTGGTTTGGGGGCATCGCGACGGCAATAGTTTAGTCCAAATACCTATTTCTCAATTTCTTCGTCACTAGGCTATTCTCTTAAGCTCGGCTGCTCTCTCTTTTTAACCGACTTCCAAAAAGGAGGAGGTTCTATGTTCGTCTGTATGTATATTTTTAATTATTTTTTTGTGTATGTTCATCGATCAAATGTGAACCGAGTCGAAAAATTATTTTTTGGTTCAAAGGGGTATACTCCCGAGATGGTCCCATTTAAATATCACAGTAATCGGCAGAGCAGTTTTTGAAAAATCAAAAATAATGTTAACAATTCGGGCGAAGTATTCGAATTCTGTACACGATGGAAGACGGTTTTGTCATTTTTGGCGAAAAATAATTATTAATTCTATGAATGACACAATGGTAGCTATAAATTTTGTTTTGTCTATAAAAATCACAAATATACACTTATGTTAAAACCACATTTCTAGTATTTGGTAGAATCGGTCACGTGTGATTTCATTATGACGACGACTTGTTTGGTTTCTTTGATTAAGTTTGATTTTGCTCGACTTTGTGAGATTGAATTGACTTTCATTGGAATGGATTTAAAATTTCCAGGTTTTACTAAAAGAAATTGAGAGAAATCATTTTGAGTGAGGTTGAGAAAAGATATTGATAGATTTATTTTGATACTTTGTAATTAAAACCATACAGTTACTGGTGATTTTTATAAGTAGTTGAAATGTTAGGCTCGTAATTATGATCATTATAAAAATAAGTCCATTCTACTCATTCACATTGTTTGCGCGGATTATGCTAAAGTTAAGTGGACTGTATAATTTTTGGTTGATGCATGCGGTGGATGAAAAAACGAAACTGCGCGGGAGTAGCCAAAGAAAGATGCAGTTTTCGAAGGGAAAAGGAGTGCACAGTACCTTGAGATTCCTTGGAGACGGCCAGGGTCGATTGTTGCACAGGTAAACACACACAGCGATGACAATTATTGATTTTGAACCGAGTTTTCGAATTTTTACACGACAGCGAACGACGCCATTCAGTTTTCGATCGAATCTTGTACTTCCACTTCTCCACACCAGCGCGAGAGGCAGCACTGTCCATAGAATCCGCGCTTGTGTGTAGCGGTCTTGCTCGTACACACGCAAGTAGGTATGTGCAGGAGCGGGATAAAAGGTAGGGAAATGTTGCATCAACCAAACGTTACAATTTACGAAGATTACGAAAAAATATATTGAATCGGCGCATACATTTCCCCGGGCTTGAAGGGATGCCTTCAAAACAACTGAGACTAGAGTTTAGCCATGTTTCTAAATTATGATCTACTAATACTAAACGAATGTAACTTACGATAATTTCCTAACCTAAACATGCAAGTTTACCAAATTATTGATTAGGTAAGGGACAGAGACGTACAACTGGACGCAAATATGAGCCAGTTGCAGTCCTAACACGCACTATCCGTGTAACTCCATCGGAACCAGGAAAAACTTCATCTACGATAGCCAAAGGCCAGTGAAGGGTAGGGCAGTTGTCTGTTAGAAGAATAACAACGGTCCCGACAGTGATGGGATCGACTGGTGTATTCCACTTACAGCGTGACTGTAGTGAGTGGAGGTATCCAGTTCTCCAGCGTTTCCAAAAAGACTGAACTAATTTATCAAGTAGCTCGTACCGAGAGAGTGCATGTAGATTTTCATCAATCTCTCTAGCGGGTAAGTATCTTAGGGGCGTGAGATTCAAAAAGTGCGCTGGAGTTAAAGCGAGAGGTTCCGAAGGATCGTTAGATAGAGTTCTACATAGAGGTCGCGTATTCATGACCGATTCTATTTGAGCGAGTACGGTACTAAGCTCTTCGAACGACAGTATTTGATCGCCGATAACGCGATACAAATGATGTTTTAAGCTCTTAATGTTCGCCTCCCAGTTTCCTCCGAAATGACTTGCCGCAGGGACGTTTAGTGACCATTCTATGCGATTTTTTGCTAACATATCACCGAAATCAGTTTTGTGATATTTTAAACACAAAAATTCGTGTAGTTCTGAAAGTGTGCGCTTGGCGCCGATATAGTTACTTCCATTGTCAGAATAAATTCTACCTACTGGACCACGGCGGGCTAGGAACCGTTTAAAGCATCCCAAAAAGCATGAAGTGCTTAAATCTCCCGCTAATTCGATGCAAACTGCGCGAGTTGTCAGACAAACGAACAAACACACGTATGCTTTAGTCGCTCGAATACCACGACCGCGACTCATTGTGACCTTGAACGGGCCCCCGTAGTCCGTAGCTGTGAAAATAAATGGTTTCGCAGATTCAACAACACGGCATGAGCGGTGGTCTGCCATTTCCGGAAATGACGGCTTGGGTCGAAGCCGAAAACAAGGCAGACATTTATGTACTCTATTTCTAATTAAATTTCGAGCAGAAAGTATCCAATACTTCTGGCGTAAGAGTGACATTAACAAGTCAGGACCAGCGTGACAATTCACCTTGTGATGATAGTCAACCAGTAAATCGAGAATGTGATGCTTTCGAGGAAGAACGATAGGGTGTTTTTGATAATAATCCAAGTTTGAATTGGTTAAGCGACCACCGACTCTAATGATTCCATTCTCAACAAAAGGTTTGAGATGTTGAAAAGAGCGCGTGCAAGGTTTGCCTGCTTGTAGATTGGAAAATTCAGCGTCGAAGTGCAAGCGTTGCAATTCGCGCAGTATCAGTAACTCTGCGAAGTCAAGATCTGAGGCTGAAATACGATCGCGTTGCGGTAAAATTTTTGCGAATCTATAAACATAAACTACACAATGCAGCAATTTTGACCAAGACGAAAAGCGGTTTGCTAACGAAATTATAAAAGATTCTTCAAGCGGTGACGCAGTAAGTAATGTATGTTTTTTCTCTTCAAATACTTCTGTTACCATAGAAGGGTTGAATGGAACGATAGGCCACTGGGAAACATCTAAGCATGCCCAGGGAGGGCCATCAAACCAAAGCGGGTGTTCAATTAATTGCGAAGGTTTCAGTCCGCGAGAGAGGCAATCCGCTGGATTTTCTCTACCGGACACGTGATACAAATCATGTGGTGACAAGTGATTTTGTATTTTTGTCACTCTATTGGCCACAAACGTATCCCATCGATGAGGCGATGAATGCGCCCAACAGAGTGCGACAGTCGAATCCGAAAAAGCGAAAACTTTATTAATATGAAAGCGGGATTGGCAAGCGACAATTATGTTATTCAAGAGCTGAGCAAGAACGAGTATAGCGCAAAGCTCAAGACGAGCAAGAGATACGACCTTCTGAGGAGAAACCCTTGACTTTGCGCTTATGAGGCTTACGGTATTTCCGTCCCGATTGTGGACGTGAAAATAAACTACTCCACCGTAGGCCTTTTCACTGGCGTCAGCGAAGCCAAGTAGTGTAACGACACTATCAGCGATGATTCCGACATGACGAGGAATTTTTATATTCGAGAGTAAATGGAGTTCTTCTCTAAATTGAGCCCAAGCATGAACAATTTCATCGGGTGGTGTGTCATCCCAATCGCACTCACACAGCCAAAGCTGTTTAATGAGCAATTTCGCGTGAAGAACTACAGGGGCCACAAATCCCGTTATGTCCCATATTTTCGCGACACATGATAATATGGTGCGTTTCGTACAAGCTTGTGTGGGTACGCTAAGCTTTAAGCTAAAGCAATCAGATGCGGGTGACCAACACAAGCCAAGAATCTTGTGTTGTTCCGATTCATCGAATTCTTTGACAGATGAAAGACGATGCGACAGTGGAATCGAATCAAGAACAGTTTGCGAATTACTAGTCCATTTTACTAATTCAAATTGACCGGCCTTCATCAGTCCTATCATTTCAGATGAGGTCGATATGCCTTCCGTCTCATCTAGGACTGAGTAGACGAAGTCGTCCATGTAGAGTCCGTGGTCAATGATGGCTTTAGCTTTTGGAAAAGAGTCGCCTTCATCGACAGCGAGTTGTTTGATTGTTCGTAGCGCATGAAACGGACTAGATTTCAGGCCAAATACGACACGATTAAATTCAAAAACCTGTAAAGGCTGTTGCGGAGAGAAGCGATACAATATACGTTGAAATCGGCGATCACATTCGCGAATACCAATGCTGAGAAACATTTGGCGAATGTCAGCTGAAAGCGCGACAGGAAACAAGCGAAAATTGACGATTATATTGAACAAGTTCCCTTGAAGATTTTGTCCACTATAGAGGAGGTCGTTAAGAGAGACGCGAGTGCTTGTCTTGCAACTACCATCTAAGACGATTCTTAACTTAGACGTGACCTTGTCCTCTCTTACAACTCCATGATGCGGTATGAAATACGATTGGCAATCCGAAGATTCTGTGTCTGCAGTTACAGGCGAAATATAACCCTTGTCTAAGTATTCGTTGATGACACCGTCGTAGGCCGTCTTCAACTTCGGAGAGGTTAGCAATTTTTTCTCTAAGCAAAGAAACCGTCGCTCACTTGCTTGTCGAGAATCACCAAGAGAATGTACATCTCCTTTAAAGGGCAGCGCTACTACATATCGGCCATCATCAGCGCGAGAGGTCGTGCAAGTGTAAATTTCTTCACAGGTTTTGTCGTCTGGGCTGAGTAGGGGTGGGGCGACCAGCTCTTCCAACTCCCAGAATTTACGAACAGCAGAATCTAGAGGATCCGCAATACAACAATACGAAGCGGTTTCGAAACGATTAATATGAGTTGGTATCTCACCAACAATCACATAGCCAAGGACAGTTTCGAATGCGAGCGGGGCGGGACGAGAAGGTTGTCCTTGAACCTTGTGAGACAAGAGAAGATGCGGGAAGATCGCGGCTCCGATCAGTAAATCGACCGGACCTGAGACGGAGTACGTATCGTCCGAGAGCGGTAAGGTTTCAAAGTTCGACAAATGCGAAACATCGACAGAGACCGTCGGCAAGCATTCAGTTATCTTATCTATAATCAGTGACTCCATGTCGTAATTAATGTTACGATCGAAACGAGAAAAAATCTAATATTTACCGACCCTTGAACACTTTTAGTCGAACCACCTATTCCCTTAACGGTAGGAACAGCGCAGTTGCGATTCGTATTCAATCCTAAACGTTGGCAGCAACTACGAGTTATAAAATTGCTTTGTGAAGCGCTGTCCAACAAAGCACGGACGAGGTGTTCATTACCACGAGAATCAACGATAACGACACGCGCAGTTGCGAGCAAGATCGTGGTAGGGCCACGCGGAACGAGTTTGTTATCTGATAACGCACAAAGAGTGACGTCACCAGTGCGAGCGGGGCTAGCGAATGCGATGGACGTGTCGTCTTGTCCCGCGGACTGCGGCGGGGGGACGGCAGCGAGGCGGGCGCCAATGTGCGCGCGCGCAATAAGCGAATTACTATTATTACTAGCTACAGATGCATCCCGAAAACACAACAATGTATGGTGTTTCAAATTACATTTTTTACACAAAGAATTCGACCCGCAAGTTGATAGACGATGTCCAGAACTGAGACAATTAATGCACAAATTATTTGCCTTAACGAATTTAAAGCGTTCATTTGGATTATAGTTATGAAACACAGAACATTTGTAAAGGTGATCGTGTTTACTATTGCACAAGGAGCATGAAGATTGCTGAGAACTGGATGCGGCATTTACATAGACTTGCGTAGTGTAAGCGGTATGTGACTTAGATGCCGTGTCCATTCTACGATCGACATTCTTCTTCGATGCTTCATGTCTTACCGACGAAGTGCGCTGCAATATTTTTATGTGATCGCGAACAAATAATGATAGATCATCGAATGTGGGCATTTTACAAGTTCGTTTGTATGACTCGAATGAGCGAGCGGTTTCTGGGTCTAATTTCTTGAGTGCGATATACAAAAACACGAAATCTGATAGGTCATCGATCTTTAGGTTTTTCAATGCGGCGACTGAGCATGCAAATTTATCTAGAAATTGTTCGAGATTGTTAGGATTTGCGGACGAAATACCTTTGAGATCGAACATTTGATCTAAATACGAAGTAGCCACTAGCCGTTTATCTTCATATTTACTTTTTAGCAAATCGAAAATTAATGAGTAATTTTCGTCACAAGGAGTTATGCCGGCACAGACTGATCGCGCCTTGCCAGTTAACTTGCCTATCAAATAATACAACTTTTCCGATTCGGTTAACGAGCTATTGTTATGTACAGCATTTTGAAAACTAGCGAAAAATAGCGGCCAATTCTTTATATCCCCGTTAAATTCAGGAATTTCGATCGGTGGTAATCTAGGCGATTTGTGTTGAGATTGCGTCACGGGTTTGACGTCATTAGCCTGCAATTGCAATTTTTTGGCGGCGCGTCGAACGCTGCCCAATAGGTCCTCAAACGCGGAAAGCGGCTGGTAATCAATCATATAGTCTGGATTTAATTTAAGTTCGCAGCTAATTATTTTGTCCAACATACTTTGAAAGTCACCATACAAATCATCTACGGTTTCCATTTCAATCAAAAATGATTCCCTAGATGCTTCCGATTGAAGGTCACTCGAGTGATGACAAATCCTTTGCATACGAGCGAAAATCCTGTCTCTCTTAGCATAAAGCATCTTTAACTGTGAATCGAACTCAGTTGTAGGTGCCATTTCAATAAGATAAATACCTATTAAGAATGCTAGCTTCTGCAATTATGTAAACAAATAAGCGGCGGAGAAACGAGTAGGTACCTACCTGTGTACAGCTGTTAGCGATAGCGAGTAGATGTGAAGGTATTTGATGCGACGTGATAGAACAAATAATATGGGTATATAGCTAGGTTTTAATATTGCGAGTTGCTGGCTTATTACTTCCGAATGGAACAACTTTTTATTTTAAGAATGTAAACAAACTATTTACGTACTAAGTAAGTGGAGTCATGAACACTTAATTGATATAATATAGTAACGATTTACTTATAAGCGGGATGAGCGACAATAAGATAAATTAATGTATGATTTATGCGAATTAATCGATTAAGAAATGACAACAAATTTTACGAAAGCAAGTACCTACCTACCTACTTATTATGAAACGAAATTAGCGATGCGGGTTAGACGAATTTTATGTAGGCAGGTGCCTAGTTGAGATGAAAGCGAAACGACACTAATTTTTATTTTAAAGCATGTACCTATCTAGATATATGTATAATATTCTGGATAGAATTACGAGATTTGCTAGTAGCGATGGAGTTACATTGTATGTATTGATGCGGGTCAAGCGAAACGACTAATCGAATATTTAGGCAAACAATCGATTTAGGTATAGGTGATTATCACAAAACAAATCTTTTTGTTTTTGTGATTGTGTTCGAATATTAAACAAGATGCAAATAAAGCGAACGAATGAGATTGAGCAAAATATGACAAAAACGAAATATAGGAGGTAGGTTGAACGCGGCAACCGAGCGATTTTGATCAACGAAATCTATGATTTTAGAGAAATATCAGAGTGATAGCTAACACCGATTCAATATCCGGCAGAAGGATCACAAATGTTTGCGCGGATTAAGCTAAAGTTAAGTGGACTGTATAATTTTGGTTGATGCATGCGGTGGATGAAAAAACGAAACTGCGCGGGAGTAGCCAAAGAAAGATGCAGTTTTCGAAGGGAAAAGGAGTGCACAGTACCTTGAGATTCCTTGGAGACGGCCAGGGTCGATTGTTGCACAGGTAAACACACACAGCGATGACAATTATTGATTTTGAACCGAGTTTTCGAATTTTTACACGACAGCGAACGACGCCATTCAGTTTTCGATCGAATCTTGTACTTCCACTTCTCCACACCAGCGCGAGAGGCAGCACTGTCCATAGAATCCGCGCTTGTGTGTAGCGGTCTTGCTCGTACACACGCAAGTAGGTATGTGCAGGAGCGGGATAAAAGGTAGGGAAATGTTGCATCAACCAAACGTTACAATTTACGAAGATTACGAAAAAATATATTGAATCGGCGCATACACACATTCCATTCTATTTTCTTACATAAAGACAACAAAGTTAAACGCAAATTAAATCCGTAGATCCAGCTCTACGCCACATGGTCTACGATGCAGCTACGACAATAGCTACGACGCATTTACGTCGTAATAATACACTAAACTATTAGCAGAAGATTTTAAATTCTTAAATTACTAAGACAAGGTTTTTTTTATATGATATCCTAAAATGAAAAATAGTTTTTACATTAGTCGCTATTTTCTTTAAGTAAAGGCTGCGCGATATACGCTGTACAGGGCTGTGTGGAATCCTCTGACTCGCGTGAAGATAACACACATATTACAAGCCTCCCACTTGTCAGATAACACATTTGCAGCAAGAGGTCTAATAGCAGTTCTGGGTCATTTGTGTATTCCAATAATTTAAATAAATAAATAAATATTAGGGGACATCTTAAACACGATCTCTGACCCCAAACCAAAGAATATATAATAATACTACGCCCAAACTAAGCAATGCTTGTAGTATGGCTGCCAGAGACTGAACTACATATACTCGTACATATTTTTTATACATACTTAGATAGATTTAATTACCAATAACAACCAGACACAGAGAAAACACCTATGTTCATCACATAAATATTTGCCCTGGGTGGGAATTGAACCCACGCCTCTTTGATTCATTAATCAGGGTCACTAAGCACTGAGCCACCGAGGCAGTCAATCTTCTGATATAGACAGTGAAAATGTAGTAATAATACTCGTACGTAACAGTAGGTACGTACAGTAACAATACTCTCTGAACCTTTCAACTCTACCTACATTTTCTGAGAAGCTAATTTAATTTGGGTTAAACAACTGTGGGAAGAAATTTCTTACAAAACATTGCTTGTGTAGCGGCTTTGGTGCTTACATTGTTTATTATAAGTGCCATCGTCTCGTTGTTCTCGCGTGTAACACAATGGAAGATAGGATGCTGCGTTTAACCTTATTAGAATTTTCATAGCTTCTTTCATTCTCTTTGTTTGATCTATAATTCACACTCTACCTATGATATTTATATTTTACTAGTTTTCGTAGTTTTGTTATTTTTTCCTCCTGTTCTATTTTAGGGGGTTCAGTGTCTTTAGAAGAGAAAAAATGAACTACAATTAACATTCTATGAAATTAATGCTATGCTAATTTCTGTGGTTTTTTTTTATTTTATTACATTTTTTGGGGACATTTCTCCGTTATTTTATTTTAATTTTGTATAGTTCGCCGTAGTACTTCACTCACTTTTTATAAGACATAAAGTTGGTTGTTACGTTTTTGTCAAGTTTTTTTTTCTGAATGATAAGTAAATTGTATTAATTTAATTAGTTACTATTGGAGTTTTAAAGCATTATTTTATCTCTTATCACGACGAGTGAAGCCGCAGAGTTTTGCTAGAGCAAATTGTATAAGAAATTAGTATTTTGAAGCAGGTAAGTTACGTAACATCAGGGTAGAACACATAGCGCTGTTGAAAGTTAATTTCCTGTGACTTGATACTTGATTTACGAGTACTTATTTTGAGATCAAAAAGCTTTTAGGGTAGTTACTTTGGTAATGTACCTACTCGTACGTAGGTATCTAATTACACTATACTATTTTACACTTTATGAGGTATTTATATACGCAGGTATCTAGTACCTATCGACTTAATTTACCTCGTACCTTAGAGGTGAATACACCGTCGCATCAGAGTCTAATAGTCTTAATTGAATAAAAAAGGTCAAAAGTACGGTTTTCTACTAAGGCTGCGTTTCCACCAGAAGTATGCGAAAACTCGTAGTTAAAAATGTATTTGTTAAAAAGATCGAATCACTCGTTTGGTTTGCTTTACTAAACCATTTATATAAGAGCTGTGCTGAGCAAGGCTAGGTAAATTAATCGCTTTTATTTGTTTTCCAACACAACTCTCGCTACGAGTTCTGGCACACCTCTGGTGGGAACGGAGTCTAAAGCTCTCACTACACACACACTCACTTGAGTCTACTTCATAATTGATATATTTTCACAATGAGAAACAAAACAATCAAATAGTGGAGCAAAGTTTTTGGTTTTTTCTTTGCAAAACAAATATGGCATAAGCAGTTCCGTAAACTACCGTTCTGCTTGTTGGAGTCTCTGCTTAAAGCCGCCGACTGACCTGCAACATTTCGTCGTAACGTAACGTTACGTTACGACAAAATGTTACAGGTCAGTACAGCGAGCCGATCCGCTCGCTGCGAGCGCCGCGTGCTCCACCCGGTTGTCGGTATTTTCGCGAATCCCTTTGAGTGTTACGTTACGCCTTAATTATAGGTCAGTACAACCCCGAGAGTCGTGGCGAGTGCACATGTCAAGCGGGTTGTTTTTGAGCGGGGTCAATTTCGAATTGTTATTGACGAGCGTTAAAGATGGAATAGGACCAGGATAAAGCTCTGTCGTTCATTGAAAAATATAAAGAAATGACTATTTTATGGGACCCCTCTCATCCACAACATTATAATAAAATAAAAAAGCAAGACGCGTGGGTCGATTTGGCTTCATTACCAGAAACTGAAGTGGAAACATGTAAGAAAAAAATCACAAGTTTATTAGCTTCTCTGAGGAGAGAAAATCTAAAAAAATATATTTCTGTTTTTGTACAAGTTTGAAATCCAAAAACGTTTCCTTTTTTTTCTTCACTTTTTGGAGTTAGGAATAATTTAGTAAAATCACAGAACCCAGAAACACGACTTCGTTATCCAACATTTTGATTACGAATGGCGGAGCGCAGTCGAGCACTATGTTCGCCATGAGCAAGGGTACAGGCCAGTCAGGTAATGCCGTAACGTAACACGCTCGCTTTGAATGTTACGTTACGGCCAAATGCTCATGTCAGTCGCCAGCTTACGATTTTAACGGATCAGAAATGCTACGAAAGAAAATGTCAGACACAACTAACATTTAAACTCAGAACAATGTTAACAAAAATAAGAGTATAAAAGATCATTATAGCAAAGTTAAACAAACTTGTAATTACTTAAGTGTGTGAGTCAAAGAAGATAGTAAGCACCGGTAAGACATAGGTCAACGACCTCGCACTGGATGTAAGGGTTCTTTCGGTCTTAATGGAAAACAGCATCAGAAGGCCATTGCGCGAAAAAATATGGGGGCTATAAAAACACACATTGATAGTAAGTAAATAACCATTTTTGCAGCTCATTCTCTATCAGTAGACAACGAACCATTCATATGATGATTCATATACATGCCTGGCCGAGAATCATACTACTCATAGGCGTAGATACATTGCAAAATAAGTCACAAGGGTCGTCTTAGCAGGAATATTATTATTTTACGGCGTATCTTAGTACAATAGTTATATAGCGGCTATAAGTCAGTACGGCATGTCGGAATGAGCAATAAAGCGAAATGGTGATGGCTTCATATCCGCCGAGAAAGCCACCTGTTAGTACCTATAAGTTTTCCTGTATTATTTCACGCAATGTTATGACAAAAGATACTTTATGTTGCGATTCCGGTTAGAAAGTTTTCCACCATCTTAGAAGTTTAAGAGTTGAGTCAGAATATAATAAATTAAGAGATGAGTGCAATTTCTTAAAAACACTATAGAAACTTAAAATAATTAACTAATAATGTAATACTTGTAACTTGTAATTGGTACTAAGTAAATGGTGGAACATAGTGTTGCTTTACAAAGTGTACAATATAACAAGGACGACGAAAATTGACCAAGATAGTACTGTACTTATTTATTATAACTATTCTTTCTATACGATCAACCCTGAAATCTAAAAAGGAAAAACTATTTTCCATGCATTTTGTCCAAAGTCAAGTCAATGATCTTTTAATTTGTAACAGTTGATTGCTCTGCAAAGGTTAGCGTCATATAAATTAGTGTAATACTAAAATACCTTTGAAGTTTGAGCGCTTTGCAAAACAACACCTTTCATATAAAATAAGCATTAAGACAGGCTAAGCTTAGGTTAACTAAGTTCTAGACCTCGCAGCCCTGTCCAAAGTAAAACAACGTAACTATGGTAATATTGAAGCACCAACAATCCTATTAGAGTAAGATTGGATAGTAGCAGTTCTGACTCTATTGGAATAAGAATGTCAAATCGAATCTTCTCAGTGGCGGAATCATAGAGATATTATGAGAATAACTGGAGTTAAGTACTATCGATAAAGTATGGTCAATTCACAGAACAGCAGTAATCCTATTAGAGTAAGATTGCATAGTAGCAGTTCTGACTCTATTAGAATAATAATGTCAAATCGAATCTTCTCAGTGTTAGTGTAGTTCTCAGATAAGTATTATCGATAAAGTATGGTCAATTCACAAAATTGTAGAAGGTCAATTGGTCATACATAAACTTTGATTGACAACAAGAACAAAAGGCGACAAGAGAAACCATGCCATACTCAGCTTTACTATCTCATAAATCTCATTCTAAATATGATGACATCCTAAACACTCTATCAACTCCTGCCATTTTGTTTTTCCGAAAATGGTTTGTGGTTACGCTCACAAATGACCAAGTTAAAGAAAGATCGCTCGGGTTTCACGGTTTTTTCCTGTTCACACATTTATTTTCTAAATGAGCACACTTGTGTGTATTTTTAATTGACGTTTTAAAGCAAAGTAGAAGAAGTAGTAAAAAGTAGGTACTTTTTCCAAGGCTATGACTCCAGTTATACAATATTATGTCCTTGGCTAGACTTGCTTTGTCGAACCGTCGAAGACAGCCAGGAAGTTTGCGTTTGAATTTAGGATAAGCCTGAACAATAGGGTTGTGTTAGCAATTTAGTCGTCAATTTGGTATCAGATCACAGATACGGCACGGCCTAAATTTCACGAATTAGGGTGGATGTCTTTATATTGAGATAAACTAGTTTGTTTGCTTTCATTGCAACATCTTGACCGATTTTCTCGCTTATACAATAGAAGTTTTAATTATAATTAAACTATTTCTCTCTTACAAAAATGGTCTTAGGTATGAATGCCTTTATGTCTGCCAATGGTTATGCTACTCGTATAATTATTGAAGAGAAAAAAAAAAAAAACCTTTGTCTATCAAATAAATAGTATCATCAGTAAAACTACCTATATCTAATACATCCATGATGTTCAAGTATGGTAAGAACCTTTTTGTGTTTACTTTTATTTTATGGTGGTTATTCAAATAATGGCTCTTTGTAAGTTTTTAGTTTTATTGAGTTTGGTATATATCAAGACAACGTTACAAAAACTGGTAACTCGTTTGAAAGAAAGAAATGAAGTGGATTGAAACACCTACCAGTAAAAATATTTCTCAGACAAGAATTAAATCAGCTTTGTTCAGAAAACACTCAAATCCCCAGAAAGCAAGACAAGTGCAGTCCCCACTCAAATATTTCGATCATGTCTTATTCCCCAATGCTCAAAGAAAGCGGTGCTTTACCAATACTGCAGTATCTACGTGTTTGTCGGTCTCCAAACTCGGAACCCATTTAAAACAATAATTTCCAGTGCAGCTTCACACAAGTTTATAGGGAACAATCGCGAGCTTGTTTATAGTCGAAGTTAGATGACCTCGCGTTCTAAACTTCACATTGACAGTACCTGATGTAGGTACAGGTTGAATAAAAAAATAACATGGAATATTAGCGATATAAGAAAAAACTAAGCTATTTTAACCTATATATGCTGTCCCACCGCTGGACAAAAGTTTCCTTCACTTTCATCTATTTTTCGCTTTCCGTAACCTTCCCGGAATGTGTCAAGATTGTCACGCAAGCATTTATTTTTTTATATTTTTTAAGTTAGTTGCACTAACAAGTTACAACTACGCTAAAACATGTATACCGTGTACGTAATACATATTCCATATTAAAGCTAATTACAATTATTTTGGTAGGTACCCATGCATAAATAGGTCACATTTTGTGTACACAAAATAAATATTATACTAATTGGATGAATTGACCAAAAAAAAAGGAAGATGTACAATTTAATAAAACTGCTTATGCCAGATTCCAATTAGCTCTTTTGGGAATAGACACCGAAGAATAAAACAGCCTAAAAGAGGTAAAATAATGAGATTCCGCCAAAGTAAGCAGAAGCTGTAGCAGGGCCGATCGTAAAGAGCCCATTGCAGAAATGCAATATTTACTGATGGAGACGCCGTGCCGTGAGCGTTTCCGAAGCGATTCGTTGTTCTTTGCTGAGCAAATATGTTTTGGTTTTTACAATGAATTCATCATTTAAGATGCTCTACCAAGCCCCGCTCTACATGAGTGGAGTGTGGGTCTAAAAATGTCTTGTAATGTAGATAGGTCACTGGCGTGCAGTGTCCCGAATCCCATTCAGGTCGAGCTCACGTTCGCGTACCTTCCAAGGCTGGTGCCTCATAAACCAACTGGAACTCACCCCGAAATATTACGTCAACATTTAGTAACGGGGTATCGTAAAATACGCGTAGGTTTAGTAACTTTCGAGTCAAATTATGGAGATAATCAAGTTGAGTTAATTTTTTGTAGCTATTTAGCTTATGAGTGATACATTTGACAGAATGTTCAAAATTATACGGTGATTCAGTTTGTTGTCGGTTAAAAACAAGTTAAAAAAGATTGAAAAAAAAAACCGAATAATGGTGACTTTTGAAAGTCTTCAAAGTTGATTTAATTTAGTAAAACAGGTAATACGTTTTGATGTGATATGTAGTACACACGTATCTTTTTTGCATCAAATCGATTCATGTCAACTTAAAGAACTATATACTCAAATTAAATAAACATGTTATAAAGTCGAACTAAAAATGACCATTTTGTATGAAACATTAAGTATTTGAAAATGTACTTAGTTTTTTTTTTATTTCGTATAGATTTGCGTTTGACTACACACCGCCTAATGTTAAGCAGTTATGCGGTCTAGGATGTAACACGCTTACCTAAGTTTTGAAAACTTCTGTTGTTAGCTTCAGCACAATTATTTCATCAAAACCTTAACATTAAAATAGGATACGGTCGGACCACAGAAACGAGAATTAATCTTCTGTAGATTAAACAAAACCAATTGTTATGAATAAACTAGAACTAACCTAACATTATTAACCAGTTGCCAACTAGTGTTGCCAGCAGCAGCAATTCAAGCTCATTTTGCACGAGCTAGTTCTGTCAAGCTTTTCGTTAGCGGAGGGTCCTCGCGCACCAGTCGAGAATAGCTGGCCCTTTGATGTTGCCGAATGCACCCTTGGCCTCATTATGGAGTTCACCTCTTAACCCGAATCAACAAGATTTACTATGGACGTTATAGGAAAATACAGGGATATTTCTAATCAATTAGCAACCTTTTAAGGGCTTATTCTGTACATCAAAAATAACAACTTTTGTTCTGCGACTTAGAGATAAAAGAATTAATTACTTTTAATTTGACGCAAACCCCAACTCGCGAAAAAAGCAGCCGTTCCATACATGTTGTAAATTGACGAACTTTTTTTTTGATTCTGAATACCCTGCACTTTGTAAATCATCACCGTGTATAAGTGAATGTCATAGCTAAGTGATTAAAAGAGGAGGATTTTTTAAAGGTTTCTGATACTAACTGCTAAACTGATAACTGTCCAGATTTTTGGATTTGCTACTTGGTACACGAGACAGTCGACTGATGGAAAGGTTACTGCTGTCCAGAACCGTTCACTGCTCATAATTTTCATAGCGATCTTTAAAATTCTGCGTGGTAAAGTATTTAGCTCCGTTGTTAATTTTAATATTTCAAAAGTATCGGAATTGCAACTAGTAAATGTCTTATACATCTTATCTGTTAACAACTTTTTATTGGCATTGAGACGAAACATTAATTCAAATATATTTTGAGAGCCCTAAAAGCTAACAATAATTAAAGTGCTTTTTTACGCCACCAAAACACTAAGTAAATACATTACTACATTTTCTGGCATATAATTAGTTTCAACATAGCTCTGTTTTTTAGTTTTCCACAAAAACAACGCCAGTTTGTTGTTAAAAACAACTTAAACAAGTTCCAGACGACTTGAATAAATGTTTGGATGCCAAATTGAACTAGAACCACAGGTTAAATAATAGTTTCATCGTAACTGCTATTAAGGCTGAGTAAATTAGCAGGTAAGTGTAGCTTAAGGCCTAGGTTTTACTAAAGCGGAGTCGACAAGATATATAAAGCTAGGCAGAGCATCTGTAAGCCCATTGTAGAAATGTCATCTTAATTCATGCAATAAAGAATTGAAAAATTCGGTCACGATTTTGTTTTGTTTCTCACATACCAAATATGATATTTGCACAATCAACTTGTAGACTACACCATTTTACCCACACGGGCAGAATGTTGTACCAATGCAGCGGATGCGCCTTAGTGGAGTTTGGACCTAATTTGTATACTGACTAAGTTAATTGATTTATTTCGTAGCTATTCTAGCCAGTTAGCTGCTAAATTGGTCCGAATCATTTATTTATTCACGTTTGGTTCACGTCCGAGTAACCGAGCTACGTCGTAGCTTTTTTTACTACGACGTAGCCCGGATACTACGACCGCTCGTAGCGTCCAAATTACGTTGTATCTACCACGTACATTTTATGATCTCTGTCTGCCATTACTATGATAATTTCTACGTAACCCACACATCGAGTGGACCGTCGCTCACACAAATCTATCAACTATCGTAAATATAATTCACTAAAATCAATTTAGAAAAAGCAGCGTAAAATTAACAAAAATATTATCATAATTTTACGTGTTTGCATACTCATACAAATATGTTGAAAATGTAATACTATTAATAAAATGCATTTAATGTTCATATTCAGCACATGTTTTCACGTTTTTTACGTCTGTGAAAATTACGCACGTGCGACAATCAATGAAAATTGCTCAAAAGGAAGTTTGCAGGTGCAATTTATAATATTTACAAACATACGCTTATAGTATTTGCAAACATAGTTTCTTGTTGATGATTAAACAGACTGAGTAAATGTGTTAAGTGTGACAAGATGGACGACCTGATAAAAAACCCAGAAGCGCGCTGGATGCAAGCCACTTCCAACTGGTTTTATTAGAAATCTTTATGGGAAGCCTATGTCCAGTAGACGTTATAATGTGAACAAAAATTCATTTTGCTTAGTAAGTAACCCATAATTTGTAAAAAAAAAACAGTTGGTAGCTCAAAAAATGAGGTAGATGTATTTTTATCGATTATCGGGTTAACTCCATAAACCTTAACCTTAGCGTATCAAACAGAAAAAAAGCATGTCTATGGATTAACCCTAAAGTAAAGACTAGACTATATTCTAATCCTACCTCGAATCGGATAAAAGTTATCCAATCACTCCGTGAACTTAGCGCCTGAAGGTGACCTAAAAAGTTCCCAACTTACTCCTAAGCAATTCTAGCTTGTAACAAAGTGCGAATGAAGTTAAGCACGTGACTACAGAACAAAATCTACGCATGAATCTCTTTGTACGACCTATAAATTGTGCAAGTTTATTTAGCTCTACATAGGTAATCACTGATCTAGAGCTAAATAAATCTTCTAGACGCAATAGATTACATTACACACTTACACAATTACCTTTGCCTTCATCGCAGGGACTCCTGCCGTTCCGGGTGGACAGACATGAACAAGATATTGCTATGTATCGTTTCTGTGGTGTTCAATCTGCCAGATATCTATAAAATCAAGATAAATTATACACTTTTCACAGAAAAAAGTGAACTTTTTATGCGAAAATGTGATAATGTGACGGAGTGGTGGCCTAGGCTAGGCAAGCGGAGCGTTGGTCGTCCGGCTGCAAGATGGGTCGACGATATTGTGAAAATCGCGGGTCGAACTTGGACAATATTAGCACAGGACCGAGACAAATGGCACCGTAAGAGAGAGGTCTATACCCAGCAGTGGGATAAAGAAGGCTGCGGATGATGATGATGATGATTAATACTCATTTCGAATCAAAATGTATACATAATTGTTGTGTTATAACTTTTGACGTGACAACGTCTTATAAATTGGTTTGCCGGGTGACACTTCAAGAAACTGCGTTACGCTCCGCTCACACTTTTCTCGAACTACCCCCTACTTAAGATTTAATCAGTTATTGTCAATAATAATTACTAACACCTAATAATTACAAACAACGAGACGTCGTTGTCACGTAAAACTTTCGCCCGTATACCGACTTTACAGGCAACAGTTTTTTTTTCTATTAAGGCAGTTGCGGGTAATCATGGTCAACTAACTACAAAAAGGCAAAGGGAAGGCATGAAAACTAAAGATTAAAAGGAAAGGTTAAAAAAAGGCTAAAAAGCTTCAAGAAAACTGTCATTGACTGACGTAGATATTGCGAACCTCTGCGTAAATGATGATGATCCTGAAAGCCATTGTCTTATGGTCTAAGTCTATGTCTATTGGTCAAAACAACGAGTTGTGGTACAGGTGCACTTCCTGTAGGCTTAGGAGTCACTCTGCTTGCACTGATTGCGATTCCGCTACAGGATACGTGTGTAACATGTGTTAGAATCATCATCAACATTATGACCACCATTGTCCTCTCGTGCGTACAATGGTGGCCAAAGCCATTATTTTTATTTTTGTATTTTGATGTTTATATCGATTATACGGATAAGTACTCCAAAGATGATTGTTGTGAGGTCAAATTACAGCCCGATAATTTAGAATAGCTATAAAAGTTATGATGCTAATAAAACTTGATTTACATTCTGAGTTTTACTCTAAAAAGCGTTTAACTGATCGCTGTTGCCCCATTCTCCTCTACGTAGACTATTATTACTACTATTTTTCATTTATGTAATTTCTTCTTCTTCGTTTGCATAAAATTTCGCTGAAGTTCGCTGACAGAATGATAGCCCAAGGCAAGTTGGAAGTTAGTCCTTAAATACCAAACCATTGGAATGCAGTTAGGCGTGCTTAATTGCATTCAAACGAATCGCACCAAAATGGAATTGCACGAATAATTCCATCGAACGAATTTTAGCAGGGACGGATTTATCAATTTTATCATTGAAATGGAATTAATAACAGGACGCTGATTCGTGTTTCTCTCAGAATTGAGACAAAAAACCGGTCAAGTGCGAGTCGTGCTCCTTCGCTATAAGTTCCGTACTAAATAAATTTTGTTTTCATAAAAACTTATTTCCAAAATTTTTACTTTTGATTTTTATTTACTCGAAACAATGTAATCAACAACGGTATCATAATTATAATTGCACTAGTTGCATCTCGTTTTTTGCCATTTTTAACTATAAATCCGTTCTGTTGGTTTTTTCGGCATAAAAAACATATGCCACAACCACTCAAATCATAACTACAAAAAAGTCCAATTGCTCATGTGTATAAAACCAATCAAATTAAACACGATTCTTTATTTATAAAAATAAATTACTATATACGTTGATAAAGAAACAAAACATATAAACACATATTGATTAAACTAATGAAATTCAGATTCAAATTACCTATTTTTTTTAATATTCATTACTACTCGTATGACAACAACACTATCCAAATAACACGAAAATATAAAGCTAGTATCTGAACTAGAAGTTTTATCACTTAGGTTGCCACTTAAGCAAGGAACCCTAAAAACTTGAACTTGAAACTTTTACAATTTTCACTGGACTTTTAAATAAAAATGCTGAAAAAATACCTTGTCTATTTTGTTTTTAATCAAACTGGTTGAAGATTTCCCGGATTAGTAGTGAAGCCACATAGAGACCGCAATTTGGTGTCCAATGACGTCAGTCCAGCGCAATGCTGATCCTTTTTCTGTGAGATGGTTTTTGTTAGAGTTTTGCCGTGTGAGTACACAGGCAGTTCTATAATTATAATAGATCTGTGATAGTTATGTAAACAAATGAAATTGACGCTATAGTTTTTTTATCTCTCTAAGTTTACTAAACTTTTAGTTTTCGAGAGTTAGTTATTTGATTTATTCACTTATTTTTAAGAAAAAAAAAAATATTATAAAGTAACCCTATGACGACTATACTTACATAAGCGAAAGAAAACAAAGCTGTGCGTGGAGTGGCGTTTTACAGTAAACTAGCGACCCGCTCCGGCTTCGCACAGGTGTATTTTACATACGAGTTTAAACCATCCTCTTGAATTACTCTATCTATTAAAAAAACCGCATCAAAATCCGTTGTGTAGTTTTAAAGGTATAAGCATAAATAGGGACTGACAGACAGCAGGAAGCGACTTTGTTTTACACTATGTATTGACAGTGATGTGGCATTTATGCAGTGGATTCAGGAACCCTAGGCTGTAGACATCGGACTCTATCTAGCTATACACAGCTCATGTGTTGAAGTCTGGGCTTGCTAGTAAACAGATTACTAAAATTTTTAGATAGAATGTTAGAAGGTAAAACATAAAACGAAATAAATAGCTGACCCGATAAAATCACGAAACTTCACACCGCTAAGTTGGCATCTGCATCTTCAAAATGGCATCACTTGGTAAATCGGAGAATGGCACATTTCCGGTTATTGAAGAAATGGGGCTCCTATTTCCAAAGAGATAGCAGAATGGGTCATTTTATTGACGGATTGGACGGTGCCCTTAACAAGACATACGATAACCTTCCCATACATTCACCCTTACTTATCCACGATCACAAATTTCGCGAGATGGGGCATGTAATCACAAGCTATCAAGGACCTTATTGTTTTAGACATATTCTAAGATATTGATAATTAAGGTTATACTCGTATTTTACTATAGCTTCATGTCTAAAATAGCGAAAAAAAACATCATTGCATACAAAAACTTCACCGGGTCAGGAGACTCATTACAAACATTTGGAAAAGCTGATTTTTTTCCCGCAAGTTGGTGGTCGATCCCATAGTAATAGTTGTTCATAATGATGACTATAATATATCATTTAAATCTTGCACTTTCCAAAGCAAAAGCCTGTATGAAAACATTTCAATATAATTATTTTTAGCCTGTTATTGTCCACAACTCAGCGTTTATGGATATCCATATTTATTTCTAAATCTACAAATAATGGTATTAACTGGTGCAAGCGGTGCAACTATTTACTAACTCACAACTTATTTAGAGCGTTTAACAGATTTTTTAAACGTAATAAACTACACTGATTGAATTTTTGCTAAATAAAGCGCTCAGAAGCAATTTACCGACTCAATTAAGAGTTTTTTAAAACAGAGGGATCCGATTTCCAGAGACGAAGTCTGCTAAATTATTTAATATGTTTCTGTTAACGATCTCAATTGTTGTCGAGAGGCAGCACCAATTATTATCTACTTAATAGCTACAGTAGATATTTATTACTAACGAACAGTAGACGTTTGCTTAGTGACCTTTTTTTATAGGGAAAGTACCATTGAGCTCGTTGTACGAAGTTGATTAAGTTATGTGACGTTAGCAAGAACATGTCATAAGTATTAAGTAATAATTATAATATGTAAGTACCTAATATGATGAAAAGTAGATATAACTACATATTTCTCCTAATGTTACATAAACTTGGCTCAAAAAAGGTTTGCATAGCTGTTTCATGATAATGAATGAATGAATATTCCGGAACCATAGAGATCTATAAAAAGTCTCAGCAAGCCAGTATGCCGTAAAAACGCGTGTACCTATCGTAAACACACGTTGCAGAATTCATTGTCGTGTGAACATTTATGAACAGGTGATTTCATAAACGATATATAAGTAATCGTTGTTAAAGATTGGAGTTTAAGTGAAGTTGTGATTATGTGAAAAATTTCATCTTTTTATTGAAATTGATTTTGTGTGACAAATTTCATAGGGCTCCTAATAGTGTCATCTTTCAAGATTTGTGCTCAAAGTACACAAAAAAACAAGGGAAAAATGCCACGCAGATGTAGAACCACTGAAAAGCCAGGCAAATGTTTAAAAGATTGATTTAAATAATTGACTTGATATTTTTCCGGCAATAAATTAGAGTAATGCAAGTATTGCCGAAGGTTAGCTACCAACTTAGTTAGGAAGAAACTTGGCGTGACTTGTATTTTTTGTAAACATTTGAATGTCAATAAATCTTAATCTTGTTATCGCCAAAATTAAAAAATGCTTCGAGCACTGGCTTAGAACCAGTCGTATTTTAATAAAAAATAAGTACCAAAACATGATCAAAAGAAACTCAATAATAAGCTTTCTAACGAAATCTTGCTCAAAAATGTTTTTTCCAACATGGACCTAAAATTAAAATACCTGCGACTCTAAAATGGCATTTAGTCATAATTCTTAAAATTCTTATTTGTCCAGGAAAAACAAAATTATGTAGATTTAACAACGGGACTGACAGAAGAGCGGGGGAATTACCCTAATTGAGGACTTAGTCCAGCGAGGATTTTCCGCGACATGCGACCATGATGTTGACTGTCTCCACTGGCGTTTATCGCAGCCCATCGCAAATTCAATTATGATCCTCCGTCGCTGGCTCCGCAATAGAACAGTGCTTCACATAGAGCGGTGCGTGTTGGATTCAACCTAGATAGCATCTTAATAAGTAATCTTCACAGTTATTTTAGTTTCTTGTAGTTTGAGCTTCCTGCAAACATGCATCACGTATATTTGCTCATGTGTCGTGTGCATTGAGTCTGATTTTTTTCTTTCTATTTGATTTCTGTTTACTAGGTTGCCAATGCCATAAGAGTAGCTGTAATTTTTGCGGCAAAATCTCGGCACAAGTAATTGCAGCACTTGCAACAGCATCTAAATTAAAAAAATTCAATGTTTCTAACAGTATCTCTATTAATTTTATAATGGATTAGTCCCATTTTATTTTCATTTCATACACATACTTTAATTCTGACTTTTGACCGGCCACTTTAGATAGAGCTTGTGTTGTTTGTAGATATTTACCTATCACTACATAGTAAAAAACAAAGTCGCTTCCCGCTGTCTGTCCGACCCTATGTGTATGCTGATATCTTTAAAACCACGCAACGGATTTTAATGCGTTTTTTTAAATAGATAGAGTGATTCAAAAGGAAGGTTAATGTGTATAATCCACCTGTGCGAAACCGTGGCGGGTTGCTAGTTAAAAAATATATTTTGTTTTTTGATTGCTACTATGTCAAAAGTATAAATATTATTGGGAACTAAATGCCAACTGTAACTGCCGAGAGCGCATGCAGCGGCTGATACAAACTATTAATGTAGCTGCGGCCGACTTCATTTGTTTTACCTATAGTTGCTCTACAAGTTTATATTAGCCGCTGCATGTGCTATGGGCAGTTGTAGTCTGCAGCTCAGTTCCAAATGGCACCTTATTTGTCATCACTGTTTGATGCATATGCATGACTTTGAGAACTTTATAGTAATAACGTTTCTCCGTTGCAGGTTTCTACACATGATAAACAATTTGTTGAAAAACAATTGTTAATGTGTTGTAGTAAGGAAACTTTTGGGATTTTAGGTGTTCAAATACTAATCTAATAAGTTTGTTCATGTTAATAAATATTAATCGTCTCGCGAAGGGAAAAAAGTTTTGTACAATTGTCTAAACAAGCATCAGAGACAAAATGCTTGAACTTGGCTCCTGTTTACTGTGTCCCATGTTGATCCACCCGTCCCCCAGTGCCCCCTTGGGCAAACACGTCACCCTATCTCCTTGCGCCGACCTCAGATCTTAATATGACCTCCGCTGACACAGCGCTCACCCGAATTTGATGGCGTCAATAATTCAATAAATCATACTTTATCTGTAAGCCCCTTTGGTTACGCTTACGATACTCGTACTGGCTCCAAGTTTGTGTTACTAATAAGTCAGATATAGTTATACTCATAGTATTCGTGCTTTGGGCTCAATTTTCAATCCTTTTTAGGTTTAACCATAACGTGTCCCAGACAAGGTGAAAATGTAAACGTAACAAAATAATCAAAATAAATTTGCTCTTGTAGGTCAAAGTTAATGAAAATTAGACACTAAATCGCTGCCATAAAGACTTTAAAAAGTCATTAGAAGCATTTCATTCCAAAAAACCTAAAACAATGCACAAGCGCCGTGATAAATTACAGCTCCAATTCAATTAAAATTTCAATTAGAGCAGCAGAAACCACGAACTGGAAACCAGAAAAATGGATTAGTGAATAATAAATACAAGCAAATGTAAGGGACTTAACTACTTCGAGGGGCTTAGTGCGACTTGTTGGTGGAAATTTAAATTTCTGCCCTTGTTTACCAAACGAGCTAATTTCTTGTGACACTTTTTGAAATAACTTCAACCCGAAAGAGTATAATCGTTTTATATCATTTTTTATCTCTTTTTGGGGAATAATAGGATTGGGGCATTGTCTAGGGGCGCAGGACACTTTGGAGGACAATTATAACTTTTTTTTGTGTGAAACTTGAGTGTTTTGGATTTGGGGTTTTCATACCTTTTGTGTTCATAGTTATATATTATATTTATTAGATATGTTAAAGGTGAAAACAATTTTGAGGTACTTTTGAGTTGTTACGATGATATCATCAAGACCACAGGATCACGCTGGAGGCAAGGTGCTTCCAACCGGTCTAATTGGACATTTACTAGAGAAGTTTATTACCAGCATTAGATATTCTATGACTGAAACAAACGAACGAACATAAGGTTTGAGATTTAAGAGTCTCGCGCGCTGGGTAAAGAAAAGATTTGTCTCTATGTGTCTAAGGAAGAACTGCTTGGAATGTAAGTTCTTTCAAAATGTTCTCTTTCAGCGTTTGAAGTTAGTGCTAGTTTAATATTACGCCCCTACGATGAGTAGCAGGATTTAATTTTCAAACTGAGGGTCTATGAATTAGATATTGTACTCGTATAGGCTCCGAGTTTGGCCACCGAATTTTGTCTAGAAAATCATAAGAATTCTCATTTTTCCAAACGATATTTAAAATGCTTACGATCTCAGTAGTAACCTAAACACAAAACAATTTGTACGGATAAAAGAACAACAGAGTAATAAGTATACTTTTAATCGTATCTACTTGAATTTCTTAGTAGCAGATAAGTTGAGGTATCTGTTGATGAAATGGAAAGTTGCCAAACAATTTGTAACTTCTAGAAAGTGTTGTTCTTAGTTAAGTATTCTTTCTTAACAAATCAGAACTTTTTCATTTAGAGAAAACACGAACAAAGAAGTTGAGAGAATGGATATACTTAATCGACCTCTGCTTTAGTAAAAACAATGTTATTGCACAGGTGAAAAGTTATGTAATTTTGTTACGTACGTTTTGAAGGTCATTCTTAGAGTTCTTTATCTAAAGTAACTTTGTCTCTGAGCCGAAATACTTATTTAATTTTATTGATTATTTGATGTTTTTTTGCATTAGGTATTTGCAAATTGTTAACCAGTGATAATGATCAGTATCTATCGATAACAATATTGTGAAAACAGAAAAGTGAATAATATTGCGGAGAAAAATAAAAATAAATTTTACGTATTGACAAGTAAATAATGATCGTAAATGAATTTTTGGTGGTCTTGTATAGCTAACAATACTTGAGTAGGCGAAAAAAACCCTTCTGTGCCTGAAAAAGCCTAATCTTAACTAGGAATTCACTTCTGAGTATGGAGCTCTTCTCATTACGCATATGGTACAAGTAACAAAACTAATGTAAATTATCACGTTTCAAATGTTTACTGACAGTAGCATCTAAAACCAAGCCTCTACAATTTTTTCTCTCAAGTTTATATTTACGATATGGAAATGTCGGCTCTTGCTAATATATCCGGAATTATTCATCCGAGGCAATTCGTTCAGTTTCTTTTGAAGTGGTCCGAAGTCCAAGATTTATGTCTCGCCAAGTTTTCCTAAGTAACGCACGGTCACGACGACGGCGGTCGCATTTCGCGTGAATAAATCAAGTAATTCCACTCCTCTAACAACTTTTTAGACAAATATGCGTATTCATGTTTTTTTACGTAAGTACTAGCAGTGATGCACGGTTTCATCTTCTATTAACAGGACTGTTTAGTTTATCATTATAAAATATCTGGCTGGTTGAAAGCAACTAGCATCCAGATTTGCTTCAACGGTCTTAATCAGGTCGTCGATTCACCTTTTGTAGAGCCTAGGAATCTATATTGTGCTTATCTATGCATGGTATAAAGTTGAGCAATTTGCAGCTGTGTGGGTCTTGAGTTTTGCACATGTTTTGTGACTTAGCCACTTCTATTTACATTTGGTAAGTAATTTGACGATCCGCTGTCTGATATGTTAGGAAACAATACAACCCTCCTGATTTCGATAGGAAGTAAGAACGAGTAGCTCGCGGGCACTGCCCGAACAACTGCACTGAACAAAATTCATTTCTTTACAAAAAATGTGTAAATAAAGTAGAGCAGAGACAAATAGTATGCTAAGAAACTACCTATACTTAATTACACAAGATACGTATAGGTAATCGTAATACTTATTCGGAAGCCTTTAGTAAAGTAAAACTCAGCGTGAAAACAATACCTACGCAAGGTATCTATAGTAGGTTAATATTTGCCAAGGTAGGTTATATAAATGTATTCTTAGTAGTTAGGTATGGTTGGTACTTATACAAATTATCACTACATAGTATAAAACAAAGTCACTTCCCGCTGTCTGTCTGTCCTTATATATACTTAGATCTTTAAAACTACGCAACGGATTTTGATGTTATTTTTATTACATAGAGTGATTCAAGAGGAAGGTTTATATGCATAATATAGTAGAGGAACTAAAAAAGAAAACTGTGAACGTTGTATATAAATACATTCTGTAGTATATTAAGTATCAGCATTGCACCCGTGCGAAGCCGGGGTGGGTCGCTAGTTAGGTATAAAAATTAGACAGAACCTCGCGCCGTCGCCAGTGCGAACACAAAAGCACATAACGTACAATTTAACATGGAAATAATGAACCTAATGAAGATTGGTGGCTAGGTGAAGGCCGCGGTACTTTCCGGAGTTCTCGTGAAAAACTTAATTAAAACGAATCTTTTTGGGACAACGGCTTTTTTAGACATAATGTTAAAAAAGAAAAGCTTTTAGAATTGTTTCATTTCTATATTCAATCATGTCAGAATTCAGATTTAAGTCAAATGAATGTTTTTTTTGTGTTTAGTTTACTCAATGGTATACGTAGAGTTACTAATCGATAAGAACATACTTAGTTTGGTAAAACATCAATGTATTGTACCAAAAATGGTGATTAACTCTTTTTTCAACAAGTATTTAAAAAAAAATTAAATTAAAAGCAATTTATAATCCGTTTAACATGCCTCAAATAAGACCCAAACGTTTAAGAATTTGGCACATTGGATGCGGTCTGCGGTCAGGTCAAATTGAACGCAGCCCGCGTTACGTTTGAACAACTTTGTCGTCCTCTATAAGTTTTTATAGATATGCAATCTGCCCGTGCGATCCCGAGGTAGGAGCGTAAGGACGGACATAGGCTGGCAGGTTTTCCTGCCCGGACAGCCGAACGTTTCCCTGACCGACAAAGTTGTTCATAAATAATGCGGGCTGCGTTCAGTTTGACCTGAACGCAGACCGCAGAACGCATCCAGTGTGTCAAACCCTTTAAACCAGGGATGGGGATGAGGAAATGTGGTAATTCTACCACAGTTTTAGTATTAAATTACAAGTGCAGATGAGAAAAGAGGGCTCCATCATCGAATGTTTCTTATTATTCCATATTATATGAAATGATTTGAGAATAAATAATGTGCTTTGTGCCAATAAATACCAAGATGCTTAGCATAACACGAAAGCCTACTGCAGACGTACAGTAGACTGCAAAAGCCATAAAACTTTTTCGTTGCTCAGATTATTTATCTTTGCCATGCTTACCATAATTTATGATTCAAAAAGTCTCGTGAAAACATTTCGTGTCTTAAATAATAGGACCGCATTGTATAGTTTTGAGTACGGAGCGAGTCCCGCATTTGTTGCCAAATCCATTATGTCCATGGCAAATATACAAAGAAAGCAATATAGGCTCGACGGTGCAGCAACCTTCGTGTCTCGTGATACAAACAAAAGGGTGAGATTTAAACGATCAGCATTAAAGTTGGTTTTGGCGAGTCATAAAATCAGTTTTAGTAGGTGCGCTGGTTCTGGCCACTGCACTGGCTGTGGCCATTTTTTTATTCGAAGCCTTGTAAATAAAAAAAAGTAAAGAGTTTTGAATAAAAATTAATTTTCGCAAAGATGGCAAAACCGCCTGCCTTCCATCGTGTACAAAATTCGAATGGTTCGCTCGAAATGTTTACATTATTATTGATTTATCAAAAACGGCTCAGCCGATTTCTTTGAAATTTAAATGGGATCACCTCAGAAACATACCTTTTCGAACTAAAAAAGAATTTTTCGATTCGGTTCACTATTGGCGAAAGTATCGATATACATACACAAAAAAAATTATACAGACGAACATAGAACCTCTCCTTTTCGAAGTCGATTAAAAATGGAAAACGTTTTAGGCTCTTTATGACATGTGCCAATTATAGCACCGCATGTGCATAGATTTTTTTATGATCGTTTAAAAATGGAAAGTGATAAATTAGCTGATTTCTTTTGAAAACCCTTAAGGGCTCCTTTAAATCAAACTTCTTGGCGCCTGTGGCTCGCGCAGCTGTTAAGTGAACTTCAGTCAGAATTGCGTTTTGGGTTATACATACCTAAGTTAGACCATGGGTTATTAATCTGTTAATTCATTAAATTCAACTATGGTAGGTACCTACCATAGTTTCTACCTTTTTTCCAAAACATTAATACATGAATCATTTTATTTCCGTTAACTTTTTCGATATTTTCAAATTAATAAGTCAAGTGATTGCAGCAAACCATTCAAATACAAGTCCTGTGGAATACAAAAAATATCATTCCGCATTTCGATCGGAAATTTTCCAATTGGAGATAGCTATTTCTACTTATCATTTTCTCCTGCCGATACGGGGCTGAAGAAATATCTACGGATTCTAAAGTACCAAATATTATGAACACGTATAAAAGGTACCTAAATTCAATATACTCGCACACATTTCACATCTTATTAGATCAAATTCTTACATGCTCTCGTATGTAGCATCTAAAATAAAATGTACAAAGTGACATGAAACTTAGTGGTACGAGAAGATTTTTGTACTTAAGAGTAGAAGCTTCTAGAATCTAGACATTGTAAATAGCACGTCGAGGCTCTTTTTTGTCGGTGACTTTCTTAGGCCATTATGCTGCTGAATGCAGTTTTACTTTGCAAAATAAATAAAAATCTCGAATGTTTCATCACCATCTTTGGGTACAGACATCTAAGTATCTAACAGTACTAAGGACGGTTACTATCTCAAAGAATACCTATTTGTTTTGTATCTGTCATACAAAAGATTGATGCGAGCTGCTTTCGACTGTTCTAATTAGAAATCCATGTTTTATGGGCCAATACGAGTAAATAATCGGCCAAGTACGAGTAAGGTTCGCGCACGCAGGGTTCCGTACTGTGTGGGAGCCCCCCTTAAATGTTTATTTTTATTTTATTTTAATTATTTATTATTTAATTAGTTTACAACTAAACATTCTGTGAATATTTCAAGCATCTAGCTGTTACCATTATTAATATCGAGCGAAAAACGGTTAAAAATTCAGGTTTGTTGTATGGGAGCCCCCCTTAATTATTAATTTTATTCTGTTTTTAGTATTTGTTGCTATAGCGGCAACAGAAATACATCATCTGTGAAAATTTCAGCTTTCTAGCTATAACGGCTCATGAGATACAGCCTGAAGACAGACAGACAGATGGACAGCGGAGTCTTAGTACTTAATAGGATCCCGTTTTTACCCTTTGGGTACGGAATCCTAAAAAGTATAATAAACATGTCTCACAATTAAAAATATGATGATACAAGGGCTACAAAAAAGTTACATTAAATTTCTTAGTCGAGACTTGAAGATTTAGACAAGTTTTATTTAAATATTATACCTTTATCTTGGCATAATCCAGTATTTGCTCTAAGTCTGAAGGATGTTGGTAAAGATATCTAAAATTTTAAGCCAGACGGAGCGAAGAGAGCCTTCGTTAGGGCGGTAATCCAACCCTTAACTGGCGCACATACTCGTAGCAATTAAGATTGGAAGACTTTACATCGTATCTGATGTCGACATGCAGATTTACCTACTAATCATTTTACGTAAGCTGGTTTGGATAAGACAGCTTACAACTATAGATATCATAATAATATGATTTTCTTTTTGCAGGACCAACTCCGCAACGAAAAGAAACAACAGTCGTCGCTGTCGAGTATTTAATTATTAGATAAATAATATATTTTTCATCCCTCCATCTCGGGAAGGGTATTTTTGTTCTTCGAAATCTGAGTGCAAAAGCCGTTTTTATCCGCTAGAGGATGAAGTATAATTGAATTTAGAAAATCGTATAGGTAGGGACACTAAGTTTGTGAATTCAGAACATCATTAAACCTATTTACTTCTACCTCCATGGTGCCGAATTAATCATACAACCTTTTGTAATTTGTTAAAAACTGAAACTCGGAACCTTCTTGGTGTACTTTTTTTTATTTAATATTTTTTTCACGCCGTACTGTTAAAACCTTTTTTTAAAAACAAGAAAATTGGAAACAAGTTAAAAAACCTACAATGAGTGATTCTAGCGATCAGGAAGTTTATTTGACGCCTAAGAATCAAAGTGTCTGAAACTGTTAATAATGCGCAAAATAACTTTCTCCTTCAATGATCACGTGAAAAAAATGAAACAGTACGATATGTAGACGACTTTAGTCGTTTTATTAAAAGTTAAGTGTTGCACTCGAATGTGCAAAGATTTTTCACCTTGTGCTCTTTTGATTCCCTCGCTAACGCTCAGTATTCAATTTTTAAATCCTTCGCTTGCTCGGTCATCAAAATTGTGCACGCGGTTAAAAAGCAACTTTGCACTCTTGTGTAAAAATAACTATTATCGAGTTTTGTGCATACTCGTAGAAAGGACATGTTTTGCATTAGGCCTGATTACAGAGGCGCCATCCTAATTATATTAGCTATATAGAATAGTTCTGTTTCTTTTTCACTTTAGGCATTCGATAGAGAGAACGCTTTTTACGTTGCTATTAACGCTGGCGCATCTGTAATCGGGCTTATTGTATCACTAAAATAATTAAAAAAATCTACCTATCTACTTATCATTGAAGAAACTAAGTAGTAATCCGGCTGTATTATGTAAATGTCCCAGATATATAAGAACCTTCGATTTAAATTTAAATTTTGAAATTGTAGAATTCGTGAGACGACTAAATAAACATCCAGGATACTTACCTACAATTATTGACGTCTAAGTAGTTATATCCGGCTGTCCAAGTGTATGAATGCAATTATTATTGTCGTAGCTTGCCGCGTGACGCAATGGCCCCATCTTCCTGTGTATTATGGCGCGCCTCGTAAAGCCGTCGTACTTATTCATGTTCATGTTTACGGTCATTGATATGGGCTATATAAATGAAGGCAGCCATGAAAGGCGCCTGCACTGGACTGGAGTTTAACAGAGGCTCGTGTTTTCATAAATATATTATACATACGCAATATGAAAATTGATGAGGCAGCAGTGTTAAGCATTGTTAATTTATGCATTTCGCTTTAGTCCGATCTTTTTGGAGAACTACAAGGTGAAGGTTTGATAAATTCACTTAATATCTTCCACATGCTATACACAGTATTTGATCAGGTAACAAATTTTGCTACTGAATCGATTCCGAAAATTCAATCGTTTTAGAAATGTACGCATAAAGTCGATAAAACACGAAAATTTACTTTTTAATATTTCTACAATAAACTAAGTTACTTAAATCAGTTAAATCATTATAGGTAATTGTCATTATTGAACAATACAGAAACAAGAATTATCCTAAAATCCTTTTTTTAAACAAGCTTTTACTGAACAAGAACTCGCCAAGACGAATCAAACGTTGCGAAGTTCCTTTGGCCACCTTCCAGCTTCATCATCAGATCAGCACCATGTCATCATAATATTGCATTTTCACGCCATCTTAGCTCAATCGGTATCCGGTAAGTTGGTCAAATTTAATTTGCAAGATTTGATGACAAACATCGGACAGGTGAAGCTAAATAGAAGCTTTTAAAAATAAAGAGCCATTTGAAGTCATTTACAGTTTGATTAAATGACCCTACGAAAGCATCTAATAATACAAGTTTAGTTCTACCTTTATTCTCCCGTCTATAAAAACTACCATCTAATAAAACTTCCTCAGACCGGAGCACAAATAAACAAACTATCAAATTGCTGTTCTGCCGGAGCCGGCATCTTAAAGCCCGAACTCCACCAAAGCGGCGGAGCTAGACAGAGTACCTATTCGAGTACATCGTGAACGTACTCCAATGCTATGAGTATATTTGGTAGGGTAGATAGATGCACCGGTTGTGGCTATCTTACTATCATTTGTAGCCACTTTGAATTTTAAGGATTACTAAGACAATTTAATTTTAAAATAATATTTAAAAAGAAGTTTTAAATCATTTACATTCACACAAACAATGTTATTGTATTAATTTTGACACCACATGGCCACAACCGGGTCAGTGGCTACAACCGGTGGCTACTACTATGTGAAGCAAAACTCAATCTGGACCGACCAGAGTCTTTGTTTTGTTGTCCTCTAAACAAATATCGCATATCTACAATTTACTAACTCTATACCGCTCTATTTAGTTAGCTAAAGCTCTAGTTTCTTAAAGATTACGGTGCCGTTATATAGAGGCCGTAATATTACTGAAGTTACGTGTTCTTTCTTAAATTATGGTGTCATTTAGTGCTCTCTAAGAAACCGCGCAATATTGTTTGCAAGACAACGTTTTAATGACGTCATTCACCGCTGTATTACGGATACCGGTAGGCGGTATCCTTTCAAAAATTTAAACTACTACCGTTAGCATCGATGTATATTTTGCAAGCGTGTCTTTTTGCAAAGCAAAATTTAGAAATGTTTGAAAAAAAAGTTGCACTGAAACTACGTAGAACACGAAAAGCTTATTATATATTACCTCCCCAAGGCGCTAAGACGGATTTTTATGACAAAAGTATTTATGTAATGTGCACTAAATTTTTTAATCATTTACCAGATGCAATGAATATGACATGTAATAAATTCAAATTTAATTTAAGTAAACTCTTACTTGACAAATGCTATTTACACAGTTGACAAGTTCCTGAAAGACGGAAGTCTTGACTTTTCACCTGTGCGTTTCACATAAGTAATAGCTTTGAATTGATCACGTGACATTTCTTAACACTAATTCACATTTCTTAATAATAATATATTATTGATTATATTTCAATGCTTAATATTGTATGACCAAGACGGTAGCTGTTGACACTTCTTGAAATGTAGACCACCACAAATATACACAGCTAACCAATGTTCTTAATTACTTGATTTCTTATGAATTCTACCTATTCTATGAATATCACCCTTCGTGGGTAGGCCTACGTCCTGCAGTGGACTATTAAAAAAGGCTGGTACAGTACAGTACAGTTATGAATTCTATATTTATGGCTTCAAAACATCTCCGTTTCGCTTTGCTTTTATAGCATCTAGGCTGTAGCCTTCCGCAACTACACGGATGAAAGAAGCTGGGAATGCACTTCAACTTTGTCTTGAAAGGCGATGTTTCCTGACGCTATCTCGTCAATTACTTTGTTTAACGTTTAGAAATATTTAACTAGGATTTATTGAAAGCTATACAATTAAATACACTGTCATGCAATATAGTTTGAAATAGTTCAAAAATCTTGGTGATGCTGATCTGACACTAGTACTCGAGCATGCGTGATAAGTAACATGTCTATTTTATTAATATTTGTTTTTATTGATGCGAAATAATTAACGAATACGTTAATTTTATTTTCACTCAATCGTTTAATAAAATTGAGGAAAATTCTAAAGTAATGTGATGTGCGCTTTAGTTCAGGATCCTAATTCAGCTACAGGAGACGAAACCGAACTGAAATATTTGTAAACCTTAAAAGTACCTACGTATTTGTACTACTGAAAGCTGATGGAAACGTTCCCGTTACGATTGATTACGTATAAGCATGTGATGTATTGGCATTTTCCATAACGCTTTAACTGATAAGGTACCTACATTTTATGTGATCAGATCTTTGTGGAATTGGCCCGATGTTTAGTTCAGTTTTATCAATTCTATAAAAATAAAACATAAAAACATACGTAAAACATAACAGTAGATTCATGTTGTAAAATTGTAAAATTAGTAAACGTCTAGACGAATAAAGACACTAAACCCATAAAATTTGCTCAACTTTGAACAAACTATGAGTACGAACTCCATGGGTAGAACGATAACAACTTATTATTGTTCCAGCATCTAAAATGCACCATTGAAATAACTAAAAACAATGTAGTGCTCAACTTTAGTACGTAGGAAAACAATCGACAACGGATAAACTATGTTTAGTTAGAAGTGCAACACAAACGTCTGGTATACGATCTGCTCGTAGTTTGTTTTGTAAGGCTCCACTGTACCTATTTGAAGGGATGGAAACAGCGCAGCGTCTGTAGAAAAGACGGGCTATAAAACCAGCGAAGGAATCAAATTAATATTATTTCTTTTAAAGAACGAAGAATTTTCCCCCCTTTTGAGGTAAATATCCACCCCATCAAAAATTGCCGACGACAAAAAAATCTGATGAAAAAAACCTGTGTAAAATAAAAAAAATATCTGGACAGAAAAAAGCAAAATCGACCCGTCTAAAACGCTAAATTTGTTGCTTTGTTGTTATTATATTGACAACAATTTAAGTATTGTTATTTTTTGTCCTAAATTTTATTTGTATTACATAAATTAATGCATATCTCTTCAAAGTACTACCAAGCAACAAAATAACACAGTAAACGCTTATTTAGAAGCTTCATTCTCGGAACAGTTGATTGAACTCATGTTGTGCCGGTTCATTTAGCTTCAATACGAAATCGATCTCTTATGCCCGCACAAAGATTTAATTCGGTTGTTATCTTCTATGTAGTCTGTGAATTGCCACCAAACAATGTTTGTAAGTAGAGGCTTATGGATTTCAGAATTTTATAGGACTTACTTACTAATTTTTTTAACAACTTCAATTAATCGATCATGATGAAATGGCAATAATAAGGTTCTAAACAGAAAGTTCAATGACTTAAAAATGGCCAGATGGGATACACTCAATTTTTTTCGCGATGTCGAGATTCATCGCAACGTTAAAGTACTTGCACATACCTCGTTAATGCAAAACCCCACCATTTTCTAGACTTGAGGCACCAAGTATGGAACTAACGTACAATTACGGAGCTACCCACTGAATGTATTTAACAGAAACACCGCAGCGTAGCATCACGAATTCTCTGTAGTCTGCGAGTAGTCCGTTACGGAGTTTTACTTCTAACCGAGTGTAAAAGGATAATCGATACTGTATAGTACTATACTTAGGAATTGATCTAGGTACGATAACGTGCTTAATTGCATACCTACATACCAAGCCTGCAATCCATTACTAATATCGGAGAAATTAATTACTAAGTCATTGATTAATTGATCGTGCCATGTTTCGGATTACGTCCCTGACCATCATGCTGTGCGTTTAAAACCGTATTCTAGTAATTTATTAGTAATTGAACAATCTTTTCAAGATACTACTATCTACTTCTACGTACTATGCACTATCACATAAGATTTTTACATTAGATACATTACATAATCAAATTACTTCACGAAATTTCATCATCACACTCTTTAACGCTTAAAATATTTGATTTAGTACTTTAAGGCCTCATCATTATCTGAAAAATTAAGTCTAAGCAAAACATAAGCAAAATAAGAATACTACAGTGCTCTTGGAACGACATGAATTCACGCACTGTGTACATTTTGTTGCTTTTATGACCATTACATTCAAATGAGATATAGATATATAATTAGAACTTAAGTAGGTAATAGAAACCGTACTATGAATAAATATGAAATTTAAAAGGTGTTAGAAAAGATGCACAAACACCCGAACTTACGTAATTTGGAAGGGTTTCACAAACTAGCATTGAGCTATCTCGGCTGTCCAAATTCAAAACGGTAAAAAGTAAGAAGGTAAAATGATCAGCGATTTGAAGTTCTTTCTTACTGGAACTAGAGAGTTTTAATTTCCAATTATGTCGCAAAAGACAAAGTGGAACCACTTTGACATTCCAATTTGTGATTTTGACGTAAGCCGACAGACAATGCGTTTTTTTTGTTCCACTCACTCTCGCGTATGCTGTACAACCTGGATATCAATAAGACAGCTGTAACATAGTTTTTAATTGAGCGTAATTTAGTAAGTATTTTATTTCTTTAGTTCTAATTCTGTGTACATAGGTACATGAAGCTGTGATACACCCACACGTACAAACAAACACATTTCCACCCTCACATACACCCGTGTAGCTGAGTGTGTACTTATAGATAGAGACTGATTAGATAGATATATTTTGAAACATACATTAGGAAAAGTGAAAGAAACTCCAAATTACATTATAGCAAGACTTACTGCAAAACTGATTGCTAGATTTTCGGTCGTGAATAATACTGGGAAGCATGTCAACGCTCCAAGCGGCGTGAAATCCGTCTCCCGGCGCTGAGCGGAGCGTCCCGAAGGAAGGATTGGCCTCTATAACTCGGAAACAGTTAAAATCGCACCTATGGTCATTGCAATACAGTTGACATTGAGTTAGCACTGTTATGATTTTTTGACTTAATGCGAGTAATGTAAAAGTCACGATGTTAAGGTCATAGAGGCAAGGTAGAGAGAAAACGTCAGTCAGTCATTTTTCTCTCTATTCCAGGATTGAGAGAAAACATGTAAAGAGAGAAAACATTTAAATAAATAACTTAAGATATTTTTTCGTGGTTGTTTTCATACATTTTTTTTTCAACAAATGTAATTAATTTTTATGTAATCAACCATAGTCCTTTGATTATGTATGTCTAGATACCGGATTGACTGAGCAAAACAGCCCAAAAATATGGTCTAAACATGGTGCCTATCTACACATATGAGAGGTTAGACGTACCTACGCGCACAATGTCAAAGATCTGGGCCGTTTTATTTGTGATTGATGTTTATATTTGTCCATCTAGACTAGACAGATACATAAATCAAAGCCAAAGTCAATTAAAAAAAATTGGTTGCCTGTAAAGTCGGTATACGGGCGAAAGTTTTACGTGACAACGACTTTGAGACGAATGAGACGAATGAGAGCGCATGAAGTGTGAGCGGAGAGCGTAACGCAGTTTCTTGAAGTGTGTCACCCGGCAAACCAATTTATAAGACGTTGTCACGTCAAAATATTTGTTCTACTCGTTAGTCAACTCAATAAAAATATTTGTTCCACTCGAGCGCTTGTTCGCTTGCGCCGGATAGATGTCCGGTGCACACACGTTCATACACCACCATACATCTCCATGAATCCGGTGACAACGGAAAAACGGTCCGTTGTCCGGCGAAACAAATTGCCGTGAACAAGCGCATTTATTGTTACTTTGTACAATGTGATTCCTAAGAATATAGAGAATTTTAGTTTAGTTATCAGTTTTATCTTCATAAACACAAATATAAATTTTTCATTAAATTAAGCTATTATTACTCTTCTAACTATTGCAGAAACCTCTTGATTACCGATTCCCAAAAAGGAGGAGGTTCTATGTTCGTCTGTATGTATTTTTTGTGTATGCTCATCGATATTTTTAATCCCCGACGCAAAAGAGGGGTGTTAAAAGTTTGACGTGTCTGTTTGTCTGTGTGTCTGTCTGTCTGTGGCATCATAGCGCCCGAACCACTGAACCGATTTCAGTTTAGTTTTTTTTGTATGAAATGAGACTTGTTGTTCTTAGAAAAGTTCTTAAATGTTCTTAGCAATGTTTTATAAAAATCGATTGAGCCGTTTAAGAGTTATGGTGGGTTAAAGTGGGGATGGAAGAACCAAAATTCTACAAATGTGCCCAAAATGGTTGTCAATTGAAAGTTTGTTGTCAAATATTTTTGTGTCGGGGGTTTTTTAAATTTTTAATTTATGATTATTACCAATTGTGAACCGAATCAAAAAAAATATTTTTTAAGTTCGAAAGGGTATATCCCGTTTGTATTTATTAATTTAATCAAAATCGTTGAATCGTCATTGTTTTTGAAAAAAACCACAATATTGTAAGAAATATATACATCGATTCAAGCGATTTCGATTTTTGTACACGATAGAAGTCGGTTTAGCCATTTTTTGCAAAAATTATTATTTTGATAAGTAAAAATCTGTATCTTTTATGACTGAACAAATGGCTAACAATAACGGCCACATGTGACTCGCTATCGATACGCGTGTGACCAAAAAAATCCATTTGAATATCGATTTATTTTAATTTATTCCCATGTCTGGTCCCGCACCGCTGCCAATGTGGCGATATGGTCGATCGTTTCGGTCACCACGCATTGTCATGCACAAAAAGTGCAGGGCGCTTTTCGCGGCACGCCACCCTAAATGATATCATCCGTCGGGCCTTTGTCAGTGCTGGCGTCCCGTCGGTCCTAGAGCCTAATGGACTGTTGCAGGACGACGGTAAAAAACCCGACGGAATGACGTTGGTACCATGGAAGGTGGGACGACCTTTGGTGTGGGAAGCGACGTGCATCGACACACTGGCTTCGTCTCACAGCAGCAGACTTCCTGACACAGCAGGCAGGACTGGTGCTGCTGCTGCTAAAGCGGAAAACCTCAAACGGCACAAATATGGGTCCTTAGACAGGATGTACCATTTTGTGCCGTTTGGGGTTGAGACTTTAGGTCCGTGGGGGCCGGACGCTCATACTCTATACAAAGATCTGGCCAGGCGTTTGGTAGAGGTGACACGTGACCAGAGTGCTGGCATCTATTTCGCCCAAAAGCTGAGTATTGCTATTCGGCGAGGCAATGCTGCCAGCATTCTGGCCACGTTACCCTCTGCCGAGGGGCTTTTAGACTAGGTTTTATTTTGTTTTGTGTTTTTTTAGTTTAAGTTTTAGTATTAGTTCAGTCATAGCGGAATGTGTTATTTAAGTTTTTTTGTTTTTCTGTGTCAATAAAGTGTTCATTTTAATTGATCTAAAATATTCAACGCACGGAATATCGTCGTTATGATCGCCATGTACCTACACATACTTGAGCGTTATACTTATACAAGTATCTACTCGTATAAGTATAACGCTCAAGTAATAATAGTAGCTGCTTAAGTAGATTTATTTGTAAGTTATTATTATACTTATACGAGTAGTAGTCGTAATAAATACATAAATATATAACTCAAATAAATAACTTTCAAATAAATCTACTGAAAAGCCAAAAAACCAAAATATCAAAAAAGCTGATCCTTGAGCACATACTCGTAAATGGGTATTTCCATCGTTCCGTGGTTTTATTCTGTAGGTACATTCTACGATCCAGTTGTATTTCTTGTAATATATATTTTTTTATCTACGCTAATAATTTATTGTTCTTACTAAATTCTAAAGAAGATTAAAGTTACTAAGTACTTTTACAATTGTCCAAATATGTAAATATTTGTATACATATAATAGGACATGCGTCTTTATATACTGTATACCTACAACAAGATTCAATAAATCTACCTACTTGCTAGTACTGCACATAAACCAACTAGATTTTTTTAAATACCTACGGCAAGTGCCTTTATTAACTACCACCAAATACATGACTTATATAATCTAAAACCACATGAACTACTACTACACAACAAGCAATTAGATCATCCACAGACCCTTGAAGGTCTAAAGATAATCCATATGTTTAAGTCCACTGCCAGTTGGCAGCGTGCCCAGCATGCTGGCTGCATTGCTACGCTGAATGGCTATGCTTATACGTTGAGCCAAATAAACACCAGCATTTTGGTCACGCGTCGCATCCACAAGACGTTCAGAAAGACTTCATATTTATATTTAGATTATTATCTACAGATCACATAATGTGTACAGATAGGTAACCTAAATGGTCAAGCCAACTGACAGCAGCGTGCTGGTTGTATTACGTCGTTGAATGCCAAAGCCTATGAGAGTAATAGACAATAGTTAGCTACAGAATCTTAACAGATATTATACTATTCATAAACATGTTCAATCTAATTTTTCTTGAGCTTTAGCAGGAATTTAATTTATTTTCAACTAATTTTAAATTTTATGAAAAATATGATTATTAGTATTCATATTTTCAAAATTGCCCACGAAATTACTTTCTATTATGTACAAGCAGGTACCTTTACAAGTTCTTTCATGATCTACGTTGCTTTTAAGAAGAAAATGTTCTATAAAACATTTTCCTGTTGGGTCAAAGCAGGATATTGAAGAGAAGCACTACAACTTTCTTGCAGAAAAATATAATACTTGCTCCTAATCTAATTTCCTTGCGTTTGGAGAAGGTAAGTTGCTTGATGTTTGTGCTTCTTCGATGATTACATTACGTGCACGGTAGACGTATACAAGTACTTATAATTCATCATAATATCACGGATTGTAAAGAACTTTAGATGAATGTTGCTTAGCAATTTGGCAAAGCTAGCTAATATGGCTTGTTATTTCTCTATGGGTGAGACTTATATATTTTGGCTATTGAACTAAACTACATATTTTTTTCAAAATGTTCTATATAAATTGACGATACCATATTACGCAGCAAATTTGTGTAAAAAGCGTATAAGCTATTTAGTCGCATTTTATAAAGCTTCAGTCAATAATTATGTTCTAAAATTATTAGAATTTCTTTCAACTCAGTACAGAAATTAATAATTCGTGCCGAAACGAAACATCACAGCCCTGTATCTTCACAACCCCTTCGCCAATTTTGCTCAAATTGTATTTGCCTAAACCACCTGTCTACAACATTTCATGAATATCAAATCAATGGTACCTGCTTTAAGTTATCGTGTTATGATCGCACTCATCATACAATTTTTCTGACTAAAATGAAGGTTCCGAGAACTAGGTTTCGCATGGTCAATACCTCTAAAAATCGATAAATTCCTCAAAACCATAATACTTATCGACATACATATTTGTAGAAATTAATTTGCATGATTGGGTGACATTTTACAATAAGTGTCGTAACTCCAAGTTACAAATAAATAAATAATAGCTATAATTTTCGAGCAGGAATCCATATAAACAGGCGCAGGGAAATGCTCATATTCTGCTTATTTGCTTGAAGTAATGCGGTTGATGGGCCCTCAATCTTCTCGCGTGCGTGAGTAGTGACTCAATTTTCACAAATTTGTCCGTGTGGAGTGCGGTGATACGGGGTGGATGTTATATTACCTATGCGTACCCAAATGTATGCATGTTTATTTATTTTATGTTTAGTGTCGTAACTCCAAGTTACGACACTTATTATTAAAATTGTACCGCGTATTGAAATCATAAATCTACTTTGGGGATGCCTGCATGAAAATTCACACATCATATAAAATAAATAAACATGCATACATTTGGGTACGCATAGGTAATATAACATCCACCCCGTATCACCGCACTCCACACGGACAAATTTGTGAAAATTGAGTCACTACTCACGCACGCGAGAAGATTGAGGGCCCATCAACCGCATTACTTCAAGCAAATAAGCAGAATATGAGCATTTCCCTGCGCCTGTTTATATGGATTCCTGCTCGAAAATTATAGCTATTATTTATACCCGGGCATATTAATGTATGTTCGCAACTACGGAAGCTTGCGACCTATTAGATACGGGTACGGCCGCGGCCGCGCAAATTCATTTACCCGCAGCCGCAACCCTTCCTGACGCGAACGTTGTTATGGAAAAAATATACCTACTTTCGTGTATTATATCGGAGGAAGTGTTTTGGAGAATATAAAAGGCCTTTTGAACTTTAAATTAAACCATTTGTAAAGCTCTGCCTTCTATAGAAGGATTCAGTGTGGAAGTGTTCGACTTGCTCAAACATTTAAGTTGGTATCGTGTGAAACTTTTTGAAGAATGACACAATAATCAAATAGAGATCTAATTGCAAAGCAATCAATTTAAATCAGTTACGTCATTGGATTTAAATAATACCATCATTAGATCACATACAATAGGCATGATAATAAAAAATATAATTAATCCGTCACATAGATTGACTACTAGTAAATATTAGACAGGTATTTTTTATTTTGTCAATTAAACAAAAACATATGAAAATATAGCCCGCTAAAGTTCCGCGTGACGTTAACTGCAAATGTATATTATATAGACTTTTGACAGAGAAGTGACGTAACGAGCCCCCACTCCCGAACTATGACAAGCTCATGACAAGGTTTATCTTTGTCATTTATTGTTTAATTGACAAAAAAAAATGTTCTTAAAAACATTATCTAACTCACGGACTAATAATACAAAGTAATGATTTTTTTTACCCTGTCACTTACCCTAGTAGTCAATCTATGTGATGCCAATTAAAAATTTCACTTCCATGGTGCGTCCATGCGTAAATACTAAATTCTGGACCAAATTATTAACATTGTGTTTTAGAAAAATGGTGCCCCGAATATTTCAACTTGGCCTGTTGATTTTGCTAACAGTACATTTTCTGGTAAACAAAGTTCTGAAATTTCGATCAAAATTTGACCTTTGATTTTTCATGCATCATTTTATGCTTTATTGGAAAATTTAACGGCGCATTGCCTTCTAAAATTTACTACGTAAACAAAACATTTCCCGGTTTGAGATTAACATGAGTTCGATAATCCTATTGCTTTGTTAAATTAATTTAGCATCCCGATAGTATTGTGTTACCTCGAGTCCGTTTGTTTAACGTTATCTCGTGTTTGCTACATATTCGAGGCGGAACGCGCGCTCGTATGAATGGTGAATCAGAAGTGGATTCGACAGTATTCCCCGCGAAAATTCCCAAACGAGATCAGAATATCAATTGCTCTCCTGCCCAATTTTCCTGTAAATTGCTACGGAATATTGTACGGCGAAATATATAATATTTGCATAACGCCGCACGCGTACACAAAAAAAAAGTAAAGTGAAAGTGAACCCCGTAACAGGTGTCATTGATTTTGTTTGCTTAGTTTTGCAAATGTTTGTGCTTCGTTATTGGCAATTGTGATGAAATATGCCCGTGTGAAACGCGTTGTCTCGCTCGCCAACTGGTGTACTTTGGGATAAAATCTTTATTCGCTATGTGAAACAGCTCGGAAACTTTTTATCCTAGAGATAACTGTTTCATTGTTTTGGAAGCTGTCTTCGGAAGCTTGCTTTATTTGGAACGGAGCATTCCATGTGAATCTTCTTTTATACGCCTTTGATTTGTGCTGTAGAAATAAAAACTACTTGTACAGAAACAAAAGAAGCTCCAGGATAAATTCGATGTTAGATGTTCCAAACTTGGAAATTTCAATTTGGTTCCGCGTGTAATTAGCTCAGTATATTAGGTAACGACCTGCAACTAGCCTAAAGCTCAGTCTAGATAGGTCAGGGATACATAGTAGGTACAGCGCTGTTGGCTTGATACCAATTAAGTATCTGGTAGGATGTGCTGTTTGGTTTACCTACTCAATATGAAGATTACCACTGTGAAGCAATGACTTTATACCTAAAACTCGGTTACATATAGTTTTAAAAGTAAGTTAACTCACTTATATTTTGTACTTACATTACCATTCTATCACATTCATCGTAGTTTCAGTTATAAAAAGATTAATCAACGTTTGCGAGTCACACTCGCGCACGTAGTGTTCCGCACCGTATGGAAGCCCCCCTTTATATATTTAATTTTAAATTATTAATTATTTATTAAAGGACCTAATATTCCACTTAATATTTCAAGCATCTTCCTGTTGCCGTTATTGATAACGAGGAAAAATATCACGTTACTTGTTTAGGAATCCCTTAAACCTTAGTTTTATTATAATTTGTTTGTTTACTTTTAAAGTGCATGTATAAATAAATTTTCTGTGAATATTTCAAGCATCGACCTGGCACCCATATTAATAACGAGCGAAAAACGTCTAAAAAATTAGGTTTGTTGTTTGTCGTAAAAAGTATTTGAGGGGGACCTCAAATACATATTTTTTTCTCTATTTTTAGTATTTGTTGTTATAGCGGCAACTAAAATACATGCGAGTACCCTCTTCTTTTTACCCTTTGGGTACGGAACCCTAAAAACGATATACTTAAGTACCTATACAGTAGGTATACATCTAAAAATATCGTTAATGTACTCACACTAGTAAATCGATCGACATGTCTCATTGAAGCTGTACTGGGAAACTGTGTTACAGCTGCTTATATAGGTAAAATATATCTAGACACCATGATAGAGCTCATAAATGATAAACTAATTTATACCCAGCCTAGTACCATTTCACAGCCGACACGAACAAACATTGCTCTAATTATTATGACAGAATGTGCACATGTCGTATGGTTGGTTCTGTTTTGAATATTTACTTTACTGTCCCTTTTGAGTTCATTCTCATAAAATTATTTTACGCAAAATGGTACAGCAGAGTTTGGATTCTATTGCACTTATTCTCATACTCATTATTCCGACGTCTCAACCAAGTTGCATCGGCTGTGGTCACGGGCTGACTTATGAGCATAGTTTAAAATAGCGTACTTAATAAGGTCTGAGAAACATCACGCTTCAGTGACATCATTGTTCAAAGAGATACGACGTGTTTTTAAAGGTAATGTCTAATTTCTCAACGTTTCAACTTCAGTTTTATTTTTATTAAATATAAACTTAGGTAGTAAAATTTTATTAAGTATATCACTACATACCCCTAGTATAAAACAAAGTCGCTTCCCGCTGCCCCATGTATGCTTATATCTTTAAAACTACAAAACGGATTTTAATGCGGTTTTTTTAAATAGATAGAGTTATTCAACAGGAAGGTTTACATGTAAAATAATACACCTGTGCGAAGCCGGGGCGGGTCGCTTGTTCTTAATAAAAAGGGTGTTGGAAACTCCCAAGATTGTACTTTAAATCTGTATTTCTGTATTTTGAGTTAAACTCCATTAAATAACAACATTAAATATGGACACACGTAGTATTCAAATAGGGTCAACCCTAATTTAATATCTACTTAAAATTTAATACAAGTTTTAATAACAGAAATAAATTTCCTAAACTTTTCAACTCGAACACAAATCGCTCTATTCAATTTATATTCAATTCAATTTAATTTTTTAATTTTTATTCAATTTAGAATGTATTTTCTGACGACTGGTGACTGCCCTCTGGCAGTGAAATGAGCTAGAGAACATAAAGCCGTCCCGGCCGCCGGCAGTCGGCCCCGGCAGAAAACACCCGGTGTTAATTGTATTTCCGGACTCTTCGCTTCGCGACCTACTGGACTTATTCCGGATCCGGGTTATGCAATTGATTGAAATTTAACCGCAATTAACTTTATTCTGGAAAGTTCTGAGCATCGAGTTAAGCTTAGCTGATTAGTCTTAACTCAATTCGGCCTTCCATTTCAACTTCATTGCATTTTGAACAGCGTTTATTGACTTAACGCGAAAGGGGTTAGGTAAATAATATCAAAGGAGGTAAATTTTCTGTCGTTTCTATTTTATTGGCAGTTAAAATAATGATCCAAATGAATTAGAGATTATTTTTAATTGGGTATATATCAGCACTTGAGTTAGTGCCACATTTACTGTTATTAGTTTTTATAGCTGTTAAATCACGTAATTAAATATTTTGAACAGGATTAATTATTCAATTTATTCCGGATCCAGATGAATCGGCTGAATTTAAGAACTAATAAAGCGCATTTATTTGCTATATTTTTTTTTATTAATAGTCTCTTCCTATTAGTTGGGTATATTTAGAATTGGTATTGATGGTCTATGGGCTGCTACACGATTTTACAAAGGGTGCAATTCTAATTCTTCTTCGGAAGCTTAACTAAAGTCATTATTACTAAGTATTGATTCAAATAATAATAATAAATAATAAAATGTCGATGATTCAAATATGATAGCTAATGCAAGAAATGCATGTGATTAATTAAAATATTGAAACAATTTTTGTAGTGATTCTACACTTACATTTCAAAACTTGTGATAAATTTGATTGATTCAAATTTTTTTGTGACTGTAGAATTTGAAAATGCTTAATACATACATGGTTGAGTAATGTTAAGTGAATTAATAAGATTAGTATTAAGATGAATGTTAAGTATTTCAGCAAACTATTATAACTATCTTAATTATGACACAATCAGCGAGAGCACCTACTGACGATAGTGCAGTCATTCTCATGCGACCATGTCGTGGGATCTGTATTCTAAATACAAATAATCGGCCAAGTACGTGTGGGATTCGCGCACGAAGGGTTCCGTACTGTATGGGAGCCCCCCTTAAACATTTATTTTATTTTAATTATTATTGAAGTGAATATACAACTAAATATTCTGCGAAAATTTCAAGTACCTGCTACCATTATTAATATAGAGCGAAAAACGGCGAAAATCAGGTTTGTTGCATAGGAGCCCCCCTTAATTATTAATTTTATTCTGTTTTTAGTTTTATAGCGGCAAAAGAAAAACATTATCTGTGAAAATTTCAGCTTTCTAGCTATAACGGTTCATGAGATACAGCCTGGAGACGGACGGACAGACAGACGGACAGCGGAGTCTTAGTAATAGGGTCCCGCTTTAACCCTTTGGGTACGGAACCCTAAAAACCGCGACACTCGAAGTGACTAGAACAGCACAATGGACAGGCGACCAAGTAGCGATCGTCTGTCGGCTTTATCGTTGTGCCTGCGCAAACTAGGCATTTTGTGACCGCGTCTACTTGCCGTGGCACGCTGCTGCAAACAAGAAAATAAAAAATAAAAAAACCTTGCGTCGTTCGGATATACCGAAATTGCGTTTATTTATTATGGCATATGCAGATAATTGCGCCCGTACATAACATTTATCAATTGCGAGGCGTGATTAACGTATGGGTTAGCTGATTTTGTTCTCGAATTGCGGGTTGGCCTCATAGTAAAACTTGTTCATAATGATGGTCTGAATCACCTCCTTTCAACTTAGTACACCAGTTCTGGATAACCGTGTATAATAAAATGGATCAATTAGGCGTTTTGTCGCCGAGTCTAGCTTACAAATTGCATATTTGCGCTGATCAGGCTTCATCGTGTATGCTTGATACCTATTCACTTGTCAGATATGAAGCGCAGTTCATTTGTCATCGAGTTGAAGTGCAGTGTGTGTAGATGTAGATAATTGTGTAACAGCCACAGAGCTAATACAACCAGAGAGATAGCACTGTTGTCACTTGAAGCAAGTCTCAACCACATCTAAGTACATATACATTTTTACAATACATTTTGTATGGAAAATCTTGCCCAGAGCTGTCAAAACTGTCAAATATGAGTTGGAATTTAACATTTAACACTATCGGGAGAAAAACACGGCAACAGCCACTTAATGGAGATATTTTTCATCTCTTACTGACTCATGCCATATTAAGTCAATGCATCTCTTTTAGATTTTCGGGATCGACCACATTCCTCTGGTTGTAATAGCTCTGTGGTAACAGCAGTATCGCAGCGCAGTATACTTAGTAGCAGTTGCGATGATCTGTACTCGTATTAACAACTGTAGCAATATTTTGCTCGTTGTTAGTTGATCTTTTCAGTCTAACTCTTATACTAGGTGTCTGGGTTCGAACAGCTTCTCTTAAGCATAACTATAAAATGAACAATATTTGCTACAGGACCAACCTTGAAATCACGAAAAAAATACCTATCCTGAACATTGTAGACAGTACTGTATCAGCTTTTGTAATAGTCCACTGTAGGACGTAAGCCTACCCACGAAGGGCGATTGGGCCATTTCCACCACGCTGGCCCAGTGCGGGTTAGTGGATTCACATACGATTTCACACATTGCCGGTTGCCTGACGATGTTTTCCTTCACCGAAAAGCCAGTGGTGTAAAATTCCGTACATGAATTCCAAAGATCTCATTGCTACGGGACCGGCATTTGAACCAACGACCTCACTACCTCTAGACCACCACGGCTGTCATTCAGCATTGTAGATGGTAAAAAAAATATATATTAAACTTTTTGTTTAAATTTTTTTATTTAAAAAATAATACGAATCTGGGGTTGGTCCCATAATAGGTTGACCTTTAGGAGATTGGACGTGTGTTGTTAGACTGTATTTATTGTAGTCTTTACACATTATTTTTATTGCTCTGCAATAATCATTTTATTATATATTTTTTTTACCATCTACAATAAAAACATCAAAATAAAATAATAATTTCGTTCCAAAAATTAAGGTGATTTTGTTATTTTTATTAATTAAATTATTAAAAATAACAAAATTTTAATTGATAACAATTCATTTGAACTAATCAACTAGTTACTTTTAAATAAATACCACCAATATGGCAAAGAACTTTAGACAATATACTTAATCTTAATCTTCTATAACGTTATTCATAGTTAGTTTAATGGCTTCTAGTCATAAAATATAGTAATGGATGCTTTAGACTCTGCACTCTATATTTATAGCAAAATTATGATAGCGATAAAGCATTATTTATTCTAGTTATCATATTTCACAGTTTTATGTTGCAATACAGGAATATTCTACTCCTAACTCACGATATTTCAACATTTTCATGATTTTTTCCCATTTTCTTAACTAAACCAGATTCAGAAGCAGATAAAAAACTATAGGAAACTTAGCAAAATAATAAATGAGAGAAATAATCCGAACGCACTATTAAATGAACTTATTTCAGTAAGAAGCTGGTTATTTCGCGAACGTATCAACTATACGTATATTATTTACGTAGTGCTACGTATATTTACGGTACTATATCGTATATCTATATATTTACGGTATTGTATGTACCTATATCGTACATGTATAAACATGCGTTATACATACGTATATGTATATTCCATTATCTACAGCAATAAAAGTTTATAAATCAATGTTATTAAAGTAGGAAGTTGGAAGACCTACCGCCGAAATTAAATCCAAAAGTAGGTCATCAATTATAATTTCAACAAAGTCAAAGTTCCAATCAGTCAGATGCAAGGAAGATGCCCCCCCTCCCAGTGTAATCCGACGCTTCATCAATTTATGCGCTTGACAGCTACAAGGAGAAATAATGTATGATGGTAAAGTTTGTGAACTGATTCCGGCAGCTCTGTCCGTTTCCCGAATGTACATAATTTAATAGAAGTCATACCTTCGCAGAGAGGAAGACTGCGGGAGCTTGTTGGGTTCAAGGAAACGGGCGAATGTAAGATCTTTGCTTCAACAAGACGATTTTGCTTTCGTCAGTCTGGATGTTGATTTTTGTCTATAGGTCGCATTTTTCAACAAATCTCGACGAAACCTATTAATATTCATTTAAAGAAATGTGTCGCGAGGTCTACTGTTCGTAGAACTACTAGTTGCAAATGCTACAAGTGATTACTTACTATAAATAACCATGCATTGACGTTTGTGATCGATACATCTATTTTACGTCAGATCCTTTTTACCCGATTGCTAAGGAAGCTATTGTTTTTCTGGCGTCTCTTGTATGTTTGTTTGTAAATTTCTTTAATCCCACGTATCTTCCAAACAGCTGGATAGATTTTAACAATTAAGGTATCGTTAGTTTCTTCTCTAAAGTTTATCTCTCTCTCTCTCTCTCTTCAAGTGTCCTTAAATAGGCATTGAAAACAAAAATATACAAAATGGCGGTACCAAATTGTAAGTAGTTCAATTTTTATTTTTAACCAAACCTATGGATTAGGATATAAAAATAATGGGAACTAAAATGAAATTATAAAAATATACATGTGTCATGTATTTAAATTTTACTTGTAGGTATCTCATAGTTACAGCCATTTTAATACTCATACTCATACTCTTTATTGATAACAACTAGTTACAAGTAATTACACATACTAACATATTTCAGCTAACACTATCCAATAAAAAAAAAAAACAATAAAAAATTCGTTCAAAAAAAAATTCAAACAAAAAATTAATTTTTCGGTCTTGTCTAAGTTGCCTGTCTGTTGATTTTTTGTAGTGTGCAATGGATAATCTTTTTTCCACATCGGTTTTGATAGCAAGTCTACGATCTTCTCCATTTCACAAATCATAAAACGCAGCCTACGTACCTACCGACGTGTAACTCTCACGAGTTTTGCGAATGTGCTGCTTTGTAAAGGTGCCTCCGCGTATGATTTAATAACATTGTTGAGACAAGCAACTGTCTCGCGAGCAGAGAAGTTTGCCATTATTTTATACTTAATGCTCTCGGGTGCATGAGAACCGGGGAGGTAAGCATCTACCTTTGTTTATGGTTGTAATAGTGGAAATATAACGAAGGAAGTATTTTTACCTTTCCTTGTTTTTTGCCAATATTGTTATCGTGCGACTATTTATTGAGGACCTGATTTATTTGAGTTTTGGAAGCAATCACAAACGTTTTCCTACTTGTGCTGTATACATACAAAAATACTATCGAAAATATACCATGTTTTTTCCTTTGGATATTATAGGAAGATTTCATTTCCATTGCCTCAGGTCCACCCAAATGAAACATTGTTTGCATGCAACCTTTGTTTGTCAATTGTACAATATTGAAAAAAGAATATGCATGAAAATTTTTGTCCACGGATATGAATTTGCAATATGTAATGTATGCTTGTCAGTAGGCAGAAATTCATCATCGTTATCGACACTCCACAGCGACTATTTCCACTACACTACAGGGTACAACAGTTATGATTATATTATCTCAGACACAAAGGTCTCAGAAGATTATTGTTTTTGTATGAGCAAGTGCTTAAGTTAACTACATTAAGACATATTTACCTGCAATAGTACCGTACCATCACCATGTAGTGAATTAACATCCTAGACGCCGATTCCGTAATTTTTGTATGATTTTGTAAATTACGTTACCTACGAGTACGAGTACGTTATGGGATACCTATGCGATGGTACTCAATATGTCAAAATTAACAGCGTTCATTGATAATAATAATTTCAAACTGATTTCATTTCTTAATCTTTCACGTAATAAGTACAGTAAAATCAGAACGGTATTTATGAAGCAATTTCGTTCCAAGATCCAAAAAAACCTACCTACTTAAAACAAATCTGACAAAAAATTTAAATTATTAAGTAAACGTAAATCTGTCAGTGTGCTATCGTTCCGTGCAATCCTCCATGAATAGGTACTCAAGGTTCTAAAACGATAAAAATCAACGATCATTATAAATAATAACCGATGGCATGAATCGTGAAAAAACTCGATAGTATGAAGGGCCCGTGACGCAGCGTTTTTCACCGCGTAGGCCATCGAAAACAGCCATATATCATGTTGAAACCGCCCGGTGACATTTATTAAAACTCCTTACCAGTTTGATTGCAGCCATTTTGAAGCGTACCTACGACGTGTTGTCGGGGCAAAAAAAAACAATCAAAGAGGAGAGGGGAAAAAAGTTTCGTTTTTTCTGCTTTCATTTTATATGAAGGATCGCTGTCAGATTTTTTTTTTATTGATGTAATAGGTATGGTAACTAAAAAAATATAATCAGTCCGTCAGATAGACTATCACAAAATATTAGACACTTATTGTTTCTTGTCAATTAATCGAAAATTGATGAAGATATAGCCCGCAAAGTTCCGCGTGATGTCACAAGTGTAAGACTTCTGTAAGAGAGGTGACGTCACGACCCCCACTCCCAAACTTTGACAAGGTTTATCTTTGTCATTTAATTTTGTTGGTTGATTGAAAAAAGAAAAAATACGGGTCCAATATTTTTTGATAATCTTACTCACGGACTAATTATATTATTGACTTTTTTACCCAGTCATCATGCCTATTGTAGGTATCGTTATCGTTATGTCAGCCGCAAGACTTATACTGTTGTCCCAATGAGCATCCGCCGTTTTTTTTTGGAAATCAAAATCGGATTCTTTATGATGTACCTATTATCTAAATCAGATCAATCCGATACCTTGTTATTAGTGCCTGAGTTCGTATCATGTACTTACTTATTAATCAGTCTAAAAAGCAGCTTGATAAGATAAAAATAAGATCTAAGTAATAGTTAAAATCTCAAATTTTATTAGGCATCAAAATTCTCCTGGAATCCCATAAGATAGGATTCAATGTCATACTCAATTAGGCTTAAAAGGTTTCCGATAATAATAAATTCGATCCACCTTGAGTCTAGTTTACACGCACCTATAATGTTAAATTGCTGAATCCGTCTCTATCCAAAGTTATAGGTTTTTACTTCACGTTGTAGTCTGAAAGCGAACTAAAGTTACCATAGCGTAAAAATATCCCAGTAGGTAGCTGTAGTGCTCCAGTATTCATGTCTTGCGTTTTTTCAAAGGACTACTCGTATCAAATGCAACTAGCAAGATATTTCAGGATTAAAAAATACAATCTTACCTCGGTTTACTTGCAGGTGCATAAAATTTTTTTACTACACCTTGGAAAAAAATATGGTGAATTATAAAAGGTGATTTTTCTTTATCATTTATGTATCCCACAAAATCTATGGTGCTGGCCACTATGGCCGACGTTTGCGCTATGGTAAAAACAAATACCTAATACAATGCTCAACGCATAAGCAATAAGCATTGCCATTCAGCGTGGCAATGCAGCCAGCATGCTGGGCACGCTGCCAACTGGCAGTGGGCTTGAGCATTTGGATTACCTTTAGACCTTCAAAGGTCTGAGGATGATCCAATGCTTTTTACCTTAAAGTTCTGTTTGTAGCCAGTTGCATAAAAGAGCGATACTTATAAGCACACCTGATCCCCGCTTAATTATAAATCCTCACAATCGGCATTGTTCTATACAGGGTCATAGGTATTAAACGCAAAATCTTTTATTTTATTTTATTAATAAACTTCACCAACACTTTGCACACCAACACAACACACGAAAGACAAGAACAAACAACTGCCAAGTGGCACAGCAATTAGGTACAGTTGAAGACAACTTGTCTTGAGTATATATGTTACAGCCAAAGTAATAAATCTGGATATTATATATGTTACAGCCAAAGTAATAAATCTGGATATTATACATAATGACTGGTCATTATGTATAATATCTACTCAATTTAGATAAAGTGATAATTGACACAAAATTAATCACATTAACTAGCTATTTTATATAATATCTTCGAAGACTTGGATAATGTAATAAAACAAACTCGTAATAAGGACAGATTGTCTCTGGCGCTTCGCCGGCCGCTGCCGCGGCACGCTCGCTTCGCTCGCTCGGCTCGCGCGTTGTTGTCACTGTTCAAACCTAACCTAACCTAGTAATAGTTTTCCTTGGACTCTTGATCTGCCTACTAGGTTAGGTTAGGTTTGAACAGTGACAACAACGCGCGAGCCGAGCGAGCGAAGCGAGCGTGCCGCGGCAGCGGCCGGCGAAGCGCCAGAGACAATCTGTCCTTATTACGAGTTTGTTTTATTACATTATCCAAGTCTTCTAAGATATTATATAAAATAGCTAGTTAATGTGATTAATTTTGTGTCAATTATCACTTTATCTAAATTGAGTAGATATTATACATAATGACCAGTCATTATGTATAATAACTATTTAATCACTATGACTGTAACATATATACTGTCTAGCCATTATATATAATATCTACTCAATTTAGATAAAGTGATAATTGACACAAAATTAATCACATTAACTAGCTATTTTATATAATATCTTCGAAGACTTGGATAATGTAATAACACAAACTCGTAATAAGGACAGATTGTCTCTGGCGCTTCGCCGGCCGCTGCCGCGGCACGCTCGCTTCGCTCGCTCGGCTCGCGCGTTGTTGTCACTGTTCAAACCTAACCTAACCTAGTTATAGTTTTCCTTGGACTCTTGATCTGCCTACTAGGTTAGGTTAGGTTTGAACAGTGACAACAACGCGCGAGCCGAGCGAGCGAAGCGAGCGTGCCGCGGCAGCGGCCGGCGAAGCGCCAGAGACAATCTGTCCTTATTACGAGTTTGTTTTATTACATTATCCAAGTCTTCGAAGATATTATATAAAATAGCTAGTTGATGTGATTAATTTTGTGTCAATTATCACTTTATCTAAATTGAGTAGATATTATCCATAATGACCAGTCATTATGTATAATAACTATTTAATCACTATGACTGTAACATATACATACATCAATACAATTTAATAATACAATAGAATACAAATGATTAATTTACATTTACAAAATTAAAGATTTTTTTGAAAAATATTAAGAGGACAAAATTTATATTCTAATAAGAGAACAGAATTTAAATTCTAATCAAATATAACAAACAAAATTGAAGTTATATATTTTTTACAATATTCATTACTTTACCTTTATTTGGATACAAAAATATTACTAATTTTCAATATAAAAACCGCCGCAATATAACCAGGTAATCAGATTTCAGAAAGTACCAGTCCAATTTTAAATGCATGAATATTGCCCGAAAAGACATCAATTTCATGCTGTCTTTTCGAACCACACTCAATGTTGATATCAACTTTTAAGGGTAGGTCTAGTACATCTAGACAAACAAATCAAATTTTGTACTACGAATTTTGAAAATTCCCAAAAAAACGCTTTTCCATACATTTTGCCGCGCGCTGACGAACTTTTTGTATGAATAATTATCTTTTGCAATAAATAGCACGACCGACTTCACCCGTGTACAGAATTCGCGAATATTTCTCACGGATTTGATTTAATTTCATCGAAGTAGCATTTTTCACATTCTTGTAGATTTATCAAAAATGGCTCAGCTGATTTCAATAAAATTCTTTCTGCGTTCTAATAAAAAAAAATAATTATTGAAATAAGACAACTATGAAAAATTTTATGCGTGGTTATAAATAAAAAAAAAACGCGTCGAATTGAGTACCTTCTCCGGTTCGTCGGTCAAAAAGCTGTTCTTCGTGATTTTCCAAAAGTCTTAGGACAAAAGTTGTTTGTCTAGTCTTGTTTGTCGGGTCTAGTACATCTAGACTCTAGATGTACTAGACCCGCCCTAAAAAGGTTTTGCGTTTAATACCTAGGACCCTGTATGAAACGACTTCGTTGGACGACTATGTGAATTCCTCCACTGTGTATTAAGTGTGTACAACTAGCAAATAATCTGTGGGTGTTTCCGAACACTGGTTAATTTTACGAGTTCCAATAAAACGAGTTGTTGCCGAGAAATTATCTGTTCAGAGGACAATTTATGCTTCTACAATTAAACGGCTCTAGATCTTCTTAAATTGCTGGCACTGCGTAATTGTATTCTCTCCTTAATAAGGAGTACCGTCTTACCTCGTAAATATAAAGCGCTTAATCTCGTTTAATTTTCTTGTTTACGAAGATTTCCAGACGTTCGGTCTTTGTGACTTTATAGACTAGACTTTGAAACTATAGTTTTTTAGCAGAGTGGGTGACTTGTTTACAGAAGTGCTTATTTTTATCTAAGTGATTTTTTTCAGTTTGGATGATAACCACGGTAATTGGCTATGAATCCCATACCAAATTTGACTAAAATTACTATATAAAGTTTGATACTAAATTAAGTACTTAGGTAGCGAGTTCAGCAATAAACTTAATAAAATTGTACAACAATTTATTCATCAAAACTAAAAGGTTACCTTTACTTGTTACTACGTCGTTCAAAATTTATTGTATACCTAATTATGAGCTTAAACAAAAAATATGGTACTTAGAGAAAAACTAAATATCAACTTATAAATACAGATTTTAGCATGTACTAAAAACGAAAAACCTCAGGGAATTTTAGTAATTTGCCAACTCCGTGAAAATGGAGTGTAAAATTGTTTTCAGAACCTAAACCGCGCTCTAATATTTGATAAGCGCACCTCATAGTTGTTCGGATACTGGTGGACTGTGCTGGAATAATGAAACATAAAACAAAAAAAACATAACACGTAGAACTTTCACTAATAAATTCAGATATCAGCTTGTACTGTATAGGAATGTGTCTTTTGGACGTTGGAATATAAATGTATCAAAATAATTTACTGATGAAACTACGGTGAAAATAAGATGCAGCTGTTCTATTGAACAAGTTATTTATTTGACCTGTGACGATGTGTAAGGAACTGCTGATTTATTAATGTCGATTTCACTTTTAGTTCTATAGTAAAAGTTATAATGTGATAATCGTCCAAACAATTTTCCTCGAAAAGGCAGGAAACCGTATGTTACAATACTGTAAAACGCTGCTCTTATGTGCAGCTCAACCCAACAAATAGTCACACACTTGATAATCGCCCACCCACTATATTTTTCTCCTAGTATATTATTATCCAAATAATTGATACAATCTCTATTTATTTGAGGCGTGTTATTCTTACGTATACTAGAATTTTTCAGAGGATTTCAGTAATTTCATAACTTCATAAAAATTAAGTGTGACATTGTGAGCAAGACTTTCCGCTCTAATATTTGATAAGCGCACCTCATAGTTCGGAGTGTCCACTGGTGATTTATTATTCAGGTTGGGCTGTTCCAGTATCTGAAACGTCAGGGGACAAAGATGAAGCGTGTTTCGTTCCAACGAATATTCAGTACTCGGTTGTTGGCGAGGCAATCTGTCTGTGTAACAGAGTGACGGGACGCACTGCTTCCTGTGCCGTACGTATTTACCTATTTATAGTATATACCTATCTACATATCAGCATTGTAATGTGCGGTATAAATGGTAGGTATTATGGGTCGTGGTTGTTTTTAGGGTTCCGTACTCAAAGGGTAAAAACGGGACCCTATTACTAAGACTCCGCTGTACGTCCGTCTGTCTGTCTGTCACCAGGCTGTATCTCATGAACCGTTATAACTAGAAAGCTGTTTTTTTTTCAGATGATGTATTTCTGTTGCCGCTATAACATAACAACAAACTAAAATAAAAACAGAATAATAATAATATTTGAGGCCCCCCTACAGAGAAATAAAAATTTGAACATTTTCACTATAGGAAAAAAAGCACCAATAGCTCTTAGCACAATTCGGAGTTCGAACTCGATGCAGGTGGTCTCGGGTTCGATTCCCGGGCAAGCAGATACTTGGGTAGAGATTTTATATATCTATTCTAGGTTTGTGTTTAGGTTTTAGCATCAACTTGGCTGCTTGGCATCAAATTGGTTTTTTTTTTACCTTGATGGGTTTTCCTTAGTAAAAAAGTATGTGTTTTTTAGCACTTCCTGCACAGAAAATCTTACCGGGAAGCATTATTTGCGTGTAAGTATTATAACACAAAATGTGACGGTAAATAAGATAAAAATGCTTATTTTTCTTTACACAGATAGGTAGAAGATATAATAAATAAAGAATGTTTTAACAACACAGATTACTTGCAACTTTGTAAGTAAACAAAATCTACAATCAATTTTCACGTAATTTCTTTCACTCCAACACCGAGGCGTCGTTGACCTCGCTCAAGGAAAAAACACAAAAACATTGCCATAATGAAGTGAAATCGAAAAATAAACGTGGGGCTAATGAGGATGTTTTCGTTCCAAGGGCCAATTATTTCAGAGAAAAATTCCACAATTATTGTTTAATTACACATTAACGACAATTTTGTCATTATTATCTATTGGACTGTATCTACGTCTGAGAAATATCAATTAGCAGACGTTCATCAGTATTCTCGTGATATTTTACTAGCTCGCCGCATCTAGTAAGAGCTCACATGTCACGTCTTCGTTCTAAGAGATCATTTCTTACTACTCAGTTTAGTAAGAGATCAGCAGGGCAATTTTGTTAACAGATCTCGTTGCTGAGGTGAGGCGTTCTTGAGCTTCTCTCGTTTTTTTGACAGCTTTGAGCCATTAAAACTGTCAGAAAAGCGAAAGGGGTTCGGGAGCGTATCACTTCGGTGACGAGATAGGTTGACAGAATTGCCCCGCAGGTCTTAAGAATTCTTCACGGGCAAATGCACAAAACACCCCATGCGGAACGTCAGTGCAGGGCTTATCCACTTCGACCACATCGAATAAGAATAAGAATCGTCTCTACATTTTTACCTAACTAAAAATTGGTTGTCTGTAAACTCAGTTTACAGACGATAATTATACGTGATAACGTCATAAGAAAACATTGTTGAATCAACAAATGAAACAAGCCGAACTCTTCGGTCGTGTCTCTCTATTGCAAATTCCGCGCTCACGCTTGCACGCTCTGCTCAGGCGGAACATGACAGTTTTTCGTGCGTGCATCGATTTATAAGACATTATCACGTCAAAAACACAAAAATATACCCCACACCATGAAGTTTGCGATTGTGATATTATCAAAAGTGGCACATCAACTTGAGTCCCTCGTAAGCTAAATTGTATTTAAAACCTAATGTTTTTAATATAAGTAGTTCACAACATTAAACTTGCCAAGATTCACTTTCTCGGAAAACTTGTACGATGCTTAAAAGTTTGCCGGAGAAAATAACTTTAAGTACTTAAGCGACTTTCCGGTGTTCCGATTACTTTTCTTATGCAGGGATTATGTTACTCGCGCTACATCACTTTATACAGGGTTACCTAATCAATAAGCATCCTTTTAGGGGCTTATTCTGTACATCAAAACTAACAACTTTTGTTCTGCGACTTTTGTCAAAACTAAAAAAAAAACATCTGTTCCATAGAAAAAAAATCGTTCACCCGCAACCAAATGTATGGAATAGACGATTTTTTTGAGTCTCGGCAAAGTCGCTGTACAAAAGTTGTTGGTTTTGATAAATAGAATAAGCCCCTAAAAGCATGCTAATTGATTAGAAATAACCCTGTATGCTACAAATATTAACACTATTAGCACTATATGAGTTTAAACGATGCCATTGATATGGGATATGGAAAATAAATAGAAATACTTTGAAAAGAAAAAAATCTGAGACAAAATTATCATTTTTAATTTTTTGTACGTGTCATTATTATATCTCAATACATAAACATTATATTTCTACCAAACAAAACACTAGAACCTGAAATATTCACTTTTCTTCGATACACACTTTTCGAGGTTATAGAACAAAATTACGAAAATTGGCGACGAGCCCTTAATTCTTAGATAAAATTGATTAAGCCGATTCCCTCCGATTGGACAGAACCCTTATTCAATTTAAATTTCGGTTACAAGTGAATTGGAATCTCTTTTGTAGTGCGTTGGAAAGCAAATTGAATTTCATCAAATACGTTCCAACCTGAGTGAAAGAACGAATTCTACGTTAAACTGTTAGTTTTCTCTGATAAAAGTGGAGGTAGACTTGAGAATTTACTAGGAACGAGTTACATTGTTACATAACTAACTTGCCAACACTCGATGTGTATTTATGCGATACGAATGTAAAGTGATATAGTAATATAAAGTGGTATGTACAGCATACGACAGCGTTAGCTATGGTGGTTTAGTGGTAATGACACCCGCCTTCCAATCGTGAGTTCGTGGGTTTAAATCCCGGTCCCGTACCAATGAGTTCCTTGGAATTTATGTATAACCTTTGTGAGTAGGCCTACGTCCTGAAAAGGCTGGTACAGTACAGTACGCCAGCGTAGCATCCAACGTTGTAAAATAATGATATACACGGTGATAGCCGCTTAAGTCAGTAAGCACTAGTGCCACGAATCAGCGCAGTCCTGGCTATGACAGCGCTGGCATGCTACCTACCTAAATATAATCCTACCGCTTCCCCGGCGCCCGCACCCGTGTCAGTCTCCTTTGTCGTCTCCCCCGGCGCCCCTGTACCGCGCAGGCGAGGACTAAGTTAAGCGGCAGGATTATAGTTAACAAGCTCTCTAAACAGTTCTCCACGCAGCCGGTCCAGCTGATTGATTCGAAGTTAGCGCTGTCATGTCAATTCTGATGCCACCATTAGTACATCCACGGATGCCACCGATTATCAGTGGTGACTTTGTATAGTATTGGCGAGCATTATTAGAGCGCATGATTGAACGCTAGAATGGCCGAAAAAATTCAACGTTCCTGCCGAATATTGGATCTCTTTTGTGAACTGTTCAACGTATCTAAAACTCCCGAATGAAATGTTCTAATGACTTTGCTACAAGATAAGATTATTTTATTGATATTAATAGAACCTAATACAACAACAAAAACAAATACAACATTTTAACATTTTTTTACATTTTTACTAATAATAATACAAGAGACAGAAATACAGTGATATCTAAAATTTTTGCACAAAACAATATTTAATTCATTAACAAACTACTAGAGAAAAATTTATATTGCAAAATCAAATATTTTATGAAATCAAATAGTTACAAATTAACGCAAGCTGTTAAGTAAAGAGGCGTACAATTTATAATAGATTGATTAAAATTAATAATCAATGTAAAAAAGCAAATGCTTAGGTCTATTTCTAAGCTTTTTGGCGAAGGCCGATAATTTAAACTACGTACAATGTTAGCAAGAAAAATATCGTGGAAAGCTCCGCTGAAATCTGCAGCACACGGTTTGACAAAAACGCTGTGCTACGTGCCCATAAGTCATGGTAAATGGTGAGATGTCGCCCGACCACTTAAGCTAGAGCTGCCGCGGCAGGAAGATTTATAGCACCTACGTGTAGATACAGTTTATAAATCAACCGTTTCTTAAATTTTGTATAAACGTTAGGTTATATTTTTATACTACACCTGCTCGGAAAGTACCTTGATACTTTATCAAATTTACGGTAGAAAGTACGTCATTGCATATCGAACAAATATGCGGGGAGAAAACGCATCTGAGCGGGAGAGAAAAGTGTATGAAAATCCATTTCTTACGTGGTTTTTCTTTATTAATTTTGGGTAAGACTATGCGCTGGTAACCTAAATAACAAAAGCCAAAAAGTTTTTACAGTGAGTTTTTATCTCCAAGTTCGCAAAATGACACTGGCCACTAGCTGTGTGTTGGATGGTGTCAAACAATTTGAAAAAAAGAACATGTGAAAATTGCAGACGCCATTGACGCCATTTTCAAGTGTTACATTAAGCTTCACTAACTGCAACAATTTCAATATAAATTTCAATTAGTAAAGATTTAGATTTTTATTTTCCTCGTAGGTGTAGTATAAAGCACTATGTATCACTCGAGAGAAAGTGCGATTCCCGATCTCGGGTGTTTTAAAGCCCTAGCCTACGGCTCGGGCTTCAAACGACACCCTCGACGGTAATCGGTCACTTTCTCCTCTCGGTGAACAATGTACTAAAGAATACTGCCTCGGCATCTGCTGGCTATGGATGATTTAATTAAAACATCAAAGGAATCTTACAGCTTCAGGGTCAGGGTCTTACAGCTTTTGGATGATTCGATTTGAAGAAAATACATCGCACCAATAATGCTCTAAGTAGTTTTATTTCTTTTTTTTTCGTCAACTTATTAAGAGTAAACAAGTTTTTTTTTGCGGTAACGTGTAACAGTGTGCGGGTAACGTAACCAGCAACGGGTAATTCTTTTTTAACGCAAATAGTATACTAATATCTGCGTTGGCGTTTTGAGCGTAAGTAATCTCAGACAATCCAATCGCCCATCCAAAAAGCCAGAATTCTTCCATATACACTTTATACTCCAAAAAACTTCATTAAACTGCGTCGTAAATAGCAGCACTATCGTAAGTTCAATTTTAACGTTAATTAAGGTAGGCGGTGGCTATAAAGTAACAGCGCCCGAGCTGCGGAGGCCAGACTCGGTGACGCAAATATACCAATAACCGTAATATACGTTCCAACTTTACCACCTCCGTGGAGTTTAATGGGTCAACGGGTCCAACATGCGACGGATTTGATTAAAAATCCATAGAAAACGCAAAAATGCTCGTCTCCGATATTAAGTCGGATTTTTTTTCGCGGAAAGGTTCACGCATTAATATTTCTTCCTTCTTTCAGAAAGCCGCTTTGCCAAATAAAGTATTTGTTTCCCAGGAGACAAAACTGGGTTCGGTAGGGGTATAATATGCATAGAGGAGTATATAAATATAATGTAGAAACCGCATAAAATCAGGTCGTTAGTAATTGCCCGTATTCCGCGGGGAGTTCGCTCGTTCTGTACACATGCGGGTAATAGGAGAAAGTATCAGTTATTTTTTTTTGCTCATTGCTCTGTGGCAGACAAAAGACGTGCGGATCAGGGTCCTTTGTCGTCTAACGAGCTGATGAGGTCGGCTGCTCCGGCTCCTCGTCTGTTATTTCCTGTCATTCCGCGGTGCCGTTCTTATGAATGTGGATTGCACTCTCGAAGCGAGAAATGGTATACAAAATCAAAATATATAAAAAAACGTTAAATAAAAAAAGTATTTCCATTTTGAAATAATAACACATGTAGATTTTCGATTTGATAATAAAATTTTGAATCTATAAAAAAGTTTTACATTCTGTAGGTACATTTGATTTGCGTTGTTTTAATTCAATTCAAGGTAGGTCCTAATTTTTTGGTATGTTATTTTATAAAAAAAAAAATTGATACATTTCTGCTTTTATATAATGCACTAAAAATGAAAGGAAATCTCTCTGAAAACTCGAATATATATACCTATAAATTTTAACTTAAGTATAGTTTTGCACAATGCACATGTGAAAGATACAAAAGACTCCGATAAAGGATCTAAACTCTTACAACATCTTAGGCAACAAAGTCCAAGAATATAATTATGTAGAAGGTAGTGCTGTACGAGACAACCAAACTGATATGTTATTCTTTAATTCCCAAATCTTAGAGATATTGTAATGGCCTTTTTTAACCGACTTCCAAAAAGGAGGCAATCCACTTTCGAGTGTTAGTTTTTTTCTCTTATCCTAGTTTAGCCTTTGTGAAGTGACACAACCAAATATCAAGCCATTCGCACTAGGCAGAAAATGTAATAAAGCATCTGAGTTGACAGTGAAGTGCATGAATGCAGCAATATCGGATATAAAAGAGAATTCCCAGGCCTTGGACGGCAGCTCTTTGAGCAATATGCTCTAAACTCTCTCTAAAGCAATCATGTGCACGTCTGTCCCTTGCACCATTTGATTGGCTTAGAAATTTGCTGAATTCAATGGGCAGCAGTGTAACTATTTGTGGTAGATCTCTGCCGTCTGAGCAACTTTGAAAACCTACTTAATTTTCACTGCTTGAAGAGTTAAACTATTCATGTTAAAATGAATTTTGGATTGATTTACTTGAGGGTTGGTTCTCATTTCGCACTAAATGTGCTTGTTATTAACTACACCGTTACAACATCAAGTAAAAAGCAGCCTTTTAACTGTTAAAGAGCAGTTCATAGACGCTGTAATAGTTGTCTATAGGTAAATCCGAATTAGATTTTAACGATTAAGTAGGTATACAGGGTTATTTCTTACAATTAGCATCCTTTTAGGGGCTTATTCTGTACATCAAAACTAACAACTTTTGTTCCTCGGCGTTTGTCAAAACTAAAATAAATTTTTGTTGTTCCATAGAAAAATATCGTTCACCCGCGACAAAATGTATGGAACAGCTGATTTTTTTTTTTGAGTTCTGACAGAAGTCGCAGAACAAAAGTTGTTAGTTTTGATATATGGAATAAGCCCCTAAAAGGATGCTAATTGATTGGAAATAACCCTGTATACGCCAAATGGACCACGATCATCGGTATAATCCGCTAAAGATACTTTAAAGCCTGCTTATTAAGCACCTATTTAATCGGGTATTTTCTTTATTACTATTAGTTAATTTTATTTTTTTGACCACACCTAGATTAGACTTCACCCTAATACCAACGTAACAAAAGCTAAAAGCCCTTGATCAGCCACAAAGTGAAGTGATGCTCAAGTAAAATAACCCCTTCATTATAATTCGGTATCGGAGCCGGTCCCCGGAGCAAAATCAACAAAAAGGTCTGATGTCAGTCTCGGTGAGCGACGGAACGTAATCCAACAAAAATGGCTTGAAACTCTTAACCGTACGGGATTATCGGATGTCTCGATGACTTATACCTCGCAAAGATCAGGCCATGAGAAATTAGAAGAGCTATTGAGATGATTGTGGCACTACAATGTAGTTGTTTTAAGACTATAATAAAAACGATATTTATGGCGCAATAACATGCCTATAAGTCTTATTACTGTCATTGTAAGGCTAGCCGTGTCCGAATCTTATTAAGTTATCTGCACCGACTACAATATATATGCAATAACAACAATAAATCTACCCAATCATCGTATACAATTATTCCGCCGCACTACAGGGAGAATCAGTTATCTGCTCTGGCTGTATCAATAACAATTAACAACATTAATTGTACCCTAAAGACGGTAACGACGCATGTATACGAGTACAATAAGTGGCTTTTTTTAAAGTGTCATTGTTGTATTCAAGTGATAAAAGCCAATAAACGACACTAATATACAGGGTTATTTCTAATCAATTAGCATCCTTGTAGGGGCTTATTCTGTACATCAAAACTAACAACTTTTGTTCTGCGACTTTTGTTAAAACTCAAAATAAAAATTCGTTGTTCCAAACAAAAATATTGTTGACCCGCGACAAAATGTATGGAACAGCTGATTTTTTTTCGATATCTGACAAAAGTCGCAGATCAAAAGTTGTTAGTTTTGATGTACAGAATAAGCCCCTAAAAGGATGCTAATTGATTAGAAACAACCCTGTATAGATAATGATCAAGGTTTTCAAATTCAATCAAATTCAAAATTTCGGATATTAGTTCTGACTCAGGAAACAATTTTTGTTTTGTAAGTATTTATTTAGGTTTTTGATTTTATTTTGAACATTAAAATTAGAAAATAAGAAGAAATAGAAAAATAAATACTGATATAGATTTGGCATTGAGTATAATATTTTAAGATATTAATGCTTTAGGTATACAATTTATTAAATTCCAACAAATGGAGATGTCTATGGTCATACTCGTATCCATTGATAAAACTCTTTACCACTACACCGTCTGCGCACTACAAGGAGAGTCAGTTATCTTCTCTGGCTATAGCAATAACAACAGTAATTGGACCCTAACGACGTAAATAAGAGTACCTACAATTAATCAATAAATAGCTTTTTTTAAAGTGCTAGTGTTGTATTCAAGTAATACATACCAATAAACGGCACTCAAATATATCTAATGATCGAGGCAAAGACCTTAAATAGTCAAAGGATCGAGGTTTACAAATTGGGATGTCTATGGTCATATCCATAGTACAAAACTCTTTGAAGAGCGTGGGCGGAACCCGGTCTACTCGTCCGCCGCACTGCAGGGAGAGTCAGTTATCTACTCCGGCTATAACAATAACAGCAGTAAATCGACGTGCCGTATAATTGGTTTTCTAGCTATACTTTGGCATTATTATCCGAAGATTTAGGTTTGTTTAAAAAATAAAATTTGTTTAAGAAATCTACTTTTCAATGATCATTTGTTACTCGTACATATTTCTTTGTATAAAATTTTCGGAAGGCTCTATCGATTTTAATGAAATTAGGTTTATAAATAGAAGTAATTAATTAAGTAGTATTTTTAAGAAAATATTGAATTTGTGTATTTTATTGCTTCGATCGAAGCTCAGTCGTTCTTTGGTTGCCACCAATAAAACTGAAAAAATGCCAAGTCACTGCTGGTCACCGATTATATTTAGATACCATTAATGAATATTTTTTTTTTGTGATATTACATTTTTTTTGTTCAATCAGCAATAAATAATTTTATTATTAGTACGATTTTCATAAGCGTTTCTCGCTATCTTTTTTTAAGGTTTTTTATTTATCTCTCACTGGTCAACTTACAAATGAGTATTTCAGACTCGAAACACCTATCCCTCGCAATCTTTCTTGCGCCGAAATAACGGGTGATAAATTGTCGAAGGTGAGTTTAGGAAACTAATTTGTAGAAGCTTGAGACCCGATACCTACGAAAGTAGGTTTTTTACGTAACTGAAGACTGACACAATCCTTGTAGGACTTTTCTGATTGAAACAACTTTGTACATATTATTTGTAACATATTATTAAATATAGTCTATGGTACTGTCCGACCTTCTAGTTATATCCAATAGATAAAGACCTAAAAAAGATCATCTCAAAAGCAAACCGCAGTGCAACATCACATAGGTACAATTACATAAATGGAATCCTGACATGTAGCCACTATCCTAGGACATCACAGCTAAAATTTAATACATCGGCCATGTGAAAACTCATTAGTAACCATACCCAGGTACAGAAAGTGGCTTCCACGCCGGTTTCGGCGTCATATTTTTGCAAAAATACAAGTCGGCCTCTCCCTCTGTTGCTGGGTGACGGAAAAACAAACAAATCGACAAATACTCTTTTAGATTTATAACATTAGTAAGGAATCGTCTGAAATGTAGACAATGTAGTCTAAATAATCGGCCAAGGTCGAGTTAGACTCGCGCACGAAGGGTTCCGTACCGTGTTGGAGCTCCCCTTAGCCCCATTCTTGTTGCCATTATTAACAGCGAGGAAAACTCTCCTAAAAATTACGTTTGTTGTATGGAAGCCCCCCTGAAATGTTTATTTTATTCTGTTTTTAGTATTTGTTGTTATAGCGGCATCAGAAATACATCATCTGTGAAAATTTCAGCTCTCTAGCTATACATAGCCATATATAGCTCTCACGGTTCATGATATACAGCCTGGTGACAGACAGATAGACGGACAGACGGAGTAAGACTTCGGAGTCTTAGTAATAGAGTCCTGTTTTTACCCTTTTGGGAACGGAACCCTAAAAACGAATTCTCCCGTTCCTCCTAGTTTTTATTAATAATTCACTAAACGTACCTTCTTAAAATAAATTCAAAAAACATACACATACATACTGTACAACATCACCTTTATAGCCAGTGGAACAAAAATATTCGTACCTACAAACTACGCCATCTACAAAACTACCAAAGCCGCGGGTGGCGCGAGGTTACATTAGTTACGAGGCTGGGAGGGCTTCGAGTTGGGAACAAACGCAAGCTTTCAAACTGTTCATTCCCAAGTGTGTCATCATGCCGTCTGTCTTCCATTGTTGCGGTTATATACATATTGCCACGCAGGTAAAAGACAATAGTACCTATGCCTACCACATAGGTACATTATACAGTGTTACATTATGTGTTGTGTTTGACCTACGCGTAAATCAAACGCACCTACATAGAATCTGGTAGTAAAACTGATAGTAACGCGAGTAACGGCGTACGCTTACCCACTTCACTGTATAGAGTACATTACGAGTATACTCGTATATAAAAGATTTGTATTAGTGTATTTGACCTACGCTAAGGTCAAACGTATTTTTACTTAGAATCAGGTACCGAAGTTGTAAAACAGGTAAGTGTGTTAGTGTAATTATAATTATCAACATCATATTCTCAGCTTTAGTCATAATTATTATCATCATCATCACATCAGCGATAGCAATAGATAAGTTCGGTTGAAAGCGCCTTGTATCCAGCGCGATCCGTGCTCTCAATAGACTTTTTTTTTTTTTTTTTTTTTTTGGGTGAATATCCTACGCTGCGCTCCATTCTAAAACTTGTCGATCCCATAGATCATCAGTTAGCACTAGGTGTCTTCCCCACTGCCATTTCAACTTGCTAATCTGCCAGCCTAGTTGTTTATGTCGGCAGATTTGGTTCAGATTTAGTAAGTACGTACAGTCTAATCCTCTATAGATTTTAATATGACTGGTCGGAAACGGCTTCCGTTAATCCATAAAAGAGGCTTTCAGGCGGCCTGAAAACTCTCAGATATACTATAGAGATACTTTTATATAAATACATATTATCTGCAATAGACTCGAGTTGAATGGAGGTAATATGAACTCTACAGGTACAACACTGTAAGCAACAACTGTTCATTCTGTAAGTTTGTAAACTAGGTGTACCATTGTGGTGATCGAATAAGTTTGGATTTATGTAATTTGGTTGGCTACCTACAATAGTTAGTTTATTTATATTATAGAAGTTCCCTATTTTCAGGCAATTTTGGGATGGCCCCATAGTATCAATGGTTCATAATGATGACCAGACTCCATCAAAGGTGCGTTGTAGTCCAGGAGCCCAAAGCGTAAGTGAATGCAATGCAATACAATATCTTATATTCAGATTCTTCATTCGCCTTATAACAATGGTACATTATGCAATGGGCTTACGGACGACAATGCTCTATTCAACTGCTCCGTTATGGTGGAGTCCGGGCCTAATTTGGAATTAAAACACACTGGGCTATCCTTAGCCCAGTGTGTTTTAAGCCCCTTGCCCTGAGCTTCCCTCGCTCCAGATGGCACGATGTGATACCTTGGTGGTCCAACTCCATACATTAAGCATAACTTTATTGATATTCCTTCTCCTCATTAGGTCGTTTGCTCACTGCTGAGCGTAGTGATATCTCTGACGGTCTTCTGCTTGGTGTATGGCGTCAGATATAGTTATGCCCAGTTCATTGCCCACTTGGTCGGACCACCTTATTGGGATACGCCCCCTGGATCCTTTCCCTTCTGCCTTCCCGGTTACCAAGAGTTTCTCCAGATTGTCGGAGGCCTTATGCGCTATGTCGCCGAAGTATTGGAACAATCTTTGCAGACAAACGCTTGAGAGTATCTTTGTTACGTTAAAATTTGAGACATTTCACTAAGTATGACTGTCCACGGAATACGCAGCATGCGCCGCCAGCACCACATTTCAAAAGCGTCAGTGCGTCGTCGGTCGCCAGCTTTTATTGTCCATGACTCCATGTCCTGTCCATGACAAGACCCATCGCCATTATTGATATTAGGGAGGTACTATAGTACTTGTACCGGCTACATAGCTCCTTTTGTTTTATAACTCCAGTAAAATTATTGCTACGTTTATCTACTCTTAATAACAAAATTCCTGTATGATAATAATCAGCTATATTAAAACTTCAGCCCATGAGGGCTCATTGTGATTTAATTCTCAAGTTTGGATCCTTGTAAGGAACTCTGATGACTTTGACGTCACTTAAAGCGAGGTGGAGTATTCTCAATATTTGGCTGAAAGCTTTATTAAACAGCCATATTATTCTCGGTAAGTATACTTATATTTTCTGTGTACCTACAGGTTACAGAAAGAGTGTACGAAGCCGAAGATTCACATAATCATTATGAACAACTTTTACTAAGGGGCCAACTAAAATCTGAGAAATAAAAAATATTTTATTTAATATTTTGATGATTTGATAATTTTGTATGGGATAGAAGTTTTTGTTCTCTAGTTCTGGTTTGGATCCAAAATTGTTGAACTGATGGCCTGAATTACCTCCCTTCGGCTTTGTATACTCATTCTGACAGCCCTGTATAAGAAAACTCTCTTTTGTAATTTGCAATTATAATAATGTGAAGTCTAAGATTAGATTTTAACTACGCAATTAATATCATTTATTTTGATGCTCATAATTTAAGTATTTCATAATAAATTAATATGTTTGTGCTAATATAACGCTTACATTAAGATCCTTTGTATGTAGGTAAAACCCATCGCAGTGGAAGCTGTCCAGAGTCACTCCTATACCTAAGGATGGTTCTAGGTCTAAAATCGAGAACTATCGGCCCATAGCAGTTTTATCGGCGCTTGGTAAAGTGTTCGAGACTATCTTGAACCGCGAAATAACTAGGCAAATCGATGCGCAGCTGAGTGATGCACAACACGGATTTAGAACGGGCCGATCTACGACTACTAACCACATAAATTTTGTGGATTACGCTGTTGCAGAAATGGACCTTGGCAAGCAGGTAGATGCGGCTTATTTTGACTTCAAAAAAGCATTTGATCGCGTCCATAATGATATATTGTTAAAGAAATTTTCAGAGATGGGCTTCGTTCCCAATTTGCTCAAATTTTTTTCTAGTCTTTTTTCGAATCGCCAGCAGTATGTCCAACTTGGAAACTATCGCTCGGACCCGTTTTTGACCTGTTCTGGAGTGGTCCAAGGCAGTACGCTCGGTCCGACTGAGTTTACCATAATGATTAACGACTTGCCCGGCGTCGTTAAGACGGCTAAATGTCTCATGTTCGCCGATGACCTAAAGCTGTTTTTGGGTGTGGAATCTGAGGTAGATTGTGAGGCGTTACAGAGGGACATCGATAGTGTCGTGGCGTGGAGTGTAAGGAACCATCTTGAATTTAACGCATCTAAGTGTAAGACTATCTCTTTCACTCGGTCTCGTTCACCTATTTTCCATCCTTACGACATAGGCGGTGCCCCTCTCGAGCGCGTAGATCGCATCCGAGATCTCGGTTTGACTTTGGACGCGGAGTTGACTTTCAACGACCATATTGTCGATGTGTGTGCTCGTGCTCACAGGTCACTTGGGTTCGTTTTGAGGCAGTCCCGACGATTCCAAGATAAGAGTACGATCCTGGCCCTCTATTATGCTTTTGTACGGAGTAAATTGGAATACAACTCCATAATCTGGGATCCCCACGAAAGCAAGTACAAGCTCATGGTAGAGAAGGTGCAGAAACGATTCGCTCGTTGTTTATATAATAGAGCTTATGGTTATTACCCATTCTTGTATCCGTCCCTTTTCGTAGCGGGGATGGTAGGTATTGATACTCTTGAGCTCAGGCGCAAGTGTGCTATTATGGTACACTTTTACCTGGTGCTTCGCAATAAGGTCGACAATCCGGAGAGTCTATCGCGCCTTGCACTCGTCGTACCGGGGCGGGAGCGGCGGCCGCACGTGCGGCGCCTGCTCGCGGCCCCGCGGATGCTCACGTGCACGTCTCAGCACGCCCCCACAGCCCAGGCCGTCTCATTGCTCAACGGTTTCCTTGCTCAGCACCCGGATATTGACATTTTTGACGTAAAATTTGGCTTATTTGTGAACTATTGTATCAATTTCCTTAGTTATAATTATTTTTGACTGACATTGTTATTTGTTTTCATTTAATTTTCTTTATTATATAAAACTTGACATTAATTAATTACTGACATTGGAATTTATTTACTTGTTTGACATTTTTCTTATAATTTTATTTGTGGTAATTTTTTTGACATGTACGTAATTATTTAGTTTTTTTTTTACATTAATTAATTATTATATTTTTTCTGTGAATTTAGAATCATAAGTGTTATCGTTTTGGACTTATTGTACCTACTCTGAATGTTGTATTGTTGACTCGTCACACGCCTTGGCGTTGCTGTTAGTGTGACAAGTAATGGAATCTAAATAAAATAAAATAAAATAAATAAATAAATAAAACTGATACCAATACTGAAAGTAAGCATAGCATAGTAGTAGTAGGTTTATTCCGTTTTATAATTTTCTAAAGTTATTTCAAGGAAAAAAAAACTATATACCTAATAGGGGGAGAAACGTGGAAGAACGACCTTCACCCATCTGATCACCAGATGAGACATATTTTTTATGAAATGTTATTTACATACAAATAGGCCTATGCTAGCTTTCCTTTCGGAATGTATTCATGAATTTATTTAATTCGAAAAAAAAATTGTTCTTTTTTTCTACCTGCACTCTTTTGATAGCTGGTATTTTTTTACTCCAACGAATGTTTTTTAATGTAGAGAATAGACTTTGGTAGGTTATTTAATTAATTTCGTTCATACTTCCTGGCAAGGAACCATGTACAAATATGTCAGTATAGGTATGGAACCGACCTTATAATCAATCAAAATTGGTATCATAGGAAAGATAATTAAATTACTTTAATTATGCAGACTTGCCGTCAAAAAATCGTTCGTGACAAATATTAAATATAATAAAAAATAGCCATGAAGACTCTTCGAAAGGCAAGCTATCACAGGCGTATTTATAAATGAATAATAATTTAAAAACAATACGTCGCATCTGGTTATCACATGGGTGAACATCGATCTTCAGCGGCTCTTAGGCCATAAGTAGTTTTGCGCGCTGCGCAAAGTTGCATTTTTCGCTAAAACCTGTGTTAATCCAGTGCTAAGCTGTTTTCATAATCTCTCACAAATCTCTGTGTAGCAAAACAAAGAATAGGAAAACGGGAGTATAATCAAAAATTTAAAAAAATATTGAAAACACTACCACAAAAGCTTAGGATTTATTCATGAACATTTTTCCACGAATAACAAAGCACAATTTTAGTATTGAAACTAACGTGACTGTCCATCAATTACACGTTTTCTTTTAAAGGTTGTATGGAAAAAATCATTTTAACGATAATACCTTTGTACCTTTTGTACCTTTCTTCTGTTATGTTTTATTTCTTGTGGTGTTAATAAAGTGTTCATGTATGTATTGTAAGTTTTAGATATTGCTTTATATGTGTCATAACGTCTATAGTTTCGACCGCATTCGATTTTCTTCTTGACGTGCGACGAGATGGGTACGCAATTACTAGTAACCGCAGGATTACTAGTAACCTGTAATCAGAAAAGCAATAAGAAAAAAAAAACGAATCCTTAAATGATGAAAGAAACAATCTTATTTTTCGCAAAAAATGCCAAAACCGGCTTCCATCGTGTACAAAATTCGAATAGTTGGCTCGAATTGATGTATACAGTTTCTACATTATTGTAAAAACATCTCAGCCGAAACATACGAACATAGAACCTCCTCCTTTTTTGGAAGTCGGTTAAAAATATCTATTTGACTAATGTCAAGCTATTTTGAACTTTTTTCAAGTTGTTTTCACTAATTAGAATTACTGTTTAGATACCAACAGGCTGCTGCAAAATGATGTTTTGGAAAATTGTACATAACTAAGTATAAATAGCTATATTTATTAAATTCAAAATATGTTGAAGGATTTAAAACAGAAGGCCAAAAATGTGATTTCATGTTATGTCGGTGTCAACTCTCCACTCTGTATTTATTTATTTAATAACTAAAACGGCACAACAGTTACCACTTCCATTAGTTACGAACATCAATTGATTAAATTACACAGGTTATACAAATCGGTTGGAAAATTCTTCTAAAAATAATAATTATATTTTATAATCAAATCAAATAAATGTCAAATAAGAATAAAGATACAATTTGGTGCAGTCATAATTAGAAACAAACATTACATACCTACGTATACGTGTAGGATGTGGGTACCTCATACACTTTGCAAAGCAACAGCCTAAATACCCATTTGGCCTGTCTTAACCCCTTAAGCCGAGGCGTGGTCGAGGCTAGGAGCAACATTGGCAGGTGCGTGGTCGCTGTCAGAGGTAGTCTCTCGGGCCATTGCATTGAAATTGCTCGACGCCAGCGAAACTAAGCGTATTTCACGGGAACAACTCACTGTCCGGCCTTTTGTTCCAAACCTTTTTTGAATATCGGATACGAGAGACCAATATAAACAATTGGTATAGTCGAGGACAAAATTAGAAGAGTAGTTTTGTCGTTGGGTGGAGAAATAAATAGGTTTTATGTAAAGTTTTTTTTAATACATAGTAGAGCTACATTTTCCAACAACTCGCTTGATGGAAAGCAATGTTGTAACCGAGGACGGAATATGGGTTTATTACCAGTGTTACTACCAGTACTAAGAAAGGTAAATGAATTACCGTTATTACTACTAAAGTTGAAAGTTGTTACAGCAGTAAAAATAAATTACCCGTGTTACTACCGTAAATCTAAATTAACAAAAAGAAACAAAATATGACCTGTCATGCAAGATTTGCAATCAGCGTGGCAATGCAGCCAGCATGCTGGGCACGCTGCCAACTGGCAGTGGGCTTGAGCATTTGGATTATCTTTAGACCTTCAAAGGTCTGAGGGTGATCCAATGCTTTTTGTGTAATAGTAGTGTAGTTTTGATGTAGTTAATAAAGGCACTTTTGCCCGTAAAAAAAAAAAAGATTTGCATGTCAGGTGTCAAAGTGACAGCTGTCAAATTAAAAAAAAATCAGGTCATAGTTCAAGTCAAATATGACAGATATCAAAGTGACAGCTGTCATTCTGGAATTAACACTAGAGTTTCATGACAGGTGTTAAAGTGACAGCTGTCAAATTTAAAAATGATTTTTCTCCATTCGTTGATTCTTGAGCATTAGATACTCTTTTCACTCGACGAGATATTCTGTCACTTTTGTGAAGTTTGACATCTGTCATCTGAAATATAGATTTTGTTGAATTCTTTCACTTTTGCAGAGACATCAAAAGTCTGAAAACTAAGTGACAGTTACGGGACTATACCATTTTTAAGTTTGACAGCTGTCACTTTGCCACCTGTGATGCAACTCTAAGTATTATGAATTCCAGAATGACAGCTATCACTTTGATATCTGTCATATTTGACTTGAACTATGACCTGAAAAAAGACATATTAGTTTGACAGCTGGCACTTTGACACCTGTCATGCAACTCTTGCATGAAAGGTCATATTTTGTTTCTTTTTAACCCCCGACGAAAAAGAGGGGTGTTATAAGTTTGACTTGTCTGTTTGTCTGTGTGTCTGTCTGTCTGTCTGTCTGTGGCATCATAGCGCCCGAACCACTGAACCGATTTCAGTTTAGTTTTTTTTGGATGAAAGGAGACTTAATCGAGAGTGTTCTTAGCTATGTTTTATAAAAATCGATTGAGCCGTTTAAGAGTTATGGTGGGTTAAAGTGGGGATGGAAGAACCAAAATTCTACAAATGTGCCCAAAATGGTTGTCAATTGAAAGTTTGTTGTCAAATATTTTTGTGTCGGGGGTTTTTTAATTAGGTATATTATTGTTATTTTAATTAGACGGTAGCAGCACGGGTAATTTATTAATACTGTTCTAACAATTTTCAACTGCAGTAGTAATAGGTAGTAAGATTGATAGTAACACTGGTAAGAAACCAGAATATATATCCACCATATTCGTAGAATAGATAACCATATTGTAATTGTCAGGAAACAATGACGGACCTATGGCATTCCAGTCACTGGCGGGCCGCATTATGAAGGAAAAAGCGGATCGGTTAGTACGAGCAGCTGGTATATGTACCTATTATGAATAAAAAAAAAAATTACAAGTGTTTTTTTTTTAAGGAGGTACTTACTTACATGTCTTCGGTGCCCATATACCGCACTCTACAGGATCTGTAAAGTGTGTGATTGCAACGTGTTTAGGAGAATTCGGAATCAAACAATCAATTATCAAAACAAAAAAAAAATATTGACATATAAGGTAGGTTAGGTAGGTACGTTAATCAGGTAATAAAGCCTCTGATTCCCGAACTAGCCAGTGGCTCTCGTGGGCGGCCACGGTGAAGCTAAGAGGAACCCGAGGTGGGACCGGTCTCTCCGGGTCTTGGCCGGAGACAAGCCCGTGCGGAGGCTGGCCACAGTAAGTCGCTAGTCGACTGAGGTGGACTGCGGTGTCGCGCTCGTCGCGATACCGCGGCCGAGCCCATCGAGGCGGGGGCGGCGACGGGATGGACAGGCGGCGAGGAAGCCGCTGCCTATTCGTCCTGTCAGCGGCCCTTACGGGTGCCGCCAACGTGTTGGCGGAGGCGGTGGGGCTGCAGGGGAAGAGGAGTGTCGGTATCGCGATGGCCACTCTCCCTATCCTCTGCAGCCGTAGTGGCAGGCGCGGGGCCACTTTAATTGACCCGTTGCATCGGAACCAGGGCTGTCGGACACGGGTGCTGTCCGACGCCCAGTGCTGGTTGGTCCCAGGTGGTCGATGGCGATGTGTCTGGTGTTCGGCACATCGTCATTCTGGCGGAAGCCGAAGCTCCGTGGTGGGGCCCAAGTTGGGCCAGCGCTGTCGGGTGCCGCGGAGGAGTGCGCAAGCGTGCCCGTAGCCCCGACACCAGGCGCAGTGGTGGAACACCCAGGGGTTTTGGTGGGTATACTGTCCAGTCGGCAGGACTCCCACATAACCACCCGCCTGCCCTCGAGGTGGGGTGGTATCTATAAAAGATTTCCCCCGGTAAAAAAAAAAAACTGCGTCTTCTCGTACCGCGAACCATCGTCTTCTCCAATTTACGACATTAATTTATTTATGTCAATTATAATATAGAACATATCAAAATAAGATTTAAACTACCTATGTTACTAATTTTTATAATTTACCCTTTTAGAAAAAAAAAAAACAAACTAGCAAAACATATCCATTACTATTAACACTAATTTAAACCAAAAATAGTAGTATACATACATCCAAACCTTACCTAACAATAACCAATGAATAATCTAGGCACCCATATATTTTACTTAAAATTGTGATAACCCACACCAACTCACCAGAGTTAACCATTACATATCGTTCGATTGATTTTGTTTATGATAGCCTGACCACCCTCCGTTTTGCTGATGATTTTTGTTTGCTTATGACTTCAGACAAGATAGCCATAAGTAGTCATCATAGTAAGATTAGGAATATTTGTTATTATTAATATTGACAAAAAAATAAGTTTTCGCACTCCTAGCCTTCCATTAAAAATTTCCTGTGTCGGGAGGCCATGGGACACACAAACACAAGGAGAAATAAAACCCACTCCCAGAGCATATATTTAAAAATATTAATCACGAAAATATCTGCCTGACCAAATCCTGGATCCCCTGCGTCAGAGGCAGCAGTACAAAAATGCCAAAATAAATGGAAAAGGCATCCTTTAAAATATACAAGTCAAATTATATTTTACCGACTTCCAAAAAGAAAGAGTCACGATGTTCGTCTGTATGTACTTTTTTTTAATCGATATTTTTGCCCACTGCGTGAACCGTTTTATAAATGTATTTTTATTTTGAAAAGATATACTACCGAGGTAGTACCATTTAAGTTTTATCGAAATCGGCTGAGCCTTTTTTTTAAAAAAAATCAACAATTATGTACATGGCTGTCACATCGAATCGCGCAAATTATTCGAATTATGTACACGGTAGAAATCGGTGGTGCCATTTTTGGGAAAAATAATTATAACAATCATTCTAGAAATTGATTGAAAAATCAAACAATCAAACTACAAACAGAGTTATGCGGGCGATAGTACCTACCTATCATCGAGTACCCAGTCCGATAAACAAACACACACAAGGCGTGCCTTTGTTTGCAGAAACAAATTGATGTGCTATGAACTCGGCCATCTATTGGAAATTATTCGCTGTATTTATCCTTGGCCAAACAAACGAATAAAACAAAACGACTCATTGTGATTACTCTGTGGTAACAGTTATCATAATAGCTCTTATGTGTATTTTACTTGGCAAGGCAATCGTATGAAATTCGTATAATGGAATTGATGCGAACAATCAAAGTATTTATTTGACTATCACATATATTTATTTATACATAAATATTTGTGACAGTCAATGAGGGTTAAGGATCCGGATGGATACATAATGGTTCCACGGAGAGACTATGCTCTATAATTTAAAATATGAAATGATCCGTGAACCTTGCGCGTGCAACTGTGCCGAAACATCGGAGCTCAATATTTTCGGTAAAAACTGTTTGTTTTAAAATATGACAAAATCTAAAATGAAAAATAAGATTTTTTTTAACTTAGATATTTTTATATCTTGTTAATATGTAAGATTTTCATTAATCAAGCAGAAGAGAGTAGGGTAGAGATAAAAAGGTTTTGTTTTTTTTTTGATTGATTAACTTCCTTTCTTACTGTCCATGTTGCTAAGTACCAGTTAGTAATTTTTTTTCCATGCAAGCAAATTTTAATGTATCATTATCTTAAGCCTGCATCGTCTGTTTTTCCAACTCCATATATTTTCATAACATTATTTTATAAGTAAATAATTCAACTTGCTTCAAAGTTACTTAACTAAAAAATACATTTCCGCGTTATTTTTTACAAATAAATAAATAAATATTAGGGGACATCTTACACACGGTCTTTGACCCCAAACTAAGCATAGCTTGTGATATGGCTGCCAGAGACTGATATACTACACATATATATTTTAAATACATATTTATAAAGATAGTAATGAATGACACCCAGACACAGAGCAAACACCTATGTTCATCACACAAATATTTGCTCTGGGTGGGGATCGAACCCACGCCTCTTTGACCCTGAAGTCAGGGTCACTAACCACTGAGCCACCGAGGCAGTCAAAATAAGTTTAGTTATTAGTGAGGTACAGCTGAGGTAGGTACTTAAGTAGGTCCGTATTTCTCACATTTTTTTCTATTATAATACCTACGTAATGGAACCGACTCTAAAGCCACAAAACTAAGAAACATTGTTATTCTTTGTGCAATGAATTATCAATTTACCACGATAGATAGGTAAGTAAAGCTCGAATTCCTCCGAGCTAACCAATCATCAAGGACAAATTCTAATCTCCGCTTTGCGAATAAATAACTGAGCCGAAGTTAAATACACAGTTCTGAAGTTTCCAAGAATTTATCGCTGAGTAAACATTAAAATTAAGTTTTTCCTCACTCAATTAGCGCGAACGCGTCGAAGTAATTCAGCTGAGACGACTTTCTTAATTCTGGAGTCCAATTAACAAATGTGAAACTTTACGATGTCATGGAGGTCAATTAAGAAATGTCGCATCGAGAAAAGTACAGTAATTAGTCTAATTTTACTTGCGCGCTGGCTGTTTAAGTTAGTGTGTATACTTTATGAACTTAGCGTTCTTGAGGTAGAGTAAAATTTTCAGAGCTGAGTCTTGTAGGTAACACTTTTAAGTTGGGGTAATTTTTTTGTACCTTTTGCTGACATATTTTTGCATCGTTATCATCATCACCTCGCACCATTATGTGATTCCTCACGCAATTTGTGTCCGAAGCGAGATCTGTGCTGTGTTGATTTTTGTTTACAGGTCACATTTTTCAATGAAACTTAGTACACAGGTTTTACTCGTATATATACTAATGATTTTTTGCCGCAAGCAATTTTTGATTATATTTCTTTCAACAAAGGAGAAAATCTGTCGCGCAATTATCAGACGATATCAATAATGTTTGGCAAGATTGTTTTTTTTTTTATCGCGAATAATTCTGCGCTTGAGCTCCAACACGCCTGATTGTAAGCGACGTTGTGGTCGAAGATGAAGCACGCAGACCTAGAAGATACCTGTTCACCCTGATCTTGAAAAGCTTTAGATAATATTTCTTATGAAACAGGAAAGAAGGAAGACTGTTCCATTCCCTGGCGGTATGAATCAGAAATGTTGAGTCAAAGCGCTTCGTACGTATCGAAGGAAAATCGACAGTGTATGGTTGGTAATGTTGCGTTTACATTTTTTTTTTTGATTGATTAACTTCCTTTCTTACTGTCCATGTTGCTAAGTACCAGTTAGTAATTTTTTTTCCATGCAAGCAAATTTTAATGTATCATTATCTTAAGCCTGCATCGTCTGTTTTTCCAACTCCATATATTTTCATAACATTATTTTATAAGTAAATAATTCAACTTGCTTCAAAGTTACTTAACTAAAAAATACATTTCCGCGTTATTTTTTACAAATAAATAAATAAATATTAGGGGACATCTTACACACGGTCTTTGACCCCAAACTAAGCATAGCTTGTGATATGGCTGCCAGAGACTGATATACTACACATATATATTTTAAATACATATTTATAAAGATAGTAATGAATGACACCCAGACACAGAGCAAACACCTATGTTCATCACACAAATATTTGCTCTGGGTGGGGATCGAACCCACGCCTCTTTGACCCTGAAGTCAGGGTCACTAACCACTGAGCCACCGAGGCAGTCAAAATAAGTTTAGTTATTAGTGAGGTACAGCTGAGGTAGGTACTTAAGTAGGTCCGTATTTCTCACATTTTTTTCTATTATAATACCTACGTAATGGAACCGACTCTAAAGCCACAAAACTAAGAAACATTGTTATTCTTTGTGCAATGAATTATCAATTTACCACGATAGATAGGTAAGTAAAGCTCGAATTCCTCCGAGCTAACCAATCATCAAGGACAAATTCTAATCTCCGCTTTGCGAATAAATAACTGAGCCGAAGTTAAATACACAGTTCTGAAGTTTCCAAGAATTTCCATCCATCCATCCATCAGCCATAAGAAGTCCACTGCTGGACATAGGCCTCCCCTATGGATCTCCAATAAGACCGGTTGCAAGCGGCCAGCATCCAGCGCGATCCTGCGGTCTTAATGAGGTCATCCGTCCACCTTGTGGGTGGTCGTCCTACGCTGCGCTTGCCGGTACGTGGTCTCCACTCGAGAACTTTCCGACCCCATCGGTCATCAGTCCTCCGCGCTATGTGCCCTGCCCATTGCCATTTCAACTTGCCAATCCGTTGGGCTATGTCGGTAACTTTGGTTCTTCTACGGATCTCCTCATTTCTGATTCGATCTCGCAGAGAGACTCCGAGCATAGCCCTCTCCATAGCTCGTTGGGCTACTTGGAGCTTACTAATAAGGCCCATAGTGAGAGACCACGTTTCTGTGCCATAAGTCATCACTGGCAACACACACTGGTCGAACACTTTCGACTTGAGGCACTGAGGTATGTCGGACGAGAAGACGCTACGCAATTTTCCGAACGCTGCCCAGCCGAGTTGGATTCGGCGATTGGCCTCTTTCTTGAAGTCGGACCTACCTAACTGGACTACTTGTCCAAGGTAGACGTACGAGTCAACGACTTCAAGAACCGAGTTCCCAACAGAGATCGGGGTGGGTACAACATGGGAATTACACATGACTTTCGTCTTGTCCATGTTCATCTTAAGACCCACCTGTTGGGAAACCCGATTGAGGCCTTCGAGCATCGTGCTGAGCTCTTCCATCGATTTTGCCATGACCACGATATCGTCGGCAAACCGAAGGTGAGTGAGGTATTCGCCATTGACATTGATGCCGAATCCTTTCCATTCCAGGAGCTTGAAGGCGTTCTCCAAAGTAGCCGTAAACAGTTTCGGAGAAATTACGTCTCCCTGTCTTACGCCTCTTTTTAAAGGGATCGCCTTGGAGCTCTCTTCCTGTACTCGGACCGACATAGTGGCGTTATTATACAAGCACTTCAACACTTCGATGTACCGATAGTCAATACGGCATCGTTGGAGAGACTCGAGCACAGCCCAAGTCTCGACCGAATCAAAGGCTTTCTCATAGTCCACAAACGCTAAGCAAAGTGGCAAGTTATACTCTTCGGTCTTCTGTATAACCTGCCGCAGCGTATGAATGTGGTCCATGGTGCTAAAGCCCTTTCGGAAACCGGCTTGTTCGGAAGGCTGGAAGTCATCAAGCCTGCGCTCGAGACGGTTCGTAATGACCCTTGAAAACAGCTTATAAACATGGCTCAGAAGCGAGATGGGTCTGTAGTTCTTCAATAAGGTGTTGTCACCTTTCTTGAAAAACAACACCACCACGCTTCTGTTCCATGCTTCTGGCGTGATGCCCTCGAGGACGACGGTGTTGAAAAGCTTCTGGAGGACTTTTAGTACCGGTGTTCCACCCGCTCTCAGAAGCTCTGATGTGATACCGTCATCACCCGGCGCCTTGTTGTTCTTAAGCTGATTCAGGGCCATTCTAATCTCGTACAGGCTGATGTCCGGGATATCTTCGGTGAAGTGTCGGGTCAGCTTGGCTCTTGGATCTTTGGCCGCGCTGATAACAGGCTTAGCGACCGAAGCGTATAACTGTCCATAGAACCTTTCAATCTCCTCTAATACCTCTGCCTTGGTCGACGCTATACTTCCATCTTCTCTCTTCAGCTTTGTCAATTGGCTTTGCCCAATAGACAAATCTCTTGCGAACACTTTGGAGCCTTTGTTTCGCTCTATTGTCTTTTTAATGTGTTCAGTATTAAAAAGACGGATGTCGTGCCGCAAGGATTTCGAAATTTGTCTATTGAGACGCCTATATGACTTTGCATCATCGGAAGACTGCAATCTTAGTGAGCGTCGTTCGGCCATGAGATTTACAGTGTGATCGGAAAATTTCTGCGGTTTATTTGAACGGCGGGGTCTAAAGAACTTAGCACCCACCGATTGGACAGTTTCTACGAGCCCGTTGTTGATCTCGTCCACCGACGCAAGGTTCTCTAGGCAAGCAAAACGATTCGAGAGCTCGAGCTGAAAGTCCTCGGGGTTTTGGATATGTTCACGAGTAGGTCGGAGCGTGGACTTCATCAGGCGGGACCTTTCGAGCTTAACATTAATATCTAATGTGCCTCGTACAATTCTGTGATCGCTGCCGGTTTTCACCCTGTGGATCACGGAGACATCATTAAATATTCGTCTCTCGGTGGTCATGATGAAGTCTATCTCGTTTTTCGTGGAACCATCAGGGCTCATCCAGGTCCATTTCCTGTGAGGCGGCTTCTGGAAGAAAGAGTTCATCATAAAGAGTTCCTCTCTCTCCAGAAAGTCAGCCAGTCTCTGGCCCCTCGGGTTCCGTTGCCCATATCCAAATTGCCCCACCCTCAGCTCATCATCGTTTTTTCTGCCCAACTTTGCGTTGAAGTCCCCCATAACAACAGTGAAGTGGGTCTTAGACATATGAATGGCCCGACTTACGTCCTCATACATAGTCTCCACTTCATCATCTGGGTGTGACGATGTCGGTGCGTATACCTGAATGACCTTCAGCGAATACCTCTTGGATATTCTGAGTATTAGGTATACCACCCTGCTTGACACACTTTCGATGGTAATAATGTTGTTGGTGAGGGACTTGTGAACGAGAAAACCAACACCACCTTGGGACCGTTGGTCACCTTCCCGGTAGTAAAGCAGGTTGCCGGAGTTTAAGGTTATCGTGTCCTCCCCCTCTCTACGGACTTCAGACAACCCCACAATATCCCAACGCAACCTACTCAACTCTTCTTCCAACTCAGCAATCTTCTCGTCAGTCCTCAACGTGCGCACGTTGTGTGTTACCAGGGCCAGTCGTCGTTTACAGGAGTGGTAGCCGGTTCCAAGCTGGTTCCAAGAATTTATCGCTGAGTAAACATTAAAATTAAGTTTTTCCTCACTCAATTAGCGCGAACGCGTCGAAGTAATTCAGCTGAGACGACTTTCTTAATTCTGGAGTCCAATTAACAAATGTGAAACTTTACGATGTCATGGAGGTCAATTAAGAAATGTCGCATCGAGAAAAGTACAGTAATTAGTCTAATTTTACTTGCGCGCTGGCTGTTTAAGTTAGTGTGTATACTTTATGAACTTAGCGTTCTTGAGGTAGAGTAAAATTTTCAGAGCTGAGTCTTGTAGGTAACACTTTTAAGTTGGGGTAATTTTTTTGTACCTTTTGCTGACATATTTTTGCATCGTTATCATCATCACCTCGCACCATTATGTGATTCCTCACGCAATTTGTGTCCGAAGCGAGATCTGTGCTGTGTTGATTTTTGTTTACAGGTCACATTTTTCAACGAAACTTGGTACACAGGTTTTACTCGTATATATACTAATGATTTTTTGCCGCAAGCAATTTTTGATTATATTTCTTTCAACAAAGGAGAAAATCTGTCGCGCTATTATCAGACGATATCAATAATGTTTGGCAAGATTGTTTTTTTTTTTATCGCGAATAATTCTGCGCTTGAGCTCCAACACGCCTGATTGTAAGCGACGTTGTGGTCGAAGATGAAGCACGCAGACCTAGAAGATACCTGTTCACCCTGATCTTGAAAAGCTTTAGATAATATTTCTTATGAAACAGGAAAGAAGGAAGACTGTTCCATTCCCTGGCGGTATGAATCAGAAATGTTGAGTCAAAGCGCTTCGTACGTATCGAAGGAAAATCGACAGTGTATGGTTGGTAATGTTGCGTCTTTCTATTTGTCCTGTAGTAAAAAGAGGATGGTGGGTTTAGTATTTAAATCCTTACAAGATTTGCGAGTATGAACCCAATCGGTCAAGAGCGAGTCAAGATTTAGGCTTATGAAGATTCTATTTAAGAGATGTGTCGCGAGGTCTTCTGTTCGGAGAAGTACTATTTTGTAAATAATATTATTGAACTTGAAATTACTCCAAACAATAAACTTGCATCATTAGATTACACCTTGCTGTAGTAAATATATGTTTAATTATAATTATTGCGTTTTGAAGTCTGAATTTATGGATCATAAGTTAACAGATTTTGCATAAAAATGTTCATCTTATCTTTAGTAAATAAAACCGTTTATAACTAAAAAAAATACAAACTATTTTTGGTAATCCCATGTTTACTGTAACTGTAAATCTGGAAAGTATGCGAATGAGATAGCTGTGAACAAAAAATCCTTTAGAAATGGGTGCTTAATCTATTACTGTATTAGGTTCTTATATCTCAGTGAAATGATGAAAAGTCGTTTGACCTAAGTTAATCTCAAACAGTCTTATTATGCTCGCGAAAGACTTTGAATAGCAGGATTTGTAATCAAGCTCTTTTGCAAACTTGGCTGTTTCTACGGACAGAAAATTGTGACATACTTTTTGGGTACTTTTAATGAGAAATATTTAGTAAAATTATGTTGTTTAGCAGTGTCACATTTTTACTTTTTAGGTTATTTTTTTTACAGATGACGTACTTCTGTTTAGTACCGGTATTACAACGAATTCTTAAAACAGAAACAAATAAATATTTAAGGGGGGCTTCCATACAACAAACCTTAATTTGTAGCCGTTTTTCGCTCGCTATTAATAACGATTACAGGGAGATGTTTAAAATATTTACAGAATTTTCAGTTACATATTCACTTTAAAATAAATAATTAAAATAAAATAAATATTTAAGGGAGCTCTCCCATACAAGAAACGTGATTTTTTTGCTCAATGTTAATAACGGCAACAGGAAGATACTTCAAATATTCAAAAATATTAAGTGTAATTATATTCCCTTCAAAAATAAATAATTATAATAAAATACATCAAGGGGGCTTCCATACGGTACGGAACCCTTCGTACGCCAGTCCGACTTGCTCTTGACTGATTATTAAACATTTATAGCAAACGAATAAATGCGGCTAGAACACGTGGCTATAATAATGACTAAAGTACGAGTAGTTCTAGACACTTACATAATTCATTTCATTCTTATTATTATTTTAATTATATTTAATATGGACGTATATCTACGAAATAAAAAGTGAATATTATGTGTGTAAATCAGAACGCCGTTTTTGATGCACAATTCTCCCACTCAGGTCGTTATGGCATACTTATGGTGTTTCTATTTCTGACGGGATTTAATGTATAAATTACTATCCCGAAATAGAATATCAGATAAATATCTGAGAAGTATGTACTTCCTATTTTGAATGTTATGGTAAAGATTTGAGCCTGAACTGACTTAAATGACTTGTTCAAGGTGAAAAAAGGTCGAGCAGAGAAACTGGTTGCATAAAAATGAATAGGGAAGGTCTAGGGACATCTAATGGCTGAAAAAATGATGATGAAACCAATGATATAAGATTCGTATACCACACAAGAAAAAAAAAATGAAAAAATGGTTGTTTTGTAAAATATAGGGACTTTTAGAAACATGTAGTTGTACAATTATCATAATTTTCAACGTCGACAATGGGCCAATTTCTAAATCGCTAACAAAAGTCAGCTATTTATTACATACATTTTGACGAAATACGATGAACTTTTAGCAAAGCAACATTATGTGGCTATAGTTCTATATAACATGCAAAACTGCACTCGTACTTGACCCAATACTTACCAAACAAGCTTTGTCACACTACAGACATTTACTGCAGCAATTATTAAATTAGAAGACTAATGAATGAGTGACACAGACAAGGGCCAAGCCTAGTGCAGGTAGCGAGTGCGCGGACCCATGTCGAGATGCCGGAATACACCGAGTGACAGCTGCTAAACCTGCTGTAGCCACAGAACGACAAGGCTCAGTCGGAAATGACACATACTTAAACTTGCAACCCGACCCTGCTTCGCACAGGTGTATTATACATACAAACCTTCCTCTTGAATCACTCTATCTACTAAAAACGCATCAAAATCCGTTTTTAAAGATATGCGCATATATAGGAACAGACAGACAGAGAAACGACTTTGTTTTATACTATTTAGTGATAACACAATTCTAGGCATAAGCCAAATTAAACGGTTTTTCTTGGACCGGACGAAATGACGTTGGTGGCGTGGAAGATAGGACGACCTTTAGTGTGGGACGGGGTCCAGACCCGTGGTGACACTGCTTTGTTACACCAGTGTGACTACGAGTAAACTTTTTTACTCGTGGTTACACTACTCTAAAAGGATCGTGCTTGACTAAATAATGAGTATATTAGGTAGACGCTACATGTATTGACACAGTCGTCTCAGCTAAAGCTGAAAACCTCAAACGGCACAAATATGAGTCGTTGGACAGAATGTACCATTTTGTGCCGTTTGGGGTTGAAACTTTAGGTTCGTGGGGGCCGGACGCGCACTTTTTATACAACGACTTGGCCAGGCGTCTGGTAGAGGTTACACGTGACGTGATCAAAATGCTGGCATCTACTTTGGCCAAAAGCTGAGTGTTGCTATTCAGCGAGGCAATGTCGCCAGCATTCTGGCCACGTTAAGTATACCCTCTGCGACAAAAATAGTTTTATTTTGATTTTAGTTTAAGTGTTATTGATTTTAGTATATATTTTTTCAATTATTTAGATAGCTGTAAATAATACTTTTTTCAATGTTATTTAAGTTAGTGCGGTAAAATATTTAAACTTCTTGGCGGCTGTAAAATTACCATGAAACTGCGGAAAACCAAATCTTCGCAGCTTTAAGTGAGCTTCAGTTAGGTTGGATTCCCGCAGCTTATGGCCAACTTCACAGATGCCATGAAGTTTGATTCGGCCTAGGTAGGCACAAAGCTAAGGCACAAAGTTACCAGAGGAAAAATGTGGTCGATCGAGAAATGAAAGAAAAAGATGCATTCATTTAATATGACACGAGTTAGGAAGAGACATGAAAAATATCTCGATTCAGTGGCTAGTTGCCGTGTTTTTGTCTCGATAGTGTCAAAATTTGTCAAATTCCAATACAAATAAAAGTTGACAACTCTAGTTCGGCCGTTCAGAGAATGCGTTCCTGACACGTCATCTTGAAAAAATGTTTTTGGCCGATATCTTGGAAACTATGTACTTAAGGGCAAAAAACATTGGGATCAATATTGTAGAAAATAAAATTTCGCATCTTTTGTTCCCAGAAAACTTTTTTTGTAAAACTTACCGTTTACGATTTATGGTCCATTTAATGAAATTTCATTAAATGGACCTTAAAACATTATGTAGTGATAGTGATTGTCCATACATTTTTGCGGTTGAGAATTGTCTCAAGCGACAACAACACTATCTATCTTTTTGTAATAGCTCTGTGTATGTAGGTATACGATGGAATAAAACTCTTGTATGAACAACGTCATACTGTATTAATTTAGTAGCTAAGGTACTGCATCGTGAAATATGCTGTGTAAATTCTCTACGGATTATGTCAAGTAAGCAGCGTACTTATTTAACATTTTTGGGGAACTTACGCCACAATAAGTTAGGAAGATATTTTCTTAATATTAGACGTTATACAGGGTTATTGGTAATCAATTATTTTTAGGGGTTTATTCTGTACATCAAAACTAACAACTTTTGTTCTACGACTTTTGTAAAGTCAGTCAGTTTTGTGAAGAAAAAAAACAGTTGTGTCCATACATTTTGTCGAGAATGAACGATATTTTTCTATGGAACAGCATTTTTTTGAGAATTAATAAAAGTCGTAGAACAAAAGTTGCTAGTTTTGATGTTCAGAATAAGCCCCTAAAAGGATGCTAATTGATTACCAATAATCCTGTAGATCATAATTGTTATGGACGTACCTATATTTATATGCCTTAAAACCTTTCTTCCGATGCTCTTGCCTATACAAATAATACTCGTACTACGAGTAACTACCTTTTATACCATCCATCTATCAGCCATTAGACTTCCACTGCTGGCCATAGGCCACTCCTATGGATCTCCAATAAGATCGGTTGGTAGCGGCTTGCATCCAGCGTAATCCTGTGGACCTCATGAGGTTATCCTGATCGAATCAGGAATGAGGAGATCCGCAGACGAACCAAAGTTACCGACATAGCCCAGCGGATTGGCCAGTTGAAGTTGCAGTGGGCAGGGCACATAGCGCGGAGGACTGATGACCGATGGGGTTGAAAAGTTCTCGAGTCGAGACCACGTACCGAAAAGCGCAGTGTAGGACCATTTATAATATCAAAACAATTTCAATAATATTTTGTAAAAATGTTGCTCCTTCAAACAAAACAAGCCGAGACCTGCGAATTTTCAACCTCCTCATCAAAGAGACTTTACGTCGTATTTTCCCCCTTAAGCCTAATTGGAGCTTTGAACAGACTTAATAGCTTAGATTTAAAAATGTAATTTGATATTTCGAGTGGAAAAAGAAACTATTTCTCAAAGATATTTTGCTTCGTTCTACAAAATAGGTCTCAGTTAAGTAATTTGTCTTAGCTAAAAACTTAATTATGCGAGCAAAGAATGACTCGAGACAACGGAGGGACTGAATACAATACACAATGGAAGTAATTATTATGAAGTTCAAATGAGTATAATAATAGGAATAAAGTAACATCTCTTATATTACGAACAAGCGGACGTTTTGTAAAGAAACAGAAGAACCAATAAGAAGTTCATTAAAAATGTATTAACCCTTTCAAACCTGAATTATTATTTTTTATAATATTAATGTGGTAATTTTTTTTATGGTAAAATAACACTTGCTGTACGTAAAAAAAATAATAAAAAAAATCCTTGATGCTTAATTAGCGAGAAAATCTTGTTTTTCTTTATGTGCACAAATGAGGACATCCGGGCAATATGATACTATAAGTAAATGAAAGATTATAAAACATGTTCAAGAAAAAGGCTGAAATATAGGCAATATCTTTATTATTTTGGTATGGAAGGACAGGAAACAATTTTTGTCTTTAGTAAGACATAAATTAACTTTGCACTTGATGCATTTTATACACGATTTTCCCTTGCAACCTACAAACTTGCAGCGTGTTCCAAGTCCATCGTCATGTGTAGGAAAATGGACAACACCATCGCGAGCTATTTCTATTCCAGGTCGGACTTCTCCAGGTCTTCTTGCAATTATTTCCGGCATTGGACTGCTGATGGACGGACGACCCCTTTTAACTGGTATTATTTTGCTACCAAGCTCTAAGTTCATTCCAACTCTTCGGCGAAAATGAAGCAGTGTTAGTCGTTTGGGTTTTGACACTTGAAGAAGATCACCCTCGTATTGGTATTCTTCAAAAGCCTGAACAACTCCTTGATCTGATGAATGAAATATCATTTGATGAGGCCATTTCTTTAATTTTATGAATGTTCCGAAGCACCTCACCAGTTGGCCAAGTAAATTTGCTCCCCCCATAGCTACTGCTTCACTATTTGAGGTCTTTCAACATCTACAAACCGTTCGGCCTTTTTAGACCACCTCTTGATCATATCCTTATGGCCTACCCCCCATAAAATTTGATGCTATATCATATATATGGCTTTATTATCCAATCAACTGACTGATATAACATGACCATCTAAACTACTAAATTCTTCAGCAAATCTTCTAAGTTTCTTACTGACTTGTTTGTCTTGTAACAATAGGGGCTTACTAAATCGATCGACATGAGCTGTACAATATGCCTTAGCTTCTTTTCTTTTTCAAAATTATTTGTAATAAACGGTACGACGAGATATAATTATCAAAATATAACAGCCATTCGTTTTGCTAGCTCCAGAACAACGGTGGCAGCATACCCAATTATTTTTCACAGAATTTGAGTTCAATTCTGGAGAAAGGCATTCGATCATAGCTGAAGACAAAAATTGTATCATATTATAATTGGTATCCTCATATCTGGGAACAGCTTCAAAATTGGTGCTGTCAGAAAGAAGCTGACGTGCTTCAGAACCAGATGACTTACGCAAAGCAGCAACATCATCGTTTTCATACTCAAGTGGGTAGACTTCCCTCTGATTTAGGTTTTTTACGTCAGCACCTATTTGGAGAGATCTTTGTTGTTGAGGAGTATCATTATCGTCTTCTTTGTCAGATGACAATCCAAGTCCAAGAGTTTTCCATTTTTCATAGCTGGAAACCCTGTCGGTTGTGAACTTTTTTAAAAACGAATACAAAAAATAAAAAAGTTAGTGAAAAGAAACTCAAAAAATATAAAAATTACACAACTTTGCAGGTATTCCGTAGAAATAATGAATTTCTTTTGCAACGGTTTTGATATTTTCTAGTCTGAAAAAATATCATTTACGCCTAATGTCCACGTTTGAGGACAAAACTGAAAATCAAGATAAATCGTAAAACAAATGAAATAAATGTAAATTGACATACACCATATGATCTCGTTAGTATAACATAGTGTTAGATATTTATTCTAGGTCCAGAATTTTACAAAAACCTATTATTTAGCTTAAACAAAATCGGCTTACTAACACACTATCAAACTTCGCTGACCACTGGAAGAAAACCGTGAAAAAGGTAGTAACATTAGGAAAAACATGGCGCTAGGATTTCGGATTTCGTTCAAATAATATATTCTTAAACGATTACAATTGTTTACAATTCAGAAAAGATACGTTTCCTATTATTTTTAATTTTATTTAACTTATGTCCTCAATTGTGCACCTCAGGTCTGAAAGGGTTAAGGAAAACACCAATTTCCTTTTGTCGGTCAGTCGTTAAGTAGAGGCTCGTTATTTATACAAGGAAATGGGAGCATGTGGCCGTTTGTAACAATGTCTTATTCGTATTATATCCGCAGCCTCAAAGGAGCACACCGCTCGCGTGAACTCAGAAAACACAGTACAAAGTCCCCGTTAATCCTTTACAGCGACGCCGTGCGACGTATGTTCCTCGCACGACGTGTGGTAGCTTTCGCGGACCCAATTATAGAGTTTTAACGAACTGCACACAGTTCGCCAAAAGTTTCCCATAATTCGGATTTGTTTAATTGTTGCCGTATAAAGTCAGGCGTCAGGCGAGGGCAGTGGCCGCTCGTGTCGCGTGCCTTTGCTAAACTTTTGAATTGTGCCCGAAAGAGTTGGGGTTAAGGGAATGAATATTTGCCGTGCCCGCATGTAGTTTAAATTGCGTTTCCTTTGAGTGTGGCACAAAGAAGCTGGCAGCGAGATGGAGGAACTTCATCCACAGGAAGGCTTTGGCGCTGCCTTTTTCAGTAGAACAACTTTGGAGTTGGTGAACATGATACGAGCGCAAAGCTGCAGACGAAGTATCCGGGTGTATACCTAAGTAATTGGCACTATTCTAATGTCTTCTACAATAGTGACGCTAGTTCATAAGCTTGTAAACTGAGATTTTTGAGAACAAAATCAGCTGGTGTTGGGTCTTAGTCTAAAAATAAGCCCGATTACAGAGGCGTCATCATAATTATATTAGCTATATATAATTATGATGACGCCTCTGTAATCGGGCTAAAAAAATGGCATAACTGCCTTCAACCGTGTACAGAATTCGAATAGTTCGCACGGATCGATCTAGTAATTTTACACATTATTATTGATTTATCAAAAATGGCGAAGCCGATTTCAATAAAATTTAAATGGGATTACTTGTGAAGTATGATCTACCAAACAAAAAAAGAGTTATTGAAATCGGACTACTCTGTAAAAAGTTTCCTATGCGTGGACATAAAAAAACCACAGGTACATAAAAAAACATTGCGTCGACTTGTAAACGTCCTCCGTTATGTCGGTTAAAAATAGGTAAGTGTACAACCCGTACAAAAAGAAATTGATTATACCCAATGCAGATGAAAATGTTATGCCCGCTACACTATTTAAAATTTGCCACTATCTGGAAACCTATACAAGAAAACAGTAGATACGTATAGTTTTTATACAACAGTATAAAACTAAGATTTACAGTTTTATACAATTCGATTTCACATTATGCACAAACGGCAACTTTTATAAGTTTGCCGAGATACAATAGCAGTCGAGGTAGCGGCACGTGGAGCGGTCTCTCCCGTAATAGACGTTCAACTGAAGACGAAAATAAAAGCACTCGAGCCTGGGACCTATCGTGAAAGGAAGTTTTCATCTTAGAAACCTCAAAAGCAGAGCGGGACACAAAACATCGAGAGAACAGAGGTCGAGCTCGATGTAATGGCCGCTTGAGCAAAACGCACACATATAATTATATCGCTCACGTACATGAAGTCTCTAAAAAAGCTGAAACATTTCGCGCGCAACTGTTGACTGCAGTTGAAAACACGAGTTTTGAGTATCTTTGATGTGGAAATGGAGCAATAAGTAAATGTTATCAAATTGTTCACTTAATAGCGTTTTAATTTGACTTGAGCGTCACCAATAAACTATGTATGTGTTTTGTGTTTTGTTTTATATCCCATGGATGTATAAATACAGATCCGCACTAAAATTAGAAATCAGTAGGTATATGTAATCATTATACGAATTTTAACTACTCTTCAATATTTGAACTACTCTTCAAATGTCAATTTAGTTCACTCGCCAATACGGCGAACATCACGATAAGGAGTTTATTTTTCGATTAATTTTAATTTGATTACCTATAAGTACCTAGTCATAATCATAATGCGATCTTAATATGTAGTAGTCATAGTGTACACTTATAAAATTCATGTTGCATCCACATATGTTTGCATAAAGGCCAATTCACACAATTCAGTCAAGCCACCGTCACGTCACAGTACCGGCACCGTACCGTCTTGGTGAAAATGTTCCTTTCATACCTACTTTCGTTCGAACGTATCCTCACATGTCAGCGATCGTGTCAGTACCGTCACCGGTAATTGCGGTATGTGTGAATTGGCCTTCAGTCTTTGTGTATATAACCGCAACCGTCACATACAGATATCATTAATGAAGTACCTAATGGATCTTTACTTCTGTCGTCTCTGTGTTTACGAATAAGTTTAAAGAAAGGCAGAGGCAGACATTTCAAATGGAAAGTTCGAGCCTGATCGAACAGATAAATCTTCGCTCGCTGTTTGCTTCCATGATTTTGTTAACTTTACTGACAAAGGTTAAGTCAAATGTTTAAATAACCTTCTAATCAGTCGTGTTTATCAACAGTCATTAAAATATGATTTTAAGCTACTTATGTAAATGTTTATTTCTTTTATTTACTGTGCTTTGTTTCTTTTACAAAGCACAGTGTTTTTCAATTTGATTCTAAGCAGTACCATATGAGCTTTCTTTTAGCTCACATGGTATGGGCTATGGCGAATAAATAATGGACATTGATTGAAAAAATATAATCAGCTGATGAAGGCTTTGGTTGGCGTTGAGAGCTTTATCTCTATATCTCTAACCAATACACAAACTTAAAGAAATCGCTCAACAAAATCAAAATTAGCCCATTATATTTTTTTCCTTCCAAATGTCGATATTCGTTCATTTTATTCGCTCGTAGGAACAAATGACCATCGTATCGTCAACAGACCATCGTATCGATCGTTTTGCAGACTCCGTTGATCGATGGTCATTTGTTCTTACTACCCTACTAAGAGTCAAAGTAGAGCACCTACTCGTATTTGACGCCAATATTGTTATCGCACAGTTGCGCGAGCTAACTCACCTCTTCCGCGTATGCTATCCGCACTCAACGGGCTCCTGAACTCATACCCCACCTGTGACCTGTTTGTGGATAGATGGACGCAAATATTGACGCTCTGTTTGACTTATTGTGAAAGTGTGACCTAATTGTTTTAGTTTATTTTGTGTTTTTATTGATTTTGTGTTTCTATTAATTTTAAAATTCAATGTGCATATTTGATTGATTTTATTTTTTGTTAATTTAATTCAATTATTGACTATTATTCTAATTCTAATTGTAATATAATAATATGATTTAATTAACGTAATTGGTGTTTATACCGTGTTGATTGAAATAAATAAATTGGAAATTGGAAATTGGAAATTGTGGATTTGTTTCAATTTGGATTTTCAGGGATTTGCGGCATAGACGGAGTATACAAGATCATTGATTAGCTGTATTTATACAAACGTGCGAATATCCATTGCGATAATCCATTAATCTTGTATACCTACAATGATCGTACGAACTCGCTGGTACACTTATCCCAACCGGGCTGTCCCCACTGGTAGGGATAACGAACTTGCTGTTGAATAGGATATTTAAATCGACATTTGCGGTGTTGCAGGTGGGTACGGGCGAGCTTATCATGACGTATTGGTGCAATAATTACAGTCTATATATGTGAACGCTCACTACGATGCACTTATGGAACGTCACGCACTGCTGTCTCCAATTTTTATAAAGTGAAATCATATAATATATGATTTCACCAAGTGTTGGCCAATTTAAGATTGCTTATTTTTGAATTGTCTATTCGCTAGAGCAATTTATGTTTTTCTCAAAGTTACATACAAAATAACAAAAAATATATTATATCGTCGCGCACCTGTACGCGCCGCACAACCCGCATTTGTATCAACTGCGGTACCTGCGCCGCGTCAAAGTGCAAAGCTTCAAATGAAACAAAATGTTCCGTTTATCTATTTATTTCTGTGTAACAAACATTATTTATTAGAATCATCTACCTATTAAAATTAGCAATTCGTATAATCCTATAGTATTAAGGGCGAGAACACATCGTCAACACTATAACCATAATTACAAACGATGTAATCTCGGATTGAGTGGGCCATTTACATCTACCGTTCTATATTACATGTATTAACTAGCTTATAGGTGAGATATTTAAGGACCAACGTTTCCCGTACAAATACAATAAAGGGTAGCTAAAATTTAGGAGATCTCAATGTGTGGGCAGATGTACCTACATTTTTGAATTGTCTATTTTGCTAGGGCAATTTACGTTTTTCTCTAAATTACATACAAAATAACAAAAAATATATTTGATTTAATTTAATTTTGGCTGCTTTATCTTATGGCTGATTTCTTTAGTAATGACTTATTTAACATATCTCACGAGAAATGGTGTTTTATAATCCATAGAGAATATAAATAATATTTAGCTACAGAGTTTTGTACGAGAAAAGTTCCCTAATAGGCCTACAGCTTCACGATAGTTATCGACTTACCCAGTTCTTGATAAAGCTGGATACCATAGTAATACCTAAACAATTGATAAGTGCGAAATGCAAGTAAAACCTTTTATTCAGGCACATAACATTGGTTTGTGATTTTAGTGCGTTTTAAACAGTAAAATGTATTTTTATATCTGCTTTATGTGCTGATTTTCAACTTTAAAAGGCTTATTTTTAAATAATACCAAAAAATAATATTACAGCGTACCTTAAGTATTTACGAGTCAGAAATATTATTATATATAAAAGAATAAAGAAATATAGTGATAAATAGTCAACATTTCAAAAACCCACTATTAAATAAATTTAATGTCAATTTCCGTTGCTAGATTTTATAATACGATTTTAATCCTTGCCTATCCAAGGAAAATTGAAAAAACACATATGTTTTCCCAAACTGTTTGCTGTCTAATTTTAAAAGAATTTAGAACATGAAAGTTCAATCATTTGACTATTAACCAATTATTTATATATTTATTTTACCTACCTCAAACTAGGATACATATTTAATTTTCTAGCGACGTTTTAAAATAATACATGTATAAACAGCACTCTTTTAGCATTCACATGTCATTTTGCTGAATCGATGTTTGAAACCTTGGCTATAATAATATTTTGTAGAATGCTTTATCATTTTCAAACAAATTTATAACAAATTTCGTATCCAAAAAGACATGAAAATTTAAATAAACTAATTGCATTTAAGTATTTCTAAAAGCACAAAAATATTAAATAAATCATCTATTTCTTGTAATTGACAATATAAAATTACAGTAGCTTACATTCACTTATTTTACCTATTTCGATGATGAACTATGACAATGACATTGAAAAATAAATTATATATTACAAGGCGACAAGATAGTGCACAATTTTATGATTTTGACCAATTTTTTTTTTTTGCATAAACTGTGTCTGTTGATTGAGCAGATCTTAGCGGAAAATCGGCGAAAAGCGGATCGGCAAAAATGAAATTCTTTAAAAAATATTTAGTCATTAACTCACGGAATGTTTTTCATTAAATTTACTAAACTAATAATAGTGACATAATAAACGAAAATATCCGTTAGATTTGAAGCAAGCCGATTGTCTTTATTTGATCTTGACCCTCAGAATAAAGTAAGAGTGAACCAAATATTGAAAAGAAGCCATGATTACCGCAAAGAAAAAAATGTAAAATATGGTGGATAAATGTCAAATGACTACAAGACGGAGTTTATTTTTGCACGACACAAAGACAAATGTGACATGTGACATTTGTCTTTGTGTCTCTGTCTAACCTGTTGTGTAATGACTAGACAAAGACAGCAATAAAATATCAGAGGTAAAATAACTATGAATGGACTGCAAACACCGCATTTACTGTACTTTCTATAACATCTTTGGTCTTAACGCATGCGAACGCTACATTACAGTTACAGTCACAAAATGCCATCACCGAAGTTTTTAAACAGTTTAGCACGAAAGTAGTAGGTATGATGGCTGACATGGATGTAGTATATTAATACGTCCATGGTGGCCTAAGCGGTGGTGGGTGGTGGCCATGGTAGGCACATGGCTCACTGAGGACTGGGACAGTGATGCGGAGATCAAAATTTGTCGGATTGAAATTGCACGTAGTGTCTTTGGAAAAATGAAAAAAAGTACTCTGGAATCGTAGCCTTAAAATCCCTCTCCAAATTTGACTTCTTTAATATTAGGGTAGACGCACCGGCCATCTTAGTACTATTTGTGGCCACTTTGAATTTTAAGGATTAATAAGACAGTTTTATGTTAAAATAATATTTTTATAGTAGTTTATGCAACTGTCATATAACACGGGTATTAAAACACTCGTTACTATTATGAAACTCGCTGCGCTCGTTTCATAAACTCACACTCGTGTTTTAATACCCGTGTTATATGCAGTTGCATACACTACTTTATCTTCACTAATAAAAAAAAAAAAAACATATTGCGAAACATTAAATTCACGCGTACGTGTATTGTCACAGTGAACTTGGCGCCATTAAAATATAACCAATGAGAGCGCAGCTGCGCGCGCAGGGCCAATCAGGAGCGAGCGCGCGATGTTATAATGAGATTTTACGATATCGATGTGGATATTAAAACATCATGTGAAATTGCTTAAATTGAGTGTTTTGTTGTCTGCGCTATAACAGTAGTCATTATAAGTCAAGTATTGGAAACATAAGTAGAATGTTACAACATTAGTGTAGATAAAAGAAATTTTCAAACATTTAGATTCACACAAACAATATTTATGGTATTACATTGTTTATAATTTTTATTAATGATATAATTTTGACACCAAATGGCCTCAACCGGTACAGTGGCCACAACCGGTACAGTGGCCACAACCGGTACGCCTACTATACATTTGGCCGATACTTCTGTACGGATGCGAGCGACTCTCAGGAAACGTATAGAAGCGTTCGAGATGTGGACCCAAGGCGAATGTTGTCCATATCTTGGACTCACACCAACAAGAAAGTATTGCAACCGGTTGGCCAAAAACCTAAACTTTTACAAACCATCAAAGTTGCATATCTGGGACATGTCCTTCGTCTTGACAAATACGAGTTGCTGCAACTCATAATGATGGGAAAAGCTGCGGGGAGGAGGAAATCCGGCCGCAGAAGAAAGACCTGGTTGCGGAACATACGAGAATGGACGGGGATAAGGAATGCCGTCGAACTCTTTCGGCTTGCCAAGGACATAAAGAAATATGCCGAGTTGACTGCCAACCTTCACTAGTTGGAGAGGCGCTTAAAGAAGAAGAAAATGGTGGCCGATAGCGACGTTTTTGACTGACGATGACGTAGGCGTTTCACAGCTAAATAAAAAGTACATAGCGCAGATATCTATGAACATAGCATATTATACAATGCTCAGTATGATTGAAAACTCTTTGTGTTAAGACCTCAAAAGGCTTACTAATGCAACCATTTGCACTGTCTGTAGGTAGGTATATCACTACTCCAATAAAAACAATTCGAAATAAATACAATTCCATCCACGTTACAAGTTGCAGTGTACTTTATTTCGCTCCACAATTAGTCTCGGAAAATGTACCAATTTATTACTGCCTCAGTACTTGTTGCTTTCCAGGGCCACTTTCTTGATTCACTCGAGTAATTTTTAATTTTAATGACTCCTGTAGCTTTTAAAGGACGCTCTAGACTTTTAAAACAATCTGTACGGATAATTTTATTTAAGTAGGAATGTATTTAAAGATAGTGAGTATAGGTTATCTATTGAACGTAATCTGTAGTTATACGACTGTGACTTTGCGAAACAATTAGATACTTTTTATACTTATCACTATGAAGAACTTTTATTATGAAACTACCATGATAGGTTATTTTAAGATCAGGTGTGTTATAAGATAGTATATTTTAATCAGGTCCTTTGTTCTCAAATGGACAAATTCTCAAAAGGACATACTCTCAAAAAGACAGAAGTACCCTTAAGCAAAAAAAGGAAAACAAACTTTTCTTGCACATATTTTTATTATGCACCTCTCAACACAGCAAGGCTTTGCAGCCAAAGCAACACAGATATTTCTGATCATAAACATGTGATCTGATATTATCTTCCCAGCACAATAATAAACAACGCGGACAATTATTATTTCCCACAGTATTGCTTCCTTTCCCTTTTTTTTGGAAATAATTTTGGAATTCTATGGGTTCTTCTGTGCAAGGAGCTAATTCACATAATGTTAGACCCATCCATCCACGTGGGTGGACGTCCTACGCTGCGCTTGCCGGTACGTGGTCTCCACTCGAAAACTTTTCGACCCCATCAGTCATCAGTTCTCCGCGCTATGTGCCCTGCCCACTGCCATTTTAACTTTCCAATCCGTTGGGCTATGTCGGTAACTTTGGTTCTTCAACGAATCTCCTCATTTCTGATTTCGATCTCGCAGGGAGACTCCGAGCATAGCCGAAAAATGCACAGCATAATGTTATATACGCCTCTGGAAATAAGCTCTGCTGGCAACAGCGCTAGCAGGGATAAGAGTAAGACTATATTTTACGGCTCTCTATGGAAGAATTGAAATCGATTTTGAGTTTTTCCAAATTGCATTTCTAAAACGTTAGTATAGCATCCCTTTAGTAGTAACGGGATAAATTGACAATGATAGCTCATTAGAAGTCACTAATTAGCCATTTTTTTTATTTGAAATGATCACTGTGTTTTTACCTGTGCCATTTTCAGGGTGTTGAGAATCTGTCCTTTTGAGAACAAAGGCCATATAACATGTACCTATTTCAATTTCCATGAAAAAAAAAAACAAATTTGGCAGTCTGTTTACTTAAATGGCTTTGTGTATTTGATTGTATTTTAATACTGGCTCTGTAGTTTAAGTACGCAAAAAACCGCATACGTTATAAAAGGGTGGTGTAGCAAATTGATGGATCGGGCCTAAAGTTCTTACCGACGCTTATTCTGGATATACCAAAACAGAATTCACAGTATAAACAGCGTCAAAGCCAGAGCGTAGAGCTGGCAATAAGCTCTAATCGCAGCGTATATAATTTCTACCTACGCGAATGAATATAAAATATGTTATGTCTTTTTCAAGCCTTTGCATAAGCACTGATCGCAGATAATGCAAGTGTGCTAATGTGAGTCTGCTAATCCTAGTGTTAGAGTGCTTTTTCACTGAGCTAAACACTATAATCGTGGTAGCCTAGTGAAGACTCGCCTTAAATCGTCAGGTAGTGGATTCAAATCTTAATCCTACATCAATAAGTTCATTAGAATTTATTTAGGGGAGAGAGAGACACATTTTCACACCATTGGCTTTCGGTGAAGGTAAACATCGTGAGGAAACGTGCATATTTATACGTCAATAAATGAAATTCAATGGCGTGTGTGAGTCCACCAACTTGCAGTGGGTTATCGTGGTGGATATGGTCCAATCGCCTTTCGTGGGTAAGCCGATGTTCAGTAGAGAGTTATTGAAAAAGCTGTACAAACTTTACACATACAAGACCCACGTGAAACAACCGACTGTGTATCCACCGAATAAGAAATAAAAATGTAGATGAAGATTGTGCAAGAAAAACATTAAATCAAAGGAACCTCTTCAGTATTCATGTCAATCAGTTTTACAGATCACTACGCACTGCTCTTCTAAGATGTTTGGATGATCTGGATGAGAAACCACAACGGAATAACGAAATTGGCGAAATAGTACTCAATATTAGTTGAAAGTCAATCATAATGGATGATTTCTAAAGTTAAACTCGCCGATGTTTCTACGAACTTGTACTGAAATTCACAATACCGAACTAGGAGCCAGTTAAAATTAAACATCGAATACTCCCTGGTTGTTCAAGCGGTTGATTAAAATGTTCGAACTCGAATAGAATTGTAAAATTGTAGGTATGTAACTCACGACGTACTTAACTCGTTCAGTGTCATGTTTAGACTAGATCTCTACTTATTGTTGTATGAAAAATAAAACATGACAAAGATATTGACAACAGAATATGATTTTTTAGCAATAAAGAAAGAAATAGTACTTGATAGTGTTTGATTTGTCTTAAGTGGTTTTATGAAAATTGAACAATTGTTTGAAGCCGAATTTCATATATTAATTATCATAGATTTTTTGCGAAAAAAAAAGCTACGCAATAGGTAACTTTAACGGCATTTGTGAATATATTATGTCAACTTAACACATACTCAATCAAGCAGTCACAATAATACACAGGTTAGGTACAAGTTGCTACTGTATCCAGTTGTTTTCTTTACGCAGAACGTTGTTGGCTCCGACCGCAATCGATAAAGTCCGCTCAATCACAGTGACACTAAAACACAATATACGAGCACTTAAACAAGATTCCTGTCGAAATGGCGATGGTTCGACATCGATCGGCGAACCAAATGGGATGACACTCTAAACTAACTTTACCCGAATACCGCACTGCTAAAGTATTTTATTCACTATACACAATTGGCGTAGAGTATACGAGTTCATTTCAAAGAGTTTATTAAATACTCATTAGTCACTGATGTCACTATATCACTCTTTGCAAGTTATCGAACACGGTCCAAAGGAGGTGGTAGAATAGAATGTTAGTGATAGTTGATATAGAAGCGGCAGCGGAGGCGGCGGGCGCGGGCGTGGGCGGCCCAAGCCGCGTGTTGGCGCGCACCACCTGTGACCGCCAGCGTATAGAGTACAGCGGTTGCTGCCGCGACAGCGCTACTAACCTGCCGGACAAAGTTTGCTAATTAGACGGGAACTAATAATCCCAACAGATCATAAAACGTAAAATTGAATAAAAAGTATTAGACCTAAACTCGATTAAGGGTGATGATGTTTTTTCTTAAGTTTAGAAAATCGAAAATAAAAAATAATCTTTGAGATAGATATTAAATCGAAATGTAATCAAGTATACCTCGCTTAGTCACTAAACGATGGTTGGACTACTGTCGGCCATAACCAATGAAAATAAAACAATGCTGATAAAAAAGTTTGTCTTTATAGGTATAGTTCGGCCGTTCAGAGAATGCGTTCCTGACACGTCATCTTGAACAAATATTTTTGGCCGATATCTCGGAAACTATGTACTTAAGGGCAAAAAACATACAGATCATTATTGTAGAAAATAAAATTTCGCATCTTTTGTTTCCATCAAACTTTTTTGTAAAACTTAAGACGCATTCTCTGAAGACCGAAGATATCCCGGACATCAGCCTGTACGAGATTAGAATGGCCCTGAATCAGCTTAAGAACAACAAGGCGCCGGGTGATGACGGTATCACATCAGAGCTTCTGAGAGCGGGTGGAACACCGGTACTAAAAGTCCTCCAGAAGCTTTTCAACACCGTCGTCCTCGAGGGCATCACGCCAGAAGCATGGAACAGAAGCGTGGTGGTGTTGTTTTTCAAGAAAGGTGACAACACCTTATTGAAGAACTACAGACCCATCTCGCTTCTGAGCCAAGTTTATAAGCTGTTTTCAAGGGTCATTACGAACCGTCTCGAGCGCAGGCTTGATGACTTCCAGCCTTCCGAACAAGCCGGTTTCCGAAAGGGCTTTAGCACCATGGACCACATTCATACGCTGCGACAGGTTATACAGAAGACCGAAGAGTATAACTTGCCACTTTGCTTAGCGTTTGTGGACTATGAGAAAGCCTTTGATTCGGTCGAGACTTGGGCTGTGCTCGAGTCTCTCCAACGATGCCGTATTGACTATCGGTACATCGAAGTGTTGAAGTGCTTGTATAATAACGCCACTATGTCGGTCCGAGTACAGGAAGAGAGCTCCAAGGCGATCCCTTTAAAAAGAGGCGTAAGACAGGGAGACGTAATTTCTCCGAAACTGTTTACGGCTACTTTGGAGAACGCCTTCAAGCTCCTGGAATGGAAAGGATTCGGCATCAATGTCAATGGCGAATACCTCACTCACCTTCGGTTTGCCGACGATATCGTGGTCATGGCAAAATCGATGGAAGAGCTCAGCACGATGCTCGAAGGCCTCAATCGGGTTTCCCAACAGGTGGGTCTTAAGATGAACATGGACAAGACGAAAGTCATGTGTAATTCCCATGTTGTACCCACCCCGATCTCTGTTGGGAACTCGGTTCTTGAAGTCGTTGACTCGTACGACTACCTTGGACAAGTAGTCCAGTTAGGTAGGTCCGACTTCAAGAAAGAGGCCAATCGCCGAATCCAACTCGGCTGGGCAGCGTTCGGAAAATTGCGTAGCGTCTTCTCGTCCGACATACCTCAGTGCCTCAAGTCGAAAGTGTTCGACCAGTGTGTGTTGCCAGTGATGACTTATGGCACAGAAACGTGGTCTCTCACTATGGGCCTTATTAGTAAGCTCCAAGTAGCCCAACGAGCTATGGAGAGGGCTATGCTCGGAGTCTCTCTGCGAGATCGAATCAGAAATGAGGAGATCCGTAGAAGAACCAAAGTTACCGACATAGCCCAACGGATTGGCAAGTTGAAATGGCAATGGGCAGGGCACATAGCGCGGAGGACTGATGACCGATGGGGTCGGAAAGTTCTCGAGTGGAGACCACGTATCGGCAAGCGCAGCGTAGGACGACCACCCACAAGGTGGACGGATGACCTCATTAAGACCGCAGGATCGCGCTGGATGCAAGCCGCTTGCAACCGGTCTTATTGGAGATCCATAGGGGAGGCCTATGTCCAGCAGTGGACTTCTTATGGCTGATGGATGGATGGATGGATTCTCTGAACGGCCGAACTATAGTTTATTAAAGTTGTTAATCAATGATAAGTATTTAAAATTCACGTTCAATAAGAATAGAATAGCGATGGCACTAAACTTAATTGTGCTTTGATGTCGGATGAGTTCATTGTCTTGTAAACTCAAACACTTTATTGAAAGATTTGTGACAAAAGGTTATGTCATAACTATTAAAATATTCCTGTAAAAGAAACAGTGTTGAAATTCCAGACAATAACAAAACTAAATAAAAATCAAAGCTTGTTTGTATAATGTTCTCTAGTTCAACTTCAATTTCAGCAGAAATCTTGTTTGGTCTGAAAAAAAAATTGGTTGCCTGTAAAGTCGGTATACGGGCGAAAGTTTTACGTGACAACGACTTTGAGACGAATGAGACGAATGAGAGCGCATGAAGTGTGAGCGGAGCGTAACGCAGTTTCTTGAAGTGTCACCCGGCAAACCAATTTATAAGACGTTGTCACGTCAAAATTAATTAGTCTAGACCAATTTGCCTTATACCTATCTCGAACAGTCGAATTTTACTAAGAACTATTATACAGCTAGGAATATTTACAAAGTCGTTATGCAAGACATATCTTGTGAACATCCCAATAAAATGTATGATATTTGGATACATTTGGCTGATTAATTTCAACTGGAGCTATTCGAAATTTACAAAACATGGTCAAATATAACAGGCAGACACGGTATGGAATAATTGAAACGTTTACTTTGCACAAATGTTTTCCTTGAAAACATGTTTTCTTGTTAGTAGGCCAGTACAACATGTAAATGTTCACGTTAATAATATGACAATATGACGCTTCCAATTTTCACTTAAACATGACAGAACCAGTGTGAGCAATACAATAACTTAGCAAAAAAATAACAATTAAGAAACAAGAAAAACAAACCAAAATATATTATCCTACAAAAGCCCCAGTGATCAAATTAGTTAAACATATGTCCCCAGGATGCCTAGTAGAATTTTCTCTTTGATACCAGAATTGAAATTACAAAATTGTAATTCTTCATTTATTAAACAAAGCACAAGAGGCCCCGGATAAAACTATTTACCGGCCGCAACCAGGATGAAAGGAATGTTTTCGCGGGCCTTTCCACTCTTTGACAAAGATATGTTTTTACACACGGTTATCCCGAATTTACTCGTTGAAATAGCATTTCAGAAACGTGCCACGTCCCCACTTACGGGTTCCTCTAATATTCACAAAGAAAACATCTCATAAGTACCAGCATTAAAGCATGCGACGGTACGTATTTCGCACGTCTCGAATGCCGTATTAAGGGGAAGGGACATTCATAAATAATTTATCAAATGGAAGATCTAAAAAGCGTTTTTCCTCCTTTTGGAGATTGTTTAGACCGCGCTAAAAGCTTGCCAGTTCTTTTCAGGCGGTTGTGATGAAGTTGCTCGGCAAACACTTCTATAGAAACGAGGGATCCCTTTATATCATGAAGTACTCACATCGAAAATAGATGACGCTGATTATAATTACAGGAAAAGCAAAGTTCGTTATCATTGATTCTAATAATATTATGAGATTATTACTTATCTTTTTATCTTATTTTGTGAAGTTGTATAGACATGACAAATATAGCAAACGATTTCTTAGTTGGAATGAAACACGACAGATACGACTGAAAACCATTGCTGAAAACTTAATAATATATTTGATTATTTAGCTAGTGCTTCTTTTTATTTATTCTGTTTTATTTTAGCATTCACGATTGCTAGTTGATCACTTTTGTGAAGTTATTGTAACGTATGTAGCTTTTGAATGTCAATTTAATCACGGATAAGGCATTGTAGATATTTTTCTTATTCCGTATTTAGAATTATTTATTGTGGTATGTTAAACGGCAATGAATCGCGCGGCTTTAAAGCCAGACTTAAGTACCTAAATATATTTATTGTTTACCCTAGATTAGAAGTCGCCTCTATAAATTGTATTTTATGGGCAATACAGATTTTGCTCGGGTCTTGAAATTGTATTTCAGAACTATGGTTATCAGATCCCAAAGAAAAACCATGACTTTATAATGGAAAATTGTATTCAAACAAAACAAAAAATAAACCGAAAAGTGTTTCAAGCACTGACGAAAATTACGGATTAATTCTGAAGACTGACCACACATAATTTGTGGTAGTTTTGAACGTAGCTACTTACCTAATAACAAGTGTGTTGAGCCGCCAGGGTAGCGTGTAGGTATGGTTCTTATGTCTTGCACAGAAGGTGTACAATAGCTCTCCCGCTGCGGCCGCCAGACCTACGTCGCTCTGTGCGCCTGGTCCCGACCATTCATGCAGTGTGATATTCCACGAACCACATGACTTGTCCTGCCCAAAGAAGAACAAAATGTAACGCTATGTCTTACTGTTTTTCTCTGATGAAAACCACTTCCAGCCGGTCGAATTCGAAATTTATAGAGAAGGTTTTTAACCAGCAGCCTAAGACGTCAGGTTTACAACGGAAATGATACTATGATGATGATACTTTCCTCTATTGTAGTCTACCGCTGAAAATTCACCTAGGTACTCTTATTTACAGCTTAGTCTAACAATTTCGATTTATTATGCAATTGAAAGCGTGAATAAACAGATATTTCACGATTGTATATCTTACTAATATCTGCCATGTGTATTAGGCATATTCTGTGCTCCTTTATAAAGGGTGGTAAGGTAGGGCCTCGAAATATCATGCGGGCGACGCCGCGGGCAAAATCTAGTTTATACATAAATACGACGAATCGCAAGGATCAAGTTTTTTACAGCTTCCACTACTATGTTTCTGGAAAAGTTTTCAGTATCTTGTGACTCAATCTCGCCTGACCAGAGCGGCTTTCATAACTAACTTTCCTAGAATGGCATTAGCTTTAAAGAAAGCCGGACAAAGTTTTTTAAAGGCCCGGGTTTCATAGAAACTCATAAAGTCCAGCTAGGAGATAATAATATCAATGATAATTGCAAGGAAAATTATTATTTTTCGTAAAAAAATGGTAAAACCGCCTTCCAACGTGTATAAATTAAAATGTTTCGCTCGAATTGTTTAACATTATTGTTGCTCAAAAAAAGGGCTCAGCCGAATTCTTTCAAATTTAAATAGGACCACCTCGGTAGTATACCCTTTCGAACTAAATTAAAAAAAATGGATTCGGTTCATAACTGGCGAAATTATCAATGAACATACACAAAAAAATACATGCAGACGAACATAGAACCTTCTCCTTTTGGAAGTCGGTTAATAATCTCAAAGTCTGCAATTTTGTGTGTAAAATTGTGCCTAGCCTTTTACAACTAACGATAAAAAATGACCTACGTATTAGTTTTCGGGGTGTTCAGCTATTAGTCTACGTAGTGTTGCTCTAGACAACGGAAATATTCTAGGATATATAATATTTCATTGTATGATGGCCCAACTCAGAAATCGCGAACAAAGATCAGCAATTTCTATAATGACTAATATTATTTCCTAGACACGCCCGCCTCTAGAAAAACACCCGGTATGATTATAATAGATACCGAAAAATGTGTAACTTGCTTATAATTACAAATCTGTTTGATAGAGATAAATAATAAAATATAAATAAATATTAGAGGACATCTAACACACGGTCTCTGACACCAAACTGAGCAAAGCATGTGATATGGCTGTCAGACTGATATACTACACATACATATTTTTAAATACATACTTATATAGATAATACCTAAATAACACCCAGACAGAGCAAACACCTATGTTCATCACATAAATATTTGCCCTGGGTGGGAATCGAACCCACGCCTCCTTGACACAGGAGTCAGGGACACTATCCAATGAGCCACCGAGGCAGTCGATATGCAAAAACAAAAACATTTGTCAAAACATTGCTTGCATTCCTTTTGTAGAAATAGGTTATGAATAAGCGCTACATAAGTCGTAAGTCAAACCTGCTCGGAGGTGATGTCGATGAATAGCTGCCTCTCGACGTTCGAGTCCAACACCCAAGTGCATTGCTGATAGAAGAACTCATTCAAGCTGCCCGTTACCGACACGTTCCGCGATGATATCTCACCTACACAAAGCAGAATAAAATGAAAACACCATAGAGGTATAGAGAGCCTTTCTCTTTATACGCCGCACGAGACATTTACACAAAATGTAGTACCGTAATATAGATCTAGAGACCTTCTCTTTAATCAGCGCACGACACAACTACACAAAGTGCAGGTTAAATTTTAGCACGCCTAAAAATGTAGTTGTTGCTTTGCCAAGTACAAAACAATTTCAAGAGCCTATATCATTTTGAACAAATATCACAATGTCACCAATCTCGTAATTACGACATTAAAATCAAGCTGTTCCATGCAAAAAAATTTTCGGCTCGCTAGAAAATGTGTGGAACTACTTCACTGTATTTTTTTTCGCGATTTCGGGATTAACCCCGTCGCAAAAGCTATTCATAACGATGACCTCTGACAGTCTCTGCAGTCCCTGCAATTTGCAAAGCAATAGCTTGTTTGCTGCAGTTACTCATACATTGCAAAATGCAGGTTTACTAAACACATAATTGTGTCATGTAAACTGTAGTGTTCTGTGAGCGCACGAATAAGTGATTTTTTGTACTCTGCAAGTAATAATTTTGTAATTATTGAGATGCGCGTAGTTCTGATTTGATGAAGATATTCGAGCAAAATTAGTTTACTGCTAGAAGACGACATGTCGCATCTTATAAGGTCTGTGGAAAACACCGACAGAGAAGAGCGAATTTTAAAACGCGAGGAACTTCTACGTGAGCAATAATGCGATGAAAAGGCGGAGACAACGGGTCGCCGCAATAGCAGCGGTGTAATTGGAACTTTACGACCTTGTTCAAGGCGTTTTTTCGATCCAGTGTCACCGTGGGCGTGAAACTGGGTCGTGGTCAAAGGCTGCAAAATTAAAGATATGACCATCTAGAAATATAAGTGTCGGTATGAAAAATGTTACTGCTTTTCCAAATCTCATTAAATTATGTTCTTTACTCACTACAACAATAATATGTAATAACTCTCAAGCTCAATAAGTACTTAAAGTCAGTCCGTTAATGAGTCACATATATTTTTTATTTTTACATACCTACTTGTTTTGATTAGTAACGATTAATATCACTAAATACTTATATATTATAAAGGATAAGTAAGAGAAAGTGAAAGTTACGTAGCAACTACACATGTAAATTACCTTTTAATTTTAACATGCCCAATGACCTTTGACCTATATAAGTCTATGGCCGCGGTACGTAATTTAGTCGGACGCGTCGCGCAGCCTCGCGCCCTACACCGCCGAGGACAATATCCGAGGCGTTTTTCCAAACGTCTGAGACGCGAGTCGAATGTCAAATACCCACCACTGTTTGCGCTCTCTTTATGCCGTCGGGGAGTTCATTGCAGATAAATTGCCGATTTATCCGTGTCTCTCTGCGAGACAACTTCATCAAATTATCTCGGGTTTTGTTTTTGTGTTGCGAAGGTAATGTGAATTTGTAGACGCGTGTTGTAAGAGATTGTTCTTACCGGAATGCGTGGTGTAGGTTCGTTGGCCACACATTGCGTCATCGTTGAAGCTATAGGCGGCCGCGTAGTCGAACCCGCGGCTTGCGTACGTGTAGTGAGCCACCGAGTACTCCAACCGAACGCTGGTCCAGCTCCGAACCACCACCGGCAACCACGCGGCCTGTCCGACAAATATCAACATTCACAGAAGCTCACAATCTGTGAAATACAAACATCTAACATCTTCACGTACGCCACCCGGAAATTTATTTTATTCTTTCTGACACACACAATCTTTTCAATTTGAAAATACGTGACAGTGCTAAAATTTATGGCGACACTCGTCCGCGGATATTTTTTCAATTTCCCTTTCATTTTCGTTCCTAAAATTCAAATATAAAAACTGGTTACATGAGCTTCGTCATCGTACTCGCGTACGTGCACGGCGTATCGATGAAATTCTGCAGCTGCCTGGCTACACAATACGCGTAGGTACGTAGCGGACGTACTAAGTAATTGAATTTTCAGGGGCGAGAGAGTGGCCCCACCGCCGCGCCGGCCGGAGCGCGCGCGGGCGGCCTTCGCTAATAACAGGGGCGGACGGATGACACGCCACCAGTTAGCCATTGTTTTATGAGGTCTGGGAAATGGCACGCTCCGCTGTAGACCGTTCCTGATATTGCTCAGAGTCCATTTCGCAACAATGCTAGCTCGTAACGTTCGCGACGCCTACACCCGTCAACTCGTGATGGGGGTAAAGCACTGTTAATAATTAAATTAAGCGTCCGTGCCGAGAGAGCAGATAACAAAGCTGTGCGGATGTGCGACTCCCCATTCCTGCCCTTAATGAATGTGTTTACATCGACGGAAACACGGGAATCGATACCTATAAATAGATTACCTTCTCGGTGAAATATCTTCGTGGCAACCTATCAGACGAATGGCCAAGGGAATCGTTTCCTTATTTGAGTTCCACCATCGCGATGTAATAGGCGATTCGGAAACAAAGAAAAATATGCGTAAACACACGCACTAGCGGAGAATTAATACATATTATTATAATGTTCGGCGAAAGTAAAATAACGTTCGAATTGTGTAAACAGCCGCGTTTCTAGAAACGTTCCGTGGGTTTGAATTGAAGTGAATGTGCTGACTAAAATATTTAGAGGCATATTTACTTTTGTGTAGCTCCGCGTACACGCTCGGGTGGTCGTTTCAGGCTTTATTGCTGTTACATACTTAATAGTAACCCTCTTAGTTAATTATGCGGATCGCGCAGGCGGGGCGCGGGGCGAGCGCCGCGAAAGGGTTAGCGCGTCCTACGGCCATGTTAGCATAAGACCCCAGTAACACGATTAATTTATTTGCTGTCGTCTTTTCAAAGCTCTTGCAATAATTAGATCACACGTTCTGCTTCCTGCTGGGGATAGACCTTGTGCGCTCGCCGGAAGTGCTATATTCAAACTTTCCGAATTCAAATTTTGAGCGGCAGTTCCTGAAGGAATTATATCCTCGGAAGTTACGGGCCCCTGATTTTTTCCCGACGATTACTTCCAGTGTTTCCTTTAAACTTTAAGCAAATGAACGTCGATTTATTTTGTCTCTGTATATTTTATTCGGCTGGGTAATTAACGTCAATCACAATTACCATCAAGGAAACAACGTTGTTGTCTTTGAAAGCGAGTCATGTTGGCGTTGCATCGATATTTTATGATTGCACGCTCGAAGCAGGTATCCGTGAAAATAATGCTTTTGTACATTTTATAATTTATGTATACATCATTAAATGTATTTTACAGGATTAACGTGAAATCTTTTTGTCACCATACAGGCAGGACATGTATGTGCCGTTTCCAGCAACTTGTGCCACGTGGTAATAGGGAGCGGTGCTCGAGCGGCACTAGCAGTCCGCGTCACCGGTCGCCAAGTTTTTTTTTAGTTTTTTTTATATAGAATAGGGCTACATTTGGCCACCAACTCACCTGATGGAAAGCAAAGACGTAGCCGAAGATGGAGTATGTAGACCTAGAAAATACCTCATCACTCACTCTTGACTTGAAGATCCAAATTGTAATTTTCAGGAAACAATGATGGAGGCAGGCATTCCAATCCCTGGCGGTCCGCATTATGAAGGAAGAAGCGAATCGCTTAATACGAGCACGTGGTACGTCGACTATGTAGGGGTGGTGTTTATGCGACTTCCGGCTTGTTCTGTTGTAACACCTACCCATGCCCATTCTGCCATGAGACTTTATTAGCTCACTTGGAAGTTTCCACACCGGCAGGACATAATGCGTACCATCTTCAGTCTACCTCTATAGTCTAGAGTCAATCACAGCGCGTCGCCGCACGCTGAATACCAGGCTCCCGTACCCGTTTTAGTGAGAAACTCATTTAGCTCACCTGGAAGTCTCCGCATAGGCAGGAGAGGTGCGTGCCGTCTCCAGCCACCAGTGCGATGTGGTCGTGGTAGTAGAGAGCGGTGCTCGAGCGGCACTCGCAGCCCGCGTCGCCGCAGGCCGTGCGACACCCGCCCGTGCCCGTTCCGCTGGGCTCGGCGCTCCACATGCGCTCTAACCGCTGGATCTAGGTGTTGGAAAATCTCATAAAGAAGAATGCAAGCAAAACTTAATAATATACCTACTAAGTAGGTATATATAATATTTCAGGGATGGTCCCGTAGCGACAGGTGGTCAAAATAAGGAGCACAATTACAAAACCCTTAAGCGTTGCAAATGTTTAACCGATCGCCCCGTATAGGTATGTAATGTAATACAAGTTGATTCGAATTTTAGACCGTTATTACATCATACTGAGTTACATTGAACAAGATATGGTTGTTTGGAAAAACCATTATCATATCGATCTGTAAAAATGTCAACTATAATGCTCCAGTACGGCACTAACCAAAAGTTTACGTGAAAATTATTCCTAAGCTCATATTGCGTTATCTCACTTTAAATGCGGGTGGTGTGCAGAACATGAACGTTGACTGCTGTTCGGTCGTTCCCCTAGAAAACCAACTTATTGAATACAGGTGTCGCATATGAAAAGAGAACATGAAAGGTTGGGTACAAAACGTCGGTGGAGTTATAAAAATACCGAAAATGTTATTAGGATTCTATGTTTGTATGAATGAAAAGATTGCACGTGCCTACTCAATATTGGTGACGCACAAAGACATGAAATGTGCTTGATAAAAGATAAGTTTAGCAATATAAATGTGTACAATTTTGAGACGAAATTAGTGAATAAAACATATAAATTGGTATCATATAAATCGGATACATTCTAGGATATTAATGTAGGTAGGTACTCATCTTTCTCGGCAACGTCTACTACAGAGTCAACCTCGAAATCGCGTATAAAATCAGTAGTTCCTGAAATTTTGTTGAGTCGATGAACTTTTTGTATGGAACAGCTATTTTTCATTAGCGATTTCAGGGATGACCTTACAATAATAGTTGGTCATTATCTGTTTCCGTCGAGATAATTGTATGTGCTCACTGTTATTTGGCCACCAACTCGCTTGATGAAAAGTGATGTTGCAGCCGAGAATAGGGTATCTCGACCTAAACGATACCTATTCAGTATTCACTTTTTCCTTAAATATATCCAGATATCAATTGTCAGGATACAATGAGGTAGGTAGGGTAATTCAGTCCCTGGCGGTCCGCGTGATGAAGGAGGAAGCGAACCGCTTACTATACACGAGCGTCGAGCAGCACCCTTAGCATGGCTAGCTAACCAAACCATTTTATCCACTTTTAATGTCAGTTGTCAATGTCAATTTATATTTTGTTTCCACTCCGAGGGGATAAATAGGCGGAGAGACAATTTGTTCCTTTGCCATGCTAAGGGTGCTGGTTGACTATGTAGGGGCAGTTTGTTTCCCTGTCAAATACTAACCTCGATGGTGACACTCTGGTTAGAAGCCGGTATGAACCGGTGCGTGCAGAGTAGCCGCTCTTCGATGTTCCAGAAGATGTGGTGATGCGCGGGCGCAGCCACGCCACCGTGCGTCGGGGACGCTAGACCGTAGTGCGTGGACGCACACATCGCGTCTGGCGACACCGTACCTTCGTGTTGCTCTGTGAGAAATGATATTCTTACTATTTTATTTTGAACACAAGATGCAAAGTGCAGGGACTTTCAGAGACACACTTATCATCATGGATAACTTTTACTATGAGATCAACCACGAAATCACGAAAAGAAATCAGCTGTTCAATACATTTTGTAGAAATATATTCAGGTACTGGAATGAAACATTTTGTATAAAAATATTAAGTGTAAAGTAACAGCATTTTTTAAAATATGACTTAAGCAGTAAATATATATATGCCTACTCACCGTCGTGGAATGCAAAAGCTCCATCGACAAATTCTTCTTCATCAGTCTGCGACGCTGCGCGCCGAACCAGTATCGTCAAATTAGCACCTTTGGACGTCACCGCCTGGCGAATCAGGAACCTCCCAGCAGGATCCCTGGCCTCCCTCACGGAGGGACCACATACCCTCAACAGAGCCCTATCCCCCCTCTCGTACCTCTCCCCCCTCTCCCTAGCAACAAATTCGTGAAGCCCCTCCAAAACCTCAATATGAGATCGGCAGCTTTGCAACCTGGGGGAGGGTAAACTGAGATTACAAAGTTTTAAGTGAAACTTAACGGCGGCGTCTGCACGCCACGTACCAGGAGCCGGACCTCCCATGTAGCGGGATTAACATTCTAAGTAGTTAGCTGAGGCCACATCTGAATTACCATAAGCCTCTTTAAACTTTATAGATGTTCTAAATAGTAAGTGATGGCAACGAATGGGATGGGAGTTGTGCAGCAATTAAAACTTTATTGGCGCTTTGTAAATTACTTTGTAACATGAAATGTCACGAATATATTAACAGGCTGTTAAGAGCTAAAGTTAAAAGTTCCGCTGAGGATCTTTAATGTGCTTTTGTAGTTTGAACTTAGCTCGAACTACGAAAGTTTTTGAGAGTAAGTATTTATCTAGTGTCTGGAGCACCCTTGTTGAAGTTATGATCAGAGCTCGAGCAAAAAGATGGTCAGATTATGCGTCGTTGTAAATACAAATTTGAGATATGGAAACGGCAAAACGTAAAAGGTTATACATAATATATCATAATTTCGTACTTATCATAATTTTTGAAGTACCTAAGTCTTGAAAGCTTCTTTCTCTGTATTTTGGTGGAACATTCAATAATAAGGTTAATAGGTGGATAAACTAAACTTACATAATATGTGCTAAACACCGCCATCAAACTAAACTTTGGTATTTGACTGGTTGATACTTCCTTTGGGTCTTTGCTACTTAACGCTTAACAGCTTACCTTAAATTATAATTAAATAGAGACACCTGCACCACGTCAGTGGGCGCACCAAGCAGGTGTATTGCACACTGCGAGCGCCATGTGGTACTGCGCGTGTCGAAGTGTCCTGACCGCGCGCCGCCCGGGCCGTAGCCGCGTACAGTCGCACCACACCCCACGCGCCCTCCGTTGCTACTGCTCAACACTTCGTTTGAGCCGCTGTTGCCTTCAATCGCCGCAACACCATCCGCTGTTATGGACCAAACACGACGTCTTTGTGTTCAATCAGACTGCACTAGCGGGTGCGGGGGCCGGCGCGGGCGCTCGGGTCTTGGCGTCTGCGTGTTCACAGTTCGCGCTTCGGCGAGTAAATCAAAATGGTTTAGAACCACACGCGTAGTTACCTAACAGACGCTATATCAGTGTGAACGATACGGGCGGACTGAGCCATTAGAAACACCCGCGCCACCCGCGCCCGCGCCCGCCTCATGAAGACGCGCGGCTCGCGGAAGCACTGTGAACGTAACTGGCGTCTACATACATTTTGAATTACACGCGCCCGCGCTAGCACCCGCGCACGCGTTCACTCTGAAAGAGTACTTTGAATCTATCCCTCCTCTAGGGCTTTATTTGATTTTTACGGCTTAAAATCACCGTTACAGTACAATTTTTCTGTTGTGTCGGATGACTGAATGACTAAACTGTTTTCAAAATCCAAAATTTTGCCTTCTTTTTAAAAATATAATAACATTCATTTTGTCAAACATTGATTCCAGTTGTTGAGTTTATATTTATGAGTGATGTTGTTACTATTTAAATTGTGACTGTGTGTGTAAGCGATATGGTATGCATGAATTAGTAACAAAACTTGACGTATTATAAATTATTTAAGTTGGCGTAGCTAAAGCAGTCAGCCACTCAGGAGATATTCGCTGATGAAAGGCAAGAAAGTATTTTTGATTCCATTCCACAATGGTTTTCCATTAAAAAACTGGCGCGCAAATAAAATTCTTTCTTTACATAATACCTCCCAAGGAAAAATCGCTCAAGGCAAGGTTCAATCCAAACAATACGCTAGCTACCTTCTGCCTGGCGGATAAATGGTTGAGTAGCCCTGAGCTAAAGTAACAAACTGAGAAAATAAGGAGAGTTTTGCAGTGTAATATCGGAGCTATAAAGTCGGAGCGTGTCAAGTCATCCTCACCACGAAAAATCGAGAGGTCAGAAGTTAAACTTCGTATAAAACGTGATCGAGCAACGCACACATCGCTTGTGGAAAAGAAACTCTCACGCTCAAACACTATTCTAGCATGGGTTTCAGTTTTAGTTTCAGAGCAATATTTGCGTGAGTGTACATTGTCTCACAGAATATAGATAAGTCACTTCCCCTTGTCAGCTATCAGCTTCCTCGTGTTTGTCCCTTGCCCTGATTTTTCAGCCGTAATGATTTTCTGTTTATATTTCTTACTGAGAGAATTTTCAGCAAACAAAATATCAAAATAATGTATGACAGTTTCTAATAAACAGAAATGTTCTAAAAGCTCGAGCTTCAGACATGTCTGAGTTTTTGTTTAAGTTTTAAATTTCTCTTGACGTGTGTAGCGTTTTCATCTAATGGTTCCGAGTATTCATAAGTTGCTCTATCTATATTTGAGAAATTCAGTAAATAGAGTTGTGTCCAGAATGTGACTGTATGAAGCTTGACTTCTGCACGGCGAGTGTGTAGCGTGCTCACCGTCGATAAAGTGCGTGAGCGCGGCGAGGGGCGCGGACGGCGGCGCGGTGGGCGGCGCGCCGCTGCCCTCCAGCCTCTCCATGAACTCCAGCTTCGCGATGAAACCGTTGTAATCGTACGGCGGCACTAATGGCCCGGAACTGCGCGCAAAAACATATAACATCATGTTAGGAATTCCGGTGATGTATTACGAGACGACACAACAAAGGGACGGAATATGGCCCCGCTTTATTGGCGGCGATGGAGACGCGTCAAGAATATGAGATTCTATTGTTTCGGTGTCTCATCACTTCTGCGGCGAATGTTTGCCATGTAATCTTTATGACTCGACGGGCTGCGGTTTATTTCTTTTTGTTACGGAGCATTCAATGAATATGAAAAGCCGGTGATTAATTTTACACGGAGTTTTGAGTCGTACCTAATGTAGTCGATAAAAATCTCGCATAAATCCTTGCCTGTAGGAGAGACTGGCGTTTAAAAAAATAGCAAAGTCTAAGCCAAAGTCAATTTATCAATGAATAAATTTTGTAACTAAATAATTATACAGGAAATAGCCGTATAATAATTTCAAATAAAAAAAAAGTCGATATTTGTATGTATTTTCAAATATCGCAATGACAATGATAAAGGCAATTATGAAGTACCAACTTGGCCCTACAAAAACAATAAGCTGTCTACTATACTCGTATACCTTTAAATATAATCCGCTATGAGGGTTTTTTCTTCTTCTTGTGATCATCACTTCAATAGCTAGCTTTATACGTCTTTGTTATTATGTAGTTTTTACAGTTTTATAAATGACCTTAAAGTTATAAGCTTATAAAAAGCCATATATTTACGCAAAATTTTGACTGAAAAGGACACAGAAACTAAAAACTATTCTGAAAAAAAGACGCGCAATATTTCTTACTCAAGCGATTGACACCAAAACATAATATTTTGTTATAACTTAAGAGGTGAAAGAGTTTTCCCCCGGAACGTAAATTTTATTTAAAATGTACCGCAATTTTTCTCGATGTTCTACAGAAAACGCGAAAACACTGGGCGATTCAGAATCCTCTTAATTCATACATATTTAGTAAGACATTAAAAGTCACATACTAAATTATGTTGACGAACTCTAATAAAACGCCTAATTTTCTGATCTACTTGTTAATAAGCACTCGTAGAATAATACATTATTTTGCACGAAATTGAAAGAGAAAATGTTCTGTTCTGAATAAAGCTTACTGACCTGCTTGACTTTAAATGTTCTTTTCGTTTATTTTTCAGTATCCTTATTTATTTATTTTGTGCATAGCACCTCGATTACAACAGTAAACGTTTTTCAATGAGTTCAATACTCCAGTAGCTTTCTGTATAGCATATTAGAAAGGTACCTATTTATATACTCATAGGTTTTTTCAGAAAGTAACAATTGATGGAAGGAATTGACCTGTAAGAAAATCCAGTGTAATGGTACTGTACTTGCCTTTTAATAGTTTTAATAGTCCACTACTGAACATAGGCCCGGACCCACGAACGGCGAAGAGGCAATAATTATCTCCCACGTTATTTCTTCTACGAACGTAGATGTATAACGAAAATGGTAGGTAAAGCTGTGCACACTTAAATTACTAGAACTCATTGTTCTCACACCTAGTTTGATGGCCATGGCTACATATTTCATGTATTTTGTACTAAAAGAAATAAATTATTTTTAATTTTTTAATTTTTCATTTTCATTGGTACTCACTGGTTGAGTGGACCGGGTTTAAATTTAAGCTTCACGCAACTAAATAAGGTGAGAGTTATCGCACTAGCCCAAAGCGGTTTTTTAATAAATAATTATACTCGATTTCAAAACTGAGTATTTGTAATTCGAGAATGTCAAATTTACCTATTACGATAGTTTTTTCAATAATTTTAAATTTGTCGTCAAAATCTTTACTTATGATTTGTACAAGCTAGATAGCAATAATTAAGAGAATCTTACTTGAATTCTAATAATAAATTAGGCCCTGGATGCTCCAAGGTGGCAGTTCTCTCTGAGCACAACGAGGCGAGGAGCGGAGCTGAGGGTGAGCTCCCAGCTCGCAGAGTCAGATAGTCTGTGGTGCAGTGGCTGAAAAAAAATATCCATTTAGAGTCATGGTAATCATAAAAAAGGGCCAAATACGAGTCGGACTCACGCACGAAGTGTTCCCTCCGTACAGTATGGGCCCTCCTTAATTCATGCTAATTATTTATTTATTTCTGAAGTGAATATAGAACTAAATATCCTGTGATTAATATCGAACAAATAATTTGCATCGAGCGTGATCCTGCGGTCTTGACTAGATCATCCGTCCAACTTGTCGGTGGACGTCCTACGTTGCGTTTTGATGTACGTGGTATACCTATATATTCGAGAACTATGCGGCCACATCGGCCATTTGTAGAACGCTACTAACTATCGCCCTGCCGTTTACCACATCGACTTGCTAATCTCCTACGATCAACAAATTTCTGATTCGACCACGTAAAATGACTCCGAACATAACCCTCTCCATAGCAAGTTGGGCAACTTTGAGATTATTTATAAGGCCAACTCGTACGGTGAAAGACCTTCCTGTGCCATCATTAGTAACACAAGCGCCTGTATACAGATCGAATAAGTAAATATAATAAATATATTTAAAATAAATATTAGGGGACATCTTACACACGGTCTCTAAGCCCAAACTAAGCAAAGCTTTTGATATGTTTGCCAGATACTGATATACTACATACTTACCATATATTTTAAATACAATACATATATATACATATATTTTAAATACACACTTATATAGATAGTACCTAAATAACATCCAGACACAGAAAAAACACCTATTGTTTATCACATAAATGCTTGCCCTGGTTGGGAATCGAACCCACACCTCTTTGATCCAGAAGTCAGTGTCACTAACCACTGAGCCACTGAAGCAATCAAAATATATGTCCAAATATATTTTGAAATCTTAAATTAAATGTCTTCGCTACGCTCGACATAGACCAATCATTAATCTAAGGTAGAATCATATTTTTTCTAAAGTTAATCTGACATGACATGAACTAAACCAAGTATTTAAAAATGAGAACACAATGTATTTTACTTTTGAACTACCGCATCGTGAAACAAACAATTTCATGTTCAGTTTCCTGAAAGCCATTAAAAATATGTTTTACTTTTACAGCACAAAATTCCATCAGTATAACCTTCGAATAAAATAAGCCAGCATCCTTGAGCTATAAAAGCCAATGCATCCTTGATATTCAATATAGGGATATCCTATACGCGTCATTTCCTAGAGTTCATGTTATATTGAACGTCTATATGCGTAGCATGAATCATAACTTTTGCTTCTGAGAAAATATGAAGTATCTTGGCTTTGCCAGGACCTCGGTCGTATTGGAAGCGATAAAATACATGGGTACCTTTATTATAATAAAGTTATATTGATTAAAAATGTCATCAAGAAGAATATAAATTTTGTACATTTAACTAATACGAGCTCCTCTAGATATGATACCTAGATACCTACCTAAATTAAAATATGTAAGCCCCATTTTCAGATCAATGAGTACGGAAAGATATGAGGTGGTAGGTTTTCTGAATTTGAATTCCCGTTTATATTATTTGATTATTTTAACTCAAAAATAACTATTTTGTCGTTTCAGATAGTGAAGTACTGAAAAATTCTATTTACAAATGTTTTAAACTTTCGCGATTTTAACACATTATTATTATTTACTACGGGACCAAAAAAAAAAACTTAATTTTAGTGCGTGATTAGTCCCGTAGTATATATTAATAACTCTCATTAAAGCTTAACTCTCATTACATCACTTTTTTGTAATGATCAAGAACATTATAGAGAACAATATTTACTTGATAGGAAAAATACTTGAAGCTACTTGAATATTGTATGCTAGGCTATTATCCTTATATACTCGTAGTAGGTTAACTTTTAGTATAATCCGGTTTCAAAATATTTTTCTTTTATAGCACGCTTAGAATATGAAATAACACTAAAGTCAGCTCTACATTTAAATTTTTGTCACAATATACATATCCTGAAATATAAAATAGAAAATATCGATGCCAAAAAATGGTCACCTTTTTTTCAACTGACTTTCATACTGGCTGAGTTTTTATTAAAATTATTTAAAGTTTTTATTTAATTAATTAATTTAGAGTTTTTATTTATATATGAGATTTTTATTTAAATCTCTATGGAAAGGTAACAAAAAAGTACATAAAATGAAACATTAGTTTACGTTGGTTCAGTAGCTGTCGAGCAGTTCCAAATAGTTAATGAAAATTGCGGTGCTTCCCAAAACACAAAACACATATAAAAATTGGCACTTCTGAAGTGATTTGGACGACTTTATGCTGGCTTTCCAAGGAAACTACCTATTTTGTCAAAAAATAAATTATTATTTAGTTATTCATACAAATATTTATAAAACAAGCTACGAGAGTGCATGATATTATAAATATAACTGTGTAACTCAGGTGCAGTTTACCTAATTAACTTTAAACATATAAAGTTAACGAATTTGTGTAGGATTCATTGATTTATTATTGATAAAGGATTGTAGAAATAAAATTTATGGTCTGCCGTTTCGTCTTTGATCACAAGTTTATGGGGCTGATTTCTCCACTCGGTTTGATGTCGATGTCACAAAGCCAAACTTAATGTATACTCGTACGACGTAACTGCACCGTAACTTTATGGGATACTGTCGCTTCCTATCTTTACGTTTCCGTATGACATGCGATAGTCACAAAACACCATTCAATCATGCCAACCGCCGTTAAAGTAGGGTGTACTCGTAACGTGAGAAGATTTAATGTTACTCACGAACAAAGAGAAATTGCTCGGTATGCTGTAGTAGCATTGAGCGTTTATAGGTGCCGGTTTTATTGACTTGTGCAACAAACACACATCGTATTGGAAATCTGGATTTTAGCTTCCTTTATGTTTGTTTAATTTACTTTAAGAAAACTTTGGTTACACTATATGCGTATTTGCTTTCAAGGTAAATCTTGCTGGTTTTAGACCTACAAGATTAAAACGCTCCAAAGAAATTGTTCTTTTTAATCTTGTAGGTATGACCAACGTAAACAGATTTGATTTAACCCCCGACGAAAAAAAGTTAAGTTTTACAGTTTGACAGGACGTGTATCAGTATAAACATACATAGACCTACATAATGTATCGGTATTTGTGTTGATTTTTTCTATATTTAGGTACATATATCTCTGTCATTGTAGTTTTCAATCAACGGACATCTCCTGATTCAAACTATTTGTGTGAAAGCATTAATGATCAGAAATCCACCACCACGATTTGATCAACCAATCCACACTAAGACAGCGTGGAGGATATGGCTTAATCGTCTTTTGTGCGTAGCGTATATCTAATAATGGACCAAGTATTATAAAGTCGTTACAGTACAAATGAACATAGTTTATGTTCATTTGTACTGAAACGACAGCCAAATACAATTGTTCTTGGCTGTATTTTAACAACCTCTGGCGTGCAGAAACACCAAAACCGTGATTGTATAAAATCTCATTCATTTGTTAGCGTGTTACAAATTACAAACATCAGTTAAAACACGCGCTTAAAAATAATAAATTCAGGACGTAACTTTATTTTATCACAGCGGTTTTTACAGCTTTGTGTTTTAACTCTTTATAAAATGCACTGTGAAAATTTATTTGTCGGTTTACTGAAATATCAACATTTCCTATAGCAACGTTTATTATTGTCACCAAAATACTTACTTTAGTAGACTGTTCCGCGTGCTAGCACTCGCCTCAACTTGAGAAAGATCGCCGAATGCGTTCGAAACTACATATATATATTCTTACTATGTAATGACTATGAAAATAAACGTGAGTGCATTCCTGTTTTATAAAATAATAAAAATAATACAAAGTCAAATTGAAACAACATGTTGTAAAAAACACGTAAAGCTGTATTGTATAGTGGTACAAGTTGTAAAATAATATGTTAGATATATTTTGTCGTGTATCTTGCCTACCTATCGCGTCACTGGAGTAAAGTAGTCTTATTTTCAACTTTCACGACATAATTCATAAATAGAATAATATCACAATCACATCCTATAAAATGAAATGAAAACGCATGTGTATCTTTAGAACTAATAAAATCGTCAGTAAACCTTATTAGAGTAGGTACGAATACATCACATAAGTAGGTGATATACAAGCCATATTTTTCCAACATGGCAACAATTTTAAGAGATTTTCAATAAAGTGCTTTACTCGCTTTCAAATAAAAACCATTGAGATACAAGCGTTACAACTCAACTGCTTACCGAACCGTTTCACACGAGTGTTAAAAGATCACAACTTCCCTAAGCTCCGCGCACGTTTAACCAAAAAGTAGGACATGTTACTCTAAACCGTATTAGCCTACAGATAATAGCGCGCCGTTTCCTTTACACGGATTAAGGTGTATTATCACTGAAGCGAAGAAAAGCAGAGCGGAGTTTCAAAAATATTAGGTAAGGCATTTTTCTTTTCTTTTAGAGACTAATAAGGCCCTGACCTACCGAGCTAACGTACGCACCACGACATAATTTTATCGAGGGGTCAAAACGAGACAGACGCATCATAAAGTATAATAAGATAATTATCTGTTACTTTTTCACACATAAAAATTGTGTCGCGGTGGGTATGCTAGGCCAGCTGGTGTTAAGAATCATGTTTGCCAAGCCAAGCATGTTCATTTCTCCATAAATATTGCTTCACAATACGGAACACTTCACCGCCCCACGTTGCGCCACTGCTATCCTACTAATCTTTGTCACGCTTTGCCCTATATTATTCTGTTTACCCTTCTATTTATGGAATTTTACTAAAAATTTCAGGCACTTTTACGTCTCTGCTGTGACTGTTTCAATTATCAGCATCATCATATCAGCCAAAAGACGTTCACTGCTGGACACATGCTTCTTCTATGGATATCCATAAATTAAGGTAGCGCATAAACAAGATTTCGACCAAGTGTCCATGTCTAGACATCTCAATCAATGTAGAGCAAAACTTCGTCTCAGTGAAAGCGCACCCTAATAGAAGTTCGCGCTAAATCTGCCGCTGAGTATCTCTCTCGTGCACGTATTAGTATGTTTTAGTACGTCGGGGAACGTATTACACCACGATAGCGCTTTTATTTCACCCACTCCTTTGAAATTTATCGCAGAGCCACCGTTTCAGTACGAATCGTTTCAATATAAAGATTAGCTGCTTGGTTTTACTGCAATCTCGGTCGTGATACAAATGGGTCAGCTAGTTCTTTTGTAATGCTCTCTATTGTTTGTCGTTGTGTGTATTTTAAAAGGAAACTTCAATTAGTTACATACAATTTATCTAAGTATCAGCTGTTTTGCAAATTATATACACTAAAAGAATGTGCTTCATGAAAGAACTGATGAAAGTGCTTCATCAATTTATTAATTTCCATAAAATATCCAGACTGTGTTGTATCACGACAACAATGCTGGCTATTTTGAAATTGCATAATATTTCTAATCTTCGTATGACATAACAGCCAGTTGAAATATGAAATTTAGTACAAGAAAGATACAGTTTATGCAGGATAAAGAGATTAAATCGTTTTTGAATGTCGTTAAAAAAGTAGCGTCAGTATTGTAGCCTGAATGAAGCGTTTGAATTCATATTTTCAGGGCTTTATATCCACCGGGTTATAGCCATCTGTCTGCTAAGCTTTCTATACCAAAAGCTATATAAGCCAGATAGAAATGCAATTTTTCTATTTACCTAGTATGGTAAATATTTTATTTCGTTTTTCAAGTATCGGGTTGCAAATTTTGTAAAATCCACGGTATAGATCATAACAAAATTAAAGTGTTATTTAATCTCGTCTATCTTCCCAACTGAATCATAGTTTGTTTTTCAATTTTGGGGTGAGATGCAAAATTGCGGCATAAATTGTATTAAATTTAAACAGCATGTTGGCACTAACGACATGTAAATTGCGTATTTTAATATAAATTTAGATTCTACATAAGCGATGGAATTACGTATTTGCATCGAGTAAATTAATTCTATGATCTGGCTTAGCTAAATTGCCGTACTCGTAACAGTCAAATGCGCCATTTTATGCGCGATACCGTCAACTGGGGTTTTAAATCTCAGGTAGCTTAAGAAAAACCGATGCCATATCATTGTTTTTTAAAGTTTTAAGTTAGCTTAGCGTTAAATTCATATGAACAAGTTATTTAAGGAACGTCTTAGAGATTTGGGTGTTATCAGGTTATGACCTTCCTTCTTACTTTCTAACCTCTGTCTTCGACGAAAGGGTTTCTTAGTTTGCTTTCTGACTTGGCAGATATGAATGACGAGTTTAAATGTCTGCTTTAGGTATTGGCATTAGTTGTCTTATTCTTTGTGTGTTCTGATGTATACTCGACATAAAGAATCCCAGTGGAGGGATATGAGTATGATGTTAGCGTCTGAGCAGTACCAAATCATTGGATATGTAGCTGCTAGTTTAGATGTTATTATTTGATAAACACTCAAAAAACTAGTGATCTCTGTGAACACAAAAATGTGTTTATTTCTATGCCACAAAAAATACTATAACGACATTTATTTGCACTTTTAGTAACGCACTAAACGTCTGTGTGTTACATTATGTTTGCGTCGGCAGTTAACGATACTATGACATCTTTTTATAACCTTTTTTATACAGAAGTACCTAGTTAGGTTTTAAAGTATAATGACGTAGAAGCATAGAGGTGGAAGGAGATAGGAACGTTGGCCCTTTATTATTTACTGAAACGATTGTTCTCGCGCCTTTCAAAAGTCGGTCGAACTCTGGCTTCATACGGGCGCTCGATAAAAAGACAGAAACAGCGCTAATATTGCCCACTGTAATGACTCGTTTTGTAAGTTGACAACCTTGTTTTCATATCAATTTTTAAAATTACAAAACGAAGCTATAAACCTTCATCCTTCAACCTCTTGCTTAACATATGTTGAACGATGAGTATTTAGTTGAAAGATTTCGTCAAAAGACATAAAAAAGATGTAGTAAAATAAAAACGAGAACTTATATAACTAGATCTAGATTCTGTTATAGGCTGTCTTGGTTAAAAAAATACGGTCATCTACGTCTACAACCCACATATTTTTGCGACTCTTTTTTTTTGTTGGAAAATCGTAATTGTAAAATACTTAAAATTTTAAAGCACTCATTAGTAAAAAAACGCAACCACAAAATTAATTTTAATTTCTTTTAGGTAATCTACAAACTTTGGAAGCATCAAATGTCAAACCTGGACATCTTCTTCTAACGAACATTTACAAATATTTAATTCAAGCCAACATTTATTTCAAGGTTTCCTAAACACCTCCCATATTATTTAAATGTAAATGAGATTGGATGTTCTCCAAGAGAACCTACCTCCTGTGCACTTATATCCCCGGCCGACCTCCATATGGTCCCGACTTCTTAATTTGATAGTGGCTCAGCGCGACTTGAGATATTATTATGAAAGTTAACTTCTTAGTCGTAGAAGAATCTTAGTGCCGAAAGGCCGACTTTTTAAGCATTTTTTGGGAATTTGGCTGGAGTGCAGCTGCTTTTTAGATTGAGACAAAAACGTTTAGTAGTGCAACCTCATTTTAGTGCTCAAATTCAAAATGTTCTTTTCATTAAACGAATTAAATGACCTATATAATCTTTTTGGTTGTTGGAAATAAATATTTTCAGGACAAAAGAAAGATTGGGCCAAGCCCTATTTATACGAGTACTACATATTTAAGTTTTAGTGTACCTACCAAACTTTTAATAGTCCTAAGCTGAACATAAGGGCACGGTAATGATATCTAACAGTATTCCGTCTTTATACAAACGGTCGGAAAGCAAATCATACCTACGCGCTTCGGAGTTTGGTATGCTCTCGGTATGCTAGTCAGTCGCGGCGCGTCGTAGTGACGAACGAACGTGTGGATTTGTAACTAGTAAACGTGTGATTAGCGTTCCTCGTTTTACTATGGAACTTTAAAACATCAAAAAACACAATATGTATTTTTATTGGATGCTACTTTTTTCATTCACAACCAATTTCTGTTTTGTAATATAAATAATAATTTTACATCATAATAGATAGAAACAGGAAAGAAACTCAAGTAGGTAAAGAGTAAGTAGATGAAATTAAAATACTGAACGCGGGCAGCCCTAGCGCGTGATACATATTGCGTAGCCATGTGGCGCTGTAGCTATATATTTCAAGGACAGGGACGAGTCACAATACCTACTGTTAGATTTCATTACCGTATAAGGGTATCCACGAAAGAATAAAGTGCCATATCAATAAAGAGTGGCTAAATGCGACTTGATGGAAACACCTATAGTATTAGAAAACAAGAACTCAAAAATTCAACGCAACAGTTTTAACAATAAATGATATTTACTCGTAGGTAGATATGTACATTGTACGTACTCTTCTTATGTTCGTATCTTTTATGGAAATCTTACGACCAGAATTTGATCTCATCATACCACATAGACATATGTTATATCGTAATTCACATCCAACAGCAAAAACTTATTTGCATCGCATTTCCATCAAATCAAGATCGATCATCATTAGCGTCTGATAGCATCAAAAGCCACGCACTCGTACATCACGCACTTGCCACGGTAATAACGTTACCCTTCCGTGAAACTCACACGAACACTCACAGGCATTTTCGACTTTATCTCCATGACAAGGAGGCGTCGAATTTTGCACTGTAGTGTCTACTTTACAAACAAATAAAGTCAGCAGGTGCACTCGACAACGCCACTTGCCATCTGTTTCGGATATTTGCGCTTTTAGACTGAGTATAGTGGATAAGTTTTTGGGCATTGAATAAGTTGAGTTTTTCTTTCGTAAAAAATAATGGGCTTAGAATTTAAGGTAGAATTACGAGCTACATGAGTTCGTAATTCTACCTTAAATACTAAGCCTATTATTTATTACGAAAGAAAAACTTTGATATAAATGTACGATTCCTGATTTATTTGTAAGATCAACAACCCCGGTTTGTTGTATTGCTTGCGTTTTATATTTAGACTAGACGACCCGCCCCGGCTTCGCACAGGTGTATTATACATAATATAAACCTTCCTCTTGAATCACTCTATCCATTAAAAAAAACCGCATCAAAATCCGTTGCGTAGTTTTAAAGATTTAAGCATACAGACAAACAAACAGACAAAAATAGCGACTTTATTTTATACTATGTAAGGATGCATGCTTAGAGAAATATTCTTACTGTACCAATAGGGTCTTTGGTCTTTTATATCTCTATGCTTATACGTTAATTTGAATAGTGTGTTTAGTAGATAAATGCATAGGTATCTATTTACTACCCAGCCAGGAGAGTAGTGAACAACTTTTCGAAATTGATCAAACATTAAAACTATCCAAAAGCTATTGAGATAACCTGTTTTCAGTAAAGTTCCTACAATGTTTATGTCTTCAAATCCGGTATACTTTTGCTTAACATAAGATATAATAATCAGAGTAGATGGTGGAGATGGTAGGTAGTCAAAAGTAATCTAATTTTTGAATGAAAAAAAAATATAACGCCGACAGTATTTTGAATAACATAGCAGCACTTACTTCCTCGGTAGCAGTATAGAAGTGAAGATGATCTTGACCCTAGTATGTACAGAGTTGGTGGCGAATAGGTATCTGCAGCGGCGGTGCGGCGGGTACAGCCCGGGGTAGCCCGGGCTGGCCAGCACGCAACTCCCGGGGCCCCGGCACGACACGTCTTGGTACAGCCAGTCGCAATCTGGGGACAGCAATCAAGATTGAGATACTTTTGTTTTGCATCATAGGGCTACATTTGGCCACCAACTAGCCTTATGGAAAGCGAAGTTGTAGCCGAGGATGGAATATGTTATGCTATGCTATATTCTCTTTAATGTTAATTGAGTTTTGATTCGTTGATTCGCTTCAGCCATAGAAGGGTCACTGCTGGACTTAAACATCCTATATTGGTATTTAATATTGCAGCTCTATTCAGTTTTAACACTGAATCTGATTTACCTGAACTAGGGGATCCTATATCAGGCAAATGAGTTTCATTATTAACACTGCAACACTATTTCCAGAAAAAAAGACTGGAAATTTTATTTTGGAAAATCTAGCTGAATAGTACACATGTATCCTTTTTTTTTAATATGATGATGTTGGTTCTCTTTAACAATTATTTAATCATAATTACAATTAACTTAGGTGCCAATAGGATACACAATATTGTGAAACAGTGGGCTTAGATGAAAGTTTCTTGAACTAACTTTAGCAGCTGTCAGATGCAATTGTCAGCTTAGTAAATACACTTAGATATTCGCAAACTCATGCAACTCTTCGGCCAAACCAAGTCATTTATAACTATAGAGCTTTAAAACTAATTCACTCAAAACTTAGTTCAACCTGGTGCGAGTTTTTGATATAATTTACCGATACAATATAAAGATTTTTCATAAATGATATAGGTATCGTTTCATAAACATCTTGATACACAATTGATGTACCTAATACATAATTTATTAGTGTTTTTACGGTTCTATCAAATACAAATATTTATTTACTAGAAATCTGTTTTATACAAGCTGAAATCTAATTTGATATATTTTAGGTATGCAAAGACGAAGTGCCTTTTTTAATGACATTAAACAAGTTTAAGTTATTACGGAAAAAACAGTTACATAATAAGTATAAATAATGATTACATTATATTACGCACAGTAACAAAAGAGTTTTACCTATACTATTCATTTTTTACCTATACTATACATTTATTATTTCCAAAGCACGTTGAACAGCAGACCCCAAACTAAGCTCTAGGCTTGTATCTTGGGATCCGAGTGCGTCGTTACCAAAATTTAAAATAAAAGTACTATAAAGAACACAGAAACAAAATAGGAAGTTAAACAAAATTAAAACGTTAAATTTAGTTGAAATTTGAAACAGATTGACTTTTGAAACAGAAACAGAATTACAATGTTATAAACATGACTTATTTTACGCTTGCCTGTATGTGTGTGTGTGTGTGTGCCTGTGTGTGTGTGTGTGTGTGTGTGTGTGTGTGTGTGTGTGTGTGTGTGTGTGTGTGTAACGCTGCAATACACGAGATCTCATGAGAGTCAAGGTTTGCAGTGTTACATGTGTGTGTATGTGTGGAGTATATATTGTATCTAAGTTTCAACAAATCACTCCCCGTACAAACTACTAATTAGGTTTTCAGTACAGTTATATGAAAGCTTTAACAACCACTGCTTTAATTTCTTTTTGAAGTGGAATTTAGACAAATCCACACATTCTTTTATTAACAGCATGAACACATTATTATACGTACAAGTATGGGAATACGCTGGGCAGCGTTTTGCCAGTTCAGATCTGAAGCGTGGCAGTGGAATAAAAAAGGCTCGGTTTGTTCGTTTGGATAGTAGAGAATCATAGTCTGGTCGAAGTTTGATTTTATAATGAGTTTTTAAGACTACATTGTACACAAATAACTGACGAACCCGAAGTACTTCAAACTCGTCATAGAGAAGATCGGTAGAAAAACGAAAAGGTTTCCGTAGTATAACTTTGATTAACGCCCTTTGTGCTCTCTCTACTGTCATGAAAATGGTTTGATGACCATGAATATAATGTTTTATCATTATGCACATGGTTGTTTTGATAATTATACTAAGTTGCGGCCGCGGATCTTGCATTGTTGTTAAAATTATATGGATGAACAACGGCATAAAATTTTGCCACACCTTCGTTTTTTGGGCGGACCTAAAAGTACATTTAAGGGTGGGTTTTTATTAACGATAAATCTGTTCTATTAACGATACTGGTAGCATAATAACCAGAAAACGTCAAGACTTCACATGTTATATTAAAAATAAGGTCGTTATTTTGCTTACAATAGATCTCAAAATAAACTCTGAATATGTAGCTTTTTCGCTTTTTTCCATAAGAAAAAACATTATGTAAGTACCTAGAATGTCACGTGCCTTGTCTGTTGTTGAACCTTAAATAGCAAAGGTGACCTAACCAGTTAGGTGAGCCTATTTCTATCTCACACTCCATTTATCAAGTCGATCGTCTAGACAAAGCTCGTAAACTTCATTGTCTGTGAAAAAAAAAATGCGCCTTACTATACCAAGCTGATCCAATTACGTTGATCTTGTAATTTGAATAAAATACATGTATTTTATGTATGACCTATCACTTGTCTTCTTACAGTATCAGTGCCCAACGATAAATCTACAATAGGAATTAGGTTTTTTTCTATTTAGTTTTGGAGTGTTCCATAAAAAGTTCTATCTATTCAGCACATATTAGATAGATAGATAAACTCTTTATTGCACACCAAGAAATAACAAAAAGAAGAAATAAAGATACATAAACAGTGTAACAATGGGCCGCCTTATCGCTGATAGCGATCTCTGCCAGGCAACCTTAGGGTGGAGAGGACAGAAAGCGTATAAATATCAATCTATACATATTCAATATATTATCGTACAATATCATATATTCTGCAGAAACGTTGTTTAAATATAATTCGAAGCAGAAAATACATAAAAAGGTTTGTGTGAAGAAGTTGCTTTCAGTGATTTTACAAGATTTAGTGCTTTCAAATCATCGTCATTGTTCAATGTAAGACTTCGACTTTTAGACATAGATCTTTCATATTTCCGATAGAATGATTGGAATCTGTAGGAACCTATATTACGAATAAATTTACGAACTTTTTCGTGCTGGAAGTAAGCTGGTACGTTGTTAAACTCTTTTGAGCCCGCCTAGGGAAGTACTATATCTTTTCCATCGCCAAGCAGTAGTGTGCAAGCAAAGTTGGATTGAAGGGCAAAGTGAAATTTCTAGGCAACATAATAATTTAACATATTCATATCTGAGAATGACGAGCGCAATACTGTCCCGTCTTCTTCTTCTATCGTGATGATATATTTAGATAAGCTTTTCCCAGTGGCTAGCGACTGCTACTCCAGAAGGGGTGGCCTCCATTAGGTTGCTCAAACTGTCCCGTACAGAGTTTTATTACGCAGTAAGTGACGCCGCCCTGACATGGTAATGCTTAACATCAGGAAAACGCATAGCACGTCCCATCACTCAATCATGTAAACAGAAAAAGTGGCAAGCGAAGCAAATACCGATATTTATTGGCTTTTCTGTACCGCTTCACCCAATTTACCGAGAAGCATTCATCGCAAACAGTCGTCGACACACTTCTCTTATTACTAATGCTTATGCAATCCTCCATCGCACTGGAGCTATAAATCCCAAGTCACATGCTGGTTATCGTCTGAAGTGGGGTCTATGAGTGTGAGTGTTGAATGTGGCTGCAGGAAATAATCAGTATGGGAATTCTGATTAGATCATTTTTAAGTAACGTGGCTAGAAAATAGGGATGTTTACTGGGTATAAAAATCATTATTATAATTAGTCCGTCAGTTAGATTATTGAAAAATATTGGACACGTATTTTTTATTTTGTCAATCCAACACTTAATGACCAAGATAAACCTTGTCAAAGTTTGAGAGTATATGTAGTTTAGTAATGTATAGTATAGGGGGCTAGTGACGGCACTAGCCGGTACCTACATTTGAAAGCGGTTAGTGACGTCACGCGGAACTTTAACAGGCTATATCTTCATAAATTTTTGTTAAATTGACAAAAGAAAAAATACGTGTCTAATATTTTTTGACAATCTATTTGACGAACTAATTATATTTTTTAGTAAACAAGTCTATTAATCATAACAGATAAACTTTGAAAATTAACAAAATAAAATGAAAATTATTTAATGATTAATTAATTACATTTTAAATAGTCGCGTTTTGAAGGATTTTTTTCTCGAATAAAACGAAAATCAATTGATATTGTTTTGCTATTTTATACAGGTGGTAAAGTACAGATTGTATTTTCACAAGTTTTATTTGTTACTGGTTGTACCTAGATTAAACTTAATAATTTTGTTGGTTTCAGTTGAATAGGAAAACTGTCACGAAGGCAGTGAAGCCAAGATATAACTTTACTTATAAAACCTTTAAAAAAATTTAATGAAATGAATGATCCAACGTCCCAAAATTCAGCAACTCAAAACGCTGAACTGTCTGCACTCTTATCAAATCAACCTCAAACCCGCCACTTAAATAAAAAATAATGTAATTGGGGACATCTTACACACGATCACTCAAACTAAGCAAAGCTTGTGAAATGGCTGCTAAAGACTGAACTAAACTACATATACATATTTTTAAATATATACTTATATAGATAGTAACTAAATAACACCCGGACACAGAGTAAACACCTATGTTCATCACATAAATACTTGCTCTGGGTGGGGGTCGAACCCACGCCTCTTTGACCCAGACGTTAGGGTCACTAACCACTGAGCCACCGAGGAAGTTTACAAAATGCCCGTACTGTTTATTCATTTCCATAATAGTGGTACCTATATCTACATTTACATAATAATTATTATTGTAACGAGTTAGTCGACCGTTGACGAGGGTCGTACGTCGGCCGCACTTGTGCTTTCAGAATCTTTCTGAGACGTCGAGGAAGCAAAACGGCTGGAAGCAGTCCCTGAATGTGATATTAACTTCCAGTGATATGGGTATTTTAAGTGTGTCTGATATTTACTCGAACTCTTGCTATTTAGATAGTTTGTCGTCGTGTCGCATATACCTACCTATTTCATTAATCGACTTCAAAAAAATGAGGTTCTAAATTAAACTGTATGTTTTTGTATGTATGCTACGCGATGGCTCTGCCAATTTTGAACCCATTTAGATGATCCTTTTTTAATGTTTTGTAGTGTCGATGAAAAAAGTATTTTTGTTGCGTGAAATAAGCAGACAATAGGCCCAAATTTGAAGGCGCCATCGTAGTTAAAGTAGCAATTTAGAATATTTCTGTTTCTTTTTCACTTTAGACATTCGATAGCGAGAACACTTTTTACGTTGCTATTAAATTTACGATGGCGCCTTCGTAATTGGGCCTAAAGGCACTCCCTCTTTTGATGGTGTGTGTAACGAGTATAAAATATTAAGTAACTGTATATGTTTATACGTGTATATGATATTTTTTACACTTCGAAAAATCTAGGACCTTTTCATTGTTAGCAAGATTTTGAGGTACTTATATTTTTTTCTTTACTCGAGACTTCTTAACAAATCCTTAAAAGAACAAGTCCTTAGACTAAGTGTTCTTGGAATTAAGACTACAAAAATATGAAAAGAGGCAGTGAGGTCCAATCTTTTTAAGTAAGTACAGTAAAGAGCTATTAAATTGGCTCAATAGTCAAGTATGCTCCATACAAGATCTGAAATCAACATGATTTTTTACAAAAATATTTCTATTGCACATGTCACGTCTCTATTTGGAAGCCAAACCGTATATTTCGTTAAGTATCGGATAACACCTTTAAAAGGTAGGTAAATTCTAATCGTTTAATCATTTTTATAAACGCAGAAAATATAAGTGCTTTTTCATAAAATGTAAGACCATCTGACTGACAAAATCAATGTAAGATTTTGAAGTATCTTGTGATTACAAATATATCGCAGATTTAGAAGTCTTTGCTTTGAGCGACAGATGTAAGTATCTACATAATATGTATAGTGATTTTTGAACAGTCGATAAAAAACCACAAATGCGAACAATACACACAAATAATTATCTATCGTACTTTGCAAATAATTAATATGATATTGTAATTAAATTATATTTGTGGCATTTGCCAAAATAGGGAAATTATTACTACGTGTACTAATTCACTAGAAATAAATTACAAATACTACGTCATTAGTAACTAAAAAGTGAATAAAATTTCATCGCAAAACCTCATTTGGTTTACATTCCGCGCTAGTGGGCACCTGTTTACCAATGTTCACGCATTAATCGGCCATCGGATCCGCGCCGCAATTTCATCAGATATATTAAATTATCTACTTTATTCCTAGTGAAAATTCAATTGCACGTTGATAAGTTTTTGAACAATATTTAGATTTTTGAATTAAATTTTAAATTACTAAGCGATAAAGCTGTATTCGATTTCACTTATTACAGTAGTATCTACATCGGACAATAATGTTAGTAACATAAAACATTGAAACACGTAGGGCAAACATATTTTGCTACGAGCGTAGCATAAGGCTACAACGTAGCTATTCACGTAGCGTCTACGCAAAAGCTCGTAGCCACTACACACAAATATAATGCTTCTCAGCAATTTTACGCCTGTCTCGTTTCTTACTCATCTTGTATTCGGAAAACTACTAAGACACAAAACTTGAACTAGACAATTCGCAGTAATGTACTAGTTCACTTAATTCCTAGTGTAAAAATATGTTATGTAACTTTTTTTAAAGGGTTCTGTATTATTTTGATATTTTAGTCCAATGATGGCATATCAAAGTTTTTAAAGTATCCAAGCCCAAAGCTATCTTTGCCTTGCTTCAATACTCAAAGATCTGTATGAATATTTCATAGTTTACTTAGAAAGTATCAATTTCGACGTACGTAGACAAGGCTCGGCTGTAACAATAGCAGTATTGTAATTAGGTACCTGTGTGGGGGATCCTGGAACCGCCCCGGGGGTGGAACCCCACGCCTTGCGTGTTGCTCAGGGATGTAAAACTGAAGAACGCTAGAAACTGTGACCGCACCGTCGTCTCCGTTATTCTGGGGACAAAAATATACAAACTACTGATAGCTCAAAGCATATAAATAATAAATGTACAAAATTATGTTCATTTTTATGAAAACATTCAAATAATTTACGCATTAGGCGTTCGCACAAAATTTTCACATATATTAGTTGGATTCAATTAGCCATTGAGCTGGAATAATTACGTTTTATTCGTTTATTTGGCGAGTAATCTGGGTAGTATTGTAATAAATCACAGCACGGTGGAAATATACTTCATTATAACAACAACTAGCGAAATTTTCATAAACACCAGCATTTTGGTTACGCGTTCGGTCCACCAGAGGCTCAGTTAGATGTTTGAAAATAGTATGAACTTTCGGGTCATATATCAGTAAGCTTTCAGTAGATATCTGCAAAATATTGATTTTATTTTGCAAATGCCAAAGTTGAGTAACATCTAATTTTATCAACAAATTTTCGCCAAACTTGAAATAGGTATGCACGATTAATCAAATTCTGCCCAATAATTGATTAACCTTTTTGTGCCTTCAAATTTTATGTCCTGATAAAATGTAACGAGCATAATAGTGACAATCATTGTATTTCTTAAGACTTTAATGGTATTGATATTTTTTTATTAAATACAATGAATTTGTGTCTTTAAATCGATTAAATAGAAAAAGAAACGTTGCTAGAAGATCATGAATCTAAAAGTGAAGTAACTTTCAACAAACACCAACCATTTTTACCTATGGTTTAGAATAACTTGAAGACCAAAACTAAATCATCCAATTAACTAATAAACTGTACTATAAAATTATCAAACTATTGTGCATTTTACTACGGAACTAAGTGTTGGACTTAAAATTTATTCATTCAGAATACTTTATTACAAAATTCAAGTTGCACAAAACGCGACATTATAATTGTGCCATTTAAATGACAGAAAATTGCAACTGCACAAAGAAGCCTTGCCTAACCCGCGCTGCCCGCGTGACAGCTGTAATAATGCGATAGGCAAAGTCACCAACTAAAGCATTTCAGTAGTCAGCTGACACGAGCATTAGCTGCAACGGCGGATGCCACAATTCTGATTCAGGCATCGCCAGCTCCGCTGTGACGACCTTTTGTTCCCACACAAGCGGGACTCGTTCCCCTTCCAAACTGTGAATGGAGATAAATTTTGAAACGATTTACGCAGAACTAGAGAAAGAACTTTCATTTGCCCGGTGTGCGAGATACTTGTATGTAGTAAAAACTCATGTGAGTAGATGCGATCACTGCAGAGGGAGTAGATCTCTGACTAAGTTGCTCCCAATAGCAGTTAAGCGACCATTAATCTGACGAGTCGATGACACCAGACCCAGCATGTGTGTGAGTGAGTCATGCGTAGGTGAGATTAACTAAAGGCAGGGAACAATGAAGCTAGGGAGAGGAAAACTATATCTAGTAGAAGATCGACAAAGGGTAGATCTGATTTAAAGTTAGTGACTTCCGCGCAAAATTAGGTCCCTGCTATGTAAAGACGACATATCCATTCCTCCTATATCGGTGCTTTTATGGCACCAGCTCTTCACCACCCGGAAATCACGCTCATTTCAGTGCCCGCTATCCCTATTAACGAGCGAAAATGTTACTAATTAATTGCTCATTGTGGTTGGATTCATTGTCATGAAATAACTCAAATGGGTTTCTATGGAAAGTGTCATGTTCAATGATCGATATACCTAACTGGTCAACTGCATTGGCATTTGGAAATCCGATTAATAGCGGATCAGTTAATAAAATACATAGCTTTATATATGAGTCTTCGGACACATCTCAAGGCGAGGTAGTCTGTCCATAGAGCGTCTTGTCGTCCAGGGCAAAGTTGAGGGCACAAGACCACGTGGAAGGTCGCCCATGAGATGGACCGATCAGATCAAGTCTGTTGTGGGTGGGTCCGTGCATGAATGTACCCGATTGACGTCCAATAGAGAGAGATGGCGAGATATCGTGAGGCGCATTACATCTGCCCCTACCAATAATAATACTGCGTGATGACCACGACCGCTCTGTCAAGAGCGCAACGATCAAGAAGAAGATATATGAATCTGTATTTTAATTGGGTTGGTGGTTGGTAGTTGGAAATATAAAATCGTGCACTAAGCCGAAAGGAGGTGTTTCACATCATTATTATGAACAACTTTTACTATGGGCTTATCCAATTTATTTTTCTTTCCTTCCTTCCTTTTCCGGATAATCCTTCGTAAATTATTATAATTATCGGCCTAAATGTCCCTATTATTGAGTATTTCGTAGTAACGACAACACAGGGACTCTAAATTGTAAGACGTCAACAGCAAAAATATTGAATACTGTGATTGAGTGACTCTCAATTACGGACAATAGTACTTAAGCAAATCACCTGCCCGATATATTAGTTGCTTCAACGGCTCACTGATATTTGTTATTGAGATTAGTCATAAATTGCATAATCTCAATAATCTGCACAACGTTCTGTTTTTGAATGATACACGAAGGCTCCGTTTCAATACCTAAAGGTGTACGAGTAAATCAAATAGGTAAACTGCTCAAACTTGGTGTCTTCTGTTAACAAGCGGTGCTTACCCTACGAGCACACTATCCAATTCTTTTACACATCATTAACTTGCATAAGCTCCTCTTATGCGTCGTTACATTAGGGATGTATTGTGCTCGGGTCTGTAGGGATGCAAAAATAATGGAAATGTTTTATGCAGCCATATTTTATGAGCTTGCTTTTTGTTATGGTCGAAAAGGGGAGGATAGACAAAGATTTCAGACGGTCTTAAAAATAATACGAGTATACCTATATTGTATCTTTTCCATATCAGCTAACGTTTGACTAGTTATGTCGCAGAAAATAGGTACTGTGTAATATAGTAGAGGAATATAAAGAATTAAATTTATATTTTCTAGGGTGATTATGTGAAGTTTATATCCGATTTTGGCCGCGGTAACACTGTTTTATTAAATTTAATAGATTAGTAAAATAAATAAGATCGTATCGGCCGGGTGGCTATTCCTGGTGTCAGAGTTTTTAGGCCGCCTGAAGGCCTCTGACATGGCTAAATGATTTAAACAAACGGGACCTATAATTTAACATGTCTTCTTTCTACGCTAACCCGGCCTGAATGAGGTGAAAAATTGAAACACCAGCTATGAGGTAGGTATGACATACCCGAATATATAAATTGCCGATTTTGATTACTGAAATGACCTAAAAATAATAATTTTTGCTGAAATATGTTAATTGACATTAAGTCATTATAAAAGTATCTATGTTTGTATAAAAAACAAAGCAGTATTATTTACGCACAAAACCACAGTGTATAGAAACTATGACTTAAAATCTACAAATTTGTGATTTTTATGAGCCATATAAATTAGCTTTCACATAGCAAAAATATCCATAAAACATTTTAATATCTTGCTTTTCTCCCACATAAAATAACTACTCATTTTTGAAGCAGTTATCAACAACAAGACTACGAGTAGGTATCATGCTGCCTACAAATTGGCTTTTTACATGTGATACAAGAATGCCTTGTCTTAATGTATTTAATTATTATATAAAGGCAAGGGTGGTATAACGCAAATTCCACGTAGGTACTTACAAACTTTCTACTTTATTAGGAGGGTACATTGATAAAACTCAATCGATTTATCTATCACTTACTGATTCGCCACTTTTATTAGAACATGATTTTAAAAATTAAACAATTTTTTCTGAGTTTTATAATAAGACATTTAGAAGTTTAAATACCTAACAACAGGAAATTCAATTATTTTGCATCAAAAAATTGAAACATAACCGAAACACAAAATAGTTACACTGACTATATGAGGTCGGGTATTACGTACCCGATATATGTATACGCACGTGTATTTTACTTCCTTGCCGGCGCATCACTGTTAATATCACTTAAAATCACTTCCCATATCACCCTCTACAGCTACTGAGCCAGTTAAGTTCTAGGAATCGCACAATTAAGAAATATTTACCTATAGATTAACATATCCTCGGGTATGAGATACCCGACGGTCACACTAACGTCGGGTTAAATAAATGTGTTATTCACACTCAATTTCAACAAAACGAAGATAAAATTGTTTATTATTATATACTACGGGACTAATCGCGTACTCAAATTACGAGATAAATAAATACCTCATCATCCCGACGTTTCAACAGAGTTGCATCGGTCGTAGTCACGGGTAGACTGAAATGTGAATCAGCTGGTACCGCCAATTCAACTTCTCCGACACACAACACTGACGGTATCTAATAATTTCTTGCTACCTACACTATGTAATTTACATTTGTTGACAACAGGATTCCAAGACGCCGATAACTTAAATCCATCTTCCCGGTTGAAATTGTTAAATGTTTTTTTTTAAATTTCCACCGCTTCACGAACTATTCTTGAAAAATAGTGTCGATCCGTGGAGAGAACTTTTGGGCCGTGGAGCTCGATCCAATGACCAGTACTTCCGTCAAGCAAATGCTCAGCTATAGCAGACTTCTGTATCTGGCGGTTTTTGACTACCGCAATATGGTCTTTGATCTGTTCAGCAATAGTACGCTTCGTTTGACCTATGTAGGACCTACCGCAGCTGCAATCCACCTTATATACACCAGGAGTCTGAAACGGAATGACATCCTTTGGCGTTCTGACTTGGCCCAGTAGTTTGGATAAGGGAGTATACACTGTCTTGATGGAGTAATCCTTTAGCAAAGTCCTCACCTTATCCGTCACTCCTTTAACATAAGGCATGAAAGCCGGTTGCCTCTCAACGTCAAAACCGTTTTTTCGACACCTGCGTCTACTTAGATCTCGCATTTTCACACCATAACCATTTCTCTTTAAAACGTCTCGCACATGCGCTAAAATTGTTTGCCTAATTTTGATTGAAAATTTAAAATATTTTGTGTGCGCACGCTTAAACTTACGTGATAAGGTAGGGTCAGTATTAAATGTAATTTTGTTTGAAACCAGCACTTTTAATAATATTTGCTCTGTGTCTGGGTGTTATTTAGGCATTATCTATATACGTATGTATATATAAATATGTATATGTAGTATATCAGTCTCTGGCAGCCATATCACAAGCTTTGCTTAGTTTGGGGTCAGAGACCATGTGTAAGATGTCCTCTAATTTGTTTTTATTTATAATAGATAATTTTATATTAAAATGTTAGCTAATATTCGTATTATAGTAGTGTGTTTTTACCTAAATTCTAAAGTAGAAGCGCCGTCGTCCGCGAACAGCACGACCGGCGGGGTGTAGCGCTCGTTGGCGCCGCAGAGGCGCATCTCGGCGGCGCCGTCCGTGCGCACAGCGCTCGCGCTGCCCAGCTGCAGCCAGCCGCCCACACAGCTACCGAAGAAGACCAACATTTTAATAGGTATCCTTACTAATATTACCATACTAGATTTTGCCCGCGGCTTCGCCCGCATGATATTTCGAGGCCCTACCTTACCACCCTTAATAAAGGAGGTGGAAAAAAAAAATCAAATTGACATTTTTGTTCGATTTGTCAGTTCTTTTTTGACATTTCTTGGAGCGCACGCTAGAACAGCTCGCAGATAGCAGAATTTTTCCTACTTTCTTAACACTTATTGTTATAATATCGAAAATTTACGCAATATCATTATAATTTATAGCCTTTGTGTTATTCTGATACGTAAGCTATATAATTACAAAGTTTCATCTCAATTCGTTCAGTAGTTTTTGCGCGAAAGAGTAGCAAACATCCATCCATCCTTACAAACTTTCACCTTAAAACATTAATAGGATTCCTATACCGCTTAACTTAGTTCTCGCCTGCGCGGTACAGGGGCGCAGGGGGAGACGACAAAGGGGGAATGCGCAGGTGCGGGCGGCGGGTCCCCGGCGCGGCGAGGACTAAGTTAAGCGGTAGGATTATAGTAGGAGTACTAATATTAATATTACCCTTACTAATTGATCGAGTGTAAGCAAAGATCTCCGTTATAGACACGGCGATATTGCTTTCGGCTGTCTAGATGTTAGTTTTCGTCTATAATGCAACATTATTCAACAAATCTCACCAAAACTTGATACACAAGTTCTACTCGTACATATATACAGGGTCATAGGTATTAAACGCAAAACCTTTTAAGGGCGGGTCTAGTACATAGAACAACTTTTGTACTACGACTTATGAAAATTCGAAAAAAAAATTAGCTTCTCCATACATTTTGCCGCGCGTTGACGAACTTTTTGTAAGAATAAGCTGATTTTTTCTTCGTGATTTTCCTAAAGTCCTGGAACAAAAGTTGTTTGTCTAGATGTCTAAATGTAGACCCGCCCTTAAAAGGTTTTACGTATAATCCCTATGGCCCTGTAATTATTAACTTTTTTTTTGTCGTCGCCGATTTTTGATACGGCCGGTATTTCCCTAAAAAAGAGGGGAAATTTGCTGTCACGCTATTTATCAGCCGATTTCGATAATATTTGGAAAAATTGTTTAGTAACTACATCCTAACAAGATTTGGGAACTACTAGTATTACAAGAGTAGTAGTTCTCTGAACAGTAGACCTCGGGGCAAATCTCTTTAATTGAATCTTCATAAGCCTATATCTCGACTCACTCTTGACTGATTTGGTTCATACTCGCAAATATTATTAGGATTTAGATACTTAACAATCTTGCCCAATTTTATTGAATCCGGTTGCGCGTAAGTAGTGCGACAGCAAATATGGCCCCTTTTTGAGGGAAAAAAGAACCTTACCTTCAACACCTGTATACCTAGCAAGTTCCGTTGAGATTCATTAAAATGTTTTTCACACTATATTAATAATGGTAACAGGTAGATGCTTGAAATTTTCACAGAATATTTAGCTTTATATTCACTTCAATAATAAAATTAAAATAAAATTAATATTTAAGGGGGGCTGAATACAGTACGGAACCCTCCGTGCGCGAGTCCGACTCGTACTTGGCCGATTATTATACCTCGTTTAAATGCCGGATAATAATTTCTTACAAAATATGATTCCTTGAAGATGCTCTACTATATCGGTCTTTTAATAATACACTGCTACAGGCGTACCCAAAGCGTGAGCCGTGGTGGTCTAGTGGTAATGACACCCGCCTCACAATCGTGGGGTCGTGGGTTCAAGTCCCAGTCCCGTCCCAATGAATTCCTTGGAATTTATGTACGGAATCTAGCACCACTGGCTTTTCGGTTAAGGAAAACATCGTGAGGCAACCTGCATACGTCCGGAGGAGAAATTCGATGGCGTATGTGAATCCACGCAACCCGCACTGGGCCAGCTTGATGGATATGGCCCAATCACCCTTCGTGGGTAGGCCTAGGTTCTGCAGTGGACTATTAAAAAGGCTGTTACAGTACAGTACAGAACAGAACAGAACGTCCTTCGTGGGTACGCCACCCACGAAGGACGTTTGGGCCATATCCACCGCGCCGGCCCAGTGCCTCAAACATAATCATCGACAAATCTCACACGATTTTCACAATATCCTACTAGGGTCTAACATATCCTCACAATAGAGCGCGAGGCCCGGGCGCGGAGCAGGCGGTCGCGGTTCTCAGAGACGGTTGGCCCAATATTCAATTTGACGGGACATTGATCATAGCCGCGTATGACGAACCCGGCCGTCCCCAATACTTTTGTCCCATTACAACCGATCAGTCTTTCGTGTAAGTTTCCCATTTCCGAGATTTGCATTTTTATTATTGGTGTAGTAGAATAGAGTTTGCGGAAAGCTTCTGGTGCGGAAAATAAGTACGCGTATCTCGAAGCTCTCTCGGATAAGATTATGTATTTTGTATTAAGATGGGATAAAATTGAATTCGCGAAACTAGAAGTTTATCCTTTGAAATCATAACGTATTTGCGTAAAATGATTTTCCTTTGGTTGTAAAGAAATATTATGGTTTAACGTATAGGTTACTTTTGTGCTACGAGATTATCACGACTTGTTTGATATTTAATTCAAGATAACAAATATATTTCATGTTGTATTTAGATAAAATTAATATTGAATCTTTATCACAAAACAAATAATTGTTATGTATAATAACATGGTACGAGTACATCTTGTATTTTGATTTTTCATAATAGAATGCCAAAACGAAAACACAAGTAACTATAAGAATGTATGCAGGTTTACTCACAAAGTTTTTTTTTCATCGGAAAACAAGTGGTATGAAAATCCGTACAAAAGTTTCATAGAACTCATTGGTACGAGATCAATATTTAAACTCTATATGAGGCAAGCGTTACTACTACTAAGTACACTGTCACGGCTACAATTTCCGTACAAAAGTTCCAAAGAACTCATTGGAACAAGATCAGGATTTAAACTCTTTATAAGGCAAGCGTCACTGTCACGACTATAATCTTCGCGCAGAAGTTCCAACTCATTAGTACGAGACCCAGATATATTATCGGCCAAGTGCGAGCCGGACTCGCGCACGAAGGGTTCCGTACATTATGGAAGCCCCCCATTATTACTATTTATTTTATTTTAAATATTTATCTTTGTAGGGAATATACAACTTAATGTTCTGTGCATATTTCAAGCATCTTCCTGTATCAAGCAAAAATAAATAAAAAATCTTGTATGAGAGAAATCCCCCCCTAAAATCATTATTTTATTTTTATTTAATTATTTAATTTTGAAGTGATTATTTAAGTAAATATTCTGTGAGTATTTCAAGCATCTACCTGTCACCGTTATTAATATCAATCGAAAAACGATATACATCATCTGCGAAAATTTCAACGTTCTAGCTATAACCGTTCATGAGATACAGCCTGGAGACAGGCAGACGGACAGACGGACAGCGGACTCCGCTGTCCGTCTCCGTAAGACTCCGCTGAGCGGAGTCTTAGTAATAGGGTCCCGTTTTTATCCTTTGGGTACGGAACCCTAAGAACCTTTGGTAATGCAAGAGTCACTATTATTACAACGTCACGGCTAGATGTCTTAATTACCTTGTTCCATTGAATCTTCCGACAGAGACGAGCCTGTAGAGCTGCACCTCGACGCGCTGGCCCGCGTCAGGCTGCAGGAAGTACGAGCAAGAGCTGGGCCCCTCGATAGATGGCGACTTGATCTGACCGAACGTTTTGCCCGACTTGCTCTTGAGAATCCGCGAGTCGATCGTGATGTTGCACACTGTGGAAAAATAAACGGATGAGCACGTTTATGTTAGCTCAGAAGTAGGTATGGCCCTAAAAAACTACCATAAAGTTACTTTTTGTTTATTTCTTGGTGTGCAATAAAGAGTTTATCTATCTATCTATCTAAAGAAAAATATTTAATTCAACTGGACAAACGTTTCAGTTAAGACAACAGCAACAAGCTGAAAGCAAGCCGTTCCTATATATGTACGTATTATAGGTATAATAAAATAATTATAATAAACAACAATATACATTCAGCGGCTAATAATGTATTATAATAAATGAAATACCTGAGGTTTATTATATTTCTCAGAGTATGGCAGGGTAACATGAAAAACTTTCTCTAAATTTAAAACGTTGTATTTTAATTACACAACATGACTTATAGAAGCAAACATTTTCTCACAAAAAAATTTCATAAGTACCTATATTTAAAGTTAAACTATCCTAAAAGGCCTTATAACATCCATCTATCAGAACAAATGATTAATTTTGTGCTTTTAAACTCGTTTCACTGCTGAAAAAGCATAATTATATTTTAACAGGAAATAACAGTGACTCATATAAAAAATTAGTAAACAGTACATAGATTTACTTTTTATAGTACAGTAACTTTGTTACCGATGATCAGAACAATCATTGCAGAACGTGAAAGCTTAAGATGCCTGCGGGGATAAATAAAAGGAAACAAGCTTACCTACGCTCTCGACAAAGAAGATTTTAAATCTCTCCGGACAAGACCATTGTAGAGGTTTGATGGCGGCAAGGGTTAGTAATGGTTCGTTATAGAAGAAAAAAGGTAAATATTTCGCGGATTTCAATACCCGAGGGGTCGATGCCTAACAAAAAAAGGGATCTATGTTTTCAAATTGCTCTCTATTCTTATCATACACACGTATCCTAATATTGGCGACACACGGTTGCCGAACTTTTGCAAATGGAAATCAGCGTGATTGTATAAAAATTGAGGATTTTCCTCACACATACTAGTACTATGCCTCAAAAAAAATCTTAGTATCGAAATATATGTATTTTCTTGACTGAAAATGTAAAGAGTTTTAAGAAGCTTATATTGCTTAATATTTCATCGTGAGGCCGCAGCAAAGACCTTGCACCTACAAGGTGCAAGGTTTTTGGCGCGCACTGTTTCGCCGTCTGCGTCCACAGGTCCACTTGTAATAATTAAAGGGAAAGTTACCGACTGTTAGCGCAGTACTGCTCCAGGCCGCACTGCAAGCAGCACGCGGGCGCGTCACGTGTCTGCAGGCGCAGCCTGTCGCTGCATGTGTCCACAGGTCCACTAGTGATCAAAAAAAGAGAAGTATACTGACTGTTAGCGCAGTACTGCTCGAGGCCGCACTGCGCGCAGCGCGCGGGCGCAACGTCCCCGCAGGCGCAGGCGCCGTCGTGCGCGCAGCACGCGCACTCGTCACCCGCGCCGCCGCCGCCCGGGCACGCGCAACCCGTCGCCGTCTGCGTCCACAGGTCCACTTGACCTACAGTACAACAACGCCGTTTTATATGTGAAAAGACCTAGTTCTTAAGTAAATCACCATTATCAGTAAAATGCAGTCACAATGCGCAAACGATTGCATCGCCACAGCCACAAACGTCGCCTAGGTCGTTTATCATAAATTTTAATCACCAGTGGTTGCTTCTTTTTGTCCAAGCATAGGCATCTGTGGCTGTGGCGACACAGTCTTTTGAGATTATCATAAGTGTTATGTATACTTTGTGTATTAAGTGTCCACAGCCAGTTTCAACCTGGTCTTTGAAATAATAGTACTTTTCAGAAAAACAATGACATTTGCTGAATTTAGTTTCTTAAATACATTTTCCGGGCTATGCTAATTCACCTACAGCTAACAAATGCACTGTGTTGTTCATGACGAATTTTGATTCGATGTAAGAACGACATGTCGGATGTCTTCTAGTCATTTATTGACCGTTCTAAATGCTACATGACCTACGATTGTCAAATAAACTGGTTTGAAACTTACTACTTCCATCAAGAAAGATTGGCGTCCAAGCAATCTGTGCGAAGGCAGCGGCGCACGCGGCAGCCAGCAGCAGCAGCGCGCACGCCTGCCGCATGGTCGCGCGCGCAGTCACCGCGCCACTCGCGCCTCCCCCCACCCGCGCCTACCCATTTGCACTAAACTACCACTTCTCACCCCATAAATACCGATCATAGGGCGAACACTCAACAAATTAGCACAAAACCACTCCACCAATGTCACGTTAGTGTCAAAACCACTAACCAATCACCATTCAGTTCTAGCAATCAGAATCGTGTTCACCTGGAATAAGTTCTATGATTCGTCTATGCCAGCAAACAATAAATAACGCAACTAGTCACGAAGTCTGAGACCAATACTGAACACTATCATCGAAACACATGACACGCATGATCGCACAGATCTAAAGTCTCTTTACTGTTATTACACCGGCTACTTTATAGCGGTTTTATTACAAATCTCTTCGGTCTTCCTTTTTCCGGTTGATTGAGTTTCTCAATCCGCTCAAACGGTTGTTGTCTGTAACAAAATAAAAGCATGTCATATAAATAAGTATAAACAAAATCCAAGATCATTGTTATTAATAAAAATAAAATGGATACTCGTACTAACAAAACTTCGGAGCTTCTGGCATGAAATGGAATCACTGTCGAGGGCACTTAGTACTTATCATTTTTTGACAAAAGAAAAACTTCTTTATTATTTCCGTATAATGTACGCAGTTATCGTAACTTTACGTTAACTTATAAAAATGTATTTATGTTCATAGTAAGTAAGCAAGTTCGTATAGGCCGGGTGGCTAGCCCTATTATGTTCATAGTGTACAAGTGTTCCAAAAAATAATTCCAAAAATTTTGTTATTTTATTCAGAAAATTCATTAGATCATTCATTAGATTTCACTACTCAAAAACTACTTTACTGATTCTTATTCTTATTCGATGTGGGGGCGATAAGTCCTGCACTGACGTCCCGCATGTGGTGTTTTGTGCATTTCCCCCTCCAGCGTCTACCCGAGCCAGCCTAGCTCCTTAAAGTAACGGAGCGTGGCTCTGGGCCGCTGGCATAACTGCTCCAGTAGCTTAGATGGTGAATAAGATGATGGCGATGTGGATGACAAAGCTAATGATAATGCCAATGCAGAAGCGTCATGCAACCCGTTAGCTATTCTAGTGTCTTCTGTGGCTTTGCAATGCCACAGAACATGCTCTACAGTTTAGTTTTCTTCCAAACAGCCACGACAAAGTGGGCTGTCAGTGGCTCCCAGTTTATACAGATATATATACAGATTATACTTTACTGATGTTCAGTATTATTTTCTTTGTCCATTAAAATTAAAACAAAACTATAAATATTAAACTTTAATAACATAGCCGACAAATTGCTAGAGTAAAACAAACACAAAAATTTATAGTTCAAACTAGATACACGTTACACATAATAACAGCAAGTTTTCGGCGGTTTGATTGATTTGGCGTAGACGCAGTCGACATACTGGCACTCAGGACTGGACGAACACGGGAACCGCGGGGTACTCTGGACGCAAGCAGGCGGAAGGCAGGGAGAATAAGGTTGGCCACATGCATTAGTACAAGATTCGCAGTAGGGCGGATTTGGATCGCAACACTTCTTCTTACGCTCAAAATGGTAGCAACAGTTGCCCTGGACAGCCAAAAATAAAACAAATTAGCGAAGGATACTGTTCAAATGGTCTGTTCGAGCTGTCAGCTGTAACTGGCGATGGCAAGTGCAACGACTGCTCGACAAGGCGACTGGTTGGTATGTTTGCATTCATATGAAATGATGACCGAGTGCCGCAACAGCAGTTTAAGCAATTTTTCCATAAATACAGTTGCTGCAAGTGCTACTGGCAGCTACAATTGGCAGCTCGATTCGGTACAGGTTTTCAAAATACAAACAGTTGTACAGCGCGTTTGGCAATTATAGCATAATTTAGATTCGGAACGAACGGATATTAAATAATCGCCAAGTGCAAGTCGGACTCAATTGGTTTTCATACCGTATGGATGTCATATATTTTATTTCAATTTAATTACTTATTTTTGAAGGGAATATACAACTAAATATTCTGTGAATATTTCAAGCATCTACTTGTCACCGTTATTAGTATCGAGCGAAAACGTCTAAAAATCAGGTTTGTAGTATGGTAGCCCCCCTTAAATATTTTTTACAATCCATTTTTAGTATTTTTTGTTAATGCGGCAATAGAAATACGTCATCTGTGAAATTTTCAACGTCCTAGCTATCACCGTTCATGAGGTACAGCCTGGTGACAGACAGACAGACGAACGGACAGCGGAATCTCAGTAATAGAGTCCCGTTTTTACCCTTTTGGGTACGGAACCCTAAAAACGCCAAACCTCGGTGTCATCTGATATCTATTCGTGGATGAACTGCGGTCCCTTAAAGTTGTCAAGCGCTTTACAGTAACCGTAACCGTATTTCTGTTGACGTGCACCAGTCAGTAAAAAACATTGAAAATCTTTCCGGCAAAAGTCGCTTTAACTAACGCGTCTTAGGAAAGAGATTGTTGGCGGGTAGAGGTGAATGGCATTTTTTATGTATTGAACCTGCTTTTCAATATTCTGTGATTTTAGGTCAGGCACGGTCTGATAAATCTCCTGGATAAACAGCAGAAAAATCACATATTTTATAATCAGCTAAAAGTCAAGATAAAAGTAAAGATTCCAGACAAGTTTTATTTGTATAAGCAGGTAAGTTTTTCAACTCGAATCCCATTAATTAATGCGCAGGTAAAAAGCATCGCGATTCCAATTCGGAAAGTTTCGTATTTCGGATAATAGCTGCGCGCTCTCTGTTAATTAGATACTAAGCTTTTAAGCTCCGAGAAGTTATATCACGTTTTGTAAACGAAAATTAATTGATCAAAAATATTTCCTGAATATTTAACTGAATAATTTGATCAACATTTGGATACGTTTTTAATCTAGACTTAAAAAGAACTTATTTCGTTTTAGGCTATTCTTGTATCGCTTGGAAACATAATTATCGGAAAAGTAAAGGAAAACTACTGGAAGAACTTTATTTTAAGTTTATTTTTACCGGGTTTCCTAACATAAGTAATGATTAAGTTATTAAATAAAACGTTTTACTACCTAAGTAGTACACACTTAGTAGTGTACCCTGCAGATAAAGAGTCCACAAGAGGCTATGGCTAGCAACAATTATTTTGAATGCATTTACATCAAACTCGTACTTCTCTTTTTATAATCGTAAAACCATAGAGCGCTATCCATTTCTTAACTTCAAATGTGTTTATTTTTATATCGTCAAGGTACCTCTTCAAGTCTTCACAGCCATAATAATACTCAAACGCAATACGTGATTTAATTTAGAATACGCGGTCGACAGAAATGAAGGAAGATTAAAACCTTGGCATTTTCAGCAAGCTTTGGTACGCCATATAAGAACAAATATCTTATTATGGTTTGTATGTACATATTTGTTTGAGTATATTTCGTATCATCACGAAACCGGAAGCAGCGATAAGAATAAACGTCTTTAGTAGGAATAGTCTTTTTTTATTTTAAATAAGTACGGCCTAACTATTAAATAGCTTCACATTGAGGCTTTATGTATCTATGGATTTAAATAACATAAGTAGCATTAACAAAAAAAATATCCTTACTAGTAATATTAGAAATCCGAAAGTGTGTTTGTGGGTTTGTTAAACTTTAACGCAGCAACAGAGCAATGTATCGGCTTAATTATCGGCATGGATATCCGGGAAAAACAAAAGGTTCCTATGAGATAGTTCAAAACTTAAAATGCAAGCGAAGTCGCGGGCAAAAGCAAGTCAAGATCTCAAAGCTAGTAAAACAATATAAAATTTGGGCAAGTTAATGTACATGACATTGTAAATTGGTGTATATTTTTATAGGATAATAATAAACCGGGTGAAAATATCATAAGTGGGCGACTATCAAGTGGGCGGCTGTGGGCGGGTATCAAGTGTGTGACTATTTGTTGGGTTTGAGCTGAACATAAGAGCAGCGTTTTATTAGCAGCTACGGAGAAACCAGCTAACACGTAATAAATTTAATATATTACGTGTTAGCTAATATATTATATTGTAGGTTTAATATATTGTAAATTACGTTAACGATTTGGTTTCTCCCCGGCAAAATTAGTATTACCTATTATTAAGATATTTCCTTTTTCACACTGTTATTGGTTTAAAAAATATTAAGATAAATAACTACACAATAACTATTGCTAAACTTAAATGAAAAGAGATATAACATAATTGCTTTAAGCACGGTACACCTATAATCTCTACATGTGAACCCGAGGTACAAACATTGCGGCCACGAGTCACAATCAATGTCGGAAACATACCAAAGCAACCAACACCCAAATCACATCTAATCTTGCGTAATTTACCCCAAAATAGCCTTGCGTCGATCCAATTAAAATCCCAGCTTAGGGAATTATCTTCCCGACATCTTGGATTGAACTAGAAATTGTATCGACAAGCTTATATTTTTTTATAGTTAACCTACTTATAAATATTGATAATATTATTTGAACTTTTATGTTTACCGACTTACTGAGTAGATGGATTAACTGGATTACGGGTAAAGTTATTGCTCAAAAAATGATGTAGTATTTTTACTAATTTGCTCTAGGATTGTTAATTTAAAAAAAATATAGCATTTAATAGGGATACTTTTAATATCAACATTTGACTTGTAATTGAATAGTTTGAGAGTTAAAAAAATACGTATTTAACTCAATAAAAGTATTTTCCTTTTGTAAGACAAATAATAAAAGAAACTTTCTCAGTAAATATAATAATTCTATATGAAAAATAATTTCCGTAAGTCTTCCATACCAGATATTTACGTTGGGCAATTTTGCCGTCTAATTATAATGCCTTTGATTGTAAAAATATGTGAAAATTAAATAAAAAGAATTAGGTACATTAATTAACAAATTACGAATTATGTGACTTAAAATAATATACATTATGTATGTACTTCATTACAAATATTATATACATAAATAATGTAGCTGAAAACAAAATCAAAATAGGTAATATCGTTTGGGCTCGTTCTACAAAAGCACAACCAGATGATACTTAGTCATACCTTTAAATTCTGAAAGACATCACCCTCCTTCAACAATTAAAACCTATCAAAATTTTAAAGTTCCAAGATAGTTTTTCCTTCCAAATCACATCTGATTGAGGCGTAGCGTAGGTACTTTTCATTTTTCTAGCTTTAAACCGGGTTTGTAATGAAATTGAATTTCCTTCCAGAGTCACCAACGGCAGCGGCTGTGCGGCGTCGGGGCGTTTATTCGGCTTTTTGCTTTGCCTTCTAAAAGGATATTGCGTGGGAATCAATTCAGGTGCCGCTCTCCCGACCTCAGACTGAATATTAATTTTTCATAAAATACTGCGGGGCTCAATACGAATAAATGGTATTAAGTGAACTCGCGACAAAAAGTAGAAACTCTATCTCGGGACCTTAATCTCTTTTTTAATTATCCTCGGATATGATCAAGTTCTGGCAACGGTGAGTAATTTAACTTTAGTCGGGAAATATTTAGATTTGCAAGACGTAAAAAAGTCTCTATAGAATTCACTCTAAAAATAAAAGTCTCTCTATTATTGAAGGTACAACAGGATATTAAATTAATATAAAATTACAATAGGTATTACAATATTTATTTTATATATCTGTTTTTAGGGTTCCGTACCCAAAGGGTAAAAACAGGACCCTATTACTAAGAATCCGCTGTCGGCCTGTCTGTCACCAGGCTGTATCTCATGATCCGTTTTATCTAGTTTTTATTTTGTTTTACTATAACGTTGTCGACTCTAATTTCAAGAATATGCTGTGAAATAGTTTGGTATGACAAAGTTTCCTCGAGGAAGACATGACCGCAAAATACGCAGCTATGAAAAAAATACTAGAGAATTTAGTAATAAATAATTTAATAATTATGTTGTTGTATTTTTGCTTTCTTGTTTTGCAAATAAATTCCCTATTCGTAACTGATCGTTTGTAATAGGTATCTTTAGCTCGCAATTTAGTCACAATTGGGAAATGTAAATAAAATTAATTCTAGCAAAAACTAACTGCTTATTCAGCAAATACCCGATCATCTTCACAGTGGTACCGCCGCACTTCGCCCGATTGATCGGCGCTAAACGAAGACTCCACGAACGGCTTCTTCGGACGTCGAGCACCGACAGCAACTTGGCACGCACGACGCATCCACACCGTGGGCTGATTCATCTGAAACAAAGGAGATAAACTTTCAATAACACGCCGACATCAAAAAGCGCGTTGGAAAAAGGGCCGCTTTATACATTACTCAACAAAATTTCCAATTAGGCCAGAATTCACGTATTAAAACAAAGAGTCCGCTCTGTAAACATTTTCCCAAAATGAAATCCGACATGACTTGTACCCCAGCGATAATACAGAAATCCGCTTACGTTAGCCACTCCCCTTCATATTCGACCCTCATTTCGTGTAAAAGTACAATTTTTCAAAATGTCAGTTTTCTTATGTCGCATTCGCGAAATAAATGTTGATATTTAACGCACTCAGTCGCTATCTACGATGTCGTTTAGGGAAACTTTGATAGGTTTCTTCATTAGCTCCATGCGCCCGAGAGCTGGTGCGGTGGAGCAAGGTGGTACTTTAGCCGGATCAGCCACTTTGACGGCAGTCTTGGAAACGTCACATTCTAGCATCACATCGCGTCGACATCGTTTGAGGAAATTAGTAGTTCCGAGTATCTTCGAGTGTTCCTGGTCCTGCATTCCGTTACGCTTGAATGCAGACACGGGTAACTGGCCCACCTGCAACCGACCAGACAGCGCCGTTTAGTTCCACCTTCGAGTTCATTTACATTTTTTGCTTTCTTATCATTTTAAAACTAAACCACAATTTTAACAACTGTATTCAAAGCTTTCACTGCACTTTATGTTGGCCTTTTTTTCCCTAAGCCCTATTGTTGGAGCTTTTACCCATTCTCTTCTGAACAATAAAATTACAATTACTAGATAAACTGATTGGAAAAGTACGCACCTAGTGGTCAATATTTTCTAATCATTTTGACAGCGCATTTTTTGATAGGTTTGATGGGAATCATAATTGGGTGGTTGCTCCAAGTCGCGCAATGCCAACACTTGCGTATATGTGATATCGCGCCGCATTCGGCGAACTTTTGATCTTGGAGTCCGTTCCGCCTTAGTGCAGACGACGGCAATGGCATTGCCTGTTACATTTTCTTTAATATCATATTCCATAATAAATGATTCATATTTGGTAACTAATGAGAATTGTCACAAGTTTTTTTTATCTTTCCTTCTCTTTACTGGTAAGTTTTCTTGTGTAATTCTAGAGAATAACCGACGCATGGGCTCTACAGACATGAACACACAGCTCCCCGCAGACCCTTTTCCGGCGCACAAATATTTTTGTGCTCCTCTGTACCCATACACTTGGTCTTGAATTCCATTCCGGCGGTATGCGGACATCGGAAGCCTACCATGTCGGGTCGGAACGTACTGTTCCTGAAACCAACAAAACAATACTGATCCACAAGCTTTTTGCACAGCACACACAACGCCTCCGCGTAAACGGGAAAACTAACTTAATTGCTTGAATGGGTTTGCAGCCGTTTATTCACTGTAGATTTTTAGAATTTTTATTTTTGAAACATTACACACAGAATTGTGTAGTGTTGGTTTCAGAAATAGTGTAGTGCGAGTTAACTGAGCTCGATCTATAAATTGGTATGTACTCGTATTTCTATCAAGTTTAACGGGCATTCAAATGACACTTACTATCCGACCATCTTCATATCTGTAGCAAGGCATGACGTATTTAGTTTTTGGTTTGCAGACAGGTGTGCACACAGGTTTGCAGACTGGTGGGTGACAGCAGGTGGAACATTGACCAGATGGTTGGCGGGTGGGGAGTGACGGCACTCGGCACGGTTTTTGATACTGACATGGTGGAGGACACTGCTCCTGGCAAGGAGGAGGGCGGCGGGAGGGTCGGGTCTCGCAACAGTAATCAGGCTCGCAATAAACTGGACATGGGCTCTTAGGTCTTTTCTTTTCGTAGCAGTAGACGACTTTCCCGGGACAGTGCGGTAAATATGGACAGCACATCGGCGCCTCTTTGCAGTACTTGTTGGGGTAGCAGGGTGCGACTAAAACCGGCGATGCGACATACTCCCCACAGTCCTCAGTGTAATAACAAGCCATATTTTTATAGATTTACTCTCTTATGCTGTGTTTCTTTTCAATTTCACATTTGCGTAATTTTATTTTCACTTAGAATTTTGCGTTTTTTGGTAGTAATTTCAAACGAACTTTAGGCAATTGTCATATTTTGAAATTGTTCAGTTCTTTATTTTCTGTAACTTTTCTTTTTAATGAAAGCAAGAAGATTTTAAATGTCAAAAAAGGCTTAAAATAAAAGTATTAGTATTAAATAAGTTCACATCACCGAAGGGCTAGCCCTGGTGTCAGTGTAATTAAGCTGCCCGAATGCCTCTCGCATTGGTAGTCCTGATTAAAGAGTTTTATTATTTTGAAAATTGCTGAAAGTTTATAAATTTTTGTGTAGGTGCACGTTTCAACTTATGTTGGATTGTGGCGATTGGTGGCCAAACAAATTATTTATGGCAATAAAAATGCATGAATCTTATATGAAAGAACTCCAACGCTCTCTGTGTGAGCGAGTTTCATTCGCAAACACTCGAAAGCGTGGCGCCCTGACTCGAAAATGCAATTTTTCCTATGCAAATCGAACGCCCCTAGACAGATTTAATGTATTTTACTTGCCGACTCCGATTACAGGAGAAATTTGCAGCCGGCTGGGCCGTGCCGCGTTCTATGAAGGTAATTTACTCAAAAGTCAAACATAATTTTATAATTTCCTAACTTCAAGAATCTTTGACAACAAAATGCCAGCATCCAAATTTAGTCAGCACCTCTCAACTTCGATCAAACTTTTGATGAAAATAATCAACTTTCTGGAGTTAATGTTGGGTTGCGCGGAAAGTGAGTATAAGGCTGTTGCCGAAAGGAGCTCATTGCATTACAATGTATTTTTCTAATTTAATTTTAAATTTTTCATTTTTCATTTTCATTCAATCATTTAATCTAGAGCATAAATTTTACTAATTAAACATAATAATTAATAAATGAGGATCTTAGACATGGACTAAAATAATTACACTATTTCAATTGGCAATTTCACATTACACTATCTAAAATACAACAATACTACAACAAATCTAAAACAGAATAAAATACCCAAAAACCTGAAATTTCCTGGAACAAATCTAGCCAGCAACCCTACGATGAACTCTCGGTGGAACTCGGTATGTTCGAGTGACATTTTTTCCCGCACTCTTCGCTGCATAGATATTTATTTACATTACGACCATATTATTTTTCTAGAACGGAATACTTTTAAGACGTTAGCTTTGCGCAATCCTACGGTGACTGGGGAGATTGCCTTCACAATGTAAGTGTAATGTGTTTACGCTACAGCTATGAACTACAAAACTATTATTTTTTATTGAAAAATAGTAGACTAAATAAATAAGGAAGTACCTAATGGTAAAAATACAATTTATATTTTATTTTAAACTACTACTATTTATTTGAATGTCTAGACATCAATATGAGTAAACCAAAATAAATCACGTCGATGGCACGTTACTAGATTTTTGACTATCATGGCAGACCAACCACCAGCTGTTAAGTTCTCGAATGAAGACCACGTATCGGCAAGTTTCTACGGTACGTGGTCATAAAGCGACATGATGCGCAGACCTAAAAAAACATCGGATTTTTATTTTATATTTTTTCCTGATCTGAAAGGGATTTTATATGCCAGTATATTGTATCATCTCATTCGCGCAATTTAGCATTATCATCGATAAAAAAATCACAATGTATGAATAACCAATAACTGTTCTTAGTGCTTGTTTATTAAATAACACACGTTTTGTAGTATTGTGTAACTCTCTTGAATATAACAAGTCGAAATAATCGGCCAAGTACGAGTCAAACTCGCGCACGAAGGGTCCCGTACTGTATGGGATACTGTAAAATTAAAATTCAAGGGGGGCTTTAATATTAATTTTACTTTAATTTAATAATTTTATTATTTATTAAAGTAAACATAGAGTTACACATTCTGTGAATATCTCAAGCATCTACCTGTCACCATTATTGATTTCGATCGAAAAACGGCTAAAAAATCAGGTTTGATGCATGGGAGCCCCCCTTAAATATTTATCTTTTTCTGTTTTTAGTATTTGTTGTTATAGCGGCAATAGAAATACATCATCTGTGAAAATTTCAACGTTCTAGTTATCACCGTTCATGAGATACAGGCTGGTGACAGACAGACAGACGAACAGACGGACAGCGGAGCCTTAGTAATAGGGTCCTGTTTTTACCCTTTGGGTACGGAACCCTAAAAAAGAACGAAAATAAAAGTTTTCTTACTTTTCTACACCTGTTTTCTCTAGATTGAATGGCTTTTAGATAGTAAAATTAAATGTCTATTTCGTGCAATAGACGCTTACACCTACAGCTTAGCTTAAAATTAAACCTACAATAGTGTTGATCACGCGCGAAATATTACTTTAAAGCGGGCTTAACACTAAAGCGATAAGAATAAGCCTAAGCTCCGCATTACCACTGAAAGTCTATTACTTCCAATCGAAGTGGTGCTTTCAATGTGTCTTTGGAACGATAGCGGCTGATACTCCCACTTTATAGCGGTTAATTGAACTATCTCAGTCACTATGTTTCACTGGACGTAAATGTAGACGTGATATAGAATTATAGTATTAGCGTGGCAATCGGGTAGGTATCTAATTTTTCTTAAAATAACTGTTTTGATTTCAAAATTATACGTCATCTTTTTACCCACGTCTTTATGTACAAACTTACAATATTGCAACGAATAACTTATTCATACTTAAGAAACCTACTTCAGGTCTGATTTGCTCTATCTATCTAATTTATCAGAGATAAATTGTAGAATATGTAAATTGTAGAAGTTTTATACGCTATCCAGTCGGTATGATGTTTCTATCTATGTATGAAAATATTGAATGAAGGTATGTATCTATAGTAGGTGTACCAGCTTTGGCCATTGTGAGGGCTTTGGCCATGTTATGTCAAAATTATTGCATAAATAAATCATAAACAATGAAACATCATAATAGACTTGATGACTTAAAAAAATAATTAGTCCGTCATATAGATTAATATCAAAAACTTTTAGAATAAGTTTTTTTTTTTTGATAAAACATTATTATAGTTTTTTTTTTTAAATAATCTATTTTACCTTTAAATTACCGCGAGACGTCACGAGTGTACTACAAATGGATAGATTACATCGCACTAGTGACGTCACAAGCCCCCACTGCCACACTTTGACAAGGTTGATTTTTGTCATTTATTAATAAAGAAGCGTTTTATTTTGGATATCGACAAAATTATAAACCATCAAAACTTAATTCTAAATCAATCATTTTTTAAAACAAATCAAAAGCTTTACATTGCAAATAAAAAAACTGCTTTTAGGTCAATGTCCGCGGCTAATGTACCTAAGAGGAGACATTACGTTTAATAAATAATAGTTTTAAATTTCTTTAAAAATATTATTTTGACATAAATTGTCTAGGTCAGAAATGACGCTAAGGTGGCCAAAGCCGGCACACCTACCCTACAGTTGAATACTTTCTTACCTGGCTGATAAGAATTCAATATTTTATCAGTTTGTTATGTGATGAGCCTGAGACTTTAATGTTACATCTTTGTTCAGATCAACGCCGACTTATACCTACGTAGGAAACCAAACCTTGAAGTCGACTCTTAATTTTAGGGACTTTTTTACGAGTGGTTTTATAGTATTATTATTAATGAAACATAAGTTATTTAGATCTCCTTAAAGTATAAGGATAAACTGTAAAATCAAATAAAATATATTTAAAAATAAATCAGCCAAAAATAAGTTAGTTAGTTAATCAGTACTACTACCATCGACTTGGCATTTTTTCTGAATACAACACCTTCGACACGCCGAAGCTCCTACACGTTCTTATTTCAGAACACAATTAAATATTCTTGAAAGTAGGTTTCTTAAATATGAATAAGTTATTCGTTGCAATATTGTAAGTTTGTACACAAAGGCGTGGGTAAAAAGGTGACGTATAATTTTGAAATCAAAACAGTTATTTTAAGAAAAATTAGATACCTACCCGATTGCCACGCTAATACTATAATTCTATATCACGTCTACATTTACGTCCAGTGAAGCATAGTGACTGAGATAGTTCAATCAACCGCCATAAAGTGGGAGTATCAGCCGCTATCGTTCCAAAGACACATTGAAAGCACCACTTCGATTGGAAGTAATAGACTTTCAGAGGTAATGCGGAGCTTAGGCTTATTCTTATCGCTTTGGTGTTAAGCCTGCTTTAAAGTAAAATTTGCGCGTCATCAACACCATTGTAGCTTTAATTCTAAGCTAAGCTGTAGGTGTAAGCGTCTATTGCACGACATAGACATTTATTATCTAAAAGCCATTAAATCTAGAGAAAACAGGTGTCGAAAAGTAAGAAAACTTTTATTTTCGTTCTTTTTTAGGGTTTCGTACCCAAATGGTAAAAACAGGACCCTATTACTAAGACTCCGCTGTCCGTCTGTCTGTCTGTTACCAGGCTGTATCTCATGAACGGTGATAACTAGTACGTTGAAATTTTCACAGATGATGTATTTCTATTGCCGCTATAACAACAAATACTAAAAACAGAAAAAGATAAATATTTAAGGGGGGCTCCCATGCATCAAACCTGATTTTTTAGCCGTTTTTCGATCGAAATCAATAATGGTGACAGGTAGATGCTTGAGATATTCACAGAATGTGTAACTCTATGTTTACTTTAATAAATAATTAAATTAAAGCAAAATTAATTTTCAAGGGGGGCGGGACCCTTGAATATTAATTTTGCTATTCTACAATTTATCTCTGATAAATTAGATAGATAGAGCAAATCAGACCTAAAGCTGGCAATCAATATTAAATTACCAAAACAGCAAAACACTGCTCAAAACATTATTGTTCTGGAACACCGAGCAAATAAATACTCAACAACAAGTGACTCACGAGCGCGTGTAGTCTCACAGAAACATCTATTTACCATTATTTACTGAAGGAAATGATTTAAATGGTTTGCTTTAAATGAATATTGATCAGCAAAATGGCGTCAGATTTAAAAAAAAAACACTTATGTCGAAACTTGAAAGCTCTAATACAATTGTATGTTGTAATAGTAAATATTTGGGGACATCTTACACACGGCCTCTGACGCCAAACTAAGCAAAGCTTGTGATATGGCTGCCAGAGACTGATTGGTATACTACAACATATTTAATGTATAATAACTTGGTAGTAGGTATTCCATTTTAGTGTATTGGATTCCATCCCGTAGATAGTGATCGATGTATGAGTATATTAATGGTAGCTTTACGATATTGTTTTACGATGCTGCCAATTTCGAATCTAACGACAATACGAGTATTTTAAAAGAAGTCCATTCGCAATTTACTCACCATATTACATTGCATTTAGAATTAAAGTTACATTATTTATTGAGAAGTTAATAAGGTTAACTATCTTTTTATATCTTTTCATTAATGTAAAATATTTGGGAGCTTATCAAAAATTACTTTCATTGCCAACCAATTAAATCACAACCTTTACAGACAGAACATCATTTGAAAGAAGCAAAGTGGCGGGTGAAAGCGTAAGAATGTATTTATTTACGATGCTTTTTGTCAATGGAACTTGGGTTATTTTGGTGAGTTATGGTCGTTCCTACAAAGAGGGTTACTTGTGTAGGTGCCTATCTATTTATCGAGACGTAATAAATTCTTTCGTTTGCATGGAAAATATTATTTATGTGGGATTTATTTTCCATGAAACGGAATACTTTTGAATGGGTTATTTGTCACAGTGATAAAATAAGGAAGAATGATGGGGTGTGAAACCGTGAGGTATGGATTTTCACGAAAATTCAGATACCTACTTGTGCTACTCCTTTTCTGATTGCTTTTTGTTTTTTAACGACTTCCAAAAAAGAGTATGTACTATGTTCGTCTGTATGTATATTTTCGTGTATGTTTACGTCAATTTGTGAACCCATTAATTATTTTTTATTTTTTATTTTGCAAGAGTATGAGAGGTACTGTACTGTACCAGTAGACTTTTTAATAGTCTACTGTAGGGCGAAGGCACGGTAATAGATATCATAACCGTGGCGAAGGCCTACCCACGAAGGGTGATTGGGCCATATCCACCACGCTGGCCCAGTGCGGGTTGGTGGATTCACATACGCCATCGAATTTGTTCTACGGACGCAGGTTGCCTCACGATTTTTTTCTTCACCGAAAAGTCAGTGATGTGAAATTCCGTACATAAGTTCCAAAGAAACTGATTGGTACGGGACCGGGATTGAACCCACGACCTCAAGTATGACAGGCCAGCGTTACAACCACTAGACCACCACGGTACTCACGAGAGGTGGTGTCATCTAAATTTTATCGATATCGGCGAAGCCGGCTGTTTTAGATAAATCAACAATAATGTACATGGATGTCACATCGATTCGTGCCAACAATTCGATTTTTTTCCACGATAGAAGTCGGTGGTGCCTTTTTTGCGAAAAATAATAATTTTACTAAGTTTTTGTACCTAGCAGAGCTCAGTTATGCTCTAGTAATCTCTAGTAGACAGTAGCAGTACACAGTTTTAGGTATTACTTACCTTACAAAATATTCTAAAATACTACGTTAACTTTCAGAAAATTTCAGATTTGCCTAGCATTATGTCTAAAAGAAAATTCCGTAGCCCTGCGGAGGCCGCCGATCGCAGCACGGAATTTTAGGGTATAATAACAAAACCGAAAAGAAAAATCAAATATGGAAAGGAGAAAATAAAGGAAATTTTCATTACAGACCCGCAGTCCGCAGCGGCAAAATGGACCGCGTTTAATATTTGATAGGGCACTCCCTATCTGTGCATCAATAGAAGGGACTGTCACTGGACGCGCCCCCGCTTTTATTAAGAGCTTTTTACCATTGTTTTATGGGGTTTAATCGAGTGCCTTTGTGCCCAACCCTAATTAATAGATACATAATTTTTTACGGCATTGAATTTGTTTTTCAATAATCATTTTCGGAGATTTGAGATGATTTTTATTACATTTTCAATAAAGTGCACCTTATAAACAAGGTTATGATGAGAATGGGTAAACCTAAACTTTATCAAGACTTTACACATACCTAAACAAAACTGGCACAGGACTTGAAAGTTGAATAAGTGGCGTATATGAAAAAAGGGTGTTATGATGATATGATATATATTATTATTTATGCTATGCTCGGCGGTTACCTTACGGGCTGAAAATAGCGATGCGTATTTAAAATCTTTTAATTCTTAGAATTTCATTCATAACAATTCTTTTCAATCTACAACATGTGCCTGATTGAAAAATTTGCAATAAAAATATACGAATGATGATACCTACTCATCATATTACAGGAAATGTATCGCCAGATTTCGAACGCAAATAAATGTAGCCTTAGGTACAAATAAATGATCAGAACATGTAGGTTGAAAAATTATTTCACGTGAATTTTATGAACGCTCATTTATTTCAGTTCCAGGAAAATAAGAAATAAAATCAAGACAATGGCATATCCTAACGTAAGAGAAATGCGTCTATTCAGAACTCGGGATATTTAATTTTCCTCGAAGAAGTTATCTCGACGAAGAAACTTAGCAACTAATAACAGTAATTAAGAAGTATCTTCGAATGGATTGTTACAATGCCACGGATGACAAAGTTTTCGGAATTGATCAATTACATTATTATTTTATGCGTGGAGCGTGCTAATTTCGTCTGACTTACTTAGAAATTCCTCAGGCATCAGTTACAAATCTCAGATCAATGTGTCTAAAAACAAAATAATATTTCGAGTGAAATTCACTGTCCTTTTATCGCTTTATCATTGTCATGTCATCCGTAGGACGTCCACTGCTACATTGGCCTCCCCTATAAATGTTCAATAGCATCGATCTTAAGAGGCTTGCATCCAGCGTTATTCTGCACACTTGATTAGGTCATCTGTCCACCTTGTGAGTGATCCACTCACAAGCCATCACCAGCCAAAACGTGGTTTCCATTCAAGCACTTTGCAACGTCACTGGCCATCACCGTTACCCGTTAGACTCTCGACAAAAAAACTCGAAAGACTGCTCGATTAAATTATATAACGGCTAGAAAGTGTCGGATTTTAGATGAACTTTGAAAAGTTGTCTTGCCACCAAGTACAATGTACGATAATTATTTTTCAAAAAATGGCAAAACCGCCTTCCTTCGCGTACCAAATTCGAATATTTCGCTCGAATTGTTTAAGTACATTTTTGTTGATTTTTCAAAAACGGTTCAGTCGATTTTTTTTTAAATATAAATGGGACCACCTTGAAATTATACCCTTTCGAACTAAAATAGAATTTTTCGATTCGGTTCACAATTGGCGAAATTATCGACAAACATACACAAAAAAATACATACAGACAAACATAGAACCTCCTCCTTTTTGGAAGTCGGTTAAAAATAACTAGGTAGGTAGGTATATAAGCAATTCTGATATCTTCATAATTTGTTCTTCGTAATTGTTTACAGTAAAGGATACTAGATAATATTATCATACTACTACACGGGACTTATCGCGCAATAAAGCTTGAGATATGAGCTAATTAAGTACCTCTTTTTCTCGTTGCATTGGTCGTGGTCACGGGCAGTCTGCCCGTGACCACGACCAATGCAACTTGGTCGAAACGTCGGGAGGAGAAAAAGAGGTACTTAATTAGCTCATATCTCAAGCTTTATTGCGCGATAAGTCCCGTGTAGTAGTATGATAATGTGTTCAAATCGCGAAAGTTTAAAAATAACACTAGATAATATATTATTACTATTAATTACACAAATATATATTTTTTTTAATTAAAGCTTTTGAGATCCCGGATATCATGTAGCAGTAGAGTGCTAGCCAAGACTTTCCGACTCCATCATCAGATCAGCTCCATGGTACCATATTATTGCATTGACATGCGATATACATATGCGTGCAAAATTGCAGCTCAATCGGAAACCGGGCAGTTGGTTAAATTTAACTTGTAAGATTCTACCCGAACTTACTTGCACACATAGGTACATCACGTACATCCCATAGGTACATCCATTGTAATGTAAGCTTGATAAAGCTATAAAATCTTGTAAAAAACAACTACGACTTATCCGATCCTTCTCCACTGTCGTGATAAACAGTAAACGACCTTGGCATCCTACTTAAAACAGCAAAGAAAGAGCATTAGCAGGAAAGCTAACTATATTTATGTGTTTTGTGGTCTTGGAATGTCGAAAAGCAGGAAAGCCTGGAAGGAAGATTTATGTATTCTGCAAAAAAGGGTTTTTTGTTTCGCGATAATTATTGCTTCCTCGGTTGCTGTTTTCGCTAATTGGTAACGCTGGCTCCATAGAGATTATTATCTTTGTCTGGAAAAGGTTTTGGAGAATTTCCTTTGATATATTTTCCACCGTTTAGTCATGTCAGAGGCCGTCAGGCGGCCTAAAAACTCTGACACCAGGACTAGCCACCCAGCCTATATGAACTTACTTAACGTATTATTAGATACATAATTTGATGTTCAGGTAACGTAAATATATTGTATTGTTTATAACACATAACATAACATTAATTTGGGTGATACATGTGTCTGTCAGTGAACATCGTGACGACGTGACTGATACGATGGTGATTGATGTAATGACTCATTTATTCACTCATTGTTAACTGTAATCGGCCACCACGATGCGTCAAATGTGCAGAGAATCATCCTACTTGGGAGTGTTCCAAGAAAGACAAAGAAAAACCAGCTCGCTGCTGCAACTGTCAACAAGATCACCCTGCCAACTACACGCAATGCAACGAACGGCTAAAATACATCAAACGGATTGAGACCAGTCGTGAAACCTTACGCAAAGAGATAGTCTCTGCAACGACACGTGCAAAAATGTCCGCACCATCCAGCTGGGCTAAAATGGCAACTACTAACAAAACCAGAAAGCAAGTTCCTGAGCGCCCAACCCAAGATCCAGTTAACCCTATAGGTGATGCTACCAACTGGCCACTCATAACACCCCAGTTAACAGATCCAGCAAAAACGACGCGACAAGCCCAGGCGACTATATGCTCTGGCAATTCCAGCATGAAAAAGCCCCATGACCTTGAAACGATTGAAATGCTCGAAATTCTCTCGACCATTCAATCGATAAAGCATGAGTTTTCCCAGTGTAAAACTTTTCTTGAGAAAGTAACTCTTATTTTAACCCATCTTGGACACTATGTCTAGTCCGCATGAGTTACGTATATTATACTGGAACGCGGACGGCGTTCACAAAAAACAACAAGAGCTTGCAGAACTTGCGGTGAGTAAATTAAAAACTGACATAATAGCCCTCTCTGAGACAAAACTAACTAACCGACTTACTTTCAACCTTCCCGGCTACATTTGCTATCGACAGGACAAGCATCGTAATGGCTTCGGCCAAGGTGTAGCCCTCCTAGTCCGATCAGACCTAGTACACAACTTGTTACAGACCCCAGACACGCAAAATCTAGAATGTATCGGTATTTCATTAACCCTTGCAAATGATAATCTTAAACTATTCTCGGTTTACCAGTCTCCCAATCTCCCATTGATGACTGGTGACTTGGATAGTATTATTTCGGCCGGCTCCAAAGTATTAGCCATGGGCGACTTGAACTCAAAACACACCCTGTGGTCACCTGGCCGCAGCAATGCTCACGGTATTAAATTATATCACCATATGCTCAGCAGTGAATATGTCATTCATGCCCCTTCCGACGTAACACTTGTCCATTATTGCGCGGACTTTAGTTCATCTATCCCCGATATACTTTTAAATAAAAACGTTTATCCCCCCTGCGAGATAGCCACTATTCCAGCTCTTTCTTCAAACCATCTTCCCGTTTACGTTAAATTCCTCAGCAAACCAGTCCGTATCCCAATCCAGAAATTTAATTATGGTAAGGCAAATTGGGTCAATTACCGTAATATATTAAATAGCAACGTATCATTAACTTCCAATGCATACTTAACTGAAAATGAAATTAACTCTGTCATCACTGATTTTCAGCGTATTCTGCTAGAGACGCGAGACACCTGTGTCCCGTTGACTACTTTTAAACCATGGTGTGCTTTTTCTTTACCCCGTCAAATTAAACGGATGATTACTGAGAAAAATCGCTTACGTAGAATTGCTACAAATGAACCCAATACCATTTTACGCAAATCACTAAATAACAAAATCAATTTTTTGAAAACCCAAATCAAACATGCTTTAAAGGAGTACAACGACAAAATATGGCTCAAGAAATTATCCAAAGTTGATAACCCTTGCAATGATATCTGGCGTCTAGTAAAAAGCTTGCGACCTACCTCATCTACCATTCCGGCTCTAAAGTCGAACAATGGCACTCTAACAACTAGCCCTGAAGAACAATGTAATGCTTTAGCTGATGCATTTCTCAACAACATGTTATTAACGCATAATTGGATTAGCGATGAATCTTCAGCTGTTGAAAAGTCTGTAGCTCTATTAAATGATCAAATCGTTCCCTGTGAGCCCTCCATGCTAGTTCGCCCAATCGAAGTTAAAAAAATTATTTCAAGTTTAAAACCTCGGAAAGCTCCGGGGCCCGATGATATCTCAAATTTAATGATCAAAAACCTTCCCCAAAAATGTATTGTTTTATTGACAAAAATTTTTAATGCGTGCTTAATACTGAGTTATTTTCCATCCCCCTGGAAAGTGGCAAAAGTAATAGCGATTCCAAAACCAGGTAAAGATCCATCAGATCCTACATCCTATCGCCCTATCAGTCTCCTGCCATGTCTAGGTAAGCTGCTTGAAAAAATTATTTACAAGCGACTGATGCGTACTTCTGATAACTTCATAATAAACGAACAATTTGGTTTTCGAGAGGGCCACTCTACAGTCCAGCAACTAGCCCGGGTTGCCGAAACTGTGTCTCACAACCTCAACATGAAACAGTCTACAGGAATGTTTCTTTTAGACATCGAGAAGGCATTTGACACCGTTTGGCACAAAGCGCTTCTACACAAGCAAATATCACATGGTCGTCCAATCCAGTTAGTCAAGCTGAATAGTTCCTACCTATCGAACCGTAGCTTCAATGTTCACATTAATAAATACTCATCTCTCTCAAAACCTGTCCCTGCAGGAGTCCCCCAAGGATCCATCCTAGGGCCCGTCATGTTTTTGGACTATATAAATGACATACCTGTCCAACCACGTACAAAAATAGCCTGCTTTGCCGATGACACAGCTTCCTTAACCTCTTCTGATGACGTTGATCTTGCTGTCAGACGCCTTCAGCTTTCTCTTGATCTACTCCAGGTGTACTTTAATAAATGGAAACTGAAGGTCAATGAATCCAAAACAGAAGCAATAATGTTTACCAGAAAACGCTCTCTTCCCTCGCGAACCTTAAAAATTGGTAGTCACTGCATTCCCTGGAGCCGCTCAGTTAAATATCTAGGTACAGTTCTTGACACGAAACTTAACTGGACAGAAAACATATCCAATCTTTGCGTTAAAGGGACTAAGGCCCTAAATGCATTAAGCCCAGTTTTAAACAGACGCTCCTGTCTTAGTAGTGACACAAAGCTACGGATTTATCGCACCTTGGTCCGACCCTGTATCACTTACGCTTGTCCTGTGTGGAGCAGCACCTGTCGTACTAACATGAAAAAACTTCAAGTTGTTCAAAATAAAGCCTTGAAGTATGCCTTCAAAACCCCTTTTAGAACAAACCTTACTAAATTACATCGCAAAATAGCCCTCCCAAAAATTGACGAGTACGTGTACCACTTATCAGAAAAATTTTATTTATTCAGCAATCCAACAAATAAAAACCCTTTAGTTAAAAACTTATGCAAAACACGTGGTAAAAATCTCAGCTTTATCGATAAATATAATCGGTACAAGTTACCCCATCACCTATTCCTAGCGCGCGAAGAATAGACCGTGTTGCACGCGCGAGTGTGTGCGGTCAGCAGCGGGCGCCCGCCGGCGCGCGCGCCACTCTCGCCCGTATTACCGGCCGGTTTCGGGCGGGTGTGGCGCGCGCGGCACGCAGTGGCCCGCGCGCGCTCGTGTGTGTGACCAAGCTATGACAGAGCTCTTGTTGTTAGGTGTGAACTGCCGAGCGTTCTTTTAAAATGCGTTGCCGTGCCTACCTCCTTTGGTTGAATATTTTTCATCAAGATAATAAATGTATTGCTTTACTAAAGCATATGTAACTTAATTATATGATGTTAAACAATATACATATTTCACATGTTCAATCCCTAGAATAATATACTCACTTCAAAAATTTTATATGAGCCTACGAGCTCGAACAAAATATGTCTTATGTAAATTATTTTAATGGTACTACCAGGACGCATGTAAACTGGTATTGTGCTTATGTATTTGTTATATTTATGATTAATAAAGACTTTTAAAAATTGAAAATTGATTCACTCATTGTGTTATTTAGAAAACTATACAAATTATGCGATTTGTGTGACGTACTTATACAAATCATAAAATTATTGTGGAAAAATCACTTTTTATTCAAATTTTCCAAATTTAGAAATTTCACACACACACACATAACATAATTACTACACATCACTACACATAACATAATTATTTTTCACAAAAAACGGCAAAACCGCCTTCCATCTTGTACAAAATTCGAATATTTTGCTCGAATCTCTTATTGGTTTTGGTTGTTGTTGGTTTTTTTCAAAAACGGCTTAGCGATTTCTGTAAAATTTAAATGGAACCACTTCGGGAGTAAACCCTTTCAAACTTAAAAAGAATTTTTCGATTCGGTTCACAATTGGCGAAATTATCGATGAAAATACACAAAAAAAAATACATACACACGAACATAGAACCTCCTCCTTTTTGGAAGTCGGTAAAAAAGGAAATAAGTTCAAAGCCCACTCGTCGATTCTAAGCTTAGCCGGCCAAAGCGGCACCGGCAAACTCTTTAAAAACTGCTCTCCTATAACTTAATGCGAACTCGTTGGTATTGGTGTGCAAAACTCTTGTTATTGTGGCCAAGCATAAAATCTTTTTCCGTGTTACAAGTAGTTTATAAAGAGGTAAAAAGAAATTTCCAAATACTTTTGTGAGAGTGGTGTATTAAATATACTTAAGTATATAATTATTTTTCGCAAAAACATGGCATGACCGACTTCACCCGTGTACAGAATTCGCGAATATTTCGCAAGGATCGATGTTACATTTTTCACATTATTGTTGATTTATCAAAAATGGCTCAGTCGATTTCAATAAAATTTTACCGGGACCAATTTCAAAGTATTTTCTTTCCAATAAAAAAAGAATTATTGAAATCGGACAACTACGAAAAAAGTTATGTGTGGTTTTACATAAAAAAATAAAAAATAAATACGCGTCGAATTGAGTACCTCCTCCGGTTTAGTTAGTCGGTCAAAAATATGCTTTCATTAGGTAGATGAAATAAAGTGGCAGAAATAATTAATGTGTGAACGTAAAATCGTTATGAAATAATCGGCTAAGTCGGACTCGCGCACTAAGGCTTCCGTACTGTATGTATCTACTTAAATATTAATTTTATTTAAATTTAATTATTACATACTACTTATTACACCATACTAAAATATTACATAAGTATAAATTCAAAAACACTCTGAGGTATCGTCCTGTTCTACAAAATACCTCAGATTGTATTTTTTTTTAATTTGTCAGGACGCTAGTTATGTTTTAAAAAAAGATTTCGGAATGCTATGTATGATTATATTTTATCTAAAAGATATCCGGTAGAAATCCGTTCCACCCAATAGAAGAGCTGGACAGCTAAAACCCAGTGCGAGAACAGTTTCCATCCTGCAGGTGTAGAAACTGCGAATAATTAACAAGTTGACATCCATTAGACCGTGAAGAGGCGATAATAACGATCATCCTAAAGGGAATGACCACTCAATCAAAACGGATTGGAACCGAGTATTTTGAGAGCGTGTCTACATGGTAGGTGCGGTGCGGCAACAAAACGATATCGCCATCGCGTGGACACAAGAATGGTGCGGCATCGCAACATTCGCAACAGGTTCTGCTATGCTGCTACTCGTATTTGCAAACGCTCTGATAGAGCACATGGTGCACTCATCCCCGTTTTGTCTCGTTGCGTTTGAGTACAGTGTGCCTGCAGCGTAGCACCGGGACGCATCGTCTGGCATACAACCTAATATAAGTTGTATGCCAGACGATGCGTATTATTGCGTATGCCTGTGTAGGACGACGGAGCACCGCGCCGTTGCACCGCACCACGGTAATGATATCAAACAGTATTCCGTCTTCATACAAACGGTCGGAAAGCGAATCATACCCACTCGCCTCGGAGTGCGGTATGCTCTGATATGCTAGTCAGTCGCGGCGCGTAGTAGTGACGAACGTGTGAATTTGCAACTAGTAAGCGAGCGTTTTCTGTTTTTAGGGTTCCCCGTTTTACTACGGAACCCTAAAAACATCAAAAACACAATGTGTATTTTTATTGAACGCTTTTTTTCATTTACAGCAAATTTATTTTAAGTAAAGAATTTAATAATTTAAATCATTATAGACAGAAAAGAGAAAGAAACTCGATCAGGTAATGTGTAAGTAGATGAAATTAAAATACTGAAGGCGGGCAGCCCTAGTGAGTGATACGTTCTGCGTGGCCACGTGGCGCTGTAGTTACGAGTATATATTTCAAAGACTGGGCCAAGTCACAATCCTGTTAGATATCATTACCGTGACCGCACCGTGTGAACGAGCTCTCAGGATTAAACGGGCCGCGGTACACGGCAGTTATTCGATTCCACTATGATTGGATACGCACAAACCTCAGTCCCCAAAGTACACTATTTAGATATTAATTAAAACAGCATTAACGAGGTTGCTGACGCAAAATGAGGCAATTACCTTCATTTGCAAATACAAGCCGTTTGTTGATTTAATTTATGATGCTGATATGGTGTGTAATTGGATGGGGTGTGGTTACTCGAATAATGTACTGATTTTTACAAAATAGGGCACTTTAGTAAATTAATGATTTTGGTTTTATGCATACTCTATTAGTAATAGAACATTTTATTCATATAACTTTCCTAAATTACATGTACAAAATTGGATGTAGTCATACAGTTATATAGAAAATGGGTAACTATTTAATACTTGGTTAAATTTACTATATTAAGTAGACACTACACAGTTATTTATTTCACTATGCTATTTATTATTGTTATAACAATGCTATATTTATTGAAGTAGCGTCATCATCATCATTTTCAGCCACAGGACGTCCCATGCTGGACATAGCCCCGCCTTATAAATTTCCAATAAAACAGATTAAACTAGTGATATGTGTGCTCTTTTGAACATTAAGTAAATCACTCCCATTTAAAATAGCTTATTCAATCACGGAAGACAACTAAAAACACCTTCATTATTTCATCGTAATAAATTAACTTCAGCGAAGGTTTAAAAGCCATGTAAATTAGAAGCGACATTTTAATTTTACAGCCTCGGCAAACACCTGATCAACCTTATAAAGGCTTTGTTTTAATCAACCATTAATTATTATTAACCTTTCATTAATCGTGCTTAAGAAGGGAAATAATTTCCATTGTCCTCCGTCTCACCGTTTCGTAAAATGGGTCAGTATTGATTTTGTACCAAAGACGTTAACCAGCTTTAATGTACAGGAAGAATATTACAAATGGATGGAAATCGGGAGGATTTCAAATTAAGGCGCTGATCACAGTCAAATCGGGTTCACTCAAACGACTGGCCAAATAATCCTTAAACTATAAAGCTATAAAGCTTATACTCGTATATGCTTATTTTAGAAAAACGTGGTGAAATAACCTGCAACACCCGGAGAAGAAATTCATTGGCAAAATGTGATCCCACCAACCCATAACGGGTCAGCGTCGTGGATATGATCCAATTGCTCTTCGTGGATGGTCCTATGTTTAGCAGTGGACTATTAAAAAGGACGGTAAAATGCAGAGTGTGTTTGGTAAGAAATTTAAAAAGGATATATATTATTAGGTAATTACACCATTGTTTGTTGTTGAATATCTAAGACTAAGATTAATATCGATTTGGCTTTACAGAAATCAATGCTTTTTGTGATGTGAAAAAAGCTATGCACTTGAATGAAATTAACATTGAAACATTTTAATTTTGCCTCAATTTTTAGGAAACTTCGGGCGTAAAAAAAAAGAACTAAACTGAGTCCTCTTCAACTACTATAGCGGCCTAGTTTATAAATATTCGTAAGTTTAATTAAGTAACTGTTATATAAATAAATCCATTCAATAGTTCTTTCATAATTAACAACAGAGCAAACTCTCATGTGCATTTATTACGCGGCTGGTATATGTACAAATTGTAGGTTTTTTAATAAAAGTAAAATTATATTGCAGTGTATGCACACGTACTATATTTACTGTTTATCACCGAATCTACTCTTCAGATAAGACTACGTATAGTCTTATCTGAAGAATATGTCATTGTACACAGCAATATAACCAGCTGTTTGTATATTTAGAGGACCAATTGTGAAATTGCAAAAAAAAAACAGGTGTTCTATATTGCTGTAGAACATAAAACACCATCTAAAAGACGCGTAACTCTTGATAAACTCACTCAATGAAAAATGATTAAAAGACGTTGTTGACAATAAAAATAACTCAAATTCAACATACAAAATTAAGAAAAAATGACTATTGCCAAGCTTATATGTTTTTATAATACTTCGTAAAGCTCAAAATTCCCAGATACAGGTAGATAAATCTAAGTAAGTAAAATCGTTTTCAATGCTTGATCTCTAGTAAAATACTTCTAGTACAATTGATAAAATAAGCAGCTAAAAGTAGTCAAGAATAAGGAAGAATTAATTTGTTGAATAATATCTTGTATGGATTACATGAAAATATTTCAGTTGGCGCGATGGCAAAGTTGTGTTTTAAAACATAGAGCTTGGAAAATTCAATAAGACTGCAATTTGGTGAATAAAGTGACCGAATTTGAATTGGCAAGTTTGCGCCATACATATTCAGCGGTGGGCGGCGACGCAGTGCGCAAAACTTTTGGCACTCTTGCTTGCATACAAAAAATGAAAGTGTTTGTCCCAAGAGTCACGCCACGTAAACGCCAAAACTTCACGCAATTTTGCATAAAATCAAAAATGGTGCTTTCGTTTATTTCGTTTTATGGTAGGTATACAGGGTGGAGAGTTGACGCCGACATTAAATTAAATTGCATATTGGGTTTCCTATTTTTAAGCTTTCGACATATTCTGAATTTAATAAATAAAGATATTCACTAAGTCATTTGTAATTTTCTAAAAAAAAATTGGAGCAACCTGTAACTAAACCGCGATTTTAACTAATGTCAAAATACCATGAAAGAGTTCCTTATAAAGTGTGACGCGTAATTATTTCATCTACTTATTTAGTTATTATTATTTAGTTTGTTTGAAAATTTTGTTTTTTTTCAATTTAAGGATTTTTTTGCTTTATGATTACATACTGGTTACTAGAACACTATACTAGTATTTACATATATACTAGTTGATTAAATTAATGTCGGCGTCAACTCTCCAACCTTTATATCTGCCTACATACCTACTGAGGTACCTACTCCTAAATCTCAGCTACCCTTTAATGACATTTCTACAGGAATCGTTGGCCTTAAATATCTTACCTATACTAAAGCTAGTTAATTCCTTAAAACATGTAACATAGAACGGTAGATGTAAGTGCCCCTCTCAAGAAATTAAACGTTTCGTTTAACGTTTTTACGTGCATCGCATCGCAACAAAAAGTATGGAACAGCTGATTTTTTTTCGCACTTCCGATGCTGGCTTTTACTTACTTTTATTCTTTTGTTCATAAAGATACACAAGGTGGTATTGTAGAGTGATCATTGCTCTTATCATAATAACCAGCTTTTGATATGTTAACAATCGCGAAACTGCGAAAAAAGAAACTAAATATTTTATAAGTATTTCTGCATTTTTCGAGAGTCGATGTTTATTTGAAATGAAAAAGCTGTTTTTTTACGATTTTGGGTTTTATCTTATATTAGAAGTTTTAAAGATGAGTAAAATATCGTAGAATAAATTCGTTGTCTACATAAACATACTGTATTAACGTGTGAAGATCATCAAGACCGCTACACGCAGTAAAAATATAACACACACTGGTTTTTCAAGTTATGAAACCATGCCTTAACATCGTGAGCACGTATATTGTTCTCGTTAACCAGTGCTAAGGAATTATGTACCTCTGAAAGTATCTTCACTTTGTAACAGGCTGTATGAGAGCCGAAACTATCTTGCTCTATGAACTACCCTCTGTCGAGACGAAATGGTGCATTACCACCGTGACGTGTGCGGCCTAGTCTGACCTACATCGAGGCCCATTCATTGCTCGGCGTCTCGAGATGTCTCATCTTCATCTAATGAAGTGTTCAAAGTGACGAGACGTGACGAGTTCAAAACATTGAAAAAAAATTTTTTTGCAAATTTTTAAAAACCAAACTTAAGCTAGGTACATAACGGTCTCATTTACACAGACAATCAGCAACCTGCTCTATGACTACCTTCAAGTCGAGACGAAATGGTGCATTACCACCGTGACTTGTGCGGCTTGCCTGACCTACATCGAGGTCGATTCATTACTCGGAGTCTCGAGATACCTCATCATGCAATGTACCTAGTGTTCAACGTGTCAAATATCAGAAATGGAATGCTTCTTGATTAAGTTATGAAGAGACTGTTACTAATCCCTGTGTACATTGTGTCTCAAATAGTATCTAATAAGTAAATTCGTATAGGCCGGGTGGCTAGCCCTGGTGTCAGTGTTTTTAGCCGCTTAAAAGCTTCTGACATGGCTAAACGATTATAAACCGGGACCTACAATTTAACGTTTCATCCGAGCCACGGTAGCGCTCAGTTGGAAATACTACCCGCGGTCCCCCATCCAAAGATTGACCGTGCCGAACGTTGCTTAACTTTGTTGATCGCTGACAAACACCTAGTAAATAATATCTAATGTAGAGTATGTACTCTACCAGAAATTCACATATTTTTTTATTGTACATACATTTTTGTTATTGACAAAATGTATAGCCAAAAACAGATCTAAAGAGAGGCTTTCTCTTTACCCTGTAAAGAACGTAAGTTCACTAACAAAATACTGTTACATCATACGATACAACCGCAAAAATCATATCTACGAGTATGTCAGTGTGTGAGCGCATATGGATAAGTGATTTGTTGTGCTCTATGAGTAATAATTGTGTACTTATTGGCGTTACGCTTGGTTGTGATTTTAAGTTACAACCTAAAGATTTAGACGACCTGTACCGTCTCGCGAGATCTGTGAGTCATGTTCTAAATTGTTATGCTCTCTGCACTTAACCAAACACAAATACTAAAACTTTAATGACTTTTGACACAATACACGATGTTGTTGTTTTATCTAATCTTCGGTTACTTTTCTTAGACCCAGAGTGAATCTTTCACATAGATACCAACGTTTTTGTCAAATACAATACATTTATCTTCCAATATAGAGTAAATGACTCGTACCTTTAGGGTAACCGTACTACTATATCCTACTATACAAAATCATAATCTCTGCGGTGTGTTAACTCAGTTTTCCTTCAGAATATAAATCATAAAATTTCCCAAACCACTAAAATCTTTGCTCTCAAAGGCTTTAAAATTCAAGAAATTCGACGCAATCCCTTTACTTTACACCTGAGCACCGAAGAGCATCGTCATTATAATAAACGAGGATAAAATTGTGATAAAATATTCCCCTTTTAGAATGAAATCTGAAACCTTCCCTTCATTATATAATATTTTTCCCGTACATTTCTTTATTTTCAGAAAACCTTATATTAACAATATTTGAAATAAATTCCAAGGCTCAACCTTATTCTTGCCAGATTAAGAACCACTTGTGTTTGATCTGTTGTTCAGAATTTCACTATGAAACCCAATTATTCTAATACTGTTGGCTTTATAGATTGCTTCAAGACGAAGGAGAAGCCCTGACCTAGGTATCTCAATCCAATTTACAAGTTCTTGTGTACTCGTTAGGTGTACCTACCTATTACATGTTAAAAGTTAGATTGGCTACATATAACGCTATGGTTACGTATTGGTACGAATTCAAAAATGTATTGCCATATCATAATAGGTCTTTATTATTATTGTGTACCTAATTTGAAAAATAATTATTAATGTTTAAGAAATGTTATAATAATATTAATATTGAATACGAGTATCTACCTAATAGGTACCTACCTACTTTATACCGATTAGCATCTTTGTATTAATGAATTATTTGTCACTGATACATATTAAATTTTCGTTGCAATTAATTGAAATTGTCTGTTAGTTTCGCTCGTGCTTAATTAATGAGCTATGCATGTTTATTCAGATTTCATGATAAATGTACTGATTGATATTGGCTTTTATGGAAATCCATATGAGTGTTTATTGTTAACTAAATTGAAACTCAAAATTAAAAACTATATAAATACCATACAGCATAGAAATATAACTGGTTACTAACCATATACTAACTTCGTACTACTATTCGTTGTGGTGGTGGTCTAGTTGTAGTGACCTTACTTACAATCATTAGGTCGTGGGTTCAAATCCCGGTCCCGTACCAATGAGTTCTTTAGGATTTATGTACGGAATTCCACATCACTGACTTTTCAGTGAAGGAAAACATCGTGAGGCATACAAAACATAAACATCCTGCTTACGTCCATAGAAATAATTCGATGGCGTATGTGAATTCACCAATCCGCACTGGGCCAGCGTGGTGGATATGGCCCAATCACCCTTCGTGGGTAGGCTTACGTCCTGCCAGTACTACTACTGTTCGTAGAAGCCAAGAAACCTTCAGGAAGTTCCCATAAACGAGTAAGTACGTTACATTACTATTGTGCATCAGTATATGTATAGGTAACTGATATGAAAATAATGTTACCTATATGTTTACATTTACTGACACTTTTCTAATTTTCTAAAACCTCAATATTAATATTGTACTTATGCCAATTCTTACGTGTAAAATAGAACCTATGCCTTTCCTAAACGAGTAAACAACCTCACTCAGCGGACTAATAAAGTCATTGTTTCATAACTATTCCGTCAGTAGGTATCATTAAATAACGATGCCCACCGTTTCCTTGAAATCCAATTTCACGCTAGGAATCGTATTTGCGACGGCGACGTAACCAACTTACCTGAGGTCACGTGTATATCAACTTCAACGACCGCCTAAATTTTCCGTCAAGGACCGTCAAACGCACTCTAAGTTCACTCACTCACACATATACACGGGCGTCTTTAACTAGTGCACGTATCGAGTCCAACGACGATGGATGTAAGTTTATTTTTTCGCGTCACTTACGTAAGTAGGCGCTTGGAGGGGTGGAAGTACGGGCACCCCCGACGGCTCGCCGGATGCCACTGTAGCCGCGAGGCCTGCCGCCCGGCGCACAACGCGCATGCTTCTCAACAATAAACCCGAGATCACACCCGCAACGTAAAGAGCTTGCACGCCCCGCGAAGTGATTTTTATTTATACTCGCACTCGAAGCTCTACGGTCTACAGCTCTATCCGCACAGCATCAAACATTTCATATTAGGCTTTCTCGCGAATTCGAGCACTTCTCCACTCTCTCGTGTAAACGTGACTTTACCTTACCTTTTAACTATTCATGAACGGTCGCTCTTATATTTGCCGAGCCGATAACCGACTGGCTGATAGCTTCCTTATCGCATTTTTAGAGCGGTCAAAGTTTCCATAGTAAACTGACGCCCAGGATGCAGGATCCGTTTGCTTACTTTTACGTTTTATTTATAGCTTAATAAATAATATCGACTACACTTCCTTCATGAAATATACTTACAAACTTAGCAAAAGGTAGCTTTATTAACATATAATCGTAAATATAAGGTTTTATCGTGCAGTTTATCGAATAGGAAAAAAGTAAACAATGTGGAACGTTATAGCATTTACCTATAAACCTAAGGAAGGCCTGTTTATGGCGAGCAATTTCAGACCTTCATTAACTAGAAAAATATAAGCTAAAGTACCTTTTCTGAATTTGTAGTTATATTTTTAATCTAAAGTACTTATCCTACTTAATGCATGTAAAATAATTTCTTATAACTCAAAAGCTCTCTCAAAATCGTAAACAAGAATTATGACGTCATGTTACTGGCTAAGAAGATTTGAGGCTTTCACGTGAGTGAATTGAATACAGAAGCACTCTAAACAATTACTTATTCAGACTATTTCCTGCATTTCTAGATTGCATTACTCAAACGCTCAAAATATTGCCATACGCCTAGTTTGACGAACACTCTCATGTGTTTACAACCTCATTGCAAGTCGCTACGTGATCTGAATTAAGCAACGCCTGCTTCGTTTTTGCACAAATGATGTCACGGCCGAGCTAAATGTTCATGTAAACATGTCCGCATATCTTTCACTTTTCTATACCTCTCTTTTGTAGTTCGGAAAATTGACTTCGGCACGTTCGATACCCTGAATACTGATATGACGTGTCTATTTCGCCGACGCGTGTATTACGGGTTTTGAAAAGTTTTAGTTCTGAATTTTATGCTGAATTTGTAGCTACTATTTTCGTATTTCCAACCAATTCGCGATTCAGTTTCGCGTTTCGATTTTGTGATAGTGAAATAATCTGGTTTGCAAAGATTTTAAAACGTAAAGATCATCATCATTTCGTGGCAATGGCTAATAATATTTTTATAGTTTTTATTTATTTGTTTTAAGATAATATAGGTTAATATTTTCTGCCCATATTATTTAATACATTTTATTTTATAAAATGCGGTAATTTATTTGTTTACTTTAATTAATTAAACACCCTTTTTGCGTACCTGACAAACTACGTAATTATCATTTTGTAAATCCTATAGCATTTTATTTTTCTTGAATTTTATGGAAATAAATTAGAGCGTAGATATCCCAGTTCTTGTGAGCAGCTTATGTTCTACCCTTGTTACGCTGTGTGCTTACGATATCGGTATTTGTAAAAGTATTTCGCGCTCCTTGTATAAATAAATCGAAATATCCACTTACACAGAAACAAACCTCTACACACCGGCGTAAAAAGCCTGTCAGATTTGGGCCACGACCCTTAATCCCTATACTGCTAAAAACAGGAAAACTGTAAGCCAGATTACCTATGGCTACGTAAAGACCAACAAATGGTGGTAGAGTCAGTGGCTTGGAATAAAGGGCATGCCAAAAATAGAGATATAAAAGAAAAATCAAAAAGTGAAAGCCAAAAGGATGGGGTGTTTTTTCATCGTGTGTCCAATAAGGCAATATCGACAAGCGCTGTGTATCACCGACACAAAGATATGTCACCCAGCGCCCTCGGCGAAGGTATGTAAAGGCACAATTCCACCAAAACCGCTTGTAGTATAATAATCACCTTTGTCAAGAAACTGTGAATCTCAACAGGTGATTACATTAGAGGTTAAGATTGTGAGGTCATTACATTACGTGCATTTTGAGAAAATGTAAAATATTATTTAAATCATTTCAAGTATTTAGTAGGTCATCACACTAGTTAATTAAAATTTTAAACGACATTTGAAAAAAAAACGTAACACTCAAAAACAACACACTGAGTTGGAATAAACCAAAACGAAATGTTGACATCATTATCAAATCTGGTTAAAAAAATATTGAAAGCCGTTAATGCCGTTTCAAAAGTGTTCTCTACCCAATAAAAAAACATAAATTGGTTCACAGACGACGGACATGTCACGTAACATTCACAAAAAAATAAAATTTACAAATAAAATATAAATATTTCTATCAATTTTTTACTTACAGAGAGGTTTCATTGAATTGAATCTACTGAAAGAAACATTTCCGTGTCGTCCATTGTACCGCAAAATGTCGCACATTAAGTGGACCCAGCGCTGGTGTATTTTACCTTAATGGCCTCAGTACCGGCAGTGACGATGTTATCGGGGTACTGAAAAAATGTTCAACTGGCATTTTTTTTTTCGGTAACTTGGCAAACTCAACTTTAGTAAAGAGTCGGAGATCTTTTAATGGTGAACGCCACGCGTGACCAAAATCCTGGCGTTTATTTGGCTCAACGCATAAGCATTGCCATTCAGCGTGGCAATGCAGCTAGCATGCTGGGCACGCTGCCAACTGGCAGTGGGCTTGAGCATTTGGATTATCTTTAGACCTTCAAGGGTCTGTGGATGACCCAATGCTTTTTATGTATAGGTAGTAGTAGTGTAGGTAGTTTTAGCATATACTACCTATTGTATTTTGTTGTTGTTAATAAAGGCACAATATCTTTTTGTATACCAACTTCAAGCCACACACTAGAAAGACTGTAATTTTGAACTACCTAGCAATACCAAGAAAGGTCAAATGACTTAGCAGGAGTTTTAATGATTTTACTATTGAATTAGGTTTTAATTATTTGTCTTATTAGTTGTAACATTAAAATAACACATGTTAATAATGAATCTTTTTATTTTTAGAAAAAAATATAGCGAATGTTCATAATAACACTTCGTTACACACGTTGACTGTAAATATTTTGTCCTCTTAGATGTTTTGAAGAGCGTCTAGTATTTCAGAAATGCTAAGGGAACAATTTCTAGCAAAAATAATTGGAACACGTTGATAATATAAAATCTGACATCAATACTTTTTGTGTTACTACCGACATGTGTATAATAACGAAATATAAACCACTGGAGGTCAAAAGACCGCCGCGGTCTTTCTAGGTAGATAAATAATCATTTTTTATAAACTTCTGGCTAGCTATCAATTTAAATCTATTAGAATAATGTAAACAAAGATGAATAATTAAAAGTCATAAAACGAAAACGAGCTCAATGCAATAAGTTCAGAAATATGACCGGTCAACAATTAAATGTAATTAGGGTCATTTGACCTCTACGGTCTTTCTAGTGTCAAGAAAGCTAACTTTACTGGTTTTTTGTTTTTCATGTTTGTATATTTATTTCATAAAATTATGAATAGAATTTTAATTTGAATAGAGTATATGTTAGTTCAATTTTTTTGTATGTTTTTCTGTGTAAATAAAAGTTATTTATTTAGAATGTATTAGGAAATTATAAGACACTATGCAAAGGAAACCAAGATAAAAGTAATAAAAAAGAAAATATAACATTTGAATATTACTTAGCATTTAGTAAAATTCTGAATTATGGGCTAGGAAATAATAATATACTCGTAGACCGCTTCGTGACATTTGACATCTAAACGGTTAAAACAACTCAAGTTACTATTTAACGTGTAATCCTCTCCACGATAGCGCTGTTAGTCTCAAATCATCACAGTTTTATGATATGTATTCAAATATTCCACTGATTACTTTTAAGAAGCAAGCTTGGTTTCCAGCTATATGTATGTCTTCATGACATCGGCGTTGGCGCTGAAAATAACCTAATCAATAGTCGACCTGGCATTATTTAGCACTGCCCGCCCTAGACGCCTGCCACACCATTCGAATCGAATATTTTTAACAATAGCTTTCTGAAACAATAAATGCCAATTAATTTCTGTTTGTGGAATTGTGCCCTATAGTTTGGTAAATGAGATTGGAACTTGAACATGAACGGACCGTTATTTTTCCGAATTTTTTTTTTCCCTGCGAGAAATATTTTTAAAAATATTCCATCACTTGAAATAAACATTGTTAATATATAAATTGTCTTTTGATACAACAAATTTCAATGTATTTTTGTATCTGAAAAATATCACCTTTTTTTGTATAGTTTATGTCATTGATTATTTTATTTTCCTGTACTGAAATTAATAAATTGTTTCCAAAATAACTTCAAAACAAAATACGTACCCATTTAGACATAATAATGAAATGATTACAGGTCAATCGATAATAATACTTAACTAATGTATAAGTACATTTTACGACTTACGAGAACTTAAGTACAACTTACGAGAAAAAGTGAATCCGCTTTTTATTTTTCACTACTGATCATATCTTGCTAGTACCGAAAGTATGTGATAAATTTAAAAGACCTTTACACAGAGATCTCACAGTCATCTGTATTCGTTTCCCCAGTACATTTCCCGGGGTTTTTAATCGAGATTCTCAACTCTTTCTAAGCCGCAACAATCCAAAACTCTACGTTCACTTTGTGCCCCACACATACATGCGTCAATTGTCCACAAAAACCGCTGGGGCAGCTCAGCCAACCTAATTAATGACGCCCGCCCCCCTCGGGGCAGATTAAGCCACATAAAACCTTCTGGCCGCGACATACGCTCCGCGGCAACTGCTCATTTTGATCGATCTATTTCTTGTTCATTGGCGTCAATCATGCCTGAATTATAACGCTATTTAGAGCTAATTGATAATATTCTGGGTTATGGGAAAGTTAATACATGAAAATCATTCAATTTTTGACATTATCTGACAAATATATATATAGTTTAAAAATTATTTAGATACTTTAACGTAAGTGTCCATTGTCATTATCATACTACTACACGGGACTTATCGCGCAATAAAGCTTGAGATATGAGCTAATTAAGTACCTCTTTTTCTCCTCCCGACGTTTCGACCAAGTTGCATTGGTCGTGGTCACGGGCAGACTAAATGCGACGCCGTATCACTCAAATTGAAATTGTCACCGCGACACACCACACTGACAGTGTCTGTAAAGGTCTTAATGTGTCCATTGTCCACAAAAATTGCTGGGAAAGCTCAGGTATCCTAGTTAATGATGCGCGCCCCAATAGGTGCAGATTAAGCCACGCAATACCTTCTGGCCACGACATACGCTCCGCGGCGGCGACTGCCCGAATTGATCGATCTATTTCTTGTTCATTGGCGTCAATCATGCCTGAATTATAACTTTATTAAGTGATAATTGATAATATCCTGGTTTATGGGAACGAAAAAAAAGAGAACTTTGGGAAAACATCAATAAAGCTAACACTAAAGCTAATAACCGGTCTTATTGGAGATCTTTAGGGGAGGCCTATGTACAGCAGTGGACGTCATATGGCTGAAACAAACGAACGAAAGCTAATAACATATTGGCCTTAAAATATTTTCATACGCTTAGATTCAAAGAGTTAGGCTTTCAATATGTACAAAAATATTGGTAGTTCAGTCAGATGCAAAAACACGAACTAAAAATTATCTTTATGCAGCGTATAACGCCTCCAAAACACTTTTAACAGGGAGGCCAAGTAAAACTGTAAAATTGGAAACTACTTTTAAAATGACATGGACAAGCAGCAATAATGCCATGGAATTTCAAACACCGCCCTTATGTGCACAAGACACACAAAATGCACGTAGCAAAACTACCTTAACTCAACACAGACAAGGACTGACGCAGTAAAGCCATTTTATGAGCCTCTTAGTGATATTACTCTCATAAGCGTCATAATTCTATATATACCCAAAAAATTGGCGGACCGTAAACCTTTTATACCTTATACGGATATAAAAGATTTAGACCACACAAACTTTTATTGTGGCGCGTCTCGAGGTCGTCATCAGTGCGACTTTTATCCGAGGAACGAACGTGGTATTTCCATAACAAAAGCAATTCATTGAAATGCAGCGGCGTCTGGTGCCATCACACAAATCTACACTTTGCAACTATTTCGCGTCTTCCTCTTGGCTTTACCAATTTTTGACAATGTCGCGAAACGCAGCGTACATCCTTGACTCACAATTTGTGATATTGAATTGACAAGTTTTCTTATTTCACAAATTCCAAAACCATTTCGAGATATTGGAATGCTGATCATTATACTTATTTTTCCAAAATTTTTAGTGCTGTAACTACAAAGATATTAGGTAAAAACTCTCACCCAAGCCGTTTCCGGATGTATACTAAAAAATCAGTTGCCTATGATAAAAAAAACGCTAGCAATATAAAATGACAGTTAACACTGGAATGTGACATTTAAAATGTGGTTTAAAAATATTGTGAAACACCTTCGCAAAAGCCACAAATCAAGAATTGAATTGAATTGAAAATGGCGGTGTCATTTTCAGCTGACTTATTTGGTTTTAGCCCAGGAGGTAAGCGCAAAAAATGTAAGTACTTTCCAAAAGCTGAATTTTTGGCATTATGTTATCAAAGTAGTGTACATCATACCCCGGAGTCAGTCAGCTGGGTTCCTAAGCATTTGGTGGAGGAACCCGTTTGATTTTTAAGAGTATCTTGCTCCTACTTAGTTTTTAAAGTGGTGCTACTTTAAAGCCTGTATGACAGGCTCTGTTACATGTTTCAGGTGATTGGTAGTCGTTGAACTATTTTTTTATTCTTCTTCCCAATTATCAGCTCTTAGAGGTAGTTGCAAGATATTAATTTAATTTTTTAGGGTTCCTTATAATCAACCGGCTTGACGTTGAGTTCAGGGACACCTGTACATATAGTTAAATATTCTGCGAATATTAAGCTTGTACCTGTTACCATTATTAATATCGAGCGATAAGCGGCTATGAATTCAGGTTTGTTGTATGGGAGCCCCTTTAAATATTATTTTTATGCTGTTTTTAGTATTTGTTGTTATAGCGGCAACAGAAATACATCATCTGTGAAAATTTGAGCTTCATAGCTATAACGGTCTGAGCCTAGTGATAGAGAGACGGACAGATGACGGATAGACAGGCAGACAGCGGAGTCTTAGTAATAGGGTCCTGTTTTTACCCTTTGGGTACGGAACCCTAAAAAAGATTGATAATAATTTTGACAAATATAGAAATAGTGTAGCCGTCATTCAAGTAAGTCCGCTGCTAGATTGCCTATAAGACTAAGACTAAGCTAAGAGTTATATCGAGCATAGTCACGAGCTGACTGTACCTATATGCACATGCCACAGGTGTAGTATAAAATGAAACATTTTTTGTAATCCCGAAAAAATAGCACTTCTCGAATCATAGCTAGTGAAAGCTCGAGGCAATGCAAGCTTGCAATAAATGCATGACAAAAGTTACAGTGCGATGAACACGTTAACAAAGTAAACATTTCAAATTGAATAGCCAACCAGAATGCATTTAGGGCACTCTAAGTTAACCAAGCTCTGAGCCGTTAATGGAACTCGAACTAAATTGGTTTTAGCATTGTATGAACATCAAGATAGAAAAAATGTGCAGTGGTTTAGTTTCTGTATAGGCTTAAATAAATATAGTTTAAAAAGTCTCGACTATCAGTTGCTCATTATCTTTAGTAGATAAGAAAACAGCACAGCCAATCGAAATCAACTAATCAAAAGTCACCAATCATCTGGTAGAATAAATTAAAAATTTAAAAAACCCCCGACAGACTAGACAGAGTCCTACCACTGATAAAATATCTTTCATTTGACAACCATTTTGGGCACATTTGTAGAATTTTGGTTCTTCCATCCCCACTTTAACCCACCATAACTCTTAAACGGCTCAATCGATTTTTATAAAACATAGCTAAGAACACTCTCGATTAAGTCTCTTTTCATCCAAAAAAAACTAAACTGAAATCGGTTCAGTGGTTCGGGCGCTATGATGCCACAGACAGACAGACAGACAGACAGACACACAGACAAACAGACACGTCAAACTTATAACACCCCTCTTTTGCGTCGGGGGTTAATAAAAACAACATTTTAAGTACTTATACAGGTAGGAGGATGATTACATATTCAGTTTATAGTGTGGTGGCTCTTACCTATAGGTAGGACAACCTAACTGATTTTTTTCTAAAGCAAAACTGATCTTAAGTTTGATGAAAATTAGTCACTCTTTTATCACCTTTTACATTCTTTCCAAGTTATTTCCAAGAGCAGTGCAATGCAGTTGTTTAAGTTACCGGCGGCAACAACCGGTCCACAGGGTGTGGTGCGGTGTCACAACAGGCTCTGCTGTACAACTGCCTCAGACGCAATGCTAAAGAAAATATATGTCTAACAGAACGGTCACTCGTTACCCAATTTGAGTCTTTCTTACTTCCACCCCGCGTTCCGATATACCGGCAGTAATCTGCGCGCGGGCTGCAGGTACCATGATTTCTCCAACAAAAACTACCTAGACTGCGACAATGGGCAAGACATGAGCTGTGTATGGTTTTATGTCAATAATACGTAACAAAACAAGAAATTTCAATGTTTCTCTTTCTTTAATTGGCCATACCGCGCCACGTACAGACTTTCTTTCTTCGTCCCGCTGGGTCCGAGTTCGATATGCAATCCTTGTGGCGCCGGAACCCCCCTTGTAGGTATTTCGCCATACCATACAAACTGCACTTGCAATACCGGGGACGCCATTTGCTGTGAGACCAGCAAATGACGTTACATTGCGAAATATATCAGCCCTAGTTGTAAACAACAAGCAATATGATAATATCGGATCAGTTCTGTGGTAAAACCTTAGGTAGATTTCTCTTCCCCTTTTAAATTTGTCTGAACTTGTTTTTGAAATAGTTTCTTGTTTCCATGTCCTTTGTGTGACTGTTTTGTATATTAAAAATAATTCTAGGCTATTAAAAGTTGTTTATAATTATGGTCTGAATCACCCCCTTACGGCTTAGTGAACATTATTGTTTTATGATTTTGAAACTGTTAAAAGCTAGAAAACAAGTGCAAAAGGGGAGGGGTCTGTAAGCTGAAGCACTGCTTGGGTTCTGGCCTAGTTCCACAGCAGATGCCTGTTATAAATATTGTTCAATTATTCTAGCCTAATTAAGGTGGATTGTAAATAAATGGTTTTATTCATTTGAATAACACTGTATATTATGAAAGATGGCGAAAAGTCATCGCTCAGACACGGTAATGGTATTTACGCAGTATTGTGACTTGGCTTTGTCCTTGAAATAAATATCTACAGCCCCGCGTGGCACGCAGTACGTAACACGCGCTAGATCTGCCCGCCTGGTAGACAAATCGTACTCTTACTGATTACAAACCCACACGTTCGTTCGTCACTACGGCGCACCCCTACGACTGTAGTGTGTCGAGTGTGTACAGAATTCCGAGGCGCGTAGGTATGATTCGCGTTCCAACCCTTGAAGACGGAATACTGATTTTAAGATTACCGTGGCTCAGACGCCGTCGCTGCACCGCTCCATGTGGACCGCCTCTGACGGCGATCCCCAGCCGGACGGAGCCTGGCTCAACTTTCCGCTGACTGGCAAACTTCTTATTATTCATTGCAACACCGGCTAACTGATAATAAAACTTGAACGCGCCATTTTGAATGTCAGCATTTAATTTCTCGGAAAAGTTTGCGAGATAACACACATTATTCCTAGACGACAGACTTAAAATATGGAAGCCTGATAATATAATGGCATAACGGCGTCGTTTCAAAATGGTAAATAATAAATCTCGAGTCACTGGAACTTCAGTGTATTCATAAAAAAATCCGTGTCCGTAAAATAATTTGTAAAAACTGATTTGATTCTCGTAATAGATTGTGTTTTATAGCTATGGTTTAGAGTAATTCCCTGTTTTGTGATTTTATTGAATTTAATATCCAAAGGGCACATAACACAGACAGGCAGAGTTTGATACACATATTATATTTAATTTTATACCCTGAGTATGTATAGTAATGTACCATTAATTATAAATCTTAAATACTTTAACGATAACATCTCATATTATTTATTTGCCTTCCAGAACCCAAAAAAAATCGCAGTGAAGTTGACAAAAAATCTAGCTTTACTCGCTGAATGAATAATTTATAAAATCGTCGCAAACCGTTTACCAAAATACCGGTATCCATCCGTACCTAAGTACTATACAGTATTTTATACTCGAAACCGTAATACTCGTACATATTGTCGCCAGCAACGGCACTTACGCTTAATCATGAGCTATTAGGGGGATTTTTTGAATAAAAAAGAGGGTAAAAAATTATATTTTTGCGTGAAAAGAGTACGATTGTAATCTGAATGGTCTTTATTCATTACATTAGGTCGGGAAATAAATTTACGTTCACAAGTTGGCATGATAACATCGGCATGCTAAGTTTTGGGAGTGGGAATATTAAATCGTTTTTTTCCTGGCCGTAGTAAAAGAATTTAGTTTTTATTTATTGTGATAGCTACACTTGAAGAAATTAACAAGGGCAGTGCTTGACTTGATTTACAGGGTCATAGGTATTAAACGGGCGGGTCTAGTGCATCTAGACTATTAGTAGTACAAAAGCCGTTTGTCTAGATGTACAAGACCCGCCCTTAAAAGGTTTTGCTTTTAATACCTATGACCCTGTATAGGTACAAGAAAACTCTATTGTTGTTATTATGTTTCACTCTTTTTTAGGGTTCCGTACCCAAAGGGAAAAACGGGACCCTATTACTAAGACTTCGACCTCCGTCTGTCAGTCTGTCTGTCTGTCTGTCTGTCTGTCTGTACCGGGCTGTATCTCATGAACCATGATAGCTAGGCAGCTGAAATTTTCACAGATGATGTATTTCGGTTGCCTCAAATACTAAAAACAAAATAAAAATTCAGGTTTATTGTATAACAAACCTGAATTATTAGACGTTTTTCGCTCTATATTAATAATGGTACCAGGTAGATGCTTGAAATTTTCACAGAATATTTAGTTTTATATTCCCTTCAATAATAAATAATAAAATTAAAATAGATTAAATATTTAAGGGGGGCTCCCATACAGTAGGGAACCCTCCGTGCGCGAGTCCGACTCGTACTTGGCCGATTTTTTTTTTCGTCCTAGTACAAGTTAGGCGTCTTCTCATGTTTATATTTAGTTCTTCAAATTCTACGTAAGCATACTGTATCCTAGACCGCATTTCGGCTTAATATCAGGCAGGATGCCATCAACTGCACATTCAAATTTATCTTTTATAACAACAGTTTCTCTTTCTTAATTTTTTTGATTATATCGTTACATTTTTGAGATTCATCAACAAAAAGACCATAAAGATAAAAACTGATTTTAGCTAACTCAAACGGAAACTGTTTTTTTATTCAATCCGATTTGCGAATGAGCGAATAGTCGCCAGCAGAGAGAGTTTTTTTAGTTTTTATTCTTGTTGTTTAGATAGCTACAATATTTTAGTCGCCTGTTCAAAGCAAGTTGTCTTTACACAAATTGAAACAATGACACTAATAATCGGCCAAGTACGAGTCGGACTCGCGCACGGAGGGTTCCGTACTGTATGGGAGCCCCCCTTAAATATTTGTTTTATTTTAATTTTATTATTTATTGTTGAATTGAATATAAAACTAAACATTCTGTGAAAATTTCAAGCATGTACCTGTTACCATTATTAATATAGATCGAAAAACGTCTAAAAAATCAGGTTTGTTGTAAGGGAGCCCCCCTCAAATATTTATTTTATTTTGTTCTTAGTATTTGTTGTTATAGCGGCAACAGAAATACATCATCTGTGAAAATTTCAGCTGCCTAGCTATCATGGTTCATGAGATACAGCCCGGTGACAGACGGACAGACAGACAGACAGACAGACGGACATCGAAGTCTTAGTAATAGGGTCCCGTTTTTCCCTTTGGGTACGGAACCCTAAAAAGCAAATGTATGAGAAACTAACCGTGGAACATTATTAAGTTCATTGTATCTTGCTCGTGAACAGTCTGAACAGGAAGTAATAAAACTTTCTCATATCAATAAAAATGTATAGAAATAAAAAGACTTTCATCACAATGTTCCAAAGAAAGTTATAGACCAATCTCATGATAATTTCCAGTTAACACTTAACAGCAGTTCCGAGCACATGGCGCAGAGCATTTGACTAGATAATCGTATTTTAATTGAGATAGAGCTGCACTGAATAGAAGGCTATTTCGTCGCCTATAAATTTTTATTCATAACCATTATCCCTATGCAGCCGAGTGGCGATTTAGCACCGCTCCGCGTTCCACTGGCTGTCGCAGCTATAGTACAGTTTGATGTTTGATAAGTTTGATTTAAAAGCTGTGAAACTATTTTAGATTTATTGTGATTACACATAGCCATGGAAGACATGATGCGCCATCAAGGCGTGGTTCCACCGAAAAAAATGTTCGCCACATTTGTTGGCATCGTCTGTGCAGAAAATACAACAAACATTCTTTGGGTTGAACAGTGTACAACACAACAGTGTGTTTGGCAACTCTAGTGGAACCGCTTCTTCGCAATTTGCTAATGTGGCGAGAGATAAACGTCAGGCCATTCTTGATCAGTGACTATGACAAGTGGTTGCTGCAGTGTCCGCAGCCGACCTCTTATGTTCAGATCAGATAATAGGTATCAGATAAATTAGTTGCTAGGAATGGGCTGGAATATTACTAGACCACTACCTGAGAGTACAACTATTTTTAACCGACTTCCAAAAAGGACGAGGTTATATGTTCGTCTGTATGTTTTTTTTTGTGCGTGTTCATTGATTTTATCGCCAATTGTGAACCTATTAAAAAATCATTTTAAGTCCAATAGGTATACTCCAGAGGTAGTCATTTAAATTTTATCAAAATCAGCTGAGCTGTGTTTTTGAAAAATCTAAAATTATGTAAAAATTGAATACATCGATTCGAGCGAACTATTCGAATTTTGTACACGGTGGAAGTCGGTTTTGCTATAATTGCGAAAAATAATTATTAGTTCTATGTTTAGGCCGAATCAAATATCATGTCAGCTGTCATTTTAGCTACAAGCTGCGGATAACCCAAGCCTGACTGAATCTTACTCAACAGCTGCGTGAGGATTGGGTTATCCGCAGTTTGTAGCTAATACACAAGATTATTATATCTTCTTTGACACAAGTTCCAAGAAGTTTTATTCGTATTGTCAGAGAAGACATAATACTACTACGTATGTTGTGACTAGGCGTGACGTCACGCAGAACATTAACGGGTTAAATCTTGATCATGCATTTTCATCCACAAAACACTGAAAAACTTACTATCTGGGCAAGCCACTAAAAATATTTTACAAGAGAAATAGACTTAAATTGAAATTCCCGATTTTACATCCACGAATAAAAATAAATGGAGCGTCGTAACTACGCCATAACTAATGGCCGGTCCCAATCTATACAAACTACGTACATGCAAAATTCATTTTCCATTTAGTACAGAGTTGTGCGTTGTTGACTCCACATTAATAACCCTGTTCACGGCGAGTTTTCTATTGTTGTCGTATAATTTGTCATATTTACGGTAATTGAATGAATGTTTGCCAGTTCGACCGCCAAGTTTTGTAGTCGACTGTTTTGAAAAGTCTGCCGCGGGAGGTATATTTTTGGGTATATTTTCATCGCGAATGATTACGCACTTGATCACCAACTTGCCTGGTGGTAAGCGACGTTGCGATTGAAGATGAAACACACAGACTCAGAAGATACCTATTCACGCGGAGCTTGAAAAGCTTTAGATCATAATTAGGTATCTCAAGTTGTGAATTGTTAGTAGTACGTACGACAATTATTACAACACCAAAAAAACACAATTTTTCAGATACTATCAATAACTACGATTGGACCTAAACTAAAAAATAGAAAATCAGCTAGAGAAATTAAATATTCCACTATGTTATGATTAAGGCGTGCTATTGCTATGTATTCAGCTCGACTCGGAACGTTTGATCAGCAAAGCTCGATCGTCTTATCCACGATTCTACTACATAACAAGCAATTGAATCATCCACAGACCCTTAAAGGTCTAAAGATAATCCAAATGCTCAAGCCCACTGCCAGTTGGCAGTGTGCCCAGCATGCTGGCAGCATTGCCACGCTGAATGGCAATGCTTATACGCTGAGCAACGTTTATCAAATGCATCTCTAACTAATATAATTAATGTATACAGCCTCTTCGTTCATTTTGCAAAATCAAGTAGAATTGAACTATAAACAAAACTAGTTAGTGAGCATCATAATAGAAAGTGTATCCACTCGCCATTGTCCCTTGACACTATCAAAGACATCGCCATTGTTTATCTGAGAGGCACAATAGAAAGCTGGAAGCTAACGGGCTAACTAAATGAATTATTCATTAGACAATGACCTGCCACGAACAAATCTGAATCAATTTACTAATTTCTGACCTTTCTTGTAAATAGGTATATGAACATTTCAACTGTATTGGCTTCATGAATCAGTTTAAGATCACACATATCTACATTTCCTCAACAAAAGTGTAGTGTGTAAGTTTAACCTCAGATTAGATCTCAAAGTCAAACCGATATAACAGTTTGCATATTAGATTTATCTGTTAATTGCATCCCTGTTATACTTACTAATTCTCGTACGTGTACTTTTCTAATGCATACATAGACCTAGAATAAATATAACAAATCGCGATTGGGTCACATATCACAATGGACTCGCGTAGAATTTAAACTCACCGGCAAATTTCTTATTTGCAGGTTTCTGCGCGTTATTTTCATTCATCGAGAAGCCAGTGATTTCCTTGTGGTTTTTGGTGGTGTGGTGACTACTGGTGACTTCAAAGTCATTGGTACGAGACCGGCATTGGAACCCACACACATAAGGCGAGCAATCTTGGATTTTGGACACCAAGATTTAATCTAATAAGATCTTTAAACTAATCCTTGTTGTACAATAGTGTTATTTTATTATACTAGTATAACATATTATTTGTTCGTTTGAGTACTAGTAGATTTTATGAAATGTTTGATTTGGTTAATGAATCACCACACGATACTGTACAAGCTTATTATTGACACAACCGATACTACGAGTATATGTGATTACACTAGACAATTTATGAACATGCAAAATATTCGAACCAAGTTAATAAAAACTAGTAAATAAGGCTATTTATTGGTTTCACGACTTAAAATGGATATATCACATATGGAAATGTCAGCTTGTTTTTCTGTATCTATTTAATATAATTTCTCTAATTTTGTCTACATTATAGAAATAGCTCAAAACAGAAAGTGATAAAAAGCTAATTTTACCATAGCGTCCAAAATGAGGGAGTTTTTTTTAGTAATGAATATGAAAATACTTAGATCATTAGGTGTTACCAGTAATAAACAAAAAGTATTTCCACACCAATCGGAAGCAGGATTGCGGCGGCGTCGGCCGGCAGAGCTCACGTGACGCTTCGCCGATCACGCAACTCCACAGAGCTCTAGAAAGAGGCATTGTTTTTTCCCGACACGCGAAAGACTTTTTCGTAGCAAATCCTCATATTATATGATGGATGATTACGAAACATGCACTGCAGAATGCAGTGTTGTAAGAGTGCATATGAATAAGTGATGTCCAGTACTCGTTTCTCTTGTATTCATCCCATTAAATTCCGGCAGATCGCCGTCACGAATTCAGCTATGCGTCGCTCACATATTATCCACGATTGCATATCACGATTGTATAGACACGTAAGTACTCTTCAATTTGTGTTGTCTTGTTTGCTCTGTGAGTACTTAATAATTGCAGATACGCGTAGTAATGTTTCTTATAAGTGAGTTTAGTGAGAAATTAGATGGTATCTAATGCGATTTATCCCATCTCGCGAAATCTGTACGCAACCCTTACCGGATACTTGCATTTAATGCAATTATAAACAGTGTACGAGGATGCAATAAATAAAACACGGGCACTATCATTACGATTAGTACTACGTCAACGGTTTAATTGTGGAATGATTAATTGAAGAAACTACGACTGGGTATTTTTATAACATTCATGATCAGTTACTTAAGAATATGAATAATAATGATTTATTTGGCCTTATAACAGTTCGTTACACTGGGCTAGTCATTTTACATTTAAAATCATTTGTTACTGAATCACACTAAGTCATATCCTGTCCCTAGTGTCTATCTCAAAAATTAACCATTCAAAATCTGATATTTATTTTTATTTTTCGATGAGCCTGTGAATGTTTTACAATGCAATAAGATTATATTTTTGACTTTAAGTTTTTTTCCCCGTTAGACACATAAAAGTTACAGTATTCTGTAAGACGTTATACTAATTTACTACTTTACTTGAGAGTTTTTACAATATTCCGTCCTTCGCAAATTCGCAAGGCATATATTCAGCAGTTAACTATTAAAACCGTAAAAGGCCGGTACAGTTATATATGATTTCATCAGGATGATTTTCTCAACACCTAAAACTCATAACTAAAAAAACATGGAGTCAAAACAGAAAAAAACTAAAAGTAGAGATACAAAGTTTCAACCGAGCACTATCATTAAACTTTTTACCGTGCAGACCGCTAAAAAGTGCCGGAGTTATTCTGCAGGCGCCATAGATAAATCTTCAGCGATGGTATCTCTGAAGGCAATTAAGATAGGGAACATTGTGCTGTCACTGTAGCTCACTAGCTCCGTTTAGCGGACGCACGCTCGATTTATGTGATCCTGGTCCAAAGCAAGTCCAGCAGTTTATTAGAAAAGTACGAATAGATATGTAATTTTGTAGTACTTTTGGGGTAATTAAAAAAACTTTACAGTAAGCATTTTTAGAAGTTAGAACAATTTTGTCCGAAAATTGGATACGCTCTTGATGTGTTGGGCAATAAATGGTTGCAATCGGCAAATTATTTTAAGTCCTCCATGATGGTATCTCTAAACGCAATAAGTTATGGAACATTGTGCTGTCACTGTAGCTCACTAGCTCTGTTTAGCGGACGCACGCTCGATTTAAAGCAACCCCATTAGTGTATATTATTTTTTCAAAATTTGTTGATAAGTTACATAAGTTGATAGTATTTTTAAGATTTGAAACAATTTATTCCTAAATTAGAAAATTTGCTCTTAAAGCGCTGGTCAATGAATGTAGCAATCGTGAAATTATTTTGAAGACAATTTCATTGTGCTGTCACTGTAGCACAGTAGCTCCGTTTAGCGGACGCAATGCCATCCTGGTTCAACGCAAGCTCAGCAGTTTATTAAAAAAGTATTATCGGATGTATGTAACTTTGTGGTATTTTCTATGCAAATTTTATTTGAAAGCAAAACAAACCATTTATTCTGAAATGTAGCTGGACTTCAATACTTAATCTAATCACTCATTTTCGCGAATCTTTTAAAACAGTGTGACCTTTTGTATTCATCAATGAGTTTGGTAGACAATGGCTAAATATTCTTCGATCTATTAGTAAAAACGTCTTGTAAAAATGTAGGTCACGGTCCGAATAACCTTAATCACTGCTACACCTCCGTGGTACACGGTACGTGCTACGACCCGTTCGTAACTCACGTAGCTTGTACAATAACAATGACAAATGTGCTCTACATTGCCGGACACACTGCCCGGATACCTGCGGTAAGGACGTCTCAAAATTATCAGGCCCTGATTAAATCTTGGCAACTGCAAAAAATAAGGTTTTTTCTATGTAGCTACTAAATAGTAATATCTTGTACAAAACTTTGGATTTCTAGTTTCAAAAGCACTCACAGCGTTTATAAATTTTGCAGCACTGCTAGTTTCGTTTAGCGAAAGATATACTTTTATCTGAATAACAAATCTGAGAACAACATTAAAAAGGAAATGTAATTACTACACAACATTAATGAGTACAAAAAATACAGTTACATAGAACGAAATAAATACGATCAAATTATCACGTTTCCTTAATGTAATCTAATTTCAGATAGGTACTTGGGCTTTCTATAACTGTTTCTTTTTTAAACTACGAAATAAACCACTAATAAAATTAAAAAGGTTATTTGAAATATTAAATTCATCAATTATTTTTTGGGCAAACTGTTTTAGTTAATCACTTTAGAAATTAAACATCTTAAGTTTATATTATAACTGAACGTAGTTTTTTTACGCATATGTCTTTACTTTTTTAAACATATTGAATAGTAATATCATGTATTGCTGCTACTATTTTAATAACAACAAAATACATTAACCAAAAATATTTTTACATACTTAGTAGTAGAGTTGGTTGTAACTATAGACAAAAACGAAGGTGAAATCAGTGTTAGCGCTATTGCTTTATACCCTTTTGAGATGGTGAAATATTCGCGGTTTTATATTACAGAGGCATGAAAAATACTTATATGGGTAAAAAGGCTCTTTGAAAAAGTACCCCAAAGCCATAAATTTAAAAAGTACAACTCTCGGCCTTTTGTTAACAAATTATTCTGCCTACTATAATACCTTTGTAGGATTATTCCGTCGGATTTTTACGGCCTCACTCCCTCCCCTAGCTTCTTGGCACACTGAAGGAAGTCAAGGCTAATGATGAATGAGCACGCTTTTCTATATTTTTATGATAATATTATATTGTAGTATTATTTCTCGATGAGAGGTTTTATATACGAATATTGTGTGATGCTTCACTTCTCCAATATTCGCTTCACTAAATATACTAGGTATACCTAAAGAAGTTTGTAATCGTAAACTTAGTAAGGGAAATCAGATGATGAAATATGCTGTATAACTATGAATCTTAAGAAGTGACACTAAAACAATTAAACCTTTAACAACTTTACAATATACGGTACAATAAAACAGTTGTTTTATTTAAATACTTGTTTCACCAAGTAAAGCGAAATATTTCCGAAAAAAACTTTATTATGTAGCATATGATACTTACGAAGAGCTACGAAGAATTCTATAGACTTTTAAGTTGAATTTTATTTTGTATTTTTATACATTATTTTATATGTAAACCTTGACATGTAAATCAGCTTTATGAATAAATGACTATGACTATAACTATGACTATGCAAATAATGTGGTTTTCTATTGGTAAAATAATTTTCATAATCGATTCAGTAAATCTAGAGAAAACCCTCCACAACCTCACAAATCACAAACTTTACTTTTTTAATATTTTAGTGTAGATATAGATTTGCAGGGTAGGTCCCGTAGTGGACGTCTTATAGCAGAAAAGATTTTCTCTTAATAATAATTCTCTTTAAGTTTATTGAAAAAATCTACTGTTTATTAAATTGAAGTGTTAAGTTTAAATAAACAGGTATACGTTATTTCCGAGAGGAATCTCCGAGGACGCATAATATGTTTACATATTATAGGTGCTGAAAGGACCGCAAAAAGTAATAAGCAAAAACTGCTTCGTAATACTTCAAATTTAACTCAACTTTAGCTCGTTTAACACAAAGTTTATATTCCTTTGCAGCTCGTAGTTAATAATAACAATTACTATGGAGTACAAGCGGTATGAGAGCGTGTTAAATGCATACTGTACACGCGAGCACGAGTACTTGCTCATTTGAAACGCTGGAAAAAAATCTAATTAAAATTGTAATCACGTGCGCTACAATCGGGAATACTGATTCTACAAAAAAACATAGGGCTGCTCCGTGACCAGGAGAAAATTGTAAATCGACCGTTTAAAATTCACGTCTTGAACAGAGCTAAGAAAAAAAAAACGGTCAAGTACAAGGTAAAACTTGTCCGTTGAAGATTCCGTATCCGAAAAAGATGTAATTTTTCTCGTTCAATTTTCCTTCCTCGGCGCTCACACAGCTCCCTTGAAAGGCTTTTGCTATTACCCACCTCATGAAATTTCTACTACAATCATATAGACAAAATTAAACCAATATAAAACGCAAAAGATTACTATTTTATTTTTCAAAAAATTATATATTTTGTTACTATTTAACCAAAAAAAATTGTATCAGCTAAAATTAGGACAAGCAACATTCATAGATTTAAAAATAGGATCTTAACTTTGCCCTTTGGATGGATCCCTAAAACAGAACCTGGCATCAGGAACGAGGTATATCTCAAGGGCATCGCGTCGAGTTGCCTAACACACGACTAACACGTAATCATCTACGGTAAGGGTTTACTTAGTAGCCTAAAACGGGATACAGTGCCAAAAGCCGGATAGATAGAGCGTCGAGTGTCGAGATTATACGAGAAACTTGCAGAGGTCTTCTGAATGCCTATACCTACCTCTTTGTCTCCTTATCTTCCGTATTCGGTGCGCTAGTGAATGTCTGCGCTTGCCAACGACAAAACCTGCTTCGTTTGTAGCTATACGTTGCTTATTTAGACAGGATATGGTTCGAATTTTGCTTTGAAACAACATTTGTACGTAAAGTTTATCTCAATAAGTTCAATGATGGTTTACTTGCATACTGGCTGGTAAGTGTGCCTGTGCAAGAACGGTTTAATAGAATTTATTTGGTTTAGATTTTGTTCTTCACTAATTTTGTCTCAGCCATACGATAAGTTTAACGTTTAAGATATACGTACTAGGTTATGAAGATTATACGGATGTACTAGATTTTTTTATGTGCTAATATCATGTAATCAACCTGGAAAATGCGGGGAGTAACTATTCAATATGGTACAAAAAATCAACGGATGAAGCAGGTAAAAATATATTTTTGCCTAAAGACACGTTTTATACGTGTTAAAATTAAACAGATTTTTCTAACGCAGAAATTCAGGCATTTTCCTACGCCTACGGATTTTTGTTTATACCAGTACGTGTCAAATAAATACTCGTAACATTGTGCGTGAGGAACAAAATTTTACAAGAAAAAATATCTGCATGTACAATTATTACTTAGTTACTTTTTACCCTTAAAAGAAGTAAAAACTGACCAATAAATAAATGCTACGACGAAACGGAGGAGGTTTAAAAGTCAAAGCGTTTACTTTTTTTTATGTATAACCAATTAACCACGCATAACTTTATACAGAGTTGTCTGATTTCAATAATTATGTTTTTGTTTGATAGATCATATTTAAATTTAAACGGGACTGTTTAAATTTCATTGAAATTGGCAGGCCATTTTTGATAAATAAACAATAATGTGAATACCAGATCGATTTGTTTACATCGATCCGTGCGAACTATTCGAATTCTGTACACGGTTGAAGTCGCTTATGTCATTTTTTGCTAAAAATAATTATTCATATCTACTGTCGTATGTGAAGTATCATTCGTCTACCAAAAAAAAAATTATATTATTCTCGTAGCACTCATTTTGTAGAGCCAAACGATTCGCTACAAAGTAAATCAAAAGAAATACAAAACAAAAACAAATTTTCAAGTAAATGTACGTCAAATAGTGCCTGCCACAAGTCGAGCTAGTCAGCAGTAATGCAGTATAGCGAGCTCTTGAAGTTCCCTAACCGATGTCTCTCAGTTCGTGTCCTCTGCTCCAATCATAGCCGGCAGAAACAACAACGAACGAGCTCACTTCATTCCTGCCTTCGTAACTTGGGGAATAACTTAGAAATTCAATTTGCTGACGGTGAACGACGCTGCGGAGGCCTGTACCTAACCAGCGTCTTTGCAACCAGAACTTAGACTTCGCTGACGATGCAATAGGGGTATTCTGAAACGCGCAATCTTATCACGGCCACATTCAATCTTCTATCTTATATTTTCCATTGAAATAAACAGTGACAGAAATAAACTCGAGTGTATGAGAATGCACTTCCAAGTCTTGCGAACATCTTGCGAGCCTGATTTTAACACCGCAACGAACTCATTGCACCGAAAAACTTCGCAACACAAGCAACTTCGTTCGATTCTGAAGTTGCCTCGAGCGTAAATGTGGGAGCATCCGTAAAGATGTGTTTATTTGAACATGGAACTTGTTCTTTGTTGAAATGGTACTCGAATAAGTTTTATTTTAATTGCTTTCGCATTATCTTGTTTCATAAACTGTTTTCATGAAAACGTTTATGGGAAGTACTAGCATTTAAGAAAACCGACAACATAAAATCTAAGATACTTTTTATTTTCTGTCCAAATTGTCATCATTTTTTGTCATAGAGATAGAACATTATGACGAGTATAAGACTTCTACTAAAGTAAACTGTATGTATATTCATTGCTCGTATGAGTGAGTTATTTCCAACAGCATTTCTGTCTAAAAGCAATCATATTAATCAGTTAAAATGAACACCTATATCAAAGGAGTATTCACTTAAAATAAGTCTGTTATTATTATTTTTAACTAGGTATCTTTTTGATCAATAATTTATTTAATTTTATTCAGTAATTTTTCACAATTGTTATTATTCTTCATAAACAATTAGAACATAAAAATACGATGCTCACTATGATATTTTATTTTATCTGTTAGTTGCTACTTTATATTACTAAAGGTGTTTACCCACTCTAGTGCACTTTTCTTGTGTTAAGTTCCAGAATTTGGCTGCAATTAATTATCTTGCTTCTTGCTCACACATTACGCTTTCTTATTTTTGTAAATAAAAAAAAAACATTTAAAAATAGGTATTTTGTTTAATAACCTTGGTTGTGTCATGAATGTGTGAAAATAAATTGTTGAGATTGACTCTTACCAAAAGGTTTTTTTTTTCAGTTTTACGGAATTTATTGGCATGATTACTATCACTTACAGGATACGATTGCCCATTACCATGGCACCAAATCTACAAATTATAGAATAAACTCCTTTACTGGTAATGAAAACACAAACTTGTTTGTTAGAATCACGAGGAAACGACTGTCTTATCCCTTTTATGTTTTGACAACATGCATAAACCAACAAAAAGTGACATAAATCTTAAAGCCCATTATCAACCTTGCGCCAGCTATTTTCTCCATTTAATTAATTGGTGCGAAGGTATTAAACGCACGATTCTAAATGAAATAAGGTTAGTCGGTAGTAATTTGAGCGAAGGGGGGACGGAGCGTGAAAAATGGCGGGCGGAGGTCGCGTCGGGAGCATCCCCGGACCATCACTCTTGTTTGATGCACGACTGTTTGCGTCGCTCCGTTGACGGATTTAGAACCACACCCTTCACGGTTATGGGAACTAGTTATTGAAAAATTTAACAAACGTTCGAAAATTGAGACTCTAATTACCAACATTATTATTGTTTGAGGTAACCGTTTAGTTACGATGATTTTTAGGGTTCCGTACCTCAAAAGGAAAAAACGGAACCCTTATAGGATCACTTTGTTGTCCGTCTGTCCGTCCGTCCGTCTGTCAAGACCCTTTTTCTCAAGAACGCGTGGAGGTATGAAGCTGAAATTTATATCAACTACTCAGGTCTACTGTCCCTTGAAGCTGTGAAAAAATCAAACTTCTAAGCCAACGCAATCAAAAGATGCAGCCGTTTATGCCGCAAATTTTCGACACTTGCAAGGCAACCGTGAACTCAGAATCTTGAAATTTGGTACGAAGCAACGTCTTATAGCATAGATAAAGGAAAAATTACGAAAACTATAAATTTTTAGTTACATCACATAATATATATTTTTTTAATAATTTTAACCTTACTACCCATTTCCTCATAAACGCGTAAAGGTATTAAATTGAAATTCATACCAAATACTCAAGTCTATAATACCTTTAAGCTGTAACAAAATCAAACTTCTATGTCAACGCAATCAAAAGAAACAGCAATTTAAGCTGCATATTTTGAAACTCGCAAGTACTCGCAAGGGAATTAAAACCTAAAGGGTACTTCCAGTCGACCTAGAATCTTGAAATTTGGCATGAAGCAACGTTTTATAGCACACATAAAGGAAAAATTCCGAAAACCTTAAATTTTTAGTTACATTACAAAATATATATTTTTTAATAAATATAAACTTATTACTTTTTTCCTCATGAACGCGTAGAGCTATATTTCATTTTTCAATAAGATTACCATAGTTATGACTCGATTGTCGTAATGAACGAACTTTGTAAACCTTGCAGGTTTGTACGGAACCCTCGGTGCGCGAGTCCGACTCGCACTTGGCCGGTTTTTGTTTGAGGTCACCGTTTGGTTACGATGATTTTATCAGTCTGTTAAATTAAGTGAGTAACAGATAGATAGGAAAATTGCACGTTAAAATATAAAATAAAGTTAACAATAATAATAATTTAATTTTGAAATGAGGCATTACTTGGCCGGTGCCGCGCCTCATAGACCAGCTTATAATCATATAATAATTCATTATAATAGCCCAAGAAATGTACCTATTTCCCGTCTTTACAATAGTTTTCCTCTTCCTTTCACCCAAAAACTGTATTTTTTATAAATTACTTGATGGTTGTAAAAAGGAAAACGTGAAGTGAAAGAAACGTGGTCTCTCACTATGGGCCTTATTGGTAAGCTCCAAGTAGCCCAACGAGCTATGGAGAGGGCTATGCTCGGAGTCTCTCTGCGAGATCGAATCAGAAATGAGGAGATCCGTAGAAGAACCAAAGTTACCGACATAGCCCAACGGATTGGCAAGTTGAAATGGCAATGGGCAGGGCACATAGCGCGGAGGACTGATGACCGATGGGGTCGGAAAGTTCTCGAGTGGAGACCACGTACCGGCAAGCGCAGCGTAGGACGTCCACCCACAAGGTGGACGGATGACCTCATTAAGACCGCAGGATCGCGCTGGATGCAAGCCGCTTCCAACCGGTCTTATTGGAGATCCATAGGGGAGGCCTATGTCCAGCAGTGGACTTCTTATGGCTGATGGATGGATGGATGGATGTAAAAAGGCCTCTTGGTATTGGTTTCGGCCCCACCAATGCCTTTCTAAGATCCAGGGCAACCCGTGAGTTGTAAAACAAATAAATAACATAATAATTTATAGTTTTGACAATTTTGGTTTGGAATCCAAATAATCAAATTTCTTATCCAAAATTATTGTAGCCGTTTTTAGGCGGTAGAGAGAAACTAAAAATTCCTAGCTACTAGTTTTGATATCGCGTTATGAATGTAAAATAGTATTAGTACATACTTACGTAATTACGCAAAAATCTAGAGCAAAAAGGTAGTGTGTATTTGCTTAATCGTCCTAAAAATACCTACATGTAGAATAAAAACTATTTTCCAATGATAGTACCGTCTCAGTTCCTTTCCAGTAATGTTTTTACTTTGACAATAACATCTCAAATAAATACATCGTAGCGGGAACATTGCAATGAAAAGTAATAAGTGCCTATTAAAACTTTTTCTATCACCTAATACGGTGGTAAAATAGAAGATTATGGTGGACGGCATCTACAGATATTGGATTTTGCAGACGACCTTAACTTATGTAATCGATAAGTCTGTAGGACTTCTCAGGCTTTACCGTTACTCTCCAGGGAGCCGTGATAGATAATTTGCTAGGCAAACTGGGAGATTTGATATTAGTATAAAGGCTAATTCATATAAGTAGAGTCTGCCAAGCCAACAACTATTGAACCAAGGACAGGCTGTTTATTTCAATAGAATTGGGGATCTAAAACGGTCGTTTTGTCCGAATCACAATATTATACGATGTTTGTGATGGTATGAACATTTTAGTCAAATATAATAGAATAATATTGCCATATATCAAACAATCCAAGATTTTCCGTTCAATTAATATATCTGCCATGAATTCAGAGTATGATTGTAAATTCAATGAATTGCTCAAAGCAGATGTTTTGCGCCCGCGCGTGGATTCGTGCCGTCTTACCACAAAAGTTTTACGCACGTTTTAGAAAATGTTCAGTACAAGTTGCACGGTTAAACAGTGTTCAAAGCGTGTTTAAATTTTTTGTGGTAAGCCGGATGACGTTTTATCACTTTTGCATGAAAACGCGAGGGCGCCTAGACCCTAGACGTGGTAGACCCGCAGCTGTAGATTGATAAATGCATCAAGCTTTTTAACCGACTTCCAAAAAGGAGGAGGTTCTATGTTCGTCTGTATGTATTTTTTTGTGTATGTTCACGTATATTGTCGCCAATTGTAAACCGAATCAAAAAATAGTTTTATGGTTCAAAAGGGTATAATACTTCAAAGGTCCCAGTAAAATTTTATCGAAATCGGCTAAGCTGTTTTTGAAAAATCAACAATAATAAAGTAATTGTATTCATAAATTCGAGCGAACTAGTCGAATTTTTTACACGATGGAAGTCGGTTTTGCCTTTTTTTTTCGAAAATATAATTATTTACTCTGTGATTCTCTTTTGTTTCTTTTGACGTGACAACGTCTTATAAATTGGTTTGCCGGGTGACACTTCAAGAAACTGCGTTACGCTCCGCTCACACTTCATGCGCTCTCATTCGTCTCAAAGTCGTTGTCACGTAAAACTTTCGCCCGTATACCGACTTTACAGGCAACCAATTTTTTATCTAGGACGTTTATTTTACCAAAGACACTTTTGTCCATCTATGAATCGCTGTGACACGAAGTAATTTTATTTGTTAATTAGCGCCCTTTTTCGGGATCCGTACTCAAAGGGTAAAAACGGGACCCTATTAGTAAGACTCCGCTGTCCGTCTGTCTGTCTGTCACCAGGCTGTATCTCATGAACCGTTATAGCTAGAAAGCTGTTTTTTTTATCTTGTCACAAGAAAATACGATAAGGACGTTACAAACAGTACGTCATTTAATTACACATCTCCGGTGGACGCGACCCAAAGACCCAGTAACTGGTTTCTACTTCTAAATTACTTTAAACTGAAATGTAATTCAGCATTAAATAAATAAGTGCATGCGAGCAAGTACATTTTTCTCAAAGGCTTCTCTTACCATGTTGGAAGTTGTAAAAAATAAGTTTTTGATATATTTTCCCTAAAACGTTAAAATGGATTTCGAAACTCGTTCTAGCTAAATTGTTGTTAGCTACAGCAAGATCACGAGGACGTGATCCTCGTTTTTATTTTCGCGAAGAATTAAGAAGACCCGCTTTGCTTGTAGTCATAGACTTATAATGTTTGTATACCTATATGGCAAAGACTTTGCAAACTTGACACACTAAAAATAAAATATATCGATCAGGGTCAATTATATTGACGTCATATAAGCATATGGTGAACTTATGCGGGTTATGCATTTCGTCTATGCAAGAAGCGACGAATCATCCAGCAGCTAGTCCAGCATGCGACCACGAATAGCCACGAAAAGAACTCCTTTCGACGTGTGAAAAAGTGACTGATATATATTTTGCCATAACGCTGTCTCGTTCTGACACGTCGAAAGAAATATTTCGTTGTGCGCATTTTAGCCCGGCTGGACTCATCTGTTGGTCTAAATACGCTAGTACCGAACTCGAGTGCGTATGATTTCTTCTTTCTTATAAGATTCGATTTAGGTGCGTACACTAAGCATATCACATTGTCTATCTGATAAAGAATAATACAATAGTATACAATTGTACATCGCCACACTATTGCTTAGTTCTTCTCAAGAATTTTTGAGAAGAACCACAATGTAATTATGCCTCGTGTACGCACCTAAAAAGTTTACCAGTATAGGAACGATACGTAGATACTTACCGTATAATCCTTACGTCCTTACTTAATAATATTACAAATCCTAAAGTGTGTTTGTTGATTTGTTGGTTTGTTCATCTTTCACGCAGTAACGGAGCAACGGATCGACGAAAGTGACATAAGTACACTACTTTCTATTCCGGAAAAATAAAAGGTTGATTCCCATGGGAAAGCACAAAAATCAAAATATTACGCGGGCGGAGAAGCGAGCAAAAGCTAGTCCTCTGATATATTGGGATGTGAGTCTGAATCGCCACATCTTAAAATTCAACTCTATTCTTAAAGCGTCTGTTTTCTATATCAGATACCTAATAAAATAGCGTCAACGTTATTTATTAAACAAAGGGTCACCACGATAAGTATCTCGAAACTTTTTGCTCTGTATTTTCTAACGCGAAATGTGTTTCTCTTTTTCTGTAACTCGAAAAAACAGTAACAAACAAGGGAATAATGTTCGAAGTTGACTGCGAAGTGCTATAAATATTATTTTTCTTGTGTGTAATCGATATTGTCAGCGATTTGCCGCGTAACGACATGATGGATGTTTTGCCGACCGAAGCTCAAAACATTGCCTTGTTTTGTCTTTCACTTTAGTTAACGCCTTTATAGCTATGTTTTAGGGATTACCCTTGAGGGTGAAATATTAAACATTTATGATGGATTTCATATACTTTTTTGTCAACGTTTTTTTTTTTGGTGTTGGATGACACGTCAGTCTACTTAGAAGAGAAGAAGCATACTTGATAGCATTTTCGACTACGTACCTATTTTCCATTTTTTTTTACTTATTTAAAGGTCTCAAAATTTTGTAACCCCTAACCTAACTGCTTTAGGCTGCTTACTCGCATAGACTTAAAATCTGTTTCAGAGACATCTCTGAGCTTAAACTGATTCAATTGACATGAGAGCATATTTACTACAAAATACACTTTACTTGAGTACTTACTGCAAAGTCGTCTGAGATATATGTAGATAAACACAGTTCCTAATTACTTTATACCTTCATATGATACGATCTTAAAGCAATTTCAAAAGCACTCAGCTCCATCCTCGGGGATGCATTATTATAAATCACGAGCATTTGTAATGTAACCTGATTAATCTTTGAGTATTTTTGAAGCACGTTTTCTCCCTTTCCGTGAGGTGTGCTGTCTTTTTCTGGGAATAAACGTCTGTAACATCCTTAGATCCTATTAAGAGGTTTGCTTTAGTTAGGTAAAGAGTCAAGGAAAACTTCTCAAAATTAAACGCAATGAATTTTTCAAGTTTAACTGTGTGTTGTGTAGGCAATGAGATTTGGGAAAAACCAGTCAGTGCAGATTAAGAAGGAATCACTTGAAAGATAAGATTGTTCTATGTTACTTGTTTTCATGTCTTTGTTTCCTATAATTGCTCACTTTTATGGTTCACAAAATAAATCGTTTATCTGTCTATTCAAGACGCTAGCGTGGCTAGAAGGACACGTTATATATAGGTCTCGGTTATTTTAACCAGGCTTTCAGGCGGATAAAAAACCTGGCCTAGCCACCCGGCCTATACGAACTTACTTAGTCGGCACTGGTCTACGACAGATGGTTATGGATACACTGATGGAAGCTACGTTGTATTTGGCCCAATTAAGTATAAATATATTGGGAAGAGATGTATCTAACATTTGACGTCGTATGTCTGATATTATGATGGTAAATATGTATGACCAATGAATTTATATCCTACGCTTTCATTATTTTTTATAAAAGTGTTCAAAAAAGTGTAGTACCAACCCAAAAGACGGTCACCTCTGTACGTTTATAATATTAGTCTATTTTTATTTGTTTATTTGCTCCACGAACCTGTGATTAATCTTTAAGTATTTTTGAAGCACGTTTTCTCCCTTGACGTTAGGTGTGTTGTCTTCGTCTCAATATAAACATCTGTAATTTCCCTAGAGGTGTCTGTGGCATGCCGAGTGAAATAGCAATTTGCCGCGTCTCATTATCGAGTCGGTATGTTTACTTGCGCAATATAAGTAAATACAAATAGATTGTGTTGAAACGTAGGTTTCTTATACATTTAGATAATTCAATGGAAATCGACTTGCTAACTACTTTTTTAAGGTTCCGTACCGTAAAAACGGAACCCTATTACTAAGGCCAGGCCGTATCTCATGAACCGTTATAGCTAGAAAGCTGAAATTTTCACAGATGATGTATTTCTGTTGCCGCTATAACAGCAAATACTAAAAACAGAATAAAATTAATATTTAAGAGGGGGGGACTCCCATACAAAAAACCTGATTTTATAGCCTTTTTTCGCTGGATATTGTAGAGAAACTAACCTTTTTGTTAGCTTCTCTACATTCAGACTCTTCCAATGATAACACTGCCAACTTATAATTCTAGTTATGAAATTCAAATTTTTGAAATGTTTTTCTTTGACAGGATCAGCGATCCTTGTTTTGAAAAATTGGGCAGTCTTGAGTTGGAACTGATCTGGAAGACACCTTTTTTCCTAAATATGTGACGGTGTGAATTTGAGGGTTGCGTGGACGAGTCCTGTAAACGGCATGAGCGTCGCGTGAACAGTCAGGGTGAGAGGCTCCGGTCCCTTTGACTTTGATTACAGGTGGATCTCTTGTTTTGGGGCCACTGACCCCTTACCCCTGGAGCACTGGGCTGGCGCTGACTTAGAACCCTGTCGGCCAGTTTGGGCCGGCGCCTGTCGGCCGGTTTGGGCCGGCGCCTCCACCTCAGTCGACAGATGTCTTCACGCTAGCGCTCACCTAGCGCTACCTGGCTGGCGCCACACTATCGGCGGGTCCAGCTCAGGCTATAGAAAATCCTCGGCCAGCCTCCAGCGTGGTTCAACGAGTGCTACCCTCTCCCTTTTTGGCTAACTTTCCAAGGACTCCTTCAAAATTCTCTCTCTCTCTCTCCGTTTCTTGAAGATTTAATTGACTATAAGTGCAGTGCGTGTTAGTGTAAATAAATGTGTAAATACTAAGGTTAGTCTTCTGTTTTAATCTCCTCTCTCCGAACCGTTAGGAATCCTATCCACTAGGTAGGACTCTTAGGTTGGTTAGGTTTCTCCTGAGGTCTCTTAACCTGTGGTGCTGCAACCGGCTCCCCCGCTTGCAACATTACGGGTTCCTCTCCAATTCTCTTTTAACTTGTGGTGCTGCAAACGGCTTCCCCGTTTGCAACATTACAATATTTATAATGGTACCTAACAGGAAGAAGAATGCAATTTTATCAGAATATTTAGTAGTGTATTCACTCCAATAATAAATAATAAAATAAAAATAAAATAAACATTTAAGGGGGTTTCCCATACAGTACGGAACCCTACGTGCGCGAGTCCGACTCGTACTTGGCCGATTATTATTGGAATGTTAAAGAATTCTAAAGACAAGGGGTTGTACAACAAATCGGTGGTTTAAAGGAGAGCAACCGAATACTATCTAAATACTTTTGAAAGCCGTTTCTGAGATTTATGCAAACTTTTGGCTTGTTGTGACAGAAATAACTTCGGGTGATGGAACCTGCACACATATCTCCAGGAAATAAAGGATGGCGTATGTCATTCCAACCACATCTTACCAGCAGGGCTAGCAAGGCAGGTGGAACACATTTCCCGGGGAGTGGAATAATAGTCTTTCCTGCAGCAGGGCAAGCACGGCGAGTGGAGAAATTGCTCTTTCCCCCGTTTATTTCCCTACTCGGTGGAAATACTTTCCTTCTCCACCTCTGAGAGTACGGCTAAAGGAGAGAGAGGGGGAAATGGATAAAATTGACATTTGTCAGGGAAAACTAGTCTCGCTACTCCACCTCTAAAGCATGGCCTCGAGAAATAGGGGATAATTTTTCTCTTTTTGACTTAAGCCAGGGGAAATGTTATCCCACCGTACTAGATGTGGGTTTAAGTTATCCCCGTAAAAATCGAAAATGTTTAGTGCGTATCTTTTACATATTTTTTGACCAAAAATACGTAAAAACAATGAGAGGAAGCTGTACTTGAGGATTATACACGATGCTAGTAATCCATTTAAGCTGCCTATCAACGAATTTCATCATTTAATTAGGATGGATAAAGGACGGCAATGTATTTGTGCAATGAGTTGAAGGAAGTCTAAGCTTTGAGTCTCATTATCCGAGGGATGGATTACCGATAAATTTTAAAGGAAATAAGTGATTATGATAATAATCACTTGTATATTAGTAAACTGTGAGCTCGTAAGCTACTCATATTTAAAAAAATCGAAATGCTAATCAATAACCTAAAGTTTGAATTCCTACAATAGTTCAATCAATAAGAGCCTATAGGTAAATTACTTTTGGATATGTGTGAAAAGAAACAATATAAAAAATTACATAAATTAACGTAGTAAATCTTGGCACTTAAAGTTGCACAATTTTATTATTATTTGGCGAGATGTATTTTACGATTCAATCTAGCAAATTCCTAATTTTATCACTTTTATAATTTGCATTACAATGTGACCAACAAAAAAAATACTAGTCAAATCTGCCAGGATTTTGCCACGAATGGCCACACTGAAACTAATAACTATCAATCACAGACAACAAAAAGATTGATTGAATGAACTTTTTTCCAATCATTTTTACAAAAGGAGGACTTAACTCTGAGTTGCATTATCTGCCAGTGTCAACTCTGAGGACGCTTACTCCATGTATGTCTTTACGTAATTTTTAACTCAAAAACTAAACGATTAAGTCAATGAGGTACCTACCAATACGAAACAAAAACAAAAATCAATGTCACTTGCTCACTTGCACCTTACAAGTACTGTTAAGAGCAATAGATAGGACTATTCGTATACAAGAATATAAGAAGTAGTTACAGCATACGTTACAACTGCGCCAACACGGCAGTTACCGAGAACTCGTGCCATTACCTGCATTACCATTAGCACACTAGCGAGCAAAATCCCAGCCGGGAATCGCCAGCTTAATTCACACAAGAAACGCTCGCCTGAACCGCTCCCTTGAGTGCTCTCTAAAGACTTGACTCGAAAAACTCCCCACCGCTCCGCTACTTGTACAATTTATGATGGTAGTTAGGCCAACGCAGCGCTCTACCACCCTGGTATACAAGTAGCAACTGAAGTTGACCACTCCTGCCTTAGTGCACCATAGTGCCATAGAGAAAATAATCGGCCAAGTACGAGTCGGACTCGCGCACGGAGGGTTCCGTACTGTATGGCAGCCCCCCTTAAATATTTATTTTATTTTAATTTTATTATTTATTTTTGAAGTGAATATAAAACTAAATATTCTGTGAAAATTTCAAGCATCTACCTGTTATTATTATTAAAATAGAGCGAAAAACGTCTAAAAAATCAGGTTTGTTTTATGGGAGCCCCCCCTAAATATTTATTATATTTTCTTTTTAGTATTTGTTGTTATAGCGGCAACAGGAATACATCATCTGTGAAAAATTCAGCTGCCTAGCTATCATGGTTCATGAGATACAGCACGGTGACAGACGGACAGACAGACGGACAGACGGACATCGAAGTCTTAGTAATAGGGTCCCGTTTTTACCCTTTGGGTACGGAACCCTAAAAATGGCATCACTGCTAAAAAATGTTAATTATGTCGTCTTTGAAAAAAAAATCATCTCTGGATAATGCCACAGACCACACATTAACACAAAATAAACTACATAGTATAATAGTGTCCATCTGCAATTAGGCGAAAATAGAAAAAAATGTTTCTAAAGGAATCTTTTTAAGCCCCCTGAAGACAACTGACGTAACAGAGGAGATTAGATCGACTGGTATTAACAATTTAACTTGCTGCTAAAGTAACAGTAGTTCGCTGTCGTAAGGATTACGCAGACAGTCGTCAAATACTTGTTTGGCAATATTCTAAAAATTTCATAAGCTTAATTTTCCAATTTCATAATGTACTTTTTCGCATTACGAGACTATAAAAGGTTTTCTGCCAAGTTACGCTATTTGTGGCCACAGAAAACATAATTCATTGCAGCCAGCTGAAATGTAGAACAAAAACATGCGACGAATAACCGCTAATACTGGGTTGTACAAAGTATTTATTATTAGTACGTGATAAAAGCGCGGTCGCCTAGTAGAACTCATTGGTGGTCGCTTAATATTAAAGTGCTGTCACCTGTGGTCACCCATCCGCAAATTGACCACATCACCACCTCTATCATGGCAAATAGACAAACTTTCTTTCCACCAAATTATTTTAACTGATAGTAAAAGTAGATAAAATTATTTAAATGTAATCCTTTTACCATGCTAGGGTTGAGGTAGATAAAGAACTAGTCCAGCTACGGAAGCAACAAGGTCCTACCTCAAACACAAGAGCTTTACAGGCAAAGCAATATAACCTACTAGCAAGCTGAAGACGCGACGCGAATGCCTGATGAACTTTAATTACACCGGCGCGGCGGAGCCAGCGTCGAAGCAATTGGCAGACTGGTGTATTAGCATAATCATTTTGTAGCCCTCCCGAGGTTAACTGATGCGAAATTGGTAATATACTGCGGCAATTATCACAGAAAAGTTATTTCTTTAATTACACTTCTTCATCGTATCTAATTTTCGAAATGGGAATGGGACTATATTTTCCGGAAAAATTGCCGAAGTAGAATTTTTTCCCGATATCGCATTAGCAATTTTATCGTGTGATAGCCAGCTAATAAAATCATGTTATAATATAAAACGGGAATGTGTCGGATGTTATGGGAAAATGATGTCCCCGGCCCAAAGGGCAAGGGAATAGATAAAAATGTTAACGGCAAGGTAGTTCTCCGCAGCAACCCTTGCCTTCGAGATTTATTGCAGATTATCCCCCCAGTATTGGGCTATTAAAATCCGCTTTATATTTTACGACTTGCAATCTCTTTTAAAATACTGGTACCCATTATTTCTTTAAACTGAACGTGATGAAAAGTTAGGAGCCAGAGGAACGAGAGAACTTTTCAGGTTTATGGCGTTTTATCACATCATATTTTGTGACTTAATAAACGAACATTATGTAAATATTACTTGTAGGTATCTTCCTCTATACAGGGTGTACGTAAATCGAGACGACGGAGATATTCTAGAATATCATTGTACCTACTTATTTTGTGACCAACTTTTACTATGGGACCAATCGCGAAATCGCTAAAAACATCACTTGTTCGATGGTTCCAGATTATGTTTTTAGGGTTCCCAAAGGGAAAAACGGGACCCTATTACTAAGACTTCGATGTCCGTCTGTCTGTCTGTCTGTCACCGGGCTGTATCTCATGAACCATGATAGCTAGGCAGCTGAAATTTTCACAGATGATGTATTTCTGTTGCCGCTATAACAACAAATACTAAAAACAAAATAAAATAAATATTTAAGGGGGGCTCCCATTCAACAAACCTGAATTTTTAGGCGTTTTTCGCTCTATATCAATAATGGTATTAGGTAGATGCTTGAAATTTTCACAGAATATTTAGTTTTATATTCACTTTAATAATAATTAGGTAATAAAATTAAAATAAAATAAATATTTGAGGGGGGCTCCCATACAGTACGGAACCCTCCGTGCGCGAGTCCTACTCGTACTTGGCCGATTGTTTTTAAATAAACAGTATTTTAGCGATTTCAGGGATTATTATTATGGTATTATTATTATAAAAGTTATCATAATCGTGTACATGATTATATTCTAGAATATCTCCATCGTCAAGATTTTTAATCTATTATATAAAAGGCTTCGCTGAGTGACTGACTGACAGACAGCCTACAGCCCAAACCGCTAAAGATACGAACATGAAATTTGGAACAAAAATACATTGGACCACGTAATGGAGCACTAAGAACGGAATTTTGAAAAATCGACCTCTAAAGGGGTAAAACGGGCCCTTTTCGCTTGTATGTAACTTTTTATTCCCTTTACCGATTGACTTGAAACTTTGTATACATGCTACTCAAACAAAATTAAAGTTACGGTTGTTCCTGTTTTTCCGAATATTCCCTATCTAAGGGGTCAAATTGGGTCCCAAAGTTGGTGAAAAAAGCGTCTATTACATCCAACGAGCTGAACGGTTATGGATGAAATCTGGTATGAAGGAAGCACACAACATGTTTCAACACATGAACTATTATTATCCCGGAAATTCTATGAGGATCCTTAGGGATAGCCAAAATTAATCAGTTTAGGCTACAACCCAATCCACTAAAGATGGAGACTTGAAATTTCGAACATAGGTACAATGTACAACGTAATGAAGCACAAAGGACGAACATTTCGAAAAATCGACCTCTAACGGGGTAAAACGGGCCCTTTTTGTTTGCATTTAATTTTTTATTACCTTTACCGATTGACTTAAAACTTTGTATATATGCTTTACAAATTAAATAAAAGTTACGTTTCTTCCTGTTTTTCCGAATTTTCCTTATCTAACGGGTCAGATAAGTTCCCAAAGTTGGTGAAAAAAGCATCAATAATTACATCAGACGAGCCGAACGGTTATAAATGAAATCTGGTAGGTATGTAGAAAGCACACAACATGTTTCAATACAGTAACTATTTTATCCCGGAAAATCTATTGGGTTTCTTAGCAATAGCCAAAATAATCAATTACAAAGCTAAGATAAAAGGGGTAAATGAATTCTAACAAAATTTGGTACGACGCTAGACAATAACACAAATTACCACTTGGGGTACTGCTATCCCGGAAAATTTCAGTGGGTCCTTCAGGATATCAATTTCCTAAAAAAGTCATTAATGACTGTTCGAAAACCGATGCAATATTGTTAGAAAATAGCTCACCCTTTTAACTAATATGTGACTATTAACGTCCTGGGAAAAGTCCGGATTCCTTGTCTAACGCTAGACCAAACATCCTATATAAGCGTGAAAAATAACTTGATCGCGTTTTTTTTAAACGTAGTGAAATATCTAGAATTAAATTGAGATAATTTAGATCCTTCAATGGGGGCAAAATGGGCCCCTAATAGTTTATGAACGATTTTATTTTGTGATCCAATAGACTTGAACTTAGGGTACATACGGATCAATAACTACTTACTTTACTATGGGAACTACCCTGAAAAAGCGAAAATTACCTATTCTTTACATTTTGTCGCGGGTCGATGAATTTTTTGTGTTGAACAGCATACATTGCGTGCATGCCCTGAGCATTCATTCTCGCCATCGAAGGCTCCTTCTTGCGGCGGCGTCGTGTGTCGGGTCGTTCTCCTCCCTCAAATATGGTCGAGGAGAGCGATGGCTGGCACATGCGTCACACTCGTGATCGGGTGCTGCATGCGGGTTGCCGGTTTGCTAGCGACATTTACGCAATGCATTGAAACTACTAACTTAGACTAAGATTAAAACTAACCCATCTCTATTGTACAGTCACATTCTATAAATTGTAACTTAGTTAACAAAGGGCACAGACCCAGGAGTCTGTGGATCATTAATTTAAATTATAAAAAAAAAAAAAAAAAAAAGTAATACGACAAAATGGGCTAAACCAAGAGCTATATATTATTTTAAGCAAAAAAAGTACTTAGACAACGCGGGCCAAACTGGCAATGCCTATTACTTGAAAAGATAATGCCTACTAAGCATTATCTTTTCAAGTAATGCGTTATACGACAATGCAGGCGAAACCACGAAGTATTATTATTTTAAGCAAGTGCCAAGACAACGCGGGTCATACTGTGGCTTATTATCATTTTAAGCAGTTACTCGAACAAAGCGGCCAGACCGTGGGCTTTTATCATTGCAAGTAATACGACAACGCGTGCCAAACGGTAGGCTATTACAATTTTGAGGAAGTATTAAGACAACGCAGGCTAAGCTGCGTGCTATAAATTACCATCTTAAGCGAGTACTAAGAATACGCAGGCCAAACCGCGACCTATTATCATTTTAGCCAAATGCTATGACAATTCAGGCCAAACCATAGGCATTATCCTTGCAAGTAATACGTTATACGATAATGCTTTGCTAAACCAAGACCTATTATTATTTTAAGGAAGTGCCAAGACAACGCAAGCCAACCGGCAGCCTTTTATAATTTAAAGCAAGTACTAAGACAAACGTGGGTCAAACCACGGGCTATTTTCATAAGCCAGTACCTGTCTACTAAGACAACGCGGGCGAAGCCGCGGGTTTTAAGCTAGTTTTTAATAAATATAGTAGACAATACATTTATATTTACTGTACCAGCCTTCTTAATAGTCCACTGCAGGACGTAGGCCTACCCACGAAGGGTGATTGGGCCATATCCACCACGCTGGCCCAGTGCGGGTTGGTGGATTCACATGCGCCATCGAATTTATTCTTCGGACGTATGCAGGTTGCCTCACGATCTTTTCCTTCACCGAAAAGCCAGTGGTGTGGAATTCTGGAATTCTGTATTCCAAAGAACTCATTGGTACAGGATCGGGATTTGAATCCACGACCTCACGATCGTACGGTGGGTGTTACCGCCGCGGGTGGGCGGGTATTGACTGATTTAGTTTTAGCAAATTTTCACAGCAGAATTGAGGCCACTATTTGAATATCTTACCAAACATGTGTGGATACGCCAAAGCTTCGATAGAGTGATGGATAGACCCAAAAATGTCGGCGTCTCTCCCAAAATGACGTGCCCTCATTGTTCCACGAAGGTATTTTAAATTCAAATCAGCCGAGGATGAGTTCAGGCGTTACTTTGAGAATATTACTGGAATCCTGGAAGATGCGAACGTAAAATATTGTGCAAACCTTTTGGGTAAGGCGTTCAGTTATGGACAGATTCGAAGGACGTTGGATCGAAAATGTCTTTCATACTTTTCTTTACCGATATATTTTCACTACTTGGGGTTGATCTGTTTGAGTTACCATACAATATGTGTATCTTTATTATATTGTATCTTTATTATACACAACCCGGCGCCGGGCCAACTCACCGGGCCAGATGGGATACACTCACATTCCATAGGTGGATTGGAGATAGGTAATAGAAAAAATAGTGTACGTGCCTAAGATATTATTGATTGGATGTGTTTGCAATATTATTCTAATTAAATGCTATTTTATTGTTATTGGATGACGAATAGAACAATTTAGTAAATTATATTTTGTACCTTAGTACACTATTCTCTATTATAATAATGAACGAAAAATATTAATACTCACTATTGAAATTATTTTTCGCAAAAAAATGGCAAAACCGCCTTCCATCGTGTACATAATTCGAATATTTCGCTCGAATTGCTCAAATTATTGTTGTTTTTTTTTTAAAAAACAGCTCAGCCTATTTCTGTAAAATTTAAATGGGACCACTTCGGGAGTATACCCTTTCGAACTACAAAAGAACTTTTCGATTCGGTTCATAATTGGCAAAATTAACATACACAAAAAAAAATACATACACACGAACATAGAACCTCCTCCTTTTTTGGAAGTCGGGTAAAAACTATGAACTTCAATCGTTCTAGTAAGATCAAGTTATATATCGTCGAAATCACCCGTAGTAATCTCATCGCTAGGTACTAAATGGCTGTTTTTACGAAGTAATAATATTTGTTACTAATCTGCAGTAAGCATGCGTACCACGTAATTTCCATGCTTCATTTTTGTAACACTTTTCGAAATTAGTAACGTGAATTATTTTCCTAAAATGTCGCTTCCCATACCTTAAGTACCTACCTATTATAAGAAGCCTTAATTATTTTTATTGGCAATTTTTGGGTGTTCGTACTGGGCCTATGAAATATTACTTAGAAAATTATTTAAAAAATAGTAATTGAACCTAGAAACAGAGGTTTTCAATTAAAAAGCAAAATCCATAATCATATTGATGAGTACAATGACCTTTTACCGTAACACATGGCTATACCTACATTGAAACAAAGTCATGGTAAAATCCTATATTAAAATTGATTAGTGATAAATTCTTGAGGATATAAATATATATACAGATATATTTTTAACAAGCAATATTTATTATATTGTTTCAGATAACAAACTATATGACATAATTCATTTTAGGAACCGTAATTTAGAATCTTTAGAAATGAACTGGCTGTACAAAAGTTTAAAACAGCAAAGTTCAGGACCTTATAAAGAAAAGCTTAACTTCACAGATTTTCATCATTTCCGTGTTGTTCAAAACGAGGGACAAAATATTTTGCATTACAAAATTTAATTTATTTGACAAGGAGAAACAGCTTTATTTGACGTGGGTACGAAATGTAGATTGCTATGAAACAATTTTGCATTTTTATCGAGACTTTTTTTTACTACGGATTTTTTTCATCCACGCCTAATGTGTTTAAGAAAGCTAAACTTTTGCTAAGCTTACTTATGTGTTGTGAAGGAAGGATTATTTAGTTTTCCTATGTAGTTTTATTATTTGGATAATGCTATTGGTCATGCATTGTCATTGAGAACAATTTTTGTACAGCTCAAAGTATCATAATAACAGTCAAATGCAATTTTGAACATTCATTAAAATTCTAAAAAGTTCTCTCGCCAGTTTCGTGCCACATTTATCTTTATTGCACAATGTCCCAAATGGTAAAACAAAACAAGCACGAATGAAAACTATTTGTAAGAAAATTTACATACAAATAAAATTAACCAACATTTATGTACTCGTAACATCAAAGAAAGCATTATTATCTTTGCAGCTACGTTTAGCTCAGCTAATTTTTCAGCATTACTACGACTATGAAAAATTGCACGATGCAGTTTTTTAGTTTTCAAGACGGGCAATTTTCTTTCATTTCACTTAGACTTTACTGGCTGCGTGTAATGTAAAATACTTTAAAAAGCACGATCTGATAATCTCATCAGAAGATTTATTGAAGTGGTACAATCCGTTTCATAATAAGATCCGCTTTAATTTTTAAAGCATCATGTTCGTGTTCATATTCGTATTTTGATGATAAATACAACGTTATTTTTAACTAACCGACTTCCAAAAAGGAGGAGGTTCTATTTTCATCTGTATGTTTTTTTTTGTATATGTCCATCGATAATTTCGCCAATTGTGAACTGAATCGAAAAATCATTTTTTTCAAATCGCCTTTTTTACCGTTTTTTTAACCGTTTTGAAAAATCAAGTGAAGTAAAGAATTCGAGTGAAATTTCGAATTTCGTTCACGATGGAAGGCGGTTTTGCCTTTTTTGCGATCAATAATTATTAAAACATAATTCGTTCAAAAACGGATTCGACAATCATGAACGTTTTATTGCAAATTAATCGAAATTCGCGAAATATTACGAAGGAATAACGCGAAAATGTATCGAATCGGTTTAATTTCCGTTCAATGACAGCAGTCATTACTGCGAGTTCATAAATTATGAGTCGATTGACCTAAAAATTGCGCTGCGCATGACGCCCAGGAGTAGGTATGGTAGATAGATCAGAATGAATGGCCTAGGAGGGATTTTCTTTATTTATTGCAGCCTAAGGGGAGGGCTGGGGAGCGCGCAGCAATTAAAACCAAAGTGAATGGCGAGCTGCATATTGTAGCTGCAAAATGTGACCGCGTAGGCCGCCTGCCTGACCGAGGTGTTTTTTTTTATTTATTTCACACTAGCGACTCGACCTGGCTTCGCACAGGTGTATTACATATAAACCTTCCTCTTGAATCACTATATCTATAAAACAGCATCAAAATCCGTTGCTTAGTTTTAAAGATATAAGCATACATGGGGATTGGAGACAGACAGCGGGAAGCGACTTTGTTTTATACTATGGTTTGCGTTTGACTATACACTGCCTGGTGTGAGCAGATATGCGGTCTAGGATTTAACACGCTTACCGAGAAGATACCTACATATTTACACGGGATTTGAAGACACCTGAGCAACTGCTTAGTCTTCATAAAGCACAAGTCAGGTCTTGTATGGACGATAGAAGAAATGGGCCGGTGGGACCAGATTGTGCAACTCCTGCCCGGGTACCACGGCAAGGGGAGAAAACCATTTTATCCACTCTTAATGTCAGATGTCATTGTCAATCCATACTTATTTCCACTTAGAGGGGATATAATGGTGGAAAGACTATTAGTCCCTTTGCCATGCTTCCTGTGCTGGGCTAACCCTCTGTGTAAGCTGACAGCTTTACTGTAGAAACCGGCTCGCTTTTCAAATAGTTAATATTTTCAGAGTAAACCAGACATACTTTTAAACAAGTTAGGTTACTAACCTACTTTGTTAAAAAAATATCTTACCTGTTGGTAAAATTTGGTCCAATCACTGTAGATGCGGTCTAGGACTAGAAAAATTTAGTCTAGTGGGATACCTAAAAGTTATTAGCACTTTTAGGTACATTTTTCGTTTAGTTTAGTTTTACTTATTGTACGTTAGCACTTTTCAAAAATGTTACTCTTATTGACATGTTGAGTTCACTGTTTTATATTAGTACATGAAGCATTAGAATTATCTCTATAGATATTAGATAAGATAAATTTATATTGCAAAAACAGCTCTGCCTTTTGCGTTAGTTTAAAACTGTGTTGTAAAAAGCAGTGTCTTCCAGATGGGTCAAGTGCAAGTACAAACAAACCAAGAAGTCGCTTTACAATATAAAAAAGAGCATTTGCGTTAGTGTGTGTGTGTGTGTGTGTGCGCACGCGCACATAGTGTGTGTGTGAGTGTATGTGCGCGTGTGATGGTGTGTGAGTGCGTGTGCATACACTTACGTGCGGTGAACATGAAACACTGCAATACTCAAGATCTCTTAAGAATCAGGGTTTGCAGTGTTTATTTGCATGAATGTAAGTAGTATTAATATATTTTTATAAGTAGATTTTCAGTCTCATTGTAGTTGTAAATTGATAGCCAGTTAAAATTTTCACTTTTAAGTTTGTAGAGTAATAGTGGTTTCATGTTTTTTTTAGCATTACATACATTAAATATTAATTAGGTAAAACGTATTTTAATGAGCAATACTAATGCGGATACAACTCACATCGAAATTTCGTCTTGTCTTCAAACCACCTTCAGTACCACTGTCCACTACTGAGCACAAGAATTTTCATTACGGAAGCAGTTTAAATTTTTTGAAACGTTTTAGCACAATTGTAATACATGGTTATTCCTAATCAATTAGCATCATTTTAGGGGCTTATTCTGTACATTAAAACTAACAACTTTTGTTCTGCTACTTTTACCAAAACTCGAAAAAAAATGTTGTACCATAGAAAAATATCGTTCATCCGCGACAAAATGTATAGAATAGCTGTTTTTTTTTCTTGAGTTTTGACAATAATCGCAGAACAAAAGTTGTTAATTTTTATGTATAGTAAAAGCCCCTAAAAAGATGCTAATTTATCAGAAATTACCCTGTATATACGCGTTGCCTATCATTGCTGCAAAGCTACCAAAGCAGAAGGCTATATTAACCTTACTAAATTGAGCCGGTCTGGCGCACGCTGGTGGATAAGCTCAGAATAGCTCGGATCAATACAAACCCCAATCTATTTAGCGGAGTTGCCCTTTTCGAAACAAATTCAACTGCAACTGACTAAATTTCCTGCCATTGAACGCGCCACCATAGCTTGATTTATTCGATACAATCAAGCGCGACTTGTTTTTAATCTGGACAATCAGTTTTTTTACTTGACTGTTATTGTTGGTTTTGCTGTTGGTTAATGAAAGGGCTTGTTATTTGGACGTATTGTAATATCTAACAATAAGTACAATCTATTGATGTGAATATACTTACATAACAGTTGATTAATAAAATACTAAATTTGAATGTGCTAAAAGCCCACTGCCAGTGGACACAGTTTCCAAAATGCTGCCCCCATTGCCACGTTGGATGGCAATTTTGATTTTCCGTGCAAACTAGAGGCCTGCATTTTGGTCACGTGTTGAAAAAAACTGATATTTCAATTCATATTTCGAATTCGGAATTATACCTACGAGGATTTATTTTTTCGGATCACATATTGTGAAGTGAAGCATTGTAAACTGTACTAAAAGTTCACTCTGTATGGTTTTCACTCATAATAGCGAATAAACGTTGCCTTTTTGTGTCGTGACGTGACTTAGAATAATTTAGTACCTATCAATAGTAATAATAGTTAAGTACGTTAATTAAGTAAGAAATTCTATACGACAAAAAGTTGGTAACAGTTTTCCAATATGCGTAAAGTCCATTTTTTCAGCATCGATTTTGCAGTTTTCCAATATACTCGTACGTAAAGTCCATGCATTCAGTATCGGTTTTGTTAATTTAACACAGGTTTTACACTCATACGACATACTTAAACACGAATCGTGTTTTAACACATCCTGCCTGTTCTGTCTAGATCACCTAGATGGTAAATACCTACTTGTTGCTTTAAATACCTGATACGAATCATCGTAATCAAAACGACAAAATGGACGACGGCAATGAAAAATTATAACTGTGGGTGCTGCCGCAAGCTGAGACTGTGAGGAAAACGCTTTTTAAGGGGGTTTTAAGCGCCAAATTTCTATCTCACTCGCGCAATGTCACAAAACATATAAAAAACGTATAATTTTCCATATGTATCTAACTAATGTAGTATTTGTTTTAGATAAAATTACACACGCTTTATAGTATTATTCTAAATATAGTATCATTCGAAAATATCAGATATAACAGTTTTTTTTTTACTTCTTCTGTTAAATCAAAAAATATAAAAAAACAACTTTTCTATCATAGATTGTACTTGTCGTGGTTGATAAATTGTGCAGCTATATATCTTTTTTTAAATTCACTTTTTATCTACTCACTCTTGCAATAGTTCGAATGAGACAGCTATGGCCGGACGTAAGACCGTTAAAGAAGCCCATGAACAAAAGTGGCCAGCCGAAAATAAATTAATCTCTAAGAAATCTGTCAGTTTTATATCTTTCGACTCATTATTCTCAAAGCTGTTTGCAAGAGCAGGTACCGAAACTTAATTTCGTATTCAAGATCTTTATGCGTTGAAGTTTTCATTGTGCATAATGTATTCTCGTATTCTCATTGGGGCCACGGCCGAGGCAGCGGCGACTGACTACTGTATTATTCAGAGTCCTAGTTGAGATGGATTTATAATTTGTCGGGCATGGTTTGAATTTGATTTGGAACTCGACCCGTTGGCCTCACCAGCTTTTCATTGTTGCTCCAAAACCTTACATTGTTTTATATTACGTTTTGGCCAGCTTGCCAAACTTAACTTTATTTGGGTTTTTACCGATTTTAGCTTCATTTTAATTTAAGTAGTGAATAAACGGCTCAATGCTATTTATACTTGTTTCGACTTGAGAACCTTTCGACCCTATCGGCTAACAGTACTCCGTGATTTGTGCCATGTGCCATGTGAAAATGTCTACGTATTGGACAATGTTTGTAACTATGTGTATATACCTACCAAGTCTGTGTTGCACTAATAGTTCATAAAAGTAATACAAACATCGCACCACGCTATTACCACTATAGTTCGGTCCAAGCAATAGCAATTTAATAGCACTTAAAGGTTAATGGTATATTCAAATTCGTGCAATGTTGCCTGAATAAGGTTTTACTTTGCAATGGTTAAATCCAAATGTCATTACTACATAGTGCAATGTTTGCCGATAATACTATACGAGGGACGGATCAACAAGATCAGTTACGATAATATTTAAATACTCGTAAATGAAGTGGATGTAAACAGTTTCCATTTGCTGTGCTTATTCTCTTGATTTCATTTAGCAACTATTATTTATTTTGGACGTAATAAAAGCCGCTAAAACGCGCTAGATACGAAATTCTTCGCTTTTAATGTTAAAATGGCACCGAGCAATCGACAGAGGTGGTAAGTATGTACAATACTTATTTTAAATACATTTCTCGTGTTGCGTCTTTTTGTCGCGTTTATTTTAATAACAAATCATTCAAAAGAACGCATATGTTCTGTTTTCAAAATAAATCTAAAGCCCAATAGTTCTTCCAGTCACTAGCCGTCTCCTAGAGAAACCTCAAGGATCCGCAATAAGTTTTAGTCCTTCTGTCGGTATCCACACGCGGTTTAAACGAAGTCGTGGCTGTTGACAGGCGTCCCAACATTGCGTCCCGGAATGAATTATTGTTATTCGTCAGAGGCGTCACCCAAGCCTGCTTCGTTACGTTTACCACCCGCACCTGACGTCCGGAAATAACACTGCAGTAGCAAAACTTGTCACAAACTTATTACGAACTCGGTGAAAGTAAGGGTTGAACAGATTTCATCCAAGAAAAGTCCCCTAATCCAAAAAATATTACAAAACGTAACTCTGAAATTCCTGACAATACTTGACCATGTTAACAATTTATTTTAAAAACCAACCTGAATTATAACGACTTTTTACAACAATATTATGCCTAATAGTGTTACGAGATAGGTTCTTAGACGACGCCAACTGGCAGTGGGCTTGAGCATTTGGATTATATTTAGACCTTCAAGGGTCTGTGGATGATCCAATTCCAATTGCTTGTTATGTCGTAGTAGTTTGTGTACTGTTGTATTTAGTGGCAGTTAATAAACGCACTTGCCCTAAAAAAAAGTTCTTAGATAATCAGTTAAAACGCCGATTATTCACTTTGCACTTTATTACACAAAGTCGCTTCACAAAATCACAAAACACACGACACAACTGGTTCGCACAAACACTTCACACTGGTAATGATATTCACACAAACTAGTCACTGCACTTGCTTTCACACAAACTAGTCACTGCACACGAGATGCTTTCGCTCTGATAGAAATCACGATAACTGAACTCGAACGAAAACCATCACTCTTTTTATATCTGAAAAAAAAATTCCTAGATATGCCTAGAATCATCGATGCCATTGTGATTGACAAAGTAAACAAGTGACAAACAACAAAAACAACAACAAAAACACCAAAAAAAACTAACACAATACACGGTAAACAAAGACCGCGACCGTCTTAAAATCCCAGCAACTCGTCGCGCGCCTACCGCGTAACATTTTAGTTATTATCCTAGATACATTTCTGTCTCGACCTATAACGAAACATTTATGGGCTCAAACCTAGCATGTCAGCACCCCTCAAATCACGTGAGTTCACTGAGCCAAATTATTAGTATTAGTTCTAGTTTTAATCCAAGTTTCTATACTGTTTATACACTGTAGACTATATAAATTCTGTAGAAACGTGAAACTACACCGTGGGGACGCGAGATGTTATGATACTTGTTAGCAAAGGCGGCACAGGAGCCGTCTAAACGTACACGTCGTAAACTATAGACCTGTCTCTCCATAGTCCATTTGGTTTATTTACTCGTAGCTAAGAAATGCCTTGGCAGCAACTGAGCAATTTTGCTAGTAAAAGATAAAACCTACGATTGTTTTATAAAAGCGTACTTTTGATACCGTAAATATAACGATTTATACTTCCATCAGCGGAAAGAGCGAAATTCTGTGATGCGTAATCATAAAAACAAAATCTTGATGAGTTGGCATTTTTATTTTATTTTCGGTAGGTGTTTAAATCATATAGCTTAAGACAGGTCATGGTGGCATAAAATGTTGCCAAGTCTAAGTTAAAAATAACTGTCGGTGAATAAGTGAAGGCGGCATCCATAGCGGCGGGCGTAGGCTATTTTCCGCCAGGTTGGCTCGCGGGGAAACGGTCCCTCGAGCTTTGATGAAAGACGACATCTCACGCCTTTACCGTCTACAAAAAAATAACCGCACTCTCTCCTAAATAAAACGAAGAATCTAAAAACAAACTTTCCTTTTATTGTAACCATATTACCAAATTTGTGTGCGTAAACACGTGAAACTAGACTTAGACTAGTTAAACATAGTTAGCTCAATGTCCGCCACTCGACTAAAAATTGTTGATGTAAATTGAGAATACACAAACCAAAAGAACACTCAATTAAGCTGCATTTCCTCTCATTCTCTATTCAACTTTTAATTACTCGGGTGCACGAGCTTACTGGAGGCTAATTTGCGTATTTCGCGCCGGTTTTCACTTATATTTTCACGCGAATTCAATAGCTATTCTCAAATGAATTATTGAGTCATAAAATTACATTGAAGGGTGGTTCGCGGTGGTTCTTCGGCCGGGCCCGGTAGTTATTTAAGTAAAGCAATAAACCGTGTTATGTCTCGCCCGGCGCCGGGGCCGGGGCCGGACGGTAATCAAATAAAACGAAGTACAACCAATGGATTTACGAGCGACCGGGAAAATCCTTATATGTAGTTAGGTACATACCATAAACACTTATTATGGGCTAATTAAATTAGTGAAGTTAGTACGTGGAGTACAGGCACCTAGTGGTTTCTGATTTTACTTATTTATTGTTCGCTTAGTGTTTCTACTTTTTCAAATAATTTAAAAATTAACAGTGATTAAACACATTAAATAATCTCCAAAATTTTATACTTCTTTATGTTGACTTAACGTAAATAACGTAACGTAATCTTAGACGTAAATCATATATTCATTAAGTAATATAATGCTAAACAAAAGAAAACTTACTAAACAAGTCAGAGGTAAATATATTTTAGCACGCACATACCTACAGTAGTACATTAATAATGCTCTACGAAAATGTAATTAACATACCATTGACCCCCTAACAATTTGATTGGTATTTAGGGGTTATTTCAATATCTGAATACCCCGTGGCCGTCATATTAGCAAATACTCATCGAGCTTCACATCAGCCGCTTTGACAACGTTTTCATTGGTTACCGGAACGTCTGAAAATATGTTATTAGTTAGAAGCCGAGAAGAGCTGATATGAGATTTCAGCTCTGCGGGACATTGTGAGTTGACTTTATCAAACTGGAATTAAAATGTCCTATATTAAATAATAATAAATCGAGCGACCGCGAAGATCTCCGTTTTAACACGGCGGTTTTGCTAACCAGATCCAGATGTTGGTTTTCGTCTACAGGTCGCATTTTTCAACGAATCTCGACGAAACTTGGAACGCAAGTTTTAATATATATTTATAGAAAAAATTACTTTTGTCTAAATAAAAATAATAATAAATAAATCTTTTGTCATCGGCGATTTTTGATAGGGTGGATATTTCCCTCAAAAAGAGGGGAAATATGCTGTCGCGCTATTTATCAGCTGATTTCGGTAATATGTGACAGGATTATTTAGTATCTAAGTCCTAACAAGATTTGCGAGTATGAACCAAATTAGTCAAGAGCGAGTCGTTATACAGGGTTATTTCTAATCAATTAGCATCCTTTTAGGGGCTTATCCTGTACATCAAGACTAACAACTTTTATTCAACGATTTTTATTAATTCTCAAAAAAAAGTTGTTGTTTCATAGAAAAATATTGTTTACTCTCGATAAAATGTATGGAACAGCAGATTTTTTTTTTGAGTTTTGACAAAAGTCGCAGAACAAAAGTGGTTAGTTTTGATGTATAGAATAAGCCCCTAAAAGGATGCTTATTGATTAGAAATAACCCTATATAGCCTTAGGTAAATTCAGTTGAAGAGACGTGTCGCGAGATCTACTGTTCGGAGAACTACTAGTAATTAACTGCGTAGACTCATCGCTGCTTAAATGCTCAGGGGCCACAAAAAAATTGTATTTTTTTACTGAATTCCGAATAAATATGGCAAGTCTTTTATAGAAGAAAAATACTTTCACAATTATACTTTTTTTTTTTTGGTAAATGGCCCTTTTGCCTTTAATCAGCGTCACATTTCGGATATCCTCGCTTCTCGTTTGTTCAAAACGAAACTTTGAATTCCGTCACTTTCACAGGTTTTCGCGCGACCAACTACTTTGATAGGCATTTTACATACAAGACATGTAAGCATCGACACTATGCAGAACATCACTCGCGTGATTTAATTAGATATAACCCTTTGTTCTATCGCATCATACGCTCAACGTAACTTTGTTAAAGAGGCTATGGCAACTTACCGACGTCAAGGAATTTGCTTGTATCGTATCCACTGTCACGTCTCGATGCTTCTATAGCAGCTCGTAAAGAATTTACTATTACATGAGACAAAGTTATAGGTGGCTCTCCTACAGCTGAAATAAAAAAATTAAAAAAAACTGCTTGAACAATTGCAATAACCAACTTTCACTACATAACCGTTGACACTTTGGCTTACTCTGTCAAATAATAATCGGCCAAGTACGAGTCGGACTCGTGCACGGAGGGTTCCGTACTGTATGGGAGCCCCTCTTATGTATTTGTTTTATTTTAATTTTACTATAAATAATTGAAGTGAATATAAAACTAAATATTCTGTGAAAATGTCCAGCATCTACCTATTACCATTATTAATGTAGAGCGAAAAACGTCTAAAAATTCAGGTTTGTTGTATGGGTTATGGTTGTATGGGTTATGTAGTAAGTTGGAGGCTGTCGAAGCAGTAAATTTGCATTTCGTGAACTCAGCAGCATCATGCAACGCTCCGGTCGCCGACGTTGCCGCAGCGACCCGCTCACTGTTAGCAACTAGCATACCTACTGACCGCTCACTCAGACTAAGGAAGTTCACACCCCGAGAGGTTTTCCGTATCCTCACACATGAAGTAGCAAAGAAGCAGTCGAAAGATGTATACGATATCTCTACTTCACTCTTGCAGTCTGTAGCCGCACCTTTAGCGTACATACTCTCCTCTCTTTACAATCGATGCATATTAGATGGGGTGTATCCTTCGGCGTTAAAGCGTGTAAAAGTATCCCCTCTGTATAAAGGGAAAGGGAATCAGGAAGAAATGAATAGCTACAGACCTGTATCAATAATTCCGGCGATTGCTAAAGTTTTTGAATGCGGTTTGAGCGCAAGACTGACTGAATTCTTGGCGGAGTGCTCTACTTTATCGGAAGGACAACATGCTTACCGTAAAGGTCACTCAACTGCATCCCTTACTCGAGAGCTACTCCGGAGAGTACTGGATGCGCGAGAAAATGGGCAGCAAGTTGCGGTGATGTTTTGTGATTTATCCAAAGCATTTGACGTCGCTGATCATGGAGTACTTATTGCCAAATTCAAGAACCACGGTGTCGATCATAGAGAGTTGCAGATGCTGTCGGAGTTCATGTCGGGACGTGACCAGGTAGTCGTTGGGGACGGGGGTACGGTCAAATCTCAGCCGCTGACGACCGTGATCGGAGTGGCGCAAGGATCGTCACTCTCTAATATAGCGTTCTCCCTCCTTCTCAACGACCTCCCCGAAAATGTGAAAAACGCGCATATACTAATGTACGCCGACGACGTGGCTGCGATAGTAACTGCCCCGACGGATCAATTGCTAGAGCGGAGATTAAACCAAGTAGCGAGTGACCTGGTTAACTGGTTCCGTATTAATGGATTAATATTAAATATAACTAAAACTCACTTCCTTCATTTTGATCTCTCGGGACGCAGTAGAAAGCCTCTTAGCGTGGAAGTCGCAGGAGATAGAATTGAACAAGTGAGAGATACAGTGTTCTTGGGCTTCCATCTCGACAGTGCGCTCACCTGGGAGAGCCACGTGGAAGGACTGTGCCTGAAGTTGGGTCGTGCGTGTTTTGCGCTGTGGCGGATAGCGGATATACTTCCGGGTAGCATGGTCCGGAATTGTTATTTCGCATCTGTGCACTCTCTCCTACAGTATGGCGTCGAGTTTTGGGGACAATCCGCAGAGTGGGAACGAGTGTTCAGACTGCAGAAAAGAGCTGTCAGAGCCATAGAGAGAGTGCCAGAGGACCAATCGGCGCAGCCGATATTTCGGGCTATGAGAATACTAACTCTCCCTTCAATGGTAATATTGGAGGCTGCCTTATATGCTAGAGATCACTTGAATGATTATGCGTGTCGGGGCGAGCATCGCTCGCAGCCCCCGCGACGCGCAGGCGTCTTGCGCGTGCCCTCCCATAGTCTCGTAAAGACGTCCAAACTAATACATATAATGGCAACAGACGTATATAACCACCTCCCGGAGTTTATAAAAGATGCGCCATCACGGCAGACATTTAAGAATAAAGCGAAAACTTGGCTTGTTGAGCAGGCATTTTATGAGGTACGAGACTTTTTGCCTAGGGTAGAGTGACTAAAATGAATTATGTAATGAATGTTTATTTATTTTTTATTGACATCGTATTAATTTTTTTACTCGTAATTTTGAAATGTACAGATTCTTTTTATTGAAATGTAATAGTGTTTTTTAAGCTTAATTACCTTGAAATCTATTGATTGATTATTTATTTATATGGATTAAGAGTGTTTGACCTGTAACTATTTGTTACCAATAAATGAGTATGAGTATGAGTATGGGAGCCCCCCTTAAATATTTATTTTAATTTGTTTTTATAGCGGCAACAGAAATACATCATCTGTGAAAATTTCAGCTGCGTAGCTATCATGGTTCATGAGATACAGCCCGGAGACAGACAGACAGATAGTAATAGAGTCCCGTTTTTCCTTTTGGGTACGGAACCCTAAAAAGTACCGGGAATCAATCAATAATACACGAGTCGACACCGCGAATTCTCTTTTGTCTTCTGCCGAATGAAAACGGGTGCCATGAAGTGGTACCTAATTATAGGTACTAGTTTGCAATTGCATGTCGAACTCGTAAACGCACGTTTCATCACCAGTCACAATGCATTTCATTAATATTGGGTCGGAATTGACTCGTTCTAGCATGTCCTCAGTAACTCTTATGCGATTGAGTTTTTGGTGGGGAATCAGAACTTTTGGAACTAGCCGAGCGACAACATGTTTCATAACCAAGTGATTATTTAAAATGGTACGGATTGACTCGTGAGACACAGGAAGTTCAGCGGCTATCTCTCTCAAACTTAAGTGAAAATTTTCTGTCACTATTTTCTTTACTTTTGTGATGTTAACTTCAGTAATAGACGCCGATTGATGGCCTATCAGAGCGAGGCAATTCTTCCATCACATCTTGACCGCTTCTGAACGTTTTCTACCACTCATATGCACGTTTTTTTGATAAAGTCAATTCACCGTAAGCCTTCTGCAACATTTTCAGAGACTCCGCGGACTCAAAATCTATTGGTGATGCAAAATTTAAGACAAAATCTTTGTTCGATGTTTTTGTATATTTTTAAATTTGCAACACACTCTAGATATGACCTTACTAAATTCAGCACTGTCTTTAATCTAAATAACAGATGCAACTCAAACTCCGCGCCGGAATGAAATACAGTTGTACCAATGTAACAACAATAATAAAACAAAAAAAAATTGGATCCATAAATAAATCGTCAATTCCCGATACTTTTTTGACAGAATGTATGTATGAAACCACTATGAAACAGTCTTTTTTCCACTAACCTTTTGATCCAAGTATTCCAACAGGATTGACGCTGTTGCGTCTAAAATAAGTACGAAAGTCGTGTGGTATATCCTTCGCTCCTATAATTTTGTAATTCCACGTACGGTCGGTATATATCTCTCCTGTTTTATTGTTATACTTTGTGTCTTCCATAAGCCACAAAGACAGACCTTGGACGAAAGCACCTTCCGCCTAGTAATAACAAAATAAAAAATATACATATATCCAACAAGAAATTCGGGCGCTATGTGATATGAACTGAAAAAAAATGCCTTGAATGAGTTATTAGATTCGGTACTACTATGAAAAAAAATATACGCATACTTGTATTAAAAAAATATATTTTTGCTAGGCGAAAAAATAGGAAAATCTCAATTCGTTAGTAAAAAAATTGTCTTTTCGTTGAACCAACTTTAATTTATTTATTCACTATAAATAAATGTACAAGACTACGTTTGTTTCCGGCTCGCATATTATTTTTTAGACCGTGAGCAGTTTTTGTTTTGGTTTTTTTTTGTCACAGATCTTTTTGTGCTGTTATATTATAATTATTTGATTACTTACTTGTCCAATATCTAAAGCAGGGTTAACACTGCGGCCGGCGTCTACGAATAAATCAGCACGTACAATCCATTTGGTGCCAGTCAAGACGTCTATTTCCACTTCTGTGGCTGCGATACCAAATATTGAATAGTTTACCAGTCGTGGGTCATTTTCGCTCGTCTGATAATTTGCTTGTAACAATATTCCACGCAAGTCTGCTTCGTGAACAATTTCCTCCCAAGTTGCTTGAGGCATCGCTGCTCTAACAGGTGCTAATCTAGCGTTAATCTGATCACAGCTTCGTATCACAGCATACATACAACATTCTGACGTTATACTTGATGCAGTACACATATTATTTGGAGTAGCGAAGTTGACAGCAGGCAGCACAGCTACTTTTTCTACCGAGATCCTAAATTCATTTGCGGCTGTTTGAATGATACGTGTGTTTATGCCTTGACCTAATTCAATACCACCAATGTTTACAACTACGCTACCGTCGCCGTGATAAACTGACACCAAGGCACCGTAATTCCCAATGTAAGCTGTAGGGAATGCCATATTTGAAAGTTTCATTCCACGTTTCTTCCAACGATGACAAGCGTTAAATTCTTGAATTTTCTTTTGTCTTTCGTTGTAATTTACTTTTTCTATAAATATTGGCACAAGAACAGGTAAATCATTATCTTCGCGGCGGTAATTTGCCATGCGAACTTCTGTTGGGTCTATGTTAAGATCTTCTGCTATGTGATCCATTATGTGCTCGATACCAGATATACCTTCTAAACCTCCTACAAATACAATTTTCGTGATAATAATGATCAAATTTATTTCCCATAAAATGAAAGGATGATATGACATTTTCATACCTGGTGCTCGCATAAAAGCGTTAGTTGGCGAATCAGTCATTACTCCAAAAGAGTCGACCTTCCAACGGCTGCTATCATAACAATTCTCTAAAGAACTAGTTGAATACAAGTTTTCGTTCTCATTGATAGAAACGCCATCGTTTACATAAAATACTCCATCCATATACTGAATTTCTCCTCTATTGTCCACACCAATCTTAAATTTACAAACAGTTGTTAAAAATTAGCTTCAAAATTAAAAACAATAATACTATATATTCAACTTGAATTTTTGAGATCCTTGTAAACTCCAATAATTTCAACAAATTTCAACTTACGTTATCAAATGAAATAAAAAGTAACTTTTGACTAAATGTTATAAAAATATAATGATACCTCATAGTCAAGTCTAGTATTTGGTCTTTTCCCAGTCGCGCGCATTATGTCTCTCAGATGCATGGACATCCTACATGGTTTGTTCAGTAGTTTTGCCACTAGTGCTGACGCACAAATAGCAAAGTTGCATCTAGCAATTTTGCACCCGAATCCGCCTCCTGCTCGTCTTGTTTTTAGCCGTATCCTATAAAAATGTGTTTAATTAGATAATTTCGGTTGGTTATTTTTTTTTTTTACAATATTATTTTCTCATGTCGAATATACTTACGAATGCTCTGGCATCTTTAAAATCATTGCTATGGTAGCTTGTAATAAATCCAGCCATTGAGCTGATGAATAAATTTCTAATGCATCATCAACTGGAATTGTCAGATTTGAATGAAGTTCCATCATATTGTGGTATTGGCGAGGTGATACAAACTTTCCTTTAATAATTCTTTGGACATTTACCCCTCTATTTGTAGGAAGTAGACCTGGATACGGAATGAGTCTGTTTTCTTCTGGTGGTGCACGGATCGCATCTTCAATCGTTACTACAGCTGGCTTTTTGGATAAATTTTTATATGTGACTTTTACTAAGTAAGTCATTTGATCAGCAAGCACTTGAGTTTCTGCGACGACTATAGCGACAGGCTGGTTGTAATAGATGACTTTTTGACTGGCTAGTAATTCTTCATTTTCGTACAAAAGTCGGAAATTAGATTTCACAATGCTGTTCACTCCTGGTATGTCAGCTGATGTATAAACAGCAAAAACACCATCCACTTTCTAAAATAAAACTTTTCATTAATCATTCTACTGATAATTTCGCAATAAGATATGATGAGAAATGCATTGCACATTGGTGAGAGTAATGACAACCAATAATGTATGAAATAAAGTAAGTAACCCACTTATTTTTATGTATAAAATGTGAAAATCATATAAATAATCATATATAATCATATAAAACGTCTATAAAACAATATGTTAATTACCAAAACTTCACTAGCATCGATAGATTCTATATCTCCTTTAGCCACAGTAGATAAGACAAATGACGCAAAAACTTCGCCTGTTATTTTGGGCTCATCATCAGTATAAACGGCTTCTCCTGAGCACTGATTCATACCTTCACTTTTCAGTAAAGGTTGTGTTATTGGATACTCGGGCTGATTTGTGTCGAACTCCTGGTAACTACGACTTATCGGCGGACGGTCCTCTGCAGCTGTAGTACTGCCAGATTCATAACGAGGATTCAAAATATCGCGCGGGCACAATTTTATAACACACTGAAATATATTACGGTATTGTAAGTCTTAATCTGCGTTTAACAGCGTCATAAATATTAATTACTTTCAAATTACATAGATGAAAATTTACAGGCATCATACCTTGTAAAAGAGACTTAGCGCGAGTTTTTCTCTAAAACGCGGGGAAGGCTCAGGTGGATTATCATTGGCGTGAATTTCCGCATTTAAACAAACCAATGCTTTTTGTAATGTTTCATTGCAAAATATATTTTTGCCTATCAAAAACTTTTCGGTTTTATAAGCGTGAGTGAATGTAGGGTTGATCCCTCCGTAGACTATTACAGATTCCTGTATCTCATTATGCATGTTGAATTTAAATACAAATGCTGAATTCACTTCGGCGTGTGCATTTTGGATCCTTGTTGTTATCTAAAACAAAATAATAAAACAAATAGACGATAACTACCAATTTGTTGAACATAAATATTTATACGAGAAGTTTCAATTTTTATGGAATAAAATTTAGTTTAATAACATTTTAAAATAAATAATAAAATTAATATTTGGGGACATCTTACTCACGGCCTCTGACCCCAAACTAAGCAAAGCTAAACTACTTATGCATATTTTTAAATACATACTTATAGATAGATAGTAACTAAATAACACCCAGACACAGTGCAAACATCTATGTTCATCACATAAATACTTGCCCTGGGTGGGGATCGAACACACGCTTCTTTGACCCAGTAGTTAGGGTCACTAACCACTGAGCCACCGAGGCAGTCAAACAATTTAACAATTACCTTGTAAGTAACAATTTCATAACTTCTTGAAAGCGGTGGAAGTTTTATTTTTGTTATAATCCTTCCTTTCATATCAGTGATTAAGAAATCAGTTAAGCTTATTTCGGTTTCCTCCATGTCTTGATTAACTAAAATCATATCGTTACACCATTTCTGTAATCTGTTTGTACTCATAATTTTTGTCAAGATATAAAGTAAGAATTAAATACCTAGATGAATAAACAAAAAATGTGGAAAAATATTATGCACTAAGTCATACAAATATGCGTTAGTCACTATAAGATAATTTACAAAATTACCAAAGGTTAACGTAGCTCCAACGCATTCAAACAATAAGAAAATATCCGACTGAAATTCTGGATACATGTTCTTTACCATCAAATTACCAGCCAGAGTTCCAATCTGGAAATGAAAAATAAAAGCGTTTTCAACGTAAAAATACGTAGCAAAAGAAATTACAGGTCAACATTGTGTGCGTAACAGAAGCAATGTGCTTGATACTTATTTCGCAATGGTGTATTAGATAATATAAAAATTTCATTAGTAAGTATGAGTAAATTAATATAAGTTTGGATTTTTTTTAACTGGACTGGACGGGATGGTATTTACAACGAAATCGTGAAAATAAAAGCAGCTATTCCGTATATACTCGTATGTATAAATAAACTATTGAAACAACTTATGAATCAGCAGATTTTTCCGATTTCTGTGCTGGACTAATTGTAATATTAGATCATATTTGCTATTTGCAGACCAACGCCGCGCCACACAAGTTGGCGGATGTAAAGTTAGCTACAAGCTGCGCAATATCCAATCCCAACTGAAGCTCGCATAAAGCCGCACGTTGATTGGCTATTGCGCAGCTTGATTTTTTCACATCCACCAACTTGTATGGCGCGGCCTATATGCATTGTATGATTTAATCATTATGATATCCATATATACTGAAGTAACTTACTAAATCTAATAAATAATTATCTCTACTCACATTTCGCACCGGTATGTGCGCAACTCTTTGCATATGATTGTAAAATATTTCCAGATACCAAAAATCACTGTTAGTTTTTGCTAATTGAAGAAATATATTCATAGCATCCGTCAGTGTAACGTTTCCACCCAAAACTAAATTCACGTCTAGGTAATGAGTGCTCAGTTCAGATACATTACTAATATCAATCAATAATTTTGGGTAAAATATTATTGGCTCCACACCTGCAATTTTATAATAATTATTACTAAAAAATTTATTTGTAAGCCGCGACAAAAATAACAACCAGTTAGGAAAACAAATGACCAAAAATCGTTTCAAAAATCAAGGCAAAAAACAGATTCAGTAGCAGCATTTTAGAATACACGAATATGTTTAACCAGTTTTAATAAATTAGCCGCTTAATTGGCTCGCAGAAGGCTATCTTGGTATAACCTCGTTTGCCAAATTTCGATTGTGACTATATGTCTCTATCGTTAAAAACACTTTAAAAATTACTACTGCTTACCTTTTCCCGTATTTCCTGCAACTAGCATATACGAATCATCGCCGTGTTCTTCAAGAGCATTAAATATTGATCTAATATTTTTAACAGCGTACCACACTTTTCCATCGTAGAGTTTTATCTTTTTTGGCAAAACAGGTTTATCATTCATATTTATCACGCACCAATCCTCACTGTTTTTGTCACAAGTTCCACCGCATTTCTTCCCGCTCTTCGGACATACATAATCGCTGATGTCTTCGATGTCTTTTATTTTGCGTAGAATGTTGTTACTGGGGTTCTTAGTGAGAGATTTAAAGGCTTCTAGAATTGGGCGGTAGCCGGTGCATCGACAGAGGTTACTGCCAAGGGAACTCTCAACTTCTGCTTCAGTTAGATGATGCCCGCTGCTTTGGACGAGACTACAATCATTGTAATCATTGTTAATATTAGTAATCAGCTGAAACATTATTTGCAATATATTTTACCACATTCTTTAAAATTCATCTTAAGCACTTTTTTGTTATGGGATAAAATCAATGAAAATAATATTTTAGGAAAATTGTAAATATGTTTTTGTAGAAATGTCATGAAAAAATCCAGATTAGCTGAAGGTTTAAAAGTCATTTTATATAAATACATATGCCATACCTCATTCAAGCATCACTTCATTACCTGTACATGCTCATGACAAATCCAGGACTGCAGTATCCACACTGAGAGCCAAAGTAATGGTTCAACCGTTTCTGTATGATGTTGTATCCCATTTTCCTGTTCCCGATTCCCTCGATAGTAGTGACGTCCCAACCGTCACAGGACAAAATAGAAACGAGACACTGAAACGAAGGTGCAGCAAGTGAGCTTGAGAGTTTCTAGTTGCAAAAAGACAGCCTAAATGTTTGAGATGAGAACTTCGAACAAATATCTAGATACTTGCTCGATGGACAAGAATCATAGCGGAAGTCATGATATATTTATAGTTGTCATAAAAGTATCAAAACTAAATTAGGTAGATAATGATAATAAAAAATATGTTTTATCAATCAAGGTACTCACAGAATTAACAGAAAAGCTGGTGAGTTCTTGAGAGCTCGAGTTGACAGCGCGAACGTTGACGACACACGCACCGCACCCGCCTTCCAGGCACATGTACTTTGTGCCTCGCAGACCCGCATGTCGTCGTATGTATTCATTCAGGGTGGTGTCTACTGACAGCTCACAACCAGCTGTGACAGACAAGGTTTGAAAATAAGACAAATCGCTTCGAGGAAAGTGGTATTTCTTGGTAGTGGTTGTTCTTTGGTAGTGCTCTACTCGTATTATTCTAAACCGGGAGACACTGCCGTTCTTCGTAACTAAGGCTAATAAACGGAATCGTTATGCCAACTAAGTATATCAATAAATAACTAAAACCCAACAGCCAAATGTTCTCAACATAGATGAATGAAGGTCTCGCATTACATTTAAGGTTTTAAACATTTTTTTATCAATGTACTGTTGTGACGCGCTATGCTATAGGAGACTGAAAGAAAGGTTGTATAACTGTGTAGCTGAAATAGCTTACCACTGTACTTCTTTCCATTAATCTTAAAATTTATTCTATCCATGATTACGATTTTCTTGATTATGTACACCAAAATCCAGTTTCAACACATTTCAGAACTACTGTATTTATGTAACACATTCATCTAAGAAAACAACAATAATTATACGTTATTTCGATACCAATTCAATGAATTCGCGTGATTCAGTGAAGAGTTAAACATTGCACTATCGATTACGAAAAGTAATTGACTAGCTAAACCAAAGTGAACCAAAACTATGTCTAAATTAAACGCTACTGAAGGAGGGATATCGCAGGTAATTGGTTGGAACTAATTTTATCTATTACAATCGTATTGCTGCTTCCGTTGGTTTGTGCACTTCAATCAATTAATTCACAGCAATTTTGATTTCGTTATATCTTTGAGTAATTTGGGTATCTTATTTGAGCGTTATAAATATTAAACTTGCGCTTGACTGACGCGATTTGGGAGTAAAAATTTATCTTTAGACGGAATGACCTCGAAAAAAAATCGTCAATAATGTAAATGGATACAGAAACCGGGTAATGTTGGTAAAATAGAGTTACTTCCTAGAAAGAAAGCACAAAACAGATGCACTATTTTTTTAGTAATCACGGACGGGCGGTCGGACGGACAACAGAGTCTTAATAATAGCATAGACTAACCGTAGCTTAGTCTATGGTAACAAGATCCCGTTTTTGCCTTTTGGGCACGGAACCCTAAAAACCAAGTGAACATTTCTCGTCCTCACGTACTTCCTACATCTTTGTCTGAAGTCTAAATAAATGTGACATTTTATTACAAGCTTTTATATTTAGTTTCATCTGTCCCGATGTCTGTCATCAAATGAAATCATTATATTGCAAATTAAATTTGATCCACTTTCCGGTTACCTACCGATTGAGCTGAAATTTTGCATACATGTGTAAATCGCGTGACATTGCAATATTATGATGACAAAGTGGTGATCTGATGATGGAGCTGGAAGGTGGCCAAAGGAAGTTTCGCAATGAAACGAAACAACCTTTTTTATGAGTTTGGGCTCATTTGAATCGTCTTAGCGAGTAGTTTGTCTTTCAATGGTAACCAGGGTCTGATGATGGAGCTGGAAGGTAGTCACAGGAAATCTGTACCTAATGAAACGACGCAACCTTATCGAGTTTCGGCTCGTTTAATTCGTCTTGGCGGGTACTTGCCAAGTAAAAGCTTGTTTTAAAAAAAAGGTTTTTTCTTAATATAATTCATGTTTACTGTTTTAGTTCCCATATTTGTACTGTTTTCTGTCAATATGAAAAGTAGACTACAAATCATACACTCTGACTAATACGTTGCACGTTACAGCAATGTGCAATAATAGTATTGCAGTATAATCGCACCTCACCGGATTTGATTGTTCGATAAACTAGCCTAGTTCATAAATATCTTTAGCAAAAACTTGACATGGTAAAGGTAGGAGAAGCGTTGGTAAACTACTCGTTGGCTCGCATAATAATTAAACTTGAAACGGAATTTTATCATTTGCACAGCTCTTCAATTCCAAGGAAGATAATGCCACAGAATGATTCCATTTAAAGCGTGGATCATTCTTTTATTGTTTCCGAGTACATTGTGGACCGTTAATTAATTAAAATCCTAGCTCGACCTTTGTATTGTTTAAAAAATAAATCAATTAATTAAATGTATTTTCGGAGTAGAATGTATTTGTGGGGCTAATAGCGTTTTTCTGAATGGGGATATTTTTTGTTCTAGATTGTAGAAATGTAACGTGCATACAATGGATGTATTATCCTTAGAGGGCGTATTTATATTATAAATGAATACAAACATTGGCAATACACAGAAATAGATTCAATAAGTGATCAACAATATAATTAGATATAAATGATATTTTAACCACTGATCAAATACTCGTACCTATGTATTTGGGCGTACTTATTATGGGCGGTGTTTGAATAGACATGGCATTATTACATCAATATAAAACAGGAAAAAATACAAGTAGATCCATTATTACTATGACTTTAGGGTTCAAAATAAAAGCTCCGCCTAAAAGACGCTAGAAGTTTGTCCACCATTATTGTGAAATCAAATTTGACATTCGATCACTAGTTCAAGTGTCATTTGTGTCAAAATTACATAACAGTTTCTATGCGTTTTTGACGCCATGTTTCTAAGATCATGCATCACAACTTTTTTACTTTATGTCACTTCTAATGTTTTTCATTACTTATTCTGAAATCAAATATCACATTGGCGTCTTCGCAACATGGCGGACAAACTTCGAATTACTTCGAGGTTAAATTTTCCACGGAACACAGAACCTTTAAATAAGTTACCCACCTTACGTGGTGATATTTAGTTTTGCAAAGAAAATCTGTTTTATTGCCATTGAATTCAGCCTTCAACCTCGCAACTATTTCACAGTCAAAAATTTCTAGTTTTTAGAGAATATGATGCGGCGCAAAGATGCTTATGCAGATTACTTGTTATGATTTTGGTCTACGGTAACTACAAAATCCAATCCACCTTGTGGACAGGGTTGTAAAGTATGCAAACCGCTTCTAACCAGACCTATATAACATTATCATATAGGGACATCTTAGTTCCAGATCACTATTTTAGACGTAGGATGAACCTGTTACGTATTAAATAATGAGAAGTTATTGTTGCGACAAAAATTACATTAGTTGTATCTTTTTGGTTTATATTTGACTAGCTTTTACCCGCGGCTTCGCCCGCGTTATATTTTGATTTTGGCTAATGTTTATGTCGGCTGCGAAACCTAACCTAAGCGACAAACATCAGAATACCTTAGAAGTATGCTTTTGTTGGTTAAGTTACGGTTGGAGTGTATATATAACCCCCCTGTGTTTTCCCGCCTTGTCGTGGCGGGGAGGTCTAAGGCAGCTGAAAAGGCGGCGCTCGAAGTCTCCCTCTTCTTTGGGTCTTTCCCCCAAGGCAGCTTAGAGGCCGGCACTCGTTGTTCAGCCGCTTTTAACTAAAGCAGCTGAGAGGATGGCCGGTAGGTTGCCTGCCTTATGAAGAGTGTTGCTTCTGAGGCGGGCTGCAGTGCCGCTCTTGCGACGCTGCAGCCGAGGATTAGGGGCTGCGGTGGGATGGAACTGGTTGTGTGGGTGCCGCCACCTACCCTACCTTCCGCTAGGCCGTCAACCTGTTGGCAGACGCAGTGGGGCTGCAGGGGAAGAGAAGTGTCGGTATCGCGATGGCCGTTCTCACTGCCCTTTGCAGTTGAAAAGGCAGGCGCTGGGCTACTATGACTGACTCGTTGCACTGGGACCAGGGCGTTGGAATGCTGTCCGACGCTCAGTGCTGGTTAGTCCCGAGTGGTGGATGACGATGTGTTTTGTGCTCCGAAACACATTATTCAAGTTATCCGAAGTCATTATTGCGGGAGCGCAAGCTCCGTTATGGAGCCCGAGTCTGGGCTAGCGCTGTTGAGTGCCGCGAAGGAGTGCGAAAAATGTAGGAACGTCCTAAACTTGAAATGACAGGTTATTTCTGGCGCTTAGACGGCTGCTACCGCGGCCCGCTTAGTTTTTATCCTATCCTACGGGGACTCTTAAAGTTTTTGGGATAAAAAGTGGCCTATGTCACTTTTCGTCTTTCAAACTATATTCATGCAATAAGCCAAGGCAATCCGTTGCTGAGAAAAAGTTATTGTCTTATCCTACGGGAACCGCAATTTTTTCGGAATGAAAAGTATCCTATGTCACTTTCCGTCTTCCAAACTATGCCCACCCCAAAAATCAAGTCAATCCATTGCTCCATTGCTGAGAAACAGTTATTGTCCTATCCCATGGGAATCACGAATTTCCTCGGGATAAAAAAGTATCCTATTATCACCTTCTGTCTTTTAAACCATAGGTATCCATACCAAAAATCAAGTCAATCTTTTGCTCCGTTGCCGCGTCAAAGAGGAACAAACCAACAAACTTTTCGGAAGTAGGTATGATGATTCTGTACCATAAAGGTAGAATAAAGAAACATGTTAAACCTCTAATGATAGTAGATTTAAAAATATTTTTAATGTCAGACAAAATGACGGCCTGGTATTAAACGTCATAGTAACATGTGGCATGCAGAGGGAAAAAAACATTTTATCTAATTTTAATGTCAGTTGTCATTTTCAATCCATACTTTATTTCCTCTTCAAGGGGATATAATGGTGGAAAAACAATTTGTCTCCTTGCCATGCTACCTGTGATTTATAAAAGTCTGCAGACAATGTCACCTGTCATCTAATTACGTTTCGCTGTGACGTTTCATTAATCCATATTAGGGTCATAGAGGAATTAATCACTTAGCGTCTTTGTGATAGTGGTGATAGTTTTGCTTTCGAGAGTTTTTGTCCTGTCCTACAGGAACCATGCAATTTTTTGCTTAACGTCTAACGCTTAGTATCTAAAATTCGACGCGCTAGGTTTTGCTCTTGAGTCTCAGCAGTTCTTTGCGCTGCGTGATGCTCGGCATCTAAAAGTCGCCGCGCTTGACTTTCTCTTTAAGTCTCAGCATCTCTCTGAGCTGCGTGACGCTCAGCATCTAAAATTCGACGCGCTTGGTTTTTTGCTCTTGAGTCTCAGCATTTCTTTGCGCTGCGTGATGCTCAGCATCTAAAAGTCGCCGCGCTTGACTTTCAACTTCAGTCTCAGCAGCTCTCTGAGCTGCGTGACGCTCAGCATCTAAAATTCGACGCTCTTGGTTTTGCTCTTGAGTCTCAGCAGCTCTTTGAGATGCGTGGCGCTCGGCATCTAATGTCAAACGCGTTAAAGTGTGCTCTTCAGACTCTTGGCTTCTAGCAATTTTCTTTACGCGAGCTCCGCTAGAACTACGCGCTAGATTCGATTTGCGTTTTGTAGGCATACCGATTAGAATGAAAACTACGTAATTAAACTGAAAAAATACATGTAACCTTCTCTAAAGTTTACAGGAAAAGGTTGAATGACTTTGACATTTGCAACTTGAGCAGCCTTGAATGGGCATTGGGCATAGAGAATGTAATTTGAAAAGTCAAGATGCAAATTACCATTTGTCATGGTAGAATATCAGTTTTTTCTTCTAAGATTCTATCCAATGCGTTTTCATCCCCCCTTTTCAACCCTTTAAAACTATTTTTTCGAATCAAAAAGTAGCCTATGTCCTTTCTCAGGCTCTAGACTATCTGTGTACCAAATTTCATTCAAATCGGTTGAGTAGTTTTAGCGTGAAAGCGCGACAGACAGACAGACAGACAGAGTTACTTTCGCATTTATTCGCATTTATAATATTATAATATAATATAATAATATATATATTAGTAAATAGTAAATTAGTAAATTAGTAATTAGTAATTAGTAATTAGTAAATTAGTAATTAGTAATTAGTAAATTAGTAAATTAGTAATTAGTAAATTAGTAATTAGTATTAGTATATTAGTATATTAGTATATTAGTATTAGTATTAGTATATTAGTATATTAGTATATTAGTATTAGTATTAGTATATAGTATATAGTATAATAGTATATAGTATATAGTATAGTATTATAGTATATAGTATATAGTATAGTATATAGTATATAGTAAATATAGTATATAGTAAGGAAGTAAGGATAAACGGACAACATACAACTTATGTTAAATACTTATCCGAAGCTAATTTATCTCTGTCATAAACCGGGTCCACCTCATTGTATGCTCAGCGTATGATAATGAAGAAGTCATTTCAAAAACCACAATCCGAAAACTGTATTATCAAAAGCAGAGAAACGTTTGATACCTTATTAGAAATGCAAAGAAAATCAACAGACAAAGTTCGTAATTGCCTGGTTGTAAATTAACTGTTAATGTAAATAAATAATAAAGCTTTTGAAACACAAACAGCGTTATAAATGAATATTAAATTGTAAGGAACTTATGGAAAAATGATTTGCTTGGGTGAAGGAGGAAAAGTAATTCGCAGTCTAGTTAATTATTCAGACGGGCGGATTGTTTCTGGAAAGTGCTCTCTTGAAACCGATATAGCAGCCCTTTACGTACGCTTCGTGATACATTTAGATGTAGGTATACATGCGTGTTATCATCGCCATTATCAGCCGTAGAACGTCGACAGGCATCCCTTATAAATTTCCAATTCACGGTTAGAAGCGGCTTGCTTCCAGCGTGTTCCTCCGTTTTTGATTAGATTTTATCGGTCGTTGTCGTCGTCGTTGGACGTACGTTGAAATATTACATACCTGCAGCGGCACGTGGCCACGCAGAACGTATCACGTGCTAGAGTTGCCCGCCTTCAGTAATTTAAATTCACTTACTTACTCTTTACTTACTTAAGTTGCTATCTAGTTTTATTTTATTAGATATTCTATCTAGTCTATAATGATGTAAAATTATCATATTTCTTACATATAAGAAATTCGCTGTAAATAAAAAATGAAAAAATACATTTTGTATTTTTTAATGACTGGGGTTCCGTGGTAAATAGAAGAACCCCAAAAACCTAAATCGCACCAGCATAGGTACCTATAGCATACCGAACTCCAAGGCGCGTAGGTATGATTCGCGTTCCGACCGTTTGTATAAAGACTGAATGACCCGACTACCGGTATGTGGTATTCTTTCTGGAACTGTACGTCTCCGTCGGCCATCCGTTCTACAAACTATGTCCCCTGTCCACTGCCACCTCAACCTGCTTGTCCGCTGGGCTATATCGGTAACTCAGGATTGTACGCACATGTGTAGGTCTAGATTTCATAGCTGAATACTTTCTTTTAAAGAAGCTCTATACTTGAACTTAACTAGTACGTGGAGACCACGTACCGGCAAGCGCAGCGTAGGACGTCCACCCACAAGGTGGACGGACGACCTCATTAAGACCACGGGATCGCGCTGGATGCAAGCCGCTACCAACCGGTCTTATTGGAAATCTTTAGGGGAGGCCTATGTCCAGCAGTGGACGTCCAATGGCTGAAACAAACGAACAAGCGATACTTGAACAATGTTCGGTATTCTATACGATACAATTTCTTCAGAAGACCAAATACAATTTCAAGGTCCCAGCTGGCATAAACTCTTAGCGAGAAACAAAGCACGGCCATGAGCAGATGTTGACTACAATATTATGAAAAGCTACGCCTATCTTCACCCCACATCTCATGGGTTCACAACAACTGACTTGAAAATATTGAACCTAGGACCCAACTAAACTAGATAGACTAGACTTTGATGTCGAATATTATCTCGATTCTGACTCTGAGCTAGATTATGATAACATTAATACTCAACGCACCCAACACTTTTTATTTTAAATTCATGCAGTGATTTCAAAGTTTTACAAATCGTATTGGACCAAATAGGCACGTTTAATTTTAGCGGAAACTTTCCCCCATCTTCACAGAGACTATCGATTTTCTTTTAAAAATGTTCCATTTTCTCTCAAGTAGAACAAAGAGGAAGAGTCGAGTAAAGGTCGTTTGAGTGCCGAAATCACAAAGCACTTTTGACGAAACATCGAATGAGGAACGATGGCCACAAAGTAACCTCTTTGACTTTCCTGTAGTTTTTTTTCCTTCGTCTCACTTAGACAGTATCAATCGTTGAGCTATAATAAGCCAAGAGACGGTGATCAAGATCGTACGCCAAATAGGCTTTTACTGACCCAGTAGGCCCAATTTTAGAGGCGCCATCGTAAATTTAATAGCAACGTAAAAAGTATTCTCTATCGAATGCCTAAAGTGAAAAATAAACAGAAATAGTCTAATTAGCTATAATAGTTACGATAGCGCCTCTAAAATTGGGCTTAGTATATGTATATGTATTTTGCTATATAAAAAACATTGCCACCCTTATCACCTAGTGACTAAGCGAATCCTGTATCTTAGGCAACCTATGGACAGATTAAAGCATTTGTTGTAACGCTGAGATCTATAGGTATATATAGGTAAATACGCATAATCATTTAGCAATAACTCAGCTAAATGTATCGCGTTGATATATTACTATGATGATGAAAATTATGATATTGAAGCTAATAAAAATCTTTAGGATATGCTTGGGAGCTATAAACTATTATAAATGGTATAAATCATTTCACACTCACTCAATTTTCGATCAAAATAATACATGATTTATGCACAGGTCGTCTGTAACTTGTGATGCAAACCAGATTGTTTGCAAAAAGAGTGTTTACATTTCTTATGTTCTACCATCGGTGTACATTAATTTCACATGTTCTTTGCAAAATAAACCTTTTAATATTTATCAATAGACGTCAATATCTTTAGAAAATATGTATTTATTTAGATATAAACCAGTTTACACATATTGATTGCAGCAACTAAGTCTAAAAATAAGCATTGTAGTCGAGAGGACGAAATTAAAGATGTAGATTTATACGGTTTAGAAGATGAAAAGAAATCAAAAGAAGAAAAATTAATGTACTTACTCAATAATTTGTAAGTTCTAAACGGAAAAGAATTCATCATCACTGTCTTCATTGTGACAGCCATAGAATGTTTACTGCTGGACATAGGCCTCCCTTAAAGATATTTAAAAATAACGGTAAGAAGAGGCTTGCATCTAGTGCGATCTTGCGGTCTTAGTTCACTTTGCGCTTGCCGAGATGTAAAAACGTCGTCTCTACTCACTAACTTTTCGATCCCATCTGTACCTATCTGTACTATATGCTGTAGGTACCCTGCGTGCCATTGTTACTTGTGAAATATTTAGTAGTCATATCTGCGCCTTAAATGCCCTCTGCCAAACAGTAAAAATACTGCACAGGGCACAAGCAAGTGAAACGCACAAGTTCGATCCCGAACAGGAAAAGTCAATTCCAAGTAGAAACTTTTCCACCATTCCAGCAGCATTCACCCGACCCTTTGCATTGATTTTTTCCCCAAATCTACATTATTGCTTGAGTTGCGAATTTTCTTCAAATTAGAGCTTTTTTTTACGAGATGTACGATTCGAATTAAGGGTACTTTAAGAAAAAAATATTTGTACAAATAATTTTAATGAGAAACGAGGGTAGGTAGGTACTACATCACTGTTACAAATTGTTTATTCACAGTGCCACATACACACTTGGTCAATGAAATAAAAAATATTTTGCTGTCACGTTTCATTGCACTGAGACAAAAAAGATAGCGTCGTATTTATTGGCAAGTTTTGGCTAAATATGGTGCCAGCACATCAATTTAGAATGTAAGAGAAAAAAAAAATGCCAAGTCGATGTGCCAGCAGCTTCATTTTATTTTGTATATCTTTTAGTTGACAAAATATATACGGAGTGTATCTCTAGTCCACAAGAAATTATTTCTCCTGTTCTATGCTCTAGACGAAGGGCTTTCTATGATAGCATTGCACTCATCATTATGGTCAACTTTTACTGTGGGACAAACTCCCAATAAAATCGCGTAAGAAAAACTGTAGCTTTTTTTAAATCGTGCGCTATCATGCGCTATCGGTTTTTTGTCGATTTCAGGGTTGATCTCGCTGCTGTAAAACATATTATTATGAAAAGTGCAATGATAACTAAAATATCTATGTCTGTCGTCGTAACGACTCTGTGAAGATTAAGTAATCATGTCTGTTATTTCCCGCTCCGTTCATAATTATTTAAAAATCTACTATTAGACCATATCAGTCACAATTCAGATAGTTATGTAAGTTTCAAGTAGCGTATCGCTTGGAAAAAATGTTGCAAATAATTGCTAGTACCAGGACGTTTATACTAGGCAGTGTCCGATTCTAACGAAAGGTCGAAGGGTGAGTGTATGTCGATAATAATATTTTGATTGGCTTATTGAAACTTATATTAGATTACTTGCCTAATTGGAAAACTTTTCCTATTTGGATCCTCATCGGAGCCCAAGGTTACGACGGGGAAATATACGAATATTTTTATTTTGGCTAAAATGAACGCAAGACTAGATAGATATCTCAAATGTTCATTAATTCACCTAATGTAATATAAACCAGCCTTGAAATAGTTCACTATTGAACGTATTTGCCTACAAAGAGATTTAGCTATACCCACCACACTGACCCAGTGTGAATTGGTGTCGAACGAATCCATTTCGCATATTTTACTGTAGAAAACAAAATAAATCTACGGGAGTCTAATAATGAAGTCTCGAAGTCCGATGTTTCGGGATCGAATCCCAAGTATGTACGGTTTTATCCTATTGACGTTATGTGCGTATTACCGGCGTATTGTCTTAGCAACCATACACGGGTGTCACGCTGAAGATAAGAGCCAGCAGATTGGGTGCCATATTGGGGGGCACTGCAGCTGAGGCAAGTGGCGGTGTCGTATGGGAGGGACTGCAGCTGTGACGGTTAGAAGCTAAGGCGTGACTGCTGGTGGTTGGTATTGCAACTCGCAAGCAATGACCTTCTGTAACTTCTTCTGTTCTGTGACTTCGCCCAAGGGGGTGCGACGATACAACAATAATAGCTCCGCGAAATAAAAGTTTTAAAAATCAAAATCATGCTAATAAAGTGTGTAAATGTTGTAATCGACAAGTTGGTTCGATGATAATTGTGTCGTGAAGTTATAAAGCTATGTATCTAGATTAATGACTAAAATAGCTCAGACAAAATGTCAAATCTGACGATGGAAAGCTTGTAACATACCCAGTGAGTTAATCACCTCTGTGAAGAATCCGGATCACTACGTAGCGCACAAACAATCGTGAGTCTTATACAACACAGAAATACAAAACTGAATATACTTACCTACTATTTACAAATTACAACACTAAGAACATGCTAGAGACAGCTAATTGATGAGGAAAGTTCGTTGGTTGTTGAGTAATGGTACTCATACCAGACAACCATCTACCTACTATTCACAACATTTACACCCCCTACCTACTACATTTGAAATTATTTGCTACCTACCTACTATATTTGGAAAAAAATAGAACTGTTTGATGGAAATTACAAATACGCACCACTGACTCGCCCTATGAGCTGAAAATTTTGACTTTTTGACATAACTCACGCATGACATTTATTAATTTAAAGCATTAATTTAACAAAATTCAATTATATTTAAATAAATAACTAGATATAGTTGTCACTCACAGTTAAAAGGTGGCGCCACATCTTTCACCTGAGATTCTGCTAAGATTAAATAACTTTATTAGCCATTCCATGTCCGTAATATAAGATCTACTAACCTAATAAATAAAGTTTGATAAGTATAAGGCAAACCACTCACGGCCCAAACTATCCAGATAGAGGGCATTATAACAATAGCTACATCTTCTAATTAATTACGTGAACAGACTTATTGTGCTATTGTTTTGACGCCAGCAACGTATTCTATATTTTTATTCTGCTAATAATTATTCTTGGTGAATGGAAAATGTTGCCATGCGGTCTTTGTTCACACGCGTTATTTCTCGTTTTTTGTAATGCACATTTTTTATACCTTCAATCGAAATAAGCTAGTAAATGAATACTGTTTTGTAAAACTTATATTTTACAAAAATAAAAAGAAAAATATAAAACGTATTCAAAAGCGGCATCATACGATATAATAACCAACACGCACAGTCAGAACGATGCCAATGTGACCAATACTTTGTAAGTATGGAGGTTAAGTACCTTTTCCAGTACTTTGTCGAAATTTTTGATAATTATTGTCGACGTCAAAAAATTGGACATTAAAAACAGCATTGCAACTGGCCGAATACAATTTACAGGTAGATATTATTTATCTTGCGAATGAGGAAAAGAAGAAACGCTTAGGTATTTCGAGTTTTTTTCCTGTCTTTTGTAACGATGCGATAAAAATATAAATATGTATGATTATATTATACAAATGGACGTCCTACGGCTGAGACGACGAAGGTAATGAAAAAATAAAATTTTACGTGATCTTTTGTCAATTAAGATGTAAAGTATGGTTACAAAGGATCGATTCATGCTGAGGAAAGATGCGAAGCAACTCAAAAGAAGTACTTAAAGAGCTCAAGCAACAAAAAACACCTACCTATTATTGTTAGTAGTATTGTTTGTGGTAAAAAAAAGTTTTTTCATGCAACATCCTGAGACATTAGATAAATTCTGAAGACATATTTGCGGCGCGTCATGATTTGAGCCCAACTTTAAAAGGGACCAGCACTAGGCTTCACAACGAGTCATAATTTGACTTTTTAAAGCCTTCCATAGAATAGATAAAATTGTGGGGAATAGATAAAATTCCATATCCTTACATAGTATAAAATAAAGTCGCTATTTTCGTTTGTTTGTTTGTTTGTTTGTCTGTATGCTTAAATCTTTAAAACTACGCAACGGATTTTGATGCGGTTTTTTTAATGGATAGAATGATGGAAGGTTTATATGTATAAAAATTCCTGAAATTCCCACGGGAACGGGCACAACGCGGGTAAAACCGCGGGGCGCTGCTAGTAATGGATAAAATTGGGTATGGGTAAAAACTGACTGGGTAAAAAAATCATTATTATAATTAGTCCATGAGTTAGATTATCAAAAAATATTGGACCCGTATTTTTTCTTTTGTCAATAAAACAACAAATGGCAATGATAAACCTTTCATAGTGGGTACTGCGGCGTTCCTTTGGAAATGGGAGTTGTAACGTCACGTCTCTCACGAAAGTCAATACATTTCTATGACACTCGTGACGTCACGCGAAACTTTATCAGGCTATAGCCTGATAAAGTTTCGATATCATCATAATTTTTTGTTCCATTGACAAAAAAAAATACATGTGTAATATTTGTAATGGATAATAATAAACCGGGTGAAACATATCATTAGGACTATCGTGTGGGCGACTATCAAGTGTGTGACTATTTGTCGGGTTCGAGCTGGACATAAGAGCAGCATTTAATGAGCTGTTGTAATAATATTGTTACTTATATATTCTAGCCTTTTCGAGGAAAATTGTTTGACAGATTATCACTAACGTTTTCCCTATGTTTCACTTTGACCACCAACGATTAGCAAATGTTTGCATGACGTTTCATTTGGTAGAATTATTGTTTATTATAATGACAAAAAACGTTTGGAAAATTTATCATTTGTCAAATCTTTCACTGGGCCCAACAACTTTTAGACGAATAAAGTTTCGTCGAATATCGTCACATTAAAGATTAGGTGTGAAACAAAAAAATAGGTAAGGTTAGAACATGACAAACAACGCACGAGCCGAGCGAGCGAAGCGAGCTTGCTACGGCAGTGGCCAACAAAGTGCCAGAAGCAAATTGCTTATGTAGATTAGGTGTGAAACAAAAAGTAAAAATCATTTAATCAAAGTAAAAAGCAATAGGACGTGCCGCTGTTCATAGGCCTCCCTATAGATTTTCAATAACACCGATTGGAAGCAGCTTGCATCCAACATGACCCTGCAGTCACAATGAAACAAGTGGAACACTTAGTATCTTAAATATTTAGTGTCAATTCGCTGATTAAGGCATTCGTTTTCGCTCGCTTTTTGTCGCCCATTCAGTATTTCCGTATGGCTTTAATTCGAATCAATATTGGCTCGGTTAAAATTATAGATTAAATACTACCCTTTTTTAGGGTTCCGTACCCAAAGGGGAAAACGGGACCCTATTACAAAGACTTCGATGTCCGTCTGTCCGTCTATCCGTCTGTCTGTCTGTCTGTATGTCTGTCACCGGGCTATATCTCATGAACCATGATAGCTAGGCAGCTGAAATTTTCACAGATGATGTATTTCTGTTGCCGCTATAACAACAAATACTAAAAAGAAAATAAAATAAATATTTCAGGGGGGCTCCCATACAACAAACCTGAATTTTTAGACGTTTTTCGCTCTATATTAATAATGGTAACAGGTAGATGCTTGAAATTATCACAGAACATTTAGTTTTATATTCGATTCAATAATGAATAATAAAATTAAAATAAAATAAGTATTTAAGGGGGGCTTCCATACAGTACGGAACCCTCCGTGCGCGAGTCCGACTCGTACTTGGCCGATTATTAATAAACTATCTGACGGACTAATTATATTTTTAGGGTTAAAAAACGCATATTTCGACACTCGCAAGGGAATCAAAACCTACAGGGTACTTCCTGTTGACTTGGAACTATAAAATTTGGTGAGAAGCATTGTTTTATAGTACACATATAGGAATAAATCTGAAAACATACATTTACAATCAAATCACAAAAAATAGGACCTGCAAAAAAATATGGGTACTTTCAAAGTGAGTAAATCGTATCATGTGGGGTATTATAATGAAAGAGCTTTATTAGCACATGCTAAAACAGATTTTTAATCACTATCACAATATAATTTTTATCAGAAAAGTATTGGTTTAAACAAAGTCAACAGCGTAAACTTCTTCCATAAATCGATTTCCACGTTCCATTCAGTTTTTTCACTGAATTGTATAAACTGGTCCAACTATAAAACTATTGCTATTAGAGGCCGGAGCACAACGATACAGCAAATCCTACAAAGTCTGGGTGGTGTAAGCAACGCGAATGCCCTAAGTATGCAGATATTGCGGTTATTGTCGCTCCCGAGGCTCTCTGGTGGAATCTATGAAATCCACGATACTCAGACCACCAGCTGTAGGTCAGTACATAAACACTTACAAAATTGATATTTTCACAAAATAAAAGAAATTACTTATGACCTATGTTGTATTATTTGTTCGTTTCAGCCATAAGATATCCATCGTTTAGGCGTAGATTTCCATTAAAACCGGTTGGAAGCGGGTTGCATCCAGCGTGATTCTGCGGTCTTAATGAGATCACTTGAACACCTTGTGGGTGGACGTCTCACGTTGCGCTTGCTGGTTCATGGTTTCCATCTTTCAGCCCCATCGGTTGTCAGATAGAGCTATTTTTTAAAATACTGTAGTACGCATCGATTAAAAAAATACTATGGGCTATAATTTTTAATGTCCGATAGAAAATAGGGATGCTATTTCATGATATTATATTAGCTCCTAAACGAAAAGACCTATTCTGTTTCAACAGTTTGTTCTCAGGTTTTCGTTTTCACCTCAAACGTAGAAGGTTCACATTTGGGGCTCCTCTACCGACTGTGAATTTTATTCGCCCAAAAATCGACAGATCTTGATCACTGGCCGGCTTATTATACTGCTCCAGTAATACAGGCTGAATAATGAATGCCGCGACCCGCCATATTGCCCCATTTACTTTTTTAATTTACCGTTATGAGCGGAATTGTTACACGCTGCGAAACGATACGCGGCACATCCATCTCTCGCTATCATATTTGATGACTCTACTTTGCGATTAATTGATGCACGGTTTATACTTTATAGGTTTCCAATTTATTGCAAAGGTCGTTGTTTTGTAAAGTGCAGGAATGTTCCGGTGTAAATCCCTACATATTACGAGTATAAAGCAATGTGGCCTTTTTCGTGTGTGTGTTTGTCACTTCGATCTGCTGAACTACACAGCATATCGCAATGTGGATTTCGATATCTTATAGGAATATTATGTCTTCTTCAAGGTTTATAATAAAACAAATATTTGTAGCCAGGTGAAGCAAGAGTGGGCTGGTAGTAACGTATAATTATAAACAACTTTTACTATGGGAACAACCCAGAAATCCAAAATGAAGAAATCAGACCTCTTATGGTATACGGCTGACGTGCCCGACCCAAGTCCAGGATGTTAGAGCTACATCTGAGCTTTTTAGCGCCTAAAGTTCGTATAGACCAGGTGGCGTCAGAGTTTGTAAGCCCCCTGAAAGGCCTATGATATGGCTACCAGGTCAGTACAACCGGGGCCAATATACGAGTCATCCGAGCCCAGTTCATTAGACAAAAAATAACAACTTTCTGTAAACAGGGTCATAGGTATTAAACGCAAAACCTTTTAAGGGCGGGTCTAGTACATCTAGACAAACAACTTTTGTTTTAGGACTTTTGTAAAATCACGAAATAAAAATCATCTTTTTCATACAAAAATTTCGTCAACGCACGGCAACTGTATGGAAAAACGATTTTTTTGCGAATTTTCAAAATTCGTAGTACAATAGTTGTTTGATTAGATGTTCTAGACCTGCTCTAAAATAGTTTTGCGTTTAATACATACGACCCTGTATATCTGTCTTAATAACACCTTCAAAATTCGAATACAATATTTCCCAAAAAAATAAATCATAACATAATATATTAACCACATTTCCAAAGCAATCCATTCAGCCTTCACAGATCGTTCGACAGAAACGAAAAAGGAACCGCCGCCGGAAAAACAAATCGATATTTGGAATGCAGAGAAAAAGCCATGGAAGAGAAATACAGGTAGAAATGCGATGCGTGTAATTTATGCCGGAATCATGCTCGCCATAATTACACTAACTATAGGTAAGATCGGTTTAATACTGCACACAAACAAAACATTTAGTGGATAGTTGTTTTTATTTTTCTCAAAAACTGCGTAAAATTCGGTCATACATTTGATAACATAGCTTGTTAGGTACATAAATACGATTACCTATTGGAATTATTCTGCTTTAGCGCAGATTAGATGACGTTGGATTGATAGAATGAAGTAAGCGTTGCACTCAATGCAAGTCACTACGAACCACCGGTCTTATTGGAGATCTTTAGGGGAGGCTTATGTCCACCATTGGAGGTTCTATGGCTGATGATTGGCTAGATAATGATGATATATAATCTGTACTTGATCACAGATTGAATTAATTTTAGGTCGCGCAACAATGAATTGTAACAAGAACTGAACAAGATGAAGTTGGTCACGTCAATATCAGTGTATTAGACATTGTTAACCCTTCCGGTTTTGCTTATACAGCGTTATTTCTAATCAATTAGCATCCTTTTAGGGGCTTATTCTGCTCATCAAAACCAACAACTTTTATTCAACGTCTTGCATTAATTTAAAAAAAAAAAGTTAATGCTCCATAGAAAAATATCGTTCACCCTCGACAAAATGTATGGATCAGCTGTTTTATTTTTCTGAGTTTTCATAAAAGTCGTAGAGCAAAAGTTGATAGTTTTGATGTACAGAATAAGTCCCTAAAAGGATGCTAATTGATTAGAAATAACCCTGTAAATGGCACTCGAGCCTCGCCTACATCGTAATTCCACCTGTTTTTTCTCTTCTACCGAGAAAAGCGAGAGAATAGTGGATTAATGAAGACGGCCCACCTCGGCCGGAAGCCGTCCCTCTGTCGCACGTCGCTCCGGTGCGACGATATCCGGTGCAGCTCAATTTCCTGAACTGTGGAAATTTCCACAGAGCTTTTATTTGCTGGCGTGATTTGTTCGTCAGACGGGGGCTCCTTTATCTGTATCCTACGAGTACATTTAGATACATTGTTATGCTGTACTGTACTGTACTAGCCTTTTTAATAGTCCACTGCAGGACATAGGCTTACCCACGAAGGGTGATTGGGCCATATCCACCACGCTGGCCCAGTGCGGAATGATGGATTCACATACGCCATCGAATTTCTTCTACGGACGTTTGCAGGTTGCCTTACGATATTTTCCTTCACCGAGAAGCCACTGGTGTGAAATTCCGTACATAATTTCCAAAGAACTCATTGGACCGGTACCGGGGATTTGAACCCACGACCTCACGATTGTGAGGCGGGTGTCACTACCTCTAGACCACCATGGCTTCATTTGGCATTGTTATGCTAGAAGGTAAAGAATAACGAAACGTGACTTAGCACATCACACATGCATGCAGCTCAATTTCCGGAACCGTGGCAACTTTAACGAAATGCAGTGAAAGAAACGGTACCTGTATCCTAATTTGTTTGGAAAACGGTTATCCTTTGAAATGGTAACTGTTTCCTACATAACTACATAATTAAGCTAGAAAACAAAACAAAAAAGTAAACGGGATCTGGTGAAAAGGAACTCATGCGCAGCTCAATTTTCTGAACTCTGAAAACCGCAGTATATCTTTGCTCGTGTGATTGGTTCAGGCGGCGATCCTAGCCTGACACGGTAAGTACTAAACTACTCGTATCTTAGAACTTAAAAGATTGTAACCGGTTTCTCTGACTATTTCATTAAAGTTCTCAGATTATGTCAGTTTTCGTTGAGCAAACGTCTTCGTTAGATACGTGTTCAATAAATAAAGCTTAATTTATTCGATTTCAGAGCAAACAGAACCTAAATGGATAGAACGCCTACATATTTCACGTTCTAGCGCTACACGTTTTTAAAGCACTGCAGTGATGCGTAAGTAACTGATAACACTCAATGTGGAGATAGACTGTCTAGACTTCTCTGTAAACACAATCTAGTGTACTGTACACCTCTTTTTTCTTGAATAACATGTTAAAAACTTTGTAATGTAGAAAGCAACGGAAAATATTAATGTTTGAGAAAATTAACTAAAAATTAACTAAAGTATTAACAAGAATATTTGATGTTATTTTAAAAGAAATAAATTAATATAATGAAGGTAATGAATATAACCTATAGCCAATACTAACTAAAATAACCTATGCTTATTTTATAATTTTATAAATGTATGTATGCAATATTCAATGTAACTCTGTGGTATTTGTTTACTCAAAAAGTATAATGAAGGTAGGTCAATCAAAAACCGCAGCGATCCAATTTACCATTTGTTTTATGTTATGTCTTTTTGAATACAACTATACCGTACTACAAAGATGCTAGAAACTTTATCCCACCGCTATATTTTATCTAATGTGCCTCCTTAATCCGTGTCGAAGCAGTTTAAAACTTTTTAAATTACACTTTTGCCTTTCAATCAAACTCAAATCACTGTCATGTCAAATTATATAACATATTGACATTATTCAAGTTCTACTTGTTTTACAAGTGTTTAAAGGATTTTTTTTAAACATTTTCATATTTCCAATTGTACTCGTATTGTTCATAAATCGTGAAACACGCTTTGTATGTCGTTTGTTTGCCACCTTGTTTGGTAGTGAAGTGCAACTAGTGTTGTTTGCTAACAGATCGTGGATAAGCGATGCCGTGGGGCTGGGAGTGTAGAGCAAAGCTTATCAAACAAGTTCCAGCGAAGCCTACGGATCGCCGCGGCGGGCCCGCACAGAAACACACCCCCGCACCTAATGAATACGACCCGCCGCAAATATTCTGTTATTATTTTTGTTTTACCTACTCTATTTACGATGTTCGAGAAAACCATTGTCAAGTGGACTAGTAGTAGTAATAACATCCGCCCTACTATCGTGAGGTCGTGGGTTCGAATCCGGATCCCGTAGTAATGAGTATCTTTGTAACTTATGTACGGTATTTCACAACCACTTGGCTATTTGGTGAAAGAAAACATCGTGAGGCAAAGTGCATAAAAGAATTCGATGGCGTATATGAATCCCCCAACCAGCACTGGGTAAGCATGGTGGATATGGATATGGCCCAATCACCCTCCGTGGGTTGGCCTACGTCAGTTGGACTATCAAAAAAGGCTTAGAGTTTACTACGTGAGCTCGACGTTTGGTTGTGCGAATAACGCTTGTGTGACAAAACTGCACTGCGACTCACCATAGTTCGCCTGTACATTTAGGAGATACACTGAAACTCGACATCACTCTAGTGCGACACTGAAGATACAAATAAGATGTTTTAGGCGTAATGATGGAATTTACTAAAATATGTAAACTGCTAAACATATATCCGTTCTTTATGGCTAATGAAACCATCTCTAAAGTATGATCTACGAAACAATAAAAGAATCATCAAAACTGGTTCATAATTGGCGGAGAAATCGCGTGACATACGAGTACAAACAAAAACATACAATCGAATTAATTCATCTTTTTTTGAAGTGGGTTCAAAGAGACGGTAAGTAGTTAGTGGCATATACTATGTATACTATGTAATACTATGTCTATGTCGCACTGACGTTATGTCGAACTACATTCGCACAACCAAAGGTCGAGTTCACGTGGGCTGGAAATGCTGGAATAGGCTGTTCTTTTTAGACAACATTCTGTAGCCCAAACCATTTATGAGCTAAGGAGACAGCACGTCCCGTTTGTTTTAGTCCAACGCATATAGCTTTACAACAATCTTTGACTATTCAAAACATCCGAGGGTATCTCGTCCACATGGACAATTTGGCATCTTCCGGTTGTTATATACCTAATTGATTCGGTGGAATTTCAGAATCACTGTAACTATATTTTCAGTTATCATCATAATTATGTGTGTACTGGTATTACACGCTCGTGTCTTTTAAGATGTAAGTAAAAGAGAAAATAATATTAGCTGCCACTACATAAAAAATAATATGCATTATTCAAACTGTACCATTTTTCATCTTTTTTTTCTTGAAACAGGTGGGCCTGGTGTAAGCAAAATTAAGAGAGCTCCAGCCTACACGTTTGGCTTAAGGACGAAACTAATAACAGCAAAGCCATGCACTACTAAAAATGCTCGCATGTTTAACGTCCATTCCATGCTATCTAAGGGAGGTTAGAACTCTTTTTTATACTTTTCTAGACTTCCTGCTGCCTGTCCCCATGTATGCTTATATCTTTAAAACTACACAACGGATTTTGATGCGGTTATTTTTAATAGATAGAGTGATTCATGAGAAAGGTTTATATGTGTGATACACATGTGCGAAGCCGGGGCGGGTCGCTAGTTGTTTGTAGATTGTTTAAGGTTGATGCATGAAAACTAGTGTTACTGTTAATACAGTCATGCTGTACTGTACTCTATTGGCCTTTAATAATCAATTGCTGGACATAAGCTTCCCTACAAGGGTAATACGTATAAGTAGACATTGTAGTTAAAGAACATAAAGATTAATCAGATGTTTGATCTATGATTTTTCGGGACGTGATCTAGCTCTCAGCAGAGATCGGTTTGACGTAATTTTAGATTTGAGGATAAATATGGTAGGTAGTAACCAACTCGCACTACCTACCTACCAACTGTGCTATAGAGAAGGCAATGCTCGGTGTCTCTCTGCGAGATCGAATCAGAAATGAGGAGATCCGCAGACGAACCAAAAAGTTACCGACATAGCCCAGCGGTTTAGCAAATTGAAGTGGCACTGAACAGGATACATAGTTCTCAGAACGGATGGCCGACGGAGCCGTAAAGTTCTCGAATAAAGACCCCGGACCAGCAAGCGCAGCGTAGGACGTGCTCCGACCAGGTGAACTGACGATATAATAAAGATCGCAGGAACGCGCTGGATGCAGGCCGCTTCCAACCGGCCTTATTGGAAATCCATGAGGGAGGCCTATGTCTAGCAGAGGACGTCTTACGGCTGATGGATGAATGGATAAACTCGCAGCTAGTTTCTTGTCACTAGTTACAGTCATAGTAATTAGATAATTATTAGATACTCATCTATTAAAGTGTTATCACTATACTAGTTCAGTACCCATGCACCTAAGTACAGGCTATATGCTTATGGAAATTAAAGAAAGTGTCCATACTTTGCTTAGGGCCGACTCGTATAACGCATAGTGTGGTGACGCCTCACATTGAACCTGTGTTCGTGGGCACTAAGACTCCTGGGCCGGGGGTATACAAGCCGCCGATGGACAGCCGCTGCAAGAAAGAACCAGCCTATAGCATAAAGCAACCGGCCAAGCCACCCTATCAGCCCTTCGATATGTGGACTCCACCACCGAATATGTACTTCCCGCCGATTCCTGTCAAGTAAGCACAAATCACATCATCAAGTATGATGGTGACATAGAAACAACTTCATCCGACATCAACTACCTAAACTTATAATAATAAAGTTATGGTCGTTTGCCATCAAAATGTAAGACACTGCTATGTTTTAACAACAGGATCTATTTTGACTCTATCAGTTATCTGAGCGCATCTTTTTGCCACAGATTTTACACAAAAGCGTCATTTTTGGACTGACAATACCATGATCCACTAAATCATATTGTTCTGCCGATTATTTTAACAATATTATTTTATTAACTGTTACGACGGGATATTTTTTCTTGAAAGATCCACACCCTTTTCCCGGGATATTAATAGCCTGTTTTCTAGTTAACTTGTCTATATGCTCTCTGTTTTAGAAAGGAGCCAGCGTACACTCTAGGATACGGGGTAAGAATATTGAAGAAAGCAGAGACACCAGGCCCCGGCGAGCACGATCCAAATTTCAACTACGTGATTAGAACCAAGCCGGCCTACTCTTTCGGGGCTCCATTCAGAAATCTGACGCCGATGAAAATACCCGCGCCAAACTCTTACTGTGAGAAAAAGGTGAGCTATAATAATAATTTCATTTTTTTTTAATGATTTGATGACTTACCTAATGATTTGTGATTTTCATCTTTCTGATCTTTCAGTTTATGATGCCGAAGCGTCGCAACCCTGCTCCATCGTTTGGAATCCGCCACAGCCCATATATCGGTCAGCAGCAGCCCTACTTGAAATCTTCTAAACTAGACCTGGCGATAAAAAGCATCTAACAAAATATGAGTTACTAGTCAACATGTTTTTTTTATAGTGTACGTGGAACAGAAGAATTAGATGAGTTTCTTAATATTGATTTTGGTTAGGAGCTTTGACTTGACGTTATGTGTCGTTAATGGCAGTTTACTTGACGGATATTTATGGATATTAGATTTATTATGTAGCCATTGCTCGTGTTACTGACATCTCAAGTCGGTACTTGACTCTACGAATGAATATCCGTTCGATTTTTTTGTCAATTAACATTAAAATGTTGTAAAAAGTGGTTGTTTTCCTCTCAGATTGAAGTCAGAGAAATCTCATCTCGCATATTATATATTGACTTGCATATAAGATTTCAACTCTCCCACTTTAACTATTCGCGCAGATATTGTGGGTAGTTGAAAATTTTGATGCAAAACTTTAACGTTCCCAGAGTCTGCTCGACTGAAGTTCGTAAGAAACTAATTCAAAAAGTGGTTGAATAAAGGCGTCTAAGATAAACTGTAATTTAATGGTTTCTTAAAATGGAACATTAAAGTGCTATCGAAGTAATTTGGCCAAGTTTTGCAGTGACTCGGCCACTGTGCTGATTTGTATGCCACGTTTTACCGGACGCCGTGACGTAAGAGTATGCCGCGAGCTGCTGAGGCACTTTAAACTTTCTTGGCTTTTTTCGCACATTTCATATTGTGCGCGGTTCTCTGTTCAGCTAGTAGAAATGAACAAGTTTAGACGTTGTTTTTTAAGTATTTTTTCGGTTTAAATAATCGTGCTCAGAATTTGGATTTTTGTTGTAAATTGGAATATTTGTACCTACTTCTACAAACAAATACGAAGTTTTAGATGTAAACACAATAGGCAAATTAAATTTGGTTTAAAAAATATATCAAAATACCAAAAATACTGCGATGAAATTTTTCCATCACTACTCCAATAAAATTAATTATCTCTATGCACAATGACTACACTTTATTTATTTTTATTATAAAATAATCTTTCTTCTGTAGGTACTCTATCACAAAATCCCAGAGAAAACAAATTCTAGGGTGACTGTCCAGTGTACCTGGACTGGATATTTACTTATCCGTTGAATGAGAAGTATTGAGCATCTATTTATCTCACAGAAATCTAGAGAGTGCGCGAGTCACTTACATACCAAATGCTCATACAAGACAAAATATGCATGGCAGAATGTAGTATTGTGTAAATACATATGAATAAGTGATTTGTTGTGCTCTGTAAATAGTAATTAGTTGTGGTTTTAAGTAGGTAGAGAGTTTCACGTATAATTAGGGTATTATTAATATACCATCTACAACACAACTCATCTCACGAGATTTTTAGTAGAACCTATACCAAAAATCATGGTGTGCAGATTTCTCAAACAAAATTTCGTCCTTTCGACCTAACGACGAATCAACTCAGGTCAAATTAGTTCCCCGTTTGTTTGAGACGGCATGCCTCCTGTCGTGAGATCTGTGTAATCGCTTCCAATCACAAACAGTAATGGAGAGCCCAGTACAAACGGCGAAGTCAAACACACATCTCGACTGGGAATGGCCGGGGTAGCTCCAGGCTTGGCACTGTTAGTTTTCGATGATTAGGTTTACGTTGCCAAGTGATAGCGCTGCTTCTTATTTGACTAGTAAACTCAAACATGGTCTCAGTCATTTGGAACCCGCCACCTTTTTTAATTTGGACAACCGAGATAGCTCAATGCTAGTTTGTGAAAACCTTCGAAATTACGTAAGTTCGGGTGTATGTGCGTCTTTTTCTAACACCTTTTAAATTTCAAATTTAAAGTGGGACAAAGTGATGTATATCTCTTGCTATTTTAGTACGGTTTTGTCATTCTTCTGAGGTTTTTAGAATTCCGGAACCAAAGGGTAAAAACGGGAGCCTATTACTAAGACTCCGCTGTACGTCTGTCCCTCTATCTGTATGTCTGTTGCCAGGCTGTATCACATGTACCGTAATAGATAGAACTTTTTTTTTTTTTAAATTCACAGATGACGTATTTCTTTTCCCGCTATAATAACAAATACTAGAAACAGAAAAAAATAAATATTTCAGGGGGGATTTATTATGGGGGGCTCCCATAAATAAATTATTAAACTAAAAAAATATATATACAAAAAACGATTTTGTTTCTCAATATAATTACGTCAACTGGTAGATGCTTGAAATATTCTCAGAATATTCACTTCTACAATAAATAAGATGCGCGTCGGACTTTACTGTTTCGTACATACAATATAGCTAAGTACATTATCTATGACTGATTGCTCACTGAACGCGCTTGGGTGACCAGCCAATGTTGTTATGGATGTCGAAATATGTTCTCAGGACCTTGATTTTCAGCATTTACACGTTTCCAGGTCGTATCCCTCTTCATTTTTGTAGTAGTTAGTAGATAACATAAGACATAAAGAAACTCGCACTTCTATAAATGTTAGTTACGACACCGATTCTGAAACTCACTTACTGCCAGCAGTCAGCCCATCATGCTAGCATTAATGGTGTCGAAAATCCAAACCAATATCGATAAGACAAATTGAATAACATTTTTAGTTGGTAACAGCGTTACTGGTAACTAGGTACCATTAATTGCCAGTTAGCGAGCGGGAGCGTGAAGCGGTTCCCTTAAATGGCGTTAAATTAAAACGGTGGAGGCGCCTGGCGACCAGGTGCGGTTATAGGTAAAATATGTATACTCTATCCTGGACGTGTGAGAACTAGGGACGCAATCTCTTGCAGCCCGGGTAGCACGGCAAGGGGAGAAAACCATTTTATCCACTCTTAATGTCAGATGTCATTGTCAATCCATACTTTATTTCATATATAATGAAGAAAAGGATATAATGGAGAAAAGACTATTAGTCCCTTTGCCATGCTTCCCATGCAGGTAGCTTCAAATCCCGAGTAAATAGGTATCTTCTAGGTAAGCGTGTTATATCCTAGACCGCATATCTGCTTAACATCAGGCAGTGTGTAGTCAAACGCAAACCTAAATGAAAAAAAACTTAAGGAAAACCAAGCTTTGATTTGCTTTAAAAATATAACAGAAGCAGATAAACATAATGCATCTGCGACATCAAATCAGGAATGAGGGAGATCCATAGAAGAACCAAGTTACCGACATAACAAACACGACATTGGCAAGTTAAAATGGCAGTGGGCAGGGTACATAGCACAGAGGCCTGATGACCGATGGGGTCTAAAAGTTCTCAAGTAGAGACTACGTACCGACAAGCGCAGTATAGGACGTCTACGTTTATGGTCCATTGGAAGTCATTTGGCTGATAGATGGATGAAACGTGTAACATAATGCAGGATGACAGGACCTTAACCGGGAGTGTGCAGAATTCTTTGCATCTAATTATTTTTTTCTGGGTAGACAGGTAGGTGATCTTCCTGAAAAAATCTACTAGTAGACTCCGTGGTAGTATACAGAAATAAAATTTTACCCGTGGTACTAGTACTGGTGATATCCGTCATATTTTGTTCGATTTTGTTATTTTAGTTTTACGGTAGTAACACGGGTAATTTTTTATGGCCGTTCTAACAACTTTCAACTGCAGTAATAAGAACAGTAATTCATTTACGGTTTTTATTACTAGTAGTAAGATTAATAGTAACACTGGTAACAAATGGATCTTCGATCTTCCCATCGAGCTATATTACTACGTATAGAGAGGACGACGCACATCTCTACCATGTTCCGCCCAAATGCAGCCACATGGCTGCACATCAATTAGTTGCTTGCTAGCTCTTGAGTGCATCAGTCTAGTTTGTTTTAAAACGAAAAAAGTTCAAAATTATTGAATATGGTCTCGTGTGTGTTAAGATATTGCACGAATAATACAAAGAATACGGCGAAGTGCAAAGGAATAACTTTCCATCGGTGAGTAATTAGATAATCATTTTACAATTAAATGCAAACAAAATATTATCGGAAGGCGCGTGGACGCCATGTTGCGATACTTTTCATAGACTAAAAATGAAGATGTGACATTGTGTGTGTAACAAGTGTAGGTAAAATTAGGGTTTGTTCCCAGTGTTACTACCATTCTTACTACCAGTAGTAAGAACGGGAAACGAATTACTCTTCTTACTACTACGGTTGAAAGTTGTTAGAACAGTAAAATAAAATACTCCTGGTACTACCGTAAAATTATAATAACAAAAACAAACAAAACATGACAAATTTGTATTTAAACCGAATTTAAGTTGGTAGGTATTATACTTATAAAAAAAAACAAGAACTGTTACCAAAAACTAAACAGAAAAATTGCTGTAGTACCTAATCAAAACAAATTATAAGTATTATGTTCACAGATAGGAACTCTGTGATTATGTTTGAAAAATTTGCATAACATTAAAAAAACATGGAAAATCAACTAATTTCTTTGTATTCGTCGGTCCAGTATTGTTGTGTTACATATTTTATAATAAAATGAAAAAGGTTTGATGTACAAGGTTATTTCTAATCAATGATATAATATTAAGTTCGTCGTGGAAATCTTTGAGGGAGGCCTATATCCAGTAGTGGACTTCTACGGGCTGATGATGATGATGATGAATATAATATTTTCTACTGATCAATCATTCAACTAATATTATATTATGAAGAAGAAAAAACAAAGTACGAATTCAATTGAAGCGTGTGTAGGTAATATAAACTTTGTCACTTCTGTATTCAGTCAGCATCTTAGTCTATAGAAACGACAAGTTAATGCAGAACGTTGAACGAAACGCGTAAGCGCTTCGAAGAATCGCGGCGCTTTCGACCTTTTTGCCACGAGAAAACTATACCTTAAAAGTGTTCTAGCGCTGCGTGTTTATACTGGCTGATTAGACGACTAATTATTGTTACAGTGCTAAAGCGCACTTTAGATTATATTCTTAACAAAATTGAGCATGATATTTGGTCAGGGTAGCTTCTCTATACGTAGTAATATTTCCTCAAAGGATCTTCCTTGGATCTTCCTACGATTCACATTGACGTTTAAACGTTAACGAGGCGACGCGACGCGCGACGTCTAACGATCAAACTGAACTAGCTTCTTTACTGCAAACAAGAGTCTTATTGATTGAATATTTTAAAAAATCGGCCAAGTGCGAGTCGGACTCGCACACGAAGGGTTCCCTACCGTATGGAAGCCCCATTCCCCTTGCCGTTATCAATAGCGAGCAAAAAAAACTCCTTAAATCACGTTTCTTGTATGGGAGCCCCCTTAAACATTTTTTTACTCTATTTGTAGTATTAGTTGTTATAGCGGCAACAGAAATACATCATCTGTAAAAATTTCAGCTGCCTAGATATCACGGTTCATGAGATACAGCCCGGCGACAGACAGACAGACGGACAGACGGACCTACTGACAGACGGACATCGAAGTTTTAGTAATAGGGTCCCGTTTTTACCCTTTAGGTACGGAACCCTAAAAAACTGATAAAAATTAAACGTTTGCATACGGTGCGAAGATATTTTATTGAGCTTATTTATTTCAAACAATGCAAACTCACGATGGAGCATCAATTTTAAATTGGCCTACACAGTGGTTTTATTTGTATGTTTGGTATTGTTCGCGACAAAAAGTGTTTCGCGTACATTGTGGAGTAGAACAATACATTGGTTTAATGATAATTAAATTATGGAAATAAGCTATTCTTCGGGTCTTGGATCTTTATATCGTATGTATTATTAGGTTTCTTTTTAATAGAAATAAAAATGGTGCATGCCCTAGACATCATAAATGTGACTAAATGAAACATCCTAAAATATATAGCGAGCTCAAGTTTGTTTATTACTCACTTAGTTTTTTTTGCTCAGAATAAAGATTAATATAAAAACGAAAGAAGGGTGATTCCACAGGAAAAGCGGTTCAGTGTTTAAAACGGTGTAAATATCTCTATATTAGATCTGTAAATGAAGCAAGGATGCATAAATATATCTCCGTGCTGCAATTTTATGGCTGTTTTTTTCTCAAATTCTGGTTTGGCTCCAAAGTAAAAATTTCAATTGCAGCCGCGGTCATTTCAAGGGCGACCGCAAGCGTGACACTGTTTGTGAACTCATCTCACAGCGAGTGGTCGGGTCGTAGTGACGTTATAAAAAGTACAATTTTATTCGCTTTCCCTAATATTTTCTTGGATAGGCGTTCCTTTTTCATTTCTATGGTAATTAATCTCCTTCGACATTTAGCGGTGGGCGACAAAGGACGACCAGTAAAGGGGTCACTTGAGCTTTGTTAGCCGAAGGAACAAGGGAGATCCATCTCTTTGTTTAGTTTTGGAATATCATCCTCCCGGCGCTAACGAGGACGTTGGGATTCCAATAAAATCGGATTATTCTTCTAACAAAATTTAAAAGATGTGCAGTGATGAACTAGGATATGGATGGATTCAATGTTATGGTCGTCATTTCAGTCACAGACATCTCGGTACTGCTAAACAATGGCTTCTCCAGTAAGACAATTTAAAGCGGCTTGCACCAAACGTGTTTTTGCGGTCTTTATGAGGTCCTCAGTCTGGACAGACAACCTCATTAAGACCGCAAACATAACTGTGTTTCTCATTAATTTTGTAGAATTTTTCTACCGAAATTTCAGAGTAACGAAGATTTAACATTTTAGCTTAGTGATTAATGAGTGCCGTGCAGGGGTTTGAACTAGTATAATGCAAATGTTTAGTAGGCTGTCTCATTATGGCCAAGCATATAGGTATTTGTAATACATAATTTTAAACTTGTTTTTTATTTTATGAAATTGAGAAAAAGGAAAACGAGTACCTATCTACAATACAACACACATTCACACCTAATTATTCAGAAATGTTAGCATTCAAATCAATATACTTAGAATTGTAAACCTAAAGATTTGTAAATCTGTGACGCCGTGCATTATACATGAAGATGCAATTTCCATAGCCGACTGCAGGGAGTAAGTAGCAGCAGACTACAATGCCGGTTGGTTTTTAGGTTCGTACTTCTATGAAATACATTCAGTAACAAGCGACGCGTAGTCTGCCAAAATGCCTTTCTACGTGTGTTACGTACGACGTACGTTACGTGCAGTAGGTAAACTGAAACGGTAAAACCACATAATCTCCACTATGATTATCTTAATTATAAATGACCCAGAATACCAGGCCACCAGTACCAGTTAATATAAACAATTTGACAGTCCTAGAAGGCTGCGCTTCAATTCCATCGACCTGGTATTTTTTCTGTTTTATTTAATTAATTTACGTCAATGAAGTAGACTTACGTACGTTAATAAGTACAAGGTCTTTGACGTACGTAGACGTCAGCTGAGTTGTGCTAGAAACATTTTATTTGTTGAGGATTAATTCGAAAGAGCCTGGTGCTGCCACGAGTCATAATCACGTAATATGAAATCATCTCAGTCAGGTCAGGTTTATTTTTGGACAGAGATTTAGCAAACAAAGGACATGATGTGGGTCATGAAACCTCAATTTAAAATTTTATCGTGAGCGTCTGAGCGATGTTTTGTAAGATCAGACACACAAGGATTGCAACGTTAGTATATTTGTACATACGTTCCAATGACCCTTATCACAGAGACCCTTATAGTGTTGAAAGAGTAAGTAGGTATACATAGTCGTGAGTATATTTAATCATTTAATCATAAGATTTGATCATTAATGATCCAGAATTAGCTAGAATAGCATAACGTCACGGACCATATGTTTGCCAGTCTATCATAATCATCATCAGCCATTAATAATATGGGCATTGGCTTCCCGATATTCATATCATTAATCGCAGCTATTGCAGCTTGATATTATCGATCAACTGGAATTTATTCAGTAAAATATTTATTCCATATATAGTAAATAATATAAATTATCTATCTTTATATGTATAAAAATAACTCTATTTACAATTTTACATTAAATAATACTTAATAAAAAGAATCTATGAAAACTACTTAGGTAAGTCCCTACCGCATAGTATTTACGTCGTAAATCTACTTACCAGAAAATAAGTGTAGGTATATAGGTATATACCTAGACATGTATAACCTTGCGTAAGAATAATTAAACTTCTTAATGAATCGCTTTGTGTGAGTTTATAATCTTAAACTATATTAATAAAAGGCTTCAACGTGAGTGACTGACTGACAGATGATCTACAGCCCAAACCACTTAACCTATATACTTGAAACTTGTAACATAGATGTATAGTACAACGCGATGGCGTACTAAGAACGGATTTTTGAAAATTCGGCCTTTAAAGGGGTAAAACGGGCCCTTTTCGATTGTATGAACATTTTTATTCCCTGGCTCGATTGAGTTGAAACCTGACTTAAATATTTTTCAAACCAAATAAAAAATGCTAGTAGTTCAATATTTGTGATTTTCTCATCCTGGGGGGGCCGCTAAAATTCCAAAGTTAGTAAAACAAAACATCAATTACCTCCAACTGGCTGAAGCGATAGGGGTAGTATTTGGTATTCGAGAACCTTATAATATTTACCAATACTGAAGTCCTGGGTATCCCAAAACTTCTGACTTATTCCTTCGGAATAATCAAAATCATCAAAACAATTGTTTTGCACATGGGGTATCCCCATGTGCAAAACAATTGTTACTACTAACCCAAAAATGTGAGTGAGTCCCTGGGATACCAACTTTTGCAAAATCGAAAAGAAACAAATATCTCTCAATTACATTTTGTGTAATAAATAGCTCACCATTTTATATAAGACACGAACAAAGTGTCGACATACCGGGAAATATGAATGACTTGCTTAAAGCCCGCGCCTTACTATAAATATTTTCAAGAAGTGTACCTATAATCCGACCGCTTAACTCAGTCCTCGCCTGCGCGGGTAGATACATAGGCGACAAAGGAGGACTGAGACAGGTGCGGGTGGCGGGTTCCCGCCGCCCAGGCATGTGCCCGTACCGCGCAGGCGATGATTAGGTCAAGCGGTCGGATTGTACCTAAAACAACGCGGATCGAACCGCGGGCCATTGTCATTTTAAGTAAATACTAATGCGGGTCAAACTGCGGGCTATTATCATTTTTGAATAAGCACAAAGTAAACGCGAGCCAAACTGCGGGTTACATCTAATTATTTTAAGTGCAAAACAAGGCAGGACAATCAGCGAGCTTTTCTAACTTTAAGTAAGTACTAAGACAACGCAAGCCAAACCGCGAGCCATTATTATTTTATGTAAGTACTAAGACAATCGACAAGACGAGTCACACCGTGGGCGAATATTTTGAAGAAAGTACAAAACTACGCGGGCGAAACCGCGTGATAAAACATTTTAAGGAAGTACAAAGCAGCGCGAGTCAAACCGCGGGCTATAATTATTTTGAAGAAAGTACAAAACAACGCGGGTCAAACTGCGGAATATAAGCATTTGAAGAAAGTATAAAACAGCGCGGTCCAAAAATAATTTAACTGTCAGTCAATAGCAACTTCTCACTGGTGGACAGGGCAAACGATCTTGAGGATAGGCTCTTATCTAAAAACTAATAAAATCATTTTATCGTATCGTTATTGATCCCTTACTATAAATGTATAACCTTACTAATGTTATGAATCCGAAAGGGTGTTTGTTGGTTTGTTACTCTTTCACGCAGCAACAGAGCATTTGATTTTTGGCATAGATATAGTTCATAGGGTTTTATCCCGGAAAAATAAAAGGATCCTATGGGATGGCACTAAAATCCCAATATTTCGCTGGTAAAGTCGCGGGAAAAAGCTAGTAAGGATTAAATATTAAAAGAAGATAACAATACACAATTACACAATGCTATTAAAGTTTTTATTTGATCAGTTGTATTATATGTCGATGTTTATTTTGCTAGATGATATATAATTTATATTCTCATATTGGGTACCTACGAGTACAATATTGGACGTTATTAGAGGACGTAGAAGTATTGTACAACGATATTGTTTTTATACCTATTATCTTAAATATTTATGAATGGGTGATTTTTTGCGCTCTGTGAATAATAAAATTGTGTAATTGTTAGCTTTACGCATATACACTTAATTAAGTAAAATCTTAATAAGTTAATTTAAGCCGAGTTTCATGTGAAATTGGATTATCTCTAGATCGAAACGAGGGATCCGTCTCGCGGAATCGGTGGAACGAACAATTATTTTTATTTCAAAGCTGATGTTATCGATATGGTTTATAGTTATCGGTACATATTTCACTCATAACTGTGTTTAGGGGATTTCAAGTTAATTAATTTTGCAGCTGTCTTGTTTAGATATGAGTTGCACAATATTGAAATTTACATTTTAATTACGTTAATTTTCGCTAAAAATTTAATTATATATCAAAAGCAAAATAAAAAAATATTTAAGATAATAGGTATAAAAACAATATCGTTGTACAATACTTCTACGTCCTCTAATAACGTCCAATATTGTACTCGTAGGTACCCAATATGAGAATATAAATTATATATCATCTAGCAAAATAAACATCGACATATAATACAACTGATCAAATAAAAACTTTAATAGCATTGTGTAATTGTGTATTGTTATCTTCTTTTAATATTTAATCCTTACTAGCTTTTTCCCGCGACTTTACCAGCGAAATATTGGGATTTTAGTGCCATCCCATAGGATCCTTTTATTTTTCCGGGATAAAACCCTATGAACTATATCTATGCCAAAAATCAAATGCTCTGTTGCTGCGTGAAAGAGTAACAAACCAACAAACACCCTTTCGGATTCATAACATTAGTAAGGTTATACATTTATAGTAAGGGATCAATAACGATACGATAAAATGATTTTATTAGTTTTTAGATAAGAGCCTATCCTCAAGATCGTTTGCCCTGTCCACCAGTGAGAAGTTGCTATTGACTGACAGTTAAATTATTATTATTATTACTTGATACGCATCTCTCGGCGGTGGGTTTGTATTGTGATTATTTTTGTGTATGTTCATCGATAATTTTTCACTGAATTAATGAAACCAATTGTGCACTGAATCGAAAAATTCTTTTTAGTTCGAAAGGGTATACTCCCGAAGTATTCCCATTTAAATTTTACAGAAATCGGCTGAGCCATTTTTGAAAAAACCAACAATAATGTAAATTATTGCAATTCGAGCGATATATCCGAATTTTGTACACGATGAACATCGATAATTTCGCCAATTGTGAACCGAATAGATAAATTATTTTTTAGTTCGAAAGGGTATATACTCCCAAGACTCCCAAGAAAAATGTAAACAATTCCAGCAAAATGTTCGAATTTTGTACACGATTGAAGGCGGTTTTGCCATTTTTTGTGAAAAATAATTATTAGTTGCTAGCTATTATAAGAAATGATTTTATACTTTTCTAGTTGATGGTGATTGGATCGCCGCAGCTAGCAGCGTTTTCGGCGGGCGGAGTGTTGGTCTACCCTACAGTGTTGATGCAACAGTTCAAGAACGATCCCTCTATGCACCTGGATCTAGGAACCATTTCGTGGCTAGGTGAGTGATATTATGATTTTCTTTTCATGATTATTCTCAGCACTTCTGGCTAGATTGGATAAGTAGGCCTCTCTTACTGTATCATCTGCACGGGACAACGTGACCAGGGCCCGATGTGGTCAACTATTGACAGTATATATCGTCAAGTGCAAATCTCTCTCTTGTTACAAGCTTGGACGTTCACACACGACGTGTAGCACATTCCGGACAGAATAAAAACCGGAAAGATTCGTAACAAGCGAACTATTTCAGTAAAGAGAATGTCTTTGCAAGATACCTGGAAATGGGGTGCAGAAACGTAAAAACGTGAAGAGAAAATACTTCTTGACCCTAGCTGATCTGGGATGAGATCTAAAAATACGGTTACGTCAATTTCCACCTATTGCAACTTTTGAATTCGTCATTAGATTTGGGGACAAATACAATCATGTGTTTTTCTCATAAGAAATTATGAACTAGTTATTCTTCGAACAGAACACTTTAAGTCTATTTATCTAACTGAATCTTCCTAGGCCGATCGAATCGAATCGATAAACATTAAAGATAAACGGTATTGGCAATTTATGTTAACAATAGTTTGCTCATTATTTTATTCATTTACAATAATGCATTTCGTTCATCAATTCAATTATTATTTAAAAAATAATTAAAACACTTGTACAATACGTTTAGCATTGTACAAGTTTTTTTTTAACTCTCATTATACAATAAAATCTTAGGTAGGTATGGCATTATGTTAATTATTGTTGTTGATTTTATTGACCGAGGAAGCGAAGCCAGCTAAGCGTGTATGTCTACATTTTTTTCAACATCTAAATGAGTTAATCTATGGAGTATCGTTGAACAGGGTTTGAAATATATTAATTTTACATACTTACATTTGGGACATAGGTCGCAAAAGTTGAAATAATCGGCCAAGTGCGATTTGGACTCGCGCACGAAGGGCTCCGTGTCATATAGGAGCCAGGAGCCCCCCGTTACCTATGTTTTATTTTAAATTAATTATTTTTTTAAGAAGTGAATATACAACTATATATTCTGTGAATATTTCAAGCATCTACCCGTGCAAAATAATATTAATTTTGTACGAGAGCCCCCCTTAAATATAAATTTTATTTTAGTGTAATTATTTATTTAAATGAAAATACAACTATATATTATGTGAATATTTGAAGCGTCTACTTGTTACCGTTATTAATATAGAGCGAAAAACGGTTGAAAAATCAGGTTGTTTTATGGGAGCTTCCTAAAATATTATGTTTATTCTGTTTTTAGTATTTGTTGTTTATAGTGGCAACAGAAAAACATCAACTTTCTAGCTATCACAGTTCATGAGATACAGCCTGGTGACAGACAGACGGACGGACATAGCGGAGTCTTAGTAATAAGGTCCCGTTTTTACAATTTTCCGACCATCTGAGTTTATAAACATATTAAAAACTTTCTCACAAAATTATTCTGAACACTTGTCTCTGAAATTATAACTTATTGTGTTATAAAGGAAAATTTATATTTTTAAATTTGCACACAGCTCAGAAGCCATTAACTTATTGAAACATATTTTCTTAGGAACTTATGTTTTAATTAAATCGCATTAGGTGAAACTTGTAAAGATATTATGTGTATTGTGGAAATAAATGAAATGAAAAAATGTTTTTCTAGTCAAAAATCAAGTTGTCAACCATCTAATTAACTATCGTTACCATCTACGGAAACATTTCATATGCTTGTGTCGACACGCACTTGACAACTTATTTATTTATTTCAGGGTCGATTCATGGACTCGCCGGAATACCCAGCATCCTGATGCCAACTTTAATGCAGTGGAAAGGGAGGCGGTTAAGCTTTATCGCAACTTGTCTCGTGGTCTGCATAGGATGGTTTATAGCCTATTTATCCACCAGCATATCTACCGTACTGTTGAGCGAAGCGTTCCACGGACTAGGCACCAACAGCTTACTAGCAATCAGCCAACTGAGCATAAGCGAGATGGTTGCTCCCAAATATCGAAATGTATCTCTACAAATGTTTGGCATATTTCAAGCCATGGGCTCGGTCCTGACTGGCGTAATGGCCCGATATCTGCACTGGAAAACCGTAGGACTGGTGATGTGTCAGCCAATTGTAATCGCCATGTTTATCGGCTGCGCCTGGCCCGAGTCGCCAGCTTGGCTCGCCTCTAAAGGCGAATTCGATAAATGCGAACATGCATTTTCTTGGCTCAGAGGAATGGATGACGATTCTAGAAAAGAGCTACGTGAAATTATTGCCACTCAGGAGAAAAACATATTGAAGATGAAAAATTCAAGATCGCTTTCTCTTAGCAAAATTTGGGAAACAGCCACGAGTAGGGATTTTTATCTTCCTAGTTTCCATATGTTTGTTATTTTGTGTTTAATGTATTGGAGTGGAAACATGGTGATTATTATTTATTGTATCGACATTATATCAAGAACTACGACCCATGATATCGCTTCGTATGCAAGTATCATTATTAATGTGATATTGATCGTCGGTTTTGGAGTTGGCTGTATTTTTCTTAGATTGTATAAAAGCAAAACCGTATTGTTGACTAGTACCTTTTTTGCATCTATTTTTTTGTCGATCGCAGGCTTAATATCTTTCCTACAAGAAACTAGTGTGATTGCCAAGGATTCTTTATTGTTTTTGTATTCTCTGATGGCTTTTATGTTAGCTAGCAGTTTGGGACAAATTCCTATCGTGTTCGGAATATCAGCGGAATTAATGCCAGTTAATCACCGTGGTATCGGCGGCGCCTTGTTAGTCATATACACATGTGTACTACACTCTTCATCCTTAAAAGCAGCTCCATACTTATTTCTCTATTTAGGATTATGGGGTACATTTATAATTTATGTAACAAACGGCATACTTTGTGGACTGATTATTTGGAAGTATGTACCTGAAACTAAACACAGAACACTGGAAGAAATAGAACATTATTACAAAACTGGAAGATTTATCACGAAAGAAAATTCTGATGAACTCATTGGTCAGAGCAGCAAACTTTTGAAACAGAACGATTAAAAACTTAAAATATCGAAATGGCTTTAAACTATTAATTTATTAATATGAATAAAATTGCTTGATTGAGGCACGGAATGTCTTATGACTGATATGATGTCAATGCGAATTCCAGATAAAAAAAAGTAAACATAATAAAAAAAAAAAACCTATAAGATATTATTTAAATACTTACCACTAACTACTACTTACGTACTTAGCACGTACCACTACATTTGCGGCTTTTTTTTGCTGGCTTTTCGGTGAAGGAAAACGTCATGAGGCAACCTGAATACGTCCGTAGAAGAAATTCGATGGCGTGTGTGAATCTACCAACCCGCACTGGGCCAGCGTGGTGGATATGGCCCAATCACCCTTCGTGGGTAGGCCTACATCCTGCAGTGGACTATTAAAAAGGCTGGTACAGTACAGTACTACATTTGCGGTGCATAAATACAAGTTAGCTTATATTTACTGGGTGTTTCATCAAAGGCTATCTTAAAATGAAAAGTAGAATTTATAAAAATACGTTCCTGGTAATATGTAGTACGTTCAAGCCGTCCGGGCCAGCTATGAATTTGGCTGAATTACCGTACACTATTGAAGTTTATTTCGATTTCCGCTCGTTATTTTGACATTTTCGACGTGTGACCTTTTCATAAGGCAGGAAATTGAATATTGACGAGATACAGTGCCAAAATGAGTATAAACCTGGCATATTTTGATGGAAATATATCTATTTACTGTTTCATCGAATTTGTATTAGGACTTCACACTGTATCCCTAGTATGAGTTTATCAAGTATTTTTCACGCCTGATAAAGCATTTGAACTAGCTATATTTCTACGGGACTTTCCAAGTTTCTATGGGATTTGTACAGTAGCTTTTTTAGCATCTGTTTGTTGTCTGTTTGCTAGCATCGAGATCGCATCGCAGCGCAGTTTTACTTCCAGACAAAAATGTTGGTTTACTCAAGTGCATAAAAAACTTAACAAACTAGGGGCACTAGTCTTTAAATTATAATATGTAAGTATACTGTTGATACTGCATAATAGTACATGGAAATCGTACCATAAAAGGGGTCTTCACTTGCATCAAATTGGGCAGTTCTGATTTTTTTGTATGTTGTATATAATGAGGTGGTAATGACAAATATAATTTTTCCACCTCGAAAGCCTTCCGGAACATTGTAAAATTCATGAAAAGCCACTAAATTTTTAATCATTTTTCAGTTTTTGCCATTTTTTACCACCAAGGACCTGTTTTACGGTAGAAGTCACTATGAATTCTTTTAAAGTAGACTAAATTTGCAACAAAATGAGAATAGTTGGGTCTCGATAAGCTGAATAGTTTCAAAGATACAGCTGTTCAAATGTTTGCAAAATTTAAAAAAAAAAATTTTTTTTCGAGTTTTTACTCGTTCTCGTCAATGTGGTCAATTATTGATCTATTTCACGGCATAAATTCATATACGTTTTTGAAGAAGACAATTTGATAATTAGTCTCGTTTTGTTAAAGATATTAAGATCTGATAGTTCCCTAGCTACAGCTGTTCAAAGTTGCTGAGGTAAGTAAACAAAATGAAATACGACTTATGAAATAAGCATTATAATTTTAAAAAGAAATAATTACAGCATAAAAATTTAAAGACTGTGTTATAAATATCTTTGCATGTGGCGGTTGAAGTTGAGGTCGTCACAGGAGTTGTATTATTAGTTTTTCTTGTATATCTTTGATGGACCAGGCTGAACCTCTAAATCGACGGTACACCTGACGGTACACGAAATGCTACCGAAGCAAGCTCCCGCTTCGGTAGCATTTCGTCAACTACCAGCTCAGGCAGGTCGAAATCGTCATCTGATGGTGGGTCATCGATGGTAGGTTCATCAATGTCATCACACATCAGGTCTGGTTTGTTATCACAAGATTGGCCGCTGCAGTGGTTGCAAACAGCCGAGCATTTGAGTCCTGCTTTTCTGCAACCACAGCTGCTGGTACAACCTTTTTTGCAGTTGCAGGAAATCATGTTTAGCAGGGGTTGAGGAGCTGGTGGTTTCGTCATCAGTTGAGGAATGAGGCCTCTTGTGCTCCGCATCCAGCCCCAATCGAGTGGGTTCTTCTTATTTCCAAGCCATATCTGAACCTGAAACAAGACCAACAACAAAATTAAGAATTGTAACTGTTCAAAATTATGAATAATATCGTTGGTTTATTATTGTCAAAAAAAATTTTTTTTTCACCTGGTGGTATGTTCGCAGAGAGTGAAATCTTGCAGCATCGCTGGTTGGAGGCAACCTGGCGAGGTTCATGTTTGTCTTAGCCGCCGCCCTTGTAAACATTTGGAAGCGAAGGTCGTTGAGATTTTGGGATTCACTGTTGCCTCCATACAGTGAAACGAGAAAGCTCTCTCCTGCTTCGGTGACCTGCTCAGTGGCATTGGGGTTTAGAAAAACTACACCATTTTATTCGAGGCGCGGCTGTTTTTTCAGTGTTGATAAAAATTTCATTTTTCCTTAACCAAAAAGTGCTGATGTTGTATCACAACCACTGAAGGCGTGAAGGAACAGTGCCAATTCGCGTTGTGCTTGGTGCGTGAAGGAATTCGTCGAGTAAGTTACATCAGGGATTTTTCCTCTTCCACATTTTTCAAATATAATGTTGTTCTTTGGTCTATTTGTTGAAGGGGTGTGGTCTCCTCCATTTTGTGACAAACCACATAGCATGACCAATAAATCTATGTCATCGCCGGCGATCTTCACTTCGTTGTATGTAGAAGACATGGAAATGGCTGTGGTTACTATTAGCCGGTCAGCATCCTCCTCTGCTTGTAGTGTAAGAATATTGTTCCTCTCCAGTTGCACCTTCAGCATGTTGATGAATCTAATTTGTTCCTGTCATTCAATAGGAACTTATCCTGAGCAAATAATAAAAAGCACACCTTTAGTAGAAAAATATTTTTGACAGACACCCTAAACTCTAAATTGTATTATTTAAGAAATTTTGCAAACATTTGAACAGCTGTATCTTCGAACTTATTCAGCTTATCGAGACCCAACTATTCTCATTTTGTTGCAAATTTAGTCTACTTTAAAAGAATTCATAGTGACTTCTACCGTAAAACAGGTCCTTGGTGGTAAAAAATGGCAAAAACTGAAAAATGATTAAAAATTTAGTGGCTTTTCATGAATTTTACAATGTTCCGGAAGGCTTTCGAGGTGGAAAAATTATATTTGTCATTACCTCCTCATTATATACAACATATAAAAAAATCAGAACTGCCCCATTTGATGCAACTCAAAATGTACCAATTCCATGGATTATAATATTCTCTTTATTAATTTAATTCATTCAATTAAATTTCTCTTCTTTAAATTAAAGTATTGCCGTGTGCGGATATAAATACCAACTTTTATCGACAACTTGATTGTTAGTTGTTGTTGATTGTAGTTGATAATTGGTTATCAACCATATTGCGTAGAGGCAAGCGTATATATTATGATCAGCGTAATAAGTAGGTCGTAGCGAACTAAAAACTTCAGTAACTGTCAACGACACAAAGCGTGTTATAAGTTTAACGTGTGTATATCTATGTAAGTGTATATGTGGCATTGTAGGTATACAGGATTATTTCTAATCAATTAGCATCATTTTAAGGGCTTATTCTGTTCATCAAAACAAACAACATAATTGTTCAGCCACTTTTGTCAAAACTAAAAAATAAAACAGCTTTTTCATACCTTTTGTCGAGGTTGAACGATATTTTTCTATGGAAAAACAATTTTTTTTGTGAATTAATAAAAGTTGTAGAACAAAAGTTGTTAGTTTTGATGTACAAAAGGATGCTAATTGATTAGAAATAACTACTTAACCTGTATAGCCCTCAAAGATTACGACTTATGATGCGTATTTTCTATTTGAATGTACTCGTTATGGTTCGTATCTCTACTTCAATAAAATCTATTGTTAACGATTGTTTAAATTTTGATTCAGCTCACTAAACTCGTGAATAAATAAACTGCTATTATAAGCGTTGTTTTATCAGCGCTGGCGATAAAACCGATGTATTATTTAATTTCGCCGAGCATGAGCGCGTCGTAATCGCGGCATAATACTATTTGTCAGCGGTTCATAGGCTTATTCTATGCGGGCGGGATCTCAACAACCTATTTGCATTTCTCATTTTCACCCCTCTTCTTTACATTCTCCGGGGGACAATTTCCACTCGACACGCGCCCCACGAGTACCACAGTTTTAGGATTCCTTCCAAATGAGAACAATGTGTGAAAAACTTCGCTCTTTGTAATAGGGAACCGAAACGGAGAGTAGGTATTTTAGAACGGTTTTTATTTAAACAGATGTTAAGTTGAACATAACCTTAAGAAAATGTATGCAATAAGAGCTGTTGTTAATTGCAAGTATTTAAAAGAACAAGATTACATATCTCTACAAACCTAGGTTAGAATTTTAAGATAATTTGTTGCTGATGAAATTGTAAAAAAATATGAGATTCGTATCACCTACATGTTCGCGATGTATCATCATGTTAATTATATTCTATTTAAGAACAATCCATATTATAACAATAAGTGTTAAGTAAGTAGGAAAAATCCTTCCATTTGCGAACTATTCTAGCGTGCGCTTAAAAAGAACAATTTAGTTTCTAAGAATAAAAGGAGGCAATTCGTTTTGAAATAAAACTAGTCATTTTAAGCTAAAATTTTTAACTATTACATATTTAAGTTTACCAAATCTATGTAATTTAAGTTTGATTCTAACAGCTAAGAATATAGAAAATAGCTTTTTTTCCCTTTTTAACCCTGATTCAATTTAGAAAAATAAAAACACGTGGTCAATTAATTTTGTGTAAGTATGTCTTTGCGTAATTTTAAATCAATCGACCCAAGGAATTGCGTCCTCCCATACAAACTTTGCCACGCTATTTCACCCACTTAGGGCTTGAATTTCGCAAAATCCGTTCTTAGTGAACACTTATATTCTATAAAGAACCCGCATGTAAAATTTGAGACTCCTAGCACTTACTTGTAGTTTTTGAGATTTCGTAACAGTCATTAATCGATGTCATAGTTTCTCCAATTATATTACTAACCTATGTAAAGTAAATTAAAGGTAATATATATATTAATGGAAATTTAGATTTTTTTTACTATTTTATCCTGGTTTAAGTACGATTATATTTTCTTTTTCTTATTTTTTCCTTCGTTCTCTTCGTTCGTTGTTAATCAAAGTAAGAGTGTATTGTAAGTATAGACCTCAGAAGTTATTCTATGGTATGGACCTAATATTGTTTAAACTGTCACCTTGTTTATCTATATCTCTGTCCGATATACAATATCGAATAACGGCGAACGAAGAAAGCCAATAAAATGCCTATTTATTCAAAAGCCAGCAGGGCTTGCCAGTAATGAAATTCCTCGCAAAATATTAACGCTTTTTTTTTACTAAAGAGGTGACGTTTTATGAGGATGGAACGTGACCACGGATTTCGTTCAATATTTTTCCTGTATTGATAACACTCTAATTGCTTAGGAATCATCGAAATTTTAGCGGTAAGACGTTAAAGTATTGATCTATACTTTTCCCACTGTTTTTATATATCATTACCGTGATGAAAGCGTCTTGCATCCAACGCAATCTTGCCGAAACATGGTAGGTATCAGAGTTTTTGAGGTTTGTATCTTACCAAGAGAGCATTACTGATATATCTTTTTATAGCCTTCTTGATAGCATACTTCTTCAACAGCTCTAGCTTCTATATCACTTTGTTTGAACTATCTGTTCTTTAAAGAAACATCCATCTTCTGACTTTTATTTCGCATTTGACGCTTAACAAAATTACTTCCCACAAAATAATGCCCGCATGAGTGACGTATCTATTAAGTAAATTAAATTGTTTTTGTATTTAAAAACTGACATTAAATTAAATAATTGATTGACATATAGTCATTTCATAATTTTACGCGAAAGAAAACTATTTCGATAATTATAAAGAAAGACATGTCACTCAGATCGATAACGGCTGAGATATCACCTCCGAAACACCAAGCGTTTTATAAATCCCGCCGATTTATTCATCTGAATCCCTACAAATTACACGGGCTGTAACTGGCGCGAAACAATCACAGCCGATGATCCGGCTATGTTATGCAAATCTGGGCTTTGCTCTAACAGTAGATAGTATCGTGACGGCTCGAGCCTACAGCCGCTACATTGCTAGTTACCCGTTTTCTTGTTTTCGTCAATCGTTGTTGATAAGGTGCTCTGTCTTCGATATTTGCATTGCAAATTTTGCAACTGAAGAAGGGTGTAGATTTTAGATAAGATTCTAACAGTTGCTACGCTATCAAGCTCTCTATCGATAATAAGCAAAATCAGCATTATACGGCACTGCCCTTTTTAATGGTATAAAGACCTAAAAAGTGCGGGTTAGTTGATTGACATACACTATCGAATTTTAAACCCAGCCGATACCAATGAGCTCTCTGAAATTTTATACTATTATATTTATTATAATTTTACACATTACGGGCTTTTCGATAAAGGAAAACATCGTGATGCAACTTGGATACGTCAGTAAAAAGACGTTTCAATTGTGGTGCATTCGATCACATTGTGGCTTATTTTAAAGGTAATCTTAGTAAATCTCATTAGAAACATCCGTAAAGTTTAAACTGTTGCTTTGTTTGTTATCTACGCAGTTTTGAAACCCATACAATTACTAATTTACTCGTCGCCGTCGTAACGGTTTACTGTGAGTTACCTTATTACGCTTCGCTAACTATCAAGTTCCGTCGAATATAATGTTTCAGTACATAACCAGAAACACGTACTTAATATACATATAGGCACATATGTTTTTCTTGGTCTCAGATTTAACTCTTTGTATGTCTGTCGATCGACTTTACGGGCTAAACTTTATTCCATTGAGGTTTATTTATCATACATATATGTATTTATAGAATTACCGACCTTTATCTTGATTTTAGCAGTAGTAGTAAAAAAGTATTTTAAAACAACATACTTTCAAGTTTGTTGTCACCCCGGTAGCTATAGAAAGTAGACACGACACGTGAGTCAACAATGGGGCGCGTGGAGTGCCGTCGTAGGGTGCAATGAGTGCCGTCACTCCCTGCAGATCACAAGTGCGGAGTGCTACATGTAGGCACATGCCTGAGTACCATCTGTGTGTATATTTACGTCGCAAAATACCTGTTAGTTGCAGTAAATCATATGTACTATGTATATCTTGAGACTAGTATCAAGCTCTAGCTAGCTCCATAATACAGTCATGGTTTCCAGGATGGAAGAGTGTGAATATGCCATGCTAGGTTAGTCCAGTGCGGTTTTTTAATTTTTATTTAAATTACAATGATATTATCGTTAATATATTGTCTTAAAACCTAAATTAGGTTTGTCTAGACAATCTAGTTCTCTTATATTAACAGTATTAAATATTCTTTGATACAAGATAGAATACAGTATAATAAAAAAAAAAAAAAGACAAATTGCCCTTCGTGGGCAGGTTTATGTTCAGCATTGAAATAGGAAGGTCATCACAATACAGTAAAGTAATGAATGATGATGGCATGCACCAGAAATTCTACACATACTCCCAAGACCGACCATTTGAAGCTTGTTTGAAGCTGCGTTCGCCTGACCGAGTACGCCTGCGGACCGACGTGCGTCACGTCGACCCATCATTCGCAGAGGAGGGGATGCTGCCTGCACCCAGCGGTTGCAGGTGTGAAGACTCCGAATCCAACAAAACGCCAAGACGGCCGACAGAAGTTGCCAAAATGTCGGGGCGAGAACGCTGAAAGAAGCCACCCAACCTCGCGGCCGGGAAGGGTACTCGCGCCCTCCTTTAAAGTTGCCCTGCAGATCGTGGTTTACAGCGTCCAGCCCCAGAAAGAGGTTAGACCTTGAGGCTGGTACCTATCCTCAATACACGAGGACTAGATGAAACCAGACTAGACTAGATCTTTATCTGTAATTTATGCGTGCAAGTGACCAAGCGGCAATCGATGCGATGCACTTACCCATTGAGTTACCTGCATCGCTTTTTCATATATTCATGAGCTGCTCTATCAACGTCAGTAGCTCCGCATATTCAGCAAGCAATATTCAACTCTAACACTTTCTTCATAATTACCAATTTCTATGAACCTCATTGTTTCCAGCCACGGTGGCGAGTAACAAGTTTATGTAGTTTGTAGCTCCCTTGTGACTGTTATAAATATTGATGGCTTTGATATTATTGCAGGTATCACGTTGACTTCATTCTATGAGTGATAGGTCGCAATAATGACATTGAAAGTAAAAAAAACTCTATAATAAGCGGCTATTCTCAACCACAAAAATGCATGGAGAAATCTTCCAAGCTGCTGTAAAAACTAAAAACTGTCAAATAAGGTCTAAAAGTCTGATAACAACCACCGAATCGAGATATTTTTCATGTCTCTTTCTTACTCGTGCTAATTTCAATCGATGCATCTCTTTCAGATTTTCTCGATCGACCACATTATCTCTCTAGTAACTCATTAGGAAAGTGTCTCACTAAATAAGATGATAATGGCAACTAAACACTAAAAACCCAAAATTAAGTGTTGTACACAAAGTTATTTTCCTTTGCTTTCTAGATTTTATGTCTGATTTATACATTTTATCGATGTAGAGTCGATGAACTTTTTAAAGGAACGACAGGTTCTTCTCGCAATTTCAAATTTGTATCAAGATTGGGTTTCTAGGGGTATATCAGTAGTTTTTAATGGACTACCTATGGCATCATTCGTTTCTTACCTACATAGCGTACGAATATTCACCGGGCGCCTTAGTGTTGGCTAGCTATAATAAGTTCTTTTCAGCTCAGCACAACCGTTAAATCTACCCCTGTGAAACATTTATTTGAATGTTTGTGCTTAAATACGCCGTTTGCCGTAATTATCGACATCAGGCAGCCATCAGTGCAAAAACGTAAGGTGCGAACGCACTCAGTAAACACTCGTTTAGATTATAGAGCAAATATACATTAAGAAGAAGCGACGACAACATTTCGCACGTTATAAAAAATGAACAGTGTGTTCAAAAGGAGTTGTTAAATCAGATGATACAGTTGCAGCATAGTGCATCTGTGAATCACACAAAGTTTTATCTGTCAAGTTTCACGTATCAAAACTGATGCGCATATCATCTCTAAAAACAGAGTATCCTCCTATTTGAAGACGCAAGGTTCGAGTCCTGCATCCGCGACAAATTTTTGAAATGTTTATCACAAAAATAACTCTTTGAGATAGCTATGACTACGTGTACCTACTGCCTAACTCTAGCCCACTGTCCCTAGTCTACCTAGTAAGTAGTACCTATCTCCTAGGAAGTAGATATAAAATGTACAAAGTTACGTTTTGTGTCTCTACATGTAAAGCGTAGTCTCAAGTTATTTCTTATAACATTGGATTCTGATTTTCATTACATTTTAAGAAAATTCTTCAGGAAAGTTTATAGGTTTAGAGTTAATCATCTTAATTTGTTTCCGTGCAAAGGGTTGAAGAAGGGGTGAAGTTTATCGTATAAATCTACAAAATTTTACCGAAGTTATCATAAATCTCGGACATGATCCTTCTCAAATTGATTCGCTTTATTAATGCTTACACTGCTGTTTTGTTGCGCTTTTTAACCGTCATCCTTGAAAACAAATCCTATTAATAGCTGATTGTACTCGTATAAGTAATTCCAAATGGTCACGAATGAAACAGGCGTTATTCAAAATGTATAAAAATATAGTAAAAACGTCATTTTATTATACCTCAAGAAAGAAATATTGGACACAAATTACTGGTACGAAATTACTCAGTGTCTCGTTGCCAGAAGGTTTTGCATACCGCCTACCGCGGAGCGAATGGTGCATCTCTATTTATATCTATGTGTTAGACTAACGAACTAATGTAAACAGGGAAAAATCGTCTCCGATGCTTAGCCGGCTTTTGCGTAAACAGGTGTAAAATGGATCGTTATGCGGCCAAATTACCATAATGTTTGTTGTCGAAATATTCGCTCGCCAGAACGGAATATGTAATGAGGAGGTCGAGTCAGCCGCCAGATTTTACACGTTTATACGGCTTGATGTTCGTTAAAGGTAGCCCGTAATTTTATGCACTCATAAATTTAATTCGTACTGTTTACAGAGACAATCTTGCGGGAACCTAAAAATATAAATGCCACATATTTTAGGTTAAGCGCTATGCACACGGAGCCGGCTTTTCGAACGATAAACAACGTAGGATTGCATTGCAGTCGCTGTAAAATAGAGGTGATGCCAAATGCTCTCACTTGCTGATGAAAAATACTTGTATCGAAAATCTTCAATGTGAGATTTTTTTCATCGATGATTGAGTAAAAATATTTTTCGTAATTAAAAGTAAAATGTTACTTTTAATGTAGAAAGACTATCCACGGGCCCATTCCTTCTAACTCCATCTCAATATTAAAGTATCTGGATGCGTCGTGAAAATTTATCAGATTTAATATATTGGAACGAAGTGGGAAGACCCTAATCCACACGTGCAACGTGAGCGATGAGGAGTCAGGACGTCGGAATAACGTCACGTCGTGGCTGCCAGCCTGATACCAGCTTCGATAGCCACAGATACGCCATAGGGTTACACAGACCAATGACGCTCAGACTATTAGTAATATCAGTGTTAATTTTGCAAACCTAGATGAGCTTGAATGTAAGGTGTGTGAATCGATCATCATTGATAATAACGTTTCGTTGCATGATGCTGACACCAATAGGCAATCAATTTGTTCGTCTTTGAATACAATTCAATGGAAACTAGGGCCAAATTGGCTGGTATGAAGCTGGATATCCTGGACAAGGTTAGGCAATATTTCACACCGGGACAGTTGCTTATTTGGTTGCGAGTCTGTCCATATTCTAAAGGATTCATTTCGGAGAGTGTGCATCTGAGCTGCACGACCTTACTCTACCATCCCCTTTTTACTACAGGACAAGTAGGAAGACGCCACATTACCACCCTACACTATCGATTTTCCTTCGATACGTACAAAGCGGTTCGACTCAACATTTCTGATTCGTACCGCCATGCAGGGAATGGAACAGTCTTCATGTTTTCCTGTTTCCTAAGAGATATAATCTAAAGCTTTTTAAGGTCAGAGTGTATAGGTATCTTCTAGGTCTGCTTACTTCATCTTCGACCACATGGTCGCTTAACATCAGGTGAGTTGGTGGTCAAGCGAGGACTTATTCGGGTTAAAAAAAAAAACTCCTCCTCCTTGCAAACTACCACCAATATTTCATCTCTATATTGAAGACATTAATTTATTCTTACTTTTATCGGAAGCTACAGAGCTGCCGCTGTAGGCTGTAGAGCCGAGCGTTCTAGATCAAACGTATTGTAGCAACGTTTGTAACCACATACGGACTACAGGCCCTAGCCTTCTTTTAGCTGAGTATCACCACTACACGTAACCTTTCTCTATGGTGTGAAAACAAAGTGTAAAATGTTGCATCACGGAAGCTATAGAGAAGCCACTGTAGGGCTGTAGAGCCGCAAACTTTGAGTTTGACTTGCCATAACAACATTTTCATCAATGTACCCTATAGCCTATGGTCACTCCCAATCGATTTATTCCATCAGCCTTGTACCACTAGACTCTTTTTTACCAAATACTGCCATTACACGTAACCTTTCTCTAAAGCGCGATTCTGGCTTCAGTTCATAATGAAGACAAAGTGTGCAGTATTCTTGCAGCACGGTGGCGCGGTGGCGGCCTGTATTGTGCGGGCTGGCGCGGCTCCAGCGCTGACGGAATGCAGCAGCGCTTACATTTATTTATCATGTCGTCCTCCGCTAATATTCAGCGTAAATTATCATTAATTTACATATACATGCTTAGAGCGCCCTGTTGGCACTGCGTTAAATTCCACTTCAACGCTCGCGCTTCGTAGCGATCATTACCATATCGCGAATTTTATGAATAGCTAAACTATTTTGTAAGTAAATTAACGTTTCCTAAATAAAGTAACGGGGAGTTTATTTTGCTCGTTTTCAGTTTCAGTCTCTGCGGAATAATGAAGTTGTTTTTGTATGTACAATATGATTAAGTACGATAGCTGAATAAACTACAAAACCTTATCAAGTATGAATGAATTTAAGAGGAATGTATTAATAATCGGCCAAGTACGAGTTGGACTCGCGCACGAAGGGTTCCGTACAGTATGGAAGTCCTTAATATATTTTATTTCAATTTAATTATTTATTTTTGAAGAAAATATACAACATAAAATTCTGTGAATATTTCAAGCATCTTCCTGTTGTCGTTATTAATATCGAACAAAAGCATAACGTTTCACTTAAATATTTTTTTCTGTTTTTAGTATTTTTTGTTGTAGCGGCAAAAAAAAAACGTTTAAACGTTATAGTTGAAAAAGGAAGTGAATCAATTATCCATTTAGAAATTTTAATCGCTCTAAAAAGCGCTGATTCGCAACGATATATGAAGAAATATATAGGTATGGGCAGACACACTTACGCTCATACCACTCAAAGACATTAAATTTAACTTTTCAGCGGATCGGTAAAAAAACAAATGGCACTAAAATAGCACAATTTTACTGGCTTTATCAGATGTGTGATAGTAATCATTTATTGGCCTTATAACATTACATCACATTAGGCAAGTCATATTAGAATTTTTCTTAACGATAGTACCTACTTATATATCCAAAAAATTCAAAAATATAATATTATTATCGACGGTTGAAAGCACACTATACAAATGAAATTAGCTCAATATATGAGATACAAGAATCAAATTTAATTTAAAATAGCTACTGACTCAGTGTCTGACGTTTCACCATTAAACTTTAGAACTCACTTTATTGCTACTTATAATAATAAAACTAAATAGTACTTATAGTACTGGCTGCACTGTAGCACTCAGTCAGTTGTATCGCTTAAACAATTTCCATCAGCCATTTAAGCACAGTAAAAATCTGAATAAAACTGTAATAGAACAGATTCTGCAGTTTCGTATATTCAGATTCGCGTCAAGTGGATCCGGTATCTGGCCCCCAGCCAGCGTCATTCCGTTCCTTGGAGCGGGCCTAATTCTGTTATCAACTCGAAATTCGATAAAGTTTACCTACAGTCGAAGTTAAAGCAATGCGCGGAACGGTTCATCAAGGTAATAACTTTTTTATTTCCCGTCGATGGTCCCAACTTGAAATGGTGTGCGCGTGTTATGGTACTCGGGAAGTTTCGCAGTAAAATCTGCGGGACATAATTTACGATGTGGCGCTTTGTTTCAACTTACTTAATGAAACGACTTTGTTCGGCTATGCAGTTACTGGAATTGAACTTTTCATTGTAAATGTACCTATTGTTAGGGAAAAGAGCTTAGTTTGTTTTACACAGGGGTGATGCTAGTTTGAAAGGGGCTTATGATTTTTTTTATCTTTATTAGAACTTGAAGTTTTGAGTTAGGAATTAATAAACCCCCTTCAAGAAAGAGATTAATTACCGAATCTAGATCGGTTGGGCAGCGATCGGAAAATTGCATAAAGTCTTCTCGTGCGCCATACCCCAGTGCCTCAAGTCGAAAATTTTCGACTAGTGTTTGTTGCCAGTGATGACTTATGGCACAGAAACGTGGTCTTTCACTATGGGCCTTATTACTAAGCTCCAAGTAGCCCAACGAGCTATGGAGAGGGTTAGAAATCTCTACGAGATAGAATCAGAAATGAGGAGATCCGTAGAAAAACCAAAGTTATCGACATAGCCCAGCCGTTTGGGCAAGTTATAGTAGCAGTGGGCAGGGCACATAGTTCGACGACAGACGACCATTAGGATCGAAAAGTTCTCGAGTGAAGACCACGTACCGACAAGCGCAGCTTAGGACGTCCACCCTCAAGGCAGACGGGTGACTTCATGAAATATCGCGCGGATAAATAAAAAGAGGATCGCGCTGGATGCAAGCAGCCACCAACCTTGATCTTTAGGGGAGGCTTATGTACAGCAGTGGACTTTCCATGGCTGAAACGAACGAACGAAGTCCCTCCTTGTAATGAGATTATCACCACTAACACTAGTGGTGATAATATCATTACAAGATCTCCTCAATTCTGATTCGATTCGCCTGAAAAACCTTGTTAGAAACACATCTAACAGGGTTTTTCAGGCGACGAAAGACACACAGTACGCTGTAGTGACCCTCGAGTCCGTTCGCCGTTTCGGCCATAGGACGTTATAGGCCTCCTTCATAACTATCCAATAAAACCAGTTGGAATCGCTTAGCATTCTGCGCAATCCAGTCTTTTGCTCACCTTGTCGGTGGATGTCCTGAGCTGCGCTTGCCAATACGTAGTTTCCACACGAGAACCTTTCGACCCCACCGGTCATTAAGTATACCTTCGTGCTATGTATCCTGACAGCCATTTCAATTTGCCAATCCGCTGGGCCATGCCATGCCGGAATCATACGGATGTTATAGTAGGTCTATGGCCGGCCTATATCCAGCAGTGAACGTTCTATGACTAAAATTAAGATAACTAAGTTCGTTTAGGCCTCGTCTCTAACCCAGGCGTTCAAGCCAAAACAAGGCTTGAACACCATTTCGCTCAATTTATGTGTCGTCCGATCCACGCCAGCGATCAGTTGTAAATGCCACCAGCGCGCAGCGGTCATCCATCTGAAGACTGAAAATGGCGAACGTTGTTTAACTTCAGTGATCTTTGAAATAATGATAACGAAGAAATGGGCCGAATCACAAAACTTGGCAGATGTGAAATCGTATAGCTACAAGCTGCGCAAAACCTAATCCGCAGCTTTTATGATAGCTTCAGTCAGGATTGGTTTCTGCGCAAGTTGTAGCTAACTTCACAGCCGCCAAGAAGCTTGACTCAGTCTATGATGAAATAGCATCACGTGATGAACTCCGCTGTTCCCATGTGGATACAGTCGTTCTCAAGTGCTATAACTAAGTCAAAGTTGAGAATCGACCGTTCCCAGGCTCCGAAACAAATTGCTCCTCGTCGATCTATAAAGGAAAATGAAATCAACAAGTGCGAAACAACTCGTAATTACTTTTGTCGTAACAAGCTGCAAGCATCGAACATGGGAGAAACCGGAAGGACTCTCTAGATATCATGGTAAATGTGTTTATATACGTTTACACCACTGTCCATATCATTTACACGTTTCCATTCATGCAACGGTTGTCTGGAAGAAACCGCTTTTGGCGATAAGACCGCCCTTTGTGCTTTTCTTCTGACTTTGTTATATTTGTTCCCTATTGTGGTGTCAATAAAATGTCGTTGTATTTGAATCAAATACGCTGTATCCAAAATTGAAATCGACATCTTTAAAAAACAGAGAAGCGTGCTACAAATTACCTACTATATTTTAGAGCAGTTTTGTGGGTTCACTTATAAGTGCGAATGCCCTTCTAGTTCGTTCGTGGTCGAAGGCTGCAAGTTACTCGGAAATTAGTTGGTAACATTGGCTCCGGACATTTGCGTTAGACTCTTTTATCGTTTTATTTGGTTTCTTATGGAATTCCATTTTATATTGGAAAATAAATTTATGAGAACCCGTTTAACCGTGCAGCGTCTGCTTTTTATTTTTGTATCGTTAAATTAAAGGGATATTAATACTCAGTTTTACAATTAGTGGAGTATTCTTTAAATAAAACCAATAAACTGGTCAAAGGTAAAAGAAATAACAGGTATAGGTACTTAGCACATCCTAAAATAGAAGATGTCTTCCAAAAAATCTGCCAAACTACGAGTATAACGTTGAGTGGGAAGTACTCATAAAATTACTTTAGTTGCTCTACGAAGAACAAAGCTCTGGTTTTTTCGCGATGTTTTATCAGGCACACCTTGCGTGGTACATGATTAGGGCTCCAAACATATATTATCAGCTATTATTAGCTATCATCGCTGCTTACACGCCACTACGGGCCCTATGCAGCGACTGATTAAGAGTTCTGAGCGCCCTAGGCTAATTATGAGGATGCGCCCCCGTCCCAGGTGATAGATAGATAGATAAACTCTTTATTGATTCACACACACATAAAACAGAAAAATAGAGAAAATTAGATGCTACAATATGTGAAGCAACCGGCGGCATTATCACTGAAAGTGATTTCTTCCAGGCTTCCTTAGGATGGAGAGAGATGGTACAAAAGAAAAAACGACGGGGTGTGCTAATTTAGAGGACACTTTAAAAATAAAAAAAGAATTATACAATAGATATATACATACAAATATTTTAAATACTAATACATAAATAAATAATATAATAAAATAAACTAATAAATACTTTTAACTTCTAACATACACATATAACCAATGTACTTGGCCTTCAGGCGGCCTAAAAATTCTGACACTAGGGCTAGCCACCCGGCCTATACGAACTTACTTACTTTACCAATGTACTCGTATAAGTAAACAAATACAATAATAAGCAAACTACAGAATTAATAAAACACCCAAAAACTAAGAACTATTAGAAGATTGCGACAGATATAATTTTTTAACCTCCTCTTTAAAAACAATTACGGACGGTGTGTGGGTTACGGTCGGCCTAAAAAGTAATCGGTACAAAATAATAGTTTTAACTTTGTTTACTGGTTGAAAATCTTAACATTGTTCATACTACCTATAAAAGCAAAGCACCTCACGCATTATACGACCAAAATCATGACAAGTGACTGCAGGCCAAAGACTTTGTACTTATTAACGCTATAAGTACAAGGTCTTTGCTGCAGGCTACCAAGTAGAAACCGATATGGCAATAACCAATGGCACAACCGACTTCAATGGTTTACAGAATTCGAATATTTCGCACGGATCGATGTAGTAATTTTCACATTATTATTGATTTATCAAAAATAGCTCAGCCGATTTCGATGAGATTTAAACTGGACCGCCTGTGAAGTACGATCTCTCAAACAAAAAAAAAATATCGAAATCGGACTGCTCTGTAAAAAAAGTTTTAAGTGGTCATACATAAAAAAATCGTGTCGTTTTGTAAACCTCCTGCGTTTCGTCGGTTCAAAATCAAAGAGCTCAAAAGTTTTTCAGTTTACAGCTCATTTAATTTTAATGTTTTGTCTCGGTCTAGTTGAAAATGAATGTAGGTGCATGCAAAGATACGATTTCAGCGCGCTCCCCCGATCCTCGCGCCCTATAGGCTGCAGCCTAATTAGCCTAAGGATAAATCTGGCCCTGGCCTTATGAGCAAGCTCAAAGTAACCTAACGAGCTATGGAGCGGACTATAATCGGATCACTCTGTCCGATCGAATCAGAATTGAGGAGATTCGTAGAAGAACAAACGTAATGGCACTGTCCCGCGGCAACAGTTGTAACAAGTTGAAACGGCAGTGAGCAGGATACAGTACAGAGTTCACCAATTAATAGAGTTGAAAAGTTGTCAAGTGTTGACCACGTACTTGCAAGCGCAGCGTAGGACGTCCCACGTGCATTATTCAGACCGGAAGACGCTGGATATAAGCTGCTTCCAACCGGACTTTTTGGAGATATGTAAGGGAGGCGTATGTGGGCGTTCAATGGCGGATAAATGATGAAAATAACACGTCACTAAAGTGCAATATCCACTTGTATATTTGCAGGTCCATTTTCAAATAGATATACCTAACTAAAGAGCATCCAGTTTCCAATTTCCGTACCTACTAACAGAACAGTCATACACACCGTATATTGAAACCGCCGGCGACGACAGGTCTTGTTTGTCAGATAACATTCGTAAAGCGTGAGCAACTCTATTACTAACGGTGAATACCTGCAAACCGGGAGCGAAATGAAAAAACCGTGTACGTTGTGGTCAGTTTTCCCCACGGCTAGAGCCGAGAAAATACCTGCGTCACGGTAACTGCCGCCATAAATCGTGGCGACTTCCGAGGATTCGGGCTCGCTGCCTCTGATCGTAATGGCCTTTCAACCGACCAAAGCTATCTCATTCGCACAGTCGCAAGTTTGAGTACATAGGCACCTTTCAGTCGGTTATTTGAAGTTTGAATAGGTACTTGGGCATTAAATTTCTTGAAACAGTTAACCACATCAAGCATTTAAACATTTAACATCAATCTTAATACGTACCTATAATATATTAAAGAGAATTTGAATTTAATATTAATTTAATTAACAAAATAGCTCTAAAAACATAAATAATGTAACGTTACTTCCAAAAAGGAAGAATTTCTATGTTCGTCTGTACTTATGTATTTATTTTTGTTATGTTCATCGATAATTTCGCAAATTGTAAACCTAATCAAAAAATATTTTTATTTCGAAAGGGTATACTCAAGAGGTGAGCCCATTTAAATTTTAAATAAATCGGCTGAGCCGTTTTTTAAAAATCAACAATAATGTAAACAATTCGAGCAAAATATTCGAATTTTGTACACGATGGAAGGCGGTTTTGCCATTTTTTGCGAAAAATAATCATTCATTTAGGTGCTCCGTCAAATTAAGACATAATATTACAAAACGTGATTTAATAGTAATATACAAGTGCTTCTTATTGGCCATTGACGCAGTTAGACTTTTACTGGAGGTTCTACCGCTACCGCTTGTTTTGTCCACCAAGAAAATGGAATGTATCGACTTCCAAGTTTTCTGGGATAGGCCAAGAACGTTAACTAGATTGGATTAAAAAGGTTTTATCGAGGGGACCTCCCACCTGAGCCCTCTACGCCTATGCATTTACCTAGATTTTAGAAATTCATACATAATGTTTAATCTTTAATAGTTTGAAATTGTGCGAGCGAGATGGAATTCAACGTATAAAATCCCCTTCAGAGGATTGGTCGAGCTCGCTGCCTCGGAACTTTAGCGCGTGGCCGAGACAGCCGACCGGCGCTCTCGAGTGGCCTTTTATGGTTTTTGCCAAATTATAGCCAAGTATTAGCGGTGAGGAGTAGTTTGGGACGCGGATTGTTAAGTGGAAGGGATTTCACGATAAAACATGAAAAGTGACTCGGGATTTAGCTGTTTCGCTGTGGACGCGACTTACATTGCACATACCTACTTAGACAGGCTTAGTGAGACCTTTGTAGTGTACGGATACCCTTCGTTATTGATCATTTATACGTTAAATGTAACATAATATCATTTAGTGACTTTTTTTAAACACACCGTTTGTCGATATGAGGATTCCATTTTTTTTCAGGGACTTTAACAGGCAAATATACTCACGACCATCTGCAAAACCTCGAAAAACAATGAGTTGTTAGTTACAAAAAGTTCATAGATTCTGAACAAAATCCATGGAACAGCTTTTCGCAATTAGTAAAAATTTGTTGTTCCCAATTATGAATAACCTCTGAGAGTTTCTGCACTTTCCAAATCAACACCCTGTACCCTGTAATGTACACCTAATTTCCGGTGGATACGAGGCCTTAAAGGTAGCCGCTGAGATCAAACGGACAAATAAAGAAAACGTGCGAAGCCGAGGCGGCTCGCTAGTATGGGTCCTTTCGTGACAAAGAGGCCCTTTTGTACAAGTACTTAAAGTCAACCAGAAAAATTATATGTTCATAAAAGAATCAAATGAATTCGCGGAAATACTCGTAAGTACTCCGCTTTCGAAGAAAATAAATTACGGCCTGTTTTTATGTTACTTATTCAATTTATTTCATTTAAAAGGCCAGAGGTTAGATTAAACAACGGCTATTGGAGATAAAGACGACACAAGGGAATTTATGTTTGACTAGTTATTACCCGCGGCTTCGCCCGCATGATATTTTGATTTTTGTGCTATTCCATGGGAACCCTTTATTTATCCGGGATAAAAACACGACTAAAAAAAAGAGTTTTTTTTTGCAGATAACAGAATTTTTCCTACTTACTTAACACTAATCGTTATATTATAGAAAATTTACGCAATATCATTAAAATTTATGTGTTATTCTGATATACAAGCTATATTATTGCAAAGTTTCATCTCAATCCGTTCAGTCGTTTTTGCGTGAAAGAGTAACAAACATCCATCCATCCATACATGCATCCATCCATCCATCCTTACAAACTTTCGCTTTTATAATATTAATAGGATTGGTTTACTTAATAAAAGTTTGCCAGTATTATGAATAGATTCTCATTGTACTCAAATATAACTATATATTGGATATAACTTTATTGGAAATGCATTGTTTTACAAAATGTCTATATATGATGTACGAGTCACCAATAAGAGGGAAAATCATACGCCGCAAAATGCATACTATATAACACAGCCTGTATACATATACATAAAGTTCTCAAACGGAAACCACGCACCGGCAAGCGCAGCGTAGAAAATCCATTGACTAGGTGGACCGACGATGTAATAAAGACCCCATTATGCATATTACTGTCGTTCGTATCGTTCGTTCTTCCTCATTACTATAAATAACTTGATTAAAATGAAAATATAAATGTACCAGATTTGTTAGTCAGCCAAACGGCTCAATATATTTGTAAACTAGGTTATGCACGCAGTTAACCCCCGCTATATTTTGCAAAAATTGAATTTCCCGAATACCCCGATCCAAGAGGCCGGCGATGAACCTCCCTCATATTTTCCTTTTCCATTTTTTGTAACACCCCAATATTATGCAAATACGAGGTTATAATCTTTAATTGCACACTTGGCGCCATCGTGCTGAAAGCTTGGAGAAAATAAAATATTCCTAACGCTTAAAGTTTCTTTTGCATTTTTTCTCATTCTCGAGGGCTGTTTATTTTACAAGCTGTTATTTACCTCCCCTCGTAGTAGCCTACGTTAACTTAATAGCGCCACCATTCTGTAATAAAATGCTTGTAGTTATAATTAGCGGGCTGCTTAGTTCATAAAATAGCTGAAGATAATCTTTAAGTTAAAACTTAAACTCAACGACTATACTTATTTCTTGATAACAAGCTGCTAATCAGTTTTGTTTGTAAGTTATTTTATCAACATGCCCGCCAATAGGAAGAGATTCTCATTGCAATTGTCTTTTTGAACCTTTGACGAAATGTCACTCAGCCTTATTTAAATAATGTGTTCGAGGAATATTCTTGAATGTCATATTTGCATAGAAACAAGACACACTGCACGCGCAAATCACTTATAGAAATTTTGAAACTAGCTTAAAAATGAAATGAGTCTACAAGCGGTTATCATTTTTTTATTATTTACTTTTGTTGTTACCCGACTGTGTGTTATCTTAGACCTCTATTTTTTTTAATTTTTTTTTTTTTTCAGATAAATACTGCCTAACATTTTTTTAAATATTTTTTTTTCATATAAATACTGCCTAAACCTTTTTGTTAATCCTTTACAAGTAACGGTTGCTTGGAAGAAATTTCTTTTTAGCGATAAGGCCACCGGTTGTAACACAAGCTATAAATTCTACTAAACTTGTTTTCCTAGTTTATTTAGGTTATGGAGTGACAATATTTAATTGATCTATCTATCTACTGAATACTTCTAAATTACAAAAAAAAAACTAAAACGTATCTACGGTAACGTTAACTAGCCATTTTCCTTCTAATCCACTAGCCAAGTCAATAAGCCTGTCTCCATAGCTCCCCATAAACGTACAACATAATGAATAACAAGCTCTGATATGAGTTAACAGCGGAGAAATTGGGGACACTGCCAAGCTTTTTCCACTCCAAAGTGCTCCCTGAATATTTAGAGAGATGGACAGATAAATTATGTATGTTCTTTGAATGTCTTCGTCCGCGTGTCATTTTCATAATCGCGTCCCTCGGGCGCGGCCGATCAGGCAGAGTGCGCGTTATGTTTGTTTACAAGATGTAAATGTTACTTAGTTTCATATGGTTTCTTTTTAAGGTTTCGTACCTAAAGTGTAATAACGGGAAAATGTATGGGGATCCCATATAACTAACCTGAATTGTAAGCCGTGCTTCGCTGGCCATTAATAACGGTGATAGTTAGATGCTTGAAATTTTCGCAGAATATTTAGTTTAAGATTTACTTTAAAAATAAATCCATCCATCCCATCTATCAGCCATAAAAAGTCCACTGCTAGACATAGGCCTCCCCTATGGATCTCCAATATGTGTCGCTCCAATTTTAAGCCACTTTAATATAAATTGCTTGTATTTTATCGGCGTGATCAATAAAGAGTTTGTACTGTATCAGCCATTTAATAATCCACTGCAGGAAGTACCACGCTGGCCCATTGCTGGTTGGTGGATTCACATACGCCGTCGAATTTCTACTACGGACGTATACAGGTTGCCTTACGATGTTTTTCCTTCACCGAATAGCCAGTGGTGTGAAATTCAATACATAAGTTCCGAAGAACTCATTAGTACAGGACCGGGATTTCAACCCACAACCTCACGATTGTAAGGCGGGATCACTACCACTAGACCACCACGGCTATCTATCTGCTGAAAGTTTTACTTGACTTTAACCATTGTTTTATTACTATCATTACCCACTTTTACACCTTATTAAACTCTAAATTTGTTTCACAGTTGTAAAACAGTTCACTAAGTGAATAAATCAGAACTTCACCGCCGAAACGCCACCAGAAGTGAAAAATGTAGTGTTAGAACAAGTTGGACGTTCCCAGGGATAACGGAACATTTACCGCGGCTCAACTTCAATAGCATTCAGTATTCAGAGAAGAAATTATTTCGGGGCCATTAACTCTCGCAGCTGCCACACGGAACTTTTATGTTTGCATCACGAAATGTCGCTGCTTTGCTCCATGTTGGGGCATGCTAGTTGTTGTACGTGCCAGAAGTAGGTAAAAGGTAAAGTACCCAAAAAAATTGTTTACTTCTGTATTTGCCTCATTTAAGATTTCAATTATTAAATTCACTGCCGATACAGACTTATAGATAGGGTTCATAACAACATCATCATCATTATCATCCATAGCCTTATTTATCCCACTGCTGGATGTAGGCCTCTGTTTTATAGTGCCATCTGCCTCGGTGCTCTGCCAATCGTGTCCAGGTTCGACCCGCGATTTTGACGATGCAGGCAACGCACCTTGTTGCTGGACGACCCACGCTCCGCTTACCGTGTCTATTTTTGCAAAAAGAGAACAATGTGAAACCAAAATCTGCAAGTGGAGTCCCTCCGCGCGAAAGAAGTGAAACTTCGACGCAACAGTGCTTTCAATCCCCCTCCATGGTATCGTTAAACGTTTAACGCAACCTTGTTGGAAGTCGCATTAGAAGTTTCACTTCAAAATGTAGGTAGGTGTCTGCTTCTATAAACTTTGCTACCATATTCTTATCTATAATTTTACCCTTATCTATTTGTGTAAATCTAAGGTTACAAAAAGTTTGATTATTGTTATCGTGTGTGTAAAGTTAATATTATTAACATTGTTTTTGTACAATGTGTTAACATGCAAAAAGCAGATACTTAAATATGAGAACATAAACATATTACAAACAACTTTTACTATGGGACCAACTAAAAGATTGAAAAAAATACTAGCTGCTCCATTTATTGTTGCTTAGTTCAGAAACCTCAAAAAGGTTTCAGCGCAATGTAAAAAAGTTTTGGCTAAATTAGCTTTTTCAAGCAGTAAATTTCCCCTTGGAATGTTCATCCATACTTCATTATTGAGCTGAATTAGCGCCAGTGTCATCGCCATGAATTTTAGAGGTTGACCGGTCGTATCGCGTTGGTCCAAATTTAGATATCGAGCGCAAGGCTGCAGGCGCTTAATGTAGATAAGAACCTACCTACCTACGCTGATGCAGGTAGTAAGTAAGTAACCTGACATACATAAATCATCTACATTTATTATGTTATGGTCGGTTTGCATTCGGTTTATTTTGCAGTTTCTGCGTAGCAGCCGCACTCCAATGTTGAATCGTAAATGGGATAATGTAAACCAAAAATACAAAGAGATAATTAACGAACAATTCTTTTATAATTATTTTTTTGTGCAAAATTTGGATTTCGGAAAAGGCTCTAATGATTTTTATCTTGTATAATAGAAAAAATCCATGTTTATTCCAAATCACACGTAATGCATGTACAGAAGTGCTCGTTTAACGTTATAATACAAGAAAAGTGCTAGTTTTGGTCCACAAAAGAAAATTATTAAATTCGCAATTACTCGAAAATATCGCAAATGTAAATAAATGTATTAAAAAAACCGAAAAAAATCAAAATCATTAGTGGCATTTTCAAGATCCCAATTTTGTATGGACAAATATTTTTATTTTCATTCATTAATTGTTTTTCAATTATAATATAATACGAGTATTTAAAATGTGACCTCTACTTTCCATCCGAGATCCAAAGTTCAAACAGTTGGACCAAAAAACACATTATGTGGAAAGCTTAACGCCAAAATGCACTCAGACTACACGTCGCCCTAGTTTCGTCTGCCCATGGAGGGCTTTTAATGCAAATCACCGGCGACTTGTTTGTTTTCCTTGTATATTTTGGATATTTTTGTGAGAACTGAGATCAATTACCTAATTACTATGTAAAGAACCGAAAATATGCGGTCGCTCCGCGAAGGGCTGTCTATTGTATCTTTAGGTTGCTTATTTATTTTATTTAAATTGTATTAGATAAGGGATTTTTTAAAAGTATATTACAATGTGTTCATAAAAGACCAAGAAATAATGCTAAATCCACACATTGTGTATATCAATCATTTGAGGATTCCACTTGCTTTCGAGCTGATTGCGATATTTATTTTTACTAAATATTTTTCCGTACCTATTTTGGAGTTTCGTACCTATTTGCTTCAAGAGATCAGTTTAATAATACCTCACACAAACGCTGTTAAATTTATTACTGCTTAAAATAAATATGAAATGAAACTCCTATTCCTATGAAATGAAACTCATATTCCATTTAAATCACACAATTGTTAGCAACGTTATTAAGCTTAAAACTTAAGTTTAACAGTAAAGCTAAAGTTATATGAAACTCGTGAGTGTCGAGAGCGGGCGCACCTCATAAAAATTCTAGGCTCCTCCCGAGTAGATGAGCATTCCCTAGAGCGAGAGATGTGTGTAATTAAAAGCTGACTCGTTAGTGCCACGGCGCCGGAGAGTGCTATGGACCACCATTTTCACTGCAAATGTAATCCATCCCCTCCTCTCGTTTAGCCAGGTGGATGGAACTCAATTACCAACAATTATTCAGACGACGCTAACCGAAACTTTCTCCGACTATTTCGTAATTAATTTTGTTTCCAGCGACCTCGACTTGTCCCGACTCTGTTCGCCCGTTTATTTACCCATAAATTATTTAAAACTCACCTCAGGGCTAGTTTTCCGAATATAACAATTGCGGAAGACTTACGTATATCAAATGGGGCGACAAGGGAAACTTTCCGATGGTTTTCACGCCCGCTACTACATAGTGGTCCATAACGACCATATAAGGCCGATTGCTTTCTTAAACTTATCCCATTTGTAGAGCCGGCGAGAAGGAATTGGAACTTCTTTATTGTGCCGAAGTTGCGAATGAGAGCGGCCATTTCCATTTCTATTGAATTGTAGGAGAAACCGATAAAATACTGAGCTACGATCGATCAAACAACTAGATAAAAAACGGTATGCTGTATCGGTGAAGAGATCAAAAATTAACAGATAAAATCAAGAGCGCGCACTGAAATTTAGACTATAATAGTCTACTTTGTTGAATTTAATCAGTCATGCAATATATCAAAACAGAAAAAATAATCACACGTATAATAAGTAAAAGAATAAAATCTGAGAAAAATTATACAAAACAATATCAATCAAAACGTTCCCACCGAACAATGGCGATCTTAAAAATTCAGTAAGGTATTTCCAGCTTTAGCTCGTCCATTACAATAACGAGGCAATGAGGCTGCATAATTAGAAAGGCTCTATTCAAATTACACATGATTACGCGAAACCGTTTCGGGCTTGCGATATTGCCGAAACAACGCGCGAATTGGTCGGCTCGGTGTAAAGTCCCATATTAACATAGTAAGGAACCCATTTCCATTATCATCCCCAATTTCGTGCTCGGGAGGCACTTAAGCACTTAATGGGTCTCAGCTCTCCGTAATTTACCGGGACGTTGGATTGAATAAAATCGTAAATCTTAACACCGACCGAGAGAAGGTGTTATTACCGAGAATGATTCGCGATTATTCTTCTCTGAATGAAAGATCATCGCTCAAGATAAATTACATCTACGGCGTTATCAAACGGGTTAATTAACAATTCAGCAATCTAATCGCAGTAGGATTTGATTTAGATCAGACAGAACTGTTATTTGGATTGAGAGTTGGATGGGATTAAATGTTAAGCGATGCGGAGGTGGCGTGTCGACTTTAAATTTAGTCAGCCTCGGGCGAGGGACGCAGACGAGTCGGGGCCGCTCCGGCAGAATGCACCACTCTGAAAATAAACCAAATCAATAGCCGCCGCCACCGCCGGCGCCCCGCCCCATCAGGTGACCTAAAATGTATCCAATTTCCCGTCCTCTCCGCTACCAAATTTAAACTAAATCAAATCTTCACTCTTTCAAATAAGCAATTAACCGCTCCAGAAAATCTCATCACTGTGCAGTGATCAGACCTTCTGGAGCGGTTAATTGCTATTTAGCGTACTAAAATAAAATATAGAAAAATATAACTCTAAAGAAATGCTTGCTTTAGAATCATATTTTTTTCCATATTTTATTTAAGTACGCTAAATACATACAATGCATATTATGTAAATACTAGTGTGTAGAATATTTTATACTGCCATGAGTACTACCTATTTGCAGGTACGCCTTAGTGAAAGCAGTCAATTATAAAAAACATGATGAGGGGATTATTCATAAACTTCGCAGTACTGTAAATATAACTTTTACCTGCAGATAAAGGTAAATAAAAACCTGTACAATCAGTTAAGTATTAAAAAAATCACAAACAAACCTTATGACATAACTAACAACTTAATGTTAATACCATACCCGATAATTTCTCGAAATTTTCATTTAAATCCTGTTCAATCCGGATCCGAACTATCTGCAGAGGCCACTAAGCCCACCGTAGAGGGACAATGTTCAGAGGTAGATTACACTTGGAGCGTGCAATTCCATATAGAGGAACATTTCAGAAGCCCTTCGGGAAATACAAACTCTAATACAGCCAGGCAATAAAACATTGTTCTGCGTGTTCTCATGTAAATCCCATAACTACATTTGATCCCGGTGTCCCGGGTGGCTTGTTGTTTCGGCGGGTGTTGCGAGTGTACGCACGGGCATAATGTGCCGGCCTGTGAAAACTATCGTCTTACGACCGTGTTAACTGCAATTCCTTACTTCTATCGGTTCTTTCAGATGAACATTTTCACAATTTAAGTCAAAACCAGTCAGTTGGCAAAATGTCTGATCTAGTATGCTACAACTCAATTACTAATAGCCTAAAGTCACTACGGTACTAGGTTTCGGAAAAATCTCTACGACAAGTAAGACAACATCATACAACGTGTTCTCTGCGTTGTGTTTTATGCAGCAATGTAGACGAATGAATTTACTGTAGGTACTAGTGGACTAAATGATTTTTTTCTGATTCGATCTCGCGGAGAGACTCCGAGCATACTCTGACTCCGAGCTTATTAATAAGGCCCATAGTACGTATTATACATATGTATATGTACGTAGTATATGTGTAGGTCTTACGTATTATTTTATTAACCGACTTCCAAAAAGGAGGAGGTTCGTGTCTATGTATTTTTTGTGTATGTTCATCGATAATTTCGCGAATTGTGAACCGAATCGATTTTTTTTTATTTCGAAAGGGTGTACCTACTCCCGAGGTGGTCCCATTTAAATATTACATTAATTGGCTGAACCGTTTTTGAAAAATCAACAATAATGAAAACAATTCGACCAAAAATTCGAATTTTGTACACGATGGAAGGCGGTTTTGCAATTTTTTGCGAAAAATAATTATTTTTTATACGGATATTAATTATCTTATCCAGACGTATTTAGACGTATCCAAAACACCGAATCTTAAGGATTCGGAAATATTTTTGGCAATTTTTCCTCTCGTTATTATGTGTACCTTTCATTCCATTACGGAGATTCAAAGAAAATACGGTACATCTGAAGAATTTACCACGGGCAGTAGCGGGCCGTGCCCATTGTTATTTTTTGTTTGAACAACTCTGTAATAAAATTATCGAGTGATCTGTAAAAGGAAGAAAAGAATCTGTTCTTGTGAAACTTAAAATTATATCACGTGCTAGGCGCGCGCATGTTGTTTACGCGATAAGCTGCGGCTACTTGTTTACTTCTACGCGGGCCTGCATGCTGAGCTGTGGATGTAGCTTTTTCTACCGTCTATTGTGTTAGTTTTTTTGGTGTTTTTTGTATTCAAGAAAAGTAGGGTTTTCTAGAATTTTCACTTGTTTACTTTGTTAATCGATAATTCTAGAAATTTCTAGGCAACTTTTATTCAGATATAAATAAAGCGATGGTTTAAGTGGAAATGTAACAATTATATAGCTATAACGAAACGAACTCCACGGAGAGCTTAATTCGGCATCAGTAGATAAGTTCTTACTTAAAAGTCAAAGAGCAAGGGTTAAAATGGTAATTGAATCTCAGAGTCCATCTGACAAAGCTAATTACGGATCCCATTACATGCGATGAAATAGACCGAATTTAAGATTAGGAAATCCATTACAATCTTCAAACGGTTATAAATAAAGTGGCTCTCGGAAAGAGCAGGAAACCGTTTTTGTTCTCTTCCGCTTGTACATTCAATATTTGAAATACTCTTCATTAAACGTTATGATATTCTGTTATTTTGTTGTTCAAGCAGTTTCTTCAAAATTTTAAATAATATTACATAAGTTTTCAACGATTTGAACTCATTTAGACATCTTGAATCTTATTTTTCGCAAAAAATGGCAAAACCGACTTCCGTCGTATCCAAAATTCGAATAGTTCGCTCGAATTGACGTATACTATTTTTACAAAATTATTGATTTTTCAAAATCGGCTGAGCCGATGTCGATAAAATTTAAATGAGACCACCTTGTCGGTAGTATACAGGGTTATTTCTATCTTTTACGAGTTTTGATAAAAGTCGCAGAACAAAAGTTGTTAGTTTTGATGTACAGAATAAGCCCCAAAAGGATGCTAATTGATTAGAAATAACTCTGTGTATGTATACCCTTTCGAACTAAATAAGTTTTTAGGGTTCCGCACCCAAAGGGGAAAAATGGGACCCTATTATTAAGACTCCGCTATCCGTCTGTCTGTCCTTCTCCAGGCTGTATCTCATGAACCGTTTTTGCTAGAAAGCTGAAATTTTCACAGATTATATATTTTTGTTGCCGCTATAACAACAAATACAATTAAAAACAGAATAAAATTAATAATTAAGGGGGGCTCCCATACAACAAACCTGATTTTTTTGCCGTTTTTCGCTCTATATTAATAATGGTAACAGGTAGATGCTTGAAATATTCACAGAACAATTAGTTGTATATTCACTTTAATAATAATTAATATAATTAAACTGAAATAAATATTTAAGGGGGGCTCCTATACAGTACGGAACCCTCCGTGCGCGAGTCCGACTCGTGCTTGGGCGATTATTTTTGATTCGGTTCACAATTGGCGAAAATACCTATCGATGGACATACACAGAAAAAAAAACATATCGATGAACATACACAAAAAAAACATACTGATTAAAATAGAACCTCCTCCTTTTTGGAAGTAGGCTAAAAATTAAGATTGTAACTAGATTACACAACCTACTACAGAGAATATAGAGCCTTTCCTAGTAATCAAGATGGACATTCGATGTAAAAAAAAAACGTTTTCAGCAATCTTAAAGATTTACTGTACTTTACTGTCCCAGTCTTTTTAATAGTCCACTGCAGTACGTAAGCCTAGCCACGAAGTGTGATTGAGCCATATTCACCACGCTGGCCCAGTGCAGGTTGGTGGACTCACATATGCCATCGAATTTCTTCTATGGACGAATGCAGTGCCTCACTATGTTTTCCTTCAGCGAAAAGCCAGTGATGTGGAATTCCTTACACAAATTCTCAAGAACTCATTGGTAAGGGACCGGGATTTAAACCCACGACCGCACGAATGAAGGGCGAGTGCCACTACCACTAGACCACCACGGCTCTTAAAGATATAAAGTATAATATCCTACAGCTTTGAATTTTATATTCAAGCTCAAAAAACCATCGGCGTTGCTCTACGGTGGCGTAGCAACTACTCAAATGGAGCGTAGCACCAAATCACGTAAGTAAGGCCAATAAGTTTTCAAGTGCGTGTCAAGACACGCTTATGATAGGCTTCCGTTGATGGTTACTTACTTACTTATGGTGATGATGATTATGATGATCATAAAAACTAATTGACCGACGAACCACCGGAAGAGGTACTCAATTTGACGCGTATATTTTTGTTTTGTTTTTTATGTGTAACCACGCATATCTTTTTTAATAGTGGTCCGATTTCAATAATTCTTTTTTTATTGGATAGAGTGTTAAATTTTATCGAAATAAGCTGAGCCGTTTTTGATAAATCATCAATAATGTGGAAAATGCTACATCGAACCGTGCGAAATATTCGCGAATTCTGTACACGGGTGAAGTCGGTCATGCTATTTTTTGCGAAAAATAATTATTACTTGTTATAAATATGTCATTAGATGATGGTTGACTGCTACAAAAACGTAATAGCCTAAAAATATATGTTTATGAGGTCAATGCTACCTCTAAGCTATGAGAAAATTTAAGAATTTTAATTTTCCTATATAACTCAGAAAGTTATTATTCCACAGTGCTCAAAATAATTTTCAGAGAAAGTTTTTAGTATGGTCTATAAACTCAGAAAGTTTCAACAATCTATCTTGTATACTTTAGAAATTAAGACCCCCACCCCCCTTACACTGACACTACATATTTTGTCAACTTTGACTAACTATATCTCACAAATGGTGCATCTGACAAAAAAATATTTCTTCAAACCTGACATTCATTTTAGAAACCCTATTAATGATAACCAAAATTAGGGGGTGGGGTGGAAAAATATAATGAAACAGTGATTACCGATCATGATTATTATTTCTGTATCAATATTACAGCGTCTACTTATATTTAGGTCTACCAATTTACAACCTGTCGTGTCACATCGTTATGTTATTGTTAGAGAGCAGGTACGCGGGGACATAATACACGCACACAATGTTGTTTACTTTAGGCACGGCTTCACAACATGACAACAGTATTGTGTGTTAGCCTAATGGGCGGTGGTGTTGTCTGACCGATGGCTATATCTATTGCGTGTAGCGTTCTTGAACCTCACTTTCTTAAACAGAATGTTTCTTTGCTAAGTGCATGGACTTGCAAAGGTGTATTTATGCTCATTTTTGTGATCAACTTTTAGTATGACACCTGATGATATTTAGTAGCGAAATTGTGAAATAATCGGCTAAGTGCGAGTCGGACTCGCGCACAAAGGGTTCCGTACTGTTTGGGAGCCCCCTTAATTTATTTTATTTTAATTTAATTAATTATTTTTCAATCAACTAAACATTCTGTGAATATTTCAAGCATCCACCTAATGCCGTAATTAATATCGTGAAACACAACTAGAAATTCAGTTTGTTGTATGGGAATCCCCTTAAATATTTATTTTATTATGTTATTAGTTTGTTGTTGTAGCAGTTGTAGCGACAACAGAAATACATAATGTGTAAAAATGTCAGCTTTCTAGCTATCACGGTTCATGAGATACAGCCTGGTGACAGACAGATAGACGGACGGACAGCGGAGTCTTAGTAATAGGGTCCCGTTTTTACCTTTTGTGTACGGAACCCTAAATAACCTGTTACATACAAAAAAAATAATTGACTCTCGACAAAACGTTCGCTCCTGCGCTTTTACTCAGTCTTGTGGCCAATTACTCATACGTTCGAGCGAGGTATCGATTCAAAATAAGAGTCCTAAATCTACATTTATATTGGGCGTTATTGGTTTAAAAGCTTAGCGTCCTTAATTAGGTGGAGAGGTATTTTACTCCGGGACAGCTTCTTAATTAATACCAAGCTCAAGTTCGATCTTGTTTGGAGTACTGCAGCCACATTTTGATTGATTAGCTAAATACCAGCTCGAAGCTTTAGATTCAATTGAACGTCGTGCCGTGCGGATAATCGGAAATAGTAAGCTTGTCGTTTCCAAACTGAATAGCTTGGAACACAGGCGTAAAGTAGCGTGTTTGGCAATTTTCTATAGGCTCCATTTTGCTCGAACTCCACGACCTGATTCCTTCATCTGCTTTTCACAACGGAACAAGCCGGAAGTTGCATATATAACATCCCTACATAGTCGACGTACCACCTGCTCGTGCTCGTACTCATACTGCTGGTACTAATACTGCTTGTAATTTTGGTGTTATAAGGCTTAAAGTATATTACTTGTACATTTTTTTGTTATATTGATGGTATGTATTTTTAGTGTGAAAATCAATCTGAACCACCGAGCTGTCCCGGACAAACTTTACGCCTACTCATACGATCTAACAAACGACGTGCGCATTACACAATTTAGTATGCTTTTACTTTAAAAAACATTCAATTTAACGTTATTACCACTATAATAAAATAGGTATATAATTTACATTCTACATCTAGAATTATCTAACTACACTCATACGAAACTGACACACTTTCATGAACTTCAGAGTTCGTACAGTAACTGCCAAGTAGGTATATACTCAGTATTCAAGCTCACGTACAACGCTCAAAGTGGCCACTGCCCAACACTGTTTTGTGGTAGGGAAATGGCGCGTCGGGCCTTTCTCCCGCCTGTTAGACACTTGTTATGTTAATATTTCTCCTAGACAGGCCTACACAATGTTAGTAGCAGCCATAGAGATTTATAGAGAGGCTTCTCTTCACTCGATGCACAAGACACTTTTACGAAGCTAAAAATAAATAAAAAAGTGCATGTTTACGAAACACATATTGCAGAATGTACACAGACAGACAGAACTCTATTGTACATCTTAAATTAGTGCCTAAAATGGCGACCTTATCGTTGACAGCGATCTCTACAAGGCAATCACAGAACGGAAAGAGATCACAAACAAGTAGAGTATTAATGGGAGGTACCAAACGCAATTGATAATACTATAAGTAGATGTAAACAATATAATAAATGCAAAATACTACAAAATTACGAATGAGTAATTTTTTGTGCACGGTGAGATAAATTGTATTGTAAGTGTAATTATTATAGACGTTGCGCGTAGTGGTGACTTTAACGACCTTTCCACCGGCCTGCTACAATTAAATCGCACGTGTACTGGTTTGAGTACATAGGCATGTAAATTTCTAAAATAAAAATGGTATGTTGAGTTTTGGCGGGAACGCGGAAAAATCATGTATTATTTTGTTAAACTTTTGTTTTTATCAATGATAATTAGTGAAAACTGTGGTATTTCGTTTATTATGAGCTGATATAAGTGCATGAGTATAGGCAAGTGATATAATGTGACGTATCATGTTGTTCCGTGTTGTTACCAAAACTTCATAGACGCCTCCAGTAAAGTCTCCACTGCTTTACTGAGGTATGACTTGGACTTGACTGCGACTTTATTGAACTATGACGTGACTATTTTGATATAATATCAAAAATTATTAAAAATACTTGACACTGGGAAACGCACAATAATGCGACGCCAAAACATAAAACAAGAAGAAGAAAGAAATGGTATGTTGCATTAATCAATCATAACCGTCATTCTTCGTCATTTATCAAAACAATTACTATTTTTTTCGATATACTTCCAAAAGATAATGATGAGATTTAAAAACGAAAAAAAGTACATCATCACTATCACTACATAGTCTATAACAAAGTCGCTTCCCGCTGTCTGTCCCCATGTATGCTTATATCTTTAAAACTATGCAACGGATTTTGATGCGGTTTTTTAAATAGATAGAGTGTTTCAAGAGGAATGTTTATATGTATAATACACCTGTGCGAAGTCGGGGCGGGTCGCTAGTTTTATGATAATACAAAGGCAAAATATACAATTTTTGGCATTTCATGTGTAATTGCGGGTTGGAATTTAGCGCATAAAATCTTACTCAGTGTTTCATGCAACATTAGGTCCTGATTGCCATGCCATGTCCTTTCTCCGAGATCTGTGGCTCAGCCTTGGCTTCCCTTATGTCGAGAATAATTAATCTACGCTCGTAATAATCTCGGTAGCTAAGGTATGCCGTAATAACAATATCGATTACAATTCCTCGCAAGGGTTTGGAATGTTCTAATAATGCGCCGGTAGGTGTCTCTTCATAAAATAATTCATCGTGATGAGATTCAGTTTAAATACAAAGAAAATTGCTTAACTTTTTTTAACTCATTCAAGACTCATTACTAATAATTTCTGGCTCTCTTTTCATATAACAAGATCACTCATGTATCTATAGGCAAACCATTTAACTCGCGGAACGCCCGCGGGGTAAGAAGGGAGCGGGGGGAGATGTTACCGGGTGGGTGACAGGGGTACGCGGAGCAGAGAGCGCACGTCTCACCCCTCTTACCCACCCGATAACATCTCCCCCCGCTCCCTTCTTACCCCGCGGGCGTTCCGCGAGTTAAATGGTTTGCCTATACTATAAAGCGACCGAGATTAGCTCAGTAGAAAAATCAAAAAAATTACGAAAGTAGCGCTTCCTGGAAAACACTCCATAAAGGAGATAATGCAAAATGGGCTCAGACTAGGTACAGTAGCTCAAAAAATCCGTTAAACTATGATAAATAAATGCGTAGAGTAAAACAACCGCATCAAATGCTTAATTTATGAGTAATTTCACATTTTCCAATTTGATTTTTGTTCAGTCATTGAATTACTGTCATTTTGGTCACATGTAACCTTAATATTTTATACACGAAATTACTTTTAATGGACTGTGATATTGTAAAAAATAACGGGAAAATCATTTTCCGAAAGAAACAAAGCAACTTATGAAATACTGTACCCTTTAGTGGCCCAATTTCTATGCATATTTGCAATATCTCCTTTATAATTAATATACCTACTTATAAAAATTCTATGTTTTCATATCAAATTATTTTAATTGATGTCGTTAGCGCCGTTTCAGAGTTCAGTTTGTGACTTGCACGTAATAAAGTATAAGATTTGTATTTTCTTTTTGCTTTTTCAGCCTTTTGGCATTATCAAAAATGCGCTTAGGCACGTCAAGTTGTAACTATATTTAATAGATAAATTAGATAGAATACAGTTACAGATTATAAAAACTGTTTAAATACCTGCTTGTTTTGATTCACTCCGTTAAAAAGATTTAGTATCATTAAAGCGAAAAAAAAATTTTCAGAACAATTTCCAAATACCTAATTAAAACAAATTTACTTTGAAAAGAAGGGACAAAACACGATAAACATAAAAAAATAAAGATTTCAAAAATCTGGTAAGTCAACATTCAATAAAACAAACAACTTTTATTAATTTTCATTTTCCTTCTCCAGTTTGAACTTATTTAATGGAAGTAATTCATTGGCGTCGTTGTGTAACTTTGAGTCGATATCTTATTAATTTTATTTTTTAAATATAACATTTTCATTATGAGGAAAGATAAGCTGAAAGCTTTTTCAGCAACTTTTAATGTTTCAAAGAGCTTACGCATTTTGTTTTTTCTCTCTTGAGCTTTTTGAGCGTGGATTAAAACTGATTTTTCCGTGCAAGCTGATAATAAACACCTACACATAAGATGGTTGGCAACAGAATAACAAAGACAATCAAATGGCGCAAATGGTGTATTTAATAATTATGTTAATATCGAATTTTTTTTGATTTTAGAATTTATGATGATTGTGACAAAAATTGTGTGTATTATAACTAATTTTATGGGTCAATGGCCTGTATTTTTTTTTTTTTTTTTAATAATTTAAAAGGCATCCCTTACGCAAAGTCATCTCTTTCAGACAATATGTGGATATGATCAAGCGGAAATAACACTGACGACAGTGTGTATTGTGCGTAATATTTTTTATCTACAAAAGTCATCTCTTTCAGACAATATGTGGATATGATCAAGCGGAAATAACACTGACGACAGTGTGTATTGTGCGTAATATTTTTTATCTACAAAAGTCATCTCTTTCAGACAATATGTGGATATGATCAAGCGGAAATAACACTGACGACAGTGTGTATTGTGCGTAATATTTTTTATCTACACTAATGTTGGTAACATTCTACTTATTTTATTTTATTTTCTTTGGGTTGCCAAACGGCCTTCATACATAAAATTCTATAAACAATGGTACAAACACTCAGGCCAACGAAGGCTACCGCTTATATGAACAATGATAATGGTGAAGGAAAAAAAAGAAAATTACACAACAATAATAATAACCTACTTAAAACTACATAAAAGCATACAAATTAATTATTTCACCGCCGTGCACACAGTTCACTCAAAAAATTTACTATTAATTAAGGCTTTAAACATATTGTGCCTTGATCCAAATAAGTCGACATACTTTGAATAGTTCGTGTTAAAGTTCGAGAAAGTGCGCGAGAAGTAGGAGTTACCACGATAGTTCGTGCGACAGGGGGGGGCAGATAGACGAAGGTGTTTTTTCCGTGACGATTGTAGCGGCGTGACAAGCCTCACTTCAGTCAGCAAGGATGGACAATCAATTCTACCCGAAACTAAATTAAACAAAAAAGATAGATCAGCGGCTTCTCTCCTTTTTAAAAGAGGTAACATGTGGTGGTGTCTGCAGCTCACTTCATAATCAAAATTGAAATTCGATATTTTCGCCTTGTAATTGATAAATCGCAGAAATTTTCTTTGCGGCTTTTCAAGCAGGGTTACGTATTTGTCGTAGCAGGGGTTCCACACTTGAGAAGCGTACTCTAGTTGGCTCCGGACCAAGGAACAATACAATATCTTTAAAGTCTTGATCAGCTTAAAGTCCTTGGTGACCCGAAAGATGAATCCTAATGTCTTCATAGCCTTTGTCGTAATGTTAATGTTATACGCTCAAGTATTATGTTTCCAATACTTGAGCGCGCAGCGGCGCCAAGTGCGCGCTCGCTCCTCATTGGCCGCCCTGCGCGCGCAGCGGCACCAAGTGCGCGCTCGCTCCTGATTGGCCGCCCTGCGCGCGCAGCGGCGCCAAGTGCGCGCTCGCTCCTGATTGGCCGCCCTGCACGCGCAGCGGCGCCAAGTGCGCGCTCGCTCCTGATTGGCCGCCCTGCGCGCGCAGCGGCGCCAAGTGCGCGCTCGCTCCTGATTGGCCGCCCTGCGCGCGCAGCGGCGCCAAGTGCGCGCTCGCTCCTGATTGGTCGCCCTGCGCGCGCAGCGGCGCCAAGTGCGCGCTCGCTCCTGATTGGCCGCCCTGCGCGCGCAGCGGCGCCAAGTGCGCGCTCGCTCCTGATTGGCCGCCCTGCGCGCGCAGCGGCGCCAAGTGCGCGCTCGCTCCTGATTGGCCGCCCTGCGCGCGCAGCGGCGCCAAGTGCGCGCTCGCTCCTGATTGGCCGCCCTGCACGCGCAGCGGCGCCAAGTGCGCGCTCGCTCCTGATTGGTCGCCCTGCGCGCGCAGCGGCGCCAAGTGCGCGCTCGCTCCTGATTGGTCGACCTGCGCGCGCAGCGGCGCCAAGTGCGCGCTCGCTCCTGATTGGTCGCCCTGCGCGCGCAGCGGCGCCAAGTGCGCGCTCGCTCCTGATTGGTCGCCCTGCGCGCGCAGCGGCGCCAAGTGCGCGCTCGCTCCTGATTGGTCGCCCTGCGCGCGCAGCGGCGCCAAGTGCGCGCTCGCTCCAGATTGGTCGCCCTGCGCGCGCAGCGGCGCCAAGTGCGCGCTCGCTCCTGATTGGTCGCCCTGCGCGCGCAGCGGCGCCAAGTGCGCGCTCGCTCCTGATTGGCCGCCCTGCGCGCCAAGTTCCCTGTGACAATACACGTTTTTTTAGTGAAGATAAAGTAGTGTATCCAACTGCATATAACACGGGTATTAAAACACGAGTGTGTTTATGAAACGAGCGCAGCGAGTTTCATAATAGTAACTTCATTATATGACAGTTGCATAAACTACTATTATTAATTTTTTGCTGCTTTTGAAACATACAGCTTTATCAACGCATACACAACAAGCTGACGTATAACGGATATAATGTGATCTTGAAACAGCGGAGGTACGAGTACCTACGTCGTGAAAATAGTTTAAAACCGCGGGCTCAAAAGACGATGCTTCACTGTCGCTTTTGCCAGCACAGCGCTATGTTCTCCGCTGTTTACGTGGTAATTTAATGTCCGCTTTAAATTAGAAATTTCCTGAATTCCCGGTGAAGGATATTAGGTATGCTTCAAGGTGTCGGGAGCTGCTGCTCTGCTGCCACGGTGCCGCAGCTGTCCATTCTGTAATCGGATTAGTGGCACCCTCACGCGGTGCTTCTGCTTACTAACATCACCCGACTATAACAGCATTGTATACCTTTAACAATATACTGAATATTCAAATCTGAATGTTAAAGGCAAGTTAGTATGCATTTGTAAACTAGGAACCTAGCAAGCTTCAATCTTTGATGTAGAGAGCTACGCATTTTCAAGCTTGTCCAGCAAGCCACCTTATACCTTGACGTATACGCTACGACATTTTTTAATTAGTGTTCCTGAGTTTTGATGGAAAATTCACAATAGCTTAGTTGACTTTGAGTTGGTACATAGTTCAGTGATGGGCCCAGAGTAGAATTTTTGTTTATGAAATTCCTGTCCTTATTATATTTTTAGCTCTATAGGTGTAGATAAATGACATATAAAATCTTCTGAACACAAAACCGTAAACAACGTAATGGCTAGATAATTCACTGAATAACAGCCCCGCTATGCTAAAATGCGGGTTGTCAAGTATTTAATTACGCTTAAATAGCAATGCTGCAAAATAAAATAAAAATTGAACGAACCAAATGCATTTCCATTCTTCCTCTAATTACACTTTTTGCATCGTAACGCCTGGCGCGGTTTAAACGAACTAGAGTTTATGAAAAACTTCAGTTGCATACAAAGTAGATCCAGTCGCTGAAGCTTGGAAACAAACGTGTTGCCGTCCGTGTGAAGACTGCAGTAACTCATTCAAACATACTCTTGAGAAAATCTTGTATAATTTCTTTAAAAGTTTAATGAATGTCATCTATCAGGACTAGCTTATCTTTCTCAAAACAAAGCTAAGAGCTTAGAAAATATTGTAGTACCTAATGATTTAGATTCAACTTAAAATGATAAAATGTATCCTACACTTTTATTTAGTTATAACTTATAACAAAACGAACTTCCCGACAATGACTCATCAAAAAACTTTTTTGGGTATTGCAAACTTTTTGCTAAAACATATAAAATTAAACCTTGAAAAGCACAGAAATTCCCTATATCCCAGCTTTTTTCTTATGAATTACATGGTTTCAGTAAATAATTTTATACGTTAGTTATCTATCCTAAAGTGAAAAAATCCATTTTTGTGGTTCCGAATACGGGCAAATAATCTTCGCAATTAGTTATTAAAGAGGACTTTTTTTCGTTTTTGGTAATTAGTTGTAGATGATTCGTTTGTACTCCATAGCAATTGAGTTTCGCAACTAGTAGCACATAAAGGGTTTTTGTGAATAATTTTATATTCTTACAAAAATGTTAGTTACTGTACTCTTCATACGAAAGGCAGGGTAGCAGACGAGGGGTTTCCGAACACGGACCAGCGCAATTAGAAACCGAGCATCGTTTGGCGTCTGTATCTGACGATCTGTTGTTTCGCTGTTTGTTCACAATCTACAAAATGGTATGAACTTTGCGCGCCTCGGGCAGCCAATGTTCTAAAACTTCACACAGGTGCTCAACCGTTTATGTTCCGTTTCTGCGAATCGGTTCTAGTTATTGTGATAGCTAACTGGCACAAGGAAATGAGGTCAGTAAACAAGGCTTTTGCTGCTTTCGTATAATAGAAAACAACGCATTGATTATATTCTATTGCGTAGTAAATACATTCCTGTCACATCACGTTCTTATTCATCACATTAGTCATTGGACATAAGCCCTTAGACTAATTCGGAGGCGTACTTAACAGAATAAGTACTTCATATACAGTATTTCAAATAGGCCTGTTGTTATGTGTGTCCACGTTGTGAGTGGACAAACGAGTTGTTCTTCGATAATTGGTCATGTTTCAAGAATTTCGCAGCGACATAGGCTATCAGTTCTATGCGCGATAGATACCCACTATCACTTTAACTTATAAAATCAGTCGGCTATGCTGCTCACAACATATCTTCTACGGATCTACTCTAGTCTTTGGATTACAAAATTGACGATCACCAATAAAGTGTTTTAACATCAATAAAGTTTCACAAGTAGCATTTGCATTCACTGAAAAAAAATCTCCTAGTGTCCTAGTATCTAATGTTAAAAAACTCTTTCAATCAAAAATAAGTACCTATACCACAAAGATTCTCTTCACAAATAAAATAAATGTTACAGCAAAATAAGAATAGCAAAGTACGCAACTGGACTGATATTATAAGCACTCCATTAAACTTGTCGTAAGTTTTGTATCGCGGATGTGTAACGGGACCTGGGATGGCTGGAATGGCCAAAATATTCAATTGGCGTATCGCAGGTTGGCCGCGGGCCAGCGCGCTTGCATACTGATGTGCCAACTTTTCCCGACTCAGCTCATCGGGGCGAACTTCACGAGCCAACCTGCCAAACTATGGCCACGCTGATCGCGCGAGCTTAATGAGGTGCCGGCGAAATAACAAAACGATCTCACGCGCCATGCGATCGCCTAATCACAAATACGTATTTAGCTCCTAAATCGAAATTGCACTAAGTACTCTGTAGCGCTTATAGTGTAGTTTGGCTAGGTTTGACTCTCAGCGATCACCAAAGCTAAGGAACGTTCGACACGGTCAGTCTTTGGATCGGTGACTGCGGGTGGCATTTACATCTGAGCGCTACCGTGGCTCGGATGATACTTTAAATTGTAGGCCCCGGTTGTATTGTTGTATTAACCGTTTAGCCATGTCAGAGGCCTTTCGGCGGCTTAAAACCTCTGACCCTAGGACTAGCGAATTTACTTTACTTACTAAGTGTTTTAACTGAACCGAATAAGAAGGACTATAAGGCGGCTAACCTAGATCCTAGTTTTACAGGATAGAGCTGGTGGAAGCTTGAGGGTGCTACGCAAATAAATATATGACAGATTTAAAAGTTATAATTAGTCGATTGTTCTTATCACCACATTGGTCTTCACATGTCTTCATCATAGAGGTGAACCTTTATTCACGATGTTTTCTGTTATCTAATGAAACTAGCAGTTAGCAATCTACCTACATATTTGGATCAATGCGATAGCATAAGTCAAGTGTCAGTTTCCAATATTACGTTCGTTCTATATCGAAGTTGCGATATAGAGTTATCCATTCTGCGCCAAGTTTTTCAATATGACAGAGATTACTATGGCGGTGGTAAAGCAAACTATCTCCTTTCATAAATCGAACAAAGATCAACTTTGGTTTGATGGATGAGCTTCCACCACTGTTTGTAGGTATTCCCGGGGGGAGCAAAGAAATCTCGGGAAATAATGCCGGGTATACAAGGGACGGCCAGTACAGAGGCGGCACAGTATTTGCAAGAGCTCGTAATGAACTCCAGGAAAATAAATGTTATTATGTGGATTCTTTAATTACCATTTTTTATTGTTTACGTCGTCGAAATAATGAAATTATGCCATGAACAGACACAAAGATACCTCTGTTCTGTTGCCTTGGATGCCTATTCTATGTAATAAAATTTATAATTTAGGAACTATTTCAATTCTATTTTAAAGCTTTTAATAAACTCACGTCACGTCATTATTATGTATATTTTTGAACCTTTTAAAAATTTTAACTACGGTAAAGTGAAAACTAAACAAAGCTTGGTGAGATAATTAATAAATTAAGATAGTTAAGTCTGTGTTATTAAATTTCCAAAGGACCAGCTGGAAACTCAACTGTTTGCAATCAGCATAATTACTACGTATCGTCTTAACACGTTATTCTGAATATCATAGGTATAGGTATAATTGCGTGTCCTATAGTTAAAACTGTAAATTCTACAAACCGTAGGTAATTATGTATGTAAGAAATAGGTATATAACATCAACATGATTCAAGTATTGAATTTTCTTATTCTTATCTTACAAAAGACAGAAATATGCAATTATAGGTTGTTTCAACTTTCACCAAAGTGGTATGTTTGGTGAAAATTGAAACCACCTAAATATTATTTTTAAACGAAAATTCTATTATTTTTTCATTAATAGACATAACAATTTACTAGTATTATAAATCTGAAAGTGTGTTTGTTAGTATGTTTGTTTCATACAACAACGGATCGACGAGAAGGTCGCTCGATAAGTCTCATAGGCTTACAATCCGCACAAAAGCAAAGCCGCGGGGGAAAGCTCGTATCTTTGATTTACATAAATTATATGTAATAATGAACAATATAATTAGTAAATATCTTGAAGATGCTCAAATGAGACAACTGTATCATCAAAACAAAGCCATCACAAAACGTCTTTCGACACTATGCTTCACGGTCTAAGTATTCTTAAAGTTGACGTGCACTGGGTTATATGACTCAGTCTATTTCTAGATAAACAGGAAAATACGGACACTTAACTTGAGCGAGGTTTTAACTTTTAAGTAGCTTCGGCAGAAATAAAACTTTAATTACCTTGCGTTAGAACATTCGAGGAGAGCACCTAGATTAAACTTCGTAGAAGAAAACTAGTAAAAATGGTGCTTAAACTTTAAAATAGCTTGTAGTAAATAAGACCTATTATAATTCATTTACCAATTAATTAAGAATTTGCTTTTTGCATCATTGGCACTAATGCCCAGATCACATCAAAACGGAGCGGAACGGACATGTGCTGAGCGGTTGAGTGTTAAAACCGTAATCCAGTTTCAGTAATAAATTAAACTAAAATTACCATAACTAAACACCACTCGGTACTTATTACACTCGGTAGTGATCGTGTTTTGTTTCTTACCATGCGTTCAAGATTGCGTTAAACGTTTAACGCAATCTTGAGGGAAGTCGCATTAGAAGTTTCACTTCAAAAAACATTTCAAATAAGCATGAATTTTTCGCTATCCAACGTGGCTACACATTTGAATTTCAAAAGCTTTCAGAAAGCACAATACAACACTTGAATGGAGTTGTTTAACTCCGTACGTGGCACGGTCTAACATTCACACGCTTACTTACGCCTTCCTGTTTCCTCTTACTTCCATTTACCACTGCTATAAACCCATCTAAAGTTTTGATACATTCCCGCGGAATGCTCTAAGTCACGTGGAATTTTCGTGGAATATACAAACCAATGAAATATGGGGAAAATAACTGGAGCTGGTTACCCGAATTAGCACATTTTTAAAATTTCTACTAAATGCAGTTTACCTAACGTTATAATCTCATTTTTAAGGCCTCCTCCGACTAAGGCGGCCTGTAACACTGACATAGCAAACGACCACTCACACAACACACTGTCAATACATATTTTACTTTATTTTATGTAATACTAGCAACACGCTCCTGCTTCGCACAGTTGTATTATACATATAAAGTTTATAGGTTTATATTATAAACCTTCCTTTTGAATCACTCTATCTGTTAAAAAAAAACCTCATCAAAATCCGTTACGTAGTTTTAAAGATATCAACATACATAGGGACAGACAGACAGCTGGAAGCGACTTTGTTTTATACTATGTAGTGATTGAAAATGTCAGATTGCACCGCGCGTATTGAATTCAGCTAAGTTACAGAAAGGCAGTTACCGGAAGTAAGTTTCGAAGTTTTCATTAGACTATTTTGCCTTGTCCTTATAAAGTGAATAATGTCAATGACGTCAGTTTAAAGGCCCAAGTCCGACCACGCTGGTGTAGTGTAGATACCTATAACTGGGTAAGGAATAGCTTGAGAAGCGAAGTTTTAACCAACTCGTTTATACGCCACCAGTAGCACGCCCTAGAGGCCTAACCTCTTTCGTTACAACCTTAAAACCTGGCGTATCTGGAAAGCAAAGTTGAAAGTTACTCGGTAAATTGCAGAGTGCTGAGGGTGCGACGCGATCCGTGTTTGGTTAAAATTTTCATGATAAATTGAAGTATACGTATTTTTCTATATTTTCTTGGAGTATACCTATACTATGAATTGTGTGAAAAATGATGTGCCAAAGAAGGGAGTTGAAGATGAAATGACGTATGACAGAGCGAAGGGGCGAAAGGAAGCGTGATGTGCCGACTATATCTAGTGGGATAAGGGCAAGTAGATGATGATGATACCATTATTTTTTGTATAAAATAGCTGTTTTTTCTTGATTTGGGATTGGTACCTGTAATAGTAAAATTGTGTTATAATGATGTGTATAATTATTCCTAGGGTATAAAAACATCTAGTACTTATTATGCAAGAGAAAGTTCGAGGTGTTGTTATTTTTGTAAAGTCAGTTGTGCCTCGTGGAATGTAAACCCACAACACGCGTCCGAATCTCATGCCGCAGGCTATGTACCTATGGCCTCAAATCCTAAAAATAACTATGAGCGGTTAACAAAGGAAAATATTGTGCGGAATCCATAACATAGCGACATAATATATGCATAACTTTGTACACCCCAAAATAACAGTGTACAATCAAACAACTAAATTAAATGATGTTCACGTGTGACTATATAGCTTCTATCATATTGTTCAAATGTATAGGTATAGAAGATCTGTATTTTTACATTATTATTATTTATGTTCTAAAATCACCAACATTCTTGATTGATGAACAACGATTTCTTTTTAATTTTCTTTAAAAAATCTGATCTATCCGTCCGAAGTAGTGGTCGGTTGTTACAGTTCACGTTAAGAAAGTGCCCGATTGTAAACCGTAAAAAACCTATCATTGTCAGTAATTAGAAAACAAAGTAGGAACTACCTCGTAATTATTCAAGAGGGTTACAGAGTATTGTATAAAAGTAGCCTGATTGGCGAATATTATCGTCTGTAAGCGTTATATTGCTTTGCCAAAGCTTCATCTATGACGTCTCGTAACATTACAACTCTTTATCGCTGCTATAAAGTACAAATGAATAGGCGTTTTAGTACCGATCTATTGTCGGTGAAATATTTCCCTTTCTGTGATTGATTGGCCCATCGTTACAGGGTAATCGCAGTCGTGATCATTGGCTTTATAGTTATAGTATTTTATAAGATGGGTACTTGTGTTATTTTATGCGTATTGAGTCGGAAACTAGATCCAACTTTGGCAATATTCCTAGTACTAAATACCAACCAACGATTACCGGAATTACCTACTAACTTGAATTGAGGACAACAAAATAAAAATTAATGTAAACTAAACATTAAAACCCAAGGATACAAATTATTTATCTATAAGTATATAGGGCTTATCGGTAATCTATATGGGAGGCCTATGTCCAGTGGACGTCTTACGGGTGATAATGATGATTATGAAGCCTTTACCAAAATTAGACAAATCGATCCAGCCGTTCTCAAGTAGCTAATAGCGTGACCAGCGGGGCAATTCTGTCAACCAATCTCGTTACTAAGGTGACACGTTCTTGGACCTATCTCGTTTTTCTGACAGTTTTGAGCTGTCGGAACTGTCAGAAAAACGAGAGAGGTTCAAGAACGTATCACTTCAGTAAAGAGATCGGCTAACAGAATTGCCCTACAGGACAAATAGGGGTTCATTTTTATGTATATATAATCATGTCTTAAATTATATGTCTTGTCCGGGTCAACAGTCGCCTGGACATTTTTAATCTGCTGTCGAGTAATCTAGCCAAACATAAAAAGATTGAAATTTTAGCACAATATAATGTGTTTGGAATCCCGCAAACCTAGGGATGCCGCGGGAGTAAAGATCATAATCCTGCCGGTTTATGAGATCGAAATTTTAATGTGGGATCGGTTTCTCTAGTTAACACCGATAGATATATTCCCGTAGCCGTAGCTACGAGTATTCAACGTATTTATGAAAATCCTAGCAATACTGAAACTAAGTATCAGGTAGGTACGAATAATAGGAACCTGCGGGGGGTGCAAGAAAGAAAGTAGGTACATAGAAAAAATCTCCTTAAATATTATATTATATATCCGATGAGCAACATTTATTTAGTTGAATACTCGCGTTGGGGAGAGACGTAGAAGAACGACCATCTCTTATCTGATAACCTTCTCATCTGCCTCATCAACCTCATCTGATAAACATACTTTTTAGGGTTCCGTACCCAAAGGGTAAAAACGGGACCCTATTACTAAGACTCCGCTGCCCGTCTGTCCCTCTGTCTGTCTGTCACCAGGCTGTATCTCAAGAACCGTTATAGCTAGAAAACTGTAATTTTCACAGATGGTGTATTTCTGTTGCTGCTATAAAAAGAAATACTAAAAACAAAATAAAATGTATATTTAAGGGGGCTCCTATACAACAAATTTGAATTTTTTGCCGTTTTTCGCTCGATATTAATAGTGGTAACATGTCGATGCTTGAAAAATTCACAGAATATTTAGTTGTATATTATCTACAATAGTAAATAATTAAAATAAAATGAACATTTAAAGGGAGCTCCCATACAGTACGGAACCCCATGTATGATTAAATCTTTAAAACTACGCAACGGATTTTGATGCGATTTTTTTTAATAGTTAGAATGTTTCAATCGGAAGGTTTATAAATGTATAATATATCTGTGCGAAGCCGGGGCGGGTCGCTAGTAATTGATAAAATATATCTCTCATCTGGTTATCACATCGGTGAAAGTTGATCTTCAGCGCCTCTTAGACCACTTGAATTTGACATTGCAGTTATTAGCATCTACCTTCATACTCTATAGTTATATTTTATATTGGTTAATAGTATGTGTGGATGCTGATGCACCTCTCGAGTAATAATTCTGGCGGCGCAATTCGCACAAACAATGTTTATGATGTTACATTATTTATATCTATCTATGCAATAATTTCGATATCAAATGGCCGAAACCTCCACAATGGCTAAAGCCGGTACACCTATACTATAAATTGTGTAAGTAAATACACACCGAGAGACAATGTTTACTCTCATTTCCATGCATTTTCACTATATTTGGATCGTACTTAATTCACTGAGGCAGCTTTTTACTCTACACCTAATTATAATAGAAAATATAGAATAGCACTACATATTTTGTTTGGTATTTAGAATACTTTACATATTATAAAGAGACCCTGGATAACTATGTAGTGACGCAGTACCTACGTACTGAGCTACATTGTTATCCATCCATTTTTTCAGTTCTCACTTAGTCAAATATCTGACGTAGGTACCTATTCTTACTTAAACAAAATAATTGTAGAGTCAATTCAAACTTGCATGCATAACTTAAGTGGCTGAAGAGATCTTGCTCTAACATTGTAACGTATTTGCTCTCATAATTCCAGCAGGAGTAGCGTAATGACTCCACTCCATACGGCCCCCGTTCTATGAATATTCAGCCGCTATATTGCCTGATGAAGCTCAAAGGGTTTAGCTAAGCGATAAACGCTTTAATTCCCCAAAGCATACAGTTAATAGGGCATCTCTGTAGCAAGTACTCGCGTGTTTACTGCTAAATCCACTTACAAGTTATAAACACTCGGTTCTGCCGCAGATTGGCTAATGGTTAGTACGTGTGATAAGCTAAGCGCACACACGACAGATTACTATCTGAGTAATAGATACATTATACGAAGGTGCAAATGCTTATAATCTGCTTCAGCTAAGCATTTATCCATGGTATTGGTAAATCGATCGATAAATATTGATACGACATAGTGATGATTGTTTTTAGTTACATATTTTAAAATACAAACTTAACAGGTGTAAAAAACGAAATTCACTTTAATTTATAGCGATTCTAGCGAACATATTTTTATTTCAATACATTTTATTGCTTAGCTAAGATAAGAAGATTGACACAAGAGTACCTGAAACATTACCTTCGCCTCATGATCGGCTAGCAAATAACGTGATCTTTCTAAAATTAGAATAGAAATCACAATAATCTTCTCTCATAATTTTTATCGCGATGAATAATTTATCAGAGAATCCAAAAAAATAAACAAAAATAGAGTCAGAAACATTGAACATTCCGAAAAACTCTCGTCCCGGTTTCAATAAAGTAATCACAACAGCAAATTGAAAAGTTATGTCTCGATTTATTGGCAAGAAATTTAAAACGGCCGAAAGATAAAATGTGAAAATGGCACAAAGTTTCATGAACTCGAATACCTTTCTCGAAAATATTTTTAAAACAGTTGCGTACAGACAATGAAAGTTAGCGTTGATGGTTCAACTTTAAATAAATTATTATAAAAATATATAACTTTTTAAATACAAGCTTTTGAGATCCTTGGCTAGCACTCTGCTGCTACATGATATCCATGTAGCAGCAGAGTGCTAGCCAAGACAAGTAAAACGAGCCTAAACACGACGGGTATATCTTGTTAAGTACAGGAGTTCCTATGGCCACCTTCCGACTCCATCATCAAGTCAGCTCCATGGTGCCATATTATTGCATTGTCACGCGATATACATATGTGTGTAAAATTTCAGCTAAATTGGAAACCGGGAAGTTGGTCAAATTGAACTTGCAAGACTATAACTGTAGGCTCCGGCTGTTTTAACCATTTAGCCACGTCGGAAGCCTTCAGGCGGCTTAAAAACTCTGACAATCTCTAAAATAGACTAACTGAACCTACATACAAGCATGCGGGGATTATTACTATAGCTAATTACAAATATTGCTATCATCCGTATTTTAAGAGATCTACACATGGGTTATAGGTATCCCCTATGCGACCGGTTGGAAGTGGACTCAATCCATTTCAGTTATTATTCAAATAATTGCAAATAAAAGTGACAAAACCAAAGTAACAAGTGTAAAATCTAAAAAAAACTTATACATGAACTTGTATGTTACTAACTAGGATAACATAAAAGCGCCTCGAACAAAAATTACGATAGAACAAGGGTAAGTTGCTTTGAGCTAAGAAGGGGCGGAGCGGGCTGCAAACTACCCACGTAAACAAGGGTCTCATTGGTTTTATTTGAAAAGTTCGGATGATCGTGGTTTACTACGTCGCTCCCGGAAACGGAGCCTTCATTACATAAAAACAAGTCAAGCCACCGAACACCTCTAGCTAATACTGAATACTGTAGCAGTCCACATAAGTCGACCCATAGTGGACAATAGGACCACACATTATATTAGAATTAATCATGCTGAATTCGGATTCGGATTTCCCTCAGGCTAGCCTAGTATAAGTTGGCGGTATCCCTTCACTGAAAAATCAGTGGTGTGAAAATCGCACATAAATTACAAAGATAGATACGTATTGGATCAATATCTAAGTATACCTAGTACAACATTTTACGTACTCCATGAGCATCGTGTAACGATAGCAAAATGAATGATGATTGATTAAAATGAAATTTTAACCATTCACATCACGGAGTATAAAAAGTATTGGCAGGAATACTGGATATGAACCTACGAACGACTTCAAAATTTCAAAGCAAGCAGCCCTTCATCAGACCACTACTGCTACTGCCTATAAAATACCCAAAAATCACAGTTTAAGAGCAGGTAAGTAAACAAGAGAATCGATTTCGGCGACAGTAAGTAAATTAGAGATTCGACAGCGTAATAGTAGCATCAAATGTTTCCTATTTGCTTAAACGTAATCGTTACTTGATTTAATCGAGTGTGAAGATGGGCGGGTGCCAGTTTGGCCGCTTTGTTATTTTTGGATTTTCTGGAAAAGATTTAGCGATTATAAAAAAAAATCAAAAAATATAAATGTAATGAGATTCTTAGTCATATTAGTTTTTAATTGTAAACAATAATTTAGTAAACTTCTCACAAACTCTCTGCTTTGCAATTGTGACATTACAATGTTGTGTAGCGTCAACGAATTTCTAGTACGAGTTTAATGCATAAATTCATAAATATAGCATACTTAGCAGACGGAGAATATGAGAATCAACAGGCTGACAATCAACATTACCTTGGTCACACTCATTCCCATACCAATTTCCATAGAAAAAACAGGGACGGAACCAATCTCGAATGGTCAAATGCCATCCCTGAGCTATCATTATTTTGCACTCACAATCGCAAACTAAGCGGCGATGAGCTCAATAACGTCGACGTATTTGATGACGGGGCGCTTCTACGCAAACGGCACTCATAATCTATTCCATCAATGGCGTCAGATAAGATTGTTCCGTCATTATTGAGCCGTAATTAATCTTTGTCATTGTTGCTCCCGTTTGCAGATCTGCCGGCGAGAGATATAAAGAGATTGAGGCTGCTCTTTGTTACTTATTTCCGTTTATGACCCTCTCCGTGACAGACAAAACAATGCGGAAGGTTTCTCCAGATAAAAGGCGAAACAGTAAAATTAATTACTTTTGTGTTGATCTCGAAATTTGGCAAAGCCATCCAAGGAATTACAATTATTGTTTTACCTAAGGGCCGGGGAAACCTGACGGAGCGTGGTTTTAGCTGTCAAACGAATTTCAACGTTGTCACGTCACTGCTAAGTTGAAAATAATTGGACTGTGTTAGACCGCAAAAATATCAAAGTAGACCAATAAGAGTGCAAAAAGGTGTTCGTTCGTTTTTGGGTTCATTATAAAGTTGAAAGGAATTTCAGGTGCTAAAGCCTAAAGTGCTAGCTCGGCTAATCACACTCACACTTTCATCATAAGTCCAACAGTTGATTTTAGTGAAGTTAAGAATAGAGATATGTTTTATTGTATTATGTATTAACATAGGTATGGAGATCAGTTTAAAAGAAATTAATATTATTTCTTAATATATTCCTTTTATATTTATTTAAAATTCCTACTCTACTTTTACTTTAAAATCTTAAAAGTCTGCTACATAAAACTTTAAAAGTTAAAGAAAATCTGCTTTAACCTTAAAGTCGTCAACCAAATAGGTATTCAAAGTGTCCTACTGATTACGATAAATCACGCAAATAAACTTTTGAATTTTCAAAAAAATGATAATGTTGTATTGATGCTATTTTGATTACTAAAACAATACGCCAATTTTATACTTATTATTATGTAATGTAAGTATTCAATTGGCATAACAATAACATAAAATAACAAATCTCTTTTATCATTTAAAAGGAAGATAAAAACAAACAATTACGTAAATTAAACTGTAGTCATACAATATCGTTTAAAAAGTTTCCTGGAAAGCGGGCAAAGCCGCGATGCGCGTTTATTTCATAAACTGAAAATAATAGCCTCGTCGGATACCGAGCTCGGATCGTCGTATATCTCTTTGTAGTCGAGATTAAAGAGGCGATGGCATGGGCCGATGCCATCTATCTCAGTTAATGCTGTTTCGACGGCGTCGCTCCGCGATCAGTGTTCGACGCGCCACCGTCCCGGCGCCGACGTGCATGCCGGAATAAGGCTCAGCTCAGTTTGCCAATGATTGATTGAGCTTCGAGCACAGTTTGAAACTTTACCTGCAGTGTACATATACTATACTCGCATCATAGTTATGTGTGTGTCGTACTAGAGATTTAGCTTCGCTTTAGCTATATCAGAATTGTCTAACCAGCTAAAGCTAAAAAGCTCGCGATTGGTTAGCTAAATTTGAAGCGCGTGATTTTCTGTTTTTTCGCAAGTTTTCTCTTTAAGTAAATGCAGTTGTTGGTTTATAATCATGGTATCATATCAATTAGAGAGATAGGTAAATGACATAAACATAGGCTAGTCCCAAACAATGGGTAGTAATTTATATACTCTACCAACTCTACTTTTGTTCATGGCTCGAATTAGAAAAGTGAGAAAGGTGTAAGTACGTTTTCGCACCAGAAACTACAACCGAAATTTATCAATACAAATTATCAATTTCCCATTCGCATCCCAAAGTTCTATCGGCAGTGTTAGCTTTCCCTGACACAGGACAAACGCTGTGCGATCGTCCACACGAAGACGCCTATAGGCTGTATTTGTGTTGACTCAATGCGATGTCTATGTCAGCACAGGGTTGTTTGTACATTTGGCAGCAGCGCTATTCAAGCCGGTGTAATAGCCCCTAAACCAGAACGCGTTCGTAATACACGGTCGACTCATCCGCTCGCATTCAAACACCATTCATAGCTCACATTCATTGACATAAGTGTTATTTCATAGGAAGAGGACAAATAAACACACGAAAGGTGGCCTTTTAAACCATTCGGTAGCGTGGCCGAGCGGTCTAAAGCGCTGGTTTAAGGCACCAGTCTCTTCGGAGGCGTGGGTTCGAATCCCACCACTACCAAGCTATTTTTGCAGTCTCTTTACTTCAGTTTTGTGCTATCTACATTGAATAGTGTTCAGGATAGTGTATCGTGAGCACATGTTATCACAGCACGCTATCAGTCTAGAGATATAGTGCTCAGTGCTCACTACACCGCATCCTGTTGTGAACTCGGTGAAACACGGATTTTATATTTTAATCTTTGATCTAATGTATTTTCTATGAAAAAAGTGCAAGTGGAGTCCCTCTGCGTGGAAGAAGTGAAACTTCGACGCAACAGTGCTTTGATACCCCCTCCATGGTAGCGTTAAACGTTTAACGCAACCTTGTTGGAAGTCGCATTAGAAGTTTCACTTCAATTAAAAGCGCTACGATCACCATCTCTAGACATCACATGTCAACGTTTATATCTATAATACTCTCAGAATAAGGAAAAACAGTAGAAGTGACATAAAGTAAAAAAGTTGTGATGCATGATTCCACAAACATGGCGTCGAAAATCTATAGAAACTGCTATGTAATCTAGACACAAATGACACTTGAACTGCTGATCAAATGTCAAATTTGATTTCACAAATATGGTGGACAAACTTCAAACGTCTCCTAGGTAGGGCTTTTATTTTGAACCTTATAGTCATAGCAATAATGCCACGTCATTTCAAACACCGTCCCAATGATAATACTCGATACTTTTTTAATCACGAGGGAAACCTATAAGCTTTTACGTGTCCAATAAAATGGAAAAATATGTTTTACATTCTTTTATTTGTGCGCGCTCGCCCGACATAAAATAAAAACACGAATATCACAACAAAACGTAACACATAAGTTAAAAACTGTCCATTTTGCACTTCAGTCGGTTGGTTCATCATCACCAGGACTCCACTACGTATGTGGTAGGGTAGTAGGATCTGAAACAATAAAAAGTGACTTAAATTATCTACAATTAACGTTATATTTTGGTTTCCAATTGTTTTAACCGTTTAGCCATGTCAGAAGCTTTAAAATGGCTTAAAAACTCTGACACCAGGCCTAGTTACCCAACCTATATAAGCGCAGGTATTTACTTTAAAGAATTAATAATAAACTAAAAATAATTTTGCGCAGTTTGATTATCTGAAAATGGAAACGTGTTGAGTATTTTAACTTTCCTGCCAATTTCAATCACTAAATCAATTTTAATAATGGAAATATATCTGTCAATGTTAATCAAAAATCAAAATAATAAGTACCTACATCATAAAATAAATTTTGTGAAACTATAAATAATTGAGTTGTATTGATTAGTATAAGACTCAGAAAATGCGAATTTTGTAATATGAAAGTGACGTAAAATTAGACTCTAATTATTCGTTACCTAATATCTGTCTTTTTCAAATAGCTAGTCACTTGTGACACTTCCGAAATGTCAGCTGTCAAACATACATTGATAATTGTAATGATGTACCGCACCTATATTCGATTTGTAATTACCGATTATTATCGATTTTACGTACTTATTGAAGTTATCGAACAATATACCTGTGTAAAGTGTTTTGTCAATTTATCTACAAGTCAGTAGTACTTACTTAGACGGTAGGTTTAGAAGAATCAAAAAGAAATAAAAAAGTGACAGGTAAAAAAGATTTATTTGGGAAATAATGTCCTCGCCACTTCGTCATCGGAGCTATCATCATTATCATCATTTGACGAATCTTCCAGATTAATAATCATTTGATTATCCATTATATTGTCTATGTGAACATCGGAGGTAAATGGAAACTAAGTTTTTCATACATTTTTGTATCGAATACGCACTACATATTTTATAATTTTTGTACTAGGGGTACAGATTAACAATAAGCCTTGCTTATATCAAATCGATTAATATGTTTTGTTTTCGATATTCTTCGATTTCAACAATAGTCGATTTCCCAGCCCTCTTATCATGACGTCACGATCGGCAATAGCACGTAACATAACAATTTAACGAATTTAATATTATATTAAATTGAAAAGTGAACGCGAAAATGTATACGCGAATCAATAACCTTTATTCCATTTCTTGCGTCCTTTGTCGTTTATTTTAGTAGTTTTTGTTGTAAGTTTGCTTAATGTTTTCACTGATAAACAGAAATATTCGTCACATGACGTATTTACGTGATAATTTACGTTCTATGGACCTGTCATAAGTGACTTGCTATTTGAAAAAGACATAACTGTGAATTAGCAAACAAACAAATGATAGTCGACGCATTAATAAGTAAATATTAAAAAACTTGTGTTCTTTAGCAAAGGCAATGAATAAGTATTTAAAAGAATTGAACATTTAGAGGCAATATAAAACGTTTTATATTCTGAGATCTTCCTCGTATACATAAATGATTGCTGAGATATTGTAATTGTACCAGTAACTAACTCGAAATAACTGTCACATTATACCCGAGATATTTCAATCGTACTATCTAAAGTTTATGACAATACCAGTTTTCTTTCTATTATTAGATACTAAATTTACATATGGTAGGAAAAGTAACCAAAATCACATCATGTTTATCACAAAAATATTGTAACACATGGTAGCAGAAAAATATTCTACACATCAAAGTTATAGGTTTGTAAACATTACACAACTAGTATATAAGCAGATATTTAGTAAATATCTATCGATATTTATTTATGAAAATTCCAATGTCAAAGATAAGGCAAGTGGTGTCAGTTTTTGGATAGGTGACCGCGGGTAGCATTTAGAACTGAGCGCTTCCGTAGCTAAGGTGACACGTTAAATTGTGGATCCTGGTTGTTTTAACCGTTTAGCTATATGAGGGGCCTTCGGGCGGCTTAAGACCTCTGACACCAGGATGTCCCTCAAGCTTACGAACTTACGTATTTTAGTTTGATATGATACTAACCGCCTTACCACAAAATATTTAAACACGTTTTGTGGTAAGACGGTAAAAGTTTTACAGTACCTGTAACCACGATGTCCGTATCCACCGTAACCGCCATAGCCACCGCCGTAGCCGCCACCATAGTACCCTCCGTAGCCACCGCCGTAGCCACCGCTGTAGCCGCCGCCGTAGCCGCCGCCGTAGTACCCGCCGTAGCCGCCGTAGCTTCGCCCGTGGGAGAGTGCGCCGGCAGCCAGAGCCCCGCCCACGAGGCCTGCCTTAGCGCCTATAACTCCTGCGCCGAGCAGACCCGCACCGAGAAAACCCGCTCCGATCGCGCCCGCGCCGAGAACACCGGCGGCGCCAGCACCTAAAACAACAAAATAAAATTTAAATTCATTCATACGTATATCCATAATTATTTTTCGCAAAAAAATGCTTGACCGACTTCAACCGTGTACAGAATTCGCGAATATTTCGCACGGTTCGATGTAGCATATTTCACATTTTAGTTGATTTATCAAAAATGCCTCAGCCGATTTCGACATAATTTAAACGAAACCAATTTTTAAATATTATACTCTTTGCAATAAAAAAAGAATTATTGAAATCGGACTACTACGTAAAAAGTTATGCGTGGTTATACCTATGAAAAAAAAATACGCGTCGAATTGAGTACCTCCTCCGTTTCGTCGGTCAAAAATTTAAATTCATTCTTATAGATCTCTTAATTGAAATTGTGTACAAAATAATTTACTATAGTCACTTGTATGACTATGTCAGCCCTATTTACCAAACCGGTTACACGCCCTTATTTCCAGCATAGTTAAAGTTATTATGTCTTGGTTATATCCAAAGTATACTTTACATAATTATTTTCAGTTGACTACTTTATTGTGTTTGGTTGTTAAAATATGTATTTTAAGCACTCCACGTCATTTGCTACTTGTTCACTAGCCGACAATTATTTAGTTACTGAATTTTTTCAGCATTACAATTTAGCTGTGTACAAATAAATAATTTACTGTAGGAACTATTGTTATTTACCTCACTAACTATACAACGTATTATTTTACACTTTGAAATGTATTGTATATTTAGAGGAAATTTCTACAGAGTCCCTAAGTGAAAGTAGTAAAATAATCGGCCAAGTACCAAGACTCGTGCACGGAGGGTTCCGTACTGTATGGGAGCCCCCCTTAAATATTTATTTTATTTTAATTTTATTATTGAAGGGAATATGAAATTAAATATTCTGTGAAAATTTCAAGCATCTACCATTATTAATATAGAGCGAAAAACGTCTAAAAATTCACGTTTGTTGTATGGGGGGGCTCCCCTTAAAAAATTAATTTATTTTGTTTTTAGTATTTGTTGTTATAGCAGCAACCGAAATACATCATCTGTGAAAATTTCAGCTGCCTAGCTATCATGGTTTATGAGATACAGCCTGGTGACAGACAGACAGACAGACAGACGGACATCAAAGACTTAGTAATAGGGTCCCGTTTTTCCCTTTGGGTACGGAACCCTAAAAATGTCCGAGCGCCGTCATACATACCGACTTCTTCGAGCATACCGACTTAGATATTTACATTAAATATCTCACTATGACCCGTTTTCTCGAAACTCGACGTTATGTCACTTAATTAGTGCTTGTAAGGATTACGCACTCGGTCGTCAAATACGTTTACAGTCTCCAAGAAGTTTGATACGGCCTATTCTTATAATTTTGTCACAGACACGGAAAATCAATATCGTGAATATAAAACCAGACACGAACAAGTGTTAAATTTAAAAAAAAAACTTTTTTTAAACAAGCTTTTACTGACAAGTACTCGCCAAAACGAAACGAGCCGAAACTCGATAGGGTTGCGTAGTTTCATTAATCGTTCCTAAGACCACTTTCCAGCTCCATCATCAGACCCTGGTTACCATTGAAAGACAAACTACTCGCCAAGATCATTACAATGGACCCAAGCTCGATGAGGTTGTGTGGTTTCATTGCTAAGTTCCTTTGGCCACCTTCCAGCTCCATCATCAGATCAGCACCATGTCTTCATAATATTGCATTGTCACGCGATTTACACATGTATACAAAATTTATACACATGTATACAAAATTTACACATGTATACAAAATTGTAGCCGGGAAGGGGATTAATTTCCGACCGACAAATAGACAACGGGACAGGTGAAACTAAATAAAAGCTTGTAAAATAGACAATAATTATAAAGGCGCCATCGTAATTATAATAGCTAATTAGCATATTCCTGTTTCTTATTCACTTTAGGCATTCGATAGAGTTACACTATTTACGTTGCTATTCAATTTACGACGGCGCCTTTATAATTGGGCCTAATAAGTAATTAACATATGTACGAGTATACATTTACTTAGCACACAGAATTTATTTATTGAATTCCAGTCTGCCAATTTTACATTTGATATTTTCTACAAAGATTTTTGCCTCATTATTTTGAGGAAACCAATGGCATTAAATATTAATTTTCTCATTCTCATTACGACAACCTCAAAAGATATTCAAGTAGAAGTTCAAGGTTGGAGAGAGAATAACATCGCTGTTTGCTGATGTTTACTCTGCCTATTAACATATTTATGTAGGTGTTACCGGAAATGTTGTGAATTGGACAATGGATATAATGTCCGAATGTGGAGATATAATTTTGACAATGGACGAGTAATGTTTGTGTACAGTATTTGTGGAAAAAAACAAGAATTTAATTTACGTGTTACTTGAAATTGTATGAAAATAATTCTACTAATTTCATTTACATATATGTATATTCCATAAAATACTTTATGCTGGTGGGATGGTGTGTATGATATAACACAGTTTTTGACCCACGTAATGTTGGACATTACACAAAGAAGACGAACAGAGTCTCTATTTATTTCATGTTTGTGATATTATGTTTTTGTTTACCTCTAGTATAGAAAAAAATATAATTTTAGCTTGTACAGAATAAATAAAATCACTATTCACTTATAGCAATCAATGTTAAATATCTAATTCATTCAATTTATAAGTTTTCTACGCATATGTAAATTAAAATTTATTGTCCACATTATCTAATTTAAAGATTTCTATGAAATATCTAGGCATTGTACATAATTTCATATATTCATTACATTTTCGACAACACACTTACTATACATTCTAACCGTCGCAAAATTAGCACATAGCAACTCCGTATTTGCTCTGTAATGTAATATTCCTTAGGTTCCGTAACATTATTATAATATCGACTATCTCGAGGGATAGAAAGTAAGCCGGTCTTTAGGGAGCTAAACGTCTACAGTGTGTTTATCTAGATGACGGACGTATTGTAGGATATCGTAGGTAATATCCTTATGACTAGAGACCGGATTATTTTCAATCGCATGTTTGCATATTCATTTGCATATTTAAGTGATCCTCAGCGGTAATAGCATATTTTTCCTAAGACCTAGTTATGATGCATACTATTGCTAGATTTACAATATTTTTCCGAGTGCAATGCATTTCAAAATGTGATAAAAGTAACAATATTGTTGACTTGTTACGCTTAGAAAAAGTATATAAATAATTTTAATGTCACGTAATATTACAAAGGATAATTTACTAATTGTATATGAAGTAAAAAAAATAAAACAAACTTTTTTCATGTTTTTTGGGTTGCATTTTTCGTGCATATGTATATTTCAAGCATTTTTCATGCAGTTTTGCATGTTTATAACAAGCTTTTAATGTTGCATATAATCCGGTCTCTACTTATGACCAATTACTATATAATTAAACCAACCACAAAATTGGGAAAATAAATCAGCTATTCCAAAACTGTATTTTTTCGTGTGAGTGAATTCACTAACAATAGTAACAATACGCTAGGACGTAGTTGTGGTCGTCGCTAAGACTAACTTCACTATAGGTACGTAATGCATATAATTACTATATATATAACGAATTTTCGGTTTGGTATGAATAGTAAAAGTTCAATGAATAAATAATCACAAGCACAACTACGAGTACATCCTTTAGAACTGTACTGTACGAGCCTTACTACTGCAGGACGTAGGCCTACACACGATAGGTGATTGAGCCATATCCACTACGCTGGCCCAGTGCGGGTTGGTGGATTCACATACGCTATCGAATTTCTTCTAAAGACGTACGATATGCAGGTTGCCTCACAATATTTTCCTTTACCGAAAAGTCAGTGGTGTGAAATTCCGTTTATAAATTCCATGGAATCCATTGGTACGGGACCAGGATCTGAACACACGTCCTCACGATTGTAAGGTGTCACTATACCTTAGCGTATATATTACATCCTTTAGTATTGCTTATAAATTCGCAGTCACCTTGTGGATGTATATTCTTTAGAATTACATTATATATATACCTATTATAAACTCTACATTACCTACCTAAGGTACCTATTTTTTCATTTCATTGTTTATGATTGTGTACAGAATAAATACTAAGTGGGAAATCCAATTAACACGTATTCAACTAGTACCTTTGTTTGTAGATGACGCACTTTGAGCTACAAAAGTGTAAAATCATCTCTATCAACAAAATTCCTTAATGGTATCTTGCACAAGAAGGGGGTGCATTACGTAAGACAAGTATGTCTCATTATTAGATCATCATATCAGCTGGAAGACGTCCACGGCTGGACATAGGCCTCCCCCGGATTCCTGCGTTCTTGATTAGCCAACCCAGTTTAAGTTAGTATTTATTGAGAGTTAGGAACTTACTCATGTAATAAGGTTAATTCTGCGTGTATATATAATGTAATAAATAAATAATTATCACATAACTACATATGTGTAAACCTATTGTTTAGAGTTGAATTAATATTTTAATTTGAAAGTAGCTTTTACTCTGGAGCATTTGTATGTAAACATTTAACGTTAAAAACGGATTATTAAGAAATATTGTTTAAATTCTATACAAGCAGCAATAAAAAATAAGAAAAATTAAAAAAACTGCAAATTACGATAACACAATAATGTAAATAAAAAAACCAACACTTACCAGTCTAACATCAAAAAAGTAAAAAAAAATGTGAAGGACAACTATGATGTAGATCTTGATTTTATAGCATTTGTCTAAACAGTCTGAAAATCAAAACAAATATTCTGTCCCAAGTACCTGTAAATTTACTTACTTCTGCTTGAATGACTAGTAAGTACATAAAGTACGAATATGAAGGAGGAATTATACTTATTTATTTGAAGCATTTCAATCATTTTATTTAGTTTTAGTGCTTGATCAATGGGCCCAATTATAAAGGCACCGTCGTAATTATAATAGAGTACATGAAGTGAAGTAATTTGTAGATGACGACCTGATCAACTCAACGTCTAAAAGTTTAATGCGTTGAAATCTTTTGTTTTGCAAAACAACAAACTGAATAGAAAGAGAAATAAACTCTATTGCGAGACTGAAAAGTTACAAGTGCAATAACATAAAAAATAACACTATATTTATACTCGTAGTGTAATAGCTTTACGTATCAAATACCTTGTACGATCAAACCCACTTTTTGCGAAGAAAGGTGAATAGATACCTCAAAGGAACAACACTCGAGTAGTACAGCCGTCAGGTGGTACGTCACTTTTTGCCTCTTATTATTTTTTACAACACATCGGCATAGTCAAATTTCTATAGAATCGGAAAGAATAGTGTGTAAAAAGGAAGCTTTTTTTATGTTTTTTCTATTTTACCGCATCTAGGTCTAGCGGCAAAATGATTTTATTAACTAGCAACAAGCCTCGCTGGACCGGAACAGGCCAGGGGACCTGGACTAGCTCTAGCTATGGCTCAGGACACAGCTGCAGCGCAGTCAGCATGGGCCGAGCTCGATCGAAAAGGGCTGATATGACAATCGTGTTTTTATTTATCAGTTTTTTTTTATGTCGTTGCAACGGGGCTGGTTGCACCGGGGCAGATCGGACTCGCTGGGGGTGTGAACACGGCTGCAACGCAGTCAGGAACGGATATTACTCGAGCGATAAGGGCCAGATATGATTACCATATTTTTATTACCTAACAGCAAACTTCTTATCTATAGTTGAGACGGGGCTGGTCGCACCGGGGCAGATTATACTCGCTAGGGGGTCTGAACACGGCTGCAACGCAGTCAGCAATGTGTACTGTTCTAAGGGCTGATGTGATAGTAATATTTTTATTACCCAGCAGCAAGCCTCTCTTCTGCCGTTGCACTGGGGCTGGCTGGACCTGGGCAGGTAGGATTCGTTCTGGCTCAGGACTCGGCTTCAGTGCGGTCAACAGAGGACCCTTCTCCTGCTGGGCGAACACCGCCACCGCCGCCATCACCACCCCGACGATTACTGTGCTCACTCTCATTTTATCTGTTAGTAAGAAACCGTAATTTGAAATGAAATGCATTTACATATTTAATTAATAATCCTACGAAGTTATCCTTTCATATTAATCGCAATCAAACATGTTAAAGTAATAAAATGACAGAGTAAGAATGTATTTAGAAATTTCAGAAGTAAACTTAAAAACAAACACATTACCCATTATAAAATAAATACAAATGTCAAGATAGTACTGGTCACATATTGCAGCAGGGATTCGCATTAGAACATAATATATTTTTCCAAAAAAAAATGCCTAACCGATTTCAACCATGTACAAAATTCGAATAGTTCGCACGGATCGATGTAGTTATTGCTGATTTATCAAAAATGGCTCAGCCGATTTCGAATTTCCGAAGAATATTTGAAGTATGATCTACTAAACAAAAAAGAATCATTAAAATTAGACCACTCCGTATAAAGTTACGAGTGGTCAAACAAAAAAAATAGGCTGCGTCGACTAGTTAACCTCCTCCGTTTCATCGCTTAATAAAAAGTGATGCATTAACATCAATGTGTTAATGTCGGCATTAGCATCATTTTCGGCGGTATTATGTTAAATTACAGTAGGTACATTATATTTAAGCTGAAATAAAATCGTATCTTTATGGATGTGGTATATTTTGCTTCTCGTGGGTGATACGAGTACGAGTAAGTACCTAAGTATGTTCTAGTAAATTATAAGAGATTACTTGTGTAATTCAAGCTCAAGATTTGATTTGGCTAGTTTTCACGTACAGAAAAATACTTATTTGCACTCTACTTATTCTTAAACTAGCTAAGTCAAATCACGAGCTTGAATTACATAAGTAAATCCCTTAGAATGTTGTAGGTATGTTCTTGTAGCTGAAATTTCAGGATTTTCTACACACTTGGCCCCCGTGTAGATCTCAATTCTTTTGGTGGTGACACTTTGGCTCTCATTTTACATTTATGTTTTTGATGAGATATCATAACTTTTTGTTCAGAAATAATTATTAGTTACATCATCATAATCATAGTACACTTGTCTTTGAAAAAGTTATCCAGTATTTATTATATTACTATCACAAATGGCATGGTTCTCAGCGCCTCGCGACGCTACCGCCATTTATTGGAGTATTGGTTAGGTAAATTGTATAATTACTTTTTTAATATTACTAATTATGAATAATTTTCAGTTTTTAGATTTTCTCCTTTGTATATGCCCGAAAGTCAACCTTGGTGCCAAATATCAAGATTCGAGGTCATCTAGAAGTGGGTTAGGTTTTGGTCTATAAGTCAGTCATAGAGTCAGTGAATCAGTCAATGAAACACGAGTTTTTAAACGTTAATAAATCATTAACTGATTGAGCAAAATTTATCAAATTTTGAATTCTTGATAAGTTAAAAAACTTTAATAAAATTGTGCAAAATAGTTTTCGAGCTGTAAGGGGGTCAAAAGTAGCACCAAATGGTTTGTGTAATATTACACGGCCGCTGCGTCACCAGTTTTCTTTAAACACTTTGGCTGGATAGGCTGCAGCGTGTCAAGATTTTGGAGTATTTATTATTTCTGTAATTTTTACAATTAAATAAGTTCAAAAAAAGTGAACCTATGCAGTAAATTATAATAGTATCTTTATTGAACAATATAAAATATACTATGCATTGTACACTGAAACTATTTTCAGAGGTACAGCAAAATATTACATTTTAAATGGTTCGAGTCGATTCCTAATTCAGACCAAATTTTCAAACTGCTGATATGATATTTTTTCGCTGATTAGGTGCTAAACAAATGGATAAAAAAATGTCAAGGGATGTTTTTCAATACATACTATACCGATAATTAATCAACTATTAAAACAGAAAACACGTCTTTTTCAACTTAAATTAAGATTAAATCCAATTTTTTTAATTTAATTAAATCCTAAACAATGTTTTTAAAGTCAATCGAGCCTGCCTAATAGTAAGTAAAAGTCACCGACCTGTTAATTAAATCACCGTGTGGCACTGTCACTACCCGTCACTTATATGGTGCCGGACCGGATCCTGCGTAAGTCTTTTATAGGTCGGCATCCTCGCGCCGGCAACTCATATAATAATAACGTAAGAAAGGTATGACAGCCCACCTTTGAACCATGCTTTGAACCATATCAATATATAAATCACGGACGATTAATCGAATAGACACAGCCACGTCAATTTCATTCAAACTGAATCTTTTTAGACGATAAATTTATTTAAGCTTTTTTGGGATCTTATAAAATACAAGTCATTTTTGTACAGAGCTATTTTAAACAAATTAAAAATTTCTTAATATCATTTCTTTATTTCAATTTTACTATAGTATACAGACGGTAAAATTCAAACAAACTTATTATTACTATAAGATCTACTCGATCTTTTAAAATTCAATTATTTTATGTATGACTTATCAGTACATGACAATGCTAAGTTCCAACTCTCAATTTCCAGAATTATTTTAAACGAAAGGCTAAAATTGAAACGTTGTCGGACGGGAACTCTCGACGCCCATTTCGATATAATATGTCTCTGACACCAATACGTACGCAATATCCCTCTGCGACTCTGATACCTCCAAACGTTCAATATTCATTAGACAATATTAGAAACATGAATTTACTGATGGGCATAGTTGCCGAACTCGGAAGTTTGTTGCGATGCGGAAATTCCAAAGGAATTAATCAAAAGCTAGTGTTTCGAGCGCTTCAGCTGTATACCTGAACGTGAAGATTGATGTTATTACAAGTTTGAGGTAATTATTTAATGTGTAGCTAGTAAACGCTACACAATCGAACTCTAGATAATGGAAATTGGATACCAGCATTGATTGCTGATAGATAGAGATACATTATGAACTGCGCGCTTAACGTTACCAGAAACTGTACTAAAACGCTTATTTGCTAATTAATATCGCAGTATTTTAGATAATTGCATACGTGATTGTTAACTAACATAAAAAAGTCGATCTTGACTAATAATCTCTGTACACACTACACACATCTTTTCACACAGGTTCTTTTTTAAAAGTTTTTCTTCATTTTCAATCGTTTACAGTTGTTCGTGTTTTTTGCGACGCACAGCATATACGTTTCTTATACTCTATGAACTACATTATTTTTCGGATAAATAAGTATTGTATTAGTTACATTGTTGTTTGATTTCTGAATAACGGTTTTGAGTACGTTAACCAATGTTACTGTGAAATCCTCTGCCCGGGTGTGCCAGGGCATACCCGGGCAATCATCTACTAATACAAGCGAAGTAAACACGTAGCAAGTACGAAAGTAAATCAATGTTTCGCAGTTGGGACATTTAACTGCGAAACATAATTATATGTAGAAACCTTGTAAGAAGTAAGTATGTAAGTATCCTATGCAAAATATTTTTTGTGACCCTAAATATAATATATACAGTATGTATGTAGGTACAATAGTCACTTCATTTTCAATCGAAAACAGTATCATATCTCATATCACCGATAGTATCCTTACACAATCTTAATATTTTGAATTTATTTTATACATGGATTAGTACGAAGTTTAAGAAAGTTAAGGTGCCAAGGTGCTATTTAAGAGTTAAATAAATCTCTACAATAGGTATCACCATAGTTATTCGCAAACGTATTTACACACTCATTTATTCATACAGTTAAGTTTATAAGTTCTGTCACGAAAATCCATAATTATAGCTGCTCCGCTAATCGTGGCCAATTGTGAATTATATCTAGTAGAAAAAAACTTTGCGTTTGCTCACCTTGTTATAAAGTCTGTTCACCTCAAAAACTTGTATTCGTATAGAAATGGGAAACTCCAAGTAATAATTTTTTAAACACGTAATAAATATGTGAGAAACATTGAATAAATTGCTACCACATTAACATAAAATATAAATCAATAAAATAATAAACAATGACGTTAACTTTAGCAGGACATGTGTAAGTATATAGATAGTTTTGACAAAAATGGTTGTTTAAATAGTAGCGGGAGGTTAGGGTGGAGGCTGTTTCCAAAAATACGCAACTTAAGGCTGATTATCTCGGCTAGCGCGCGAGTTTATTTTTTGGGTTTTTTACAGATAAACTACTCACTATAAATAGTAAATAGTTAGCGTTTACGAGTTACATTATCACTACATAGGGAAAAAGGTCGCAGCGCACAATGGCGGAGTGGAACAGGTTTATTTAGAAAATCTAGTAAAACCTACTTTATTTAAGTAAAAAGGTTCGCTTAAACATTTAAAATAAAGACATGAGATCGCATAGCAGATCATCACATGGTAATAGATTATCTCTATAACTGTCTAGGTTTAGATGCTAAATTACAGTAATACTTATCACACCATAGTATAAAACAAAGTCGCTTCCCGCTGTCTGTCCCCATGTATGCATATATCTTTAAAACTACACAACGGATTGTGATGCGGTTTTTTTAATAGATAGAGTGATTTAAGAGAAAGGTTTACATGTATAATACACTTGTGCGAAGCCGGGGTGTGTCGCTAGTTAATTAATAAAACCAAATTAGCGGTCAGTCTCAACTGATTTTCACCTTAGTTTTTAGTTAGTGGACTTGTACTGACTGACTGGCAACTATTATGGTATCTAAGGTTGTTTTAACTTACAAGCATTTTATCTGTAAATGCCATAAAATTAAAAAAAATGTTTTTTTAATGAAACCACCTTAATGTCAGAATCCGTAGTAGTTTTAAGAGCTTAAGGCTACAGACGAGTCAATGAACCCAACTAACTTCCGTATTTACCAATACTGTACAATTATTTCAGTAGGTAGGTAATTAACACACTTAGGTATATTGTATACTATATTATCGTCATATATAGTATACAATATATAATATAGTCCTTATGGATTTTTTAGAAAGAAATCAAGACACATGTGCATCTGAGTGAGTAGTAAAACAAATAAATTATTTAAAGTCTTTTTCATCTTCTGGTCTAAAAAGTTTGATGGTACATATAAGTTTGACACATAAATATTTGTATGATTGTAGCGTCACAGCTCCCAAACGAAGGTAAGTATCAGAAACGATCCTAAGCAATAACAAAAATCTTTTCGGAGTAGGTATTTTCCAGTTCATAATTTGACACTCGTTTCCAATAATTGTGGGTCCTGATTAATTTAACCATGTGACCATGTCAAAAGCCTTTAGGCAGCCTAAAAACCCTGACACCAGAGATAGCCATCCGGACTATACAAACTTACTAATAACCTTGTATAGTAACTAAAGAGTTTGCTTACTCATATCAACCAAGTGTGAAACTAGTAAATCCATAAAACCCTAATATGTGAAAAATGCAAAGCCCAAAATGATTAATTGTTGAAAACTGGTTATGACCTTTTGCTGTTATTGACCTCAGAAAGGTATCAAGTTTAAGATGGCTGGCCTTCCAGACGCCCTCTTCTAGCAAGTTATTTTTTGTATTTTATATAAGGCTGCATGACAACAGCTTAATACAGGGTTATTGATATACCCACTAGCAGCCTGTCCTGACATTATTCTATTCTAGCTTTTGCCCGCGACTTCGCCCGCGTTTTATTTAAATTTTTGTACTGTCAAATGAGAACATTTTAATTCGCTAGGATAAAATGTAGTCTATGTAACTTTCCGTCTGTCAAACTATGTTCAAATCAAGGCAATCCGTACCGGAGTAACGCATTGACTTAATTTTTGTTTCTCTTTCATGCCCCTTCTCCGTGAAAGAGGAACAAACCAATTAACCAACAAACAGATTTGAGATTTATAATATTAGTAAGGAAGTAAGACAAGCATTTGATGTTTCATTTATTTCCATTTCTCATTACACTTACCAGCAACGCCTAGACGTATGACGAGCCATTACAGGTATAAATATGCTATGTTGAAAATATTAAAATAATAACAATTATCATAAATAAAAAATGTCAATATAATCTAAAACATTGTAATAACTGGCAATCATCTGCCATAATTTACTTTTTATAATTATTGTTTTTATTTAATATTATTTATTAAATCGCAGAAGTACTAGTCCGTGTTTTGTCTTTTGCAAGCTATTAAAATTGTCAAAAAAACTACGGACTAACTATTTCGAAGGAACGATGTTTGGCGGTAACCGCCTTATTAGCAAACGCATAGGTACCTACGGCTAATTTCTTTACTTCTTTGCATTTTTGTATTATATTCCAATCTAAAGTAAGATAGAAACGCGTGTTTTGCAATTTTAATATCTAAACCTGACAATAATATCTAATCCAGTGAGTGGCTTCAGGTGGCTCTAAAAGTTTGACTTTAAGATAAGCTGGCCTACAGGAAAACTTATTTACTCAATGATTTATCAAAGTTGAAAAGTTCAAAGTCATGACTCTAAGAAATAATTACAAAAGTGTTGTACGTACCTAAATAATATGAATTAAATATATGAACTTTCAAGTTCAAGGTTCCTTATACCGCCTACGTGCTAATAATTTTCTTGTGTAATATTTCACAATAACTTTCAGATATTAAATCATGGTTGAGGAACATGATTAAGCATTTTCAACAATTCACACATCACTCATTTTTGGTTAAAGCCGTGATGAGATCATTTCACATTAGGGTCCTCATGAGCACACTGATTATTTTCTTCCTTATACACATAAATACAGGATTATTCAGAAACTTCATTATGCTTCAAACTTTTACTATGGAGCCATCCCGGAAATTAAAAAATAATCGGCCAAGTACGAGTCGGACTCGTGCACGGAGGGTTCCGTACTGTATGGGAGCCCCCCTTAAATATTTATTTAATTCTCTTTTTAGTAGTTGTTGTTATAGCGGCAACAGAAATACATCATCTGTGAAAATTTCAGCTGCCTAGCTATCATCGTTCATGAGATACAGCCCGGTGACAGACAGACAGACGGATAGACGGACAGACGGACATCGAAGTCTTAGTAATAGGATCCCGTTTTTCCCTTTGGGTACGGAACCCTAAAAACAACTGCATTACACATTATATTATACATTCGTATGTGACGCCACACGGAACTTTTACGGGCTATAATATCTTCATCATTTTTTGTTTAATTTACAAAAGAAAAAATACGTCTCTAATATATTTTAATATCTAATCTGTCTGATAGACTAATTCTATTTTTAATTTATCACGCCTATTGTTGTTGTATGTTGGCTTGACCGCAGCTGCAAGACTCTTTAGAACTCCTACCAAAAATATCTTAGCAACTATGAATGTCAAGCAGTTCGAATACCTCTAAAACTGCCAGGCAAAAACTATACTATTATATGTGACACCACCTCGACCATGACCAATTTAATTTATTGTAGGTTAACAATCACATTGCATTTATTTTATTTGCTATTTAAGCACAAGAATATTTGAGAGCCTTCGTCTCATCTTTCCATTGTTTTTCTCTTCAGACTTGTTATCGTTTAAAAATAATTAAAATGACTACATATATCAAAAAGTTGTCAGACCGATAGAAAAATTACAAGTACGTCAGACCTCATGTAGAGTCAAGCTTCATCGTCAATCAAAATCTTCAAGATATTAGGTTGGGGAACAAGTCTTTTCGCATTATAGTTTGTATGAACTTGTAATAAAATCTCTTTGGCTATACTATTTGTATCTGGCAGGTTTTGGTATCATTGAAAGTTTAAATTTTAAAGAACATCATTCCAAATTCAAATTAGGAAAATGTGTGATCATCATTTGTTTTTCGTACTGTCAAGATGAGTGAATCTAATTAAGAAATTCGATACATTTTAAAATGTTACTACAAAAAAGGTAAAAATGCAACGCAAGCCGCGAAAACAATTTGCGATGTTTATGGACCTAGTGCAGTGTCTGTGAGAGTAGCACAAATTTGGTTTAAGCGTTTTCAATCCGGAAATTTTGATTTCAGTTACGAAGTAGCTGAAGAACTGGGAATTGACCACAAAACAGTTTTGGCGCATTTGAAAAAAACTGGGTACACAAAAAAGCTCGATCTTTGGGTACCTCACGAGCTCACTGAAAGAAACCTAATGAACGGTGTACTCATAGTAGACCTCACACATCTTTAACCACTCAGCAAAAATTAAGAGAGTTTGGCTAGGAGGCGTAAATTCATCCGCCGTATAGTCCTGACCTTCAGATTTCCACCTGTTTCGGTCTCTTCAGAATTATTTAGGTAGTGTCAGTAACATCACGAGAGGACTGCCAAAACCACTTGTCGCGGTATTTTGATCAGAAGTCCCAAAATTTCTATAGTAATGGGATCATGTCCCTATCTACAAGATGGCAAAAAGTAATCGAACAAAATGGTACCTACATACTTTAGTTAAATGTAAATAAACTATATTAAAAAATGATTTGAATTTTCTCAAAAAATGCGAAGAAACTTTTTCCCCGACCTACTCGTATTACATAGTGTATAGCTACATGCAGGTTGTTATATCGCTTGTAACGTAAAACAATAGGAAACTAGCGTAGATACTTATAGCTCATCTCATCACTCAATAACATTTAAAAAGATATTTATATTAACTAATAATCAGCTGTTATCTCGGGAATTCAGGATAATTAACAAAAGAAAACGAAAATACTTTAACCATTTATTCAACAAAAACAAATTCAGGTTTATCGTGACTTTACTGACCCATTGTTATAAATATTATAACAAAATGTCTTCCCGACATTCCTTATCCGACTGACTTCACTTTGAAAATGGTGAAAATCAAAAAGATTAGTTTCAGCGTACAGTAAATACATACGTGTAACTTCATAAAAATAGCAAAGATATTTCTAACTTTTCATACTATACATAACCATAAAATACATTTTCGTTCAAATATAAACCTACTACATACTTATATACGAACGTAGAGTAACATTTTAGAGCAGCCCTAAAGTATTTTTGGTACGAATAAATTCATCGATCATAATTAATTTCAAAATGTTGCTTACGTTTCCAATGGCACAATTCGCATTGATTTGGTACAGACTGATCTGACTTGACGAGAGGAGTTGCATGTATCAGTTCATCTTTTAATGATTCCTGATCATGGTCTGATCAAAAATAGTGATCCAAAGGCATACCAGATTGCTTATCTGATTTTTCTCCTTTGGAAATAAACATTCTCTATATTTTACCTTACATTGTTTTGTGCAAGAATAAGAAAACAAAAATACGTTATTGTTGCTTCTCTTCTGATTATGGTAATATAGTTTGAACTGACAAATGTAACTTCTCAGACAACAAAATAATATACAGTTAAAAAAAAAAAAATACAGTTGAGATACTTTAGTATAATCAAATGTAGTGTGAACACAAAAACGGAATATACAAAATATATCTCAAGAAAATTAAGGGGCCAATTTGACTATGCGGTATATGTACAGAGAGTCTTACACGTAGCAACTATCATATAATCTTTTGTTCCGCTTATGGCATGAGTGAGGCAGCCTTAGTATGACTATGGCATATCAACCCATGTAACAGGCCTTAAAGTCATTAAGTCCTTGTAACTATTGACTCAGTCCGCAGAACCAGATCAATCAATAATTGTGTAGCATACGAAACAGTTTTAGTCACAACAGTCGGGTTCGTTACAAAATATTCCCATCACAAAGTGCAGCCTCTATAACTCTAACTTACTAGTAATGCTAAAGGTACTTAAAGTAACTTGTGGTACTGTACACTTGACTTCTTCAGAGAAAACTCCCAATGCAGAACAGTCTTTAGCCGGACCAACTGAAAAACAAATACTCATATATAAATATCCTCAAATTATATACTTCCTAAAATTTTCAGTTCTACAGTGCAATATATAATTATTATCTTTTTGATACCATATCCAAAACTAGGCAAGATAATTCACCATGCAATGTATGCATACATGTACCTACTATAACGATGTGACAATATATGGTTTGAAATAATATTGTACTAAAACTACATAATTAAACTACTACTATACACAAAGCAATTGGATCAACCAAAAACCCTTGAAGGTTTAAAGATAATCCAAATGCTCTAGCCCACTCCCAGTTGGCAGCGTGCCCAGCATGCTGGCGGCACTGCCACGCTGAATGCTTATGCGTTGAGCAAAATATACACCAGCATTTTGTTCACGGGTCGCGTCCATCAGATGCTCATAAAGATTTTTGAAAACAGGCTCGCGGCCCCCAAATTAGAAAATACATGTTGGTAGATTTGAAAGACTACATATCTAAGGCTAAATAATATTCATTCTTCATTTACCGATTTCTTTAAAAAAATATTTTCGTATTTTATGGTAAATATTACATAGTATAGAGGTAGATAATCTCTACAGAAACGAATTTGAAACATAAGAGACATTCAAGAAAATCCGCATTCCAAAAAGTGATGTTATGGGTTTAACCAATCAGTGGGTAATATTATGTCAACCTAATAATAATATATTCATAGGCTGAGAAAACATTATTTACCAGAACTTGATATACCGGTCATTTGTTGACCATAATATTGTTAACTTTAGCAGAGAAGATTATTTTTGTACAGACTAGTAGTCGAAAACGTTGACTACATACCAAACACATTTTAAATACTAACTTTTTCAAAATTTATTAACGCAAAGCCATATTTTATCTGAGGAAATCTTATTTTATTAGTAAAATTTAAGAAATTGTTAGATCATAACGAGATGTGTTGCGTCACTAAAGCTTAAAAGCACGCACATTGTTTTATGTACTACAGAAACGTGTGTATATAAATATATTGTCCACTAGTATGAGTAAAATTGAGTTGAAGAATAATAATTTATTCAAATAATCGGCCAAGTACGAGACGGACTCGCGCACGGAGGGTTTCGTACTGTTTGGGAGCCCCCCTTAAATATTTATTTTAGTTTAATTTTATTATTTAATATTGAAGTGAATATAAAACTAAATATTCTGTGAAAATTTCAAGCAGCGAAAAACATCTGAAAAATCAGGTTTGTAGTATGGGAGCCCCCCTTAAATATTTATTTTATTTTCTTTTAAGTATTTGTTGTTATAGCGGCAACAGAAATCCATCATCTGTGAAAATTTCAGCTGCCTAGCTATCATTGTTCATGAGACACAGCCCGGTGACAGACAGACAGGCAGACGGACAGACGGACATCGAAGTCTTAGTAATAGGGTCCCGTTTTTCCCTTTGGGTACGGAACCCTAATAAAAACCAAAATACTCCAGATATACAGAATTGGTTTCGCGCTGGCCACCGTACGAGTATAATAGACAAATAATATTATTTAGCTTTCTTCTTGATTTTACTCTTGCTAGACCATGTTCCGTAATTTTCAATTAAATTTTCGCTATTACGCTCAGTTGTGTCTTGTATTATGTAATCTAAAGTCAATATTTCATTCAAGTGTAGGTACCCACCTACGTCACCGATGATGAACTAAATGAGGATACTATTATGCCCGATTGTTCGGGGTATTATGAAAACTTATGCAGAATGAACACAGAATAAATTGTTGCTTTTAAACTTTCGCGATTTGAACACATTATTATTAAGTACTAAGGGACTAATCTCGCACTAAAATTACGAGGTAAATAAATACCTCATCATTCCGACGTTTCGACCGAGTTGCATCGATCGTGGTCACGGGTAGACAGAATAAATTGTTTTATATTATGTCATCAAAATTATACATTATAATACTAATCTATGAAATAATAAAAATACTTAAACACACATAAGAAAATAGACAATGTCATAACTTAAAAGTAAACTGACACAATTAATTCTAGTTGGTTAATTAATTTTTGGTGCGGAACAATACTTACATCTTGTACCTACATAACTAACTAAATAAAATAAGTCGTGCATTTCTTGTTTATTTGTTTCATAATTTAATGGACTTAGTGGAAATTCAAATAAATAATTTAATAGGAATAGAGTTGTGTCTTAAAATAAAACCCTAGCTGAAAAAATATAAACAACCAGTGCGCAACTACGGTGAACCAATCAAAACTCGTGTGCAGGATTAACATATTTAAAAGGTGCAAGATCTTTCTTTCTAAAGCTGAGTTAGTATAAATCAGAGCCATCGAAGAAAATACGTCGAAACATTATCTAGTCTAGACAATCTATAGTGCTTGTGCAGTACAATATGAGAAAATTCCAGTGCAAAACAAACTACGCTACTAACTATAGCTACGAAGCTGGGCATATACAATTGTACAGCCTTAGACGTAATCTCTCTCTGTCTTCTAAGATAATTATTTTATGAGTGTAAAAGTGACGAAAACAAAATTAGGTTCTTCAATACCTCCCATGTGCAGAGTGCAACTGTGAGAAAATTTAATAAAAACACAACTTACTCATGGAACTCTACGTGGGACTGGGGAATCCCAACGTGATTATGGTGTTTGCTGCAATTATTAATTAAAAATATTACCAATCTAAAATCTTTTTCTACAGAAAATCATGCAATGAAGACAGCTACAAAATTAAAGACTTCTAGTCCATTCGATCAAAAAAGAGTTGAAGAATAATTTCAGTTATAATTTCAGGTTCGCAACTCTACTCTTAACTCACCTATTAACAGAGTGTACTTCGATAGCATGGTCAGGTTGTTTATGGCTGAAATATTTTACACAACAATTACTTCATTGCCCAGTAATTTAAATTGATAAATCCAAATAACACCTAATCTTTATTTTCTTATTCTTCAAATAAAACTACAAATTTTAAGGAAGATCTACCTTTAAAAAACTTTTGTAAAGATATGTCATAAAAGTGTACTTCTTATGATTTATCATAAAAGTATTGGTATTCTGAACCCGCCTTATATTTCGTTCCCACCCATAATGTGGCGATAAAACGTGTCGAAAAACAACGCATTATGGAAAATACCAACAAAACCTACTCGAGTATTTTTATAGATATATTATCATAATCTAATTTAGCAGTCTACGAGAAAGGGTGATCAGTTAAAATGTGATCTTCAACCGTGGCCATGTTTTGACAATTTTATACGTCACAATTTATTCAAATATTGTACGAAGTTATTTAAGTAATAGTAATTCGTTGATAGTTTATTTTAGTTTTAAACGCAAAAACAGTTATAATCGTCTTCTTTTTGAATGACTGTTTTAAAGTAGACTATAGTTTGTGAAAACGTATTGCTAGTACGTTTTTTATTTAAGTCTGTTTTATCGTGCTTTATGATGAATGAATGCGCTGTTTGGAAGCAATGTAAGGCACTTTTGAAGAATAAATAATTGCACAGATACCAGGTAATTTGATTTTTAATTTGTGAAAGAAGCAAGAGTTAAAAGGTTATATATTATCAGAGCCAATGATTTTTTAATCTTAAAGATTTTAAGAATAGGAATAGCGTTTATTGCATCACTTTGTACGAAAAAAGAACAACTTTGTTTTTTGAACAGAAAATTTTGTGTGTAAGCAAATAATTTTTGCGATATTGTGATGTGTGTGACGTCACTAATTCCTGGCGGAATGAATAGAAATAAAATTCTATAGTGACATCATTGTGGGGCTCTTTAGTGTGTTAGGCATAAAATTCTTTTTGTTTTACATTCGTGGCTACCCATTGATGTTATGTTTTTCTCGTTAATCGTGTTATGATAGTACCATGCAACATTTCTTACCCGGATTTGCTCTTCAACGCTAGTGCTCCTGCAACTCCAACGGCACCAACCTTCACTGCTTTTAATCCAAGAGCACCTGGAAAAAGATAACAAATATTTAGGAATCATCATCATCTTATCGAATCACATGATTTTTACTAACAAAGAAAATAAGTTATCACCGTCTTATGGTAGGTAGATAAAAGCAAACGTTTCAGCGTGAGAACCTATCAATACCTCATGCTGACTATAATTATCTCCCAATTCACCAAGGCAGGTAATTGATACGTAAGTATTTATAAAATCAGTAAACACAATAGGTTCCTATGCGAGCTTCAATCAAGATGCCTGCCAGTCGGACAATGGTATAATGTAAAATGCACGCTATGTCCGTACATTCCACGCGCAGCATACCAATATTCGATAATACCAGCGCTTTACGTAAATACCTGCTTAAAAATTCCTCGAGCATGCCGTGTGAAACCAGAAATTAACGCCTCAGCATATTAACATATGGTGGATTTGGCCGAATGACATTGACCCGATTATTCAAATAATACCTACCCATTAAACTATTGTACCTACCTATAGAAGTAAGCGCACAGAACACCTCCCAGTCGCGTTGCCTTGGTGATGTTCGAAATTCTATGTTTGTTGTTAATAAGATTGAGTCAAATATTTGGCATTCCAACCACGAGCATAAAGGCGTCGTTAAACTTAAAGTACACATAAGACGTTCGCTAGGCAGCAATCACAAATTCCGGAAATCGTTATTTTGAGAACAAACAAACGTCTTTTGTACAGACTGATCACAAAAAGGACCTGGAATACTGTTTTGCTTTAGCAAAATGGTATTCTTCAAAAGGGGCTGATTTTATGTTGTTGCTCCGCGTGGTTAGGTGCTCTACCGTAAAAATGCGCTGTATTTTCATGAGCAACCCTGCCTGTAAATTGTTGCGTCCCGCTGGCAGTGAAACTTGATAATTTTACTCAGATATTTCATTTTGAAACAGTTTATAGAAATGTAATAAAACCACTAAACGTTGAATATTATGATTTGACATCCCTCACATAATAATACACGTCGTCATCTTCATCCACGCTCACTTGGAAGAGATCTCCATCAGCAACAAGGCTGGTCGTCACATTTATTTTGTAAACTAAGAAATTTCTTACAGGCCCATATTTAACTAAATATTAAAATATTTAACGGAAGTCAATGTTAAAAACAGCATCTAATTCACACTCTAATAGATTGAATAAAGAGACATCGTCGCATAAAATATTTGAACAAAAGCAAATAAGTCTGACCCTGGCCGAGGCTAAACTAAATAAAAACAAACAGCAAGTATTATGTAAAGCGGGAATTGCGCTGGATCCGTAAGATTGCCGGCTAGAGCAAACATCTTGAAGGCTTTTCATTTTTAGCGAAGTCCGGTAGGTAGCGGAAGGTCACAGTTGAGTTTTCTTTATGTTTGTCCACTTTGAGAGGGACACAACCCAACCCGAGATGTCGACATTTATATTTAGAAAAGTGAATAAAGGTGTGCTTGAAAAAGGGTTTATAACTTCTCTCTTTTACCTTAGTAGGTATGCCAAAAATTTATGCTGGGAAGTACGTTACTTTTAGAAGTTATATTATTTGATTAATATAAAGGTACATCTAGTTATTATTATTTATAAATCGATTGCCTAGTCATTGTTCAAAATGTACAATAAATAGACAAACTAGGTCGAAAAGGGTTTTCGTTTCTAGAGAACTGAATTTCGGACTACTTTGATCTTGCTTGACGCTTTGGTAAAACCATAGGCTTTTCGGGAAAACTTTAGAGGTGACTGTGTATTAGTTATTTCAAAGAAACCCAATTTTGTGATCCATTGAAGAGGCTATCTCGAACTTCGATATTTAGTTCAGCTACATCGGCATCGGTACTAATTAGGGGCAAATCGTAAAAAAATATCAATATGAGGTAGAGTTATCTTTTTTTTTTAATCTCGCGCCTCAAATGTCAAAAAATGTAGATATTTGCTGCACTCTATGCCTACCATTTTCATCAATGCCTATGAAATTAACTCAGTATTGGAGGCAACTCTAAACTTGCAATGATCTCTTATGACCATATGTTTTTACATATGTGTGTAGTTTCACTTACCGAGTAACAGTTTCTTCTTAAGCAGAAGTAATCCTCGCTTGGCTCGTGGACTGCTGTCGTGGGTGGGAGTATCCAGCTCGGCTTCGTAGACTTGCTCCACCGCGGGGTAGTGCTCGTACTGCGCCGCTACCACCACGGCGAGGAGGCAAGCGAGGACGATCACCGTTGACGTCTGCATTATTGCGTTTTCTGAAAAGTAATAGAAAAAAATCGTCTATATAATGTAACTTCCACCGGCAAACACGTTACCACTACCAGTAGCGGTGGTTATAAGTGCACTCACAATAGACGATGTAATCACTAGCTCTACCAATCACCAACTGCAACTGAACCAGCGTGATAGATACCTATTCAATCCAATCGCTCTAAAAAGATTAGTCTAGGTACTTGAGTGAGTGAATATTAATAAGGCTGGTACGATGAACTATTTAGTTTGTAACATAGGTGTATTTTGAGAAAAGAAAGATGATGTAATTTTTAACAAAGGTGTATTTTGAAAATAGAAAGATGATCAGAATAAAACAGAAAGTCTTGCAAATTTAGTATACTTAGTGCTACTTAGTTGTGCAGATTCTGACGGATGCTATGGATAAAGTCCAAAGTGTGGGGTGTAGTATGAACTAAGCATCTTTTGTTTGCTATTAATAAGAAAGACTAAATTCTAAAATTTCAATAACGCAAAACGGATGTATACCATATCATAGTCACGAGTATTATTCCAATATGTTCAAATTTAGTTGCCTAAAACCGCAGAACGATCCAAACACAATATTATGTCGCATGAGCTATGAAGAAGAATCAATCAGTCAGATTCAACTAACCCATGAAACATCACTTGTATAAGTAGCCTAACTAGCGGTGAAAATGATGATGAAGTATAGAGGTGTCCGAGACATCTTTGATCGCATGTTGGTGTATATCCTTGTAATAGTTCGTATTTTGCAGGCAAATAGATATTGTAGTTTTATCAATGACTTTTAGTTCTCACCATGATGAGAATTGAATTGACTTGATTGAAGGGCGTGTGTGAAAATAGGCTTAAAGAGACTTAACAACTTTTGAATCAAGGTATTGGCTAATTTCAAAATCCTGTTTGGCAATAACTTATTTGGCTGAAAAGTTGAAAGTTGAAAAGTTGGGGTATGCTGGGCCTTTAGACCAGGTTTTGCATAGTTTATTTCAACTTTCGCGTTCGCGTGTGGCTCCATAAATTTTGGTTACTTCTTCCTCGTTTCCGCCAGGGGCGCTGTACAAAAATGTACAGAGCCATGCGGAAACAACTGTAGTTTTAATTTACGTGTAAACCTAAACCAACCCCTCTATGCTGTCTCGGTCAAACGTTATCGTCTTAGGTACTATCCGACAAATAGATAACTCTACATAGGTAATATATTGTTACTCATAAGAGCACAAAAGGCATTATTCTCTAATAAGAGTGAAAAGTAATAAGTGATTTGTTGCTTTGCTCATGACATTCGGCATATTACGAACTAAAATTGGCTCCTCCATTTATATGGGAAGGGACAGCAAAAAGACCAAAGAGCACCATCTTGTGATGTGATTTAAAGAGCCATTGGGTTCTTGAACCGAATCTCAAATTGTTTTCTGTTTTTGTGGCGACAATTTATTTATCGTAAACTGCCATCAGATAACGATTAGAGAAACTTCGAAACTATTTAAAAAATCTATGTGATATTTTAAATTATTTAAACGGCAAGCTGAAAAGATTAATTCGAAAATGGAATATACAGGGTTATTTCTAATCAATTAGCATCCTTTGAGGGGCTTATCCTGTACATCAAAACTAACAACTTTTGTTCTGCGACTTTTGTCAAAAAAAAAATTGTTGTTCCATAAAAATATCGTTCACCCGCGACAAAATGTTTGGAACAGCTGTTTTTTTTTTTTGAGTTCTGACAAAAGTCGCAGAACAAAAGTTGTAAGTTTTGATGTACAGAATAAGCCCCTAAAAGGATGCTAATTGATTAGAAATAATCCTGTACATACGCACGAAACCCTGTACGAGCGAGTATTTTTTTACTTTTTGACGGATTCTGAAATGTATGCCCTTAGGTCGGCAAAAATAGCTCGGCAGCAGATTTGCGACAGGTGTCAATTCATATTTCTCTTCTCACACTCGTTCCGACTCTCTGTTTTCCCGCAGGAAAACTACCAACTCGAATAATTTACAGGCAACATTAAAAATATACGGCATCGATCAAAAAACATTTCGTATATGGAATTTTGCATTCGCCTAGAGCATGCAAGTAATACGAGATGTGAGAAATGTTTCGACACAAATTGAGTAAAAAGAAACGTTGCAATTTTCGTAAGAAGCGTTCGAACGGAAATTGAGACATTTCTATTTGGTCTGGGTGAACATTTCCTAGCCATCTCGGCGGATCCGGTTGCGGCTGGCGCGGGGAAAACATTTGCTTCTGCTATCCAGCCAAGTGCACTGAAATACTTATTACGTTCAGGTATATGAAAATGTCGTGGCTTCGGTGATCATTGATGCTTCCACGAAATTGAAATCGAAAACGAAAAAGCGATGAACTCTGAGCTCTGCCCACTACCTTCAGAATAGATAACCAACCAACTTGAAGAAAAGGTAATCAATAAACTCTTTAAAATAATAATATTATGTATTTACATAGGTAAATTTACTTATACTTACGAATAGTAACCATATCACAGAACACGTAATAGTAGATTTAAAAAACCTATTAATGAATACCTACTACAAAATATCTACAATTATCTATATATTACCTGTCGTTAAATCTAGTTTGTAAAGTTTAATTTGCCTTAGTTTTAATCACTGCAATTGTATTTATTAGTAACAGATTATATTCATTAAAAGAAACTTGTAAAAATAATTATGTAAGCCTAGGTTGTTCTAGAAATTATAAATGGATTATTTAATATGATAAGTAGCAAAATATATTAAGTCCCGTTGTATAATTTACGTGCTTAAACTACACAAATAAGTATGAGCAGTGAGCATTGTATCTACTCAATCAGAACATACAATTAGAATAAAACTGTGTAATTAGTCATTACCAACATTTATCAAGGAAAATCTAAACAATCTGTATCCTGAAAGTTTCTATCTTAGAATCAGCTAATTTTACACACACAGTTGCATGAAAACGTAAAATAATTGAATATTAATCTTGACTTGATTTAAAATCAAAAGGAATTCTGTGTTCTAAACTTGGCCCATAAATTTTCTTTAAAGCTTAGCGATAATACTGCAAAGCTTGCTCGGTCTTGATCCCACGTGGTCCCACATAAAACCTCTCGAATCTGTTGGATAAAGCTTGTCCAAGTTTAAACTTAGACTTTCCAAAATGTTTTCCCGATTTCTTGGATAAAATATTTTGATTAATCATTGAGATTTGGTATTTTAAACGAGCTGATTAAGAGATTAGTTAATGTTACATGCTGGAAGAATGTGGATTAACAATTAAATTTCTCATTAGAGCAAGGTAACTCAACGTCGAAATTCAGATCAAAGTCCAAATCCTCGCACGCACCGCGCAATCCAAACAAAAGATGAGTCGTGTAAACAGTTCACAAGTACCTTGGCAAGTCAAGTGTAGATATGCACACAACACAGCACTGCTGCAGTCACTGACACACAGATGACAAAGCCTCCTTCTACAATTCTTTTATAGACTGCAATAGTGAAACGAGGGGAGGGCGGCATCTACCAACCTACACCCGGCTCCACCGACCGTAGGGTTCAAGGAATAACTTAAACTGGCTACTGACTCTTCATTAACTCATCTTCTCGGAACAATATCTCACGATTAATCGTAGGTGCTTGAAGGCATTATCGGTATTTCATGGGAGGCTAGCTACGATCTTATAATTGGGGTTCTTGGCCTCCTGTCTTGCATAGGCTCTCTGTCAACAATAACTTCAATTGGAGTTAACGCAACATTTAAAGTAATATGCTTAGCATTCGGTGAAAAGATACAAAAGAGGTTTGAAGATGGATGATTACGTTGATTCAATGACACAAACATGGTTACAATAAAATGTGAACAATTGCCGATAAGCATCATTGAACACAATATGTGAATTAAATAGGCACATGTCTGCTGACCTTGACCGAATTTTATTAATTTCTCTTGCATTGAACTCAGTATAAACAAACTTATAAATAGACGTGTACATTCGATAGCGTAATAATTAAAAGAACCTTCTTTAACTAGAGCTGTTAAATGTTTACTTCACTAAAAAGTAGACCTTTTATTTTGGTATTTTGGGTACATTTTAACCACAAACTTAGTAGAGTCACACAACAAGGAAACGATACCCATTTAGAATTTACAAGTATGCCAAAGTAGTTATCCTTATAAAGCTCTATAATGTCATCTTATGCATTCGCTAAAAATATAGGTTACAAAATATTACCTACGTAGTTTATGTATTACTAGCTTTTACCCGCGGCTTCACCCGTGTGATAATTTTTATTTGTGTGCTATTTTATTTTGTCCCTTCGAGCAATCTACAGAGCTACAGTACCTAAGTGAAAGTTGTAAAAAAATGTCCAAGCGCCGTCATACATACCGACTTAGATATTTAAATTAAATAATTCACAATGACCCGTTTTTTTTCGAATCTCGGCGTTATGTCACCTAATTAGTGCTTGTAACCGAGCACTTTAGCATCACGCGGTGTTGTAGTCGGCTTGCAATCGCCTTATGACTAACTAAAAAGCCTGCCCACCATAGCTTGGGCAGAGTTTTGCCTCGGATACTTTTTTGCACGATTGTGACTCTATATTTGCTCGAAGGCTTTCCCATAAAAACCTTACATTTTTCTAAGTTAAAAAGTTAGCCTATGTTACTCTCCAACCGTTAAACTATAATAATGCCAAAAATCAAGTCTGCTGCAAAAAAAAAACAAACTAACAAACACACTTTCGGATTTGTAATATTATAGGTATAAAGGATTAATTAAACATGTTGCAATATAATAATCGCTAGCGAGCAAAAATATAAGTACTTATATCGTTGATTTTGTTTAAAATTAGTGCTCTTTGCATTGACATTTAAAACTGTAGTTGAATATTCTAGAATCATCTGATTTTAATTTACTTTGGAAATATTATTAAGTTTCTAGAATAACCTTTAGAAGCGAAGCGATCATTTCAAGGTCCCTCTTTAATGTTCCGTGGAATTCATTGTGAGTGGGCAGAAATTCCCTCTTCAGTTTCTGGACTTTAGCTTGTGAAATATATTATTTGGATTCATGGAAATTTCCTATTCTAACGGAATTTATATTGCTTATTTATTAATATAACTATCAAAGGATAAGTGGTTCGAGTTGAGATATAAACCAAATCTTCAAACAACATAGTAACAAGGTTTCTTAGACTATGTATTATTTACACTGTAATCTTCTTGTATAAAACTCCCTTTATGATCATTACGTGTAGGTTTGGTAGGGCTGAGTAGAGAATATAGGACCTATTCACTATTTTAAATAAGTCTAGATTATGAGGGTGGTTCTGTCCAGATTTTTATAGGACAAAACAACGTTGGCCGGACGTGTCCGTATAACATGGATTGTTAGGGTTCCGCAGTAAAACGAGGATATATAACTTCGTTGTGTCCGTCCGTACGTCCGTACTCATGCTACAAAGCCTTATAACTTCCACATTTAGAAACCAAATTGCATTAAAAACAGTATAATAGTTGTATAATATTTTAAATTATTTTTTTTTAATTTCAAAACTGTTTATTTAAGGGGTAGCTCCCATGCATGTAAAGTGGGAATGAAACTTTTTTTTCAACTCCACCCTCTCATGTGTGGTATCGTTGAATAGGGTTTCTAAAATGAAAGTAAGGTTTCTTGAGCCATTTTTGTCACGTGTACTATTTGTGAGATTTGAAAAAATAGTGCCCCACCCCCCTTAAATTCTAAAGTATACGAGATAGAATGTTCAAAACTTTCTGAGCTTATATACCACATTAAAGACTTTATCTCAAATTTTTTTTGAGGACTGTGAGAACATAACTTTTAGAGTTATAAAGAAAAATTGAAATTCTTAAGCTTGCACATAGCTCAGAGGTCATTGACCTCACAAATATATTTTAGAGCAAATTATGTTTTTCTAACACTCGGCCGTCTTATGACATTATAAAATCGGTTATTATCATCATCATAATCATCGTCATCATCTACAGAAGCCCATCATACGCGTGTCTCGACACGCACTTGACAACTTATTTTTACATGTCACGACAGTCCTTTGTAAAACATGATCCACAAAAAGCTCCGACGAGTTTATTACTTGATTGATTGCAATTCATTGTTATGCATCCTTGTGTTATCTTTTTTTTAATAATTCGGAAGCAATTCGATCGTTAACCCTGAAAGTAAATATGAAATTAAAAAGAGTGTCAGGAAGATGGTCGGCAATTATCGTAAAGTACTTGTATGATGTCATCAACAATAACTATGATAATAAGCCATAAATATAAATGTCTGAGCGAATCTCTAGAATACCTTTCCTACATTTATAGTATTATGACGTTGTTGAAGGAGATCCATATGGTAAGATTAACTTGTGTATACTTACTATTTTAATATATAAATTCCTTGAATATTTCAATTAGGTATTATATTGTATTATATGGATTCGAAAGTTGAGGTAGCAGTAGGCAGAGCATAGTGCGGAGACCCGATGGCTGATGGCGCCGCAAAGTTCTCGGAAACCATGTACTGGCAAGCGCAGCATAGGACGTCCACTCGGTCGACAATCGACCTGGTTGAGACCGTAGCAAGGCGCTGAATGCAAGCCACTCTCTCTTTCCTTATTGGAAAATTATAGGAGATACTTAACTCGGCAGTGGATGTACTACGAGTAAGTATATCCGATACCTGGATGATAGTAACAGTTATTTCGTCTTGAGGTGGCCCGAATACTGCTCTACCTCCCGAGATATATGTTATAGTCGTAACCCTGGAAATACTCGTTAGCTAATATATTATCAACTATGTGTAGTGCCCTAACTTTTAGGTATACCTCAATTCAAATAGCGGAGCCCCGACCCGCAATATTATCATCTCCGGTAAGAGCTCTACTTCGTCTCGATTTGTATGCAAACATTTTAGATATACTGATGTGGGCCCAACTTCAACAAAATGCTCAGTTTCGTAATTAAAATTAACTAAGCCCCCAAACCATTGGTACTTAAGTATCTACTTATTCCATGAATTAGTTGCAGCATAAATATCATAAGTATTCAAAATCATTAGTTTTTAATTTAATACCTCTATCTTTGTCCCAACTTCAACTTAAATTATTAGTAATGATTAAGCCTACATAGGGATTGTCATAATTAGCTTGAAATTATTTGTACTTGTTTGTACTCTACACTTAAAGATTTCTATACTTAAAATAGTATTGGACGAGAAACAGATTCCATAGTACAGAGCTGCTTCTAGTTCGCAGCACAATAAGCTACCTTTAAGTATAAAAAATGTCAAATACTTTTGTCATCCATTTATAAGGGGAATGTATTCACTGAAAATTCTAAGTAAATCTTAAGTTGATGTACTCTTAGCAATAAGTCTCTTTAACACCGCTTAAAGAATGCACAAAACGTGCAAAGTTTGAGAAACTACTTTTGAAATCAAAATAGGATAAAATCCGTAAAATGGTGTCGATATTGCTGAGTCACGATACCTAACCTTCAATGGGCAGTAGGTATATGGCACACATGGTGTGGTAATATGTGATAATCAAATAAGAGGAAGGTCCACATATTCTATAGAACTGGTAATACCTCTTTTGATGTAATAATGCTGAGTAGCAGGAAGGTTAAATTTAAAGTTACTTGAACTTTGCATAATTATGATAGGTAATAACGTAGCGTGAAAAATACAGAGTACTATCATCTATAAGCTAGCATTTTAACAGTAGGTAAATAGATGTGTCCGGCAGTTTCATTTGTTTAGGCATTTAATATCATAAATATTTTTTAAATACGTATTTGATATAATTTAGTAAAATCCGTCAATTAAAAGTCGTTACTTAAAATACCAATCCAAAAATTCGTACTACTCTTTGCTGTAGGTACCTATACATATCGAGTGAAAAAAGAACATTAATAATAAGTATATAGATGCAAACTTTTGAACAACATTCAATAATAAATTACATTACATTGAAATATGAGTAAGAATTATCATAATCACATCAGCCTTCAAACAAAAAAATCAGTCTGTTTAGAAACTACAGTGCATACCACGCCACAAACAGATTAAACCGATAAAAAGGCACAAATACACACTTTTAACTTTTGACACCCTTCATTTTTCGGGGGTTAAAAATTAAGGAGAGGTTTGTCGAACCATAAATCTTGCACTACGTTCGATTTAATACATCACCTATAACTCTAGACTTCTTGAACGTTTTAGTGGGTCAAGTAAGTTCCATCTACCTAGCGAGGTAATGGATTTCAAGTTTTTAAGTAAACAAACCAACAGATAGGTACGATAGACACTAGACTAGAACTTATTCTAGGCAGCTGAACTATGCATCACGTTTGTAAAGTTTGGTTGTAGGGAGCTGAAATAAATTTCAGGAAAATTGTTATTGTGAACTTCCACAAAGAGGTCTAACTCTTAGAGAGAGCAACTTAGTATCTACTACGAGTACCCAAAGCCCTTTATAAAGTCCTACTAGCAATTTTAATATTTATTGTTCATAGGCATTGAGTTATTTATAAAATTATGCACAGGAAATAAACACTACATTTCTATGAAGTTACTAGATTTAGTATTTTCTCAAATGTATTAACTGACGAGTACCAACAATGTTGTAATCGTTTTTATATTTAATTATGCGATAAGAGATTTACTTGATGACTATAAATATTATCTTTATCTTTAATCTACTACCTATTCGATATAGATATACGATGTTATACTTTCATTATAATCGTAATTCAAGTAATATGTAGACCCAGTACAGTATAATCGTAAATTCTAATTTTCTAATAATCGATACGACCTTTGTCCGTGTTTGTTCAATCGTTTGTCTGTCCGTAATGTAAATAGACACTACATTTTGCAATTTAGAGGAGAATGACACACCCAAGTGTGCTCATAAGTGAACCGCGATGATTCTGTCGAACAAGCTTTAAACCTAATAATGTTCAATGTGATAATTTTGCTATTAGCTCTTTACAACAGATACTTACCTATCACTTACTAAAAAAAGGTAACGAAAATACTATGTTCTACATTGTATTTGCATTGCACTGTCTATAAAATGTGTCTATTCAAAAAGTCGATTATTTTGACAGCCAGTAGGCACCTACCTACTTTGTGTAATTAGGCAAATTAACAACGCTTTACAATCCTAAATCGTGGTAGTAGTTTAGGCGGTAGGAAGTAGTTCAGGTATAGATAAATATTATTTTATGAGTTAACAAATATTAGAAATAGTAATGTACTTATATAGGTACGTAAATTAGGTACATATACCTACGATTTTATCAGGTAGGTGTGACGCTGGCGCCACACACACTCATAAAGCCATGAAAAGAATCCGCCAACTCTACCTAAGGGCTTTATAAGAAACTTAGGTCCCTACATCTACTTATTCATCTCGTATTTGTGACATAAAACAAGAATACTTTCACCTAGGTTGTACCAAAAATAGCTATTACTGTTTTAACCATCGTATACATAAGAAAAAAACTGTCACCAAAAACATATTATTATTAGCAAATCTTTCCAAATCACACCTCATGAGTAGGGTAAGATAATAAATACACATACACTTACTCAAGTATGTAAACATTATAGTTTTAAGTGTTTTAACTTATATGTTAATAATATATTATAACTAGTAAGGTGCAATCGTGCTGTCTGTCGCTCTTCACCTCATATCTTCTACAAACTTGCTGAAAAATATGGTGTGGTATTATATCATTTAGGCAATAATAGCGGTTCAATGCTTACCATGTGTAACGCTCGGGTGCCTGATTAGTTTCGTGCGCATGTAATTTCTCATTACGTCAAATTGCGTGGCCAAAATGACATAAGGTGGTTACAGTTTGTTTTACAAACGCAACGCGGACTGGCTTCATTGCAATACGCGTGTGAGCATCGTGGACTGTTAAACAGTTGAAGACGCTGTTCTGCAAATTAACGAATGTGACAGCGGTAATTTACTGCCGCGGGAGTGACGCTATTAATCTTGTGGACCACTATTAGGCCCCAGGGCTGCCACACTGCGGATGCGATGTGGCATGTAGGTACCCTATACCTACTATCACTTTTCGCAATTTCAATACAAAAGTGTAGGAGAAAATATGCAGCCTATTCGTTCAATACTTAGGAACACATTTGTCATAGAAATGTTTTTGGACAATTTTCTGTATAACACATATCGTGGTATCGTGGTCAAAATATCTACTTGGCAACCTTTGTGAGCTATGTATGCGTGGACTGTAGTACTCACAGTTTACCTAATGCATGTCAACTGTACATAATGGTAATAGTAAAATAGGTGGACAGTTGGAATACTTAAGTACTTTTACATACATACTTACGAGTACATACGCTGGCTACATAGGCTGGCGCTTCAAAGTTTTGTTGGAATAGAGTCTACAATTTTATCTAATAGATCATTAATTTATATAATTATATTTATACATATATATCGAGGTAATTGGGTCAGCATCGAAAGTAGGCTGTATGCATGCTAGAGAAACTTTTCGAAGCTTTTTTCCTGCATGTTTCCATATCGATCCTATTAACTTTCATTCCAACGGGACAAACTCTACCTCATGGTAAGGCGGAATAGCGCAATAGTCGGACTCGCACACGGAGGGTTCCGTACCGTATGGGAGCCCCATTATTAATAGCTAGCAAAAAAAACTCATAAAAATCACGTTTGTTGTATGGGAGCCCCCCTTAAATATTTATTTTATTCAATTTTTAGTATTTGTTGTTTTAGCGGCAACAGAAATACATCATTTGTGAAAATTTCAGCTGCCTAGCTATCATGATTCATGAGATACAGCCCGGTGACAGACAGACAGACGGACAGACGGACAGACGGCCAGACGGACAGACGGACATCGAAGTCTTAGTAATAGGGTCCCGTTTTTACCCTTTGGGTACGGTACCCAAAAACGACGGGTTGCACTCCGGGAGTGCCGGCAGAAGTGAAAACTTGCTCCCTCCGTCTTACGAATTTTCGATCAGGTCACGTGGCCTGACGCGAGTTTCACATTTTTTATCCATCCCAAAAAGCCCACGACGCCACTAAAGACGTTTTCACTTCAAAAATGTTTGGAAAGCAGGCCTTGTGCAGATGTAAGACGCACATAATTTAACATAATCATTTATTTAAAAAAATGAAATTTACTGTCAATTTAAAAATAAATATTTTATGATTTTTATTTGAGTTGTTAAATTTATTAGCTACTGTTCTACTTTTTAATATCTATTAAGTATACCTATAATCCTTATCCTTACATAGTATAAAATAAAGTCGCTATTTTCGTTTGTTTATTTTTTGTTTGTCTGTATGCTTAAATCTTCAAAACTACGCAACGGATTTTGATGCAGTTTTTTTTTATGGATAGAGTGATTCAAGAGGAAGGTTTATATGTATAAAAATTCCCGGAATTCCCACGGGAACGGGCACAACGCGGGTAAACCGCGGGGCGCTGCTAGTACTACATAATATACAATATTTATTAGGTAAATTTCAGGGTTAGACCCGTAGTAAAAGTTGATCATAATGATGTATAAATATAAATTGACCAAAGCAAATGAAGTGAGAGATGTTTCCGTTTTAAGTCGAGGATTTTGCTTTCGTCTGTTCGGATGTTGCTTTTCCTCTTCAGGTCGCATTTTTCCACAATACTCGACGAAACTTGGTACGTTGAACACAGGTTATTTTAATGGATTTTTAATGGATAATTTGTCATCGGCGTGCGGCAATTTTTGATCGGCTCCCAAATCAAAAATCGCGTAACTATTTCCTTCAAAAAGTGAGGAAATTTTCTGCCGCGCTATTTATCAGACTTTTTCGAAAATATTTAGCAAGATCTTTTAGTATCTAATTCAGAACCAAATCGGTCAAAATCGAGTCGAGATATAGGATTATGAACATGCAGTTAAAGAGGTGTGCTGCGAGGTATACTGTTCGGAGACTACTAGTTATACCTTTCATAAACACGTGTATTGGTTAATTTCTTAATTTTTTTCGACATAATAAATTTATAGATTTTTTTGGGTACCTAGACGCAAATCGACTATGGTTTAGTTTTTTAGGGTTCCGTACCCAAAGGGAAAAACGGGACCCTATTACTAAGACTTCGATGTCCGTCTGTCTGTCTGTCTGTCACCGGGCTGTATCTCATGAACCATGATAGCTAGGCAGCTAAAATTTTCACAGATGATGTATTTCGGTTGCCGCTATAACAACAAATACTAAAAACAAAATAAAATAAATATTTAAGGGGGGGCTCCCTTACAACAAACCTGGATTTTTAGAAGTTTTTCGCTCTATATTAATAATGGTACCAGATAGATGCTTGAAATTTTCACAGAATATTTTGTTTTATATCCCCTTCAATAATAAATAATGAAATTAAAATAAAATAAATATTTAAGGGGGGCTCCCATACAGTACGGAACCCTCCGTGCGCGAGCCCGACTCGTACTTGGCCGATTATTTCAACTCAAGAAAAGAAATATGTTGGAACGAATTAGCTTGCCAAAGTAACGGGCTAGTTATAATTTGACAGTTTACTATTTCAATAAAAAAAATATATAAATCAGTTGTTGATGGCATTCCTATCGTTGTTGCTTTTTATTTATTTCACTTCACCAACATTGTGTAGCTATACATCAATACATGTCAAAAGATTATCCATAAATAATTAATTTTCGCAAAAAATGGTAATACTGCCTTCCATTGTGTACAAAATTCGAATATTTCGCTCGAATTGTTTACATTATTGTTGATTTTTCAAAAACGGTTCAGCTGATTTCTTTGACATTTTACTGGGACCACCTCGGGAGTAACCCTTTCGAACTAATCGATTCTGTTCACAATTGGCGAAATTATCGATGAACAAATACAAAAAAAGCACATACACACGGACATAGAACCTCCTCCTTTTTGGAAGTCGGTTAAAAATAGGAGCTAAATGTCACAATAATAAAATTATAGGTGAACATGCGTTATCGAACAAAACATTGTAAATTAAAAAAAAATAAACATTGAGAAAAATAAAATAATACAGTCAAAATTCAAATACAGAAACAACAATAACAAGAATAACTATTCTAGGAAAAGAGAAATCTTTCGTACAGATAAAAACGGTGCCCGGCTGCCCGCCTTACGTAGGTAGGTAAGGTATACCTACACTACCGACCAAGTTTCTGGCGTAGTGTTGCTGTGGCATCTAAATTTTATAGTGGCTCCATCCATCTATCAACCATAGGACGTCCACCGCTGGACACATATCTCCCCTATAGATCTCCAATGTGATCGGTTGGTAGCGGCTTGCACCCAGCCCGATCCCGCGATAACGGCTTAAATGCAAATAAAGGTGTAATCTAAAATTTTACATGCAATATCAAGTGGCCTCTTGGTCTAGGGGTATGATTCCTGCTTTGGGTGCAGGAGGTCCCGGGTTCAAATCCCGGAGGGGCCCACTTTTTGTTTTTTTCATTCACAACTAAATCATAATATTCTAAATGTCTTATCTTGATGAACATTAAAAAAAATCTAGATATTTTTTTAACTTTTGTGACTAACTAGAGAATTATTGGTAAAAACTTTTTGATATTTTTCGAAACTGTGCCATCTACTGTCGTTCTGCCAAAATGTTACGAGCATACAAAACCTAAGTTCTAAGATCTGAAAAAAAAATCACGTAGAACCCAAGACGGATTTGCTTTACGATATTTTAGCTTAAGCGCCATCTATAAAGTTTCCTAAAAAGAACTTTAGATGTCGCCATATGTCTTGAAACAGCTGTTTGATGCTGAGATTTGAGAAGTGAAATGTTTTTCTTTGAAATTGTTGCTAACTTCATTCTGTCAAACTGTCACTGTCACTTCGGTCAGCCAACCAGCGCCAATCAGCGCCATTGCTTGCGCCTTGCTTGCTTTGCGTTGCTGCATAATCAAACAAACAGTGAGCAGCAGTGAGTGAGAAATTCATGTTTCGTTTCGTGAGCTGTGTTGTGCTACATCGATTTATTTGGATTATTTTGATAAAACATATGGACTGCCCAGCTGTTTGGTTTTTTTACAACCTGTAACTCCACAAAGGACTTCGGAGTTGCTGAAAAAACAGTGTGCTATAAAAAAAAGTCTTGTGCGTTTACCTGGCTCCTTTCACAAAGGATACGGTACGGGAGCAAAGCAATCCGTTTCATCCGCGAGCATTTCACCACATCACCGTGCTATACGTAAGTAGAAACATTGTATTTGATTGATTTCATTTATGCTATAAAATCTTCGATCTTTTTTGCAAAGGATTTCTTTAGATTTTTTACTTTTCCAACCAGTGAAGTTTCCTCGATCGTGGCGATTTTTTCTCATCATTCATTAATTTAGATCATACTTAGTATTTACTGAATTCCGATTTTAGAATATTTCGATTGTTTTCTTTCTGCCAGTTCGTTTTTGCCAGCATGGTAACTAGGTAAATAAATAGGCCTATATTTTCCTATCACTGCATTAATCTGCTTCCAGAATTTGTTTAGGCATTTCTAAAGCAGATATTTTATAAAGTAGGTACCTAGGTAGGTGCCTATAGTGATCCTCAAAAAATGTCCTTGCTTTATGTGTAAATGTAATTCAGTCATTATTAAGAATCATGTAAAACATACAAACAGCTGTAAAACATAAACACTGTGTTAATATCTAAGCATAAAGCAGACAATGATTGTATTAGGTATTTGATTTGTTCCAAGACTTACCTTATATTCAAATATGATAAATATTTTTAATACCCCTCTCAAATCTACTAAGTAAAGAATTGGTCATACTTCATCAGCTGATCTATTTTGCTTGGCTATTTTCCCAAGACTGGTAACCAATATAATTAAGAGTTTCAGTTAGCTAGTCAAGGCAAAATACAAACAATTTAAATCTTAAGTCCTAATTTAGTAATGTTTCACCTTCAGTTAAGGACATGTCCATTGCTTTCAATAGGTGCATTGTGTTGAGTCAATGGGAGGAAAGAACTCACATGTTCATTAAGTATCTATCTACACTGACATACTTAACTAAAGGCAAGGAGAAAACCTATTGAAGAATTATAGGTAACTATCCTATAGCTAAACTGTTATTCTTCAAAAACCAAATCAATATTCAGTGGTGTCACAGATGTCTTAGGCCCAGACTCAAATAAAAACAGAGCAGAGATAAGTGGACAAAGCATTGTAGTACGTAATAATCCCATTGTGGAAATACCATACCGATTTGCCTAAAACTAAACACAGTCTTGTGCCATCCACAGCTGTTTTGTTTCTCGCTAAGAAAATATGAATGCAGTAGACTGGACTACAATGCTCCATCCAGCTCTAGGCCTAAGGATAAAAAAAACATTCACTGATTTAATATTTTTGTGAGATTGAAAGAAATGAAACAGTGCTCAGCCATTCTTCCATACTGGAACCTGAAAATAATATAAAAAAATGTTTTAAACAAACTAACACTGAACATCATTGACGAAAGATAGAAAAATAAAAATATGTACTTACTTACCTATGCTGATAAACTAAATTGTAACAATAGGAAACCAAATGTAATCATTTTATTCATAACTTCGTAGTTCATATTTCCATGATTCTTATAAATACCTACTGAAACCATTTTTTCCTTTTGGCATTCATAAATTTGTAAACCTACAGCAACCAGCACGGGAAGCATGGCAAAGGGACTAATAGTCTTTCCACCATTATATCCCCTCGAAGAGGAAATAAAGTATGGATTGACAATGACATCTGACATTAAGAGTGGATAAAATGGTTTTCTCCCCTTGCCGTGCTACCCGGGCTGAAGTTATCATTGTCTTATCAAAAGGGGGATAACTTTCTAAACACCAAAAAGCTTTATCTCACTAAGACCCAAGTTCACCAATGCTTGATTAAGGTAAACATGTGATTACTATATTTAAACAATGATTAAACTCAGGTTTTAGACCCTAGTTCACCAACGGATGTTAATTTATCAACCGATGGTGAAATCTTAAACAGCTTTTTAACAAAATTTTGCTTTTCAGCAAGCAAAATCCGTTGGTTAAATACAGTAATCACACGTTTAACTTAAACAAGCTTTGGTAAACTCGGGGCTAAGTTATTATGTTTGTGTGCTTTTTACATAGCATTAAAGTACGTTGATATAGGCCGGGTGCTATCTCTGATGTCAGAGTTTTTAGGCCGCTTGAAGGCCTCTGAGATGGCTAAATGGTTAAATAACTGGGACCTACAATTTAACGTCTCATCCGAGCCATGGCGGTCACCCATCGAAAGACTGACCGTGCCAAATGTTGCTTAACTTTGGTGTTCGCTGACAAACATCTAGTCAAACTACGCCATGAGAGACTTATAGGGTTAAAAGTTCATTTAGTTATAATAATAGCATTAATAAGTTTTTTTAGTAAATTACATTTAAGTATAAACTTGCAGGACAAAAACAGAAACGAAATATAAAAGCCATTGAGACAGAAGAATAATGTGTCATTACATTGGAGTTTTCTTTGTTAGCTTTGTTGATTATTCATCAGTTGAAGAAAGTATATTGATGTGGCTTTTGGCACCATGATAGCATTTTAACCACATTTTTATACATCAATATTTAATAGACTACACGAGCGTGATTTCTGACAAAGGAAAAATTCCATAGATAAGAAAAGGAATCTGAGCTGTTTATGTATTTTATGACATGCTCGTGATAGTTTGCTACTTATATTAGAAATAAAATATTTTTATGTCTGTGTGTACTTACTTTCATACCACCATGAAAAAGTAGTACCTACCTAACATTAAATAATTTTGAAGTGTCATGACTTCAATTTTTCCTTTAGATGTATGTTACGTACATGAATATTGGTGTAAAACTGTAAATCCAAAGCTCATGTCATAACATAATTTATTAAGTGTATGCTTGAAGAGTATAATCTCATAGGTTTCGGATGGGTGACCACAAATACCATTACAACTGAGCGCTACCCTGCCATGGTTGATATGTTGAATTGGTTGTGTTTGCGTTAACCATTTAGCCATGTCAGAGACCTTTAGGGCACACTCTTGCACCAGGGATAGCTTATAAAAACTTACTTTTTAGCTTTTCTAATCTGATTTAATCTTTTTATTCAATACTTTTTGGCAGGCTAGGTACTGTAGAGTAAATATTATCTTTAAATGGCCTCCAAAGACAAAAGCCTAACAATACCCAACATCATTCAGTTTAGAACCTAGGTAAGTATTATGTTTCCTACAGAAAAAATCTTACATCTGTAAGTACATTAATCGAAGTCATCTTATCAACTCCCGAACAAATTGAATTTCTAAAAGAAAACACTATATTATAGGGTCTATCATGAATCTAGCATGAGAGAGTGGTCTGAAAACTTGCATTTGATTTGCATAGTCGGTAGAGCGTCGCCAACAGCATCGGCAACCAGAGTGGGTCAGTAATGTCAGTATGCGCTTCCGCGTAACCGCCCGCGCTGGCACAGATCATTCTAACGTGCTAGTTATTATTATTTCCAAAATAGGATATTTTGTTAACAATATCATGTCAAGGGCACTGAGTTAATTTATCAGCATACAGATAACCCTTTGGCTTTTATTCACATATTCATCGTCATCCATGAAGTCCATTGCCATTGGCTTCCTGTTTTTAACGGACTTTAAATAATTAGGCTCTCAATACGACAAAATATTTTTGTAGTTCTGTTACTCAGCCACTTATGAAATTTGTTGATATTTTTTGTTTGGTAGATAAACCTACTTCAGAGGTTCCATTTAAATTTTATCGAAATCGGCTGAATCGGTTTTGAAAAATCAACACGTAGGTAATGTAATTACTGCATCCATGATAGATACATTGATTCATGCGAATTATACGAATTCTGTGTACAGGGGTGCGTTTACGCGCTCCAGACAAGATAAAAATTTACCTGGTTAAGTCTATGGCACCCGTTTAGGGCATCCGTAAGGCGAAAAAACCTCCTGGCTAAAAATTAATCTGCCCCGTTCACGCACTGCTACGGGTATAACTTTTCTCCTGACTAGGCTAAGTTTTTAAGTTTTTTTCTTTTAGGTAGATACTTACCTACATTTTATCTTTTCTCTGATTTGACAACTAGTTGTCATCGAAGCGAATTTGACAGATAGTTCCAGAGTTTGATAGATGTGATTAGTTCGTAATAGATTTGAGAGCTGTGATTGGTCTAGACTAGAGCTATGATGACGGTCACGGGCGCCTTTCAGAATATTTTTTTCCAGCATAAAAAATATCTGGAGTTTGTAAACGCACCCCCGTTAAAGTCAGCTATGCCATTTTTTGCGAAAAATAATCATATTACGACGTCTCTGCTTCGATATGCTCCGTGAAAGAATTTTGAGTTTCATCTTTTGCGTCGCTGGAAAACATCAATTCTAAAATAGACGCCTTTTAAAAATATCACTGCTCAGATTTTTGGCATTTTCCTATGACAACAGTGTCGTAGACCGATACATCCGTTGATGGTATTTTAAAATACATACCTACGCATTATCTTTGCCAAACAACCATGTTATAAATAAAAGATAGGAACGCGGCGGTTGCAGAGGTCTTGAGGCGAATGGAGGATAATTTTAGTTAGTCGTAGATTAAGTTAGCGTAAGGATTGCTTGTATGCATAGAGCACTCAAGCTCGCCTAGGCGCCTCTTCTTGCGGCGGGGTTGCGTGACGGGTCGCCCTCTTCCCTAAATGTGGTCGAGGAGGACGATGGCTGGCACAAGCGTCAACTCGTGAACGGGTACTGCTTGCGGGGGCAGGACTGCTCGGTGCATAATATACGTAACGTAGATTAGTAAAATATTAAGTAAAATAAGTATTGTCTTCCTAGAAAAAAAAGTCGAAACATCACTAAGTACATAGTTTAAAACAAAGTCGCTTCCCGCTGTCTGTCCCCATGTATGCTTATATCTTTAAAACTACGCAACGGATTATGATACGGTTTTTTTTTTTATAATTAGAGTGATTCAAGGGGACGGTTAAATGTATAAAACACCTGTGCGAAGCCGGGCGGATCGCTAGTTGTTAGTAAAAGGTATAGACCCCGGAGTCTATAGAGTGTAAAACACAAAGTAAAAAAAAGTTATAAATAAACTGTTTGATGAAGGATTTTTATGCCCTAGTAGAGTATGTATTTCCGTGTGTTTTTGGGGCGCTGTGTTTTTTTTAATGACTACCGCATGCTGCATTGATCACACGCATGCACTATGCCGGTGTAATCTTGACCCAAATCATCGAGCTCGATTCGCGTTTATTTACTCATTCATCGCTTGAAATCTCACGTGCTGTTTACATTCGTCGGCAGTCAAAAGCAAACATGATCTTTCATAATACAGTCTGTCACTTGTAGCTTGTAGGTAGCGCAACTGATAAGAGTAGGTACGTATTTTATGAATCTATTTTGTTTAGGTACTTGTGTAGTATCTGCGAAGTTATACATAGGTATACTATAGGCTGCGGTTCAAAAACAGCTAAAGAAGTTATCAACAATTCACTTATGAGGGCTTTCTCTAAGTCAGCTCGCGTAATTCAATTTTTGTCGTGTTTTTTTTTGCTATTTACAGACAAACTGCCCATTGTAACTTTACAAAAACTCATTTAGCGGCCATGAATAGGTAGTGTTAACAAAGTATATACACCTAGAAATCAAAATATTGGCCAGTTAATGCACAAGAGTCCACTAACTAAAAACTGAGGCGAAAATCAGATGACGCACTTTTGTGCATACGAGTAAACTCACCAGTAATTTGGTTAATAAGTGTATGTTTTTCGTAAACTCTACCTATTTATAGCCGCTATATGAGATGATATAATCAGTAAAAGGCAAAAGACCCAAAAAAATTGAATTTCGCGCTCTGTCCGAAACAATCAGCCTTAAAAACATTTCTTATCTAATGATTAAATTGGCTTCAAAATATCGTACCCTGCGAGAGACCGATGCATGTAGAGTTAGTTACAAACCTAGAATCAATGAAACCTTCGACGGACTATTTTTAGGGTTCCGTACCCAAAGGGTAAAAACGGGACTCTATTACTAAGACTCCGCTCTCCGTCTGTCTATCTGTTTCCAGACTGTATCTCATAAACCGTTTAACTAGAAAGCTGAAATTTTCACAGATGATGTATTTCTGTTGCCGCTATAACAACAAATACCAAAAACAGAATAAAATTGATATTGATAAATGGCCCCCATACAACAAACCTGATTTTTTAGCCGTTTTTCGCTCTATAAGTCTATATTTATAATGGTAACAGGTAGATGCTTGAAATTTCCACTGAATATTTACGTTTAGATTAACTTCAATAAAAAATAATAAAATTAAAATAAATATTTAAGGGGGGCTCCCATACAGTACGGAACCCTCCGTGCGCGAGTCCGACTCGTACTTGGCCGATTATTTATTTATTTTACATTGCTTCTACACAGACTTTAGGGTTCGTTTTCTTTGCTACATCTAATTTTACATATATTAACAGAAGACCAGTAGGGGAGACCAGAAGGGAGTTAATTTTACAATAAATTAACTCCCTTCTGTCTTTCTTCTCTCCTTCTTAATTATAATTAATTTTACTGCCTAAGTTAGTACAAATTAGACGGACTATTCCGAAAATAATTCTCTACATAGTATCGATGGAAACACAAAAATTGATTCAGAAACGGCAACGGTATAAACTAAGCTATTTTTCAAAGCAATAGAAAATAAGAAAAGATCTTTAAAATATTGCGGTAGGTTCACAAATTGCTGAGTGCGCTGCGCCACTCGCCAGCGCAGCAGCTGTGAGAACTTTCCTGTCGCAACCCGATAATGTTGCGTAAACCCTCGTCGCTGCCCGAGGCAGCCCACGCATAACGCTATCACTGAACCAAACTAAGGCGTAGTAGACTCGATCACTTGGGCACGGTAATGACTTGGGACAAACAGATGAGATGAATGAATTAAGCCTGTAGCGCTCATGGCGTAGTTTGACTAAATGCTTGTCAGCGATCACCGAAGTCAGCAACATCGGCACGTTCAGTCTTTGGATGGGTGACCGCGAGTGGCATTTGCAACTAAGTGCTACCGTGGCGCGGATAACGCGTTAAATTGTAGTTTTCGGTCGTTTTAACCGTTTAGCCATGTCAGAGGTCTTCGGGCGGCTTAAAAACTCTGACAACAGAGCTACCCGGCCTATACGAACTTAATTAAGCCTGCTAATTAACCTTCTCCCAAATAGGAAGAAGTTCTTAATTTGACTTAATTTTGTTATTATGTCACGCGATATTCGTTTTGAGAACCTCTCGTACCGTGCTCTCATCTTCATGTTTCTTCTATTTCGAGGGCATAGGGGTAATTGTCGGATGGTGTCAATTATTTCATCAACATCAAAAAATCAAAAATTTTGATAACTAGCGACCCGCCCCGGCTTCGCACAGGCAGGTGTATTATACATAGGTATAAACCTTCCTCTTGAATCACTCTATCTATTAAAAAAACCGCATCAAAATCCGTTGCGTAGTTTTCAAGATTTAAGCGTAATAGGGACAGAGAAAGCGACTTTGTTTTCTATGTAGTGAAAAATCAATGTAATCAAGGTTCGGTCAAAAATATTGTTAATGAATCGATATTTTTTTATATAATTGGTTCACAAATTGCTGTTTGTGCTGCGCCACTCGCAATATCATCACTACATAGTATAAAATAAAGTCGCTTTTTGTCTGTTTGTTTGTCTGTATGCTTAAATCTTTAAAACAACGCAACGGATTTTGATGCGGTTTTTTATAATGGATAGAGTGATTCAAGAGGAAGGTTTATATGTATAATACACCTGTGCGAAGCCGGGGCGGATCGCTAGTATAAATATAAAACAAAGTCGCTTCCCGCTGTCTGTCCCCATGTATGCTTATATCTTTAAAACCAAACAACGGATTTTGATGCTGTTTTTTTTAAAGGATATAGTGTTTCAAGAGGAAGATTAAATGTATAGGTTTATATGTATAGTTGTTAATAAATCATTTTATTTAACCTAATCAAACGATAAAAATATCTTCTGACTTTCGGAGCAGTGTTGCTTAAAACTGGTTGTCACATTTTCTTACTATTTTAATAATTATGTATATGACAACCAGTTTCGTCCAATCTAAAAATTGTTATTTTTTATTCGTTACTGCAGAAGCTTGAAGTTTTCATGTCCCGCGACATTGTTGCACAAATATACAAAGTTCTGAAAACTGCTTGGAGATAACATGACGTCAGCTATAGGTATAACCGTAGATCGAAATCTAAAGCCAAGACAAGGTCCGCCGCCGTCTGCGCTACACACCTACTTTAGCTGCATAGCAGTGCTGCAGACTAATACTAAGTAGCTAGGTACTTTACGTAGGGTTACCACATACCTATCAGAATCCTGAAAACTCACAATGCTAAGGGTCATCTCAGGTTTTCGGCCGGATACTGGAAATTTTGGGATTTTTAGAATTGAAGCGAAATAGCTATTAGGTAATAATTGGAAGAAAGTTAGCTATTTTCACATCAACCATAGTTTGAGGGACCCGTAGAATATAGAGCTTAGTCGCTCCCGATTGGATGCCTACTTTTATATCACATCAAACAGCAGAGCCGAGGGCGTCTCTCTCCCTTTTTCCACATTTGGTTCCATCTGATAGCCCTAGCTCTACGGAGTTCACAGTCTACATTCTCCGGTCTCCGTGTATGAAAGTAGATCTAACAAGGTCGTAACAGATCACTCGTGTACATACTGCTACAGATAGCATTGTAAATCGTATCTAGATAGAATGAACTTCTTTTGTTACAGAATTACAGAATAACGCTCGTGGCATTGTGCAACAGTTCACGAGTTAGCCTTGTTGCAATCTTGTATCGGAAATTGTACTTTGTATTTGTGTTGTGATGATTGCAAGAAGGAAACAAGACTCGGTGGAAACTTTCTAAAAGTTTGAATAGGTATGATGACTGGGAAAAAAAATATTATAATTAGTCTGCGAGTCGTATTTTTCTTTTGTCAATAAAACAACAAATGACAAAGATAAACCTTGTCAAAGTTTGGGAGTGGGGGTCGTGACGTCACTTCTCTCACGAAAGTAGACATTTGTATGTGACTCTTGACGTCGCGTGGAACTTTAACGGGCTATATCTTCATCAATTTGTTTAATTGACAGAAGAAAAAATACGGGTCTTATAATATACCTATTACCTATGTTGTTGTAAATACATGTTTTGATAATAATTATAATCTATCTGACGGATAAATATATTTTTTAGTCATCATGCCTATTACACAATTCCAACTCTTTATGAAATTACACCTCGTAGAAAAAAAGATGATGTAAGTATTAAAAAAAGATTTGTTATTACATATTATGTATATCCAGTATTATTTGTTCCATTGACCATCGACCAAAACCGTGTATCTTGGAATTAAAATACATGTTCCCGAAATGAAGACTCGGTTTGTACAAGTGCTCGACAATGTATCTATTATAACTATGCATATTAGCTCTTAGCTCGTTTACTCGGCAATCCAGATGGAAACTGCATCATACTCGTAGTTGTAAACTACATGCCCTCAATTACGTCAATAAGCAAAACGGTAGTTAAATGCAGTTAGCACACAGAGTTAGCAAGACACTGCTGTGTTGACTTACGTTAATTCAGCCTGCTTAACACACTATGTAAAGATATTATAGATAATTATGATAAGGTAGCTAAGCCTATATTTTTAAATCTTTGCCTTTTTTCATCTTAAATATTGTATCATCACAAAAAAAAACTGGCCTTATTCGGTCGCAGTAACTGCAATTTGCACTTCTGCGTCTGAATAAGTCACTAAGAACAGTTTTTTTTTCTGTGATGATACCATATTTGTAATTTGCAGTTACTACTATAACAAGATATAGGTACCTACTCTACCTACTAAGAATAGACCAAATGTAGTATTTACTTAGTATTTAAAACTGCACAAATAAATAAGTTTAAAAAATTGAGCAATATGCCGTATTATTTCCAGGAACTGTTCAGCCACCATACAAGTATCGGAACATATTGGAATACTCCTTCCTTATGTTTCTACCGGATATGTGCATATTATTGTTGGTGCATGTACACAAAACAATCAGCCACAGTAAGTTTCGTAAAAGCATTTTATATGTGTGCAATAATACTATTGGCAAAGGTTCAAAAATACACTTAAAACAAAAATGTTTACGTCTTTTTTTCCCATTCATGCATATTTTATTAGCTGATAGGTATTAAGAGTTATTGATTTGTATTTACTTTGTATACCACAATGAACAGGTGCCTAAAATAGTGATGAATAAAATCAAAATTAGTGCATAACTTTTGGTAAGACAATCATAGTAATGTTACAACTCCCCATGCCCCATCACAGTTGGGCCATCACTTATGTTCCATTTAGGTAAGTGCTTATGATTTAATAGTGCTCCACACAATGGGCTGGACAAGGCCGGCTAGATAGCAAGTCGGCCCTATCAGAAACTATGAAACTATTGTGGTGTCAGTTCATTGTTTGATCTACGAGGCTTTGTTTGCTTCACAGGCGTTGCCTCAAAAATAGGCTGTATTTTATATTAAAGACAGTTTTAAATGGCTCTTTTACATTCTAGCTTATTCCGTTCCTTGACTTTAATTGAATCGAAACTAAATACTCTATTATCGCCATTATTAGCTGTAACTATCAGATAGGTAGGTACTTGGCTTACTTTGACTTGATGATGACTTATACAATTCGTTTTGTTAAAAACCTTTGTTGTAAAAAGTAAGTAATTGTTCTCTTAAAAAGGTTGCAGAGAGCACAAGCCGGGATTCAAAAATCAGTATAAAATCCTATTGATCAAAATGTACCAACGACATTTTAGGCTGATAAACGAAATCTCAAATCGACACGCTTTATGTTGCGTGCCAATGTCACAATTTGAGCAAGGCTTCGGCAACGTTTCCAGACCATGGTAAATCGTTCATTTCGAGTGGTTTCAATTCTTAATCAAAACACCAAACGTAAATAACTAGTAATGCCAAAGTTAGCAGTTGTTGAGAAGTCATAAAAACTTTGCTAATATCTCTGAGCCGTACAAAAATCGCAGTAAAGTCTTCGCGAAATTACGAAGAAGCCATTGAAAATTATTAGGTGGGGCGAAACTTGCGACCTTGCAAGGTCGTTGGCGCTGCTTTGCCGCATGCCCCAAACTACGCACCCAGCTCCTCTACACAGACCGTATTTGACCGCATAATCACTTTTTCAATATTATATTTTTCTTTTTAAAATGTTCAGAAGCCAAATTAGAGCTTTAGTTCTTGGTTTAATTAGAATGACCCTAGAAAGCTTGTTATTACAGTGCAGATCTTTCTGCATTATTTATTGTTATTATACCTATTATAATAGCAATAGAGTATTCCTGTTTCTTTTCCACTACATGCAATTGATAGAGAGGACAATATTTAACGTTGCTATTAAATTTACAATGGCGCCTTTAAAATGGGGCCTAATAGGTACCTATGACAACTTTATTTCGCAAACGTAATCATAAATGAATGCTGATTTGACCAAGTTGATTCGGCATTATAAAAGCTTTTCGAACCTGTTTTATACATACATGGACGTCGGGTGCGGCTATACAAAATGACAACGTCCTGACCTTGTCTGCTGCTTTATCGAAAATATCGATTTCCGTGTCCATAAACACTATGCTAACGACAACTTGATTTCAGTAATGGTTTGTTGTTTTATTAGGTATCCTGGCGGATGGTAATCAAATGTTTTTCACACAAGTACCTAATCTGTTTTCTAAATCACTAGAACAAATGTTGAAACGGCTGCTAAAGTTTTAGTCACACAATTGGAAAGTGTTTTCAATTTTAATCAAGCGTCACGAATCGGGCGAACAAAAAGGCAGGTTGCTTAATTCTTTACAAATACAGTGTAGATAGATACCTAACCTACTGACTACTATTACATTCATAAATCATTCGCAGATTCGAAATCAGTTCAACTTCCTCTCCATATTTGAGGAAACAGCTGCGCAGCCACGATTTCGCGAGGTCACACATGACCGCTGATAAGGGATTTTGACCTCCTTCACAATGTATTTGATTCCTGTTATTAGTTGTATTACTTTGAATTTTAATCTCCTTAGTGACACCAACTATTGACCCTGGTTTGTTCCGTTTAGTTTCACATTGGCTTAATCAAAGTCAAATATAAAATTAATGCAGAATTAAGTAAATGACATTGGACGGTTTCTTAAAATCCGGATTGATTGACGCTGAATACTCCAAATCTTATTATAATAGATGTAGAAACACCTGCGGCATTATTATGTGTTCTTCGGGTGCATTCAACCTCATGTCACAGTCACACCAGTTTGGAAAACGTCCTTTGTTCGCGTGTCTCGGTGTTTGGCTCTTATCGCGTCTACTATAGGGCTGATATTACAAGTACTCCACGTGTGTATTGTTCGGTATAGAAAGTGCAGCAAGAACTGGGATCACGACGAGCATTTTAATTGCGCTCGTTCTTGGAAAGGACGACTGGCTAGCCGTTTTTATTCATAGTGGGACATGCTAGGGACTAATTTAGTGGAAGGTACTAAATGTATTATATTCATATAGTAATATTTACTTTCGATATATACATATGTTGTTTAATTAGACTGCATCTTCTTCACAGGCTTCACAGCCTCTCGCAAGGCACGGCCCTTCGACCGTCAGGTACCTAGGTACTATTCCATGATTTAAGGAGTTTTGATAATATTTTCTGTTGTATAACTACTTCCTTTCGCTTTTACCAATAGCGAGTATTTACCATAGTTTCTTTTAAAACCAATTTTATGCTCTTAAGTATTTCAATTATTTATTTACCATTGGCGAACCTTGTTAAATTCGCAAAGTTCAGAACAATATTGCGTAAGTCGAGCGATAACTAATTTGCCTACTAATTTATTTTATCGTACTTCTAATTCCAACTCAATAGCTACACCGTATTGTATGTTATAATTACGAAACTGATTTTATCACTCTAATATGATTTTGTTATGTATGCGAGATTGTACCCACGTATCGTACCTTGCTGGTTTCGACATTGGCCACATTATTTGAACAGTAAATTATTTCCCGTGTGTATTCAGCTTGTGGTAGTGTTTGTCATCACCAATCAACATAATGGGTACGTACATTACTGTACTTACCGAGAAACTGTTTCTCCGCATTTCTCTTCAACACCTGAACTACTTAAATACAAAACGATGCTCATTTACGTATGCTTTCTCATACTTTATAAATCGTGCGATTTTGAAACCTGAACACTTTCTCGTTATCCATCTCCTCAGATTACGTACTAAATGATCACAAATCACTTCGGGCGATTTGGATTTATTGGAGCGAATACGAATGAAGTAATCACTCCGACGCAGTTATTTTGATTTGAAAAAGGATCGCTCAGAAATTGCGCAACAGCGAAGCAAGAGCAGAGCAACATAGTATATTGAGATGAGTCACGCGAGATGCAGAAGATGTGCGCGACGATGACCCAAGTCCCGGTCGCTCACCTCGTCACACTACCTGGACCTCTGTCCACATATTATTACCAATAAATAACTACGACTATAAGCCGCATGAATCCCAATATTAAAAATCCTATCATTACCAAATTGTCAGAAAGAGTTGTATCATACCGTTTCGGTATCGGCGCTTGGCAAGATAACGCCGGGCATGACCCAGCGATGTCACTTGGCACAGTTAAGTGGTCAAGCGGCGATGAGTAGTAAACAACTCTCACTCGGCTGATTCAAGCTGCCTCATTGTTATGGATTGTTCTATTCCGAGGCCGTTTCAAAATAAATAGCGTGCTCTTACTGCATCGTAATATTCTTATTTTGTAGCTCACGCGCAGGAAACATTTTGTTTAGAAATAGGTAATAATGGGCCAAGTGTGAGTTTGACTCGCGCACGAAGGGTTCCGTACCGCCCCCTTAATATATTTAATTTTTAATTAACTATTTATTTCTTAAGTGAACATACAACTAACTATTCTGTAAATATTTGAGGCGTCTACTTGTCACCATTATTAATATCGAGCGAAAAATCGTTTAAAAATCAGGTTTGTTGTATGGAAGCCCCCTTAAATATTTATTTCTACCGTTTTTAGTATTAGTTGTTATAACGGCAACAGAAATACATCATCATGGAAAATTTCCACTTCCTAGCTAAAACGGTTCATGAAATACAGACAGACGGACGGTCGTCTTAGTAATAGAGTCCCGTTTTTACTCTTTGGGTACGAAACCCTAAAATGAAAAAGCGTTTTGATACATTATAATACTTTACAAACGGCGTCACAGAAGGAGAAAGTTTGGAATAGATGACCTCAAAACTCAGATTTTAAATTATACTGACAGTGTATCAATGTCGAAACACAAAGAGAAAAGTTGGAGCTCAAAAAATTTATTTAACTTCGCTCAATATTCACTTATTCGTCTTGAAAATATGCTAATGCCGTGACCTGTACTAATAAGTTACGGTAGAGTAAATAAATGGCTGAACTGAACCAAAAACAACAATGTCATGTCATTGGTCTGTTTATTGAGTCCAGCGGTGCTGATGAACTATAATGCCTTCCTCGCCCTGAGCGTCCCAATTTCCTTTCCCCAGGAGTAAGATACAATTTTCGCGTAGCCAAGCCTCCGATATTACGAGAGGAAATACTGCTGCGTAATTTCGGACAGATATTTCACGAGATAGGTATACCTATTAGGTACACAAACGCCAATTTTTGTTGGAGAGAAAAATGGTGTTCTAGAATTTTGACGTTGTTCTTATTAATTTTGTAGAGGGTTGAAGGAAGTAGTTTGTCATACCCTGTGTTATAATGTGAATACATTATCAAAAATAGAGCTAAGTAAATCACTATTAAGCCCGATTACAGAGGCGCCATCGTAATTATATTAGCTAAATAGCATAGTTCTGTTTCTTTTTCACTTTGGGCATTCGATAGAGAGAACGTTTTTTACGTTGCTATTAAATTTACGCTGGCGCCTCTGTAATCGGGCTTAGTGTTTATTTATTTCTCAAGCATATTGTCGCAAAATAATGGTATGAAGGAACAGCAGGAATATATTTTCTTCTATGCCCTACACGTTTTACTTGCGGTGCGATGTAGAGTCCTTCATTTCCGGCTCTACGGTTGCCGTTTGCTTTAATCATTCGATGGGTTGTATATATTTACTAGACGGTAGTCTGTTTACTGGTAAAATGTGCCACAAAAATAATTGTTAAATTTTTATAGTGTTAACGTCACACGTTAACGTTAACAATCACCCGACTTGTTTGCTTTTAGATAACATTGAGGCACAGTCCGGGTGCTAACAGTTTTCTAGTCTTTACTATTAACGCAAAGATAAAATTATTCATTAGAATATCAATTTAAACTACTTACTTACTTAGGTACTAATTTAAGTACATATATATTTTTTGTAAATAAATAGAATAATTTAATTTCAGTCAGGACATGGCCGACATTTAACACAATTATCTTAATTACTTTATGACATAAATATTTCGACTTTCTGCTGAAAATAATATTAAAATTATAAAACGAGTATATTGCTGAATTTGGCTGTTTATAAGAACTAAGCCAGCCAGTCACTTCTGTAAGTATACTAAGTTAAAGGTTTGTTTTCATACATATACCTACCATCCATGTGGTACCTTCCCATTACGAAATTAGGAAGTTTGTTCATATTCACATACATTAGTTAACAGCCAAATCCGATGTAGGTTAGTAGGTCGTGCCACATGGTGTACTTCACTTTCGTTCACAATATTTTGCCTTTAAGAACGCTATTGGTAATAATTAATTTCCCATGAATAAAAATGAGTAATTTATTTGTTTCAGATATTTACTGGAATGCGAACAAAACACTTCAGTGAAACTCCGTGATAAAGGTAGGATTTATCTATATCAATGTCAGTATATAAAATAGGTCACCCTTAAATTTAGATTTGGGGACGAGACAATAATGTCGGACGTTGTGTTTTTTACACGACGTCCCAAAATAAGAAGTATACCGTCTAACAACAAAAGTTTTACACACGCTTTAGGCAATGTTTAACAGTAAAATTGCACCGTTAAACAGCGTGTTTAAACCTTTTGTAGTAAGCCGGATAATGTTTTTAGGATTCATATTGTGATGCGAGTGTATTGTATACATGTATGTATCCAGGTTTCTTTATTCCACCGAAAGTGCGAATCGATATTAATGTGAGTGGTATCATTAGATTTTTATGCCATTCCTTCCTGTGACTTTCTAAAAACATGTTTAAACTTTTAAAGTAATTATCTTGGTCTCTAATTCACTAACTATACTAACTAGCTCTGTCAGATAATATCCACGTATTAAAATTGCATTAGACCATGACAAAAATAAGCAAATTCGCAATATGTGCTTACAAGTGAGTCATCATTGAGCGTTCCAATGTTTGTCTGAGTGGACATAACCGGTCCCTGGTCGTATAGCGTTGGCCAACGTTCATTGCCACTGCACCGACCCTCCGCGAAGAGTTGAACAAAGAATACACCCAGATAAAGAAATAGCCGAACCTGTTTATAGACAAATTGCGTCGATCAGCGGAGCCTCAAGGTTTGATCGGAACTTACGTGTGCTTGCCTAGGTATATGACAACATGCATAATTATGCCATAGTCATTTTCTAGGTCTTGTGAAGGTTTTTTTTACTCATTAAAGGTCAATTTAATAAATATGCCTATTTTGTCAAATTAGAGATGTTATCTATGAAAAATTTCATAGCATTGCGTCTAGAGTTGATTATTTTAGATTTTTTCATAAGGTTTGGGTTAGGTGAAGTACAGACGATGCATTGATCTGACACACCATAAACAGGCATGTTGACTGGATATAAAAGTCATTATTATAATTAGTCCGTCAGTTACTCCTAGTTATCCAAAAATATAGGACACGTATTTTTTCTTATGTCAACCAAATAATAAATGACCAAGACAAACCTTGTCAAAGTTTGAGAGCGGGGGCTCGTGACTTTACTAGAGCGGTACATTTGTAGTAGACTAGTGACGTCACGCGGAACTTTAACGGGCCAAATCTTCATCAATTTTTGTTAAAATGTAAAAAGATAAAATACGTGTGTAATATTTTTTGATAATCTAATTGACGGACTCATTGTATATGTTTTAGTAAACAAGCCTATTGCGTTTAAATTTGTTTAGGCCAATATTGGAGACTTTATTACTAAATCGAGTGACGCGGTCGGTGCTGACCTAATGCGATCAATCTCAAGCTCCGCCGCTGGAGAGACGTCATCGATCGCGCCTGACGAATTTATTTTTAGTAGCCTCACGTCCTCATTGTTCGTTCCCATGTCAACAAAATGGATCCTTTCTGCCTTTCCAAATACATGTAATTGAATATTAATAGGTTAATGGCATCCGAATAACCAACCTTCTGACCCGATGCGACCTGGGATGATAATTTTTTACCATTCCTCGTATTGGAATGTCCAAAATATACGTGATGGTTTTTACCAGCTAGCTTACTATACGACCACGATAAAAAACTTTTCTACCTGTGAAAAAGTGTCAGATATATACTTCACCATAACTCTGTCTAGTTCTGACACGTAGAAAGAATTATTTCGTGGTGCGTATACTAGCATGTTTTTACATTATCTAGTAAGGGGTACTTGTATGTATTATCTACCTAATGTAGTATAGGTACTAGTATTATTATAAATGACACTTTACCGAAAGGATTAGGAATGGTATGAAAATTACGGTACGGAAAACTTATGCTGCATTATTACTAAGGTACGTTACATATTTGGCCATTGGGCACCACAAAAAATGTGTTTCTCTCTCGTTTCTTTGCACTGAAATAAAATGAGACAGCAATATATTTGTTAGCGTGTTGTGGCCAGCTGCCAGCACTAGATTCAGCAAAATCCATCCCACACATTTTACAAGTCATGTAGGCGTAGCATAGTGCAAGTGTCACTTTCAGAAACGCTTGGTCAAGTAGGTATAATATGCTTTATTGATTCAACAGTAAACACATAGCGACAGCAAACCTAACCTTCCCTGACATTACGTAATGTTCATGGCTCTCTCAGGTTCACGGATGCATTTTGTTGACATTTTAAAAGGTTCTGCAACTTTTCGCATGAATCATCAAAAAACCTCTTCCAATCTACAAAGTATGCTGTCATAATGTACGTGTTATGCCTAGACCTTACATGCCTAAGCAATCTCTTAGCATTACGTCTATAAAAAGATAACTCTTAAGTATAAACTAACGTAAAGATTAACGACGTCAATAGCAATTCAATTTATTAGCCATAATTACAAACTGTATGCCAACAATGAAATCGAAGATCAAGTTTTGTATTAACTTCAAGGAAACCTGAACGTGACATTTAATCAATCCAAAGTAGGCTGTGTTACAGATTTGAGAGTAGTTACCGTCGCCAAAACCGCAGATTAGAAAACAGTTACTATAAGTTTTTTGCAGGTATGGTATAGTTTGTATGGACAGCTGCTACACCTACGACTGGCCTCGGCGGCCTTTCCCTCCATGAGCCGTCCATGCAGAGGCCACCGTCCACACGCACAAATACGGACACATTTGACAACGCACACAATGAACATTTAATCATATTAACATTGCTTGCGGAAATACAATCGATTATAATAATATTAAGCACTAAAGTATAACGCTGTAAAGAAAATAAGTTAATGTAGATAGTTATTTATTACTTGTTTGAGCCTTCGAAAGCAAGTAAAGTAAGTGCAAAAAGAGAACCGTCGCGTCGTATCGTTTTATGTAGATTTTAATCAGCAGACGCGAGTACCGAATTGGTGTCTACCAAGTATCAAACACGTATAGTTGTAAAACCGAATTGGTGTCTACCAAGTATCAAACACGTATAGTTGTACTAGCAATGACATAGCAGTGTTGTCATCGTAACAAAATTAGTAAAATGGCACACGGGCGACCTCATCTACGAGTATTCTCTTTTTGCACAAACTTTAAACGATACGAGACACGAACTCTACTTTAGTCTTTGTTTTTACTGTGTGCCCAATAAAACCCGTTGGCTGATAACCATAGATATTCGATATCTGAATACGATGAGTCTCAACATTCAAATCCTAAATAATATTACCATTTTAAATAATCCGATTGCCAATAATACCTACGGACAAAATACATTTTAATGCCGCTTATCGTAACGGCAATCTAAATCAAAACATAAGATAATAAAAGCAATCGTGATAACAAACCAAACATGAATAAAATTCACAAAGCTGAAATTATTACCCGACTAGATATTGCCCGCGGCTTCGCCCGCGTGATATTTTGAAGCCTACCTTAGAAAGGAGGTGGAAAATAAAAAAATAAAAAACAAAACAAAAAAATTCGATTTGACATTTGTTCGATTTGACAGTTCTTTTTTGTCATTTCTCTGAGCGCACGTTAGAATAGCTCGCAGATGGCAGAATTTTTCCTACTTACTTAACTTACTGTTATAAAATGGAAAATTTATGCAATATCATTATAATTTATAGCCTATGTGTTATTCTGATGTATAAGCTATATAATTTCATCTCAATCCGTTCAGTAGTTTTTGCGTGAAAGAGTAACAAACATCCATACATCCATCCATCCTTACAAACTTTCACGTTTATAATATTAGTAGGATAGTAGGATTGTGTAAATACATAATAGTATTTACATTAGCTACTTAAACGAGCAAGTGCCATCAATATTAACAATAACAAAATACTATCAATCAATGTGTAAAATATAACAGAATTATCTACCACACACTACATGAAAAGCGATTGGGATAAGTTCCAAAGGACCAGACAATCCAAATACTCATGCTCATTCTGTGCAGCCTTGTCATACAGAATGGCAATGTTGATTTTTGTATTTGACCACTCACTCAGATTGCTAAGACCAAGACGAGCTGCTGGCGTCCACAGAGCCAATATCTCAACCCCAAACACTGAAATACTCACCACTGCTGATGCTAGCATTTGAACCGCTTGGTGATACTCTGTCTCAAAATTTCACCAGTCACCTTCCCAGCATCATCATACAGATAAATACCTAGTATCCCAGGAAGGTAAGCGCTGGGTGAGCTGTGATTGACATTTATAACTTAAAATTCTAGGGTACAATGCTCAAATTCTTAAAGATATCACGAGATCAATATTGTTGTCGAGCTTACAATAACAGTTTTGTGAACATTGGTAATATTACCTATAGATTGTAAATTGATAGAGATATTTGAATATCAAAATCCGGTTCTATCTGAGAAACTAGTTTTAGCGAAACTTAGAGGCCCAATTACCTAATGAAATTCTCACGTTTGTTGAATAACCATTCGTTATGTCACTAGAATAAAGTGATATGATGCTAAAATCAATCGATCGAAAGGCGATTTTCTATTAGTCTCTCAATCCTCGTTTTTGGAGCGTCGATTTAAATTTTTGCATTTAATAAACATAAGCCAAGATGTTTCCATAGTTTGTTCGATTCCAGGCATAATATTTAGAGATAATATTCTTCAATTTTCTTGAAACTTACTGGAAGATTATTTTATACGTGGCAATAGCCTTGCGGTCAATTCTTTCGTGGTTTATGCGTCGGAGCTTGATCGAAATCCTAAAGCCATTCCCAGCAGAACGGCTCTAATATCGACCGCACGAGCACGACGGCCACGGTCCCATTAACCTTGCTCGCACACCCCGATTCACACTGAATATCCTTCGTAATAAACATCTCCATTCTGTAATGTGTATTGATTTACTTAATTATAGATTCGATGCCGATCGGTGTTCTACTTTCTTTTTCATGGTCATGTTTTTTACATCGTTATGTTGAGTACGTCCAGTCACTGGCTGTGCTCTGTTTTCAGCCACTAACTTACAGTGGCCATTGATTTGTTTCTGCTCAAAAAGCTATTGGTTAAACAGTCGTATAATTATATGGTACAAGTTACTGACATTTCGATGAAACTTTTTCTTTGCGTTTCAGCGTAAAATACATCCCGTAGGTACATGCACTCGCTCATTTATAAACTTTTGTACTATATATTAAGCGTTTTGTTTTACGATATTTCAATGGTTTTGTCAAATATTGTCGCCTTAATAAAGTATTTGAGTTTCACGTTTTCAGTTTCGACGCATTTTTACATTAAGTATTATTTTTTAGCATGTCTTGTAAAAGTCGTACCAATTAAAAAATGTCCAAAGTTATCTATGTATTATGTTTTGCCTGCATTCATTACATTAACATGAATTCTTGCGTCACTTTATTTTCCTAAATTGGAATGTTACATTATATGTTTAATTCGCGCACCCAGAAAGCGGAAAACGATTATAAATTATGCAACCTCTTTATGGTAACTAGTATTTTAACGTACATGTACCTGGTGTATGCAAATTTATTGAAAGTAAGTATTTATGTAGGCCCATTCACTTGTGCATTCATAATACATATTTTTGGTGATCGTATTTTCAGTAATTTTGGTTAGATTCTTCATATAAACTCTGGAACTAAACTAATTAACGTCAGAAGTGCATAACTTTGTTGATCTTTTCTGCATGAGGAGGTTTATTTTTGTCCCCATTCGCCCCAGAATGCAAATTTCTTGATTTCACGAATGGTTCGCGAGCAAATGGCGAAGTCGGCGAAACAACTTCATTAGTATGATGTAGAGATAGCAGAGTGATATTAAATGCGGTTACGTGCCCGCAGTACGTCCGCCGATCGACAATCCCCGCCTCTACAGTCATCTGTTTTAGTATCAGACAGTAGATTATCCTAAAATCGCGCTAGATTCTCTAAGAACACGCTAGCATAATGATAAAAAGAGAACTTTTAGAGAAATTCGCAGAATCTTTTTTAGTTTAGGCTCCTCGCGGCGGATTTTGCAACAGGATACGGAACGCTTTCAGAGGCGACCTGACATGAAAAATATATGATCAAATGCACCTATGTCAAAATGATGGCGCATTTTGGGAAAAACATGAACAAAAAAGCACTAAAGATGACTCCCGAAAATACTATGGAGGCGGCACTGCTCCGTGCCCTGCCGACTTCCAGCGGCAGCTGTATTCGGATCTGAGTGAAATTTTGGCATCCGTCCTACTCTGCAAAAAGATTACATAACATTGCAGGTATGCTCCTACATCGAACTCGAGATATTTCATCAATCCCAACCCAATATAACCAAACTCCTTAATAAATCCTTGTCTTCTCTGAACTCTTTTTATTCTATTTAACTTCAAAGTACATTAAACACGCAGGGTCGTTTAAAAAACGTTTAATAACTGCCCAATTTCCACATCATTGACATCGATTCGGCATGCCCTGGTATTTATTCCATGCCATAAGGTGAACGGTGCCGTAAACCAGCTGGTGCACCTATAATTTTCAATACGGTTTTATGTGCCTTCTTCAACGATCCCTGTAATTTGCACGAGACGCAGACAACGCATTTGAATGGAAACTTGTGAACTGGTTTTCAAAACCAGCGATACCTTTTTTTATGTTGGAAGTTTTTTAAAGTAGATAGATTTTATTCACACGGACCTATTGTTAACATGTATTGTTCAACAAACTAGAACTGCAAGGTATACAAACAGTTATACCTACGTAACTCATTGTAACTAGGAAACCGCTTGCTACTCATTCCACTGTCATTCCCGTTATTCACGTGAAGCGAATACCCATAAAGCAATGTGTCGTGTCATTGCAACTATAAATATAGTACATATTTTATTGTCTGTACCATTTAGCTTTGTGGCACCATTCTCACGTCAATGATTTTAAAAACCTAAAGCCTATACCAACAAATAGGGCTACAGACAATAGATACCTACGAGTATAGAACAACAATATTCAAACTTGTACCTACTAGCCCATCTTTTAGATGATGGAATAGTTCACCAAATACAGCGTTGGAGTCGAAGAGTTTCATTAGACAAGTATGCAAATTTTGACCGATGAGACGCTATAAAAGCATAAGTTGGCCATTAAACGTCAAGTTGTATTGTATGATTTTAGAAAATCTAGTTTCGCTTGCGGTCCATAGACTGAATAAAGCTTCCACGGCTTGAATTCGTTATCGCAGTGTATGCCACTTTGGCACACAGCGTTTCGTAGAGTCCGGCTTAATTGAATAACCGCATATATATTTCACTGCCAAAATTCGAGATATTCTATCCGGTGGCGGATCTTTTTTGAACCTTCAGAGCAAACAGGCTAATTGATCAATCAGTATCAGTGAAGGGATTATCTTCCACCATCAAGCATTTCTTGTGACTAACTGTAAAGTTCGTATAGGTGTCAGATATTTTTGGCAGCCTGAAGGCCTCTGACATGGCAAAATGGTTAAAACAACCGCGCCCTTCAATTTAAGGTGTCATCCGAGCCACGGCAGCGCTCAGTTGGAAAATGCAACGAAACGAAATTAGTGCAAAGTTGACCAAAAAAACCTCTGTTTTTCCTGTAGTAAGAAATACCTAGTCAAACTACGCTACTAACTGTGAAATTGTTGATATGATCATCAACAAACCAAAACAGCGTTGTATTGTCTATTTTATCAGCTATTGAAACAATTTGAAGATATCTCAAACAATTTGCAATTGCCATTGCCGATCTGGGTCATAATGTCTATCGATAGATGTTTTAGATGCCTGTAATATTCGAGTGCGAGATCATTGTACCGAACAATGTTTTATTTCGATCACAGACAATTCGTTTCGAATGCAAATTGAGAAATGGATAGCGCAGGGGTAGCAAATAGCAGTTATTTTAAATTGGTTTAAATTCATCTTACCCTTTTTCCATATCGCAATCTAAATGTCAATAGTATTACTTATTGCCATGACTTATTATTGTAAGAGTAAACGAAATTATGTAAATTCTTGACGATTCGTTATTACTTAAGGCCTTCTTCAAAGATGGTGTCATCTTGTTCTCAGAAACAAAAATGAAATGAGACTCGAAACTATTTTAATTACTTGTCCATACAAAAACAATAAGCTGTTATCTACCTCTAAATATAATCCGATTTGAGTGATTTTTCTTTTCATGTGATTATTTTAGCACTTCAATAGCTAGGTTTATACGTCTTAGTTTTTCAGTTTTTTAAAAAAACTAAAAGTTATAAGCCTCTACAAAGTCATATTTTCACGCAAAATTTTAGCTGAAAAGTATACAGAAACTAAGGACTTTTTTGTGTGAGAAATATTGCACGTACGGAAGTGCAATACTTCTTTTTGCGATTGACATCAAAAGCATAACATTTTGTTACAATTTAAGGGGGGGAAAAGAGTTTTCTCCCGGAATGTAAATTTTATCAAAAATTTACTAAAAATACTCGTGATGTTCTACAGAAAACGCGAAAACAATGGTCACCTCACACTCTTAATAGCGGTATTAAATTAGTCGTTTTTTTTATTGTGTTCTATTTTGTCTAGTTCTTACAGTAATGTCGACATTGTCGACGTCGATATATCCCGTTATTGTTTGTCCGGAGAAACGTTTACTTGAACGGTCATTTGACCGCCATCAGTAAATTGTGATTTGTTCTTAGAAATGTGAACAATCCCGTTCTAGTCGCTAGGAGGATGCCACGAGAACTTGTACTATCTTTTTATCATTACACTAGTAATTAATCTTACCTACAATTATGATAGATTACGAATCAATCAAATTGAAAAATAATAATCGTTTATCACGTATAGAACTATGCGGTGTCATGGTTGTGATAACGTGGTATCTACTTATTCCGTAGTAGTGGCTATTTATTTGTAGAAAGATAAAAGTAATTTGGAAAATTCATATTTATCATCAACTCTACACATACAACGCATATAATACCTACTTATAATTTGTGCTGAAATGTTTCCCTTTGCTATGTACAAAATGTAGTACAATTGTGTAAATTGTCCAATTTTATTATTTCATTTTAAACACATAAGGAAAACCTGTTATCTGCGCTCAACAGCTCTATTAATTAACAAAATTACATTATTTTATTATCAATATGGAGTGAAAATACTCCAATATTATAAATTGTAATTTTAAATTTTTCCATAAAGGTTCATATTATTATGACATCACCGTGCACATGGTAGGTGATATACCTATGCTAACAACGTTGGGGGTCAAGTCCTGGTAAAATAACACGCTAATAATAATCAGTCGACCACACTGCGCCGCGGTTGCTCCGTTTATAAACAAGCCAGCTTTTTGTGAGACAGCTTTAAAAATAAACTTTTTAAACGGCGATGGTTTTATATTATAACGTTACGGTATCTTCAATTAGACGATTGCAGCTCCGTCCCGTCTGTCATTTCTTCATCGTTGTGTTGAAAGATTCTCTGAAGCTCTAGAAGATTTTTGTGGAACAGGTGTACCTACTCGTACTTGCCAATTTGTTGCTTTTCAAATCTAATGTGTAATTCTTGATAAAATAAGTCTTGCTGAAAGATTTAAAATGAACTTATCTGAACTTGGAATGGTTTGTTTAAGCTGTAAACAATTAAGACAACCTTCATAATGATAATAAGGTAAATCATTTCAGACTTTATTTTCAAAGCTGTCAATAAAACACTGTATAAATTGGGATGTACATAATTATATTAAATTAAATAATTACTTAGGTATATGTTTTAACTAGCGACCCGCCCCGGCTTCGCACAGGTTTATTATACATACATATAAACGTTCCTCTTCACTCTATCTATTAAAAAACTGCATCAAAATCCGTTGCGTAGTTTTAAAGATATAAGCATACATAGGGACAGACAGAGCGGGAAGCGACTTTATTTTTTGCTATGTAGTAATATAATGGAATATTTAAAAAAAGTATAAATTAGATTAGTAAGTTTGAACTTTTGTTATGCATAAGTATAGTGATACTCGTGACTGGTACCTAAAAATCTCAAGCTGCGGGCGGGGCACAACTAGTTTCACACTTGCCAACACGATGAGCCAGTTGCTTCGGACAATGCTAATTTTAAACGCCATTCTCTAAACTTGTCTGTCTGATTTACATTCTTCAAAACATTTTTACATGACGTTTACGACAAAGACGTACTTACTTGCAGATGAAAGAGCTCTGTCGTGGCAGCTAAACGTATTATGTTGAATCGGTTTGATTTCAACGGAAGTTGTTTTCAGCGTCTTGCCTTTATATGTAGAATTAATAAGCAATTAAGCATATATGGTTATCGATTTTGTTATGGTTTTATTTAGAGACACTATAATTGTTCATAATATATTGGTCATACTAAAAACCCTATGAAGCTAGATAGGAGTACCTACCTTACGTGAAACCCCATTTAAACGTACGCCAATCCCATTTAAATTCAAGCATCTAGAACGCGATACCACTGCTCACTTAGGTATAATAATAATTATGCATATACCTACGTCACATTACAAATATTTGATATCACTGTGACATTACACACATAAACATGCTCTAATTTTTAGGGTTCCGTACCCAAAGGGTAAAAACGGGACCCTATTACTAAGACTCCGCTGTCCCCAGGCATCTCATGAACCGTTATACTAGCTAGAAAGCTGAAATTTGCAAATATGAAGTATTTTTGCTGCCGCTATAACAACAAATACTAAACACAGAATAAAATTAATATTTAAGGCTCCCATACAACAAACCTGATTTTTTTAGCCGTTTTTCGCTAGATATTTATAATGGTAACAGGTATAAGCTCGAAATTTTAACAGAATGTTTAGTTGTAAATTCACTTCAATAATAAATAATATTTTTTTTAAAAAATACATTTAAGGGGGGGCTCCCAAACAGTACGGAACCCTCCGTGCGCGAGTCCGACTCGTACTTGGCCGTTTTTTTTCTCTTCCAAATATCGCAGTGTTATAACAATCGTGTTGTTTGTTATAGGTGGAGAGGTTCGCGGAAGATTGGAATGGGCGCGCGGTGAGACTCGAATCACTGCCTAAAGATGATAGAGGGCGAAAAGCAGCAAAATGTGGGCGGCACCAACGCCGCTCCTCAGCACAGAAAAGGACACAGGTCAGCAGTCAGCACTATTTTTTTCTTATAAAACTTCATTGTGCAGCAGCTTCTTAGCAATCTAAAATCTCTATGAAACAATTGCAATAACATTTAGTTTTGCTAAACGCAGCTGTTCGTCTAGCCTGTCCATGCCACACCGACAATTCAGCGCAGTGCAGTCATCGAGACAGCTCTAAAACAAAACTTCAAAGATATTAAAATATACGGTAGCTTCTACAGCTGGATTCGAGGCCAACTAAATTTCCCTGTAAACAATCATAATTTTAAATAAGTATGACTGATTAACGGTCCATCTATCTTGAGCTGTTTATTTGGTAATACGCCTTTGCAACATCTTCGTTACTTATTACATCATTATTGGGCGGAATGGTGCGCTTTCCAACAAGGTCTTTTGCGCAACGAGTGGATACTACAAACTGTCGATTAATCAATTTTATAGAAAATCTTTACAAACACAATTCGTATAAAATATACTGCTCAGTGACATAAAAGAGTTCAGTGAAAAGAAACCGGATGAGACGATTGTGATCTCAGTCGCTTCGGACTGAAAATAGACATATCCCACTGCTTTTGACCTTTGAAGGAACATGACAAGGTTCGCATTAACTTTATCTGATTTATCCAACTCATTCCAGAAGCTTCAATCACATTCAGTTCCTATATCACACATCAGTTTGTTGTATCATGATGTTTTGACCCACTTATTCTCGCTCCGCTCTGATTGCATGTGGCCTTAGTGATTTGAATAATGACCACATACTCTATTATAGTGGCCGTTTTAATTTCATCTCGCACATTCAAATAGCACCTATTCAGGAGCATAAATTGGCTATTAAGGTTATTCGATTTCATTGAACCCGATGTATTTATTTATAGGTAGAGTCAAAATCAATTTGTCTAATCATAAGTTCCTAAACAATGAAAAATCTCGAAACTTGACTAAAACAAAGACTATCTTCTTTTAGTCAGGTTCGAAATACAGAAATTCATAAATTTACTCTAATATTTCTTTTCATTTTGTCCAATCGCATAGAAGTTGATCATCTACTTCTCAATAGTTTTGTATTTTTTGTGTTGTTATTTGGCTAAAATAGACGTCGTCCAAAGAACGTTTTGCCTTCATACCACTTGCCTAATGTCTATCTACTCGTAACTCTAATTAATTTGAATTATTCATCAACTAAACATTTCACAAAATTGTAGTCAAGTTATCCGCAAATGCTTTCATAATAAAATGTAAATTATCTTTGGTTGCTATGTTCCAAGCTTTACATGAACTTAGTTTCTCTAATTACATTTAGTTCCACAAAAAATGTGTTCAAAAAAATAAATCAGACTGTCTCGAATTTACATTTTTTATCTTGTTCTCGTCTCAAATTTAGCGCTCTCATGCGTAAACTCCGCTTTGATAACAAAAATTAATGTAGGCGTAGTATACGAAGATAATTATTCTGAACAAAGGGATTTTATAAACGACTTAATACGAGAAAATTGAGTTCAACCCACGCAGACTCCGGTGTTGTTGGTTTCTTCCATAAATCTATATTTATTTCGTCGCTATATCTAAGTGTCGAGTGGGTATTATCCGAGTTGACATTTCAATGCAGATTTGTTCTTATTGATAAATGTTTTATTCTAATTTATTCATTGAAATAACTTACTGTAGTAGGTAGTGGATAAAATATTAACTAAGCGTTTGTCAATTTAATTATAAGAAGGCGATAAAACAGGTGTCACAGGTGACGTTGCCAAGACATGTATTTGCCTTATCAGTAAGTAATACATAAATACGGGTGTATCTATTTGTTCTTTAATGAGTGAGTATTGTATGTTTTAGTCCAACAAATTTTCTGTTTCCATAACCTTAAAATTATCTGCTTCCATAACCTTAAAATTATCTGCTAGATTCTTATAGGTACTTAAAAAAACAACAACAACTATAAATTATAAAAGTCATATTTTATTAATGTAGTTAGAAAAATCTCTGTACTTCGGTACAAAACAACTATTTTTAGGTACCTCTAGTAGTCTTCTAGTCTATATGTACTTAGTGGCTGCAAGGTGAATTTTAGCAACTTCGGCTTCTTATTTTTTTGAAACTAAAAGAGTAAGTACCTAAATAAAAAAATACCGATTAAAATTATGAAGATGGAATATATGACCTGCTGTACGGGTAGCATGGCAAAGGAATAAAATCATTTTATATACTTTTGATGTCAGTTGTCATTGTCATTCCATACTTTATTTCCTCTTCGAGGGGTTAAATCGGTGGAAAGACAATTTATCCATTTCCTATGCTACCCGTGCGCTTGTAATAGTTGCACTGTGACATTTATTTTATTCATTTGACATAGATATGTCTCCTTGACAATGAAAAACCTAAATTTTTCGTAGGCTGTGTTAGCTAAGAACCTATGTATAATTTCAGAATCAGTGTTGTTTTTACTGAAGATCCACGAAAGTGGATCCATCCCTTTCCAACCCTCTTATTGTGTTTTTCCACTTGTTATATTGGAGACCACTTCAGTTGAGATGGAACAGACACGGCTTAGAAATATCAGCAAATATAAAGCGGTTCGGATTATTTATTTTATGATTATCAACGCGTTGTCTTAAATATATAATCTATAAATAATATGCTTATCTCCATAGGGTTATCATTCGAAAAATATAGCTGTAAGTAAAATGTTTTATGATAAAGGGTAGTGACCCTTTCATTAATTTACCATTGAAGACTAGCTATCCTAAACGCGACTCAAGTCTTTTAAGACGCCACTGCGTGCAATAAACAACAAACATACACAATCACAAAGAATATTAGTAGTCTGTGTAATGTTAAAGTTATCCATCTACGTTTTAATAAACAACAAACTTCGTGATTCATCCACGACCTGATTCAATGTAAATCCATCGCTCCCTTTAAAATTTGGTGATAAGCGTGCGATCGTATCACTGATAATGTGATAGCTGATAACGCAGTTGAAGCTCAGCAGCAAACGGTTAACCAACTCAGCACACCCACACATTAGTATCTCGGTTCTCATGGTCAAACAACGTTATTTACACAACTTTTTATCATTCCAAAAGTACATCTGTTTCTTGCGGTCTCGCTAAAAATCTTTCATAATTTGAATGCATCGCTCCACCGTGCGATGTCTTGTAATGTTTCGTATCAAAATTGAAGTACTGCGGTTGCTTACACTGTGTAAAAAGGTTTGCAACACTTGTCCCATATTCTGCGTAATCGTGCGTTATTCTCGTATCACTCGTACACAAAGCTCTAAGTTAGTCATCCTTGTGTAATGTTTGGTTTGGGCACGCGACATGGTTCGTCTCTCGAAATTCGTCAGTGTTAACAGGTGCCAAGGAAACGCTGCCTGTATCTATGCGTCTTTCCTCGTTCATAATCGTAACTCGACAATAAAATCGAATAACAGATTCAAGTATGTAGATGTTTACCAGATGTGAAATCGTGAAGTGTATCAAATATGCCGGAAAAAATGGAAGAACAATGTCGTCGTTTATTGGAAAGGTAATTTTGCTTTTTTAGGGTTCCGTACCTCAAAAGGAAAAAACGGAACCCTTATAGGATCACTTTGTTGTCCGTCTGTCCGTCCGTCCGTCTGTCAAGACCCTTTTTCTCAGGAACGCGTGGAGGTATGAAGCTGAAATTTATATCAATTACTCAGGTCTACTGTCCCTTGAAGCTGTGAAAAAATCAAACTTCTAAGCCAACGCAATCAAAAGATACAGCCGTTTATGCCGCAAATTTTCGACACTTGCAAGGGAATCAAAACCTACAGGGTGCTTCCCGCGAACTCAGAATCTTGAAATTTGGTACGAAGCAACGTCTTATAGCATAGATAAAGGAAAAATTACGAAAACCATAAATTTTTAGTTACATCACATAATATATTTTTTTTTAATAATTTTAACCTTACTACCCATTTCCTCATAAACGCGTAGAGGTATTGTACGGAACCCTCGGTGCGCGAGTCCGACTCGCACTTGGCCGGTTTTTTCTAAATTCAATTTAGAATATTATTGTCTTATATTCGATATTATATACTTTCCATAGCGTCGATATTATACGCCTATAGCATTACAGTATGAATTTGTCATTAATTAGTTCATCTTTCTCATGTTCCCAGTTACTATGTCAGGGTCTTATGACGATGAAAAAGTGCTCAGGATATAGTACTCTACGCTAGATCTCTGATAATAACAGTTAACCATCTTGATCTCTGTTCAGAGGGGTTATTCCAGGTTTACACGTAAATTGAAACTACAGACGTTTCTGTATGGCTCCATACATTTCTGTACAGCGCCCCTGGTGAAAACGAGGAAGAACTAACCAAAATGTATGGAGCCACACGCGAACGCGAAAGTTTAAGTAAACTACGCAAAACCTGGACTAAGGGCTCTGTTGATATCTTTTGTGGGATGATATTTTTCACGCCATTGCTTCAATTGAACAACGATTAGCCATGAGGGTGTGCCTGTGTATAAAATCGGCATAATATACAGTTTTTTATGCCGCTTGCTATGGGTGAATGCCCATTATCTTACTGGTGCGCCATGAATTGAATACCTCCGAGTTGCTCATACAATTGTTTACGCGCCTGCAAAACAATGCCCAATGAAAATATCTCCCACGCTTTCATCATCACTTTCCTCTTTGCGACACAAATGTCAATAGATATGTTTATTGTTAACTTTATCAGGAAGCTTTGTTTTATTTTATTATGGAGATGATATTTCTATACCTTTATATAAAGCGTTGAGTTGAGGTAATAATAAAACAAGTTAGTGACGTTAGATAATATAAAAACTCGGCCAAGTGCGAGTCGGACTCGCGCACGAAGGGTTCTGTACCGTATAGGAGCCCCGTTCCTGTTGCCGTTATTAATAGCGAGCAAAAAACTCCTAAAAATCACGTTTGTTGTATGGGAGCCCCCCTTAAACATTTATTTTATTCTGTTTTTAGGGTTCCGTACCCAAAGGGAAAAACGGGACCCTATTACTAAGACTTCGATGTCCGTCTGTCTGTCTGTCACCGGGCTGTATCTCATAAACCATTATAACTGTGATAAAAATGCATATTATAAAACGAGCAACAACATGTGGAATCATGGTAATCAATCAGTAACAGTCATATAAATTAATTGTGACAACATTTTCCAAATATTGATTAGAGTGAATTTAATGTCTATATTTGTTTTAGCCGTGCAAACCGTTGTGCAGACGGGCTGGCATAATCGCTTCGCGACTAAAGCCTCAGTATAATAAATCCGATTTCTAAATAAACATCCATAGTCTTTGGCTGCTCTTGTAGTGGCATTTACCTCAGTCCTATAGCATCCGCATCCGTGTTCAACCTGCTATAATGACGTTATGGTCTCCCCACTGCTGCCCGACGTTCACGCACATGAGTTCAATGTAAGGCAATTTCCAGGAGGCAAGAGTCCATGTACGCCATGACCGGGCTGTACGCGGAGTCAGGCGGTGCCGAGGGCGAGGAGTCCGCGGGGCCCAGCACGCCGCCGCCGCCGCCGGTGTCGCACCCGCCGCGCGACTCCATAAAGTGCCACAGCCGGAACCCGTCAGCTGGCATTTGCGACAGGTAACACACATGCGGCCTTATATTAACTGTGTGAAAGATGATATGTCAGAGAAGGAAATAGATTATAGAAAAGTGATTGTGTGAACGCTTATGAACCTACGAGAAAAGGAAGTTTAACGCACCGGCCGCGCAACTATCAAGTACCACAGCCGTAACCCGCCAGCTGGCATTTGCGACAGGTAACTCACATATTATGCATTGTGTGAAAGATATGTCAGAGAAGGAAATTGATCATAGAGAAGTGATTGAGTGAACGATTATGTTCGCGAGAAAAGGATGTTAATCGCCACCGCCGCGCAACTATCAAGTGCCACAGCCGAAACCCTTCAGCTGGCATTTGCGACAGGTAACACAAATGTGGCCTTATGAACTGTGTGAAAGATGATAAGCCAGAAAAGGAAATTGATCATAGACATATGATTGTGTGAAATTAATCGCCACCGCCGGTGTCGCACCCACCCCGCGACTGTCAATTGCCGCAGCCGGAACCCGTCAACTGTCGTACAAAACTACAAACATTACTGTTGCGACAGATAACACGCAGCTGCGGATTAATAGGCTAGGCGACAAAAAATATAATTAGTCCGTCAATTAGATTTATCAAAATATATCTATCCAAGCGCAACATAACGTAACTTTAACGGGCTATATCTTTATCATCATCATTTTATTGTTTAAATGACAAAATAAAAAATAATAAGTGTTCAATGTTTTTTGTTTTATATACGTGATGATGATGATACGTATTTATTTTCATTAATCGACTTTTCGAATATTGAATCTCTAGTAATAACTATATAGTACAGTAATTAAATACATATTATTTTATTTATTTAACATTTTAATTTAAGCCTGTATTTATTAAATTGTATAAACTGTTTGCGACTAGCTGCCTATTTAAATTCTTATACAACGTAATAGCCGTAATCACAGTCACTCTTTACTCTCTCACTAATCACTATTCGTATTTGGCTGATAAATATGATAATGTTATCTGTTTTAATGATTGTATTATAATCAAAGGAATTACTGCATGCGTAAACACTGTCTTTTGAAGATTTAACTGTATCAGGTACAATACTGTACCAAATAGTGCAAAAGCTATAGATTAATTTGAATCAATAGGATGTCCGGACCTGTTTTTGTCATCAGTGTTAACAATATTGTAGTCCGCTGTCAGTAAAGTAGAATGCCTTTGATGCCGGTTACGCTCAACTTGGTAAATTATGGTCCAACTATACCAAGAGAACAATATGTACAGAAAACTTATAGTTTCTCGGAAATACCGTCCAGTTTAATAACGTTGTCGAAGTTTGTCAGCTTTAATATCGAAATACTTCTCTCCGCAGGGATCGCGAACGAGAAAAGGAAAGAGAAAAGCCTCGGCAAATGTTCCCAGAAATATTAGACATTCCTCATGACACAAGAGACTGCGGTATCTTGACTTGGAGACCGCTATTCATCCAGAGCTTTTCTAGTATTAAAGTAAGTAATGAACCGACCGACCTTATGTAATACTTATTTGTACAGGGTGCTTGTTAAAATGCATTTGGAACTTTTGTAACCGCGGAGTGTCAGTACTACAGGGTTTTAATTAACTTGAGGATAAAAATTGGAAAATAGACGATCTATGCATATATAGGTACATGGCACATAATGCGGGTATTCCTCGTGATATCCATTTTTCTAACTGATTTTTGGCAGATCTGTGTTATTTTACTTCCTAAGAAATTATATCGCTGACAAAAAATGCATGTCATAATTATGACTTCGTTTTAATGCTTCTATTACAAGATTGCGTCGTAAATTGACAGAATAGTTTACAATGTCAACTTTTCCTGATATTTTTACTTACATGTAGTTACCGGTGGTAGTGGCGCTGTGCCAGATTTCATTTAAGTCTTACCTACTGTAATTTTTAGCAAATTAAGCTATGTGTATGTATCTTTGTAACAACTACGTGTATAACTATGTTTATAGGAAAGTAGTTTTTATGGGTTATACTCGTAATTCATCACATTCCAATAATAACTAATATAAATTTAAAATTTAAAAAACCCCCGACACATTGACAACTATTTTGGGCACATTTGTAGAATTTTGGTTCTTCCATCCCCACTTTAACCCACCATAACTCTTAAACGGCTCAATCGATTTTTATAAAACATAGCTAAGAACACTCTCGATTAAGTCTCCTTTCATCCAAAAAAAACTAAACTGAAATCGGTTCAGTGGTTCGGGCGCTATGATGCCACAGACAGACAGACACACAAACAGACACGTCAAACTTATAACACCCCTCTTTTGCGTCGGGGGTTAAAAAGGTATGTCAGAACGGTCAAAAACAATCATCGAAAAAAAAAACATAGAAGTTTCTTATTTTTAGTAGTGCTTACAAATAATTTACGCGTGAAAGTCAAAAGAGCTTCCTAGCTTTTTTTTTAAATCACTGTACTATGGACAGTTTTAACCGTAACTTTATTTTCAGGTATTCGTATTTTTCCTCTCGATCCTGGTGACACTGCAGCAGGCCCTCAGCTCGGGGTACATTAACTCAGTGATCACGACGATCGAGAAGCGTTTCGAGATCCCCTCGAGTCTCTCGGGTCTCATCGCGAGCAGCTACGAGATCGGAAATGTCATCACCGTGATCTTTGTCTCGTACCTCGGAAGTAGGAGACACATTCCCGTCTGGATCGCTGTGGGTAAGAACTATCGTAGTTTAGACATATAAGATTGGTGATGTTAGATTGGTTGGTTTACGTAAGTAATACCAATTAGGAGTCATCAATAAGTTAGTTATAAGCTGAATTTAAGTAAATAAATTCGTAAAGGCGGGGTAGCTAGCCCTGCTGTATGTCAGAGTTAAACTTAATGGCGTCTTTGAACTTAGCTACATACTGCGCAAAACCCCACTGCTCACACCCATTGACGTTTGAATTGTTAGTGTATATTTTGCTGACTCCGTGTTCTAATATCAATGAACGTAAACCACGGTAATGGTATTTATCAGCATTGTGACTCGGCCCTTTCCTTAAAATATATATATCTACAGCGCCAAGAGGCCACGCATAACGTATTCCCCGCTAGGGCTGCCCGCCTTCAGTATTTTAATTTCATCTACTTACTCTTTACCTACTAGAGTTTCTTTCTAGTTTCTATCTATTATGGTCTAAAATTATTATTTTTATTACAAAAAAGAAATTCGTTGTGAATGAAATGAAACGTTCAATAAAAATACATATGAATTGGGTTTTTTTATGGTTAAGTGTTTACGTTTGTATGAAGATGGAATACTGTAAGATATCATTACCGTGCGTTAACTTAAGTAAGTTAAGTTACTACCAATTTTATTGAAAACTCCATCAATAAATTAAGAAAGAGGGTGAGATCATAATATACACCGCGCAACTGCATAGATAAAAATAGATGAGCTGTCTTAAATTCTGGATGACTCTTACTAAATGTGTGATTCATCAAGGGTTCGGAACGTCTGAAGATACGTCGAGAAAAACGTTCAATCATATTTTATTAGAGATTACGATTTTCGGTGACTTTCAGCGATCTTTTTCAAATCGATCACGAGCGCAAAGTTCATTCGCTTAGCACCCGCTAGTGCATTATTTAGTAATTACTCTTTCACGTTCGAGCTTATCACTGACCAAGTTTTAATATTTCAGGTGCTGTAATAATGGGTATCGGGTCTTTAGTGTTCGTCGTTCCGCATTTTATAGCGGAAGTGAACAGCGAGACTTTGATGAACAATAAAAGCGACGACAACATCTGCCGACTGCCGCGCTCCCTAGAGCAGGACATGGGCGGACTCGGCAGACTGTCGCAAGGCCTGCCGCCTAGCAACTTGAGACCTGATAACTGTATCAAGGTATGTATGACGAAACAAGAAGGGAACAGCGAAACGTTGATCCTTGCTATCTTTACTAATATTATAAACTTGCAACCCGCCCCGGCTTCGCACTGGTGCAATGTGCAAATGTAAGCCCAAAACAAATTTTATTTATTTATTACATCACATTCGAAACCTCTTAAATTATCAGAGTTCCTCTGTTATATTATGCATGTATTATACATGTAAACGTTCCTCTTGAATCACTACGAGTATGTATTAAAAACAAAGAACATCAAAATCCTTGCGTAGTTTTAAAGATGAGCTAAGCATATATAGGGACAGACAGACAGCGGGAAACGACTTTGTTTTTTATGTACTACTCGTATGTAGTGATTCGAAATTGTGTTTATTGGTTTCTTACTCTTTCACGCTGCAACAGAGCAATTAATTGACTTGATTTTTAGCAAGAATACAGTTCAAAAGTCGGAGAGTGATATAGGCTACTTTTTATTTCGGAAAAATATAAGGTTTCTATGGGATGGCACAAAAGTTAAAATATAACGCCAGTAAAACCGTGGGCAAAATCTAGTAGACAATATTTGCGGACTAAAATTAATAACTATAATAGACAAAGCGGAAGGAAACAACGAAACTTTAATAGACCTGATAATTACTTGTTATCATCCAATTTCAAACTAATAAACTCAATTTAATAATTCGGAAAACGAAAAACACTTGTATATTTTACATGTTAAACTATAGGTTGAACCCTACAAATTACAAGCGCCAATTAAATGCAAATCTCGATAGTTAACCGGTCGATTACATCACTTGAGTTTTCTAAGTGCTGCGGGTTTATTTGGTCTTAAAAACGAAACCATACCTCATTAATTATACGTCTTTGGCACGCTTCAAGTCCATGTTAAAAGACGGCCATCCATAAAGAAAGACGGCCTAACCATCTGATATAGACTACAAAATGACCTTCAGGCGGCCTAAAAACTCGGACACCAGGGCTAGCCACCCGGCCTATACGAACTTACTACAAAATGACATCTTTTTTAAAATGTTAGAGACTCAAGACCATCTATAGACGTCATACGACACTCCTATGCACTCGGGCCAGTGCAGTGGGCAGATATACTGCTTCGCCATACTTTGTTCCAGAATATTTTGTGTTCTGATTTAAATTGTGAATAAAGACCGTGCACTACGATTCGTGCAATACGATTGACAGGATCCGTAGAAGAACCAAAGTTACCGACATAGCCCAACGGATTGTCAAGTTGAAATGGCAATGGGCAGGGCACAAAGCGCGGAGGACTGATGACCGGTGGAGTCGAAAAGTTCTCGAGTGGAGACCACGTACCGGCAAGCGCAGCGTAGGACGTCCACCCACAAGGTGGACGGATGACCTCATTAAGACCACAGAGTCGCGCTGGATGCAAACCGTTTCCAACCGGTCTTATTGGAGATCCATAGGGGAGGCCTATGTCCAGCAGTGGACGTCCTTTGGCTGATGGATGGACTACGATTCTAATAATAAGTCCCTACAGTAATCTTTATGATATCGCATCACAAGTAACACTGAATACATTTCGCAGAGTACTCCGAGCACGTTTATGCCAGTGATGGTGTTCGTGGTCGCGCAACTTCTGCTCGGCTGCGGCGGCTCCCCGCTCCTGACCCTCGGCACCACATACGTAGACGACCACGTCCGGCCCGAATCCTCCAGCATGTACATCGGTAAGCAATAATCGCTCCGACCTCAATCGCCTCAAGGGCGAAAAAATCGATATGTAAAGACATGTTTTAGCTTTTCTTCTTGCCCTTTATCGATCCGTTGATAATTTGATATCATATGAGTTGTTGTCTTTATTGTCGTACTGGCTGGATCGTTACTTCGTAACCCTGCGGTGTCTCGTAAATTTTGCGAAACTGAAGTCATTGAACTTAGACCAAACGTAGATGTGTTATTTTATTAGTTGGCGTTTCGTAGGCGTCTTCTGATAAGGTTTGTTTCTGCTATCGCTCATATTAGGCATTGGGAATTCGGTATCATTACAAACTCCAGCAGATGACTACTTCGAGTGATATGAAACTGTTCACAGAATTACTCGGAAAGTAATCAATGACAAAATTAAAATGATTTCACATGATAGGGAAATTCCGTCGAGTTTATTCTTATCGTGTTTGTATTGATCGCAAAATTCAAGAAATTATTTATTTGCCAACGATAAGTATTAGTCAGCGCAAACACAGATGTTCGATTGTGCTATCATAAAAAGGTATAAATACTTTAAAAAATGTCAATATAGATAGCGTTGATAACTACAGTTAGGGAATTACGTCTCGGCCGCGATATAACGGTGTTGATTCATAACCTGGCCGGGGGCTGGTATATTGCAGGATCGGAGTATTCGCTCGACGAATTCACGAGGCGGGTTGTTGAACCCACGTGCGGTGTCATGTCGCGTCTATATTCGAAGCTCTGCATTCTCCATGTCCATGTCGACACGCTATAAAATATCTTGAAAGTTTGCATAGGTGCGACGCGACGGGCAAACTCGTAAAACCAAATTGCAGTCGCGTCACGAACTTGCCCTTTTGACGATTAGTTGAACGTAGGCGTGGACACAGAGATAACACTCCAGCTGTTTTATTACAAAGCATCAGGTCAATGCAAAACGTACCTAATGTTCTGTTACATTTTATTTTGTGACTGCAGTTTTTCTGCTATTTATAGGAGTGTTGAGGTGCGCTAACTTTTTCTTGATTTATAATTATTTAGCGGATTGGATAGCGTGATGGTTGGCATACTGCAGCGATTTGAAGGTTGTTATGGTGAACTGTCGTGTGGCGTGGGAGAGTGGAATCCATTAGGGCGAGTTGGCGCGCTCCAGGTGCCGTGACGCGACGCTTCACTCCGCGGCAAGCCGGCCTTGACCGGCACCCGCCGCCTCGCGCCTAAACTCATAACAACACTAATCGAATTTACTACCCGAAAAACAAACACCAATCAACGTAGCCTCATTCTACCACTTATAACACCCAAACTTCAGCGCTTCATGCCCTTGAGAAAGTTAATAAGCTTACAAACTTGTCAATCCTCTCAGGTAATTTAGACCGGGCTAGAATACTAGACTGGTTCACCTTAGCCAATCCGAAAACTTCGTCTCAAGTTGAACGACAGTTCACGGTCAGCCTGAGGTGCAGAGGTCGCCCGTCCTCCGCCCAAAACGGGCGACAAGCCAAATTCACCCATTCTGGAAACCACAGCGCTACACCACGTAACGTATCCTGCGACAAAATAGCGATAAAATATTTAGGTCAGCAAGTCTCGTTGCGCCGAACATTTCGGCAATTTCACAAATCGTAAAAATAAGATTTTGTACGCTAGCAACTCCACTTTCGATATCGTTGATCTCTTGCAAAATGTGTATCTCATTTCGTGCGCAGAACGCATGAATGCGTTCTTCTACTTATGTAATGCGATTAGAAAGATCTTGTCTTTATATTCTTCATATCTTTGGGGTAGAGTTTTTTGTGTCGTGTTTGTGCTTTCAAATTATTACTTTTCTAATTTTCTTTCTCCATTAAAAGATTATATGTCTTTGATGAAAACTTTGATGAAACACGGTTCTCAAACTTGTTCTATTTTTGAATTATTTTCATTCGGCAACGGCCACGTTGCTTTGCGTAAGCAACATAATAGGACCCTCGAATTCAAGAGTTCGCAGACACGACCTCAAACCAAGAGGCTCCATTGCCGCTTGGCGGCAGGTCATTCTTTCCCTCTTATTTACGCCGTTGTGGAAAAAACACTTGACATTTACACGGCTCTTAGGGCTCTTTGAGAGGCTCACCTTGCGTTCATCAAGATAAAATTACACGTTCAATGTAATAATTTGTTTTTAAAAACTGGACGAGACGAGTACATACGACAATTACACGTTATACGGATGACGATAATGAAATTGCAATGTGGGAAACAGAAGCAGACACGCAACCGTTTCATAACAATATATCGGTTTCCCACCTCTACATCGTAAATATTACGTCACAAACACTCCTCATTCTCGCGGCCAATTTAGTTAATGAAAACGGTTTATCTGTAACTGTTTTACTTGGTACCGTTTTCGAAGCAAACAGCGCAGTGAAAAGTTTTCAAGAACTTTGAAGCAGTTAAAATGCAAAGTGCTTGGCAGCGATAAGTCATTGATATTACCGGCGAAACCCTGCACCATTTGTTAGAGCACAAAACAACTGTGACCCAGTTCTGGGTCCGCAAAGCGAGTCACCACCGTTTGATATGGGCACTTAATATACATACTTAGGTAGGAAGTAGGTGAAAGAGACGCAGACATACCTTATGTTACGCTTGCTTGGTATACTGCGTATTTGAGTTAGTCGCGGGGTAAACACGTGTGTTTATTTGTTTGCAGTGTGTTGCAGTTAAATATTTGTCGTGTAATTTGCAGGATGTATGTACAGCATGGCAGCGTTTGGACCCGTGTTGGGCTTCCTACTCGGGGCTTATCTACTCTCATTCCACATGGACTCGTTTTCTGGACAAATTATATCGATCGGTAAGAATATTAATATTATTTCTAACACACACGTAACTATAATAATTAACATATTTATTATGTATAAAGAAATTCAAACAGTCCAAATATAGAATAGAAAATCTATATGGCTTCGAAACAGCTATTTAAATCGACTAGTTTTTATTACCTTTAGCCAGTCTCGTGCCAGATGCCGATGTTTGAAATGGAGTCTCGATAAACGAACCTTGACGATCAAAGTTATCAAAGTGAAGCTAAACATCAGAAGTTCTTATATTGTTTGATGGGATATTTCTCAGGTTTCTTACAGGACGAAAATAGCATAATTGGAAACAACAATCTCAAAGGCCAATCAGGATATTGATCTTTGCCACAGTTTGCCAAATTAGAACCGTTAACAATCGCTCAATGGCATTTAGGTTAGAACCGATTTTAGTGATTAGGTTATAACTGATTTTAACAAGGCGAATCGAAGGTAAAACGTGATTTAAATTAGTTCAAGAACGAAATGTGTAGCTGCTTTACTCTATGCTCTTTCCTATCGATTCTAAGTGAAAGGCATCTTCCAAAATGCAATTTATTTATGACGGGCGACCTATACATTTGTTCCTTTTTTATTCACCACCCATTTTATTAAGTTATTTTGTAACAATTGTGCAATCTACTTTAGATGAAAGCTCAAAAGTAGCCAAGACATAGCTCTCTCTTTGAACTTATAAAATCTTAACAAATATTCATGAATAAAGAAATAGCCTTCAAAATAGCACAACTCGAATATAAGTTCGAGAAATTTCGATAAAAAATATAAAGTGTCATCAGAAGACTGCTACTAATGTAAAATTAGCGTAGCGCTCCTAGTAGGCCGTAGTTTGACTACGTGTACGTTAGCGATCACGTACAGCACGGTCAGACTTCGAATGGGTGACCGCGGGTGGCATTTACAACTGAGCGCTACCGTGGCTCGGATGAATCGTTAAATTGTAGGCCCCGGTTGTTTTAACCGTTTAGCCACGTCAGAGGCCTTCAGGCGGCTTCCAAACTCTGACACCAGAGCTAGCCACCCGACCTATACAAACTTACTGTAAAGTTTAAGGGAAGGCCCATGCTGCCTAGCAAGACTTTGCAGGCTCGTAAAAACAATGTACATACCTGTCCAGCCTTTTTAATTGTCCACTGCAGGACGTAGGCCTACCTTAAAGGGTGATTGGCCATATCCACCACGCTGGCCCAATGCGGGTTGGTGGATTCACGTGCGCCTTCGAATTTATCCTAAGGACGTTAGTGGGTATACGATATGTTCCTTAACCGAAAAGCCAGTGATGTGAAATCCCGTACATAAATTCCAAAGTACTCATTTGTACAGGACCGGAATTTGAACTCACGAACTCACTATTGTAAGGCGGGAAGTAAGTCATTACCACTAAAATCGTCTCAATAAACGTAAAAAGAATAGCACAGCCTAACTTTTCTTAATAGAATGCAATAACTCAATGGCTAAACATTATTGAACAACTAAACTAACGTACGATTCTTTCCAGACCCCGGCGACCACCGTTGGGTAGGCATGTGGTGGGGAGGTTTCCTTCTCTGCGGATTCCTGCTGATCCTGGTCGCCGTCCCTTTCTTCTCGTTCCCCAAAGTCCTGGTGCGGGAAAAGGAGAAGATCAGACTGGTGGAGAAGGCTGCGGCGGCCAACGGAGCCTCCACCTCTAAACCACCGCCGAAGCAGACGGAACTCAAGGACTCTGGATATGGAAAAGACATTAAAGGTTAGTATACTTCAGGTAGTCACAACATCCTTACTAATATTGTATATCCGAAAGTTTGTTTGCTAGTATTTCACGCAGTATTTTTGAATGGATATAGTTTAAAATTTGTTGCGAATACATTATTAGACCCGTAACGCTGCCGCGCTGGTCGGTAGTCGGTATCGTAACATGTTTTCCGTCGCCTAGAGAAACACCCATAGAGGGGAGACCTATGTCTTACAGTGAACGTCTTACAGCTAATATAGTAAGGAGCAAAAAATTACCTAACCACACTATGATTTCCTTAACGTAGCGCTCATGGCGTAGTTTGATTAGGTGTTTGTCAGCAATCACCAAAGTTAAGCAATGTTCGGCACGGTTTATCTTCAGATGGGTGACCACGGGTGGCAATTACAACTGAGCGCTACCGTGGATCAGATGATACGTCAAATTGTAGGTCCCAGTTGTTTTAACTGTTCAGCCATATCAGAGGCATTCAGGTGGCTTAAATAAAAAACTCTGACACCAGGACTTGGCACCCGGCCTATACGAACTTTTTCCTTAAAGTGTTTTCCTCTCGGCAGATATACCGGTGTCGATGTGGCGTCTGCTCAAGAACCCGGTATACGTGGTGACGTGCCTGGGCGCCTGCATGGAGCTCATGATAGTGTCGGGCTTCGTGGTGTTCCTGCCCAAGTACCTCGAGACGCAGTTCAGCCTCGGGAAGAGCCAGGCCAGCGTCTTTACTGGTGAGTGTCTAATATACGTGTGCACGGTGACCAAATATACGTGTACATGATGACGTAATATATGTGTACATGGTGACCTAATATACGTGTACACAGTGACCTAATATACGTGTACACAGTGATCGAATATACGTGTACATGGTGACTTAATATACGTGTACATGGTGACCTAATATACGTGTACATGGTGACCTAATATACGTATACATGGTGACCTAGTATACATGTACCTAAGTGGTATATGCGTAGTTATATCTATGTGCCTTAACTGGTGAGAAAGGTTTCCGAATGTAGCAGAGCTTCTTAGTTTTACACTGTATATAATAAATCGCACTCATACGGTTCTACGTAGATATACTATATACATAATTATGTGAATCAGACGTTATTCTAGCATCCTACTATCCTAGTTTATCTTGACGTTATAATGTCTATGTAACCACCTTAAACGATAACAAACATAATACATACAAAACTTATGTAACACGGAATATCACGGTCATAAATCATCTACAATGTTGCACAGATATAAAGCCTAATAAATGACCCAAAAATCATTATCAGAATTGAAATTAATTAAAAACTTATTGCTATTGGCACCACTGCAGTTTACATAAGAAAAAAAAAAAAATTATACGACTACCTTAACTTCTGTTATTTTCTAATCGTTCATGATTTCTAACCTAAACGCTTAACTAAACTTTAATTTTATTCATTCAGTTTCTTTTGTAATAGGAAATGCCCAAAGTTTTACTAGAGAAGTACACACAATTTGAGCTATGTAGCATGAAGTAATAATAGGAATTATGTTAACTGCCAAAAATGACGTGTTGTAACGTGTTGTAGTGGCGATCAATCAAACCCTACTCCATGCCGCGCCGCCGCCGCCGAGGCACGCAAAGGTGGATAAACTAGACCGCCTGTTAGTCACTGGCACTAGGATCCGTGGATTGGTCGATTTATAGCTTTATAGGGAGACAGTTTGGGCACGCACATATAGCGCCCGATTTTACAGGATCCTATTTAACTGATCCGTTGCTACTGGTGGTATTATTCACACAGCATTTACAGAACCGATATAACGGATCCGACGCTAATAACATATACATTTAAATGGACCTGTAAAACGGATGTCGGATCGGTATTTTTACTGGATCAGGAATACTGTATTCTGTGTGTACTCGCGCATACAACTAACTACATACGCTAACATCATATACGCACACAGAGGCGGGAGCCGCGAGAAAGCGGTCCGATAGCGGTCCAGTGTAAACCAAAAGCGCCGAATCGCGCCCGCTTGGTATGTGTCAGGTTGCATACAAATTCGAATATTACAAAAAAAACCCGTCCCGGATCGCGATCGCTTTCCCGTACTTCCCGCCTCTGTGTGAATCGGTTTTAAACGGACCTGTAAAACGGACGTTCTGTGTGAACGAGGCCCTATCTTATTGTCCACGCAAGCTGTTAGAACAAATTACGTGTATCTAATGAAGTTAGAACCTCCACTTATCTGTCAATATACATTTTGTTTGGTTACAAAAAGATGACTCAACTGAAAAAAATACCAAAATATTTTTCGACAAAAATGGCATATAACCGTTTTCAACCGTGTACAGAATTCGAATAGTTCGTAGTCGTACGAATTGATGTATAACGATTGAAAATAATCACTTGGGTATGAAATACCAAAAGACCTATACAAAAGACTTGAATTTTCTCCATAAACTCAATCGCATAAAAGTCGCTGAGGATATGCTAGATTGAGTCCAATCCGACCATTCATGAAATGCATTGTAACTGGTGATGAGACGTGCAAACTAGTATAGTTGCCATTTCGTGGCAGTCGTTTTCATTCGGTAGAAGCATCGAGCACTTATCTATACCTAGTCACAATTGTGCAAAAAAAGTGTCCGAGCCAAAACCCTGCCCAAGCCACATAGTAGGCAAGCTTTTTAGTTAATCGATAGGATTAGGCGATTGCAAGGCGACTACAACGCCGCGCGATGCCAAAGTGCTCGATTACAAGCACTTTTTAGGTGGCATAACGTCGAGATTCAAGAAAACAGGTTATTGTGTATTATTTAATGTAAATATCTAAGTCGGTATGTATGACGGTGCTCGGACATTTTTAGGGTTCCGAACCCAAAGGGTAAAAACGGGATCCTATTACTAAGACTCCGCTGTCCGTCTGTCTGTCTGTCACCAGGCTGTATGTATCTCATGAAACTTTATAGGTAGAAAGCTGAAATTTTCACAGATGATGTATTTCTGTTGCCGCTATAACAACAAATACTAAAAACAAAATAAAATTAATGTTTAAAGGGGGCTCCCATTCAACAAACCTGAATTTTTAGCCGTTTTTCGCTCGATAATAAAGGTAGAGACTTGAAACATTCACAGAATATTTAGTTGTATATTCACTGCATTAATAAATAATTAAAATAAAATATATATTTAAGGGGGCTCCCATACGGTACGGATCCCTTCGTGCGCGAGTCCGACTCGTACTTGGCCGATTATTTCACTACTTTCACTTAGGGACTGTGGCTCTGTAGATATTTTTTCGAAGGGTATAAGACTTAAACTTAAATGATAGTTTGCGACGAGAATTCGACTCAATCCCAGAAAAAGCGTTTAATTATTTTTATAATTGGAATTTTCGTAGGTATATCGTTTCTGAAAGAGCATACTTTGAACTAATAATTAGCATTTTATAAATTGTAGATTCCCGTAACTTTCAAGACAGAGTAGTATTATCTACCAAACAAAAAAAGAATCATCGAAATCGGTTCATAATTGGCGGAGTATTCGCAAAACGTACGTACAAAAATTATAACAATTACACCATCCACAAAAACCGGTGTTTTATTAATTCAGACAGTAAATGCATTGCCCTTGCGTTTAGGATGTCGGTAATGCAATCCATTTGCTGTAGGACACCGCATACCTAATTTGTAGGTAATTGTGTTAGTCGAGGCTTTGTTGATGCAATTTGAATGAAATGGAAGAAATATGTAGTGGCAGATGCATCAATTGCTCAAAATATTTATAGAACCTTATTATATGAATTACCTACTAATACAGTAAAAATAGGCGTTGTTTTTTTCAACTTTGCACTAAATTTCCGATCCAATTTTTTTTTAAGGTTTAGTTTACTGAGCATAAAATCACAAATTGCTGACAGATGCAGGTGGAGCTTCAAGTGCCATCTTGAAAAAACGTTTTTTGCTGATATCTCGGAAACTATGTACTTTAGGGCAAAAGTCATGGAGACCATTATTGTAGAGAATAAAATTTCGCATGTTTTTTAGTAAACTTTTTTCTAAAACTTACTGTTTACGATTTATGGCCCATCTATTAATCCTAAACCTTGTAACAAAAATGAATCGGAAATTTAGTGTAAAGTTAAATTCTATTTTTACTGGCCTATACTTCTGAATCTGCTGACTGGCGATTCGGAAATTCATTTGTTGAAAACGATTCTCACACTAAACTAGTCTGCACGACACTGCAGTTAAAATGGCAACCAGCTTAAATCGTCCGGCTACCAAACGCCAACCTTGAATAATTTTGAATGTTGTAGTTTTGGTTAATGTTTTAAATAGGACGAATCAAATCAACCCTTACCCTCGCTGACATATAAATTTGGTATAAATGACGAACGTTGAATTGAACTGTGTTTCCGCAGGGTCGATCGCGATCCCGGGCGCTTGCATCGGCATCTTCATGGGCGGCTGCCTGCTGAAGCGGCTCGAGCTGCGCCCCAAAGGAGCCGTGCAGTTCGTGCTCATCTCCAACATCGTGTGCCTCTCGTGCTACGCGCTGCTGTTCTTCCTCGGCTGCGACAACATCAAGATGGCCGGCACTACCATACCCTATACCAACAACAGGTATAACCATTACACACGTATCATTAATACGGTATCTTTATAAGTGGCTTCTAAAACGGCTCGAGCTGCGACCCAAAGTAGTCGTGCTATTTGTGCTCATCCCCAACATCGTGTGCCTTTCGTGCTATGCGCTGCTGTTCTTCCTCAGCTGCGACATCAATATGGCCGGCACTACCGTACCATATATCAATAATAGGTATAAACTTTACAGACTTATTGTTGACCCGGTATCTTTATAAGTGCCTGCTAAAGCAGCTCGAGCTGCGGCCTAAAAGAGTCGTGCAGTTTATGCTCATCTTCAATATCGTGTGCCTCTCATGCTACGCACTGCTGTTCTTCCTATTAAAAATGTTCTTCAATGATTTTAATTGATAGTTACTCTTCACAACAAAAATGACGTAATTGTTTACATCAGACTAGCAAGATAGACCGACGATCTGATTAAGGCTGTAGGTACGCGGTAGATGCAAGGCACTTTCAATCGACTATATTGGAAAGCCATACGGAAGATTTATTTCCAGTATCATACGTCTACGGCTAATATGATGTTTATAATGAAAAGTAAAGACTAGCTTAAGTCTTGTTGGATTGACTTATATTTTTGAGCTCATTTTTTATATACCTGCATTTCTATCAGGCATTGAGAAAAATTAACACTTGTTGCAGTAACCTAGAGCCGTTCAAAGTGAACCTGACAGCGGCGTGCAACTTCAACTGCCTGTGTACCGAGACCGACATGGAGCCCGTGTGCGGCAACAACGGCCTCACTTACTTCTCGCCGTGCCACGCCGGCTGCGCGGCCTTCTCCTCCCGCTCCAACTTTACTAACTGCGCCTGTGAGTATACTCTACCTGACATCTAGCTGACAGCGGCGTGTAACTTCAACTGCCTGTGTACCGAGACCGACATGGAGCCCGTGTGCGGCAACAACGGCCTCACTTACTTCTCGCCGTGCCACGCCGGCTGCGCGGCCTTCTCCTCCCGCTCCAACTTTACTAACTGCGCCTGTGAGTATACTCTACCTGACATCTAGCTGACAGCGGCGTGTAACTTCAACTGTCTGTGTACCGAGACCGACATGGAGCCCGTGTGCGGCAACAACGGCCTCACTTACTTCTCGCCGTGCCACGCCGGCTGCGCGGCCTTCTCCTCCCGCTCCAACTTTACTAACTGCGCCTGTGAGTATACTCTACCTGACATCTAGCTGACAGCGGCGTGTAACTTCAACTGCCTGTGTACCGAGACCGACATGGAGCCCGTGTGCGGCAACAACGGCCTCACTTACTTCTCGCCGTGCCACGCCGGCTGCGCGGCCTTCTCCTCCCGCTCCAACTTTACTAACTGCGCCTGTGAGTATACTCTACCTGACATCTAGCTGACAGCGGCGTGTAACTTCAACTGCCTGTGTACCGAGAGCGACATGGAACCCGTGTGCGGCAACAACGGCCTCACTTACTTCTCGCCGTGCCACGCCGGCTGCGCGGCCTTCTCCTCCCGCTCCAACTTTACTAACTGCGCCTGTGAGTAAACTCTACCTGACAAGCGGCATAAAAATTCTACTGACTGTGTACCGAGACCGACATGGAGCCGAATTGTACCGATTAACAATTGTGAAATAAATGATTATGATTATGACCGACATGGAGCCTGTGTGCGGCACAACGGCCTCAGTTAGGTAGTTTTCGCCGTGCCACGCCGGCTGCGTGGCTTTTTCCTCCCGATCCAATTTTGCTCTATCTGACATCAACATCTATTTGCTTTTTAAAGGGATAAAATGGCGTGTAGATGGTGTAAATATGTGCTACTGCCAGCCCACTGAACCACTGAAAAAATCTAAGTGATATCTTTTTTGCCATGATGCTGATACTTTGATCAAGTATCTATGATAATGCACAGAGAAATACTTAGTAACAATGTTGTTATGAATCTTTATATTGGTATGTTCGTGAAGTAGTGCGGGGATTGGAAATTCGTAAATATTATGCAACAGTGGCGCCTGATTACGTCTTTTTGTCAAGCTTTAGGAGTAGAGTGAAATGAATTTCCTGCTCCTCGAGTCGAATTCCTCATGTCTGAGGATCGTGACCACTACCTCCCAAAAGCTTCTCTTTAACAATCCTGCGCCATCGACCTCTATCCTCGGCGGCGTGGAGCGCCTCGTAAACTGACGTGTCCAGCGTGGTGCGGATCTGATCGTGACCGCTTGCCGTCGACTTTCCCCGTAACCATTAGCTTTTCTAAGTTGTCTTCGTCCTTCCTAGCTATATGGCCAAAATACTCAAGGACACGTCTAAGGCAGATGGTCGAGAGTCTATCCGTGACCCTGAGCTGTTTAAGAATTGATACGTTGGTCCGATGAGCTGTCCATGGTATTCTAAGCATCTTCCTCCAGCACTACATCTCGAAAGCATCAATTCGTCTACGGTCCGCTGCTTTCAGGGTCCAGGTCTCCGCGCCATAAAGAAAAATAGAGAAGACCAGAGTCTGGACCAGTCTCATCTTCGTTTACAGACTTATCCCTCTATTCTTCCAGACTTTATCAAGCTGAGACATAGCATTCTTCGCCATCCCGATACGTCTTCGGACATCACGCTCGCAGGAGCAATTGAAATGAATTTAGTTTTTTTATCAAATGTATTTACTGAAATTTTAACCTAGGTCTTTTAGTTATCAGTATTGTCCCCTTTTTAGATCTACTCAAAGTTTACTTAAAGCTAAAACAAATACCCTTGACACTAAATTAAGACTACAGTCGTTCTAGTTTTGCACTCTTCCAGAATTCACGGAAGTTGACGGCAGTTTTATTTTTAGACGTTTCTAACCGTGTTACTTAAGGAGCTCAATTTTTGAAACGTTCGCAGAGGAACGCATGCTATGCCCCTGGTGTTATTTATTCTGCAGAGTGGTCACTGTTGGAACGTAAAGACTCCATACACGACGGACCACTTGGTTAAAGGTCCAAGAATGAACTAGAAGGAAATAGCTTCGAGCCAGTCTTATTGGAATAATATAGGGAAGGCTTGTTGTGTCCAGTAGCGGTGGTCGAATATCTACTAAGGTATTCTCGTCGGTTCGCGTCTCTAGTATCAAATAACAGGTTAACAAGAAATGTAAAAACCACGAACGCAATAAGATGCCTACCGCCGCTAACAAAAGAGCTGTTAGCAGATGAACTGATTTTGATGAAACATATTTAAGACACACCATACACAGAGAGAGAGAGAGAAATCAAACTTATAATACCCCGTCGTTTTTGCGTCGGGGCTAATAAAATTAGAACAAATCATTATTTGTCAACTATTCAGATTTATTAGTCGTTTTCGTTTTCCAACTAGATCCTGAGTCACCATTTTCATTGAAACGAATCATAGGAGTCATTGTAACCGCAGTGCACGAGTGCCATTTATATCCCCACGGCAACTGTGCTAACGACCTATCTTGCAATACGTCGGCGTGCTATCCCGCGCCTAAAATACCCCTGCAACCTTTCTGTGAACCAAAACATCTGAGGTGTCAGAGTTCAATTCGGATCTAACCTACGCAAGTTTGGTTTACGATCAATAAATCATGTGTTTTTTTCTAATCTACGGCTGCGGTGGGCGTGAAGATATCCTCTCGATCTTTGCGGTTGTAATAAACACATGCTTTTCAGAATAGCAATGTTCTAGAGTCGTTATTTTTGTGCTAAGCTTTTTTTACCGGTTTTATCTTACTTTATCGGCTACGCTTGCTATTATAATTTTAACCACATCCGCATTGAGTCTAGGGATATTTTGAGCTGACTAATAATATTAAGATTAGTTAGAGATCACGTTTCTGAGAATTAACAAATTGAAGGGTCAATGGGCAGGGCATACAGCATACGAAACTGATGATCGATCTAAAGGATCAGCATGATGTGTAGCTTGTAGCTGAATTGTTGTTTCTCAGGGGCAATAGAAGCCGGTTTTGAAGTGAATACGTTTTTGAAATTGCAATATAGGGAGGGGTAAGTCAAAAACGAATGATAATAAAATCGGGGGACACAGTTTAGTGTTGAAGCTTCAGATCTATCATCTCGATCCTAAATTAAATTACACCGTTGGATAGCTAAAATATCAAAGAATTTAATTTTAATTACGCCAAGTGAGAACTGTGACACATCGCGGGGAGTGGAGGAGGATGCGCTGCCATTTTGAGATCATTTTGCTTACGTAAACGTATTCACGTACAACACACGGCCGTGTTCATGATACTGCTACACCACATTTTTAGGGTTCTATTACTACTAAGTCTACGCTGTACGTCTGTCTGTCTGTCACCAGACTGTATCTCATGAACCGTGATAGCTAGAAAATTTAAATTTTCACAGATGATGTATTTCTGTTGCCGTTATAACAACAAATTCTAAAAACAGAAATAAAAATATAAAATCGGGGCTCCCATACAACAAACCTGAATGTTAAGCCTTTTTTCGCTCGATATTAATAATGGTAACAGGTAGACGCTTGAAATATTCGTGGTATATTTACTTCAAAAATAAATAGTTAATTTAATATAAATATGACAAGGGGGCTCCCATACGGTGCGGAACCCTTTGTGCGCGACTGCGGCTCGTACTTTGCCGATTTTTTATAATAAATCTAGAAAAATAGAGTCTGAGTAGCTTCTACGCGAGTCAGCTTACCTCTTTAAAATAACTTAGTGTGGCTCTGGACTACTGGCAGTATAGGCCGAAACATACAAGTCGGCGGATGTGAAGCTAGTTACAAGCTGCGCAATATCCAATCGACTGGATGCGAGGTTCAGGCAGGACTTGATATTGCGAAGCTTGTGGCTAACTTCACATCCGCCGACTTGTGTGATTCGGCCTATAGTAAGGATAATTTGTGACAATAAATAAATGTGTAAATATGTATGCAGGCGTGCACGAGAACGTGCGCGATATGGGCGTGGGCGTGGTGCAGGGCGCGTCGGCGGCCGCGCTGACGGCGGGCGGCGTCGCGCGCGAGTACAGCGAGGTGACGGTGGTGCCGGTGGCCACGGCCGGCGCCTGCAACCCGCCCTGCACCACCATCTTCCCCTTCCTCGTGCTGCTCTTCTTCATGACCTTCGTCGTCGCCGTCACGCAGATGCCGCTGCTCATGATCGTGCTCAGGTACGCTTACATGTTACATTGTAGCGAACAACTTAGAGTAATCAGAGGTATAACGCGGTTGACCGAGATATCCTAAAATAAATCTCCTCCTCGACACCTCCCGGCAAACAATCACGAGCCGAAACCTGAATTTTTTTTTTATTAATGGCGGCTGCATGATGCATTTTTAGGGTTCCGTACCCAAAGGGTAAAAACAGGACCCTATTACTAAGACTCCACTGTCTGTCTGTCACCAGGATGAATCTCATAAACCGTGATAGCTAGAATATTTAATTTAAAATAGTTTTTTTTTTCTTTTAGATTAGGGTTTTCATCGTCATCTATACATACTTAATTTTTTTTTTAGCTCATGTGTTTGATTTTTATTTTTTAATTTGTTTAGGTTTGTACATATAGCATAGTAGTTGTAATATATAGTTAAGTTCATGAAATGTTTTATAAGTTTTACCTGAAATAAAAAATCTAAGTTTAGGTAAAATAGCCTATTAAAAAAAATTATAATAAAATAATTATTAAATTTCCGTATAAGAAAAGTGCTTTTTTGCTCGATATTAATAACTTCAACAGGAAGCTGCCCGAAATATTCACAGAATATTAAGTTGTATGTTCCCTTCAAAAATAAATAACTAAATTAAAATAAAATATATTACGAGAGGCTTGCCTACGGTACGAAACTCTTCGTGCGCGAGTCCGACTCGCACTTGGCCGATCATTTTTAAGAAAAATCTAAATAAGAATGCAATGGTCCCCAGCGCGAAGCTGTGAAGTCATTTTACCCTGAAAATCCCTAAATCGAGTGAAAAAACGTAATTTTACCCTAAAATTCCCCTACATCGTATCATTCAGTCACATTACCCAAAAAATCCTTAAATCCCTGTTTCAATTCAAAACCCTAAGAGCGCCTACGAGCCTGAAACATGCACTTTCGGCCTAAAATAGGGCGAAAAACCCTTGAGCATAACACCTCGCTCTGAAGGAATGCTCCATTAGAAATGAATGATCTTTGCTGTGGGCGCCATTCTCCATACCCATTTCATCTTTCACATCATGATGCATTCAACACAGTGAGATGCATATTTAAAACTCGGCATAAATTTGTAAAATGACCACGACCTCACTTGACTATCCACTAGATCAACCAAACTCTGTTCTTGTTTGCTAAATAGCTTAGTATTGTCAAAAAGAACAATAATTTACCATTTAAGTTAATAACTATTGTAATTTCGCATCAAACGGGAGCTAATTATATATTCTAACGCTGTTGTTTGATGATTTACAGATCAGTTAGCGAAGAAGAGCGCTCGTTCGCTCTCGGCATGCAGTTCGTGATATTCCGTCTGTTCGGGTACATCCCCGCGCCCATACTGTTCGGAAATCTAATCGACTCTACGTGTATCCTGTGGAAACAGTCCTGCAGCGGAGAAAAGGGCGGCCGCTGTCTGCTCTACGACATCGAACAGTTCCGATATAGGTAACACGAGGACAACTACTTACTGCTATTGATAGGCAAACTAGCGCAGTTTAGTCATTCCAAAAGGCAATCTAAAAAAGTAATAATAGTACATTACTGTAGCGGCCAGCAACAGACACATTGATGAACGTGCGCGAGAAAGGGCCGAAGCGAAGCCGAAGCACGTGAGTCCGTCAGGAAAGCTCCGTTTTGTTCTGGGCGCCTGGTACTTTTGTCTTGCATTTCTTCTTTTATTTTGTAAATATGTGCCTATTTTGAATATGTATTTTTGATTTTTAACTTTTTTGTTTGATTGATCGTACTTCAAAAGTGGTCCCATTTAAATTTTGTAGATATCGGCTGAGCCGATTTTGATAAATCAACAATAATCCAAAATTTTGGGCACCAATTCCAGCGAACTATTCGAAATCTGTACGCGATTGAAGTCAGTTGTTGCTGGACTAAAATATGATTCCATTTTTAATTTATATTTTATATATTTATATTACGCCAGCAATGGATTTTCATACATTTTTTGCCGGCCGCTGCTCGCACTCGCACTCGTATTTGGCCACTACTGCAATGTTGGTTTATCTCGAAGAAGGTTGTCAAAATAATTTTTACATTTCCAGGCATGTTTGAAAAAAATTTATTGTTTTTCGTACCAGGTACGTGGGCCTATGCGGCGGTATCAAGATAGTGGCGCTTGGCATATTCATGGCGGACTGGTGGCTCGTGCGGCGCCGGCGACACCTGGAGGCCGCGCCGCCGCTCGACCACAAGGACATCGCCGGCTCCATCATCAGCCTCGACAAACGTAAGTCGGGTTGTACTCGCTATATTTATAATCCTGATAAAGCCATTAAAGCACTAACGAGTGTGAGTTCAAAAGCTGAACATTAATAAACGTGTATTGATGGCGGTATCTCTGTTTGCAGTGTTCGAGGAGCTGCCGTCGGCGGACAACGCGAGCGGGTTCCGGTCGGGCGTGACGTCCGGGCTGAGCTCGTGCACGGGCACGCCGCTGGAGGGCGAGGCGGGGGCGGGGGCGGGGGCGGGCGCGCGGCTCACGCGCACCGACTCGCAGCAGTCGGGCGCGGGCGGCGGCGGCGAGCGCGTGCTGGTCGCCTCGCGCCACCTGCGCAACGACTCCAAGACCATCCAGCTGGAGCCGCGGCGGCGCTGCTCGCGCGACCTGGCGCTGGACGCGCTGCGGCAGCTGGCCGCGCCGCCGCACGACGAGACCAAGCGGCTGATCGAGGGCGCGGCCGGCGTGCTGCGCCACCGCCGCACCGGCTCGCGCGACCTCAAGCCGCCCGCCCTGCGCCACAAGCGCACCTCCTCCCACCACCTCACGCTGGAGCCGCACGACCTCACCCTGCCCATGCACAAGGGCCGCAGCGTGGACCAGCTGCCCGCGCTCGAGCCGCGCCTCTAGCCCGACCACCATCGCCTAGCGATATTACTCCCCCTCTTATGTTCCCATTAGATAAATGAGTGAATTATATCGTAGCGACGTAGCTTTCCTATTATTATTATATACTATGGGACTAATCGCGCGCTAAAGTCACGAGATAAATAAAGACATTGACATTATTAGATACAATCAGTGTGGTGTGTCGTAGGGACAATTTTTCAAGTTCAAGTTGAATTGGTACCAGCTGTTTCGCATTCCAGTCCACCCGTGACCACGATCAATGCAACTCGGTCGAAACGTCGGGATGATGATGTATTTATTAATCTCGTAATTTTAGTGCGCGATTAGTCCCGTAGTATATAATAATAATGTAGCTTTCGTAGTCGAATTTTAAAGTGGTCGCGTTTCGATGAGTGCTCTCGAATGTAAACGCCGGGTCGGCGATCCGTGACTCTCGAAATTTAAGTTAAGTTTCCGAATACAAATTTTCATCGTTATACGCTGTGAAAACTGTACGCTTTTGTTGTGATATCAAAATAATTTTCTAAATTCTAATGTACATAGACCTTAAAGTAAGGAAACCTGGTGCAATTTAAACGCTAAACGAAAGCTCTTTAATGATAAGTGATAGTGCTTCTTGTACTTAATTATCTGTAATTATTCTGACTATGCATATCCGACTCGAATACGCGTGCGATAACAATTAACCTACATCGGAAAGATTTAAATTACAACCATAATTATTATGATACAATAGACCAAAACTGCTATTAAACGCAGGAAGTATTTATATTGTACCTATTCTATTATGGTAAGATATAAAAATGTGTAAAAATTACCAATGGATGTGTGATGTTGTGAAATTCTTATGTGGTTCAGCGCCTTTAGCAGCACAACTATTAAAAAAGCTTTCATAATTATTAATTAGGATTAATGTATAAATGAACAAAAATTTCATATTTCCACATTAGTTCTACTGCACCCACTTCATACTAAACCAACCACTGAAAAATAAATTTGTTGCCATCCTTTTGCCATAGTGACACGAAAAGAGATGCACAACATTTTAACAGTCAGTTTAGTATAGTTTTAGTAAATTATCCAACTAAATTACTTTCATAATTTTTTAATATTAATCGAACTTTTTATTAGTTGTGCTGCTGGAGGCACCGATGAATGACTGCTATAAAAATGCATCGTATTTTATCTTCACAATAGTGTTCAAGAGATTCTTTGCAGCTTTTAAAAGATCAATAAGTCTAGGAATAATGTTGTCGGTAGAATTGTAGCGTATGTTTGAACTGAGGTGATATCACGGGAACTAGAAGTGGAACAATGAGTATGGTAAAGAATCTGACATGTCATGACATTGATTAGATAAATTTAGGAATCAAACAACTTGGCTGTAATGATAGCTACAAGCTGCGGAATCTGCGGATAACCCAATCCTAACTGAAGCTCACCTAACTGCTACCCCAGGATTGGGTTATCTGCTTGTAGCTAACATTACAGGCAGCCGCTAAATTGTTGAATTCACCTATACCTTTCTAAAAGCTTCTACATGATCATTGTGTCTGGAGTGAACAGGATAGCTAAATTTAAATATCATGAGAATAAAAGAAACAAAATGGTCTTATGGTACATATTTGTTTCATTTTCTCATCTCTCTTGAAATATTATGCTGTTCGGTTCTCTTCACAAAAATAGTATGTACTATGTATATTGTATGTGTAGAGGCCTGAAATACTACTTCAATAGCACAAACTGATGTTTCAATCTAGAGGCTCGCCTTGCATTGCCATTGTTTTATTTTTATTTTATTAATTTGAAAGTTAGAATTTATTCATCTTTTTAATAACATTCCTCATAATAAAGCACAAGAAAACTGTAGCTAGTTTAAATAAATACATTAATTTGTTATTTAGGACCAGTGTATTTATTATGATCTCAAACAGCGAGTTTGTTCTATATCAAAAATAGATAATTCGTAGGCATGATAGTAGATAATTTTGTTTGTGAAGTCGCATTTATAATTTAATCTTTGTGAAGCTGGCATTACATCCTGCATATCAAGTGCTGTACGCTCCTAATGTGTATGCAGATTGACTAAAATCTAAAACTGATCTCCTTCCTGCATCTCTTTATATCAGCATCTTGATTATTTTTAAAGGACACCAGTTTCTTTCTTATTCTTTTCTTTTTCTTCTTTATTACCTTTTAGGCTTAAATTGAGCACATGTCTTTGAATAGCCTTTAACAGGTACCATGTCCATTCTATTAGGGCTTTGATTACGAATCTGACTAGGGTATTCAGTTTTAGATTGGATGATGTCATCTATGCCAGTGATACATGTGAACTTTTCAGACTAACTTTTTGTTATGATTGATTAGTATACTTTCTTTGGTAATTTTACCCATACTGCCTTTTAGCTTTGATTTATAACTGTATATTTTGTATTTGTTAGATGTTTAACTGTATTTTTATGTTTAAATTCTGTAAACACAGAGTCAATTGAAAATGCAAATTAATATTTAATTTAATTTTACTAGTTCAATGTGAGGAAGGGATTTTTGTAGATGTGTGATTGTAGTGCTTATTTCTAATTTATTTTCATACAAGTATATCTACGAGTACCACCAAGTAGATAGAAAATCTAGAATCTTAAAGGTATTAACAAAATGTAGCATATGTGCAGCTTAAACACAGCTAAAACTACCCATGTTTAAAAACTGCTGTCTTACCACAAAAGTTTTACGCACGTTTTAGACAATATTTACCAGTACAAATGACACGTTTAAACAGTGTTTAAAGCGTGTTTAATCTTTTGTGGTAAGGTGGTAATCGTTTGTGTTTAAAAGATATTAGATTAGATAAAGTCCAGATATTGATGTAAGACAAATTTTAAAGTTTTATCACTGCAAGTATGTACTTCCAAAGTTCTATCATCAGATTATATTTTTAAAATTTAACATTGTCAATTTGTAGGCTGCTCTTCTTGATAAAAATGCAATTACTATTTGTAGAAACATTATTTTAGTATGAGATATGCATAAAGCAATATATTTATCATAGATAATCGTAAAAAGACAAAAGGTGTGTGTAAATTTATGTGAAATATGTACTTGTAAGAGAGGTTAATAGTTTGATATGAAAGAGAGTGTTTTATCTAAAAATGCCTTATTACCACAATAGGTCTTAAGACTCAATAGATACTGACTTAGATGTATGTAATTAAAGTATGATGTTATGTCAATCACACCAGTAAATTTGATGATAGCAACTCTTAAACTAATTTGTTGCATTTAGTGATTAATAAAAATTGCATACCTATTTTCATACTGTTTTAATTACTGACTACATATTGAATAACATGTGAAATTCAAATGGTAAGGTGTTGCTACTGGGCTTTCTTCATTGCTGTAATATCCTCTTGGAAGTCACCTGGATGGAAAAAAAACAGTAAACACTTCCATTAAAACCAGCTGGTACACTTATCCCTACTGAGCTATCCCTCCTGAATTATCTGAGTATTATCTAAATAAAGGCAGAAAAGCCAGAAAATAACTGTCAGTATAGACTCCCCTTTTAGTTTTTTTTTTATTTTGTATAGGTTTGCGTTTGACTACATACTGCCTGATGTTAAGCAGATATGCGGTCTAGGATGTAACACGCTTACCTAGAAGATACCTTTTTTCTCGGGATTTGAAGACACCTACATTGTACTTTAGCGGGAAGACAGACTCCGGCAAAGCGTTCCTCATTCTGGCAGTTCATATGAGGAATGTGGACTCGAAACGCTTGGTTCTAATGCGCGGGATGTCCACCATAAAAGGGTTGCGCTTTGGTCGCGTCTGTCTAGCCGTACGATAGAAGAAAGGGGCAGGTGGGACCAGATTGTGCAACTCCTGGGCGCACTCACCGAAGTGTATCCGATAGAAGGTTATATAATAAGGATAGTAATACTAAGCGCCACACAAGTCGGCGGATGGGAAGGTTAGCTAACATCACAACTGCCAAGAACTTTGATTGGGTCTATTCGTTACCATTATGATGGGGGATGGGGGTTCTACAAAATACAAAGCATAGCAAGATCCACCATGACAAGGGTAAGGTGTTACAGTTATAATGTGTTATGAATTATTTTCAATACTTTTGCCTTTTTAATTAATTGACCAACAAAATGGAGGAGGTATATATATATATTTTTAAGTATAACCACGTATAACTTTTTACATAGTAGTCAGATTTTGATAATTCTTTTTTTATTGGAAAGAGTATACTTCGAAGTTGGTCCGATTTTAATTTGATCGAAATCGGCTGAGCTATTTTCTATAAATTAACAATAAAGTGAAAAATGCTAGGTATATTGATCCATTTGGTACGGCGTCGCATTTAGTCTGCCCGTGACCACGACCAATGCAACTTGGTCGAAACGTCGGGAGAAAAAGAGGTACTTAATTAGCTCATATCTCCAGTTTTATTGCGCGATAAGTCCCGTATCCATCCATCAGCCATAAGAAGTCCACTGCTGGACATAGGCCTCCCCTATGGATCTCCAATAAGACCGGTTGGAAGCGGCTTGCATCCAGCGCGATCCTGCGGTCTTAATGAGGTCATCCGTCCACCTTGTGGGTGGACGTCCTACGCTGCGCTTGCCGGCACGTGGTCTCCACTCGAGAACTTTTCGACCCCATCGGTCATCAGTCCTCCGCGCTATGTGCCCTGCCCATTGCCATTTCAACTTGCCAATCCGTTGGGCTATGTCGGTAACTTTGGTTCTTCTACGGATCTCCTCATTTCTGATTCGATCTCGCAGAGAGACTCCGAGCATAGCCCTCTCCATAGCTCGTTGGGCTACTTGGAGCTTACCAATAAGGCCCATAGTGAGAGACCACGTTTCTGTGCCATAAGTCATCACTGGCAACACACACTGGTCGAAAACTTTCGACTTGAGGCACTGAGGTATGTCGGACGAGAAGACGCTACGCAATTTACCGAACGCTGCCCAGCCGAGTTGGATTCGGCGATTGGCCTCTTTCTTGAAGTCGGACCTACCTAACTGGACTACTTGTCCTAGGTAGACGTACGAGTCAACGACTTCAAGAACCGAGTTCCCAACAGAGATCGGGGTGGGTACAACATGGGAATTACACATAACTTTCGTCTTGTCCATGTTCATCTTAAGACCCACCTGTTGAGAAACCCGATTGAGGCCTTCGAGCATCGTGCTGAGCTCTTCCATCGATTTTGCCATGACTACTATATCGTCGGCAAACCGAAGGTGAGTGAGGTATTCGCCATTGACATTGATGCCGAATCCTTTCCATTCCAGGAGCTTAAAGGCGTTCTCCAAAGTAGCCGTAAACAGTTTCGGAGAAATTACGTCTCCCTGTCTTACGCCTCTTTTTAAAGGGATCGCCTTGGAGCTCTCTTCCTGTACTCGGACCGACATAGTGGCGTTATTATACAAGCACTTCAACACTTCGATGTACCGATAGTCAATACGGCATCGTTGGAGAGACTCGAGCACAGCCCAAGTCTCGACCGAATCAAAGGCTTTCTCATAGTCCACAAACGCTAAGCAAAGTGGCAAGTTATACTCTTCGGTCTTCTGTATAACCTGCCGTAGCGTATGAATGTGGTCTATGGTACTAAAGCCCTTTCGGAAACCGGCTTGTTCGGAAGGCTGGAAGTCATCAAGCCTGCGCTCGAAACGATTCGTAAAGACCCTTGAAAACAGCTTATAAACATGGCTCAGAAGCGAGATGGGTCTGTAGTTCTTCAATAAGGTGTTGTCACCTTTCTTGAAAAACAACACCACCACGCTTCTGTTCCATGCTTCTGGCGTGATGCCCTCGAGGACGACGGTGTTAAAAAGCTTCTGGAGGACTTTTAGTACCGGTGTTCCACCCGCTCTCAGGAGCTCTGATGTGATACCGTCATCACCCGGCGCCTTGTTGTTCTTAAGCTGATTCAGGGCCATTCTAATCTCGTACAGGCTGATGTCTGGGATATCTTCGGTGAAGTGTCGGGTCAGCTTGGCTCTTGGATCTTTGGCGGCGCTGCTAACAGGCTTAGCGACCGAAGCGTATAACTGTCCATAGAACCTTTCAATCTCCTCTAATAATCCTCTGCCTTGGTCGACGCTAAACTTCCATCTTCTCTTTTCAGCTTTGTCAATTGGCTTTGTCCAATAGACAAATCTCTTGCGAACACTTTGGAGCCTTTGTTCCGCTCTATTGTCTTTTTAATATGTTTAGTATTAAAAAGCCGGATGTCGTGCCGCAAGGATTTCGAAATTTGTCTATTGAGACGCCTATATGACTTTGCATCATCGGAAGACTGCAATTTTAGCGAGCGTCGTTCGGCCATGAGATTTACAGTGTGATCGGAGAATTTCTGCGGTTTATTTGAACGGCGGGGTCTAAAGAACTTAGCACCCACCGTTTGGACAGTTTCTACGAGCCCGTTGTTTATCTCGTCCACCGACGCAAGGTTCTCTAGGCAAGCAAAACGATTCGAGAGCTCGAGCTGAAAGTCCTCGGGGTTTTGGATATGTTCACGAGTAGGTCGGAGCGTGGACTTCATCAGGCGGGACCTTTCGAGCTTAACATTAATATCTAATGTGCCTCGTACAATTCTGTGATCGCTGCCGGTTTTCACCCTGTGGATCACGGAGACATCATTAAATATTCGTCTCTCGGTGGTCATGATGAAGTCTATCTCGTTTTTCGTGGAACCATCAGGGCTCATCCAGGTCCATTTCCTGTGAGGCGGCTTCTGGAAGAAAGAGTTCATCATAAAGAGTTCCTCTCTCTCCAGAAAGTCAGCCAGCCTCTGGCCCCTAGGGTTCCGTTGCCCATATCCAAATTGACCCACCCTCAGCTCATCGTCGTTTTTTCTGCCCAACTTTGCGTTGAAGTCCCCCATAACAACAGTGAAGTGGGTCTTAGACATATGAATGGCCCGACTTACGTCCTCATACATAGTCTCCACTTCATCATCTGGGTGTGACGATGTCGGTGCGTATACCTGAATGACCTTCAGCGAATATCTCTTGGATATTCTGAGTATTAGGTATACCACCCTGCTCGACACACTTTCGATGGTAATAATGTTGTTGGTGAGGGACTTGTGAACGAGAAAGCCAACACCACCTTGGGACCGTTTGTCACCTTCCCGGTAGTAAAGCAGGTTGCCGGATTTTAAGGTTATCGTGTCCTCCCCCTCTCTACGGACTTCAGACAACCCCACAATATCTCAACGCAACCTACTCAACTCTTCTTCCAGCTCAGCAATCTTCTCGTCAGTCCTCAACGTGCGCACGTTGTGTGTTACCAGGGCCAGTCGTCGTTTACGGGAGTGGTAGCCGGGCGTCTGCCAGCGATTCTTAGCACCCCCTTCTCCGCCGTTACCGGGGCCGCTACCGTAGCCCCGGGCTAGCGAAGCTGCTGGGGACTGGGGGCCTGGTCTTTTTGATTGTTCCATATTGGGTATTTGCCCGTAATCGCCGCGCTGGGCAAGCGTGGTGGCGATCGCAGAAACGTAGCTTCGCGACAGGGATGCTGCTCCCCATCCCTGCCCTGTGCCATTTTAGCTACGTTTTTATTTGAATGGTTATACCGCCATTAGTCGGTTCCGCTGTACCTTAGTCGGCTCCTACGACACCTGGTACTAGAAGGGGGTGCTATTCTACTCTGCCGGCACCCCACGGCTAGTCCCGTAGGCTAAGTCCCGTATAGTAGTATGATAATATCGATCCATGCAAATAAGTTCGAGTATTTGCAAATTCTGTACACGGATGAAGTGGTTCATGCCATTTTTTGCAAAATATTTATGTATTTGTAAATGCTGGATACAATTACAAATTATGTCATATTAAAAGTGTACCTCGATGTAAAATTAGTAAGATTGTTTCAATCTATTGTTCTTGATTTTTGTTTTAATTTACTGTTTTAAAATCAAATCATGTGTTTGTGTTGAATGGAATATGTAACTGATGAGATGACTAATAAGCTTTTACTGACAAGTTTTCTTACAATCTATACTTACCAAAAGCCTAAAATAGTACTGAGTTTAAATGAAATAATGCAACTACTTTACTGATAACTACATTTATTTGTTTAAAAACATTAACAATAACATTTGTACTTATTTGCTACTCTAGTCTACCACTATTGCACTCTAGTCCAACTCACCACAGTCAGCAATGACAACTTTCTTGGACGGCTTCCCACTCTTAGACCCCAAACTTTCCATCTTCTGAACAACCTCAATACCTTCCACAACAGATCCAAATACAACATGCTTTTTATCCAACCATGGGGTGGCTGTTGTAGTAATAAAAAACTGAGATCCATTAGTATTAGGGCCTGCATTAGCCATAGACAGAATTCCAGGTCCAGTGTGCCTCAACTTGAAGTTCTCGTCCTGGAAAGTTCGACCATAAATAGACTTTCCTCCAGTGCCATTATGATTCGTGAAGTCTCCTCCTTGGCACATAAAGTTTGGAATGATTCTATGGAACGATGAACCTTTGTAACCAAATCCTTTCTCTCCAGAACACAGAGCACGGAAGTTCTCGGCTGTCTTGGGGACTTCTTCAGTGTTCAGTTTCATAACAATGCGGCCAAGTGGCTGGCCATCTGCAGTCACATCGAAAAATACTTTCTTTTCCTGCTGAGTGGAGGCAAATCTCAAAGCGGCAGCAGAATACAATGTGCCGTTGATAAACGTACGGCGCAACATCGCTGTTACTGCCATTATTCTTTTATCTAAAAAAAACAATTACAAATAAGTGTCATTTAGGTAACGAATGCTCATTAATTATCTACTCCTATGATATTGGACTGTAATGAATTATGAATAAAATATAATAAAAATTAAAAAAATAACCTAAAAATCCTCCAACTCTCAATGTTCGCCGGTGGGGGTGTTACCAGTTGACTATCTTGGTTTCCCCCCAATCAGTCGTGGAATTCCCCCAAAATTAGGGTTTTGGAGAAAACAAAACTCCAAAAACTTAACTTGAGAAAAATAAGTTATGTATAAACGAAAAAAAAATTTTCACACATATTCAGCTAAAAAACCGTCATTACAATATAATCTTCACACCTGTCATCGACAGTTCCGTGGGTACTTTTTTTTAAACATTTTTTGTACACATAAACTAGGTGTAAAATAAATATATCTAATAAAGTATGTCTAATTCTCGCTAAATTTTGGGTAAGGTCGACATCCAACATTGCTACAGACGTCCCGACAATGTACTGATGTACAGTTGGTTGGTTGGAACCGTCCACCGCTAATGATGATTTATTAATAACTAGCTTTTACCCGCGGCTTCGCCCGCGTTATATTTTGATTTTGGCTTATGTTTATGTCGGCTACGAAACCTAACCTAACCGACAAATATCAAAATACCTTAGAGGAATGCTTTTGTTGGTTAAGTTACGGTTGGAGTGTATATACAAAAATGTATATAAAAACTACCGTTTCCAGTGCAGACCAGTCACAAAAGATTTTTGCTTTTTCGGTAGCCTCAAGAAGTGCCAATAACTCGGCCTGGTACACGGAGCACCAATCGGCCAATTTCAGCTTGCGGGTACTGATCTCAGCGGCATCATCCCAAATGGATAATGCCGCCCCAACTTTCCCTTTAATTTTGCTGCCGTCTGTAAATATGTTAATTTCTCGGTTAAGATTTTGCTCTAGTGCTGCTCCGTCTGCCAGGCATATGAACTCCAGCTCCTCCTGCTGCGCTGGGTGTGGCCTCTTTTCTGTCCCTCTATCTCCAGTTACTTGCTGGGAATAACCTTTCTTAGTTTCATAAAGCAAGGCTGCTTCCTGGACTCTAATATGACAACCGAGGATTAGGGGCCGCGGTGGGATATATGGAACTGGTGGTGTGGGTGCCGCCACCTACCCTACCTTCCGCTAGGCCGTCAACGTGTTGGCAGACGCAGTGGGGCTGCAGGGGAAGAGAGGTGTCGGTATCGCGATGGCCGTTCTCACTGCCCTCTGCAGTTGAAGAGGCAGGCGCTGGGCTACTGTGACTGACCCGCTGCACTGGGACCAGGACGTTGGAATGCTGTCTGACGTTCAGTACTGGTTAGTCCCGAGTGGTGGATGACGATGTGTCTTGTGCTCCGAAACACTCCGTCTTTATGGCGAGAGCGCAAGCTCCGTTATGGAGCCCGAGTCTCGGCATGCGCTGTTGAGTGCCGCGAAGGTGTGCGAAAAATGTAGGAACGTCCTAAACTTGCCATGACAGTTATTTCTGGCGCTTAGACGGCTGCTACCGCAGCCCGCTCACTTAGTTTTTATCCTATCCTACGGGAACTGTTAAAGTTTTTGCGATAAAAAGTGGCCTATGTCACTTTTCGTCTTTCAAACTATATTCATGCAATAAGCCAAGGCAAGTTGCTCCGTTGCTGAGAAAAATTTAACGTTAAGTCCTACGGGAACCACAATTTTTTCGGGATGGAAATTATCCTATGTCACTTTCCGCCTTCCAAACTATGCCCACCCCAAATATCAAGTCAATCCGTTGCTCCATTGCTGAGAAACAGTTATTGTCCTATCCCATGGGAATCACGAATTTTCTCGAGATAAAAAAGTATCCTATTATCACTTTGTGTCTTTTAAACCATAGGTATCCATACCAAAAATCAGGTCAATCTTTTGCTCCGTTGCTGCGTCAAAGAGGAACAAACCAACAAACTTTTCGGATTGATAATATTAAAGTATGATGATTCTGTACCATAAAGGTAGAATAAAGAAACATGTTAAACCTCTAATGATAGAAGATTTAAAAATATTTTTAATGTCAGACAAAATGACGGCCTGGTATTAAACGTCATAGTAACATGTGGCATGCAGAGGGAAAAAAACATTTCATCCAATTTTAATGTCAGTTGTCATTTACAATCCATACTTTATTTTCTCTTCAAGGGGATATAATGGTGGAAAAACAATTTGTCCCCTTGCCATGCTACTTGTGATTTATAAAAGTCTGCAGACAATGTCACCTGTCATTACGTTTGGCTGTGACGTTTCGTTAGTCCATATTAGCGTCATAGAGGAATTAATCACTTAGCGTCTTTGTGATAGTGGCGACAGTTTCGCTTTCGAAGGTTTTTGTCCTGTCCTACAGGAACTATGCAATTTTTCGGGATAAAAAGTATCCTAAAGCTCCTTCCGCCTTTTAAACTATGTCCATGCCAAAAATCAAGTCAATCCGTTGCTCCGTTGGTGCGTGAAAGAGTAACAAACCAACAAACCAACAAACTTTTCGGATTTATAATATTAGTAAGGATAACAATGTTGGATGGACCACGTTACGCACGCACGATTTGATTTGACAGAATATGGCAATGAAGAATGTTCTAAGCTGAATCATTCAAGTCGGCGGATGTGAAGTTAGCTACTAGCTGCGCAATATCCAATCCTGACTGAAGCTCATACAAAGTGACGTCTTAGTTGAATAATGCGCAACTTGTAGCTAACTTCACATCCGCTGACTCGTATGATTCAGCCTATGCTCAGCTTGTTTTTCTGTCTCTTTTTGGAGAGGAGGACAAATGAAATGAGAAAGAATTAAATTCGTTCATTCAATATCAGGTCTTATTATAATTTTGGTTGTGTCCAATACTACGAGGGTCAAACTGAAAGTTCTTAGAAAATCAAAAACTGATTACATTAGCCAGTTATTAGTTTTATTATATCTTTTCAAAATATTGTCCATTCACGTCAATACACCGCTGCATGCGATGGAACCACTGGGAAAAGCACTTTGCCCACTCGTCCTTAGGGGTCTCTTCAATGGCATCGCGATACGCAGCCACCGCTTCTTCAGCATTCATAAACCGCTTTCCTTTAAGTTTTTCTTTAATTTTTGAAAATAAATAAAAATCACAAGGCGCGAGGTCGGGGCTATACGGCGGGTGACCCAGTAATTCAACGTTTGATGTCGCCAAATAGTCGATCGTTCGCTTGGCGGTGTGCGATGAGGCGTTGTCGTGGTGAAGGAGGATCCTACTGCGAGGTCGTTTCTCTCGAACTTTTTCCAAGACAAGTGGCAAACAATTGGTAGTGTACCATTCTGCAGAAACTGTTTTTTGATCCTCTAACACAATTGTCGCGAAATGACCTATCCTTCCAAAGAACGAGGCCACCATTTTTTTCCCCGCACTTCGATCTCTCTTCACTTTAGTTGGCAACTCCTCGAAAGGAAACACCCACTGAGCAGATTGTCTTTTGGTTTCAGGATCATAACAGTAAATCCAGCTTTCGTCACCTGTTAGTATGTCGAACACAGCATTTGAGTCACCTCCGTTAAATCTTTCAATCATTTTACGGCACCAATCCACACGATGGAGTTTTTGAGCCTCAGTCAAATTATGAGGTATCCACCGGGCGCAAAGCTTCCTGACCGCTAAATGTTCGTGTAGGATTTTGTGCACTTGACTCATACCGATGCCTAAGCTTGTCCGAATCTGCTGATAGGTCACTCTTTTGTCAGTCTCTATCATACGCCGCACAACACAGATGTTATCTTCAGTCGTCGCCGTAGAAGGCCGTCCCTCACGTAAATCATCAGTGAGATTAGTGCGACCACGTTTAAACTCATTAAACCAGTTGTAAACAGTCGCACGAGATGGGGCTTCATCGTGAAAGGCCAATCGTAGTCTATCATAACTTTCTTGTTGACTTAAATGACATCGAAAGTCATAAAAAATCATTGCACGAAAATTTTCTCGTGTTAAATTCATGTTGACGTGACACAGACAATTTTCAATTTGCCGCCAAATCGTAAAACAAATGACAAATGAATGAAGTATATACTCAGTAATATTGGCAAAGAGTTCTATTTTCAAATTATAGAATTATTTTTTTATTATATTGTTTATAAGTGGCCAGTTCTAAGAACTTTCAGTTTGACCCTCGTATATTTTGATATTTTAAATACTTTTATAAACTCCCAGTTTCCCCCAACACACAATTTCTTCCTCCCGAAATTCCCCCCAATAATGATTCCCCCCCATAAGAATAACAACTCTTTTTGGAGAAAATCCTCCCAATCTGGCAACAGTGGAAGTGGGTACCCATAAACTATCCCAATTATCTGAATTAAGCGCACCCCTAGGGTGCGTTTACGCCAAGGAATTTATATACTACGTATCTGGAAGGCTCACTAATTACAAAAACGCGGTCCGAAAGCGACTTAATACTAAGTGGCCGTGTCTCTTTCTGATCTTTCTACGCCAATCACAGAGAGGCACAACTCACCATATTCTTTCTTTGGTTTGCAATGAGTTACCAGCATTTTGCCATCACATTACTCCCATATGACTATTATCTTTTAATAACTTTTATTCGAATGTAAAATGGAGATACGTCGAGTGAACCTTCCAGTTACATAGTTTAGAAATTCCTTGGTTTACGCACACTCCAGACAGTCAGACAGTAGTCCAGCTGTCAATAAAAAAAAACTGAGTAACCGTTTTCAGTACATTTTCAACTGTTTTAGTAGATTATCGATGGAAGTGGTAATATTTAAAAAAAAAACAGGAGATTTCAGTATTTGGTTTTGGAGGACGGAGGTCGGAGTTTGGAGGTACTTTTGCTGAACGCAGGTGCTCGGCGTTCGTCGTCGTCATCTTAGGATCTCAGACCAAATAAAAAAATCAAGACGGAAAGTCGTGAACAGACAAGTGAGGCCGGTTTTTGAAACATATTGTGGTGTATCGGTGTTGCGCCGCCATCGTTCGAGTGACAAACCAAGACGTAGTTTCGTTGTACGTGTTTATGTATGTAATGGAGAATGTTCACTAATTTTGAATTTTAGCTTAATATATTCTCTGTCAAAAATAAAAAATACATGTGAAAGAATTATTTTGATACGTCAATTAATTAAAAGTGAGCTCGCGGTTTATTACCAGTGTTACTACCAATCTTACTACCAGTAGTTAGAACGGTAATGAATTACCATTGTTACTACTGCAGTTGAAAGTTGTTACAGCAGTAAAAATAAATTACCCGTGTTACTACCGTAAATCTAAATTAACAAGAAGAAACAAAATATGACCTGTCATGCTAGATTTGTTTTTCAGGTGTCAAAGTGACAGCTGTCAAACTAAAATATGTTTTTTTCAGGCCATAGTTCAAGTCACAAATGACAGATACCAAAGTGACAGCTGTCATTCTGAAATGTAACAACTTTCAACTGCAGTAGTAACAACGGTAATTCATTTACCGTTTATACTACTAGTAGTAAGATTGGTAGCAACACTGGTAATAAACCGAGCTAGCGACCGTTGGCCCGTGCTCGCGCCGTATGACGTCATTATGCGACACTCAATCAGTCCGTTAAAGCTCTTCCGTACCGCTGTCTAACATTTACCTAAAAATCGTTGGATATGTCCAATCCTAGTTCTCGGAAATCCTGTGTTGTACCAAAATGAACAAGTACTACTACCAAGACGCCGGAAAAGTTGTTTTTCCTAGTTCTAATGGACCTAATACATAGCCTATAGTTCGCCGTGGCTTTCTCTTGCCGATCTGAAAAGTTATTTAAAACGAAAAATATTTACACCTTCCGTTTTTAATACAATATTGTAAACAAGACTAGCTGCGCCCTGCAATGTTACCCGCGTTAGCCAGAAATAATAATCAGCCAAGCGCGAGTTGGAATTGCGCACGGACGGTTCCGTACTGTATAGGAGCCTCCTTAAATATTTATTTTGATTTAATTTTTTATCATTGAAGAGATTATACAACTAAATATTCTATGAAATTATAAATATCGAGCGAGAAACGGCTAAAAAATCAGGTTTGTTGTATGGAAGCCCTCATTAAATATTAATTTTATTCTGTTTTTAGTATTTGCTGTTATAGCGGCAACAGATATACATCATCTGTGAAAATTTCAGCTTTCTAGCTATTACGGTTCATGAGATACAGCCTAGTCACAGACAGACAGACGGACAGCGGAGTCTGAGTAATAGGGTCCAGTTTTTACCCTTTGGGTACGGAACCCTAAAAAGTAGCCAATGTTTTTTTATCTACGGTCTAAGCTACCTCCATCCATACCAAAATTTCATTCAAATCGGTTTATCTGTTTGTTTGTGAGAGAGTAACAAACATCCATACATACTCAGAAACTTTCGCGTTTATAATATTAGTAGGATAGATGCACACCCAGACCGATACAAACATCAAAATTCCTGCACACAATTAATGTTTGTTTAGGCCGCGTCACACAAGTTGGCGGAAATGAAGTTTGCTACAAGCTGCGCAATATCCAATCCTGACTGAATCTCGCTTTGATTGGATACTGTGCAGCTTGTAGCTAACTTCATTTCCGTTAACTTGTGTGACGCGGCCTATACCCGCGACCCTTGATTTCTAGGCAGCGATCACTACTGAATAAAACTTTTCGTCATTAAATAAAAAAAATGGCCAAGTGCGAGTTGGACTCGCGCACGAAGGGTACCGTACCCAATGGGAATCCCCTTAGCCCCATTTCAAGCGTGTACCTGTCGCGGTTATTAATATGGAGCAAAAAACGGCTAAAAAAATTACGTTGGTTGTATGGGAGCCCCCCTTAAATATTTATTTTATTTTGTTTTTAGTATTTGTTGTTATAGCGGCAACATAAATACATCATTTGTGAAAATTTCAGCTGCCTAGCTGTCACGGTTCATGAGGTACAGCCTGGTGACAGACAGACAGAAGGACGGACAACGGAATAATCTTAGTAATAGAGTCCCGTTTGTACCCTTTGGGTACGGAACCCTAAAAAGGTTTAGTACATCTGTTCTGGATTTAGAATAAGTAGACGTATATCTCTAGATACGTCTTTAACATTAGCCTCCTATATCCTAGTCTTCTTAGTTTTTACAGTTTTAGGTTAGGTAAACCTTACACCCTACAAACTAAATTTTAAAGGTTTATTACCAGTGTTACTACCAGTAGTAAGAACGTTAAATGAATTACCGTTGTTACTACTGCAGTTGAAAGTTGTTACAGCAGAAAAAAAAATACCCGTGCTACTACTGTAAATCTTACAAAAAGAATCAAAATATGACCTGCCATGCTAGATTTGCATGTCAGGTGTCAAAGTGACAGCTGTCAAACTAAAATATGTTTTTTTTCAGGTCATAGTTCAAGTCAAATATGACAGATATCAAAGTGACAGCTGTCATTAATCAATATTAATAAACAATAGTTTTACGCCATGAACACTTCGAAAAGCCATGTATATCGCCATCCTCGATTAATCTTCTTCCTGTGTGTGTATGTCTAGTGTCTTCAGTCACTTACTTCAAGATAATTCAACGTGTTTCGAGATGACCGGCTCCTCTACATAAATTGGATGAAAAATCATCAATGTAGTGTGTATTTTTTTTAAATCTAGGAAATAATAAAGTGCAGTGCAAAATAGTGGTGAATTTCGTTTCATTTTCGCCTGTAGTCTTTTCAGTTTCTCAAAATATTATGTAGAAATTCAAATATATAGAAACCTATACTTATAGATAGATTTAAAACTATAAGTACCTATACATAGCTATACCTTTTGTTATCACAGAATAAGTAATAGTATGTGTGACATTGTTGGCCGAGGGGTGAAGTATGCGGGGGGCGAGGTTCTATGGGCGCACCACAGATAACGTTACGGCCTAAAAAAATGTTCGACAGTCGGTCGTCTGATACGTAGTATTATCCTTTAGTTTGTGGCGGATAGTGCCGACCATGAAGTTTTAAGTAAAGGTGGAGAATGCACTCCTAAAACCTATTTGAGTCAAATACCTACACATTGCTATCTCACTCTTCTGTGGTCGGAACTATCTTTCTAATAGGGTAACTCTACATTTTTACCTAAATTTAGGACGCACAGATGTTAATCACAATGTTGAGTAAACCATTATGTAAAAATACACAATTGGTATATTAACAATACAAAGTAAACTTAAGGACCTTGTTCTATAGGGCATCGCAGATATACAAAAACTAATTCTTCAATAAATGTGTAAGAATGCAATCTTGCAAGTCAATAAATGTGTACAACTAGCTACGCTCTGGATTTATATGCTTTATGATGAAAAACTGCGCCTGTTATTGATGGCATATGTAATTCGACAGCGCGCATCAGAGCCTTAGTAATAGGGTTCCGTTTTTACCCTTTGGGTACGGAACCTTAAAAAGGTAATCAAAAACATTGTAATTCAAATTATAATAGTTTATTAACAAACACACATAATTTACAATTGTTTACAAAAAAAAACAAATCATTCGTCCTGCAGGGTTGTTGACTTCAATCGTTTTCATGATGCATAATTATCTGTTGCCCTAAAGTGTAGGCTACAAATTCCTGGACTCTTATAAAAATGGTATTTCAGTGGTACAATTGCTAAGCACGAAGTCCTTTGAGATTTGTCTTAGGGAAACCTGAAAAAAGAACACAATGATACTATACATATGATAATAAATTAACCAGATGATAATATGATAGTAAAAAAGGTCAATATAGTGATTTTTTGTTATAAATAAAGATTCAAATATAGTAGGTACCTTAAAACTATAGATTACAATTGTAAAGATGTGAATCACATAGTGTTCTTCTTAATTTATAGACTGTCGTACAGACAGTGTGTGTATGTATTATTGAGCGCTGACATTTGTCAGAATTAGTGCAATTCTTTAAACACAATTAAAATTAACAAGAACACTATGTGTTACTTACGCATTAAACATACACAATAATGGTAAATTATTCTCAAAAAATATTTTATGGTTACCCTACTGCATTTTTACGATTTCATTGATGATTAGGGAACTCCTTAAATTAGGGTTTTATTTTAATTCTCTCCAGTGTTAGTAATTTGGAAAATTACAGCTGTACTTAATTTTTAACACAACACAAACTTAATATTTATTTTTATCAATAACGTTATTATTTCTTAAATTTTCTATGATATGGATCTGATACTGGTACAGTTACTGTACTTTTGTAATCAGTTTGAGCATTGTGCTTTTATTATCAGTTTTACAATAATTCACATTTTATCCCCTTTTAAACTGCAAACACTGTAAATTCATATAAATCATAGTTTGGGGTTCGATGAAGTTGATAAACTCAAAACTTTGAAAGGTGATGTTCTCAAACCTGACCCATACCTGGCTTGCTTTTATCTTATAGACAAAAATTATGACGAATCACGAAAAAATACTGAAAAAAATCCAAACGCTTTAGAAAAAAAACAAAACATTTATCATTATCGCAGGCCTAGCAACCCATGATTTGAATTTTCCGCCATCTAGTGTACCTAAAGAATGAAAAAGTTAATTTCAGCGTTGCCGCTTTGTGGGAAATCACCCGAATCACGGGGAATTTCAACTCGATTGGTAATTGAATTTAAACGCAGGGATTTTTTTATATTATTTTATGGACCATGAGGCATTATTATTTTAAAATGATAAAAGATCTTTATGCTAAATATGAGTGTCGTAGTATGATTTAAAATAGTTTTGTCGCAAATATCTAAGGAATTTCGCGAAAACACGCATAATTGTTTTGAGATGATCTACGACATTTTTCAATCTTAGTGATTGCGAAAATACAATGTAGGTATCAAATCATCCTACTACATGCATTATATTTGTTATTGGAATTTCGCCTCATTTTTCTGGGAACTAAGAAAATAGAAACTGGTAATACTGTTTACGGTTTGCTATTGTTTTATCTCATTCGGCTTTAAATGTACGAATGCATTGTGATATCTTTGCCTTTGCGACAATTCAATTCTTATTAATTACGACATGGTTACGATAATGGACTTCGATGTACATATTACAAACCTGACAGATCTGGCGATGACTTTTTTGGACAATCGTGTCATTTAAATCTGCAGATTTTGAATCTTGTTGCCGATTGACTTCTTTCTTCCATCCATGATCCACAACATGGTGGATGACTTCGCGGTTAATATGGCAATAACGCAAAGCAAAAAAAATTGTTTGCTTTTTAATTGACTGTTCGACTAAAAAACACTATGCCTCATCGAATTATGTTGATTTTTCTCCCTATTATAGTTTAGAGCCCGTCATTGAGCCAAAGTCCCATACAAAAAAGAACATGTCCTTAAATTTACCCATTTTCGGGATTTTTAAGTCTATATATAGAAATACCATACACCACACTGGAAAGAGAGTTCCGACCACAGAGAGTGAGATAGCAATGTGTAGGTATTTGACTCAAATAGGTATTAGGAGTGCAATCTCCACCTTTACCTAAAACTTCGTGGTGCCGACTTGCCGACCATGAAGTTTTTAAAACTTCGTGGTGCCGACCCATAGGATGGCGATCTTCTTGCAGGCTCCGCGCTATACATTTTAGTAGAAAATAAGCGACGTCTGTAGAAAAGAAAAGTTTACGTTTAGTAATTTACATGGTTTTGAAAAAGGTCACACTGTTAATTCTAAAAAATAAAAAAAATAAAAACAGTAAACAAATTCATTTGAACGTTTGAACATAAATAATTAGTTTTAATTAATTTACAGTGTTATAATTGTACAAGGAGGAAAGTATTTTGAATAAACTGCAAAAGATGTATTGTCTAAGAGCAATAATTTCACAAATGCGACAAACACATGAAATAATAAAACCATTCAAAAAACCACTGAAAAGTACAAAACTTTTTATTCCACCAAAGTTCTATTCAACACAAGTAGAAATCCACGATGATGCAGGTACGTTTTCATTCCTTTTCTGTAAGACATCTCAACTTTAGCTTTACTGATAACCTATCATCTGTAACTTCTTCCGGGTATGTACATAGAAGTACCTATTAACGAAACTAGGCACATCATATCAAAACGGAACTTCTTCGTCATCAGGTTGTATCACCCCACTGCTAGCCGTAGCATGCTTTCCTTTGTCATTGTTCCCTATCTTTGGCTATTTTATCCACAGTTCCACACATAGGTCTTCTGATAAGCCACCAATTTTTTTTTTCAAATTCATACTGATTATATCCATAACCTTACTAATGTCATAAATCCGAAAGTGTGTTTGTTGGTTTGTTACTCTTTCACTTGATTTTTGGCATGGATCAAAGTTCAATGAGTGGAAAGTGACATACTACATATTGCTACATATTAACCCAGAAAAATATGGGATATCATAAAAAAAAAAACGCAGGCGAAGCTGCAGGCAAAAGCTAGTACAGCCATAAATATCACTTCACTGTTTCCCACATAAGTGAAAACGTTTTGTTAGCTGACAGTGTTTTGTTACAACTTAAGTTATTAATTATTTACAGACCTAATAGTCCAAGCAATTTGCAATGATGATTCTGAAATGGAGAAAAAGCTCAGAATATTGATGTTGGAAGTAGAGGTTATGCGGCAGGATGGCAGGTGTGCCCCAGACAATCTAAATGTAGACCAGTGGCAACATTTACTATTATTACGGAGTCGAAACCAACGGTCATCTTACTTGACCTACCTGTGGAAAACAGAAAAGTCTAAAGAAAATCAGAAGGTATGGTTTATATGGGTAAATAAGTAGGTTAATTTAATTAATCAGTAATAGATGCAGTTGGTATGACCTTAAAACAGTTTTATGATTAGCCAAAATGTTAAAAAGATACAAATGAAAAGTGCAGCAACTTTATTTGCTTCATTTGTTGAAGATGCTGTACTGACCCCATATAAATATGTGGGTTAAGGGCTGGCAGATGATAATGTCAGAGAATTTATTGTACAAATCAACCACACAATATATACTTTTACTTTGAGTGTTAGACAGTGAGCTAATAAAAATTGCAAATATACCTGATTAAAAAAACCCCCGACACAAAAATATTTGACAACAAACTTTCAATTGACAACCATTTTGGGCCTCTTTTGGGCACATTTGTAGAATTTTGGTTCTTCCATCCCCACTTTAACCCACCATAACTCTTAAACGGCTCAATCGATTTTTATAAAACATAGCTAAGAACACTCTCGATTAAGTCTCCTTTCATCAAAAAAAAACTAAACTGAAATCGGTTCAGTGGTTCGGGCGCTATGATGCCACAGACAGACAGACACACAGACACGTCAAACTTATAACACCCCTCTTTTTCGTTGGGGGTTAAAAAGCTTACCTCAATCTTTTATTTCACTTTTGTTTCTTTCAGGCAAAAAAAGAGGCCAAAAGAAAAGAGATGGAAGAAAAACCTGTTGAAATAACTAAAGAAAATCCAGATGACCTACTATATGGCATTAAACACCAATCATTGTTTATAAGAATCCGTGATCAGTCTATCAACATGTTTGACAACTATAGGTATGGACACCTTTATCATTATACTTCAGTACCCACAGCTATCTTGATAATTCTTACTAATATTTTATAAATCCGAAAGTGTTTGTTACTTCTTTACACAGCAACAGGGGTTGCCCTGTCCGTTCCGTTGGGATGGACTTGATTTTTGGCATGGAAAAGTAAAAAGTATTTTATCCCGGAAAATTAAAGGTTCCTATGGGAGAGCACTCTTCTTCTTTGCTTATTCCCACGTTAGCTGGGGTCAGCTCTCCTAATGAGCCTGCGCCAGGACAATCTGTCCTGGGTTGTCTCTTGGTTTAAATTGGCCTTTTTAGAGTTTGGGACATACTCGTTCACCAGGTGGCTCGGGCAGTTCTAAAGCCCTTCGAACCGCGTGTTCATTGATCATTGTCGCTACGCATCTCGTGTCCATACCACCACAAGCAGTTTTCTAAAAGTTTATCAGTTATAAAAGTACCGTGGATGTATTCGTTTTTTAGGGTTCTGTACCCAAAGGGTAAAAACGGGACCCTATTACTAAGACTCCGATGTCCGTCTGTCTGTCTCCAGGCTGTATCTCATGAACCGCGATAGCTAGACAGCTGAAATTTTCATCTGTTGCCGCTATAACAACAAATACTAAAAACTGAATAAAATAAACATTTAAGCCGGGCTCCCATACAACAAACGTGATTTTTAAGAGTTTTTTTGCTCGCTATTAATAATGGCAAGAGGAATGGGGCTTAAGGACCTCCAAGACGGTAAGGAACCCTTCGTGCGCGAGTCCGACTCGCACTTGACCAATTTTTTATTCTATCAAGCCTGGTTACCCCTCCCGCCAACTCAAAAAAGTTTTTATTCCTAAACGCACTATATTTTTTTTCAGAAACATATTGTTTCTTGCTATAAGATTTTATACATGTACCAATAAGTTCTACAGTCGGCGCCACACAAGTCGGTGGATGGGAAGTTATGCGCAGAATACTGCGCAAAAGTCAAAATATAGGTATGTGCGGGAGCCAGAGAGGCGAGACGTCGGGGCACACCCACCCGCCAACCTCATGCCTCCCGCGCGTTTCCTACGCCCGTGCTCACCATTACGCCACTTGCGTTGGTATTGTGCACACATGCGCAATAATTAGCCAATCGCGGCGAAGTGTCATCTGCGGCTAACTTCCCATCCGCCGACTTGCGTGGCGCGGATTATTTTAGGACGTATGTACTTTATTTCCAATATATTTTTTATTTCAGGGCTTTACAAGCAATATCACATGGACAGTCCGTAATCGTAGACTGTTCATATGAAGAACACATGGTCTATAGAGAAACTGTGAATGCAGCAAAGCAAATGACATTTGTCTTTGGTGACAACAGAATCCATAAGAACCCATTCAATTTACACATGTGTAATGTAAAATTAAATGGTACATTTATGAAGCAACTAAGGAAAAATATTCCATCTTTAGAAGAACCATGGTTTCCACTGAACATACACACTGAAAGTTACTTAGACAAATTCCCTAAAGAGAAGTTAGTGTATCTGACACCACATTGCAGGGATGAACTGACTAGTTTTGATCATGATGCTATTTACATTGTTGGTTGTATGGTAGATAAGGTATGGTTTACTCTTTTTTGCCTACTGATTAGTTTATCCTCACAACACAATTTTGACAGGTTTTTTAATGTTTATTATTCTTTTTAGGTAAATAATGAGCCCCTGTCACTAGCTAAAGCAAAACGAGACGGATTAAAAATGGCCAAATTACCACTGGACAGATATCTAGAATGGGGGCCAGGAGCCAAGAAAAACCTAAACATAAATCACATGATACCAATTTTGCTGGACTTAAAAGCTACCAGTGATTGGGAATATTCACTGAAGCACATCCCTAGAAGAAAGCTTATGGAAACTAAAATATTAGGCATGGAAAAGAAGTTAAGACACAACTCTTCATTTCGTGATGATCCATTCAAAGGTTTCAATATGCCAAAGGGTCCTAGATTAAATATACAAGATAGAAAAACCAAATCTAAAAGATCATTGTATGACGACGACAATGTATGAATAAAAGACATAGTAAATTTATTTAATTTTATTACACCTCTTAGATAAAACTTTAAAAAAAGGAAATAATTGCTAATCGATATAGAAACTAATAATTAATCTGTAACTAATCTATTTTTGTACACTAATATTTAGATTAAAAGCAACTATTTTATAATATAACTTGTTTTATGTACAAGAAGAATCAAGGAGCTCTAATTATTTTTTTATAATGATTTATAGAAAATCCATAGTGATTTTTAATCCAATAGCAACAAATATGTTGATATTGCACATATTCTAAGCGTTCTAAAATTTCCGTAGTTAAAAACTACATAGTCTAATTTAATCACACAGTCAAACAGTTTTGCTTTCTACTAAACTACAATCTAAAGTAAATAAACATGTCCTCTGTAAATTATCCTAACATAAAAGTAAAATGCTTCCTTATATTATAAACTGAAAATGAACATATTTGCACTGCAAATAATTAAATATTGTGCTTTCATAAAAAAATGTCTAATAAGAGTTACAATCAGTAGATTGTTTCAATTATAAAGTATGTAGTAAATTTGCAGTATACTTATAAAAGTTAATACATACAATCTGAAATGACTGCATTGTTTTTGATGAGTGAAACTACATATTTAAAAGTCTTTGTTAAATGTCAGAGACAAATATCTAAAAATAGATATCTTATTTTAGTCCCATGATGTAAATGGTGTGTAAAATTTTATTTTGTTTGTTATCAACCTACTCTGAACTTTTAAGTATACCGTGGCTATATTCTTTATTTCCTTGAAACGCAATTTCATCATGTAAACAGGTATTTGTGTAAAACATTGCTAAACAAAAGTTACAAGTTGTCGTTCAACAAGTTGGTTATAATACGATTCAAAGTTAATGGCGGCTCGGAACACGAGGCGAGTCGCTACGCAGTAGCAAATGTGTCAGCGGGGGTGAAGGATGGAGTTTTACTCAGCTAGTATACTAAGCGCCACAAAAATCGGCGGATGGGAAGTTATGCGCAGAACGTTGCGCAAAAGCCGAAATACAGACATGCGAGGAAGCTAGAGAGACAAGACGCCGCCCGCCCGCCACATGCCTCCCGCGCGCTCCTTACGCATTGTGCACACATGCGCAATAATTAGCGAATCACGGCGAAGTGTCATCTGCGGCTAACTTCTCATCCGCCGACTTGTGTGGCGCTTAGTATAGCGCACGTCACAGCCGCCATAACATTTTTAACACGAGTACATAGCTGAACACGTGGCTTCATTTTCTTAGTTTTCTCCAACAAGTATGCTGGGGCTGGTAATGGCTGAATCAAAGATAATGCCGGGCTAGGATGCGCCCCACGAATTATTACTTTCGGCGTGTCAGAACGAGACAGATCTCTGTCTCGTTCTGACTAATCTCTAATTTTGACTTAGACTTGATTTGGAGCCCTGGGCTGAAGCCCAAAAAGCCATATGATAGATCCGGCCCTGCATAGAATAGTTGTTCTAATCACTTCGTTCACGTTCACACGTCTTAGTTCACTAGAAGCTGTATTATGTACGCGTTCTGACGTTCGGCTTCGTTTTTTCTCCTGCTCGCGTCAGTTACACGCGCCACGAGAACGAGCGGGAAGAAAAGCGAAGCCGAACGCATAGACAATACGGGGGCAGTTCTGGACAACCCTGGATTATTGTGATTAATTTATTATAGTGGTTGGTTACTGTAGAGGCGTGTTCCGAGCGAGCGTGTCGGGCGCGGGCTCGGAGCGTTGCTTGATGGTGGCGAGTATCTCGTGCAGGTTGGAGGGGAGCGAGATGTCGGCCAGCGCCGACGGCACGCTCGGCGGCGTCATCGGACGCGACGGGGAATACGCCTCGTCGTCCTGGAAACGAAAACAACAAATTCCTTTTATAATAGGCATGATGACTGGGTAAAAAAATCAATAATATAATTAGTCCGTCAGAAAATATTGGACACGTATTTTTTCTTTTGTCAATCAAACAACAAATGACCAAGATAAACCTTGTCAAAGTTTGGGAGTGGGGGTCGTGACGTCACCTCTCTTACAAAAGTCTATACTTTTGTATGGCACTTGTGACGTCACACGGAATTTTGACGGGATTTTATTTCATCAATTTTTGTTTAATTGACCAAAGAAAAAATAAATACGTATCTAATATTTTTTGATAATCTATCTGACGGATTAATAATATTTTCATAGCCTATTATTAATCCGTTAGATTGTTAAAAAATACGACACGTATTTTTTTTGTCAATCAAACAATGGAGTTAAATTTTATAGTATGCACCTTTAATTGTAGCAAGGAGATTTAAGTCCTATTACGTAAACAATAGGAGTCCATGTGAGCAGCTTGACACTCTAGCGTTATTTTATCGTGACGCGACATAATTATGAGATGCACGTTCATCGCCGACTAATATTTTACAAAATCATAAAAAAATGACATTGGTTTTTATGATTATTTTCAGTTCTATTTGTTCATATATACAAGTTTTACAGTGACATTTGTTTTTTTGGCTTTATTTTAGGTTTTTTTAAGTGCCGGTCATAACGACCCGGCGTGGCCTAAACGGAATAATTATTACATTCAGGCCGTGCCGGTCACAATGCCGGTCAGCGTACTTGTTTGTTGTCAACCAAACATTCTATTGGATTTACAAAAAAAAAAAGAACAAAAGAGGGGTTGAAACAATTAAACCAAAAATCGTGATCGATTATAATAAAGCCAAGGCAGCCGTTGACTTGTCTGACCAAATGAGTGCTTATTAGAGTCCTCTGCGAAAGACACTAAAGTGGTATAAGAAGCTCGGTATCGAATTATTACTCAATACTGCAGTAGTAAATGCAAGAGTGCTATATGAGAGTACAACAAAGAAGAAGATCTCTGTCGTCCAATTTAGGCGACTGTTGGCAAAGCAGTTGATTGAGGGTAGTCAAGAAAATACGGGATTGGCCACACCACTACCCAGAAGACAAAAACATGAACTTAAGAAAAAAGAAGGTGCAGCAGTGTCAACAAGAAAATTTTGTCGTGATTGTTACAAAGCAAATGTTGAGTTGCATGGAAGAAATGGGGCCAAGAACTAAACAAAGAAGGTTTCTTGGTTTTGCACTATTTGTCCGGGAAATCCTCATTTATGTCGTCAATGTTTTGACAAATGCCACTAAAAAGTTTCAATAACCATTTTGAGTTAATCTTTAGAGTTTGAGTGTTGTTCGTATGACGCTTTGTAATGCTTAAGTTTTAATAAAAAACATTCCTAACATTTTTTGTTCTATTGTCCTTTCATTTTTTTGCATAAATGCAACATATAACAAATAAAAATGTTTGATTCGAAATCCTGTGGTTTTTAGGGTTCCGTACACAAAGGGTAAATTCTTTAACTTTTTTCTCTAAGTCCTAAAAATAGGTATGCCATCAAAAAATCTAAAAACCAAGTGGTTACAGGTGCTCATTGGGGCCGCGCCGGTCATATTGTATGATTGAATACACAGCTTTTGCATTCTGCGGCGCGAACGGTCTTCGCAAAGTAGGGTCTGGCGTGCCGGTCATTTTGACCCCTCATGGCCCCAATGGGTAGATCAAGTGCCGGTCATTTTGACCCACCATGGCGATGAACGTGTTAAGTCCTATTACGTAAACAATAGGAGTCCATGTGAGCAGCTTGAAACTCTAGCGTTATTTTATCGTGACGCGACATAATTATGAGATGTACGATGTACGTACCTCCCCGGCGACGGAGGAGTCGGCCTGCGCCATCTTCATGATCTGCTGCTTCTGCTCCTCGATCTGTCGGTTGAGCTCCTCCATCTTAGAGCGCAGGTTGGCGGGCGCGCCGCCGCCGCCGCCGCCGCTGCTACTCGACGAGCCCGGGCTGTACGCCTCTTCCATGTCTGCGCTCGCTGGAAACATTCATTTAATTGTGAGTATTGAGGATTTATAATTTCCGCCGGCCGTAGGCTACACAAAGGGCAGATTTAACTTCCGGTTGCACCATTGGACTGTCATTAATTGTCGCGGAGGGTGCGCAAGCGTTCCCGCAATTCCGACTAAAATGAGCAGAGACAGAACACAAGGTCTTTAGTGGGTACACCACCAGTAGGTGGGATTTTCACATAACCGCCCTGCCTTCCCCGGGGTGGTGGAATGGAATTTTCCCTGGGCAAAAATGGGACTGTGATTTATATTTCGACCAATCACAAAGCTTGAAGTCGACTGGTTCAAGCTGCCCATATAATAAATAATACAGCCAGACCAACAACGCTAAATGTGGGCAACATAACAAAGATTGATTAAAGTACCAACAGTAGTCTTTCAGGTTGTACATAATTTAGTTACATTAGGTACTTATTTAGAGTTGTATTACTTCTTAGGGTTCCATACCCAAAGGGTAAAAACGGGACCCTATTACTAAGACTCCGCTGTCCGTCTGTCTGTCACCAGGCTGTATCTCATGACCCATTATAGGTAAAAAGCTGAAATTTCATCTATGAAAATTTCAGCTTTCTACCTATAACGTATTATCTATATATTTCTATCATGTATTTCTGTTGCCGCTATAACAACAAATACTAAAAATAGAATAAAATTAATACTTAAGTGGGGCTCCCTTACAACAAACCTGATTTTTTAGTCGTTTTTCGCTCGATATTAATAATGGTAACAGGTAGATGCTTTAAATATTCAAATAATATTTAGTTTTACATTCACTTCAATAATATTTAATTAAATTAAATAAATATTTAAGGTGGGTTCCCATACATCACATCCCGTACGGAACCCTTCGTGCGCGAGTCTCACTTGTACTTGGCCGATTATTACGCTATTATTATCTGATAGATAGACACCGGCAGATCTGGGTTCACACCTTCTTAGTGTGACTTTTCAGATATTGACGATAATTATCTATAATTATATTTAATTATCTCAAGTGTAAGTAAAACTCACCCAATGAGGCAGCAATCTTATCCTTGACCGAAGTAGAGAGAGCTGCGGAAGAATAAGCCGGCAGCGGCAGCGCGCGCCGCCGCGGCGACGTGGGCGGCGTGTACGACCGCTTGCGGGACACGCGCGACACCTGCCATCAACACACATACATTATTATACTATATTTACATTATTTATTGGTATCAAAAATATAAAAGATACACGTCAATAACTATCACTTATAATAATATCATCTTTGCTATGTAGCAAATAATTAAATTGTCAGTACTGATTTGAAACCGAGTTATACTGATTGAATTTGAAAAGCACTTTATCGTTCTTCCCTGTACTGGAATGCCTGTTCGACATGGTAATGCAAGAGAAAAGACAATAGAGACAGATAGAGAACATACTGACTTCTACTAAGTGGCTTTTATGTTAACCAAGCGTTTCAAATCCACATTCTTAATACGAACAGCTAGAATGTGTAACGCTTTACCTGAGTCTGTCTTTTCACTAAAGTACAATACGAGTATAAGTATAGATAGATAGATAACACTTTATTGTACACAAAAAAAGAAATAAGAACAGTAATACAAGAAAAACTTATGCTAGTGTAACTCAAGGCGGCCTTATCGCTGGAAGCGATCTCTTCCAGGCAACCCATGCACGGAAATATATCACGGGAGTACAATATTGTGATACTAAAAAATAAATAAATATCTTTGAATCTTAAGTAAAAAGGTGTCTTCCAGTTAAGCGTGCTACACCATAGATCGCACATCTATTTAACATCAGGCAGAATGTAATGCTATGCAAATCTATATTCAATTTTTTAAGTGTTCCTTTGTGTAGTTGCAACTTTTAAGAATAAGTCTGCGCTTTTTATACGACTTCCAAAAGGGAGGAGGTTCTATGTTTTTTTGTGTGTTCATCTATAATTTCGCCAATTGTGAAACGAATCGAATAATTATTTTTAGTTCGAAAGGGTATACTCCCAACTCTCCTGGTCCCAATTAAATTTTACAGAAATCGGCTGAGTCGTTTTTGAAAATTCAACAACAATGTAAACGATGGAAGGCCGTTTTACCATTTTTGTGAAAAATACTTAATACGCCTGATAGTAACAGTTGTGGTAGAAGATGAAGCACGCAGACTTAGAAGATACCTTTTCATTCTGACTTTGAAAAGCTTCAGATTTTATATCTGTCAACAGACTGGAAAACCGGCAGTCTATTCCTTTGCCTCGCCGTATAAATCAGAAATATTGATTTAAAGAGGTGTGTATACTCCACAGACTACTATAGTACACTCATAAGTTACTTGCACTATGGGATCAACTACGAAATTGCGAAAATATCAGTATGTATGTTCCATAGAAAAGGCTAATCGACTCTACGTATGGAATTTTTCTCGACTTTGACAGGGTTAGCTTGCGCCGCTACCTGCTGTTCCTTTCCCGTAAAAAGAACGAATCGCGTGTGGCAAAACTGGCAAATATGTCTAAAGCCGCCGACTGACCTGCAACATTTCGTCGTAACGTAACGTTACGTTACGACGAAATGTTACAGGTCAGCACAACGAGCCGATCCGCTCGCTGCGAGCGCCGCGTGTTCCACCCGGTTGTCAGTATTTTCGCGAATCCCTTTGAGTGTTACGTTACGCCTTAATTATAGGTCAGTACAACTCCGAGAATCGTGGCGAGTGCACAGTCGAGCACTATGCTCGCCATGAGCAAGGGTACTGGTCAGTCAGGTAATGCCGTAACGTAACACGCTCGCTTTGAATGTTACGTTACGGCCAAATGCTCATGTCAGTCGCCAGCTTAAAAAGCTTCCCAAATTAAAATAATAATGTAAGAAGACTTACGAGCAGACTCTTCCGTCATCATGGACTTCACCAGAGTCGAGGTTATATAGGATGTAGGGGACAAAGATACAAGTTGGATAATGATAATAATAAATCGGTTAAACAATAAAACAAGGATGGGTTAATTGGAGTAATGTTACTCCGATTAACAATTGTCGATTTGTATTTCATGCTACAAGTAGGTTGAATGTACTTATTCATTATGTAAAGGAAAATGCATGCTTAGCAATAATTCTTATGTAATGAAAGATGCATGCTTGCAGTTGTAATAAAAACAATGGCGCCATCTATGGACGGTAATTATAACTGTGTTTAGCGCATTGAGAGGAAGTAGGTATAGGTAAGGTAAGGATAGTGTATAAGTATCTTTATTTCCTATTCAATTTCATACATGCGGATGTGGGAAATAAACAATCGAGCAATAAATACATATTTATTTACACTTCATCGTCCGCCAAACTAACCTTTGCCGGTATGATATCTTTAGGAATGTGATGGGCCAGTCGTTTCCTCCGTTGCCTGATGATGACAGCTATGAGGAGGTGGGTCTTGACGTCGCCGAGGCCGGGGCCGTCCAGTGGTAACAACACGGGTTGCAAGCCCGTGTTAGCTGCCAGTGGTACGATGTAGAAGTCTTTTACTGTCGTCGTGTTTGGCACCTTTACCACTCCTAGCCTGTAATTATAAAAATAATCGTGTAGAGATCGTAATATCTGAAGCGGAGGTGTACATTAAGTTATTTTACCTCGAAAATTTGTCGCTTTCTCTGTCTAGGTTAACCTGTAATGGTGTAATGACTAGACAGTGACAAAATATATCAGAGTTAAAATAACTGTGAACATACTGTAGGTTATCTCTGTTAAGAATAAAAATTCTGAGCCTGTTCAAAGCTGCGCGAAGACCAACTGTGTCTCTTACGATTCCATAGAAAAGTTATAAGAATACTAATACTATAATTCGCTCATATTGGAAGGGTAGGTGCAATCGCATCCTAAAACTATAGCATCAAGAATACTAATACCAAACTCCACTCATTTTTAGGGTAGGTGAAATCGTTTCCTAAATCGTTATGTGATTTCTATAGGAGATAATTTGCTCTAATATATCGCGCAGCTAGTCAGTAAGGCCTATCATTATCTGCGTAACCATGTCAAAATCATTTATTGCTGTCTCATGAGACAAAATGAATCATATATTTATCATGACTCACTGAAGAGGCATAGCGGATTCGAATATAACATAACAGCGTAAACAATGGCAGAAAGATAACTTGTCCCGGTTTGAAATTTCAATTCAGCTGTGAGTGAATTAACTGTGGTAAATCGGAAAAGCTACTTTTCCAACAGACATTGATTTACGCCCCTGCGTCGCTTTTTCAGTGAGCATTAGGCCTAAAACTGGAACAGACTCAGAATAAAACCAAAAACGCATGGCAAATGAAAGGAAACCAGGGTAGGACAATTTTATTACAATCGATACACACCTATTTCGACTACTAAGATAGCTATATAACGCAATGTACTGCATTTTCTCTTCGTCATTGGCAGCTTGTAGCCGCAGAATGACGATGTCTTTGTTGCTGGTCTTCTTAGTTTTGTTGATGTAATCCCAAACCGTGTCTGGGTTTATTCTTCCGACTATATCTAATTCTGTACTGAGATCTTCTTCTAAATCTAATGCGCTTCCGGACACCTGGAAAATGTATACATAAATTAAATAATACTATGAACATACTAGAGAGTGGACCCGGTGTTAGAAATGAGATGACATTATGGCTATTGCTATAAAGTTCAAAATACATCTCTTAAAATGTATAAGCTTCGCCTAGGACGCCTTTGGAGTTTGTCTGCCATGTTGCTGTGATATCAATGTGACAGTTGACCAGTAGTTCAAATGTTAGTTTTGTCGTTGATTAAATAGCAGTTTCTATGATTTTTGACGTCATCTTACTGTAATCGTGTAACTTTTCTACTTTAGGGCGTTTCTACTGTCTTTCATTATTCTAAAACGAATTCTAACAGTTTATAGAAAATTTTAAAGAAAATTTTGGTGATTGTAATAATGATGTACCTCGTGTGCAGCCACGTAGAACCTGGCGACGTCGACCATGTTGATGCAGCCGTTCCAAACTGTCGCCGCTGCATTGTCCACGGTACTGCTTGGCTCTTGGTCGCTTTCAACTTCTGGAAAAAACATTGACAATAATTATTTTTTTGCAAAAAATGACATGACCGACTTCAACCTCCTGACAAAGCCTCTATACAGCTGCTCAATTGACAAGGCCTATTTACAGCCGCAAAAATTCTTAAAAACATTGTAACATTATTTAATTTATTATTATAGTCAGTTGAAATTGTAATGTATGGAAATGACGCCGCTAAGTGTATGTATTATACCAAAAGCTAAATAAATGAATGAAATGAAATGAAATGAAAAAAACCGTGTACAGAATTGGCGAATAGCATTTTTCACATTATTGTTGATTTATCAAAAATGGTACAGCTGATTTCGATAACATTTAAATGGGACCAATTTCGAAGTAGACTGTTTCGAGTAAACAAAGAATTATCGAAATCGGACTACTATGTAAAAAGTTACGCGTCATCCATAAAAAAAAATACATATACGCGTCTAATTGAGTACCTCCTCCGTTTCGTCGGACAAAAATATAATACTCGTACCAATGAAAGAGTACTCTTAAACATTGCTGTTTTTTGTACCATTCATAAACGTATAATTTTTTTTGTAAACTTAAATAAAAAATATCTGTATAACCTTAGTCCTGTTAAAGGTTTAGGCCCAAGAACTTGTACAAAACATTCAATATTGTCTTAGACTATAAACGTGATTTCTTGTAGATGCCTCGGGTGCCTATTGTGTTTATCATACCATAAGCGGATTAGCACAACATATTTCATTTACACAAACACAACGACACTGCGACAAAATCGAACCGTAGGACTTCCAACAGATGGACCTGATTAAGACCACAGGATCGCGCTGAGTGCAAGCCATTTTCAATCAGTCCTACTGGAAATCTATAGCGTACATCTGTCCCGCTAAAACTACTGCTGAATAACATTATGATAAATCATCTTAGGCTTTAGGTCCAGAGCAGTGAACGTCCTACTTGAAATCATGATGATAATTATTTTTCGCTAAAAAATGGCACAACCGACTTCAAACGTTAAATCTACGCATAGTTCGCTCGAATTCAAAATTCGAATAGTTTGCTCGAATCAACGTTGTGCATTTTTTTAAATTATAGTTGATATTTCAAAAATTACTGAACAAATTTCGATAAAATTTAAATGGGACCACATCAGCCGGGCTAGGATGCGCACGAAGTAACATTTCTTTGGAAGTGTCAGAACGAGACAGCCTTATGGCAAAGTATATATGTCACTTTTTCACACGTCGAAAAGAGTTCATTTCGTGGCTTTTCGTGGTCGCATGCTGGACTAGCTGAAGTATGATCTACCAAACAAAAAAATATTCATCAAAATAGTTTCATAATTGGCATAGTAATGGCGTAAGACATACAAAATAAAACATACAGTCGAATTGAGCACCTCTTTTTTTTGGAGTCTGTTAATAAATCATCTCTCACCAGTGGGCTTATCCTGGAGCGGGGTGAACGTCGTACTCGGCAAGATGACACTAGTATCAAGCGTGAAGGATTTAGTGGGGTCGTATTCCGGGCCCGTGTCCACATCCGGCTTGTAAGGCTCGTCGTACGCGTCGTCTGCCTTCCTCAAGTCTTCTTCAGAGAAGGCGGACGTGATCATCGGCTCGTGGGGGTCGTACTCGGGGTGAGGCTCCTTTAGCATCGCGGACTTCGGCCTCTCCACGGAATCAGAGTCTGTGGAACTGGAAATATACAAGGATTTCATTAGTTTGGAGTTTCAGCGTTGACATTTTGAAAGCACAGGACCAAAACTTCCGGGAGCAAACAATGTCTTTAGTGGACAAATACTAAGCTCCAAAATATGTAATAAAAATAGTTGCGGCGTGGTGGTGAAAAGGTATGATTTTCCTGTCGTTTAGAGTGATATGAATGTGAGATTTTCCGATCAACTCTTGGGTAAAATGCAGCATGGGAAGCCTTAGTAAACAGGTTAAAATATCAATAATACATTAAAGATGTTTTAGAGAGAGAAATTCGCGATGCAATAAGTCAGTTGTGCCTCATAAAAAACCGACTATAATTAAAGCTGATTTATAACTTAATTCAATGACAAATTCAGTTAACCCTTTCACTGCTGAAAACACACACGTCTGTGTTTTCGATTCTCACGCCCCGCGGCTACTACACACACCAGGCGTGTGCGGTAGCGTCTTCCCGCGCCTTGCGTGTGCGTTTTAGAATTAGCAGGCACCTTAAAAAAAGTACCTCAGCAGTGAAAGGGTTAAGCAGGTATAATTGGCGTTATTTGTAATGATTGAATTTTTAATGAAATGTGTAATTGATTAATATGACTGTGTAATTGGCGTTATTAGCCGTACTTATTATATTTCAAAATAAATAAATAATAACCTGAAACGAGACACTATATCGGTGTGATTTCACTAACAACATTACTGTGCCATGAATATCAATGGAAATTGGATCTTTTGCCATTTAGGGATTGAATATTACCTCGCAAAAACTCTAAACGTATTTATTTCAGAACTTTATTAGCTTTATTATAGTAATCAACCACCAGTCAACTAACCTATTGCAAAAATGTTGTTAATAAAGCATAAATTACTGAAATTAATGCGAACTCTAAAAATTGAAAACCTAACATCGCCTCGCAGCCCAAGCCTTTCAAAAGTAAGCAAACAAACAAAATGGATAAATATTTAGAATTACAAACAAAATACAATAGATAAACAAACTACAATAAAACATAACAGAAAACTAACTATAATAAAACATACTCAGTCTTATTTTTAGTGTAGTTTTCTTGAGATCTGGACCGGAGGATGGATTTTTCCTCGGTTCTCGTGTGTTTGGAGCGGGAGCGGCGCCGGCGCGAGTCCCTAGAGTCAGACCGCCGCCGCGAGCGCGACCGTTCCCGCCCTTTGGACTCCGACCGCGAGTATTCCCGAGACTTCGACCGCTTCTTAGCCTTATCCTTCGACCGCGATCGGTGCCGGGATCGTTCCCCTCGCTCGCTCGAATCGGACTTCTCTTTCGATTCCGATTTCGAGACATATCTCGACGTAGATTTCGCCCGTTCTTTCTCTGCTCTCCTGCTCGATCGCCTGCTCTCCTCCTCTTTCCATTCCTTTTTCTCTTTCAAATCCGACTTTCTCCTGGAACGTTCCGACTTTCTGTCGGAATCGCGACGCGAGTCTCGCCGACTCCGTTTGGAGCGACTGGAGCTGCTGTCCCGTTCGCGTTTTCTGCTGCTTTCCTTTTTAGCTTCTTTTTCTTCAGACTTGCGTTTGCCTCTGAAAAGGTATTTTACGTTCAATATCTGTAGTTAGTAAATATTTAAAAGCTGAAGTTATTTATAGCTACTGATGAGACATGACATGATTGATGAGCCTAGAACAAGCTAGATAGTAATAAAAATCTTAAACATTTGAGCGTGTAATAAATTACATTTAATTACTTATGTTTAAATATTTTACTTACTCATCTAAGACCTCTCTAGTGACCTCCTCGCCGACGGTGGAGTCATTTAAAGCAATGACTACATCCTCCACGCGTACATTTGGATCCAATTCTAATTCTGTAGCCTCTTTTGTTTCCATTACCTGAAAAAGAGTAGCAAAAATTCCATTAAAGGCTAGAAAAAGTCCAGTTAACGGTATTTTTAAGTTAAATAATTATAACAGTTTTAAATCTTATCATGAATATCTTAAATTATATGTACTTTTTGCTTTCTGAGATCACATACCTCTTCCCCTTTATGTGTTTTGAGGACATAAGTCTTGCTGGCGGCGAGCAAGTCCAGTTCTGATTTTTTGATTAACTCCAATTGGTGTTTAGATTCTTGGTCCCTCCATTCAGCCAATTCTTGGCTAGCTAACTCTTCAGGAGTCAGTCTCACCTGAAAAAATAAGCACACATAATATAGAATTAGAACAAAATTTTAAAAATTGTAAAAGATTATTGATGCATAAGCATCTGCTGATCTAAACATATGTATTACTAAGTTTGAATGTGCACATACACTCATCACAATATGAGACAACAGATATTTTTACCACAGTTTCAGGGAATAAGTACATACAAAAAAAAAAACAATCAACAATTTTTAACTCCATAACAATAGCTTCTTCTGTAAACTTACCAACTGTTTAGGAGTTATTGACTTGTCGCAAATCTTATCCCATAGCGTCAAATTTTTCCGATCTTTGATGTTAAACATAAGCGACCTGTATTTAGCCTTGTACTTCATGCCGGTATCTCTGAACAACTCGTGCAATTCCAATTCGGTGTCTTCGGCGAACTGTTGAATCTCTTCCTCTGTCAACTTAGACTTTTTCTTCTCGGCCATTCGCAAACTCATCTGTTCCTGCAGAGATTTCCTGACATTTTCCCTGATATCGAGCTCTGGCGCGGTCATCTTGGTCGTAGTGGAATCTTTCCTGCGCGAAGTCGACGGCGAAGGCTGTAACGTAACAATTACCATAAATATGCCAATCTGGACCTATAATCAGAATGCAAACACAACCAAGGCTATTGTTTTACGATTACATAGTTATTTTGGTGTATTATTAGATAGGAAAAATATTAGCGCATGGTATGATAAAAAAAATATAAGTAGTTGAGTTTTTTTAGTAAACAAACCTTATTCAACAGACATTTTATGGACAGTTACGTGATATTATTACTTAACATTTAAAACATAAAAATGTTATTATTTTGTTTTATTTATATTTATGTCTGTCGGATGATGGGTGCTTCACCGGCTACTGGACACTGAATGAGCGTCGGCCGGTGTAAGGCGTGTAACCTTATATGTACATGTGAGCACGCGATGCGTAACTTTCCGTGTTTTGACCGGCGGCGGCCGCCGGGTAGCATGCTGCATGTTTATGGCGCGGGAGGTTACGTCATTTCAGATGACTCAAAATGCTTATCGGCTGTAGGACGCGAACATCATAATGTTTTAGTATTATTTGGGGATAATGGAATAATATTTTAGACTGCTATACACGATATATTCACTATAGTAGTTACGAACATTGAGTATTTAAGAAAATATATTGATTGTACTAACCTATCAATGTGTAATCTGTGTCACAACAATACACAATTCAACCCAAGTGAGCATAAATTATGAAATAGTTCCTATGGGTTTAACCTATATAGCTTTTGTGTGGTTTATACCGACCTGAAAATTGGAATAATCTTACCTTTTCATTGGACTGAGATCGGTTTGCACTTCGAACGGGTTTGCGAGGTTCATTTCCGAGTCTAGCCGAGGAAGTGCTAGCTCTCGGTGTGTCCGGCGCTAGTAACTGGGATTTGAGGATGTTGGGCGTTTTCGGCGTCGGCGGTTTTTCTTCCCTCGGAGACGGTGGAACTCTCCTTTCTCTTTCAAACTGATTTCCGCGAGTTGGAGTCGCATGCTCTTGAGATTTCTTCGGTATCCGTTCAAAGTTAAGCGTCGTCTGGATTTTTGGCGTCAAATCTACCGGCTTCTTCTTGGCTGAGGCTGGTCGGAACGAGCTTAGAGCTCCCGGACGTACCACTTCGAATGTCGGGTTCTTTTGAAGCCAAGCTTTTAAGTTTTCTGCCGTGGGAGCATTGGGGCCAGCCAGTAATCTCCCAGATTTCCTCTCATATACAATGACCTATAAATAATTTTTAATTTGAATTTTTTAGTTGTTTTCCTCTACAAAAAGCTCTGAAAAATATCTCCTGCGAAGAGACAAAAATAGAACAAACACATGTGCATACTTGATTAGTAACAAAATGGATCGTTTGAATTGTTCCATGTTTGGTGTATAACTATCAACAGTCAGGATATTAAAATAATGAGCGAATATGGAATAATGGTAGCTAATTTAAGGGATGCCACTGACAAATTGCAGAGTAAACTCCATGATGCCTCCTACTATTGTGCGCTGTGATAATTCACGAAACTAACAAACAAAAAAAATTGTGGTGACCAGCTAAATTTTCTTAAAACACATCAAGACCAATCCGCTTCAAACGCATTGCGAGATATAAAGTAAAACTAGGCCATATATTTTTCTTTAATACAAAAAATATATACATTATCTCTGGACCAAACAAACGCCAATGTAATCAGTTGATCTAACAGTTCAGACTTTGTACCAACTGCTTTAAAATGGTACAAAGTTGACGCACAAGCAGGTACCACAAGCGACGACGAGGTCAAAAATAAAGTATGCAGTCTTAGAAGATTCAACACATTCGAAAGTCATTTCATATAGAAAGCAACTGTTATAAACAGATAAACAGATGAACATAATTTGTCAAAAACTACTGGACAGTTTGTATAGACGGTACTTACCCTCGAATCCGGTTTCTGTTTGTCCTGCGGTTTCCCCGGCTCTGTTTCCGATTTAGTAGGCGATCCTTGGTTTCCCAGAGAGTCTTGTGCGTGTTTGAGAATGCACGCATCACTGCAATATATGCTACTTAGGCGCGCTGGTTTCTTGCACACGATACACCCAGATTTGGACCCACTGGGCAGTGGAGTCCGAGGCATCTCTGGCGAAGTTTCAGCAGGCTCATGTCTCTTCGGAACCGGAGTCTGCAATGTATATTTACGACTGAAAATTTGGACATGCACTACGCGTGTCGTGAACATTTCGCACGTAAATAGCAAAATTCATCTGCGTCAATTTTCTCCAATTACAGCACCATACTTTTTGCAATTTTTTTTTTGTGTATTAGTTACCTAGTGCTTTTCAGAACTGGGAATGTAAATTACTAAACAGAAATACAAGCAATCAGGTTTAGAGCATTGCTATCTAGATTTTACGGTAACATATTTGCCGCGCAATTTGAATTTAGTTACACTTCATTGGAGAACAATTGCAGCTCCCCAGTAATTATTAAATAGATTGCATTTATATCGGGCTACTGCAGGTTTAGAATAACGCAAAATCGCCAATTGAGAGTTGCATCGACAAATCATAATCCTTGACTGCTTAATATCGGTTATTATGTGGTCAACCAGAAATCTCATATTGTTTGTTTTGGTAACAACTGGAAACCACACATCAAAGCAACATTATTCGTAATTCTTATTGAAATAAACTAATTGGATTTGAATTAGATTTAAACATTTGAAAAGAACCTATTAATTTCAACATACACCTAGCAATAGAAACATTCTAATCACATTTTTACTGTAACCAATGAGCTCCAGCAAAGAAACCTGTTTTATTTCCAAAATAGGTAGGAATAATTGGCAGATGAGTTACTATATTTTTTCCATTGCCAGAGGTCAAAAAGGAACGCTATATTAGACATAACATGAGCCCTGTAAACAAGACTGCGACCAATCATCGGCACGAAAGGATAAGCATCGTGAGTTATGCCACAGTCCTCGAAAGTGATGAAAAAGACAAGAGTCAGTGAACCATCCGCGCAGCCACTGTGAAAAGAGCGTATAATAACAACTGGGAGAAAGAAAACTGCATAGCATGCATAGTTGGACACATCAAGATGGCAATTTTTTGTTACATGCAGTTGAATGAACCTGCTTCTGGGCAGCGTTTGGGCAGCGTTCTGCGTATAACTTCCCATCCGCCGACTTAGTGGCGCGGACTATACTATTACTAAAATTCTCTTCTTCGCCAACAATAAATAAAATGCACAAATATATTGGGGTCAGAGACCGTGTGTAAGATGTCCCCAAATATTTATTATTATTATTATTTATTATATAAATAATAATAAATATTAGTCAGAGAGTCTCTGACCCCAAACTAAGCAAAGCTTGTGATATGACTGCCAGAGACTGATATACTACATATATACATATTTTTAAATGCACACTTATATAGATACTAGCGACCCGCCCCGGCTTCGCACAGGTGTATTATACACATAAACCTTCCTCTTGAATCACTCTATCTATTAAAGAAAACCGCATCAAAATCCGTTGCATAGTTTTAAAAATATAAGCATAAATGGGGACAGACAGCGGGAAGCGACTTTGTTTTATATATGTAGTGATATAAATTAAAATCAACTGATTACAAATTGAATTTTTACCTTAGTAGCTGATTTTGGAGTTGATGGCTTAGTCTTTTTTATGCAATTAGGACACCTCCATTCAATGCCTTGCTCTTCCATTTGCTGACCCATGGCTTTGGTGATGTTCACACACTTGCCATGGAACCAGTCTTCACATCCATCGCAGCAGATCATGAAGCGGTTGTTATGAGGTTGCTTGCAGATGCACCATAGCCTAAAATTATATTGAAAACTTTTAGCCACCAGAACATTGTCAGAAGCTTTTAAGCTATCAAATAGCTTTTGTACTGACATATCTTGTGATATCTCGAAAGTGGAGCATTTAAATATTTCTAACGATGGTATCATGCATTCAAGTTTCAATCCTAGGTCCCATCTCTGCTTAGATGTGCACTAAAAATTGAAAAGGCCACAGACTATTAAAAGGGTGGTACAGTATGCTATACTGCCCTTTTAATAGTCCAATATTAATAGTGCTGAACTTAAGCCTACCTTTGAAGGGTGTTGCTATATTATTATGGTTATAGCCAAATGCTTATCAATTTTGAATTAACAAATATACATATAAGTACATACCTATAGGGATCATCTTCAGAGTTCCAACTTTCTTGCGATTCAGCAGATGATTTTTCAACAACTGGAGATGGTTTGACCGGTGCTTCTGGCCTTTTAGGAACGAGTTTCTTATTTACATACTGTTTTGAGATAGAAGCTGGAACTATTTGCGGCTCTGGCGTTACAGACGACATCGGAACTGAAGTTGGTACTATGGGCGGCGGCGCTTCTGGCGCGGGAGCGGGAGCGGGCGCTTCACTCGTCACTTGACTCTTTCGTTTGGAAGATCTGGTCGCAGGTGCTTCGATCGGCGGCAGTGTAATAACGCGCCCGTCACGTCTCACGATCTCTATCGGTTCTTTTTTAGGTTGAACATTCTTTTGGGCAGTTTTGGAAAGCGTCTGAGCATATAAATTAGAAGCATGCGCTTGCTGGTAAGGCGACTGAATTGTTTTTGCAGGCACATCGACTTTGCCCAGCACCTGCTTGTCTATTACTTCTTGCAAGTTTTCTGAACTCTCTACCAACTGTGCCACATGCATGAGTAAATCTTCAGTTAGATCTTCCTCTGGTGGCAGTCCACCGAGCAGGTCAAGTGTGGGTGACAAAGGTCCAACCAATCCCGGACTGGCCATACTAGTAGGAGTAGTAATAATAGTCTTCACTGCATTACTCGAAATACCAGTGGTGTCCTGCAGTATTTGAGCCAGACTTGCATCATCTAGATGAGGAATCAAGTCATACCCTTTAGAACTTTTCTCTACAGGGTTTAGAATCTTTTCTTTCTTTGTAGTATCACTATTTTTTACAAGAACGAGTCTAGTTTGATGCAACTGCTTCTTAGGAATATCTGTTTTCCCATCGCTAGCTTCTTGTAATTTGGGAGTACCGCTGGTTTGTTTATCGGCTGACATAACATCTTTCTCAGGTTTTCCTGGTGTTTTAGTATCTGTTGAAATTCTTCTTATCACATCTGGTGTTGAAAATAGTGCTGTCATATCTGTTAATAAAGCCGGATGTGCACCAGGAGGTTTCTTTTCCTTCTTCACAGTTTTAGCTTGTTTCACAACAATTTTGTTAAATTCTGGGGCTGGGGCAGTGCTCACGGCTATTTTAGAAGTTGGAAGTAAACTTTCTAGATCCACTAATGAATCATCTGTTTCAGACTGAGCTAAAGGTTTCTGTAGGTTCTTATTTTCTTTTGGATTATTCAAGAGTCTCGCTTGATTCTTAATTTCCTTTATTTCTTTTTTAACTATATGCTGTGTGAGTTTAGTCTTGGACACCTTAGAGTCTGCTCTCCTAGACTTTGATAGCATAGGAGCTTGCAATATTCGAGCTTTTGCTTTGGGTTTTTTGATCTTAGCAGAGCTAGGTTCTTTTCTCTCTGTATAGTCAGAATCAGAGTCTCTATCAGGGATACTTTCTCCAGAGGAACTTGACTCTGTACTTTCCTCGCTACTTTCTAGTGCTTTCTTCAACTCTTTTACAGTTTCCTTAGTTTCTTTAATTTTAGTCACTGGTAGAGGTTTACTCAAGGCATCATTGCCTTTCAGAATAACTGGTGATTCTGGAGGGTTAATATGGAGCTTCTTACCCTTAGGTATGATTTTTTGCTCTAGTATTGTGATTTTCTTAGAACTTGGTACAGGTTTTGGTGGAGGAGTGTGAGATATCTCTATGACAGGCTCATCAAATGTAGTAAAACTCTCACTCCTTTGTGGCTGTGCCTGTCTTGGAGAAGTCAAAGGAGTATAGCAATGGTCATTTTGAAAACCAAGTAAGCTATTCTCTCTTGTTTCTATTCTAAGTGACTGTAACATCTCTGCACCGCTGTCTAAAATATGGACAAAAAAAAAACATTATTGCTACATTGAATATGAAATATATTATATCATTAACATTTCATCAAAATTGTATTTGTATTAATATTTTTATAATTTTAGAGAGGCATCTGTGCCCATTTAAATTATTTTCTAGGATCTAATTTAATTTGAACTCCAAGTGCATTGTACTTGGTTTTGTAATCAATAATTACAAATAATTATTGTGTTGAGCTGAGCATTTTTTATTGTTACATGAAGAGAGTTTACACTGTAATTATTTTAAGAGTTCTTGTTAATACATTAAAGGGAGTTTATATTAATCAAATTCCATTGAAGTTACAACGTAAACAATAGGTAGTATAATAAGGCAAACTTACCATATTTTATAATACTATTAGGTTCATTGTAATAACTGTCCACAGTAAGAGTTACATGTGGGATTTTATCATCTTCACTTTCTGAATCCGTGGCATCGTCAGGTTTTCCTTCGTGCCCAACTCGGACTACACTGATGCCAGCACTTTGAGAGCCATCTGTACCTGAAAAAATAACAAACAATATAAAAAAATTATATTATACCTCTAAAAGCTATTTATGTATAATAAAATAAAATAAAAATAGTGTATCACTTTATATATTAGTGATACACTATTTTTATTTTATTTTATTAGAACTTTGTTCTTATTTCTATTTCTTAAATACTAGATTATCCAAAGGCCTCCTCTATCTCTTGCTTTCTAGCGCCACCCTGGCTATGCATTATTTATGTATACATTTATTTTAGATTGACATATCATCAACATGGTAATTTTCACATTACTGTTTTTTTTTTGTGTGCACTAAGTTTTTGAATATCAATGTTTAAGTATTTGAATTCTGTACATTGTTGAAGACGGTTTTGCTATTTTTGGCGAAAAACTATGATTTATTTAAGTATTTTACAACTAAAATCTCAGTGAGAAATGAAATGATTTGGGTAAAATTTTGTATTTTAGAAAAGGATATCAATTATAATTTTATCCCCATGAGATAAAAAACACAAACTGTTGCTTTTTTGCACCAAGTAATGCTCATTCATCCTCTAGTTATTCTGACCCTATATGCTCGCAGCTTCTGCGGAGTTGAACCTAAGAAGATGCCGGGTATAAATAACACTTATTTATTAAATAGGTGCAGTTGTTTCGGAGACGAAATTACACAAGAAGTGTTTAAGTGTGTAAGAAGTGCTAAAAACATTGCTGTTAAAGGTACATTTTCATAACCAACTGCATGCAGTAGCAGCAAGCATTTTATAATGTTGTCGGGCGACATTTAGAAAGGTACTGTGGTAGATTACATATCGCTAGCTTCAGTAGGTTTGTCATAGAACTACATAGAAACCAGTAGTGTCACAGCAATACCATAGTCTGCTGCTGCATACAGTTGTCTATGGAACTGTATGTAGAATAAAATCAATATAACAGGTTACAAGCATTGCCATTTAGCATGGTAATTCTGTTGGCATGCTGGTTCACTGTGGTCTTGAGCATTTAGATTTATCTAATTACATTCCTGTAGTACTTTGAGTAGATTAGGAAGTTAGATTGTATGTATAAGTTGTAGTTACCTAATGAAAACCTGAAATGTAAGCATGGAAAAAAATGTAAGTATACCAAAGTTAATTTATTGGAAAATAGTCCTAATATTAATCTTTCATCTCTGTGTTTTGGACTCAAACGTTTAAAGAAACACTGTGCACCAAGAAGACAACAGAAGAATATTGCATAGGTTTGAAATGTTCAGAGTCAGAATCATCTACCATTCATACAACAATAGCCGTAATGATACTAATCTAAAATATTGTCAATGGACCTGGGTCCTTTTTGATAAAGCATGCTAAATATGATATTCGCATTCCATCTCTCTAGCTCTATTAGCATATTAGAAGCAAAAACCATTACCACATCACTACATATTCCTCTCAAATGTAAATGTAAAAGGTATTTGATGATAACCAAATCTATGCATTTAAAATGGGTTTAAGGATACATTTGAGTCTGATTATTAAGCAAGTTTAGAAAGATTTTACAAGCTAGTGTTACTAAGAGAATTTGAATTTGGCGCCAAAATCAGAAAATAAATAAACTAGAAAATCAGATAATTTTAACATAATTCATAGGATTTTGTGTGAAATACTAGAACTGAGTGCTAACGGCGGCCGCTAGATACACTAATTATAGTGAAGTTTAAAACTCAAGACGTGAGAAAGTAAGGAGTCAACAATATCATTGGATGAACATTTGATGATGGACTGAATTTAAACAGTATGTGGGAGATATATTCACACTATTCATTGTGATATGTTCGTACATAAAGTAGCGTTGACTTACCCATCAAGGTACCCAGCAAATTCTGGTCTACTGAGAGAGATCCATCCTTGTTTACAATAACAACAACAGAACTATCCGCTTTGGACGAGGGACCGTTTAGATCCGTATAGTTTGTTATCACTGTATTAGACATTTTTCATCACTATTTGTTAAATCACTACTATGCAACTCCTCTATAAATAGCCATACGAGTTTCAGTTGCACGGCGTGCATCTATTTCTGACGCATCTCAATCCAACCCAAACCATTGGCAGATGCCGCCATTTTGTACAATTTGAACCACAATGTCATAAATTCTAGTTTTTCTCAATTATTAACGATGGTACTGAAATGACTGATGTTTTAAATAATTCGCAAGACTAAACATAACGTTTTGATTTAAGAATTTCTTCAGAAATAGTCTCAAATTACTTGAAAATATCAAAAAACGCAAAACGCAGCACGCTTGTACACACTTCACAGATTAACAAATTTATGTTGCCAGTATAAATTACCAAAAAGTGAATACAACTAGCGGATATTAAAAAATAAATTTTTTACACAGCGGTCCGCAGACAGCTGCAGCCTGCGGCTGTAGCTTTGTTTCTGCATTTGTGACTACCTTAATATTCTCTCGTAGACAGAGAAGACAAGTTCTCTCTAGTGCTCGGTTCGAAAATTCCACAGACTTTTACACTACAACGATCATCGTCAATGCAATTTTTCTATGATCATCGTAGATAAAAAATGTAGAAGGCAACATTTTCATAATCAGTTACTGTCATTGTCAATAGCTACACAACAGTCATTGACACTGTCATTGTTTTAAGCACATACTTGACAGAATTAAATAATTACAAAATGAGTTATTTAGCAATTTTAGTTTAGCTCTCGTTGCTAGTCCATCCAAAAAGTACTGTTTTCTATTCTTTTGTTCAAACTATTTTTACCCATGCATTTCTTAAAGATTTTTTAGACTAAACAACCAAAAACAAAATTACCGCCATACCACAAAAGATTTAAACATGCTAGGTATATACACTGAATAACTGTGCAATTTGTACTGTTAAACATTAAACCCGATTACAGAGGCGCCAGCGTTAATAGCAACGTAAAAAGCGTTCTCTCTATCGAACGCCTAAAGTGAAAAAGAAACAGAACTATGTTATTTAGCTAATATAATTACGCTGGCGCCTCTGTAATCGGACTTATTGTGCGTGCAAAAAACTTTTGTGGTATGACTGTAATTTTTTTAACTGACACATCACAAACCAAATCGTCAATACAATTTCACTTACAATATTCTTTGACTTGACTGTCATTTTAGGTAAAGTGGTTCTGGCAATACTTCTTTACGCGTTCTTTTGCGTGCGTAACTTTCACGCCAGCACGTACATGTTTCTAAAATTGAGCAAATTATTTACAAAACCAAGATGAGTTACTCGAAGTTTGATTTAACATTTAAAATAGGTCAATATTTAGACCGTCACCTTGTGTTTCCTCTCTTGGAATTCCTGGCTGCAAAAGATGTAGGTTATGTTTTGAATCATCATATTTATCATGTTTCCGTCGTATTTCACCTTAATTTTTGCAATAACCTTAGTTAATATTATAAATCATAGTAATATTGTGCTATCCTGATGTGATTGTCATGTATATTCTTCGTAATTTCAGACATATGACCAGTCAGAGTTACTGCAAGCAAAGCTGGAAATTCTTAGCAAAACTAACATGATAGATTATGTTATCGATATCAGAAGAATGCTATACCCTGATGAAGACACACCCGAGGTACGTGTAATTCATTTTTTGATATTGTGTTTAGTCAATCTGAAATTGGAGACTCCTGGTTTGGAACAGTATGAACATAGTGACTACTAGGTAAGTACTGTTTTTAAGGTTGAACTTACTGTTGATAGAGTTGTTTATACGTACATGTCCACTGTGGTCTAATCAGGTTCTCTATACACATTTTTGGTGGACATCCTATTTTGCGCTTGTCTGTATGAGGTTTCCAATCAAAAACTTTACTACCATATAACTATCAATTGTATGTGCCGCCGATTGTCACTTAACATTATTAGTTTGAACTTTAATTGCAGGAAATAAAATCCCGGCGAGAGGTGGTACTCTCACAACTCCAAGAATTGCAAGATGCAGTTGAGCCTGTACTAAGGCTAATGCAGCGAGATGATGTGATGAAGACAGTGGAAACCATGAGGGATCCTAAAGCACTCATTAACCATTTGACCACTAACAAAGAGTTTGAGGTAAAATTTGAACTGAATCGGAGATCAATTTCCTGTGATTTCATAAAACCATACTTAATTCTGTTGCCATCCTTTGTCAATAGGAAATCTAGAAAGAGATAATTATAGGGAACAAAATCTGTCAAATCATGTTAGACCTTACTACTATATGACTATGATGAACCTAAGAGGCCCTTATCCACTCTAGCCTTAAATATATCCAGTCTGACTAAAAACAGTAATGCTTATCACTGTTGTTCACTGTGTTGGTCAATAATTACATATATTGAAATTTTATGATCGAATTGCTGACTCGGAAAAAGAAGGTCTAAGACATGGTGGACACCATTAAGATTTCTAAAGTTAACTATAAGCTGTGAAAATCTGACATATCATTTTGATATTGCGCAATAGCTCGCCTTGTATTTATAACGCCATTAAGTTTGATTCGACATATAATAATACTAGCAACCCACCCTGGCTTCGCAGGTGTACTTATCATACATATAAACCTTCCTCTTGAATCACTCTATCTATTAAAAAAAGCATCAAAATCCATAGTTTTAAAGATATAAGCATACATGTGGACAGACAGCGGGAAGCGACTTTGTTTTATACTATGTAGTGATAGTGATTCTCAAAAATGCTTGGCTTAGTAGTAAAAGCGCAAACTAATTATTTTCTATTGTATAAGTGAATTTTTAGGACAAACCTTATATTTTTGATTGTGACCATTTAATTCTGATATAAAAATTCATAAATATGTAATTTTTACTTTCCAGTTCAAAGTTGAAATGATCGATAGCATGTACCGGCTGGCCAAATACCGGTACGAGTGTGGTAACTACGTAGAGTCTGCTTCTTACCTGTACTTCTGCCAGCTAGTCATGTCACCCACTGACAAGGTAAGAATATGGAACTAACTACTTATGTACCTATATGCAAGTAAACTCTTGAAAAAAAACTCTATAGAATGATTCACTATATGCGACTGCAGTGATTTATTTTTACAAGCTTTTATTTAACTTGCAATGGATGTATGTAACTATGTGCCTATGAAAGTTCGGGTGGAATCTTGCAAGTTAAATTTGACCAACTTCCCAGTTTCTGAATGAGTGTGACAATGCAATAATATGGAGCTGATCTGATGATGGAGTTGGAAGGTAGCAATAGGAACTCCTGTATTAAACAAGATAGATCCGTTATGTTTGAGCTTGTTTTACTTGTCATGGCTAGCACTCTGCTGCTACATGATTTTCAGGATCTCAAAAGCTTGTATATTTAAAAAGTTAAATTTTAATAATAATTCATTTATAATCTGAGGTAGATTTCATAGAACAAGTTGGTACGTTCAACATACACCTATGTATGTAAGTATATCATAATATAGAATTTTACTTAAGTGGATTGTGAATCGACCACTGTTTTCGCCGTTTTCTGTATAATCGAGAGAATTTTCAGTACATTTTTTATAAATACATTCCAGGAAACTGTTTTAACCCCTTTTTCCCCCCTTTTTCCCCCCTTTTTCATTTGCAGCAAAATGTTTTTTTGGTGTCAATCGCTTGAGTAAGACATATTGCATGCTTGTACAAGTAGCGGCACTTAAGTCTAGTGCTGAGGGTACTGTGGAGGGGATGGCTGCGCATGTTGACCGCCATACTAAACTCGCTAGACTTATATGCCGTGACCTGAACCTACATTTAATTTTTTTCAGAAAAGTTTTTAGTTTGAAGATTTTGAGTAAAAATATGACTTTTAACTTGGTTATGTAAAAACTAAGACTTTTAATCCTAGCAATTGAAGTGCTAATTACATGAAAAAAAATCGCTCAAATCAGATAATAACTAGAGGTAGATTATTATTATTGTTTTTGTATGGTCAAGTTAGAACTTCACAATTGCCTTTACTCATTTAAATAATTTGTGAAATCAACTCTCCCCTTCCTGAATAATCCTAATAAATGGAATTGAAACAGTAGAATCTAGTCAATATATTTTATTTTAATATCAGTAAATAAAGCACCTGAATCAATTACTTAAAATCCATAAATACTCAATTCATATAGTATTCATTTTCAGCGGGCATAAGACTGTAACTGTCAGTGTTTTCATTTCCAACGCTTGTATCCTGAAAGATAAAATTATATTAATGCAATAGAAAATGCTGATGGTAGTAAAAATAATGATGAATAATGATAATGAAATAATCATGGCATAATGATGTGAATGTGTGAGAGAGTGATGAAAGCCTATTGGATGTACCAAGTTTAGATGAAGAGATATGTGGCTGAAGACCGGCTCAAAGTTAGAAGTTGGGATGGAAGACTTGGACAAACTTGCTGAGGATAGAGTGAACAAAGTTACAATCCGACCGCTTAACTAAGTTAGTCCCCCTTTGTCGTTCACCCCGGCGCCCCTGTACCCGCGAAGGCGAGGATTGAGTTAAGCTGTCAGATTATACCTGTAGTTATGGCATCTCTTGTTTTATCAAAAATGCTTTAAAAACATACCCCTTTGTTATAAATACTGGCATCATGAAGTGGATGATGTTGACTCCTATGGCCAACTATCTGTTGGATAGAGTTGTACCACTGAGCGCATAGCTCGCATTGGTATACCAATCTCCCCGGAGTACTATGAGTCTTCGTCATAAAATGACCCACTTTATATCTGCAATAGAAACAAATCTTAACCTTCTGCATCATACTTGCATAAGTCACTTATTGAATCTTGGTGTGAAGGTGTTCTATGGCTATTTAACTGTGCCAGTGCTGTATAAAGCATTCAGCTTAAATTATAATACTCAGTAATAACTGTCGCATGATATGCTGCAAGGCTACTGTTGTAAAATCTACTCAACAACGTCACGTCACCGTCTATAGTCTGACCGTTGGACTGAGACAGGTGCGAGCGGCGGGTCCCCGCCGCTCGCACCTGTCTCAGTCCCCTTTGTCGTCTACCCCCGCGCCTCTGCACCGCGCAGGCGAGGACTCAGTTAAACGGTCAGACTATAATTAAGACATATCTTTTAAATGCCAAGACTATGATCATTTACGTACTCACCGGTGATTATACAGCTGTTCATAACTTCTAAACTTGCGATCGCACGCGTTGCAAAGCAACATCTTGGGGAGGGAAAAGCAGTACGACGTATTCAGCCATGGACACGCAGGCCAGTGCTGCTCCGCTATTTTGTACGACGTAAACGAGATTCCGCAACTATTGCATTCATAATTACTCGCAGTAGTATGTATTTTCGAATGTCTTAAAAGTCTGGGGATGCTGGTGTAAACCTTCTCGCAGAACTCGCATTGCAACAGCAGCGATGTTTTGATTTCCCTGACGCACTCCTGATTGTTAGCGAAGTTCTTGCAGCATTCGACAGCGTGCGCTACCGCCTGCTCCTGCCCCGGCCACACTTGGAAGCACTGTATGCAAGTCCACACGACTTGCCAGCGAGGCTGCGTCTCTGCTATCGCGTGTCGCATGGAGTAATGTCGCCTCAGCCCCGTCTCGTACACGAAACATTTCCCGCAACTGTTACACGGAAAAGTGCGCAACGATTTGGGGCATATTATGTCCAGTATCTCTTTCTTTTTAGTGTAATTTAAAGTCCTGTTCAACATGTTTATGTTTTCCATGATGCGAGCGTTGTTCTCTTTAACTTTTTGTAAGCTGTGTTCTAGGGGATTTGAGAACTCAAATGAATGGCTCAGTGTCTGTATTTTGTCATGTTTCGCATGATATTGGTCTGAGGCAAATATTGTAGGATCAGTCATGTCAGGTTGACTATAACTTTTTGCAGGACTACTGACCGGCTCTGTTGTAACAGCGGTTTTATTTGAACTGTTCAGGAACATGTTCGGTTCAGATATCTCTGCGGAACAAGCATCCAAGTCAATCTTCTTCAACTCTTCTCCAGAAACTATTTTAACAACTAAACGAGAAGATTTCGCCGCCTCCTTGGAATGGTTCGTGCTTTCGGTCCATTCGCTAAATTGAATATTAGAAGAGTCATCTTCTTTTAGAATTGTAATATACAAACATTTTAAGTTTTCGCCTTCTTCAAATTTATTAATTCGTAGTGTTGTAGTTGACATCTTTTCTTGAAATGACACTGAAAATCTATGAAGTTTGAACTTGTTTTATTGAAAGATGTTTGAAGTTTTAAATCGATGTCGTCAGAATCAAATGAGGTTTGATTTCCCTTGAAAAATATATATTCAAAAAAGGTTGTTACATAGCAAGCAGCTAGAAAAGCTATCATGACCTTTTTTGTTTTTTTTTTCAGGGAAAATTATTCTCATGCTCGCACATCATTTTACGCACTGCTTAAAAGCGACTTTAGTACCCACATCAACAAAACTCTAAATTTTATTTGGGGTCTTTAAACCATACTTTGTTTACGAACTCCCATGTATAAACAGAAAGGAAAGTTAGTAAAATAAGAACTATAGGGTTATCCAGAACTGGTGTACGAAGTCGAAAGGAGGTGATTCAGAATTATGAACAACTGTTACTAGTTGAGGCTAACCCGGAATTCGATAAAAAAAACGGCTGTTTCATACATTTTTGCGATGGCGAGTTGCAATTTTGGAATTTGGATGGAACAGCTGAATTTATTTTCTCGAATTCCGTGTTGGCCCCATAGTAAAAGTTGTTCGTAAAGATGATCTTAATCACCCTGTTTTCCCTTAATATAGGTAAGTTATCATAGGGGCTCTATTTTTTAACTTCGAACGGCTGGGAACGTATACGGAACTTTGACAGATTGTATGGAGAATCTCTATAGTGTGAAGTTCAAAAATCATTACCCAGTACCAGTAACGATGCGTAAAACTCCTCGTTCGTTAATAAGTATAGAACTACCTGCCCGCGTTGTGAGGCTAGCTGGCCAGCGTGATCTTGGTCCAGAACTGGGACGGCACGCTGGAAGACTTTGACGTTTAGACTTTAGCGGCTGTGAAGTTCCTAGCTATTAGCTGCACGAAACCCAATCCAAGCTCAGCTGTTAATGAGCAGGATTGGGTTATGCTCAGCTTGTAGTTAACAATTAACATCACAGCTGCCAAGATTGATTCGGCCTATACCCTTCGAGCACATATCTACAGAGCCACAGTCCCTAAGTGAAAGTAGTAAAAATATGGCCGAGCGCCTCATACATACCGACTTAGATATTTACATTAAATAATTCACAATGACCCGTTTTCTCGAGTCTCGACGTTAGATACGTCAGCTAATTAGTGCTTGTAATCGAGCGCTTTGGCATCGCGCGGCGTTGTAGTCGGCTTGCGATCGCCTAACGACTAACCAAAAAACCTGCCCACTACGTAGCTTGGGCAGAGCTTTGGCTCGGACACTTTTTTTGCTCGAAGCCAATAACCATTAACCGTATATAAAAGTCCTCGTCTGTTACAGAACTACCTGCCCGCGCTGTGGGGCAAGTTGGCCAGCGAGATCCTGGTCCAGAACTGGGACGGTGCGCTAGAAGATTTGACGAAGCTGCGCGAGTTCATCGACAACGGAGGCGGCGGCGCGACCGCCACCAACATGCAGGCGCTGCAGCAGCGCACGTGGCTCGTGCACTGGTCGCTCTTCGTCTTCTTCAACCACGTCAAGGGGCGCGACCTCATCATCGAAATGTTCCTCTACAAACCACTGTGAGTACTCATATTACTTGTCGGCAACGCTATAAGACATTACAAAACCGTAGTGAGTTGCAAGAATTAATACAATAACCAATAATAATAACGGCAGTGATGTTCCTGATACGGCTATTGCCGTATTGTAAGGCTTCCAAGCACCAGAACCCAAAATACGACCTACGGCTGCCCTTTTAAAGCCGTTTCAAAATTACGTGTATTTGACAATACGGATTTTTTAACCAACTTCCAAAAAGGAGGAGGTTCTATGTTCGTCTGTATTTATTTTGTAGTTTGTTTTTTTGTGTTTGTGTATGTATGCTCATCGTTATTTTCGCCAATTATGAAACAATTCAAAAAACTCTTTATTATTCCGAAAGGGTCATACTCCCGAAGTGGTACCATTTAAATTTAATCGAAATCGGCTCAGCTGTTTGAAAAATCCACAATAATGGAAAAATTGTACACATCAATTCGAGCGAACTATTCGAATTTTGTATACGATGGAAGTTCGTTTTACCTATTTTTACGGCTATTTTAAATTTGATATCGTCACCCTAAAATTGATTTGGTACACCTCAACCGAATTACGGTCACCCATCCGAAGACTGACCTTGCCTCACATTCTTCTTCTTCTTCGTGTCGATGGTTCTAAGGTAATAGATCTAGAGGGTGATGATCTATCTAGATTGCCTCACATTAAGCAATGTCGATTATCGCTAACAAACACCTAGTCAAGCTACGCTATGAGCGTTACTATAATGATGTTGTTTTGGTCGTAAGGTACCTGAACGCGATCCAGACGATGTGCCCGCACATCCTGCGGTACCTGGCCACGGCCGTCATCATCAACCGCTCGCGGAGGAACGCGCTCAAGGACCTCGTCAAGGTCATACAGCAGGAGGCCTACACCTACAGGTAACATGATGATCTCTACGTAAGGTACCTAAACGCGATCCAGACGATGTGCCCGTACCTGGCCACAGCCCGGACACACTACACAGAACATACAGATACGACACATACGTACGATCGCTACACGCGCATTGCGGAGACGTTATGGCTATACTGGGCGGTCGTTTCTCCAATAAAAAATACCTAGACTGTGACAACAGGGAAGACTTGCACTTGTGCTGTGTATGGTTGAACATCAACCGTCCTTATACAAACCGCGGGGTGGAAGTGAGGAAGAATGAAACAGGTGGAGGTAACGAGTGACCGTTCTATACATAGTATTATTATATCTTCTTTGCCACAGCCGTCATCATCAATCGTTCGGGCGTAAGGCAGGAGGCCTACACCTGCAGGTAACATGATAATGCACAATTTGTGTTCGCACTTTCCGTGCAAAAATCAGCTATACCAGTACCGCGCAATTTAATAACAGTGTAAAGATTTTTGTTCGAAAAGTACAATAACACAATAATGATCAAAAGTATCTATAGATCGGTCTTAGTATTAGGTAAGGCATGCGAGTTTGTTTTCGATTTTGTTTTGTTTGGAGCTCTAGATAGTTTTGCGCAGTTACACGTGCCATGTTCACGGGTAAACTCAAGCCGAAACCCGGGAAACCTTTTAAGTCATAATATTGAAAATGTTAATGACCGAGATAACCCAGATTTCAATATAATGTTTATTGATTGGTAATTTTAAACTGAGTTATTGGGTCATCTTAGTTTCAAATAACAATGCTACATTATCATTAGCTTTGTCATCCACATCTCCATCATCTTATTCACCATCTAAGCTACTGGAGCAGTTATGCCAGCGGCCCAGAGCCACGCTCCGTTACTTTAAGGAGCTGGGCTGGCTCGGGTAGATGCTGGAGGGGGAAATGCACAAAACACCCCATGTCACGTCAGTGCAGGACTTATCGCCCCCACATCGAATAAGAACAATGCTACAGCTTTATTTCTATCTGATAGATATAGATTCTAAAATAATAATTACTTGCTTCTATTATTTTTATTAAATTACGGCTCTGGAGTCTGTATTCTTATCAACTTTAATTTATTATAATTATTTGCTTCGTCATCATCAACCACGGCCTTCTTAATCCCACTGCTTAGACTGATTAATAAGAGGGATCAGTTTAGAAGAGGGTATTTGTTTATACTTTTTAACTCATATATATTTTTTATGAGTTTACGTTGACATTGCATTACGCTTAGTAGGGGCCAGTTTGTAGCTACATAATTATAGATCTAAAAAACCAAGCGTTGCACCACCGCGTTATTAAGCTATATACTATAAATTTTAGACATGCTGAGTTGTTATTGTGTTTAGTTGCTTACCTAATCGTGCTGTTGTAACATAAATGTCAGTACCTATTTCTAAATATCTGTTTCCTATCCAGGGACCCAATAACCGAGTTCATCGAGCACCTGTACGTGAACTTCGATTTCGAGACGGCGCGTCGCAAGTTGAACCAGTGCCAGGCCGTGCTACTAACTGACTTCTTCCTGATCGCCTGCCTCGAGGAGTTCGTCGAGAACGCGCGTCTCATGATCTTTGAGACCTTCTGCCGCATTCACCAGGTCATCAGTATCGGGTGAGTATCAGCACATTTATTTATAGAGGTATACCAACACACCAATATAGACGGGCAACATAGTTACGGCTTAGCCCTATTTTATTGACCAGTAATGACCAGACTTGTGTTCAGTGCGCTTCTGCGGTCTAATAATATTGTTAAAATTCTCACTTGCAACACCATTTTTTTTTGTTCTGTTCCATATAAATCTACGATCAGTTTCACTTTAAGACTTTAAGATTGGCCAATGACCTTGAGCATTCAACTGCTAGACGTACCTACGTCAGTAGCCCAAAATATGGCAAACGAATTTACAGAAAAAAAAACAACGGTATTTAATGCTTACTTATTATGGAATTTCATATAATTATGTAATCTAATTTGATTATTGTTCAAGGCCACCATCACGCCGCCATATTTTACAACCAATGTCAAAAGATAATAACACCCAAAAGTATGAAACTCCTTTAAATAGAGGTTTTATTAAAGAAAATAATAGAAAAATCATTTTCCAAAACAAATAAAGCAAATAATACTGTACAAGGTACTGGCCTAAGATCTATACATATATACCTATTCACTCTGACCTTGAAAAGCTTTAGATTATATCTCTTGGGAAACAGGAAAGCAGGAAGACTGTTCCATTCCCTGGCGGTACGAATCAGAAAAGTTGAGTCAAACCGCTTCGTACGTAGACAGGGGTGGTAATGTGGCGTCCTCCTACTTGTCCTGTAGTAAAAAGGGGATGGTAGGATAAGGTGGTGCAGCTCAGATGCACACTCTTCGAAATGAATCCTATAGATATTGTGTTATAGGTGCCGGTTGTTTGAACTGTTTAGCCATGTGATAACCATTTAGAGGCCTTCAGGCGGTTTAAAAACTCTTACACCAGAGGTAGCCAGTTGGCCTATACGAACTTACTATAATGTTATTTTATCGTCCAGCATGTTAGCCGAGAACCTGAACATGCAGCCGGACGAGGCGGAGTGCTGGATCGTGAACCTTATCCGTAACGCGCGCCTCGACGCCAAGATCGACTCCAAGCTCGGCCACGTGGTGATGGGCGCGCAGCCGCTGTCGCCGTACCAGCAGCTGGTCGAGCGGACCGACTCGCTCGCCGTGCGCTCCGAGGCGCTCACCTCGCTCGTCGAAAGGAAGCAGAAGACACGTAACCAAGACGTAAGTCTCAAAGAGTTATCAGTGTGAAAAGCATTTCAAGAATCTCATGAAACGCAGGATTTGGTCCTGCCCCTTCGGATCACTAGCCCGACGCTCTACTAACTAAGCCGCTCGCCTTTTTCTGCATGAACAATATAGCCGTTGCCATGAGATCCATCCATCCATCAGTCGTAGGACGTCCACTGCTGGACATAGGCGTCCTCTATGGATTTCCAATAATGGATGGTGCTGGATGCAGGGCGCTTCCAGCCGGCCGTTGGAAGCGCCCTGCATCCAGCGCGTTCCTGCGATCTTAATTATATCGTCAGTCCACCTGGTAGGTGAACGTCCTACGCTGCGCTTGCTAGTCGATGGCCTCCATTCGAGAACTTTAACGCCCCATCGGCCATCCATTCTTGGACTATGTGCCCTGCCCACTGCCATCGGCCTAAGCATTCGACTTGTTTCAGTTGTTGATTTACTAATGTTTTCTTATGACGTTATTACATAAAATTATTGTCCGTAAACCGAATTTGCAAACAATTCTTTTTTTTTTGTAAATTAGCGTTTTTAGAAAATAACTCAAACATAAGTAAAGTAAAAGCTCTATCTAAATAACAAATCGCTTGAGCCTTTTCTGTCCAAATTTGTACAAAAATTACATATTTAAAAATGGTTCTCAGTTTGACTGTTTGTTTTATGTACATTACGACTTTTTTATAGGTCAACACCATTTAACATTCCGTATATTTGTTACAGATTCGCTGGAGCGCGCAAGAGTTCTAAAACAATAACAGTTGCAACGTTTAATTTTCATAATTGCAATTGTATAGAAATTGTCGCAAAAACTTCATCATATTATTGAATAAGTATTTCATTCTTGTTATGAGGTACCTTATATTAAATATACATATTTATAAAATTGTTTGCATTTCATTGATTGATTCAAATTAGTACATTTATGTACAACTAGACGACCCGCCCCGGCTTCGCACAGGTATATTATACATATAAACCTTCCTCTTGAATCACTCTATCCATTAAAAAAAACCGCATCAAAATCCGTTGTGTAGTTTTAAAGATTTAAGCATACAGACAAAAAATAGCGACTTTATTTTATACTATGTAAGGATAAGGAAGGTGTCAGTTGTTTTCCTGGTTTGAACTAATACCAGTTGTATTCTATTCAAGGGTATCAGATGAACCAAAATAAATATTTAAATTTTTGAAAATTTCACATGTTAGATAATAATAATGTGCATACATTTTCAATAGGCTTATTGGCCTTATGATCAAAGAGAATGCTTATGATTCTAAGTTCAGGCTATTAGCAAAATTGGTATTACTTTTTAGGGTTCCGTACCCAAAGGGTAAAAACGGACCCTATTACTAAGACCCTGCTGTCCGTCTGTCTGTTACCAGACTGTATCTAATTAACTGTAATAGCTAGAGTTGAAATTTTCTCAGATCATGTATTTCGATTGCCGCTATAACAACAAATACTAATAACAGAATAATATAAATATTTAAGGGGGGGGGGCTCCCATATACCAAACATGATTTTTTGCCGAGGGGCTCACATACGGTACGGAACCGTTCATGGGCGAGTCCAACTCGTACTTGGCCGATTTTTAGTTTAATATCACCAAAAAAATTGCAGTACCTAGCTAGTGACTACTCTGAATAGAATCAAAAACAAATTTGAAATAAATATTTTATTACAACTACATCCTCAATGTAAATAGCTCTTAATTCTAATCTTCTACTGGTTTGATAGTGATGAATCTAGACAAAATAAAAGCAACTAGTATCGTAGACAAAACAAAGATAACCACAAAGACGTAAAATGAGTCTTCAGAGAAAACATCAGTGAACGCTGGTATGTGGTGATACAAGTCACTGATTACTTTGTGAGCTCCCTTTTGCTTGGACATTTTTGGTTTACTTCTTTTTGGTCTTCTTTTTCTCTAACTTAGTTTGAATGGTTGATACAGGCTGTTCTTCGGGTGCTAGTTTAGAGACGTGCTTGTTCAGCAGTTGGAACAACTCTAGACATGTGAGATTGCCACTTTTGAATATCACCTTTTGTACTTTAGCTGTTTCTGGAAAAAGATTTAGTTGGTGAACAAAAATAGATAAAGAGGAATAGAACATAATAGGCTGAATCAAACCTTTTGGTAGCTGTGGTATTAACTACAAGCTGCGGGAAAGCCAATCCTCGCGCAGTTTTTAAGTGAGCTTCAGTAAGGATTGGGTTATCCGCTTGTAGCTAACATCACAACCACCAAGATGTTTGATTTGGTTGGTAGGTATGTTCAGGTAGCCTACTAATAGCAAAATTAACAGTTAAAAACGCCAATAACGATCACATTCAGCATTTGTTTTGGGAATGTGTGAGCAAAAGTTGCATTTTGAACTGTTTTCATTCACCATTCAGATAGCTCAGCTAAAAATGCCATCGTGAACTGCCACTTTTGACCCACCTGTGGAGGTGGGTGTTTTGTCATCGTTTTCTGATGTATAGAGTTTGACGTTTAGCATTCGTTTGGGGTAGTGAGCAAAAGTTGCATTATTGGCACGAATGGTTTACGTTAACGCAAATTTTGAAAATATAATTAACACAAACGCAACTTATGCCAGTCAATTCTGCTCCCCAGCTGACATTTGGATAACGAATAAATTTTATGTTTAGAATACACACCTGCAATAGATGGTAAGATCCTTATCTCCACAGTAGGTTCGCTGCGGTCACAAACAACTTCGGTCTTCAGAACACAATTAGGATTAGTGAGACTTATCTTTGGCGAACTAATATAATGTAGGAAGTTTCTGGAACCAATAACTATAATCTTAAAACACAAATATCGCAACCTACTCCAAATTAAAATCAAAAAGCTTTAGTAATGAGGCTTATGGAAGTTAAATTTAACCTTAAAGAAAGACAATGATGTTATTGCTGAACCATGGGCCGATTGATATTTTGAGAACGGCCGGTTTTTGTAATTTACAAGCTACAAGATTAAAATAGAAGATAGGTACCTTGTGTGTGTTACATTATCTCCAAATGGGTCGAATTTAACAGTAATTCGCTTGGCCGCTTTTAAATTAACACTTTTCAACTGCTTCCCAATTGCTGAAACTACACCACCGGATCTTCTGAGCGTTCCACTAAAGGGAACAGACATTATTTTCAGACAAATAAAATCGATCGATAAAAATAACAACCTCTACAGACTTATCATAACAACACAGATAAAGTGAGGTTATGTTAATTTACACCACTACGATTGTAAAGTTTGCGCAAGGAAAAAAGTTTAAGATTCATTTTTCAGTGATTTCGGGAAAATGAAAATCTAGAAAAAAGTTACAGGGGGTTGAATATGGCCTGAATGAAACAGAAAAAATGCCAAGTCGATGCCTTTGCTTCCCAAAGCCCAATGGCTTTGGGAAAAGTATGCATAAGGCTGTGCTCTTTGCTCGACTTCTTTGCCGTGCACCCTAGATTGTGGGGAATTTTTAGGTATATCAATTCCACTAAGTACCTCGATTGAAACCATGATTGAAAATATTAGTGAAACCTGTTATGATTGAAACGGTTCCTTTGAGCTGTGGACTCTGTGGACAAAGAGTACTGTATATACTGAGATCTGTGGAGGTAGTATAGTAGATACTTTATTGACATGTCCTTACATAGTATAAAATAAAGTCGCTATTTTTGTCTGTATGCTTAAATCTTTAAAACTACGCAACGGATTTTGATGCGGTTTTTTTTAATGGATAGAGTGATTCAAGAGGAAGGTTTATATGTGTAATACACCTGTGCGAAGCCGGGGCGGGTCGTCTAGTTATTAATAAGATACTTTACTAGAAAGTTGTCACAGAGCTATTATGTCTATAGAGGTTTTTTTGTTCTGATTAAAGTCGCAGAAAAAAAGTTGTTAGTTTTGATATACAGAATAAGCCCCTAAAAGGATGCTAAATGATTAGAAATAACCCTGTATACCTACTATATTATGATGCTAAGGTATCATTACCGTGCCACGTTTTGAAATAAAACAAGTCTGTTGTATTTTGGTCGGCTATAATAAAAATAACATAAGTTATTAATTTCATGTGCAAAAAAATAATAATTTACAGAGGTTCAATTAAACTATTTAGATAATTCTAACGCTGACTATCTTATAGTACTTATTTTAGTATTAATATACATGTAATTTGCTACACTTATTGCAAACACAAAGTGTTTCTATCATAGTTAAAAAAATATTGTTCCGATTCAGTACTGCAGGTCAGTAAATATGGACTGCAATTCCCCGTGCATTACAGCCAAATGTCGCTCGGGGCTTTTGTAGTTGAGATTTCCAATTTAAACCCCCAGAGCAATTCGTCGAAGTCGTGAGCCGAGCCCTACAGGGTTTTTAAGTAGATAAACTGTGCAACTTGCCACTACAAATCCCCGAACAGGCTATCGAATTAAGCAGGGTACCTATTGTGGCTCTCATATCGCTTTAATACCCAGAGTTTCAGTCAACGACCCTCCATTTTCATCTATTTTAACAATGTAAAGAATTACAACCACTAGTTAGTTACGTTCATAGGAAGCAAGTGCGACACTGAATAAAAAAAAAAAAAGAGTTCAGCCAACATCGTTCGCAAGAAGAATTCAAAGAGGCATTAAAGGAAGAAACAAAATTCAGTCTGAACGTCGGACGTTCGGTTGTTAATATACTCTCTATTTCCAGTCGGCGAAACCAGAAGCGAATAGCTTTATAGATTAGGTGTAACAAAAAATAGGTTAGGTTATGTTAGAACAAGACAAACAACGCACGAGCCGAGTGAGCGAAGCGAGCGTGCCGCGGCAGCGGCCGGCGAAGAAGTGAATCGCTTCTATAGATTAGCCTTTATAGAAAAGCCGTCGTCGGACAAACGTAATAAATTTCAAATATAACGCCATATTTACTGCATCAAAAAACGACTTAAGACTTAACACTCTTGTCAAGTGTAAGTAATTGAGTATAAGTAGATGACTTTTAGAACCGACCTCTATCGAACTTAGCAGGGAAATGTAGTGACAAGATTCGATGAATGTTACTACAATACCCAGGTCCAAAATGAAACTTGGCCATTCGCTCTGGGGTTTAAAGTGCAAATCTCAACTACAAAAGCCGGAGCAGTACTTTGCTGAAATGCACGAGGATTTGAAATGTCGCCTCCGTGGCGGCCCTAACGAAAATTCGAGTAGATTTTATTACTGTAAAATCATTCGATGTTTGATTTTTCAGTTTTATGTTGGCTATTTCTTATAGTAGGTAGTTACCGGGAAGCCACACTATTTTTAGAGATGCCAAGAAAGTGATCAACAGACAGTAGACTGTGTAATAAAAACATAATTTTACTCAGCTTATTAGATCGTCACAATCTCTAATCCTATACATACATTTAATTACGAACCCAATATTCGATGCCGGATTTTTAATAGAATGTACGTAAATGTTCATAAGGGCTAAATTACGTCAATCGAATTTCATAATTTCCCCCACACTTCAGACGAAGCTGTCATATTGTTTACCTCCTTGCCCAAATAGCGTGACGAAAATGACTCCTAATCGAATACGATCCGACGATGGGTTTTCTCGTAATCTGTACAAAAATCAATTCATTGATTAGTCGAATACGCCTACGCAAAGTACATGACTTTCTTGGTGATGGCGTGCACTTTGATGGCGCGCTCCATGGCGACCACGGTGCGGTCCTCGCTGGAGACGGACTGGTGGCTGCCCTCGCCCGAGTCGTGCTCCTTCTCGACGAGGTGGTAGCGCGCGCGGAAGGCCACGAGGTGCGCGTAGTACGCGGGCGCCGGGATGGACACGGAGCGCGTGCAGCGCACGTACGTGTGGCACAGCTGGTACGTGAGGCACTGCAGCTCGTCCGACCCGAAGTGGTTGTCGTCCCACAGCACGTGGTAGTGGCTGGGCCGCGACGTGCCCTGGATGCCCTGGTGCGAGCACAGGTAGAAGTCGAACTCGGTGGGGTGCGTGATGCCCAGGTCCACCGTGGTGCCCGCCGGGATGTTGCCCGACTTGCCCGACTGCTCCTTCTTGTCCGCGCAGAACAGACGCGTGTGGTGACGCTTCTGGACCGCTATGAATGTCACTCCGGGTTTGTATTCTGCTTCCAGCTGAAATAAGACCAGACAATTCATCAATTTAAATACTGTTTCTTGAAAAAAATAAGACGCACGAAAAAAGGCTAGTGTAAACCGCGAACTTGACAATGTATAATACAAAAACAATAAGTTCTGTTATCTACCTCTAAGTATAATCCGATTTATTTATGTAATCAATATTTAATCGCTAGGGTTAAACGATTTAGTTTTTGCAGTTTTTTAAATGAATTTGAAGTTATAAGCCTCTAAAAACACATATTTATACGCAAAAACTTGGCTGAATAGTATACAGAAACTAAAAACTTCTTTGAAAAAAAATAAGCTCCAGCGACTGTCACTATATAAATACATAACATAAATTTAATTAGGTACCATTTAAGGGGTGAAAAGAGTTTTCTCCCGGAATGTAAATTTCATCTTAAATGTACCTAAAATTTTTTTGATGTTCTACAAAAAGCGCGAAAACAGTGGTCGATTCACAGTCCTCTTAAACAACAAAACACCGATCGTACAGAAGTTATGTTTCATTTAGCGCACACGCTCAAGCACTTCGCACGTATACTTTACTTACTGGCTTACAAACACAATCTCGCAATACGTTGAGGAATAGCGGAACCAAAACGGCCACTTTGGTGCTCGAAGGACCATATTGTAAAATGGTCCTTCGAGCACGAATATTACAAGGTTATTCTGTCTGCGAAATTTTGTACTCTCGGCGTTAAATACTTCCAACTCACCGCTAAACAAGCTTCTCTTATAGCGATCAGCTCGTATTGAAGAACGTGCTGGAACTGTCCCTCGGATATCCCGTCGCGGTACACGATGATGCGGTACGGCTTGAACCCACCCGTACTCTTGTAGAACATTATAAGCAGCTCTTTGACCATGCTGCTCATCTCCTGCACGGTGTCTTGTCTGAAAACGTTGAAACTAACGAGTGCATAAGTTTGAATGCTCACTTCCGTATAGTTTCTATTACAAAGCCGTAAGGGTGCTTTCCATTTAGCTAAGCTGAGCTGTGGAGCTTTTTAAGTTTAGCTTAATGGAAAGCACCGTAATGCACGATCAAGTTTGGCTGATGCTGACAAAGTGGAGAAAATAAAAGGCTATAAAAAGCTAAAATGAAATCTATTTCCCTGTGATAAAAACTGCGGTGATCGATCGTAATCCACTAAAGGCTGTCTTAAAGTTTTGATGAAAATAAATAGATTTGTAGAAAAAAATGGTGTCATGAGCAGACCTGACAGATGCGACTAGATCTATTATGATGTCAAAATGCCAATTTTAACAATTTATTGCGCCGTGACTTTTTTCAGCTATGATAGAACTCGTCAATGAATTTAAATTTACTTTCAGATACAGCAATAAATTATTATGGTATTTTGAAACTGGCTAAAACAGCCATATTCAATGTTAATAGACTGTCGTTATAATAATTACATTAAGTTATTAAACTTGATGAAACTTCCTGACATTTAGTGCGTTAAATAGATGAATCATCAGATAAGGTGCCATGGTCGAATATCGCCAGTGAGTCAGGGCCTACTTATAGTAGTGTCAGTGAGGTAATGCTGTCTTACTTCTTGTAATCCTGGCACGCCGGACTCGCCTGCGAGCCGCTCGAGTCTCTGCTCGGCGGCCACTCTGCCGCCGGCCTTCGAAAACAAACGACATCAAACTAAAATACCTTCAACTTTCGCGAAACAATTGAAATAGTACTCACGAAATATCACCACTCTACTCCAAACGGTGGAGAAGATATTTCGTCCCATTTCTCTCTTTAAACATCTATCTCCGAGTGAGGACGTTATACCGAAATGTCAGCCGCGTAAGTGCGGAAAGTCGTGGTCAATATCTCATGAATACTTTCTATTTCACATGTAAAATATTCAACTTTGTCCCACGCAACTAGCGACACCAAATCTACACACAATCATCTACAGAATTATTTTGCAATCAAATATGAATTAGAACAGAGGCGTATTCATACCGAACATCGTAAGGCCGAAAACATAAATGTATTGGCCATATTCGACCCACGTACCTTATTATTACTCGTAAGTAAAGGTAAAGTACAACAAATATGTATGTATTTTTATTTTAAATAAATACGTTTGCACGCGATACAATATTCGAGGTGATTAAAACTCAAAATTATGTTCGAGTACAGGGGATAGTTCTGGAGTTGACTCAAAGAGTAGCAAAACTGGACATGGTATGGGAGGGAAGTAACCGCGAACCGCTAAGGATATGTCGCGTATGGCGGTGGGATGTAACGTGTGTATGTATGTGTGCGGGTGTGGGTCGGGCGTGTGCGTTGCGAATAGTCACCTGTGTTGCTGGACCCGGACGGTGGCCGCGTAGCGCGAGGGGTGCGCGTCCATGGAGCCGACGACGGCCGCGATGGAGGGCTTCTTGTTGTCGCCGGCGGGCGGGTGCGTCACGTCCACGCCCAGGAAGATGACAGGCTCGTTGAACACCTGCGACAACGAGCGTGTACCGTCTCCGTCTGTCCCGCTACTCTCCCCGCTCACCTCGCTCGCTCGCTCACCTTGGGCCGCAGCGACGGCACGAGGATAGAGTTGATGCCGCCCAGCTTGACGTTGATCTTGAGGCACAGGTTGCTCAGCGTCTGCGGCGACGTCTTGTTCACGTTCTTGGCTTGCACGCACTGCGTCGCCATGCCCAGCACCGTGTCGCCGACGCGCTTCACCTCCGCTGCGGGCGAGAGAGAGAGAAAGTGTGAGCGCGAGCTCGCGGGCCGCGGCGCGGGAGCGAGACGGCGGCTATGCTCACCGTAGACGGGCGTCTTGCCCGGCAGCACCACGACCACCAGCTGCAGCTGCACGAACGTGGACTTGAGGTACTTGAACATGGGCTCCACCTGGTCGGGCCCCGTGGCGTACTTGCAGAAGCACGGCTGCCCGATGATCGGCATGCCGGCGTCGTTCGAGATCTTCTGCAGCTGCTGCGTGAAGTTCCTGCGGGCAGAGGGCAGAGAGGATCGTATCGCGTCGTGCGTCACATCACACGGGTATACAATACGTCCACGCTCGAACACTCACTTGAGCGCGTCCTCGCGCACGGTGCGCTGCGGCGCGAAGCACGCGATGGCCCACACGCGGATCTCGACGCCCATGAAGAACTGCTTGCCGCGCATGTCCCACACGCCTTGGTTGGGCAACGCCTGCTGCTCGCATGGAACAAACACGCATCGTAAACATTAGCACGAAGGGACGCGCGACGTACGCTACGCGACACCGACGAGAACGAACGCATTACTTGTCCGCCCAGCGAGGAGACGCGCCCGCCGTACTGCAGCTTGGGCGGCGGCAGCACGCGCCCGCGCACCTCCATCATGTTGTTGGAGATGGTGAGGCCGAACTCCTTCACGTAGAGGTCGGTGTTGAAGTTGGCGCGCCGCACCAGGTTGTTGATCTCGCGCTCCCTGCGGACAGACACGCGGCGTGAGAGCGGGACGGGCGCGGACAGCGGGCCGGGAGCGGGACGCACGACTCACCGGTCGGGCGCCGAGCGCGCCGTGGCCTTGATCATGGTGGACGTCTGCATGTCGGTGAGCTTCTTGATGCAGCGCTGGCCCGGCACGATGTTGCACACCTCCAGCGGCAGGTATGTGTGCTTGTGCTCCTGCCCCACCTGCAGGCACGGCAGGTGCGGGTACCGCAACTTCATCCGATACTTGTCGCAGAAATACTTCGCCACCGTACACTCCACTGTTTGCCCATTTTCTAGTTGAAGAGGAAATCTACAAAAACAAGGTGTATTAAGTACCAATTTCATTAAGTAAGCACATAAACTGCATGTTATCAAGTAAACAAAATCACTTACGACTGCATTTGCGCAGGTCTTCTGGTCACATTACAAACTCTGTATTTCCTCTTCATTGTACCACAATGTGTGATTTCTATTTTAAGTCCTTTGATTTCTTTAGTAAACTTGACTCTTTGTGAGTCTGTCAATGGTTTTCTTTGTTCATTAATGTCTCTTATATCTAACACTTCACACATAAATTCTATAACCGGCTGGGCTTTGTAAAAGGCAGTGGCAGATACTGAAATAAAGAACTCATTGTTAGGTAAATGAATTGTTTGTAGTAAATAGTTGAATGGAAATGGTCATGATTTACTTTCAACAGTCTTACCGTCAATATTGAGCATCATTTTCCATTGACTTGGCCTCACGGACTGATGGAAGCCGAACCATACTTCTCTGCCACCGCCGAGGGGGTGGTAGTACCCTTCAGGTGAGGAGAAGAATGATCGACCGACGGGAGTATATATCATTGAAGGAAGGTGTCTCATAACCACATCTAATGCCAACACGGGGTCATGCGGGATCTGTCTCGTTCGACCTTCAAGAGCTTCCTCCAAAGCCGAAAATGACACCTAAAATTCATGCAAACAACTAATAAGTATATCATACTGAACATACAATAATAATCCCAAAGAAAGTATTCTTAAACATACCTGAGAAACCCATTTTATACCGACACGAAATACTCTGTCTTTTCCTTCTCCTGGCAGTGTGACTTCTAAATCTAGTCGATCTCCTCCAATAGGAAGGGGATCTCTGGTGTACATATTGCTTCTGCCATCAAAAACTGGCTTAAGTCCACCAAAATATTTACTGTTGCGGTCCACCATAGTCTCTACAATATCTCTGTTGACCTGAAATATTACAATTAAACCTTGAAAGTGGGTCGCACAGATGTGTTTATGATGTTATAACTGTTTGCAACATGTGTATCCTGTGTAGATTAACATAAAGCTCAAATAGGTAACCTTTCTGGGGCACTTGTCTGGCTGTATAATGACTTCATAGTGGTGTACGAATCCTCTTGGCATGGATATTTGGAAATGATTTGCTCGGAGTGTGATGTGTCTTCCTTCATGGCCAATGTCAGGGCGGCGCGGACAGGGGAGGTTGGGTAGATTGAGTGAGGGTAGGGTGGGGGATACAAGTGCGACTGCCCCGACGCCCCCCACTGCCCCAGCAGGGACGATTGCCCCAGCACTGGGAGTGGTGGTCTGTGGACCGATGACTGAACTTGTGGTGCAAGTTGCGCTCACTGCGCCTGCAACACCAATGGTGCTTCCACATGTTTCACCTGATGGAGCTGCAATACAAATTATGACATTTATTAAATCTTTCTGTAAACCAATAGGACTGTTACACAACCAACGTCTGTATACCAATTGGACTTCCAATCCATGACATATAACAGAAGTATAATCATTTATAGATACCTATACAGATTTACATAAGATACAAAATGCGGCAATATTCATTTTCAGTTTTAACTATGACACATAAGGTGCGTTCAGGAAGCCTACTGATGGCTAAATTAACTGTTAAAAACGCCAACAACAATCACATTCATCACATTCGTTTTGAGAATGTGTAAGCAAAAGTGGCATTTTTAACTGTTTTCGTTCACTGTTCAGATAGCTCAAAAACAGTTAAAAATGCCATTGTGAACTGCCACTTTTGACCCACATATGGAGGTGGGATTTTGTGATTGTTTGAGTTGGACGTTAAGCGTTTGTTTTGGGTAGTGAACAAAAGTAGCATTATTGGGGAAATGGGCGAAATTCCCAAACCGAACGATTTACATCAATGCTAATTTTACAAATGCTAAAACTGCCATCGAGTCCAAAATGAACACACCTATAGTTAGAAATATTTAAAAAAACACAATTTTCACACTAGATAACTTTACAATAGTAATAACTACCTTCCTTTGATAGGCAGTAAAAATCATCATCATCAAAACAACATCTCATACCTACAAGAAACTATTCCTATTTTGTTTTCAATTTTTTTCTGAAGACAAACTGGTTTTTTAGATAGAACTGTGAATGGTCATGCAAAGGATTGTAATAATAATTAAAAATGCATTAGCTGCATACCTACATTAACAATGATGTAGTGGTATTAGCAAACTAAAATTAGCTATAATCAAAGGTCTTTTTTGGAGAATACCCTAAAATAGAATTTAAAATTTTTTAATATTTCACCAACTGATGTTATTGAGGAATGATTTTGGGACGTAATACGTTCATTGGCATTCAATTGCTCATTTAATTCCTAAGTAGGCCAAGCTCAACAGGACTCACAGAGGAGTACCCATGTACTATTTAGATGAAATTCATAACAATGTATGTAATACGTCCTATGTTATAGTCTAATTATGAAGCTAAATATATTTGTTTTGTTTAAACAAGGTAGAAACAATTAGCGTTCAGGGAGTTTTGATGAAAATATGCAGAATTCCTATTCGAGTCATGTAGCCATATGAACTCACCTTGACCAACGGGAAACATCTCTTTTAATGTTATTTATTTCTAGCATGCACGGTGACTGCACTACACTGAAAGCGAGTTATTATTATATTTACAACGCTACATAACAATTTTATGAACATTGGTCTGCTCTTCCCCGCACAAAGAAAACTGAATTTTGCTTGATGATGAACTGACAGGTTGGTGACATTTGTCAAATGCACAAACCATTAAGCACAGCCAATAAGAGAACAAGTGTCAAATGTGTCATTTTGATGCAAGTCAAAGGTTCAGAGTTGCCATTGCAACACCAATTGCCGTGTTATATACGGCAATAAGAGCTACTCAGTACTAACAACACGGTACACGGTAGAACTTTCCGGAACTGAAAAATGCCATATCATAAACACGATTATCAGAGGAGTGAAAATGTATGGGACATGGCAATTTTTCAGGACACATTCTCAAACTGTATGAAGGCTGGTATTATAATAATAAAAAATCTAACTAAAGAACTCTTTACATCTCGAGAAAGTACATGTCATTATGAGTCTAATATAGCAGTTGAAAAGTAATAATCGGCCAAGTACGAGTCGGACTCGCGCACGGAGGGTTCCGTACTGTATGGGAGCTTACCCTTAAATATATGTTTTATTTTAATGTTATTATTTATTATTGAAGTGAATATAAAACTAAATGTTCTGTGAAAATTTCAAGCATCTACCTGTTACCATTTTTAATTTAGAGCGAAAAGCGTCTAAAAATTCAGGTTTGTTGTATGGGAGCCCCCTTTAAATATTTATATTATTATTTTTTTAGTATTTGTTGTTATACCGGAAACAGAAATACATAATCTGTGAAAATTTCAGCTGCCTAGCTATCATGGTTCATGAGATACAGTGACCGGTGACAGACAGACAGACGGACAGACGGACATCGGAGTCTTAGTAATAGGGTCCCGTTTTTCCCTTTGGGTACGGAACCCTAAAAAGGAAGGTCTGATTTTTTTTAATTAATTTTGTTTTTCTTAGGTAAATAAACATATTTGACAGAATAGATAGACTATTATTTACGTCAACTTTGATTAAGCAACCTTCAAATAGCTAAAATAAAAACATTTTTAGGGTTCCGTAGTAAAACGAGGAACCCTTATAACTTCGTTGTGTCAGTTCGTCCGTCCATCCTCTTGCTGCAAAGCCTTATAACTTCCACATTTATGAACCAAATTGGTTCATACTAGTTCTAGTACAGATCTCAATTTCAAATACTTAAAATTTCAAAACATGTTTAGTTAAAGGGTAGCACCCATACATGTAAAGTGGGGATGAAACTTTTTTTTCAACCCCAATCCCTCGTGTGGGGTATCGTTGAGTAGGGTTTCTAAAATGAATGTAAAGTTTCTTGAACGTTTGTCACATGTACCATTTGTGAGATAGGTATAGGTCGCCAAAGTTGAAAAAAAGTGTCCTCCCGCCTTAATTTCTAAAGTAAACGAGATAGCATATTCAAACTTTCTGAGCTTATAGACCATACGCCAACGCTATAAGTTGGTTAAAATGGTAAACACTTCGTTGCGAGTCAGCCAAATATGAGATAAATGTGGAATAATCAGGTAAGAATGCAAGTAACGATAAAAACCCATCAATTTGGCTAAAACAGAAAAAAATTGTGAGCTGTATTTCCATTTTCTATACAATTTATTTTTATCATTTTCCCGCGATATGGAAGACTGGCAAGGTAATCGTCCTACCTAAACCTGGCAAGGATCGACGATTGCCGGCCAGCTACCGCCCCATTACCTTGCTACCGCACCTCTCCAAGTTATTTGAGCGTTTGCTGCTGAGGAGAATGCGTCCCCACATCACACCCAGGGACGACCAATTCGGGTTCCGCGCGCAACACTCCACCACGCTCCAACTCACGAGGGTGCTCCACCAACTAGCACACGACCAGAATATGGGGAGACGGTCCGTCGCCGTGTTCCTGGATATCGAGAAGGCCTTTGACCGGGTGTGGCAAGAGGGCCTCATATTCAAGCTGATGAACAGCACGATGCCGCCTGCGTTAGTTCGAGTCGCGGCATCGTCCCTGGCCGATCGAGATTTCTTCGTGTCCGTCGAGAACATGCACTCCGGAAAGAGGAAAATCGAAGCAGGAGTTCCACGGGGAAACTGTACATCGCCATACTACTACGCCGCCTACACAAACGACATCCCAAACCCGGAGGACCCCACACCATAAGGACGGGATGTAATGTTAGCCTTCTTCGCCGACGACAGCGCCTATGTCGCTTCCTCAAGAAGAGCCGAACTGGCCGCAGCCAGGATTCAGCGGGTCCGCGCCGGCCGCGCTGCTTGTCGGAAGCACCAAGAGAACCCAATACCCCCGACCACTGCAGCTTAGAGGAGAAGACATCACGTGGGAAAAGACCGTAAAGTACCTGGGTGTCTTCAAAGATCCGCGCCTGAACATGCGCTCGCAGACCACACACGCAGTCCACCAAGCGAAGGCTGCTAGAGCACTACTACGACCGGTACTCCGCTCTAAGCTGCCATTGAGTACCAAGATGGGGATATACAAGACATATAACAGGACCCGTCTGACATACGCTGCACCGGCCTGGTACCCGCTGTGCAACGAGACCCAGAGGAAGCGACTCCAGGTGGTCCAAAATACCAGTCTAAGGATGATCTCGGGAGCTGGCTGGTTCGTTCGGAACGACATACTGGCACAGGACCTGAAGGCTGAACCCGTGAGGGAGTTCGTGGCTCGGTTGGCGCGTCGAATGTACGACCGCGCAGACAACGGGCCACACCCTCATCTACAAAACATCGCCCCGCACCACGCACGTTCTTCGAACGTTAACGAACGAACCTGGCGCTCTCTCCCTTGAGATCTTCTCCTGGAGGAAGACGAAGAGGAAGTAGGCGAACCTGCATGAGGCCCTCATTAAGAAGACACAGATCACCAACGCCATGATGCCCACAAAGCCGTGATGGCCAACAGGCTGAGAGGGTCTTGAGGTACCAATCGCCCTCGCAGGCGTGTCGGACGCAAGTTAGTCCCCCCCTATTCCTTCCGCCTTCCAATTCCCTTAATCTATTGTTTCAGGCTCAAAGCCAAGACGGCCACCAGCAACACAGCTGAGAGGGTGCTCGAGAAACCACTCGCTCTCGCGGGCAAGTCGGATACTCGCACTCTCAGAATAATTCCCTGCGGGCAGAGATCCCGCAGCGCCCAGCCGCAGTAAAGAGAGAATCCTCGAGGCTGCAACCTCGCTCCCAGTACAGGAGTGAGATAAAACCTGACTTCGACTGTATTGCGGTCCAAAATCAATTGACGAGGTAGGAAGTATTTAGAATACTTAAGTACGAGTATGGTAGTAAAAATATTATGGAGAAAATTATGACAAAAATATAATCTAGCAAAGAGAAGTTGAAATAACACAATAAAATAAGTTGTAAATGCAGTGCTAAATTAACAATTTATTACTAAAAAAATAGCTTTTGCTTGAAAATCAGTGAAATACCAGAGAAATACATTCTTAAAGAGATGCTTTAATTTAATCCGGCTCGAGCATTGAGCATTGATAAATTACAAATATTGGAAAGTTTTAACAACTCTCGGACAGATTTTAACTTATTTTTATCGTTGAGAATTGCCTCAATTGCCACTGTGACAGCGGTGCCAGATTTTATCGATTTAATAAGGCACGGGTTCGAAAGAGACGTGAAAAATATCTCGATTCATTGAATTTTCCGTTTTTTTTAGACAGATAACGTCAAATTCTAATAGACATTTCACAGTTTTGACAGCAGCTTGGTAGATTTATCATGTCTTTTTTGTGGTGTGCAGTTAGTTGCCTCAAGTGACAATAGCATTATCAATCTGTTTTTTTTTTTTTGGGATAATATAAATTGCATATCAAAAAAATAATCGCCTATCAATACATACTCATCATTTATATTCTTTTTTACATCAAATAACTTACTTCACTACAAATAAACTAAATGTTTAACAAAACTCAAACTGCAGATAATTCGAAATTTTACATCAATATGACATTACTTTTTTCCTCATAATGTAATACAGTTAAATTTATTTTTGTACAAAAATACTACATACATAGCATAAATACTGACTGCACAGCAAATTTTTCATTATTAAATGAAATTAGATTAGGTGTGATACAAAAAATAGGTTAGGTTATGTAAGAACATGACAAAACAACGCACGAGCCGAGCGAGCGAAGCGAGCGTACCGCGGCAGCGGCCGGCGAAGTGCCAGAAGCGACTGTGATTAATAAAATGCTGTTTTATTTAGAAAAACTGCTGTAAATAATATAAAAATAGAAGCTATATTTAAAAGAAAAAGAGTTAACAGGTATAATGTGCATTAAGATTATTAGCTGTGCAATGATGAAAAAGCTTTTGCTTTAGGAAAAATCGCTGTACGCTGCGAAAATAAATTGTAGTGTGTTTAGTGATATTTTGAGTTGAATATTATGCTGTGCAATCAGTAATTTTGATGGGAATTTGGAATCTTATTGCATAGAAAAAGGATATTTTTTGATTTGCGTTTAAATACTACCCTTTTTTTATATTTGTGAATCTCTGTGCTGTGCAGTGATTCCAGATTCACTGTAATTACAGCAGATTTACTGTAATTTTACTTCATCTTCTTTACACAATATTATGGTGAATGTAGTGTATGAAATCACTGTAATTTGATTCAAAATCTCTGTACATAGAATACATTTTAATAAAAATTAATCGCAGTTCTTAATTTTATTCTAACCTAGCTGCCCGCCCCGGCTTCGCCCGGGTGCGATTGGCTAAAGAAGACAGATTACATAAATATTGTGTTTTTTCTCCAGCTTACTATAAAAAATCGACTACCGTTGAAAACTGTTTACATTTTTCGAGTTAATTTATAGCCTATGACACTCGCCAAGAATGTGGCTTGCTATTAGTAAAAGAATTTTCAAAATCGGTTCAGTAGATCCACCCCTTATTTAAAGCGAAAAATACCCCTCATAAAAATCCCAAAAATATTATAGAACTTATATAATTATACCAAGTTTCATCAAAGTTAAAACTACTCACATGGCTTACTCGGTCAATAAAATTTCTGAATATGTGTTTTTTTTTATTTATTGCAAAATCTGCCGTATTTTTTTCTTGAGAATACTGTATTTTTAATGAAAATACTGTAGTTTCAAATGCCCTTCACCGTAATTTCGATTTCTCTATCTGGAAACACTGGTGCTGTGACAAACTTGACGATAAGATTTTAGAATAGAATATCTCTGATTTTCGATACCTAGCAACTCCACGATACTTTTTTTTCGGGATTCTTGTGTACGTATTGCCGTTAAAGAAAAAAAAAACACTGCAAGCACAGAACTATTACCAGTATTACAACACCGCAAGCTACCTATTGTACCTATAAAGGGCTATCCATAACCGGTATAGTAAGTCGAAAGGAAGTGATTCAATCCATTTCTATGAATAAGTTATATTTAGGGGCCAACCCGAAATTCGAGAAAAAAAACAGCTGTTTCATACATTTTGTCGATTCCGAATTGCAATTTATAGTCAAAAATATGAGGTGGTTAGCCACTGCCCTATTATTAATGGGTCAATCTTTCATCATTGTGCACGTGTTTAGGGATAACACTGCATAAAATAACTACCCCACTATTCATTACAAAGTCATATCGAATCGGGAAGTAAAAATTGGTATGATTAATCCAATGTACCTATACGATGTAAAGAAACAGCAAACGGGTAACATGGAAAATGGTTAAATTATTGTTCGTATAAATAAAATTCCAAATATAAAAAATTTATGTCATATGTATTTATTTTTATTTACAATTATAATTAACCTTCGGAGGCAGATGCAGTGGTCCAATAGACACCGCAAAATCAAGAAGCATGTCTCCATCCGACAGCCTTAGGACGTCCACTGCTAGACTAAGCCCCCCGCCGCCCCTATGGATTTCCAATAAGGCCGGTCGGAAGCGGCCGCGTGTTCCTGCGAAAAGCATGTCTATAGTCTGACTGCTTAACTTAGTCCTCGCCTGCGCCGGTACTGGGGCGCGGGGGTAGACGATAAAGGGAGACTGGGTGGGTCCCCGCCACCGCCCGCACCTGTCACTCGCACCCTTTGTCGTCTACCCCCGCGCCCCCTGCGCTGCGCAATATACAATCCTGACTGAAGCTCACATGAAGATGCGCATCGAGTGGGTTTCGCGCAGCTTGTAGCTAACTTCACATCCGCCGACTGGTATGATTCGCGGTCTATACTCATATTCACTCTAAGCTAACACTTCCCCAAAACTTGGGAAAAAAATCTAAGGACTCGACTGGCAGCTCCGTTCGATTGAAATAATCTACGAAATATCGAAACGAAATTATGGTCCGATAAAGAAATATGCCGATAACCGATTAACTATGTAATTACCGATGGAAAATAATATATGACTTATTATCCTTTTTTCCAGCATGACCATGGCACAATTTCACTACACTAACTGGCATTGTTTATTTATTTTTCATGAGCTCAATACCGAATACCGCTTATAGTGATACAAGTGACACTGCGTACTGCGTAGTAAACAAGCTAAAGCTAGTGTTGTTCCAAGTCAATGCCGGTCCATTGGAATAAGTACAAAATATCGAAACGAAATTATGTTCTGATAGATATATACAGATAGGATTAACTAATTACCGATGGAAAGTAATATCTGACTTATTATTCCTTTTTCCAGCATGATTATGGCACAATTTCACTGCACAAACTGGCATAGTTTATTTGTTTTCATGAGCTCAATAACGCGTAGTGTCTCAAGTCAAGTGACACTGCGTCACTGCGTAGTAAACAAGTCAGTGTTGTCTGTTCATGTTCCAACGTTCCTTGTAAATTTTAGAGTGGACCTACGTCAACCTCAAAAAAGTCATATTTTAGTGAAATCTAAGGGATTTCATAACACAATGCCTGCCGTATCGTAACTAGTAAAAAAATAAACAATTTTCATACAAAATATTCGTAAGAAAATACGTCTTTAAAATGGCAGCTTCAAGCCATATCTTGCCTTATTTTAGGTTTCTATCGGAAAACCGAAACGGTTTTCGTCCGCTAGACAGCTAAAATCAGGAACATCACTGAAACCAGCTTACTAATCATTTAAAACTAATGATTTCATGGCTGTTTAGCTCCAATAATAATTCGGTATTTATACTGTGAAAGGAAATACAATTTTTCAAAGAGTTAGCGTTTTTTAGAGCTTCTCTGATTCGCCCCATTGGGCTATAAAGTTGGTGGACTACACTGGGCAGCACTGGCTTTCTGTCATCGTGGTTAAATGAAGTGGGTTATGTTGTGTTGTTTCGTTGATTTTGTGGTTGATTTTTAGCTTTTAGACAAAAATCAACGAAACAATTACTATTTTAATATGTTTCCCAGTGGACAAGGTAAGCTATGTGCTGTTTATAACACTTCAAGCCGTTCAAAATGAACGAAAATTTTATCAAAGACCTCGCACTATCTTCATCCGAAATGTGTTTTAATTTGTTGTCGGTGTGCTTCTTGTTAAAATGTATTATTGGGCAGAATAACGTTTACTTTAATGAGCTTAGCTAGGTCTTTTGGCATTGCCAAAGATCTTTGACAAAATTATAATTCAAAGATAGATACTCTCATCTAAGTAACAAAAACAATAATATAGGCATTATAGGCTCAACACGTTGGTATATCATATTGAAATATGACTATTATCATACTGAAAAATTATTTACTAGGTATTTAATCAGAACTGCGTTCATCTGTATGAAAATAGGTAGTAGGGTGTAAGACAAAACTACATGGCTCATGAGTCATATTACTAAAAGTATATATGTATTGGTATAAATTGTAGCAACCTCTGGGGAAGCCAGTAGTGGCACTGTTGTGGCGGGGGCGGTGACCCCCGGTGCGACGGCGGGGCCGCTGGGCGCAACAGCCACCACCCCTAGCCCTGGCGCGATGGCGAGTGGCGTGGCGGTGGGTGCTCCCGGGGCGCTGGCACTCGTATCCCCCGTGGTGGCGCCCCCGCCCGACCTGCCCGTCCTCACATGCCCCCGACGCCCCAACCTTGGCCATGAAGGAAGACCTATCATGCTTCGGGCCAACCACTTCCAAATATCCATGCCAAGAGGATTCGTTCATCATTATGATGTCAGTATACAGCCTGATAAATGTCCAAGAAAGGTATGATACAGGATCTCTAATGAATATAATTGCTATAGTAAAACAAATCTAAACCTATAATATCTACAATAATTTTTACATGCAATATTATTTGCAGGTCAATAGAGAAATTGTAGAATGTATGGTGCACAGCTATAACAAAATATTTGGAGCCATCAAGCCAGTGTTTGATGGTAGAAATAACTTGTACACAAGGGACCCCCTACCTATTGGCAATGACAGAGTGGATTTGGAAGTGACACTGCCAGGGGAGGGCAAAGACAGAGTATTCCGGGTAGCTATTAAATGGGTAGCTCAGGTGAGTAATACATTTCAAAATCTCAATTAGCTTAGTAGCTTAGCTTGTTGAGAAGTTGTTTTTTAAACCTACTACAGCAAATGCTGCAGCATTTAATTACTGTAGTCGGTTGGTTCGTTTTATACTACTTGAATTACAATCCATTGCAGTTCTGTAACAGTGGTATAAAACAAAGCAGTATAAGAACAAAAAATGCTCCCCAAAAATAAATTCTTTCTTGACCATTCAATAAAAATTTTGTTAAATAGTACCACCAAAAGTAAAATGTTTTAGGTGTCGCTGTTTGCACTAGAAGAAGCATTAGAAGGTAGAACAAGACAAATACCTCATGATGCTATCCTAGCATTGGATGTGGTGATGAGACATCTACCATCCATGATGTATACTCCAGTTGGAAGGTCATTTTTCTCATCGCCAGAAGGGTACTACCACCCCCTAGGGGGTGGTCGGGAAGTGTGGTTTGGTTTCCACCAGTCTGTGAGGCCGAGTCAATGGAAAATGATGTTAAATATAGATGGTGGGTTTTATGTTAACTTTTTGTCATTGTTCTAATTTAGACTATCTGCTCCCTATGATAAAGTTTTCCTCATTCATGCATAAAGGATTGGGAAAATAATCTCTGCCAGATTAAGTTTGTTTTATGTTGTGTAATTTTCCATATTTTCAGACATCTAATATGTAACATATTAATAAATACAGTCTTTTTTCTTGTATAAAATGTTTAAACTTGTTAATTTATGATACTAGAATTTAGCTTAAATGTCTCTTGACTAATTTGTTGTAGTGGTATTTAATGAAGTGCTTTTATTTTAGTATCTGCAACCGCCTTTTACAAAGCACAACCCGTTATAGAGTTTATGTGTGAAGTGTTAGATATAAGAGACATTAATGACCAAAGAAAACCACTGACAGACTCACAGAGAGTCAAATTTACTAAGGAAATAAAAGGACTTAAAATAGAAATCACACATTGTGGTACAATGAAGAGGAAATACAGAGTTTGTAATGTGACCAGGAGGCCAGCACAAATGCAGTCGTAAGTAACTTTTTTCCTGTTATTAATCATGAAGCTTTGTATAATAGTTTAGTTGACTATATCTACTTTTATACATTGTAATCAGCATTGAATTTATACCTTACTCATGTTCCATATTGATAACCTTTGTGGGATGTGGGAAAATGATTATTTAAAAACCTATTAAATTATAACATTGTACTGGAGTTTGAATAAAATATAATTCAGACAGACATATAGGGTCCAGTCTCACTAGAACACCAAAGTGGTGCCATGTCCATACTATCGCCAAAATATACACGGTTGTTCGGAGGGTATCACAATCAAGAATCTTGATAGGTGGTTCATTGAACTAATACACATAAATATCATTGAGGTGGTTGCACCAGCCTGGTGTTATAGTGAGGTAGGGTCATGAAGGCTCAATTTTGAAATCTTTTTTATAGGTCTGACTATAATTTTAAAATGATATTCTGTATATTCACTAGAGAAGAAGGACAATAATAAAAGACTAGTTAATTTTTTGTATATTAAAGTTGACTAAAATCTTCAACATCAAGCCACTTATTTAACAAGTGATTTTTTGTTAAGTCGCGAAATATAATGCTGTTTACATGGATTAGCAAAATTAAAAAGAAATAATGGCTGTTGATATAATGCACAAATCATACAAGTATCACATGGATTTTATTTTATTACAGGTTCCCCCTTCAATTAGAAAATGGACAAACAGTAGAATGTACAGTGGCGAAATATTTCTGCGACAAATACAAAATGAAGTTGCGGTACCCGCACCTGCCGTGCCTACAGGTGGGGCAAGAGCATAAGCACACGTACCTGCCGCTGGAGGTGTGCAACATCGTGCCGGGCCAGCGCTGCATCAAGAAACTCACCGACATGCAGACATCCACCATGATCAAGGCCACGGCGCGCTCGGCGCCCGACCGGTGAGTCGTGCGTCCCGCTCCCGCTCCCGCCCCCGGCCCGCTGTCCGCGCCCGTCCCGCTCTCACGCCGCGTGTCTGTCCGCAGGGAGCGCGAGATCAACAACCTGGTGCGGCGCGCCAACTTCAACACCGACCTCTACGTGAAGGAGTTCGGCCTCACCATCTCCAACAACATGATGGAGGTGCGCGGGCGCGTGCTGCCGCCGCCCAAGCTGCAGTACGGCGGGCGCGTCTCCTCGCTGGGCGGACAAGTAATGCGTTCGTTCTCGTCGGTGTCGCGTAGCGTACTTCGCGCGTCCCTTCGTGCTAATGTTTACGATGCGTGTTTGTTCCATGCGAGCAGCAGGCGTTGCCCAACCAAGGCGTGTGGGACATGCGCGGCAAGCAGTTCTTCATGGGCGTCGAGATCCGCGTGTGGGCCATCGCGTGCTTCGCGCCGCAGCGCACCGTGCGCGAGGACGCGCTCAAGTGAGTGTTCGAGCGTGGACGTATCGTATACCCGTGTGATGTGACGCACGACGCCATACGATCCTCTCTGCCCTCTGCCCGCAGGAACTTCACGCAGCAGCTGCAGAAGATATCGAACGACGCCGGCATGCCGATCATCGGGCAGCCGTGCTTCTGCAAGTACGCCACGGGGCCCGACCAGGTGGAGCCCATGTTCAAGTACCTCAAGTCCACGTTCGTGCAGCTACAGCTGGTGGTCGTGGTGCTGCCGGGCAAGACGCCCGTCTACGGTGAGCATAGCCGCCGTCTCGCTCCCGCGCCGCGGCCCGCGAGCTCGCGCTCACCCTTTCTCTCTCTCTCTCGCCCGCAGCGGAGGTGAAGCGCGTCGGCGACACGGTGCTGGGCATGGCGACGCAGTGCGTGCAAGCCAAGAACGTGAACAAGACGTCGCCGCAGACGCTGAGCAACCTGTGCCTCAAGATCAACGTCAAGCTGGGCGGCATCAACTCTATCCTCGTGCCGTCGCTGCGGCCCAAGGTGAGCGAGCGAGCGAGGTGAGCGGGGAGAGTAGCGGGACAGACGGAGACGGTACACGCTCGTTGTCGCAGGTGTTCAACGAGCCCGTCATCTTCCTGGGCGTGGACGTGACGCACCCGCCCGCCGGCGACAACAAGAAGCCCTCCATCGCGGCCGTCGTCGGCTCCATGGACGCGCACCCCTCGCGCTACGCGGCCACCGTGCGGGTCCAGCAACACAGGTGACTATTCGCAACGCACACGCCCGACCCACACCCATACGTACACCCACACATACAACAGACAGAAGCGTCCATACGTAAACATTTTTTGGAATAATATATTTAAAAGACACAGCTGATATGTTTATCTCCCTTTGAAATATGTTTGCTGTGCAGTAATCATGTATTTTTGTGTACATGACTAAAAACCATCATGCGTTGATACCGTTTACCACCCCTTATACATATAACTGCCAAACACATTAAATTACTTATTTATTTCCACGCGAATGTACTTTCTGTGTATATGCCGAATCAAACAACTTGGCGTCTGTGATGTTAGCTACAAGCTGCAGATAACCCGATCCTGACAGAAGCTCACCTAACAGCCGCGCGAGGATCAGGTTATCCGCAGCTTGTAGCTAACACCACAGCCGCCAAGTTGTTCGATTCAGCCTATAAATGACTAAGTGATCATGAAATTTCTGTCAATTCAGTAATGACAATTTCAGACAAGAAATAGTACAGGAGATGAGCAGCATGGTCCAGGAGCTGCTGATAATGTTCTACAAGAGCACGGGCGGGTTCAAGCCGCACCGCATCATCATGTACCGCGACGGCATCTCGGAGGGGCAGTTCATGCACGTGTTGCAGCATGAGCTCACGGCCGTCAGGGAAGCTTGCATCAAGGTTAGTGCACATTTTGCCAGGGCGCCAAGGGATTAAAATAAGACACTAGAGTCTGTTTCTATATTTCACTATATTCTACCTTACTATCGAATAACAACAGCTTATATACTAAATTATATCTACACATTGTGATTTATCTAAGTCACGTAAAACATCTAAATCACGAACTACATAGTTAATCACGCTATACTTATCTAAAACATTCCATCGAGCTGCAACACACATCATGTACCGCGACGGCATCTCGGAGGGGCAGTTCATGCACGTGCTGCAGCATGAGCTCACGGCCGTCAGGGAAGCTTGCATCAAGGTTAGTGCACATCATGTACCGCGACGGCATCTCGGAGGGGCAGTTCATGCACGTGCTGCAGCATGAGCTCACGGCCGTCAGGGAAGCTTGCATCAAGGTTAGTGCACATCATGTACCGCGACGGCATCTCGGAGGGGCAGTTCATGCACGTGCTGCAGCATGAGCTCACGGCCGTCAGGGAAGCTTGCATCAAGGTTAGTGCACATCATGTACCGCGACGGCATCTCGGAGGGGCAGTTCATGCTCGTGCTGCAGCATGAGCTCACGGCCGTCAGGGAAGCTTGCATCAAGGTTAGTGCACATCATGTACCGCGACGGCATCTCGGAGGGGCAGTTCATGCACGTGTTGCAGCATGAGCTCACGGTCGTCAGGGAAGCTTGCATCAAGGTTAGTGCACATCATGTACCGCGACGGCATCTCGGAGGGGCAGTTCATGCACGTGTTGCAGCATGAGCTCACGGTCGTCAGGGAAGCTTGCATCAAAGTTAGTGCACATCATGTACCGCGACGGCATCTTGGAGGGGCAGTTCATGCACGTGTTGCAGCATGAGCTCACGGCCGTCAGGGAAGCTTGCATCAAGGTTAGTTGCTACAGGTCGCGGCATATATGATACAAGTAGCGGCACGTAAGTCTAGCGCTGAGGGTACTGTGGAGGGGATGGCTGCGTATGTTGACCGCCATACTCAACTCGTGCGCAGCCACCCCCTCCACTCTTCGCTCAGCGCTAGACTTACGTGCCGTTACTTGTATCATAAATTGATCTGTCCAAAATCAAAACCTAGCACGCATATTGCCCCTCTTATGATAAACAGTTTATACACACAACGCGTAGGTATATGGCACGTACGCTGTTTATCATCGGATGGGCAATACTACTCTGATACACTTGCTAGGTTTTGAGTAACTAACTTCACATGCGCCATTCAATTTGATTCAGCCTATATTATTTTTTTGATTTTGTTTTTATTTGAAACGTAGGCTACCAAATATGGTTCAAAGTTTAGATCTCTTAGGAGCAGATAGATTTGTTGATTTGTATGGATTGTACCTAATGGACTGCGTGCAAGCCTATTTTTACTCATCGACTATGTATGCTTCGATTCTGATGCAGTGGACACGTATAGCTTTAGCTGTCTCATGTCTGTATCTACTTACGAAATACATCAAACCTGGATAAGAGAGAGTTGAAGGGACCGCCATCTAATTCTCGCTTATAGAGGTTTTTCACTTATCCAGTTTCAGAAGTGGCTTCTCTCTCTTATAGAGGTTAAAAAATATGTATAATTTGTACGTTGGTCCATTGATTTGTATGTATCTACCTATACATATGTGAAGAATGATAAATATGTTTATAAAAAGTATATAGGTACTAATAGTTCGGGATGTGTTGATTAGAATTGAACATAGATGATTGACTAATTCATTATAAAATTCGGAGAAAAGAGATTAATATAGAAAACTAACCATAGTATTTAAACATTTACACTACAGATAACACACTGCACTTATGGTATATAATGTTTTCATGAAGCGGAGAGAGAGTTAAGAATTTTGAGAAACGAAGAGTCCGTAAAATGTTAGCCAAAAAAGGGAGAGGGTAGCACTCAAAGAACCACGCTGGAGGCTGGCCGAGGATTTTGTGTAGGCTGAGCTGGACCCGCCGATAGTGTGGCACCAGCAGGGTAGCGCTAGGTGAGCGCTAGCGTGAAGACACCTGCGGTGCTGATCTGTCGCTTGAGGTGGAGGCGCCGGCCCAAACCGGCCGATAGGGTTCGTCGACAGCGCCAGCCCGGTGCTCCAGGGTAAGGGGTCAGTGGCCCCAAAACATGAGATCCTCCTGAAAGCAAGGTCAAAGGGACCGGAGCCTCTCACCCTGCCTGTTTCCCGACGCTCACTGCGGGACTCGTCCATGCAATCTAAGATCACACAGTATCACCACATACTTTCATAAAAAAATTACAAGACATGCACTCTGGTGTCTTCAAGATGACTTCCCTCTCAAGACTCCGAATTTTACAGAACAAGTATCGCTGATCCTGTCAAAAAGAATTTGAAAAATTTCCTAATTAGAATTGTTAGTTGGCAGTGTTATCGTTGAAAGAGTCTGAATGTAGAGAAGCTAACAAAAAGGTTAGTTTCTCTACACTATTTAAAAAGAATGTGATACAAAAATAATGTTAGGTAGATAAATGAAAAACACAAAACAATTTTTAATAGAACACTATTTCAACAAACGGGATAGTATAGACGCACGTGTGGCCATTTAAAAAAAAGTCGATACAAAAACAATGTTACTTATTTGTACGAAATACAAAAAAAATTTTTTGAATAGAACACGATCTGATATCGACGGTAGTTAGTTCCAAGAAATTTAAGAATGGATCATAAAGTGCAGATGTTTCATTACCCTCAACTCTCACTTATAGAAGTTCAGACAAGTAGTACTCTCAGTTAGAGAGGTCCATGAGGGAAAAACGACTCTCTCTTATAGAGGTTTTGGTCTCTCACTTATAGAGGTATTTGAGGGGTAAAATGACGGGACCTGGCAATTTCTCTCACTTATAGAGGTTTCTCACTTATCCAGTTCTCAGTCAGGTTTGACTGTACCATATTTTTAATCTTTCGTTTCATAATGTTTTCTTGACTCAAGGTACAAGTAGCGGCACGTAAGTCTAGCGCTGAAGGTACTGTGGAGGGGATGGCGCATGTTGACCGCCATACTAAACTCATGCGCAGCCATCCCCTCCACACTTTGCTCATCGCTAGACTTATATGCCGCGACCTGTACTTGAATGTTATGGCTTTCATTTATGAATCTTGTAAGTTTAAAATTGCTTAGATATTTTCACCCATACAAATTTTTCTATTGTGATCTGACTGTGGCGGTGACTTGTCGTATTCTTTCTTAACATATCGCGTTACTGCACGCCTATCGGTAAATTACTATCGTTATATGATGCTTAGGCTCGGCGTAGACGGGCCATTGACCACAGCCACACACACACAGTGTGCGCTGCGTTGTAACAAAATGTATAAATAATCGCGGAAACTGCTTGTCGCTGGTCACCGGTGGCTGTGGTCGGTGGCCTGTCAGTGCCGAACCTTATGGAGTGGTAACGTAAAATTTAAGTGAAACTTTTGAAAATGAAACGCAATATTTGCACTATCGCAGCTGGAAGCGGAATACAAGCCGGGCATCACGTTCATCGTGGTCCAGAAGCGTCACCACACTCGTCTGTTCTGCGCGGACAAGAAGGAGCAGTCGGGCAAGTCGGGCAACATCCCGGCGGGCACCACGGTGGACCTGGGCATCACGCACCCCACCGAGTTCGACTTCTACCTGTGCTCGCACCAGGGCATCCAGGGCACGTCGCGGCCCAGCCACTACCACGTGCTGTGGGACGACAACCACTTCGGGTCGGACGAGCTGCAGTGCCTCACGTACCAGCTGTGCCACACGTACGTGCGCTGCACGCGCTCCGTGTCCATCCCGGCGCCCGCGTACTACGCGCACCTCGTGGCCTTCCGCGCGCGCTACCACCTCGTCGAGAAGGAGCACGACTCGGGCGAGGGCAGCCACCAGTCGGGCACCAGCGAGGACCGCACGCCCGGCGCCATGGCGCGCGCCATCACCGTTCACGCCGTTACCAAAAAGGTCATGTACTTCGCGTAATCCACTACCGCCTCGTTTGCTACGGTCGGCACTGCGCTGCGTTGCTGTGTTCCGGCTAAAGCTGGGTATCGAGTTGCGAGCGGCCGCCAGGTGAGCGGCTGTCAAGTTCGCAACTCGATACGCGGCTGTAGACGTGCGTGTGTTCGGCTCGGTATGCTCGGTACAGTCGGGTGCTAAAATCGAAGATAATAATGGGACATAATACCTCGATGTCGCTAAGCCAAGTCTGGTTGTGCCGGCGATATAAGCCGACAGTGATAAGGTGACACTCCACTGTGACACGGTCGCTGAAAACAACCAAAAATATCGAACTGGCAATAAAACACGACGACACACTGAACTCTGCAGATTGAAGTACGACCGTTATTTCATATTTAAATAAATGATCGCTGTGTAGCGCAGTGCCGCCTCTAGTACATTCTAGTGTATAATAGGTCAATAAGCGTCTGCCGCACACTCGCCACTCTCGCGGCGCGACCCTTTTATAAAAACAATACATTGGCTTACGGAACCTGTTAGTGATCGCGATCTCGTGGCATCCCGTCATCCAGCTTGAACGAATACACCAAATTAGATGACAAATTTTCACTTTCAGACTTCCGTATTAAGGACGTATGTTTTTACTGTACAGTGAGATGGAATTTTACTTTTACTGTAAACTTTATATAACGTGATTCGATATAACGATTCAATCACTGTACATACATTTTATATGCTGAGTTTCGTTCGTTGTAAAGAGTTTACAAAATAATTCTTTGTATACAGTGTTGTTTACATGCTTAGCAAGTTAGCACTCCATTTAGTTACAAATTTTATTGGTAAGCTCAAGCAGGTCTACCATACTTATTCAAACGAAACCGATTGAAGCGTCCCCCAGACGGCCGCAGCAATCACAAAGCCGAAAGAGATCTGCGATTGGTAGGCCGCAGCCGCAGCTGTCGGGGGGACGCTTCATTCGATCAGACTTTCGATCTCACTGGTATTGTGAAAACCGAGTCCGTATTTAGTTTCACCGTTTATGTATTAAGCGCGTCTCTGCGCCTTCGGACGCCGCCGCCTTTTGTTGTCCGGGAGCTGAAACCGCCTTCCTTATCGAATATTTAACGGACGATATATTTATCTTGTTATGATTAATTCTGATCATCAAAATCATAGAAAATCTACATCATACTTAACTACTTTAGTTCATGTCTTCGTGATCATTTTTATCTTCCATGCAAATATATGCTTTTCTTAGGGCTCCAATAAAGTTTACACAGTTTAAATGAGGAGAAACTTAGGCGAAGCATATTTGTAATTAAAAAAAATAGGTATATAAGTACAAGGATTTAAATATTTTTATTTTTTGACATGCCCGATATGGGGTGTAAAGTTGATGTCGGTAGGTAATCTAGTTAAGTATGATGTGTGAGAAAAAGCTGCAAGAGGTCTTTGGTCTTTTAAAATGTATATTATAAAAACGTCGATCGATTACCAAAGATTTCAATCGCTCGATGAAATACACGATATGAAAAGGTTTTGAAAATATCGTCTAAATATAATATATTGAAAAATCAGTTTTACATGAAGTAAAAATGTGCCGCGATTCGAGTGAGAGACTCACTGTATGGCTAAAGCATCAATTGAATATCTTAGGTTAAACTAATCAAATTGTAATTAAATGCTTTTTAGTAATAAGTTTATTGTTATATTGAGCTGGCTATATGATATTGCACTTTAGATTCAGCAGCTTAAAAATTATCAAGCAGCTTAACGTATTATCCATCAGTTTATTTTGTTTCTAAAATTATTTTCTTCATGGCGCTGCTCCTAAACCTAATCTGTTTCTGATGTTTCCAAAAACCGCTATTTCAAGCTATAAGACGAAAAGAGAAAAATAAACTTAAAGCCTCTCCGTACCACTTGATATCTTATTTGAGAAACATGTAGGTACTTTGCAAAAAAATCAGATTAGACAGGTGGAAATAAATTTTATTATGTGCTGTTATTCAATATTGCCACTATTGACGCCATAATCCAAAGATAGAATGAGCCAAAAATGTTATAGCACAACTTTCTGAACTAAAAACGAAAATCATGTTTAAAAAAGAAATGGATTAAATACTGTCCCAAGAAGTGAAGCTTTGGTATCCCAATTCGGTTTATGAAAAAATACAGCCTTCATACGGCGTCCCGCAGACAATTGCGGCCTGCGGCTGCGACCTAGTCGTCAACCAATCACAGGTATTGGTTTAACCATTTCGGCCTTTGAAATTGGTCGAAAGGCGGCCTGATGTTGTGCAGTTGGTGCTTTGCAAGTCACAGCTGTTTGCGGGACACCTATCTTGAATAAATTGTGTTCTGAATAATTTTCTTGACTTGATTTTCTTCTGAAGCGTTATTTTACTATTCATTTTCATAATATCGTACTCGAAGTATTTCAGCTGTCTCTAAACGCCATCCACTACCAATTAGTTTACTTCATTAGCCGCCCAGTTTTGGTGTACTATGGGTCGATGTCAGTTTGATACTGGTAACCAATTGTAATGATAATATGCTTGCTAGTTCCAAGCTGTAAACTCAACGCCGAAACTTACGGGGGACTTCTTTACTTTAAAAAAAACTATTAATTTCTGAAATCGTAGGCTTTCGCCCTGTATAAGTAAGCACCATCGTATGTCACTCAAATAGATAGATGAAATTTTATATAAATAAAAATAGCCAAATTACTTCATAGTTTGTTTCTACTCATTATTGCCCAAGAGCCTGTGACGACCATATTTTTTAGTATCTTACCTCAAGCTCTATTAGAATGAGTAATCCGCGGAATAATAAAGAAGATCAATCGATTTTGCATCACACCAAATAATGACCATGACAATGTGAGGATGAGATAATTAAAGAAGTACCTACTACAGAAGAACTAATATAGGATTCAGTAAGCTTTCTTCTACTTTCTAATACATAATTTTATTACAATGACCATACTTGCTAACATGCACATCATACCAGCTTGCATCACGAGCAATGTGACGCTCTCTATTCTGGAATATGTAATCTTTGATAAAAAGTTAAAAATTTGCCCCAATTAAGTTTGCTGTAAAAGAATTGTTTTTATTTCTTTCAAGCATATAAACATGAAAATCACTTTAATCAAATAAAGTTGCTCATTCAAACTGTATTCTTTATCTGGCGGTACTTATATGAAATTGATGTTGGGCTATGAAGTATGATACAGTTTATGGCGTAATTAACTACTGAAACCTGAAAAAGGGCATGCAACACAAAACACTAATGATCAAACTTCTCGTTTATATTAATTTATCATTATCATAACTACGACAAAAATGCTGCTAATTGGTTCAAATTATTCATTAGCGTACAATATTGTACTGTACTTTTTTACCTGCCTTCCCAAAAAACGCAAGAATAGATCTTGTCCGTAGATAGATCGTCATATTTACCTATGACATGCCACATTTATGTGTATTTTTTTTTTGTCTAAGTACATATTTGTTATTTTTTTTAGTACCTAATATGTATTAGGTACTAAAAAAAATAACATTCATTTAATATTTATTGCACATTTTTTGCCAAGCTTAAATATTAATCTAGAGTACTTACCGGGAAATACAAACAATATTATATTTAGTGTAAATAAGTGTCTTACTCTTTGCAATGTAAAAAAAAAATAGACAAATAAATATAACATTTTAAAAATGCTTTATTAGTTAGATCCTAAGTTAAAAATACTTTTTACGATTTTAATATTTCGCGCATACAAAATGAAATAGGTAGATAATATTAGGTATGCCTAGTTATAAGTTATATTATTACAATTCAGATTTATTACGGTTTTGAGGGAGTGCAAGTGTTCTAAAGATTTCATGGTATAAAAAGTATATTAAGTAATTTACAAATTATAATTATTATTGTATTGTAAAAGCTTTTATAAATGTATTGCCGGGTGAAAAATAATGTTTTTCTTCGTTGTGCACCAAATAATACGAGTAAATTAATAATTTTGAACTTGACGCACTTAGTTATAGAACACCCAGTAGATTACTTATACCGATTTATGAAGTTTTATTGCCAATGGAACTACAAATTGGCATCGTCTTACTACCTAGCTCAATTCCATTATTTTTTATTCTGATTGCAAAACTTTTTCCGTTTTGGGATCAAGCTTTGAATAAACACTTCACTGTAGCTATATAAAAAACTTAATTGAGAATTGATGCACCATGAAACGATTTATTTATTAGATTGTAATAAAAAGCCGAGGTCTTAGTATGTAAGCGTCATTATTGTACCTAGAGTAAGTAGTTGTATGGTTGTCAGTTATTAGTGCTAGTAGTATTCTTTCTTCACAGCTTTTTGAACAAATTATATTTTCACTTTTAGCTAAAAAGCTTTAAAAATTTAGATTTAAAAGTGTCTCATAGATTTTTGCAGTAATATTTAGTAGTTCTACGTAAAATAAGTATAAAATTCTATCGCGATATCGAAGCGAATCTCCCGATTTCACTCCAGGATATGTAACATTATATTAAGAGCGTGGTTATTAAACCTTTTGACCGCTATGTATACTGTACTAAAGATACCTATGTATACTGGACCTGCATTTCGGGGCGCCAACGATGTCTATAGTCACGGTAATGATATATAACAGTATTGGGACTCGGCCCTTTCCTTGAGAAATATACCTACAGCGCCACGTGACCACGCAGACCGTACCACGCGCTAGGGCTGCCCGCCTTCTATATTTTAATTTCATCTACTTACACATTACCTACTTGAGTTTCTTTCTAGTTTCTGTGTATTAAGATGTAAAATTATTAAATTTATTACATAAAATAAATTTGCTGTAAATGAAAAATGAAACGTTCAATAAAAATACATGTTGTGTTATTTTGATGTTTTTAGGGTTCCGTAGTAAAACGAGGAACCCTAAAAACGTAAATCGCACGCTTACTAGTTACAAATTCATACGTTCGTTCGTCACTACGATGCGCCGCGACTGACTAGACTAGCATACCGCACTCCGAGGCGCGTAGGTATGATTCGCTTTCCGACCGTTTGTATGAAGACGGAATACTGTTAGATATAATTACCGTGCTATAGTCGTCAAAAAACCGGGCTCAGTAATAAGAAACTTAAAAAATGAGGCGTAGTGGTCAATATGTTAAAACTGAGCTATAATAAATTAAATTAATGGTTCATCACATGCACTTTACTACTAAACAAAAGTTGTATGACTCAACGACTAAATGACCGATCTATAAAATCTAATTTCAAATTTCATTTTAGATTGACAGCAATTTGTAACTGAAGCTCATAATTACCGCCTTAATTTTTTTTTGGTTTGACATGCATCCTCAACCGTAATACTAGTCGAGACATATCTTCCTGAATTCTAGTATTGTTACGTACTTGATAGCTCCTGTTATTATAGATCCTAAAACTTCTGTGTTGTGTAATGGTGATATAATAATGCTCTTGCTTTCATTCGGATAACAATTTCAACATTCGAACATTAGACTAATCCTACTACAATCATAGTAATATTCAACTACGGAATCCTAAAAAACATATTGTTTTTAAATAATCTGCACAAATGCATGAAATGTTGTAGATTATCAAGATACATTGCCTGAACTGGAAAAGCCTATGTCATGTGTGATATTGCATTTAATATTTTATTTATATAGGTATATCCGAGTTGTTTTCTGCCGAGTTAATATTAAAATCAAAATAATTTGATTACTCAATGTCACCATTACGCTGATGCATTTACGCAATTACACAATGATCCAATGTATTTTTTGCTAATTTATTTACGCAATTATACTTGTACAATGATCCAATGATTTTTTTTGCTAATGCATTTACGCAATTAAATTATACAATGATTCCATGTATTTTTGCTAATGCATTTACGGAGTTGCACAATGATCCCATGAATTTTTTTTGCTGGTGCAAATATACAATGGCCCCAATAATTTTTTTGCTGATCAATTTACGCAGTTATAACCAATGTATTTTTGCTGATGCATTTACGCAATCATTCAATGATCCCAATTACAGGTTAAGTATTTTTATAACGTAAAATGTAATACTTAAAAACCACGACATACAACCACACGTTTTGTGATACCACAATGCAAATAAAAAAGACCAATGGATCCATGATCCTACGGCTATTTAATTTAAGATAGTATTAGAACCTTCGCTCATGAGTGGTTGTATATCGTGAACTAGTAGAAAGTAAGTAATTTAATTTAAGTTGCTTTATGGATTCATCAGAATAGTCACAACTGGACATCGGTGCCTGATCTCCTTTGTCAAACTATATTAGTTATGTACATATATCAACAAAATTATGTTCATCATCGATGTCCAGGATTTTCTTTGGGTTGGCATTTTAGCAAAATATCAATTTATAAGTAAATGTTATTCGCTTTTTAAGAGGAACTTAAATTACTCTGTATTTTATGTTAAATATTCATTTGAACGTGAACGAAGCACTCTATCCGAAATTCGAATAAGTATCTAATTTGCTGCAATTTGTAAAATAATTTTTGTGTGTTCGTTTTTGGTTTGCACATCGCTGTCGAGTTTTCAAATTACTCGCGCGAAGTGACGTGCAATAGCCAGTGTTCTATAAATTGTTATGGCTCTTGAAAATGTACCTATACTATGTGATGTCATTGTGTTGTATCCGTGTAACTGTTATATTTTCTAATACGAAATGTCATTACAGATTTACCTTTTGCCTTCGAACTTGCAGTAATTACTGGCTTAAAAATTACAGTGATTATCGGTTGCAGCACTTTAATCTCTTATTTTCTCGCTTTGACGGCCATAGTCCCACGGCTAATCATCGCAGTTCGCCTAATCTACTTATTCCTTTTCCACCTCAGTTGTAGAATTTTCTATACTGAGAAGCATCATAGTGGTGCTACGAGTATTGTCCGAACACGCCACCCCCTGAAGCCGGCCTATGGGCCTTGCCATATCCTTAAAATAAATCACCGAAAAATAAGTATCAATCAAAGTATGAAATCGTTGTAAATGTGATACTTCGTGTTATTATAGTGACGAAATAAATGATTGTCTTAGGTTAAAGTGGCGCCGCCCTAGTGACCAAGTTTGCTCCATGAACGTATCATAGAGTGGACCAGGTATAAGCTGCTTGTTTCAAATTATGTCGTTCATTACATAGCAGTTTCTTTCTATGCGTTCTCGGCGTCATCTTGTTGTGATCGTGCGTTACTACTTTTCTACTGTCTTTCATTATTCTAAGGTTTGCCCTCATTAAAAAGACCAATCACTTTCCTGTCTTCGATAATTTACGAGCTAAGCTCATGCCGTAATGTGAAGCAAGCTATTTCAATTCATTTTAATGAACATTTTATTAATCTGAAAATCTGTATATCTTAATTTATTAGTGTAAACATAGGTACTTATAGTATAATTTCATTACTTGTATGTTAGTTGTTAGCTTTAATTAGATGGTTTCATCACTAAAGCAGGCTAATAAAAGAGAAATATAAAACAAAGCTTGAATACAACGCTTTTGTTTGCAATTCATGAGTCATAGATAACCACTATACAATACCGAATCTATTAGAGGTGTATTACTAATACAATACCTACATGTATTACTAATAGTACATACATAGTTTAAGTCAGTTTTAAATTAAAACTAAATGCAATATATAATATTACAGATATTTTACTTTGTACGAATCAAATCATGATTATGTTTTTCAAAATCTTTTTAAAAATATATATTTTTAACTTTTATTGTTGTTAGAATTTCTCCCTATTAAAAGGGTTTTGCGATTTGCAAACGACCAATACTTAGAGAAATATAGAACAAGGTACGAGTATAGTCACTTGCTATGTTTCATTGTGGCCACCAATGAAGCTTGTGGCATTAAACGCGATTTTAACAATGCTATATAACCACCTTACTCCTATTTAGGCCGACCGCTTAACTCGCGTATCGCCTGCGCGGTAGGTGAGAGGGGAACTCGGAGCAGAGCTCTGTTCAGCGTACCCCTCTCACCCACCCCTATCTCCCCCCCGCTCCCTTTTTACCGCGCAGGCGATACGCGGTCGGAGGTCGGTCTATAGCAAACACACCAGCACAGAATTTTTAACATTTTCACCGCCGCAATTTTATTGGTGACAGGCTATCCACGCCAAGGAACATATAATTTAATAGAAAAATAGTGATTCCAAGAGTTCATATTTATTTGATATTTAATTTTTGTGGCGGATTAATCCGTCGTTGGCGGTCAATGTACGCATGTACCCGTCACATAGCTTTTATAGGGAGTGTGGCTAGGGTGTTATATCCATTCTCATATGAACGAATTATGTTTTTCTATTCATGTATGATGTAACTATTAGTACAACCTAATCCTACTTAATTTCTGGCCAACTAGGACAGATCGCACATACATAAATATCGGGTTCATTTTATTTCATTGGATAATAAAATGAACGAATGGAACATTTTATTAAATTAGAGAAGACTCAAAACCTATCTAACCAAAATATGCCACAATTTTTGCGTTGTCTCAATGTGGCCTTTGATCCGCCTATCTTTTGGTTGTTAACTCATGAACACGATATTAAAAAATACTTTATTCTTAGATGATCAGATAGTTTCTAAAATGTAGTGTGAGAATTTATAGACCAGTTTAATTTAAATTAAGGAAACTTGGACCTTGCATCCGTTCTTAGATTGTGATACGTGTGAAAAATTAAATTACTGAAATATTACTTCAGGAACCACGTGAATATTTTGTTTTATTTATCATCAATTAGTGTTATATTAGCTACATGATAATAAATCATCACGAATATTACAAGTGGCTTTCTTTTGTGAAACCTCTACAGGGTTATACGTAAAGAGTGCTAAGCTGCAAGGGGTCACCCCTTCTGTACACTTCAGTATAGACCGAATCATACAAGTCGCCGGAGGTGAAGTTAGCTACTGTAGCTATTGGATTGGATACCGCGCAGCATGTAGCTAACTTCACATCCGCCGAATTGTATGATTCGGCTATACACCCTTTCTGAAAAAAACGTGAAATGCATTTTGCATTTAAAAATTGTAGAAATAAGACACCATTCAATTAATACATAAACTTTATTTAACATTCTCAAAGGTATTGTAAATAGTGGAAATATTTTTATAAGTAAGGAAAGCTAAGCGTTTTACAAAAATATCATTTTATATGTAGTTTAAATGGACCTAACAGGCATCGGCAAATTGTCTTTTCAACGATATACACCCGTGGGTGACAAACACGGCATTACAATCGTGTTACTGGTTCTTAAATTCAAAAACATTTTACAAAGTGTCACACCATGATGGGCGCGGTCCGAATTATGCTAACAGAGCTGAGACTGCGGTAATAAGGTTATACACTCGTGAACCGTGTACCACGCGAAATAACGAACAGAATAAGAAATAAATACGCCATTTATAAGCGTCTCGCAGACAGCCTACAAGGCCTACATAGTCATCAAATAGTCACACCTTGATTTTAAAAATGTTGGGTGTTGTGATTGGTGGAACACTAGGACGCAGCCTTGCCCGCATTGTCTGCGGGACGCTTTTACTAGGATGCGGGTACGCGAATTTTCAAGTCTATAAAACGTCACGACAACGAACAAAACTTCACGCCGCACCAACTATCATTGCAATTGACATTGTTAACGTATTTCGGACCAACCCCTCTATAATATTAAAGTGTAATAATTTAACATTGAATTTCAACACTGTCATCTCATAATAGTAATGTGTAATTTTGAGAGTGAATAAACTTTATATGGAATGCAAATATAAAGATACAAGTGACATGAACCGTGATTGTGTGTAAATCACGCAAGCATATGAGCAGTCTCGTTATCTAGCCACGCCGCTGTTCTTAACAATAAATAGACAACTAAAGCGTGAATACATAATTAACTATATCTTTCAAGCTCAAATTGTATATGACTTAAAATTACGAAACTATAAATAGGCCCATGACCGCTGTTCGTAATTATAAAAACCACCGATAAATAAGTACTCACTTAATTAGTAATTCAGTTCGGCATAAAATGATAGCACGTGATATAGAAAATAATGATCATCAATATCAATTTAATAATACTTTCCATATGATTTTGTCTCAAATGAAGTATAAACATGTGAATATTTATGCAATCAAATTAATCGCAAATGAATTGATTTAATATTATGAGAAATAGATGAAACAAATGTAAAGAAAACTATATAAGCCCGAATCGAATTTCTAAGCGACTGTGAACACGAGGCGAGTAGCAATATATTCATATGTTAGCGGCACAAGAGAGGGGATGTGCGCAGCTTGTAGCTAACTTCACGCCCGCCAAGAACTTTGATTCGGCCCATAACAATTTTAAAATGGAATATTTCGAGTAAAATCTATGAACGAACTGATTTATTAAAATCGCGTAAGAAAATGTTTACAGTAATGTCATGTATCTTGTGATTGATCGTAAATTAGGCAAGAGATGAGTGTGAAAGAGAAATAAAACGCGGCTTGCGGCGCGGCGTAATGCATTACAATCTAACCGTGCGACGTACTGCGCTGTGTATCGGTCTCCGATAAACCATACATCCCTTCAACTTGACGAAGTCAAACAGTTTATTCTACACAATGGGACGTTGTACTCCGTCAGGGCTCAAATCATATTTTAAATACGACCGAGTGACGAAGCGAACAAAACTCGCCTAGAGATAAGCGTCACGCTTGTTAACAACTCGAGACCAGTGCCGGAATATCCCTAAGGCAGATTAGGCAATTGCCTAAGGTCCCCTAGGCACGGGCTATAAACGCAAAAAGAACTGGACAAGTGCGAGTCAGGCTCACCAAAGGTTCTGTACAAATTACGAAGATACCTGTATTGAAAAACTATTGAAACACCCGGCTCAATGGCTGTAAAGATTCTATAATAGTAGGGCCCCAAGAATGGCACTGCCTAGGGGCCCTTGATAGGGTTAATCCGGCACTGCTCGGGACACGACGGTTCTAGTACCTAAGAGCCGAGCAACCACTGTAATTTAGTTTACCGAGTTGTATTAGGCCGAATCATACAAGTCGAAGGATTCGAAATTAGCTGCAAGCTGCGCGAAACCCAATCAACAAGCAGCTTTATACCAGCTTTAGTCAGGATTGGATATTGCGCAGCTTGTAGCTAACTTCACATCTTTCGACTTGTATGATTCGGCCTATAACACAGAACAGAAAGAACTCTAGCTTTGTAGCACACGGGGGAAGCATTTTTGTTCCGGTTCGCGAGTTAGTTGGTCGATATAACTTGGTGTGATATGCTCCGTGCCTCTCAGAAGTATTGACAGAAAGAACTTAACTTTGAGTCTCCATACAAAGGTAAAAATTGTTTCGTGGGTCCCAATGGTTTTATTTAGTCCCCATGTATTTGGTTATTTACATTGGCGTAGCTCCAGATTTTCTCTAATGGGGGCAGCTGCCTACTTTTCCCATCTCAGAAAAATAGAATGTATTGACTTTGAAGTTTTCTGGGGTAGACAAGACTCAAGTTTTATATCCAGAACAGGTGTAAGCCGAAAGGGGGTGATTAAGACCAGAGAAGTACTAGCTAAGCAGATAACCCTGTATTACTTCGACTTGTACGGTTTGCCTACCGGGACCATAGCGGCGGTGTTTGAAATGTCATGGCATTATTGCTATAACGATAAAGTTCACGATAAAAGCCCTACCTAGGAGACTTTTGAAGTTTGTCCACCATCTTTGTAAAATCAAATTTGACATTTGGTCAGGAGTTCAAGCGTCATTTGTGTCTAGATTACATAGCAGTTTCTATAGATTTTCGACGCCATATTTGTGGAATCCTCACACCTTTTTTACTTTATGTCACTTCTACTGTTTTTCCTTATTCTGAGACCGGGACCCACATTTGTATCTGACCGTCAAAGTGTTAAAACGAGCGTGTCCGTGTTATCAGAACGCTTGGCTTGTGAATGCGTAGGTAGACCGTCCCGTGCGCGCGCAGTCCGCTCGGCCAGACCAGCGACCAGCTTAAGGCAGGGGCTTGTGCTCGGGGATGGAGGGCGAGGTGGCGCCGCTGGTGGCGCGGCTCGCGTCGCGCAGCGCCTCGTCGAAACTCTGCGTCGAGTTCGATCTCGACGATACTTTACCCTGGAAACACACCATCACACCACGGTTATACTTAGTTAACTCATTGTGGGGAATACTATGGTTAACCTACTTTAAAAGCCCTATCCCTATCGGGAATTCGAAATAAAAACTAATATATTGAATACACTGGACTGTAATAAATATGACTTAAGAAAGTATTACTTGCTAATCGACTGTTAGATCGAAGACAAACAATACGTTGTACGTTATTGACGGTTGGAGAAAAGATGAAATGATTATTTTTCGCAAAAATTGCTAAATCGACAACGTGTACAAAATTCGAATAGTTCACTCGAATTGATTTATTGATCCAATTTTTACATTATTGTTGTATTTTCAAAAACGGTTTAGCCGATTTCGATAAAATTTAAATGGGACCACTTCGAGGCTATATACTTTCGAAATAAAAAAATATTTTTTTGATTCGGTTCACAATTGGCGAAAATATCGATGAACATAACACCAAAAAAATATATACAGACGAACATAGAACCTCCTTCTTTTTGGAAGTCGGTTAAAAAGAGGGCGAGCGGGCGTTCGCATGCCCTTATATACAGGATCATAAGTATTTAAACGCAAAACCTTTTAAGGGCGGGTCTAGTACATCTAGACAAAAAAAATTTGTTCTAGGACTTTTGGAAAATCACGACGAAAAAATCAGTTTTTTTATACAAAATGTATAGTTTTACATGCAAAAAGTTCGTCAACGCGCGGCAAAATGTATGAAAAAGCGATTTTTTTGCGAATTTGCAAAAGTCGTGGTACAAATGTTGTTTATCTAGATGTACTAAACCCGCCCTTAAAAGGTTTTGCGTTTAATACCTATGACCGTGTATACCCTGTGTCCGGGGTCGGAGGCGGTGCGCGGGGGGCGAGGGTGCCTGGGTGTTGGCGCGCGCGCTGCAATGGCTGCGTTTATACGTAAACATACTCATCATACTACATCGCAACTAATTTCATGGCTCGTGGATCGACAGCGTGATTACGACTGCAAGCCGCTACGTTTGCGTTTGACCATAATCTGCCTGGTATAGAAGCGGTCCAGAATCAAATGTGTATCTTTTCGTTTTATTTCCGGAACTCTACAGAAGTCTAATAGTGAGCATCATTTGACGTGACGTGGTTACCTTAACATTCTCGTAGGCGGAGCCGACGCGCTCCTCGATGGAGCGGAAGGAGTCGGAGTTGCGCATCTGGCCGAGCTTGGTGGACACGCCGGCCGTGATGCCGCCCAGGATCGACGTCGTCTTCTCCGCCGTCGTCTTTATCACAGATTCCGTTTTTTGGTATCTGTCCGACAGACAACATATTAATATGAGCTTACTAGGTTTACATAAAAGCAATCGCCCATAAACTCCAAGTCTTTAATAAACGCTTGGATGCCATTTACACGCTTGTAAGTGCGTTAGTGTGCTCAGGGCAGACAAACAAGGCAGACGTGGATTTTGATGTCGGAATTGACTCTGCTATTGCGCTCGGTTTAACATATTTTTATTTCATAAAAACAAAAAAAAAAAAACGAAAGAAGCAAAAAAGATGGTAGTTGTTTAAAATCCATAGAAACGTTCTGCGCCAAAGTTGTGAGCGATACAAACAAGCAATTTTCCGGAATCAGCAGTGCCCAAAATTAAATGCAAGCAGTTTGGAATGACCCGGTATTTTCATAGAGACCTTTCGTGATCCACTATGGATTTGTGAAAGTTGTTTTTAACGATAACCTTTAAAAATACCTTGGCGATAACCTTTGAAAGTGGCATCATTTACAAAGCAACACCCTGTTTGAATATAGTTTTGTGAGGATGACGCAATCACGCTGCTGGAGTGGTTCAGGAAGGATTTAATTTGCTGCCAAACAGATGGGTACCATCTGTTTGGCAGCCCCCCGAGGTTTTTAAAATAATTTTATTGTGGACCCAAAGAAGGACAAATTCAAAGCAGTGAAACCAACTTGCCGTATTCCAAACAATTCTCAGCGGGAATGAGGAAATTTGCAACAAAGCATGACACACCGAGCATTAACTACGAGAGCGGCAATTGTCTGTTCGATTCAGCAATAATTTAATTAAGTTGCATAATATTTATAAGGCATGAACACACTGAAGTAACCGTGATTGTATAATACAAAAGTAGGATAATGTATTGTTACAGCGTAGAAGCCGCTCTTTTGCAGAATTTCATTATAAATATGATAAAATCATTGTGTAGTAATTTGTAAGAAGGGATTTAAGTAACAAAAAAACTCACTAACACATGGTTACTATTATATGCATTTTATACATAATACGTAAACACGACGACAAAATATAAATGCAATGTAATGCTCATATATCACGTCTAATTTATAAATAGTTCGACGTTAATGATATCTTCTTGGTTTGGAGAAATTGGAGATCATGAGTTGCTGTGTAAGCCACAGCAACTCATGATAAAACCAAAATTTAAGGAATAATGTTAAACAAGCCACATATCATTGCTACTGTCTGAGTTAGATGCTCGAGGAAACGACAAAAGTCGCGAAGTATAAGCAGCAAGGAAGGGTAGAAAGCACTCGCATATAGCGGCACACTGTGTTGTAAAAACTGGTTCATTAAATGGGCCATAAAGCCCAATGAACTTTTTGTAAAACCTTTATATATTGTATAAACCTAACCGTTTATGATTTATATCATAAACGGTAAGTTTTACAAAAAAGTTTACTGGTAACAAAAGATGAGAAATTTTATTCTCTACAATAATGATCTCTATGACTTTTGCCCTAAATTGCATAATTTCCGAGATTTCGGTCAAAAACGTTTTTTCAAGATGGCGCTTGAAGCATTATCTGGATCTGTCAGCATTTTGTGATTTTATGCTCAGTAGGTAATCCTAAACCTTATAAAAAAAAATGGATCGGAAATTTAGTGCAAAGTTAAATTCAATTTTTTCTTCAATTTCGTAATTCCAAATCAGCATCATGCACTATAAATATTTTAATCTAAATCACTCGCAAACCGTTGAAAATTTTAGACATTACATTTTAATTTTCCTTCGGGTTAGAACAAAAATATATAAACTAGGTATTGAAATAGCTTAAAAATAAAACCCCAAAAAGCAGAAACGAGTATTTGCATGTAATTTACAAGTGGACTTACATAGGTGCTTCAGTGATGGCCTTTGTAAGCGCTGCTGCTCGCGTTTCTATCGACTGATAGCTGTCGTATAACAAACCAAAAGTAAAATAAAACCAAACTAAAACTCCACCAAATGAGGGCAAAAAGTCTACTTATTATAATGCCGTAAATTTAAGGCATGGGTCATAAATCTTTTTTGTTTCGCTCGCACTCATTCTTTACGTAGAACGAGCGGTAGTGCTCTCTTTTTGATTTCATGAACTCAACCCCTCATTTAGAACTGACGATGGAAATATTCTAGAATATCATTGTATTCATCATCATACTAGGTCAAACTTTACTATGGAATCAACCCCGAAAGGCGAAAAACGAATCAGTTGTTCCATAGAAAAAGTTTATCGACTTTCAACAACGTGAGAACAGCTATTTTTTTAGCGATTTCGGTGTTGGTCTCATACTAAGCGTTGGTCATAATGATGAGTAGAATGATGTTTTAGAATATCTCTATCGTCATCGGTTTCCAACCTGTAGATGTCACCCGATTGGACTGAACTATTCTGTCACACCAAAAAGAAACGAGAATGGCCTTTTCGGCCTATAATTGTTACAATTATTTCAGCCTAATCCAATGTTGACATTTTTTGCCCTTATTCCACTAAAATCAGCGAAAGTATAAAGCAAAGCCACCGCTACCGTCGGCAAAGAAAAATGTTCTAACCCTCAAGAAATAACTGCATCAAATATCTCTAATTACATATGCAAACAAATTAATTTACTTACACTTGGCTTTCTTTCACGTTTTTCAACCCTTGATTCACATCTTCAGTGATTTCTTTCCACACTGTGATACCAAGTTTTCGTTTTAATTCGGAGCTTTGGCGCATCTGGAATGTTACATTTGTGCAGAGTAAGTAACTAGCAAATATGAGTTAAAATAATATAGAAATGTTCGAAAGAACAGCAGAGCATGACATGGGAGAGGTTTAATTTGGAATAAGTACTTAAAAGTACACAGATTATAATAAGTTCAGAATCAATAGCAGCGTATGATTTGTAGAGGCCGCCTGGCGTATTGGATCACGGCGGGCATAAACGTAATCCCATTATTTGAAACACATAATATGTATATACATCCATCGCAAGGTCAATCTCTTTTCAATTTCAATCGCAAGGTTAACACTATTAACGACGGGGAATATTTGATACAACGATCATAAATCACGGCGTTTGAAATGGCAGTGGGCAGAAAACAGCACGGAGAACTAGACAGAAACTTCCCGCTCGTTAATACCTCGTCTTTAACACTTTAACGACGGGGAATATTTTTTACTGAAACATTCTTCCGATTTCTTATATTAAGGAACGCGATATTTTTTCCCACTCATTTACCCCTTTAGTCCGGGAGATAAGCGCAAAAAAAGCAACTACTAGGATACCCGTTTGAATTTTTTTTAAATTCAAACGGGTATCCCCACCAAACGCTAAGCATCCCAGCTGACTGAATCCAGGGTATTTTTGTACACCATGACAACGTAATACCAAAAATTCAGCTTTTAGAAAGTAGTTGCATTTTTTGCGCTTACCTCCCGGGCTACTTGCTCCGCGTCTAATTAAAAGACTCAAGGTAAAATTGACAACGGTTCAAAACAGCTTCATTAGTAAATAGGTTTTATCAGAAATCAAAATACCTAATATTGTACGATGAGGTGAACGATTGGAAAAAATATCGCCTTCAAAATAAACCAAAACATTCAGTCGTTAACAGTGTCAAAACGAGATATTATTAAGCGGGAACGACCCCCGGCAAGCGTAACTTTGGACGTCCCGGGTGCAAGGTGGCCAGACCTCAGGATCGCGCTAGTTGCAAGCAGTTTCTTCTCTTTATTGAATATCTATTGGGTTTGTTCTATGTTCAGCAGCGGACGTTCTATGACTGACATATTGACGACGATGAGTCGGTATACTCGTAGATCTTGCTTTGCAGCACAGTCGTGAGCGTGGCGACTTCGTCCTCGACCCGCGCCAGCTCGCGGCTCCAGTCGGCGCGGAGATACCCGGCCTACTCGAGCGTGAAGCCCGCGAGCTCGTTCGGAGTATGCACGTCGCCCGTCGCGTCCATTCTACGCCTGACACATCGACGATGATGAATCGGTAGTTACCTTGCTTTGCAGCACAGTCCTGAGCGTGGCGATCTCGTCCTCGACTCGCGCCAGCTCGCGGCTCCACTCGGCGCGGAGCTGCTCGGCCTGCTCAGGCGTGAGGCCCGCGAGCTCGTCCGGAGTATGCACGTCGCCCGCCGCGCCTGTTCCGCTCATCGCTTCTTCAGCTGAAACCAACAAACACCATTGTTTGTACTCCCACTAAACCAGCAGTCCAATTTTTAACCAACGTAACGGAGAAGGTACTCATGTCGACGCGTTAATTTTATTTTAACAGACTTCATCAAGTGGAGGAACTCAATTCGGCTGTACGTTTCTTTTTTTTGCATCTATGTTACGCGATTATCGATTCTGATGTTTTTTTTTGTTTGGTACCTACTTAATGGGGGTCAATTTTAATTTGTATAGAAATTGGCTGAGCCGTTTTTGAAAAATCAATAATAATCAATAATGTAAATAATTCTATACATATATATGACATTGATTCGTACGAACTATTCTAATTCTGTACACGGTGGAAGTCAGCTATACCATTTTTGGCGAAAAATAATTTAGTACAAAAGTTAGTAATTGCATAGTAAACGACGATTTTATTATTATCGTTATTGTATGGTGTGTGTGAGGGTGTGTGTGTGTGTGTGAGTAATTAAACTTACTCTTGCACTTTCAGAGGTGTAGGTATATACTCATTGCTTATCATTGTGAAAAACTTTTACTGTGGGAACAACTGCGAAATGGCAAAATACAGGTTTCATACAAACAAATCATTGACTCTACAAAATGTATGGAGCAGCTGATTTTTTATTCGATAAGCTATAAAACTAGTATGCCTAGCACAACATTTGACGTACTCCGTAAGACCTCCGTAAGGCCTAGGATAGCCTAGGCACCTTCCATTAGCGAATTTGCTAAGCTATAAATCCGGAAATTATGGAATTTACAATTACTACATGGATATGTCACGTGGTTTAGGCAAAACTAACACTATGACTACAATGTCAAAAGAAGCTTCAGTTTCGTTTAAAATTAACAGTCCAGTACAGTTATTGAACCCGTGCAAATTCTCTACTTTTGATGACTGTAACGAAAATACATAGCAGTGGCGAAATTGTGAAACACTTTTATATAAGCCAGAAAATAAGAATTGAACCGAATGACACAAGAGGATTCCATTTTTGGAAGAGTTAAATGTAACTAAGTCCTTGTCTAAGGCCCCAGTATCTTTTAAGTCTGCGTGTATAATCTTCGATCATAATGTCGATAAAAAAAATGGAGTCTGGCCGAAGAAAGCTGTCCAAGAAAAAACGCGGGAATTTTAAAAAATCAAGAGCTGTTAGCTTGTTTTCTAGTACCGCTCAGCTGATCTCCATGAAATTTAGCGTGCACGTAGTTTATAGAACTACGTGCAATCTCCATGAAATTTAGCGTGCACGTAGTTTATAGAACTACGTGCAATCTCCATGAAATTTAGCGTGCACGTAGTTTATAGAACTACGTGCATGCTAAATTTCATGGAGATCAGCTGAGCGGTACTAGAAAACAAGCTAACAGCTCTTGATTTTTTAAAATTCCCGCCTTTTTTCTTGGACAGCTTTCGTTGGCCAGACTCTATGCCCCACAGATTTTGGAAATATTGTTTCAAAAAGTATTTTAAAACCTATTCGACAATCTTTAGAACCGACAATTTCTGAAATATTTAACTCAATAACTTTGATAAAATTATTCTTTGTGATTTACCTATTGTGTCCACATTGATTTTTATGCACTTTGTCAATAAACATTATTAGTTACCTTATCTTTAAAAAGTCTGAGAAATATCACGTTCTGAATATTATTTATTAAACAAGAAAACGAGTTTATTGAATTTATTCACGTATGAAACATCAATCGACAATATCTCTGCAAGACATGCTAATGCTATAACGAATGAACTAGTCTACGCCAAATTTTATAATAAAATGTACTGTTAGCCAGTTGCCGAGACTCGAGACCGCAATTAGGAACAGTTTTTAGTTGAGCAATACACATTTCATTGTGACCTTGCGTGCTGGTCTTATTTCAATACCGCCTTACCGCTCCTGCCGTATTTCACAGACTTTTTACATTATACCTAAGTTTCTGAATCAGGCAATCAATTTACGATTGATTTATAGCTCCAGTATCATGAATGTAATGGTATCCTAGCAGAGCATATTTTTGTTTATCTTCATGTTCTAACATAAAATCAAGTTCGGTAAAAGCCGCGTATAAACCAGGATCTCCAATAAAGGAACACATAACCAACCTCCGATCGTGATACCTAAAAACTTCTTATAATTGGTATGACTGGACATCTTGGCAAGATAGGGCTTGGAGAGATCTTGGAACGTGACCCGTACGTCGCGCATTTTTTTCCTAAATATCCGGAGTCTACGGCGGCGATTGTCCATGTAGAACTCGGTTTCTATGCAAAGAGCGGAATCTGCGAGGTCCGGCAGCGCGCGCCACTCGGCGTCTGCGTCGTCGCGTGTCCACCGCACCGCTTCCTCGAGCTCGTCCAGCTCGTCGACGGCGACGTCGAAACTCGGTGTGGAGTCGTCGTCCGGAGGCACGAAGTACGGGTCCTCCATGTACTCCAGGCTCGCCGGGCCCGTGCTACACCGCCCCTCGCTCGACATCGCTGTCTTCTCTCGGACCGTGTCTAACACATTTCCACAGCACTATTATCTATTGCGAAACGTTATCCACTCACGAAATGACCATTCGCACATCGGACATGCCCTAGTTCGCTATTCCAAACATGAAATAAGGCGCGATCCCCTACATTACAGATCGAGCGAACTGTCACATTATAAACATTGTTTTCGCAATAATTACGACGCGACGACGGAGATGAATACGTGCGCTGGCGGCGCACGACGCGACGGAGTGGGTTTCTGTCTTCCGCCACGTCGCGTGGCGAAGTGGTCGGGCTGCCCGCGCCCGTCGCGCGCTACTGCCTGCTGCTCGTATTCGCCACTTTCACCGGGGACGCGAGCGCTGATCTTGCCGATTGTAATGTGTATGATTGACCTCCAAAATATAATGCTCCCTAATTTTATAACAAAAGCCGTTGAGTTTGTGCAGGTGTACTGTACTGGTTTCCTAACGAACCATGGCGCCCGCGCCGGACGAGTTCCAAGCGGCACGCGCAAAACAACGAAAACTGGCAGAGGCCGAGCTCACCTCGGCGGATAAAGTTTATTGACAGTGCCCGAGGCAACCGACGCGAGAGCCGGACCGCAAGAAATGTTGCGTCATTTTGTAACTTGTTCCAAGACAACAAAAAAATATAAATTGCGCGGCGCGGCGTGAGTCACCGCTGAAGTCGTGCTAGCTAGCTATTCGTATTGTTAGAAGCTTTTCTGAAAGGTCTTATCGCATAATGGACACACTAAAAAAACTTCAATTTCCAATGAATACTAAAAGCTTCATTAGGTAGTTCAGTGAACTGAACAGAATATTCGAGCAACTAAGTTGTTGTAAAAGAACTTATCAATATCATTTCCATGATTACAAATGGGAGGAAAAAAGTGGAATAATTTAAAAGGTGCATAATAGTCAACAATAATCTTCAATTGTTATTACCAACAATTCTGGAAAATCGTGGCTTAAACTTCGTGGCACAACATTACAAGATCATAGTAATACTGAGACAAACAACATTCAGGTTAACACAAATAGACCAGTGGATAGATATTGATAAATATAAATGTCAATACATGATGCTTCTGTGCAGAAATACCTAGAATACCAAATGGTACATACTTATTTAATTGTTACATTACATAATATTGACAAAGATAACAGTAGTATGTTGCTCAATAACAAACTCATTAAGCAAGGGTTTCAAGTTTTATACCTACTGAACTCTTCATGCCAGTGAAAAATTCCTTTACACTTTAAAATTATTGTGAAAATGATACAATTCTTTTTCCCACTTCCCACAACAGTTATGTTATTTAGAGACACCACTTTTCACTTTATGCATACTTAGTAATTTAACATAAGAACATCAACATTAGTGATGAGATATCACCAATGTCATTATGATCACCGCAGTCTGGTCTAATCCAACCAATCTCAACATAGGTGCAGTAATTTGATAAAAAAAAAGATGACAAACAGGTGAAGAATATTTTTGGAATTATAATAATATCCACCTTTGTTGCAGCAAAATGCTAATACAGTGCAAATAATTTATATCGAAGGTCAAGGGACCAAGCACTGCTCTGATGAATAAGAGTTTTAATTATGAAGAAGCTTCAAGGTACATGAAGCAAATAGAATAACATAGTTCTTTTTGTTTCATGTACCTTTAAATTAGTGAGTGAATCATTATATTGAGTTACATTATAGACTTTATAGAAGGTTCACACTATACCACCTATTGTTATTTACAATAAATACCTTATCTTTAGTAAATTGGTATTTCGTGATATAAATTTGTCTCAATGAGTCAGTCTGATTAGAAACTGTCTGATATTGATAACTCACTTACTAAGTAGGTTACTCACACTCAATAGATTAAGACACTGATGTTGAATCAATACTTATACACTACTCAACTTGTAATCTTTCTGACCATCTGGTAGATGTGACACATGACCAAAATGCTAGAGTTTTTTGCTTGATATGTAAGCATTGCCATGCAGCATGGTCTGAATTCTGCTAGCATGCTGGGCATGCTGCCAAGTGGCAGTGGGCTTAAACGTTTGGATTATTTTAAGACTTTTGGGATATGATATCTGTGGATGACCTAATTTCTTATGTAGTAGTTGATTGAGTATATTTTACTGCAGTTGATAAAGGCATTGGCCCATTGAGAAGTAACTTTTCTATACAAATTAATATCTATGTGATGTACTTTTTTGACGTTTTAGTACATACATGTTCCAGGATATCATACAATAATAGGCCCAATTATGAAATCCATCATAATTATAATAGCTAATTAGACTATTTTATTTTCATTAGTCTTTCTTTTTCACTTTGGGCATTCAATAGAGACAAAACTTTTTATGTTGCTATTAAATTTACGATGTCGCCTTCATAATAAGAAAATAATATCTTAGAAGAGAACTAGCTAACTTCTAACTAGCAGCCTTATTACTTTAAACAATTTCTTCCAGGCAACCAAGTACGGGATAGAAAATAATGTCTTAGAAGAGAAGTCGCTTCTCTTCTAAGATATTATTTGAACCTATTAATTGTATTTAATCCCAGTATTTTTTTTTATTTTATTTAATGTGTTATTGTTTTAATTGTTTGTTGTGTGTAATGTATTCATGGACCTGGTTGTGTTATTACTAGAAAGACCAGAAGGCTCAATGGTTACAGGATATCACTGGATGCATGAGAAACACACACAGTCAGAATGAATGGTGTGTGAGAAGAGGCCTATTATTATAAAGTGAACTAAGTAGTTAACTGTACCATGTTTGGGCAGAAATACAGTGGAAACTTGATTATATGGGTTCGCCAGATATATCCTGGTATATCCAGACTACTACCTATGATCGACAAACTACTATGCACCATCTCAGTACTTAAAAATGTCGAAGCATAAGCGAGCCCTATAATTGCTTCATGACAAAATAAATGTTATTGATTCATTAAAAAAAGGAGAAACTGTAAAAAGAGAAACCACTTTTTTCATTCATTTGATTATGCTAATACCAAATACTCAAGAAACCACTTTTTAATCCTTTTGATTATCCGAATGCTCAACACAAATTAGTCCGGTTATTCGAAACTACTGTACATCTATCAAGAGATTAGTTTTATTCTCGTACATAGTTCACTGCATCCTAATTTTAGAAATTGTGTTGAAAGAGAATTTGTAAAAAATTGTGGAAAAAGCTTGTTTTCTGCCTAGATAAACTGCCTAGATGAATCATTTAACTCGTTTGAAAAATAGATATTATGAAAGATTTCTCTAATATTAATTTGTATGTCAACAACAGCACTTAAAACTATTGGTTTTTACAGGGTTATGAAACATCTTAAGGTTTGTTAGCAGAAAAGATTTACCTATCAGTATTCAAGGTAAATGATCCTTGTAGGTGGATTTCTTAGTTACCAAATCATTTAAGCACATAACAGTTCTTTAATATCTAACTATCTAAGCTATATCGTTTTCCACGGACCTATAGAATGACTAATACCGAGAACCGATTCTTATTGGCATAAAATAATTAAGTATGTGATATACCAAATTACGACCAAACTATATCAGAATAATTATCAAATACGTTAATTTTTATTGCATTTCTACTTCATTTCGACCAAAAATAATCGTTGATAAAGCATGAAAACATTACGACTTAGAGACAGGTTTCATTATCCATTTGAAACAGCCATGCATGAACTATAAACACAATAAAACTTTAATCTAATTTCTGTTATCTTACCAGTCTGTACGCCGCTCATGGTGTTTTCTGGTGAATATAATTTATGAAGAAGTAATTGCGAATACTCCTAACAACTATAGTATTGCAGAACTTATTACAAAAAGCTCTTTAATTTCCTTTTCAATTTGAGCAACTCTCGGCAACAATGAATGTTGAAAATAATGTTTCCATATAAAAATTACAATCTGCCTTATTTTATTGTTTTTTTTTTAATTTCAAATAGCTTTGTTTGCGTTTAACTACATACTGCCTGATGTTTAAGCAGAATGATCTTCTTAAGTATTGAATGCTAAAATAAAATGTTGCTTGATATTGTTGTACTAACATCACGAAAGCCTTTCTAATAGTTCTTTGCTGAACATAGGCCTACCCACGAAAGGCAATTGGGCCATACCTATCCACTATGCTCAACTATGCTGGCTTATTGTGTATTTGTGGATTCACAAACGCCGTCGAATTTTTTTAAGACCTACTACTTAAACCCAAGAACAAAAATGCTCTTGTTGCTGTGTTGCTGGTCCATATAAAATTGGTTTTCTGTAAAATCAGTTTCCAGACGATAATTTTACTGCTATCATAGTTAAAGAAAACATTGTTGAATCAACAACTGAAACAAGCCGAACGCTTAGGCCGAACATGCCTCTCTATCGCTTGTTCCGCGCTCTCACTTGCACGATCGGGCTAGGCAGAACGTGACACTTTTTCACGCGTGCAGCCGGTGCTCATCGATTTATAAGTAAAAAGTAAAGAGCTGTTCCTAAGCAATGCTTATAGAATCTGACGAGGTAAAATTCCTTTGTTTGGCAACACTGGAAAATTGACTGATTGGTCAATTAATGACATGGGTATGACATTTTCGAAGCAACGTCAGCAATTATCAGTTTTTAGAAGGTTTTTAGCGCCGATTTGAAATGACACGAATATCCACGTCGACCTACCGTGCATTTTCCAAATGAGATTTCTGAGGATTAATTTATATCCCAGAATATTCTATACTTCAATTTTTGGAACACTACAACCAATTTGTATTTTACAGACATTTATATAGGCAATTTTCCAAACACGATTATATTTATTTTAATTAAAATACAATAGTGGTGAGCCTATGAACAATACTTACTCTTTACTAAGGGACGTACCTATATTTTATATAGAATATAAATTATATAATATTCTGGGATATAGGTAAATTAATCCTCAGAAATCCAATTTGGAAAATGCATAGTAAGCCGACGCGGATATTCGCTGTTGGCACAGAGCTATTACAACTAGAGAGATAGCGCTGTGTCGCTTGAGGCAATTCTCATCCACAATGTATTGTATTTAATTTTTTTATCGGGCAAGAGTTCCTTTATTAACTACAACAAAATACAATTAGTACCATATGCTAAAACTAAACTAAAATACATAAAAAGCATTGGATCATCCACAGACCCTTGAAGGTCTAAAGATAATCCAAATGCTCGAGCCCACTGCCAGTTAGCAGCGTGCCCAGCATGCTGGCTGCATTGCCACGCTGAATGGCAATGCTTATGCGTTGAGCCAAATAAACACCAGCATTTTGGTCACGCGTCGCGTCCACTAGACGCTCAGAATGACTTGAAAATAAGATGAGCTCCCGGCCCCCACGGACCCAAAGTCTCAACTACAAATGGCTCAAATATGTAACCACTACCGAGGTTAGCATATTTGCGCCGCTTGTGCTGCTTCGCCGAATTGATCGCCGCTCCAGCCCCACTGAAAGGTGCGACGGCGCCAAAGTATCTACGCAAGTTGCGTCCCATACTAATTTAAGGGCCGGCCACACTTCCATGGGACCGGCGTCATGCCGTCAGGCCTCTTGCTATCACCACGCGCGAGCCCACTCGGTTCGAGTATGGCTGCGATATTGGCTGTGGCAAAAGCCCTGCGTATGACATCGTTAAGGCTGGCGTGGCGACCAATCCGACCAGCGCTTCTTGAGCAAGAGAGACCGTGGTGACCAAGCTGGTCAACTGCAGTACCACACTGACAGCAATGGGCCTCACAACACCTTGCACCCAAGCGTAAGCTGACAGCTAGACGGAATGCAGTTGAGTCTAAAAGGTTACCGTAGAAGTAGTAGTAGTATTGAAAGAGGGTAAAGCTTGCAACCAAAGACCGGACTCCCATACAGAGACTGCAAGGATACGAGCGCGATCCGCGACGCTAGGACACGTTTCTAGAAGAGATTTCCGTGCTAGTTCGCAAACCGGCCGATCCCACAGTCTCTGCGACGACAAAGTCTTTGGAAGCTCGGTATTTGGGCAAGCGACCCTCCAAGCATCCGTTGCTTCATTCAAATGAACTACATTTACGCCAAAATGGCCTAAAGAAGGTGCGAGGATTTTTTTCAACTAATTCATGAGTACTATGAATGGAGGACAAGAAAGCTGGTCAAGCAACACTTGAAAGGCGGACCCCTAGCCCTCCAAGCCTAATAGGCAAGGAGGCTTGTAACCACGCACTCTCACTCATGTCAATATTCAAAACCGATACTAGGATCTGTTTTACAACATCGTCTAAGCTCAAAAGGAGCCCATTGTGTTTTCACAATGGACTACATCCTACATCGTAAAGCGTACATGAATTTTGGAACAAACAGACAACATCTTATAATGGTAAACGCCATATGGGCGTTAATTTTGAGTAGCCTATTAGAGGCACTCAAAAAATTTGAATTTTTTTTTGATGAGCGGAAAAGATTCATCTAATATCGGCGAAGAGAAACACTTGTCTACCGATTTGATATTAGGTGCCAAATCATTTTTGTTAATTACCAAATCTTTATCCGGACATGAGTCGCAAACGAAAAGTTCGCATTTCGAAAAATTTAGCTCCAAACCAATTTGACGAAACTCGTCAATAAGAATTTCCAAATCACGTAGGACTGTGTTCGCATCGCCACCCAAAGTCCCGTCATCCAGATACCGGGATGGGCCCGGAATCTAGTTCTGCTGTTCTGTGGCCCGGACGGAGCCTGGACGATGCACGTTCCGTACATTTTTGTAGTGGCCCATACGGCACCCGGACATTGCCCGTCCGGGGCTTTTACACAAAATGTATGGAATGTGCGTCGTACGGTTGTGAGTTACCTACATTTTTGCCGATCTATTACAACGACAAAAAAGAGATTAGTACACTCTAAAATAAATATTATAATCCGTGCCACACAAGTCGGCGGATGGGAAGTAAGCCGCAGATAACACTTCGCTGTGATTCACTTATTATTGCGCATGTGTGCACAATATCGACGCAAGTGTCGAAGTGGTGAGCACGGGCGTAAAGATCACGAGGGAGGCATGTGGTTGGCGGGCGGGTGTGCCCCAGCGTCTCGTCTCTCTGGCTCCCACGCATACCTATATTTTGCCTTTTGCGCAGCGTTCCGTGCATTACTTCCTATCCGTGTGATTCAGCCGAAGCGAGGTTATTATGGAATTGGAATGCTGAGAGAATATTGGTTGCACTGACTCATAACAATTAACTGTGCGCATCTCCGCCTACATAGATTATTTTACCAGGAAAATAGAACGAGCCAAGCCGGGATATTATGATTTTGGAATTTTGTTTTTCTTGTCGGAAAAGTTGGGGAATTGAATAATACAATTCTGGCAACACTGGTTAAATCGTGGTTGCATGATATTGCTATTTTAATTTTTTGGATTCATTTCTATTTAGTTTGGGCTGTCTGAGTATCGAAATAGTGCCTATTTAACTGCTGATTCTTCTGCTTAATTCAAAACTAAATCGCACGGAACCATCAGTCCTTGTGAGTACCTATGATGATTTGTTATAATATACCTACGTCACTGCATGAACCTCATAGAGTAATCGATAAATCCCTTTAATATCCACTATCATGGAATGTCTATAACTAATTAAACACAGATAAAAAAGTGTCACTTTAATTGAAAATAATTAAGACATGTAATTTTCAGGTACAAGATGTCTGCTACAGCTTTGTTTGGTAACACTTCGGCCCTGGGTGGTCGTTCTGGTGGCAATAAGCATTTGGTTGAGTTCCGCGCCGGCAGGATGACTTTGAAAGGCCGTATGGTACACCCAGACAAGAGGAAGGGCCTCCTGTATGTTTACCAAGGAGAAGACTCCTTAATGCATTTCTGCTGGAAAGATCGCACTACTGGAGAAGTGGAAGATGACTTGCTGATTTTCCCAGATGACTGTGAATTTGTCAGAGTCAATGAATGCACCACTGGCAGAGTGTATGTTCTGAAGTTTAAGTCATTCTCTAAGAAGTACTTCTTCTGGATGCAGGTAAAAACACTGACAGGCATTCTAACATTTCCTTTAGGTTAAACACTAGATCTCTGCTACAAATGCTGCCACTTATTGTTCTTGGATTCTACTATGACTAGTATGTAGTAAGCAGATTTTTTCTACTGAAATGAAATCTACTTTTAGGAACCAAAGACTGATAAAGATGATGATTACTGCCGTCGCATCAATGAGGCTCTGAACAACCCTCCGACGTCCGGCGGGCGCAGCGGCGGTGCAGGTGGCACGCAGGAGGGGGAGCTGCAGAATCTCCTCAACAACATGTCTCAAGAGCAACTCATGCAGCTGTTTGGAGGTGTGGGGCAGATTGGTGGTCTTTCTTCTCTACTTGGAACAATGGGGTAAGGATTTAGGATTTGGAAGTAAACAAGTTGCAACATAAATTAACAAAAGAGGAGTTTTTAGTTTGAATGTTGATAAGTTTAAGGTTCTGTGCCATATATATGATATATTTTTATACTTTGTCTTCTAATCTTATACTTTGTTACTTCGTGTAGAGGCTATAGGTCCTACACTGACATCTCAAATACCTAGTGTTTTGTGCATTTTATAAAGGTGGTTTCTAGTTGTTGTTTCTATCTGTTGAAAATCTATCACAGAGGTATTTAAAGTCATCACAAAATTAAAGGCTTGTTTTGACAGGTCACACTCATGAAGTTCTCTATTTTTCACCGATTGAAATGTTCTAATGGTAATTACATTTTTCATTGATGGGTACCGCCTACTCGGCTAAGTGCTGTGCATAACGTTTTTTTCATATTGTCCACAGACTATTAATAATCGGTTAAGGAAAAAATAAATCGATCCAGATATATTTTTAAGGCCGACTCGCACTTAGCCGGTATTATTTATTTAAATACTAGAGTTTAGATCAATTTTTTACTGAATTTCACCAGTTGCAATGTGATCTTTATTTAAAATTATAAGCTTGGAGCTCAAAGCTGTAAATAATGTCAACATTGATTTCTATAGAATTGCTCTCAGAATCAATAACAAGTAAGTAACAGTAATAGAAACCGTAGTAAAAGAGCGAAGTCAGTAATTTCGAAGGGTATCATCAAATAGCATTGAGCTATCTCAGTTGTCCAAATTCAAAAAGGTAGTAAGTAGAAGGTAAAATTATCAGAGATTTGAACCTTCTGATGGAACTTAAATTTTCGATCATATTGCAAAAGTTGCAAAAATTGATGTTTGATGACAGACAATGAGATTTTTTGACTGATGACATTGTTGAATGAAGCTAGTGCCAAAATTACTAAAGAAGACTGGGCAAAAGTGGAAGAAAAAACTCGAATAATAATAAATGAAGACTATGACAGAGACGTCCATATCGACAACATAATTGAAAATTATTTTTCCCTAAAAATAGCATGACCGACTTCACCCGTGTACAGAATTCGCGAATATTTCGCACGGATCGATGTTACATTTTTCACATTATTGTTGATTTATCAAAAATGGCTCAGCCGATTTCAATAAAATTTTAATGGGAACAATTTCGAAGTATACTCTTTCCAATAAAAAAAGAATTATTGAAATCGGACCACTACGAAAAAAGATATGCGTGGTTACACAAAAATAAAAAATACGCGTCGAATTGAGTACCTCCTCCAGTTTGGTTCATCGGTCAAAAATGAAATAATTATTAATACGGGTGACGATAGCTCAACTGACAATTTTGGATCATCATCTGAAAAAAATGATTGACTGCATATTCACTTTTTGTCGTTTTTTTTCTGATTGAGTGAATGTTATTTAATAAAAGAAAATTGACTATTACAATCATATTCAAATTGATCCAATACCCAAGCAAACTTGAATCAATTTATCGTGAGTATCGAGTACCGAGTAGTATGGTTACATCACTAGTTACGTCGCGAAGACTAATGTCAAAACGGGCCAATTATTTTGTGACAGGTATAGGGATAGGACTAGTTTTTGTTACGTGTCTTTCAATCACATTTAAGAAGGCTCGGGTAGATGCTGGAGGGGGAAATGCAAAAGACACCCCAAGCGGGATGTCCCACACTGAATAAGAAGTCTATTTTGGCTATTGAACATTATTTTTAATAATTGTGGAAATTACCTATACCAAATTAGACAGATGACCTGATTAAGTGTGGGCCTGTGCTTGTGATACGCTGCACGAAATCCACTTTCGACCTAAGCAAATTTGAGGACGTACACTTAAGCCCCAGCGTAATCACTATTGTATGATTGTATGATCTATGATTGTCATGTTAAATGTATCACGTTGTTAAGTAACAGCAGTTCGTCTGCGCGTCCGTCGGGCGGCAGCGGGGCGTCGTCACGAGGAGGTAGCGCGCCGCGTACGGCCGCCGCGGCTCCCGCGGTCGCGCCCGCGCCCGCGCCGGCCGCCGAGGCGCCGCGCACGCCTGCGCGCGCCCGCGACGCGCCGCCCGCCACCGCCACGCCACCTAACACCGCCACCGCCACGCAGCCACCGCGCAGTATGTACTATCATTGTATTCTTCACAAGGAACCGCTGTTACTGGCTGACCACAGCCCGGCACGCGCTTTCGACTCGGTCTTTGATACTGACAATCCATGTAATAATATAGCCACTGAGAGGTACCTTAGTCTGAACAGCGAGAGAATGCGATCGAACAGACGACATAACTTTGAAGTGGTGTGAATTGAAAATTTAAAAATAACTGCTCATGAAAAAATGCTGCTCATGAATCAATAAAAGAAGAAAAATCTGTATGCATTTTTCTTCTGTACCAATGTTTAAGTAACAATGGGAGGGCAGGGTAAGAGCTTTGCTTACTTTTGCTGACAAGGGTGGAGGGGGGGTAAATAATTGCAATAAATCTGCTTACGTAATACTTGAACGGCCCCAAAAGGATACATAAATTAAATACTTTTCTGCAAGACATAAGACGTACCAGTGTGCAATATTTCTCACTCAAGTGATTGGTACCAAAAACATAACATTTTGTTACATTTTACTTAAGGGGTGAAAAGAGTTTTCTCCGGGAACAACAGAAAACATGAAAACACTTGTCGATTCACGATCCTCTTAACAGCTGCGCGAGGATTTAGTTGTCCGCAGCTTGTAGCATACATTACAGTCGGCAAGTTGTATGATTAGTTATAGTCCGTTCCCGCTGACACAGCGTCCGGTGTGATTGCAGGCGGGCAGATCTTCCTGTCGGACCTGCAGCGCTACTTCTCGGGTCTGGGCACGGCGCCGGAGGGCGAGGGCGAGGGCGGGGCGGCGGCGGGCGCGGCCGCGAGCCCCGCGCCGAGGATCGAGCTGGGCGCGGCGCTGGGCTCGGCCGAGGTGGCGGAGCTGGCCAGCCAGGAGGCGCACGCCGCGCGCCTGGCGCCGCACCTGCCGCCCGCGCCGCCCCGCGCGCCGCAGGACGATGTAAGGACCACCCTGCTCTCACCGCAGTTCGCGCAGGTGAACCACCTACATTAGCGCCCGCGCCGCGCCGACCGACCACGCCCGCTCTTCTCGCCGCGACTTACCGACTCACCGCTACATGTCCATTTTACCACGATTATACAGAGCTATCTGCTCGCCATGTACTGAGACGAAAGGTGGCGATTAAGACCATCATCATGAACTACTTTTACTACGGAGCCAACTTGAAATTCGAAAAATAAAATCAGCTGTTTCATACAAAGCTGTAAATCTGAATATACAAAATGTGTGAAGCAGTCTTTTTTTTCGGATTGGCCCTAAAGAAAAATTTGTTCATAATGGTGGTCTGGGGGACCTTCTTGCGGCTTAGTACATCAGTTCTGGATGATTCTGTATAAATAACTTAACACGCGACATAATAATCTTCACGATACACTTTGGTTCGCTTTGCGCAGATGAAACACTTATCTTTTCTAACTCATCGCGGGTCACACACTAACCTAGTGGTCACGGCGACTTCTCGTGGGATCTCTTCTTGATCTTGATGTCTTTTTATACGACTTTTACTCGATGCCCCTGAAAAACCGTCTATACATAAAGTATACACAGAATTCAAATAGATCACAATACCTATGCGTTTTCTCCCACAATATATCAAATGTATCTATGTCATAAATGGACAGGAATAGTACATTACAACATATTATTATAGTCTCTGTAAAATCTCACCTCAAAAGTGTTGATAACAACAATAATATGTAACAGACACGTGTAACATCTCGTCGCGGTACATGATATTATCAGATCGTAATATTTACAGGATTTTACCGCGATACGAGCAACATGTTTATAACCGCGATACATGGCTACATCTCGCCGCGAATCATGCATCACAATATTTGCGATGACTGCATAACTTTTGATTTCATAATTTGTAGCTTATTCTAGCCCATTTCAAGTGATAAGTAACATCCATCAATATGTCAATGTTGTAAGTATAGGCTGCGTCACACAAGTTGGCGGATGTGAAGTTAGCTCAAGCTGCACAATATCAAATCCTGACTGAAGCTCACATAAAGCCGCACGTTAATTGGCTATTGCGCAGCTTTTAGCTAACTTCACATCCGCCAATTTATGTGGCGCGGCCTATAAATATCCTTTCGTCATAGTTTAAAGGGTACATACAATATAACACCACCACGGTTCATAAGTTATACTTTTTGACCCATATGCATACTCTGCTTTTGACAAAACTTGGTCAAATTCGAATATGGCTAAATTTAATTCGTGGAAAGTAGGATTTATCCCTTAATCAAATAGTTCTAGCTAAGCTAGTTCTACTTTTGTTTGCTAGAAAGACTTTTTTTAAAATTATTGTTAGACAGAATTATCGAAAAGCTTGTGGCAACAAGAAAGGAAGTTTGGAATATGCGATCACAGCACACAATGATAGAGTTGATTCTGCTCTATCCGAGTTGATAAGTCAACTGATACCTTTAATGACAGACTTTCATCAAGTTCACTCTGCAGCTACCCAGATGGTCCCGGGACAGTCAAACAACTCGCTTACTTTGGACTAAGGCTTGTTCACTTAGCTTATATCACTCGCCTGAACTGCGGTCTATTTCCGATATCTTGCACTTTGCGTATTTCCATAGTGAAATGTTCATAGTGACACTTTGCGCATTATAAATTGTTATTATCAAACGTTATCACATATTATTTAAAAGTGTATCACAATAACTAAAAATGGACGAAAAAAATACACCAGGCGCCACATTATTATACGATTCAAACTTAATGGCGGCTCGAAATGTGGTGCGCAGTAACAAACACAATGTGTCAATGGTTGTGAAGGGTGGGTTCTGTGCAGCAACTAGCGCATTTCTGAGCGGACGCTCAGACGCTCGCTTTTTTTGCTTGACATCAAAACTAGTTAATTCATTGCTTTAATGATTTTTACTAAAATATTACTAGAAATTAGAATTTTGGGGAGTTAGGTTAGCTCAATCTAGCTAGTGTACGACATTCGACCACAGTCACAAAACGCCGCCACCAGTCTCTTTCACAATTTGCCAAATTGTGAACACAAGGCGAGTGGTTGTGCAGTAGTATTAAATTCATATGTCAGCAAGGACTCAAGGAGAAGGGATGTGCGCAGCTTGTTGCTAACTTCACAAGTGCCTTTAACTTTGATTTAGCCTATACTAAGAAATAAGTGTGTTAACAGCGTTACTCCAAATCAGTTTAGTGCAGGTCACTGGTTTATTTTTTCGTACATTTAAAACCATTCTTAAATAAAAATAACTGAACGAATCCCATACAGGCATTGTGCAAAATATCTAGAGTGAACAGACTTATCAACTACTGTTTCTGTGAATTGCATGCGATTTTGCTTAATAATGCTTTAAATTGGTAATCGGGGTTTAATTTGCTATCTCATTTTATTCTAACCAAAGCCTTATTAATCAGTGCATTCTTAGTGTTTTCTTTGGTTTGTTTTGTTTTGTTCTAACACCCAGGTGAGATTTTTTTATTTCTTTGGCATGCTTTTTATTTTGTTTTAAAGCTAAGTACACATTTTTTTTTCACTTACAAACCTCCAAAAATACAATCTTACATCATCAAAAATGTTACGATACTAATGTTATTTAAAATATATTTTGTTTGAACGCTGATAATGGGTATTCCAGGCGGCGAATCAATTCTCGTCGGCGCTAACATCCGGCCAGATGGGTCCGGTGATATCGCAGTTCGGTCTACCGTCGGAAGTGGCGGCGGCGGCCAACTCGGGCGATATGCAAGCCTTCTTCAAAGCTCTCGAAGACACGTCCACCCCGCGCGACGGCGGCAACTCGACTGAAACCGACAAGAAGGACGACAAGCCCAAGGGCCCAGACGGAAAAGACAAAAAAGACGACGACACCGATATGGCACTCGATTAGCTTACAGCTAACGATTCAAATCGCTATATATTTTTACCAAAATGTACTAGAATGCACTTTGCAATTTCAACTAATTGATAATTAATAAAGGTTTTCGAAAAATATATTTGTTTATTATTTTTTCTTTAGGGACAGGTATTTATCTGGAGCGCTCTATTTTAAGACCATGCCGTTCGTATACATAGTGATTCGTGATCAAAATAAGTTTATTTCATCTAAATAGATCATTTTCAAATAAGTAGCTTTCGCGTGAAAAGAAGTCTCGCAGTGCATCTGAGCGCAGTGGCGTAACTATAGGGTGGCAGGGCTGGCAAAATGCCACGGGCCCCCGATCCGAGGGGGCCCCAGCCCAAGAGCCCATAACCCAACATTTGGAACAAAATTTCCAATTTGAATTTCCAATTTTTTTCCAACAAAATTTTCGCGGTCGCTGCGCTCGCGCTTCGTACAAATATGTAGTAATATTTCCTATACTCGCATATTATCTCCCTATACTGTGTAAAACATCCAAAAAAAATCGCGCTCGGCGTTTAATGTTTATTATTTTTTAATATTTATTGGTTATCTCAAATTAAAATCATTTATAATAAAATCACGAAAACTTTTAGGTACTCATAGCGCTCGCGCTTAGTAAAAGATTTCATATGGCTAGATTTAATTAATTCCGAGTCTTTGTATCCCCTGCTTGCTGCTTTAGAAAATAAGATTTATTAGAAACTAGACGATCCGCCCCGGCTTCGCACAGGTGTATTATACATATAAACCTTCCTCTTGAATCATTCTATCCATTAAAAAAAACCGCATCAAAATCCGTTGCGTAGTTTTAAAGATTTAAGCATACAGACAAACAAACAGACAAAAATAGCGACTTTATTTTATAATATGTAAGGATTTATTGAACTGAAATTTACAGAATATTATTAACTAGCGACCCGCCCCGGCTTCGTACAGGTGTATTATACACATGTAAACCTTCCTCTTGAATCACTCTATCTATTTAAAAAACGCATCAAAATTCGTTGCGATTTTTTAAAGATATAAGCATACATAGGGACAAACAGACAGGGAAGCGACTTTGTTTTATATTATGTAGTGATAGTGTTGGGTAATTGCTTAAGTATTTTTTTAAAATTAAATTACATTGCGACAATTTTTATTGGGAGGTGGCCTAATCTAAAGAATTTGCCACGGGCCTCAGATGGTATAGTTACGCCACTGTCTGAGTGATAGTTCAGGAATAAATTGATAAAGAGCTGTCGACGTGTACCAATCAATACGAATTGCTTGTCGCTACTTTATATTTATTTTTTAGCGATGTTCTGGTCGGTCGCCCCATGAACGATTCAATTTCCAAAAGACTTCTTAGATTTTTCTCTCTAGATCTAATTCCTAATCTCAGGTAAAGTAAAAAACAGTAGTGAATTTTTAATACCTGTGTTATGAGATGACTTAAAATTACCAGTATTTTGAGGAAGACAAATTCATTGTATTCCTACTTCATTTATCATTGAAAAAAAATAGTATTAGACTCATTTTAGTTGCCCCTTTGCCACTTATCAAGTCTCTTATTATCTCATACACAAGTGAAAGCTTTAAAGGCAAAACTGATTTGCTTCACTATCCACGTAATAGCAAAATGTATCTAACGGTTGATAGGTTCATTATTAGTATAAGTAAAGACAAATAATGTATTCGCCACTCACCTATCAGCAGCATGCTACTTAGACCCCCAGATAACCGTTTTAAGTCTTCCTCTTATCAATATGACTTGACTTATTTTGGTTAGCGATAAAGTGAACTCATAACTTTAGATAATATGGCGCCATCTTATTGGTTCAGTTTTTTACTTCCGATTCCACATAATGCAGGCAGATGGCGCCACTGAAACCTGTTGTTCTCGTGACGTAGTTAATGAATGCGTAGAACGACTCATACCGAAATACCTTCTGCAAACATATTTTTAGAAATGCCAGTCAAAGCAATTATGTTCAATCAAATTAGTCCATTATCTGCTTCATTCTGTTTGGTATTGAATGTGTAAGATGAAAGACTCATTCTCTCGACGGACTAGAAATTATTATGTAGTGAGCTCACAACTGCAAACGTAGATCTGCAGTTAAAATAACACTTTTAGTCCTTATGAGGAAGACAATAAGGAACACAGTGCGAACATGGCACCAATATCTATTTAACATCTGTCCAGCTATGTAGATGTTTAGTATGGAATACTTTCAATTCGGTAGTCATATTCATTCTCCGTCTGCGTTCAGTACGGAACGCGCGCATTCGTGTTGTCTATTTACACCGCGTAAATACGATTTAAATGTTTTCTTTTTTTAATTACTTGGTATTATTCATAGTGTATCCCGTAGAATAGTGTTGTGCCACGGAATTATGTAAACGACAGTTCTTAATTGGAATAATGCAATGGATTCAAGTTTTGCAAGATGTATGAGTAACCAATGACCGCAGGGCATCCCTGCGCGGGCGCAGCGGGGAGCGGGGCGCTGGCTCCGGCCTGCTCTCGCTCGCACTCAATCCTACGCATTACATGACAAGTGAGTATACAATTATACATACACATATTTTACCATACTAGGTATAAATATGCACAATTCCTTGTAAATCGATATAAATATATTTCGCAACACTGACTAGACTTTAGCCGGAATCGAAGTTGATAATGACAATTCCCTGTATCTTATCAAGATTCGCGAAAATACGTAAACGCGAAAGTATGTACCAGCGAAAATTAGATGCTGAAACCTTATCTGCATATGCTCGGATATCTGTCACGATATCTATCGCGCGATAAGCCCATTATTGAGTTCACACTCGGAGTGATTGTACGGTGAACTTTTACTCCTTTCGAAACGTTTATCTTTTTTCTTGGAAGGCGCTTTGTTTACAAGGGTATATCGGAAGTCCAGGTAAATATAGTACCTGTAGTACGCTTTGCTTACTATTATTACCACGTTACACATTTTATAAACAAACTCAATGGTTCTATATTGAACATATGTTCTGTGAATTTAAGGCGGTCTTCTTTATGTTTGTTTTGTCATCATTAATTTCATTGAATTTATTTTCTTTCAAATATTTGAGATAGAAACTATTTATCAACCTTATTAATGTATTTATTGCCATTCAAGAAAGTTGATGCAACATTCGTTAATGACACAAATGTTTTGAAATCTTTAACAGGCATAAATATACATGCTAATATTGGCAATGCAAAACATTCTGCGTCGCCAGATACGAAGCCATATTCCATGGACTGTGAAGTCCACTGTTAGCTATTTCAAATGTCGAAATTGTTTCGTGAATAAATTGCGGAGTGTTTTGCGAGAGGCAGTTCTGCCACGGGGCGGTGTGACCTCGAGCGCGCGGCGCGCGGGGCGCGGGGCGCTGGGGAATCCTTCTGGCGCCAGACCGGCAGCGGCGTCTGTCCCCGCGCCCCGCGCGCCGTGCCCACACTCCACTCGCACCGGCCAACTCGAAATAGATGCACGGTGATTTACGCCTCGGCCGTATGAGTAAATATGTTGGTTGCCTGCCTGCCTTGGCACGTCCGCCCGCCCCCGCCGCGTGCCGATCTCCCATCTCGCGACGCTACCACTCCCTCGATGGTACGTTCGTTTAGCGACGGTCTCAATTAGTAATCTCCACTCTTCGAACGAAACGTTCGCATGATGTAGCATATTCCGTGATAAAGCACATCCACTATAGAAGTATACCAATCTGCGTTCAGATAAGTTACCTACTCACACATGGTACGTTAACTGAAGGCGAGGCTTCTGTTTATCTAAAGTTTAGTTGATCTCGATCGTATCAAATTTTTTATTCAAGCTCTATAATACAAGTTTTATATCCGGATCATTTAGTCTGTTTTGACCACTAAACACGAATTCTTTCCTATTTAGAATGTACATAAACTTTGCAAATAATTATGTATAGAGCATGTCAATGAGTTGATTCATAATCAATTGATGAGATTAACATTGAATTAATATGGGTAAGTTTTGTTTTGGCGGAATGGGTCTATGTAACCGACTCTGCAAGAGCGTCAAAGGAGCCGGTACAAAAAGCATCGTCGCACGACCGGTCCCACTGGTTCCCGAGTCTTTGGGTCGCTAGCCGCTACATGCCTTCACCGCTACCGTCCATTCAGCTTCTCGTGTATTTTCTTGTAATTAGGTATATAACAATATCGATATTAATAAAACAGCTCCGCTTGAGTATTTGCTAAATGCAATAAATACATAGGGGCTATCATTTTGACCATCCCAAAAATGTCTACAAGCTAGAAACAAAAAATCACAGTTGTTATGTGAAAGAAGCCATTTTTTAAAGATTGGCGAATAATAAATAATGATCGGCCCCTGTACCATTAATAACAATGATGGTTGTTAAACCGGACATGGGATAGGAGGTTGGTGCAACCGCGCGCCGTCCGGTCGGCAGGTGCATCGGCGGCGGCCCCTTTAGGTTTACTTATTTTACCGATCCTGCCCAGTATTCTTTATTTAGCATTATACGATAATATCATTATTGAATCGATCTCGAAAGTACTATAGGGAGTAGTGATCTAAAGTACAAAATTCAAGGAACTATTAACATTATTCCGCGTGTTAGTCGAGTGATAGCAACGTGATAGAGGTATATACGTATTTTAGTGTAGATTCCAGCGGCAACGAATACTTAATTAAATATGTAAGTGTCACAGGGGTCACGACGAACACAATGAGGGGGGTTATAAACGTTGAATGTCTTTACTCTCCTTTCTAACAAGTAACTTCGGATTTCATAAATGCTAGTTCGTATTCTACATTTTATCGAGTTTTAATAGTTCAGTGGCCCTTAGGTTGTGTAATGAAGGGCAATTTGACAACAACTCACTTGACCATGAGCCGCCAGACAATTTTTAAGAAATGGAAATCGTAACATCACACTGCAACTTAAAAGCTGTTAGGCATTATTGTTATTTTTTAAATAAAATCAGCCGTAAATCTTGTGCGAAACTACCAAATTCGTGGTTACTCTTCGACATAGCCCAAAATGTACAGAATAATTAAGTAGCTATTATTATCTAATGTTTTAGGTCCACAAATCAATCAATTTCAAACTAAAACCTTTAGTACTAAACGATTTTTGTATTGAAGCAAACCCAAAAGCTCAATTTAACAAGAATATCTAAAGCTCTCTACAAAAAAACCGACTGCATAAAATCCAACAGATAAGCAACGCACCAAAAAGACAAAAAAATGTTTGTAATTATTCCTTGAATTAAATATATCACATTTTAGAATAATTAAGTACCTAGCTACTATCTAATATTTTAGGTCTACAAATCCATCAATTTCATACTAACAATTTTTGTATTGAAGCAAACCCAAAAGCTCCATTTAACAAGAATTTAAAATGCTCTAAGTAGCCACAAAAAAAACCGACTGCACAAAATCAACAGATAAGTAACGCACCAAAAAGACAAAAAAATGGTTGTTAGTATTACTTGTTAAATTTAAATATATTATGACATTTTTATAATCTCCTGTTAATTTCCTTTATTTTGAGACCCTACTCGATAAATTTGGTTAAAAATACATTTCATGCGACAAACAAATTGTTCCAGATACCTATAAAACAAAACGCGGATTTTCAATTTATTATAGTCGATTTCAGGGATTAGGTACTTTATTTGCTTTGCGGGCCACCGGTCAAGCAGATAGCTTCCGTTAATTTTATGGCTTGCACCAGACAAACGCTTGTTAAAACGTTCGCATTGTAAAAGTTCTGCGAAATTTCAGTCGCTCTTTACATTTTCTTCCTAATTAGGACACATTAAATGATGCGCAACACAACGCCTTCTTTACTCTAGTTTCCATAGAACTGAGCCAAGTAAAATTTCTCGGTACTCGTCTGTTGTGTTCAGGAAAAACGTAATTTAGTTTTTAGTCTCATTTAGTCAGAAGTTAAAGAAACAAAACAACGCCCCTGCACATTGAAAATAACTCTAATAATAACCCTCTGCTTTATATATAATCGAAGAGGTTCTCGGAAATATCGGAATGGTAAATGTGAAAAGGCTTGTTGGGTAGGAGCAGACGTGAGTTTATTATACCCGACAGCCGAGGGTCGCCGTTGGCGGCGCGTGCTTCGGGGTATTCTGGGAATCGCACACTGACTGGACATGCCAGTTACTCTAATAGCTGCCACTCGTAGGCGAAAATTCCTGTATTGAACTTATACAAATAATAAGTACTCTTTGTTAAACTTGTGTCGTTTATTTCTTGTACTTATTTGGTACGTGGCAAGGATGTGTAACATGAATGCTTGAAACGGAGTGTTATTAACACTTTCAGTTGTTGTTCGGATATTTTTATTTGAAATGATTATTTTAAAACGTTGCTGTTAATGAAGTTCGCAGCTCTCTCGTTATTTCACATTGAGATGAGAAGGAATGAGATCATTGTTTCAAAAATTTGATATAGCAACCAATTATTACGTTCAAGATTCAAGATACGTTTAGCTATTTATTAATAAAATAGAATAATCATTAGACTGTGGGCCCATTCCTACACAACCACACATATTAATCATATTAAAACCTCTTTTTTTTGGGGCGGAAGTTAACAAAATGTATTTTTTTTTTTGTAAATTTGCTAGTCAAAGATATGATGTGGGTGTTGCAAAATTAATGTTACTGAAAATCAGAGAAAGTTGCGGTAATAATATTCTTACAGGAAATTATACATAAATAATTCCGAGAAACCTTATTACACAATAAACGGGCGTGGTGTATACAGTTAACAATTAGCAAACTAGGTACATATATATATATCATATCATTATACCTATAGTATAGGTATTTGAGTAAAGTACTTACAGAATTCCCAATGACTTGTATTCATTTACACATATAAATGTAGGTATGTGTTGGAAAATTAAAATAATTAAGCTCTGTGTAAAAATATCTGTTATGATTCAAACTTAACGGACATAGTGAATCAATAAGGTAAAATACCAAAAATATATAAGTATAAAAGAGGATGTTGGCCAAAAATATGTTTTTATATTTATATGGTAAAATAATGTAGAAAAGTTATTAAGCGAATGACTCACGACTTTTTGAACACTGTTTTACTATCAGTGTTTGCCTAGATAGTAGTATTGTTATCAGACTTATATGTATATCACCCGATGTAACCACTGAACGTCATGAGGCTGTTATCTACTTGGTTTAATTCAAGTACGATAAAACTGGCATGATTTTGCATGTTGCTTCACTTTGAAATAATAATATTACATAGATTCAGATGATGATTACAAAGGTATTATACATAAATAATATTTTATAAAACAAATATTTATTTTTATACATTTCTCTTCACCATAGATCAAAGAAACAACATTGTTTCTCTAATCTGTACTTTTCACCATGAAATTGGACGATAAAATCTTGGAAACGTTTTTTAAGACAATAACCGCCTTACCACAAAAGATCTAAACACGCTTTAAACACTATTTAACCGTGCAATTTGTACTGTAAAACATTGTCTAAAGCGAGCGTAAAACTTTTGTGGTAAGACGGTAAATGTTTGACTTAACTGTATAACTACGGCGACATGGGATAATTTTGCTATTTAGTAATTTTACTGATCTGATAATTAAGCGAATATATTTTTAATATTAATATGACGTAAAGAACTTGCTTTTAATGTTGTGAAAATGTTAAAATTATACATGAACTTCAAATAGAGCACAAGTATAATTTAAATTTTCTTTCGTGTTCATACAGTTCTGCCAAAAAAGTATTTTATATTATGATACTTTTGCCTGCGGCTTCGCCCGCGTGCTAGACTCTAGTGCCGATAAAAAGTAGCTTTTGTCACTTTCCGTCTTTCAAACTATGTTAATGCAAAAAAAAAAAAAACCGGCCAAGTGCGAGTCGGACTCGCGCACCGAGGGTTCCGTACAAACCTGCAAGGTTTACAAAGTTCGTGTTCGTTCATTACGACAAAAAAAATAATAAGTTTATATTTATTAAAAAATATATATTTTGTAATGTAACTAAAAATTTAAGGTTTTCGGAATTTTTCCTTTATGTGTGCTATAAAAACGTTGCTTCATGCCAAATTTCAAGATTCTAGGTCGACTGGAAGTACCCTTTAGGTTTTGATTCCCTTGCGAGTACTTGCGAGTTTCAAAATATGCAGCTTAAATTGCTGTTTCTTTTGATTGCGTTGACATAGAAGTTTGATTTTGTTACAGCTTAAAGGTATTATAGACCTGAGTATTTGGTATGAATTTCAATTTAATACCTCTACGCGTTTATGAGGAAATGGGTAGTAAGGTTAAAATTATTAAAAAAAAACATATTATGTGATGTAACTAAAAATTTATGGTTTTCGTAATTTTTCCTTTATCTATGCTATAAGACGTTGCTTCGTACCAAATTTCAAGATTCTGAGTTCACGGGAAGCACCCTGTAGGTTTTGATTCCCTTGCAAGTGTCGAAAATTTGCGGCATAAACGGCTGTATCTTTTGATTGCGTTGGCTTAGAAGTTTGATTTTTTCACAGCTTCAAGGGACAGTAGACCTGAGTAATTGATATTTAATATTAATATGACGTAAAGAACTTGCTTTTAATGTTGTGAAAATGTTAAAATTATACATGAACTTCAAATAGAGCACAAGTATAATTTAAATTTTCTTTCGTGTTCATACAGTTCTGCCAAAAAAGTATTTTATATTATGATACTTTTGCCTGCGGCTTCGCCCGCGTGCTAGACTCTAGTGCCGATAAAAAGTAGCTTTTGTCACTTTCCGTCTTTCAAACTATGTTAATGCAAAAAAAAAAAACCGGCCAAGTGCGAGTCGGACTCGCGCACCGAGGGTTCCGTACAAACCTGCAAGGTTTACAAAGTTCGTGTTCGTTCATTACGACAAAAAAAATAATAAGTTTATATTTATTAAAAAATATATATTTTGTAATGTAACTAAAAATTTAAGGTTTTCGGAATTTTTCCTTTATGTGTGCTATAAAAACGTTGCTTCATGCCAAATTTCAAGATTCTAGGTCGACTGGAAGTACCCTTTAGGTTTTGATTCCCTTGCGAGTACTTGCGAGTTTCAAAATATGCAGCTTAAATTGCTGTTTCTTTTGATTGCGTTGACATAGAAGTTTGATTTTGTTACAGCTTAAAGGTATTATAGACCTGAGTATTTGGTATGAATTTCAATTTAATACCTCTACGCGTTTATGAGGAAATGGGTAGTAAGGTTAAAATTATTAAAAAAAAAACATATTATGTGATGTAACTAAAAATTTATGGTTTTCGTAATTTTTCCTTTATCTATGCTATAAGACGTTGCTTCGTACCAAATTTCAAGATTCTGAGTTCACGGGAAGCACCCTGTAGGTTTTGATTCCCTTGCAAGTGTCGAAAATTTGCGGCATAAACGGCTGTATCTTTTGATTGCGTTGGCTTAGAAGTTTGATTTTTTCACAGCTTCAAGGGACAGTAGACCTGAGTAATTGATATAAATTTCAGCTTCATACCTCCACGCGTTCCTGAGAAAAAGGGTCTTGACAGACGGACAACAAAGTGATCCTATAAGGGTTCCGTTTTTTCCTTTTGAGGTACGGAACCCTAAAAATTAAGTCAACTCGTTGCACCGTTGCTGCGTAAAAGAAGAACACAACACACTTTTCGATTTACCTATAATATTAGTAAGGATTATTTACGTGCCAGATTATAAATGTATTTGTATTATTTTGCATTGATGCAATGATTGTAATCAATTACGTTATGTTATAGTAACTAATAATAACTGGAGCCACCTTATTGTTGTGAAGTGGTGAAATCACAGGGAAGCCCGATGACGTTAGGTTCATAGTTTTCGTTATTCTATTATTTATTAAAGTCCAAGCATTCCTTACAGTTACACTTTATGCCCATCACTTGCTATAATATTTATGACGCAGCTACGATAAATAACAATATCATATCTGTATTGTGCGTTTGCCAAAAAATGTGCTAACATGATTATATTTTTGAATCGATAAATGTAGAGTTGTAGAGAATGCACGTCGGAAGTGGGAACACCTCTCGGGCCGTTTGGCGAGTTTCCAAAAGTTGATTCCGAGTATCGTCAGTCCCCGTCCATGCGAGTACCGTCTTTGCGTAATTGAGGTAGCGGGGATCCACTGTTCTATTTTCGGCATCGGGCGCGCAAAAATATGTTTTATTTTTGAATCGAATAATCACAAACTAGAAGTTTATGTATGTGGGCAGACAGTCGATATAATATCGGAGCGAACGCTTGCACTGAAATAAAATTACGTCGCCGATATGCGAGAATACGATTCCAATAGGTGTCGCTAATATTACGAGGATACGGTTCGCTTATTAGGAGAAGAAGACCCGGTGAAAGTTCTTGCGTCCGTTCAACAATTCGGCACAGACGCAACTCTACAAATACAAACACGGATGTACAATTTATACGTGTGTGACGTTGCGCGTCAGATACTATTTTTGGCAATGCTTGTACTCGTGTTGTTACGATTAATATAACAAGAATACAATTTATTACATTGCTCGTTAATTGTGTATTAAATCTATAACTTCGTTTAACAGAATAAATTACAATTGACTAGCGTCATTGAGGAAAGACTGGCGAGCTGTGTGAATAGTTGTTTATTTGGTCAAGTGCTACCCGGCTCCGTCTGACTCACGAATATTATTGTCACATTCATACATATGGCGTATTTTAGTCGTTGATATGCCAACGCCGGAATTCGCAGAGAATGACGCCATTCTCTTGATGCCAGTGCTTATACATATTACATGCTCACCAGTGAGTCTCTATATTTTATGCAGCGGAATATTAAGTAGGTTAATATAAGTACTTGGCGTATAGTTATATAATATTCTCTATGGTTTGTGCAGAACTATGTTATTTTGTTATCGCGCGTGTAACTTTTTCTGTTATTTATTCTGTGGCTTAAACAGACAGAATACCTGTATTCATATTAGCTTTCAAGCATTGCTCAGTATGATATACGTAAGTTCTTGCGTTGATTGTTTTTATACTTAATTTGGGGCCTCGAGTATAATCGATTTAGGTCAAAGATCAGAGCGATACAAAAGTAGCAAACATTTTGGCGATTAACAACGTTATACATACCGACGGAATTAATGGAAATATTTTTGGCAATAATCACGAAGCATGCCGCGTCGTCACCACGGTTTGGCGTGCGTGCCATCTTGTTTATTTCTGGCTAAAGAAAAGTTACCTACTCTTTGATAAATTTGGAAGGTCGTTTGTGTTGTTGAGCCCACATGGAAGCATTGACACAACATAAATAAACGTTACCATTAGAAGTATACCGATTCAAAAGAAAAAGTAAGAGCTCTTAATGAGTCGTTTAAAAATAGTAAAAACATATTCTGGCAAGGTTAATATAAATTAAGTACGGTACCTACATTACAAGATAGTAGTAGATTACCCCACTGCTTAAAATATTCTATAACCAGCTATATTTTCGTCTCTATTATTTCAAACCTACATTTTATGGCAATATTTCTGCGATTGAACTCGGAAAATTATCGAAGCCGAAACTATGCTATATAGTAGATATGTTTTTTTTATGAGTAATAGTTGGTGTTGCCGAAGATGGAATATGTAGAGGTAGAAGATACCTATTCACTTTTGATTAGATTCTTAAAGATATCCAGATTGGTTGATGAATATGTGTATGTTAGAGACTAATTACATAGAATATAATAGAATTAATTAGAGTTAATACAATGTATGTGATAAAACCCTCAGTTTCATACATCTTAGCACAGTTTCCCGGGTACATTGCGGGATAGTTTGCTTTAGTTGGAAAAGATAGTCTTTGAAATTATAAATTTTGGCACGCTAGCACAATTGGTTTCCAAAAAAACACATTTGAAGATTTAAAAAAGTAAATTTTCTTTAGTCCGAACACTAGCAACATTAATGATATTGAGTTAAATTTGAATTTATATTTTAACAATCCAAATTAACCAGAGCTAATGATGAATAATGACATAAGCAACAGCTAAAATAATCCTACTAATATTATAAACGTGAAAGTTTGTAAGGATGTATGGATGTTTGTTACTCTTTCACGCAAAAACTACCGAACGGATTGAGATGAGACTTTGCAGTTATATAACTTATATATCAGAATAACACATAGGCTATAAAATTATAATAACATTGCGTAAATTTTCCATATTATAACAATAAGTGTTAAGTAAGTAGGAAAAATTCTGCCATCTGCGAGCTATTCAAGCGTGCGCTCCAAGAAATGTCATAAAAGAACTGTCGAATCGAACAAATGTCAAATCGTTTTTTTTTGTTTTTTTTAGTTTCCACCTCCTTTATTAAGGGTGGTAAGGTAAGGCCTCGAAATATCATGCGGGCGAAGCCGCGGGCAAAATCTAGTACTATATAAAAGACAGGATTTCAAAAATGCGTTTCTTACTGTGTACATTCATGTAATATAAAAAGTAGAATAGCTCCAGTTTGCGCCTAATATAACACTTGTCATAAGGCAATCGTGAGGCGCCAACTTGACCATACAAAAACAATAAGCTGTTATCTACCTCTTAAATATTATCCGATTTGAGTGTTTTTTTTCATGTCATCAGCACTTCACTCGCTAAGAATATACCTACGTCTTACCTTACCTTAGTTTTTACAGTTTTTTTTAAATGACCTTAAAGTTATGAGCCTCTAAGTATACTCGTATATAAACTAAAAACTTTTCTGAAAAAAATAAGACGTACAAGCGTGCCATGTTTCTCTCTTAAGCGATTGACACCAAAAACAAAACATTTTGTTACAATTTAAGGGGTAAAAGAGTTTTCTTCCGGAACGTAAATTTTATCAAAAATGTATCGAAAATTTTCTCGATGAATACGCGAAAACACTGCAATGGTCGATTCACGATTCTCTTAAGAGTACCTACAATTAAAAACCCTTAGGTACTACAACCACCAATGAAATTTAAAAACATTGTTATAATGTATTTCATTCTCATTGATATTTCAATAGTCTCTACTGTTTCACACAATTCGTTTATCAGTTTGTGGTTAATATGGGACTCAATAAAATTATTATTTGTGTTGTAATTAATTATTTGTAACTACAAATAACGATATTATAGTTCACTGTGAATTAAGTAATACTATTTATTAAAGTCCCATAATTTCAATAATTAATAAAAAAAATATAAACAATCATCATCATCAGCCTCCTTCCTTTTACGTTAAATCCCTAGCCTGTGTCAATGTCATCCAGGTGTTGCATAAATACGCAATCGTTTTAGCTAATTACCTACGCATTATGAACGAATTATATCTCAAACGAAGAACATAATATGCCAGGATATCACTGTACTCATTACGATACCAAGTTCTCTACATTTCTTAAAAGTAAATGAACTTTTGTATGGGTTTCTTTCAAGTTGTTCCATATTAGTAGTTAAAGTCTTTTATTAGATAAATCAAAGTAAATATAATAAAAATTGGTCATAATTATAAATACAATAATATAACTTGGCCTAGAATATCTCCTTTTTCTCGAAATACATCCAATGCAGTGCAGTACCCGCGGAAGACAAACTTCATAACTTCCTAAATAAGTTTTCAGTTCAAGTCTCAGCAGGAAATACAAAATTGAAACTGAATGCGAGTTACCGAAATACGTCGGCATTTAAGGACCTTAGTTCAGAGATCTGGTACAGGTAGACCAATTACAAAACATATCAGAATGTTCAGTGATCTGTTGGTAGGGTGCGGCTCGTCTCGGCGGCGGCGAGTTGGCGTCAGCGAAGCGGTCGAGCCAGTCAGCCAGGCGATGACCTGGTTCCAAGGGAAGCCCGAGCGAACTGGCTACACTTAGCCCGGCACAACGGTCATTTCGAAAGGCTTTATATGAAACAAAACATTATTTGGAAATATTTTCACTAATAACGCCCATACTTGATCAATTTTAATTGATTTCGTAAAACCTTTCAGATAACATTAACCGTGTACATTTTATTGATGTCATGATGTTATATGTGTGTTACTGTAATCGTAACAGAAACCAAAACAAGCTCGCGATGACCATGATACTTGTGAACAATAAAAACAATGTCAATAACAAGACAACTTTTGAGAAATTCAAAAATAATAAGGTTCACATTGATTTGGATAGTTAAGTTTGATATAGTTGCTACGAAGACTGGTTTCATGGTTTCCCGCCCACGCGACTCCGTGGCGCCCGACCGGACCGACATAATTATTCAATAGCTGCGTTGCCAAATGCTTCAGCGTGGATGAATACAAATTGTTTTGAATTCCGGTTGTGCCTTTGATTTGCCCAAAATTCGACTTTCAAAGCTTTCTATACAAAAATATACAAAAAGAACACGAATTAAGACGAAGCTTTGAATCATTAATCGAGAAAGACGGGGACTGATGAAGTCGTAGATCTACACGATCGCTACAACTCTTATCATTTATGGTCTGCAAACCCAAGAAAAATAGAGTTTCGAGATGAAGAGACCAAAACAGTCGAACACTATGGATTAGCATATCAATATTCAAACATGGCGTAATACTAATGATCTCAGATGCAGGGGACACAGTAAGCAACGACACTCCCCGTGCCGCGTGGCTCAAGGCCGCAGCGTGACGTCGTCGGCAACAGGCGGTACCTACGAGCCAACCAAACAACGCAACAAGTGCCCCGCGCCCGCGCGTCTCGCATACCATTCGCGAAACACCAGCTGCCAGACCAACGCTCGCTGGCAGCCTCCAACGTCACTACGCTTGCACTGTCCGCCATAACAATGCAGAAATTAAACATAATGGCATAATATTAGATACTCATTATTATACTCTGGACACATCTACTACAGTGCCACTTACATGTGTTGCGTCACTCAATTTTATTACACAATGTGTACTTATCTACACCTAGACGGTGTTGATTTATTAAGATTTGCTTATGAAGTCAATACCTAGAAGACGTATTACATTTTTTTAAACATGATTCGTTGCTAGTTTTTCTTTTATAATAGTCAATTTTACCATTTTACTTGGTCCCAATCTGTAAAATATTCTGTAAATATTCTTAGAATCGTTCTCTACAGTGAAAACTCACTTAATTTTTTTTTTTTTATATTGGTTTAACTGAGTATTGCTCAGAAAAAAAAAATATTTTAATTTTTTTTTTTTAAATATTAAATGATGTTATTATCTCATATTAAAAAATGCTAAGTACAAACTAGTATACGTATGTATTTAGATACTTTTGACTTTTCATTAAATACAGTAGCACCAGTATTGGTTTTAAAAATCTAAATCGGCTTAGGTACTTACGTACTTATATTTATTTAGCTGTTTTGTTTTTGTAACAATGTTGTGATTGCTGAATTATTTATTTTATTTTTATTGTTTTGCCAATATTTCTCAATGTCTTCTCAATGTCAACGTGATTTTGTAAATGATAACTTTTGTGGTCGCCGAAAAAAACTTGTGGGAGATAAGTTTATTTATCTGGAGCACCATTCAAACTTGAACATCCTCGAATGAAACGCGTGCGTCACAGCTTCGCACTGCTGATAAGCACCTACCAATTATCATTGCAAATACTCTGTTTATATTATGTATAGGTACACATTTGTATACCTAATCTGTGATTTATTAAATATTGGTAGACGAGTACATAGTTTTTACCTTTCATGTTATATGCAAATACATAGGAAAAAATATTACGTAGCTATTTAAAAAGAAAGGCGGCTTTAGATTGAGATGACGTATAATAGAGTAAAGTAGAGAAAGAGAACGTGTTCCGCCCGCTAAAGATAGCCCACCTAGTGGGATAAGGTCAGGAATTCGATGATGATGATAAAATAAAGGCTGTACAAAATTTATCGTCTGATAATGAGGCAAGCAACATAAATAGATTAATACTTATTACGCCAGGCTTATTTGTCTCTAGGTAAATTTATAAACATTCACAAGATAATGGGGTCTTGCTGATTACTTAGTTCACGAGATAAAGTTTAAATATAGGAAAATACCAAGCATAAAATTATCCAATAACTACAGTTCTGTATTAAAATGATTAATTAATGAATGTTTCGTTTCATGTCATCGCAGTTAAATAAGTGTATAATATTAACACAGTAAGATTATTATTTTGTATAATTTTAGGCTGATGACCATGGGCCTAAACAAATGAGAATGTTAGGTGGACGGTCGGACGGCGGCATACAAACCGATACCCGTTCTAGTCGAGCGCAACCGTTACGAAATCAGTGCTGCATGAAAATTACGCTATTGCCGTGTTGTGATGCCTAGGGAGAAGGTAACCAGCGCTCTCAGCACTCAAAATATCTAGTTATCACAAAAAAGTGAACGCAGATCATAAATTATCCAAGCTTTATCAAATGAAAATAATATATATCTGATCTAATTCAAGGAAAAAATGCAAGCATATAATCAAAATTGATATCAGTAGATACCGCGCGATAAATCATTTTGTTATTGCTAGAAAGCAGTTCTCGGAATCGTTTTGTAGGAAAGGGGTTTCCTTACTACGCCAACGTATCAATCGGGGTCTGGCGATGCTGACATATTTTAGAAGAGGGTGGCACAGGCACTACCTAATAGTTTAGGCGCACAGGTTAAAGTCCGTGCATATAATGTAGATGCCTACGTATAAATAGATTACGAAGAATAACCGATCCGGTTGCGGTGAAGGAGGGAGATAGATAAAACGCGACATGAATCACTACCAGCGAGCGCAGAGTCAGTGCGGTGCGCGGGAAGGCGCGGGGGCGAGCGCGCGCGGGGACCACGGAACGAAACGAACAAACCAACGACATTAACAAACAGTTGAACACTCATCCGCGGCGCGACGCCACCTCGCGCTCCGCCGCTGCACCGAATCGAATGTACACGACCACCCAGGATACATAATATTTACATTTTATAACATTAGTCGAATAGGAAGTAGTTAAGATTCTTCTTTTGACTATCGATCTGTGTAAAAGAAAGTGTTGCGACCGCGACGGAGTGCAAGTGAGACGAGTGACGATAATACAGGTGTGTTTGTGTGTGTGTGAGCCGAGTGGCGTGGATCGTCGCGTAATTATTAACGATGATTCACTTGCGCGCGGGTGAAATGCTGCCTATCGGACTTGTTGACATTCGCTCTGGAGGAGTCAACAAATGATATCACAACAATAGCCAAATAATGGTGGACTGATTTATTACACCGCGGTACGTAAAACTATCTTTGTATTATTAGAATTAATTTAAATAGTAGGTATAATCAAAGATTTGTCAGGATTTCATTCCTTTAAACTTTTAAAAAAATAGTAGCCAATAGCCAGAAGGCTAATTGATACGAAAAAAGAAGGAAGGTTTCAAAATATCAAACCATATGCAGAATATAACAGCTCGCTAGTCATCTCATCTCTAATAACAAAAACTCGCCATAAGTAAGACAATAACGATAAAGTACAGCTTGACTGTAGTCCTAAATCCTAATTGAAACAAGAATATTTTTTAAGAATTCTACCATACATTTTCAAAAGACACCAATATTAATAATCCCGTAAAGACAAAGAATGATATCGGCACATGATAAAGATGTGCAGTAAATGTATACAAGTTCGGAGCATGTAATTAAGGGTAATGGAGTACCGCTCGTAGAGTAGGTGGGATAGGTAGGTAAGCAATGAAAGTTGGCGGCGTGCTGGCGGCAAAACAGGCGACGCCAGGGCCGCCTGGCGAGGCGCCAGGCCGGCGGGCGGCGGCTGGTCGACGGGATTCCTTTGTCTCATTACAACACCAATGATCCGGTACGATCGTGCCGAAAGCCCTCACTCCTCCAATTTACCCTTTAAACTGACACGGAACAAAATTGGTTTTAGATAGTATAAAATAATTATAATCACCAAATATTTGAGCTGATTATTTCCTACTTTAAATAAGTATTTAATTTAAAATATAATTTGCTGTTGGATGAGTATAATAATGTAGGTGTAAATATGTAAAGGTACACACTTGTAAGAAACAACTGTACGGCACGAATACCGGTATTGCGCCCATCATAGTGTGTGTAAGCGGCAAGTGCGTACCGAGCTTATTTGCTTGCTCGTATTTAACGCTCCCGCTGGTTTGCCTGTCTCCGATTCTCAGAAATTGTAACGCCTTCTCGGAACGCACTAACATTGCTGTCCACGAGCGGCTCGACTTAAGTAAGCGCACAGCGAGGTCACCCTGTCGCTTGGCCGTATCTTGCTTACTCGGAATTATGCTTCATACATACTATTGGAGCTACGATACGAGTACAACTTTAGGTACCTACTGAATGATTGATTGTAACATACCGCAGAATCGTTATCTGCATTCAAATATAAGTCTATATTACTATTTAGGCCACAAAAGCCTGTATGTTTTTGGATGACACCCAAAAACGATTTAAGAAAAGTAATTATATCATTTTATTTATACAATTGTTGTTGTTGACATTTTTTTAAATTAAATTGTTCGAATTGTTAGCCACGTTGGGCTATTATGTACTCTTTTGAAGACGAGATAGGATTCATAGAGTACAGCTGGCGACCGGGGACATCCTCGTCTAATAGCGCCGACGTCACGATGATGTCACACAAACACCAATAGAGGCGGCGGCACATGCGCGTTGCGTCAACTCGCTCGCCGCAACGCAACACGGCTGTGTTGACTGCTTTTCAACACATTCACAATAATGAGCATTGTTATTTAGTAGCGTCGTTTGGTAAATTACGATTTACGTTAAAGCATTTACTTTTGTTTAGGTATTACAATCTTTTTACATTCTGTTTAATTTGATTTGGGTATTTTGATTTTATGACCGCACATATCTTTATTCTGTAGATAAGATCAATATTTTTCTAATGTGCGTTTCGTTTATTTCAGGTACTAAACAAGTGGGTACGATGCCGCTCACCCAAGAGAAGCGTTTAGACGCGAATTTTTCCAACAACAATGACCACAGCTACCTGCACAAGAAGTTCAAGAAAATGGCAACTACTATTGCGGTGTTCCCTCCAAATTTACCGAAAATCGGGGACACCAGGCAAAAGGAAACTAATATTGCAAATAGTACTTGCAACGTTTCAATAACTAACGGAAATATTGCCGCGGCTCACTCAGAATTAGAAAAAATAAAAGAAGATCGGCATCATTTGGAAGCTCAGGAAGTGGAGAAAAATGTACAAATTAACTATAGCGATGAAAATACTAGGATAAGTAATGTAAATAATATTATTCAAGTATCTGGTCAGACCAGTTTTACTGAAGATTTTTCAAATAAGACTGAGATCCTTGAAAATGATTTTATCAGGGATAACTACAACGGGAGTGTAGGCGGGCGTTATGTATGCCCTTATTGTAAATTATCTTGTGCCAAGCCTTCAGTACTCCAAAAACATATCAGAGCTCATACAAATGAACGACCTTACCCCTGCGTTCCTTGTGGGTTTGCTTTTAAAACGAAATCTAATCTGTATAAGCATCGAAGATCTCGAACACACGCGCTAAGATTACAAGGCGCAGATGTACCTGTGACTATGAATGACGACGAATCTGGCGGATCCGAAAGTGATACGTCGATTCCGCCAACAGCTTTGTCAGAAACCGGCTCTGACTCATCAAATGTGCGAGTCGATAATTATGAATATAGAAGATTGTCTCCCAGTGTGTCACCGGAATCAATTAATGAAAATATTGCACAGTACTCTATACCTTTTTCAGCTAATATAAACGATAGCAAGTCTAAATCAATTTACAAACCTAAATTTAGAGCAGCATTGTATCAAGAAATTAATGAAAAAGATAAGTTAAAAAAATCTATATCACCAAATGCTGATTTTCTTACGGAACATATCTCTAAAATTATATCAGATAATGAAGCCATAGTGGATGTAATAGAAACGCCACTTCAAAAGAAGTATGGCAAAATCAAACAAATTGCAGAGAGTAAACAATTTTTGCAAGATAATATTGAAATGAAGCTAGACTCATCGCCGCTTAACTTAACTAAGAACAATCACGAAGACGACCATCCATTTAGAAAAAGGTCTCACTCTGAAAGCTTTTCTCATGCAGATCATCATAAACACCCATTGAATCCAGAAGGTTCAATTATAAAAGACTTGTTACTAAAAACCAAGATGAATGGTTTAGCTTCATTAACTGGAGAATTATTAGAAGGGTCGCTGTACGTCTGTCCGCTGTGCCAGATTATTTTTCGAAGTGCCGATAATTTAGAAACCCATAGAATGTATTACTGTGGCAAAGGTAGTGTTTCTAATTCGCCGGTAAATCATCATCAAAAAGAAATAAAAGTAATAAGACCTGAAAATATATTTGTTCGGAGTAATTCCATCAATGTTCGGTTACCAGAATCGCAACAATTAGTAAGGACAAATGTTGCTAATGGCTCGCCACCTTTAAGGATTAAACCAGAAAATCTGGTTATCATGAAACAGGAGTCGAACGACATTATTGCTCCTTTGCCTTCACCGGGGCCTTTATTGGGAAACACTAGACTAGTAGACACGAGAGTCCCCTCTGACTACTCAAGAAAAAGTGATACAATCAAATTAAAACCTATGGCAAGCCCAAAACGTCGACTCGATAGCAGATCTGATACATATAGTCCTAGACTAGTGGAAAATATATCGCCTAGATCAGCAGATTTATACGGCCCATCTAAAATGCGATGCATTGATGCAAATTCAGCAGCATTACGCGCCGTGGAAGAGATGACGCAACACATGAGGCACAACTCTACATCTCTACAAATGTTCGGAGGAGAAGTCAAAATCGTAGATCACTCCGGAGGGACTACAACTTTACGCATTGAGCCGAACAAAAACCAGTTGTCGCCCATATTAATACACCAAAACCTTTCACCATCTAAGCTTATGAATGACGCTGAAGCGAGCAGTGTTGTAGTTAGATCAAGTCTACAGTCTGGTGGAACGATTATGCACAATCCTCCGACGCCTAAAGATACCATGGGAACGCCACAGCCACAAACACCTAGAATAATAATATCAACGCCTGGAACATCGAGTTCTAATTTGCCAAATATTCATGACAGAACTCATTTTCAGTTTCCACCACTAAGTGCAATTACAGCATTCAATCCATTGACATTGCCACCACTAAGTCCATCATTATCTCCTAATGGAGCAACAACTATTTTCCATGGAGGAAAACTAATACCGCATGTGCCAGGAATTCCAGGACCCAATACACCAGGAATGTTCGTAGGACATCAAAATTTAGCGTCGAAAAATAATATCAACATTGACCATAATAACAAAAAACCATCCACGCCGGTGCGAGATGATTTTCATGGCAATGCGTTACAAATAAATGTTCAGCAGCCAAAGGGATCGATGCTTACGAAATACGAATCACAACAGTTGCGTAACACGAGAAGCCCGAATTCACGGTTAATCAACAATGAGCCCGATAGCATTAATCAAATTCAAGACAACAGTCATAATGATGGACAATATGGTCATTCACATTATGTTCCTACAGTGCCACGCATTAAAATAAAAAGCGCCGATGAGGTGAATCCTTATCCAAAAATGATTTCACCAGGTTCGACTAAAGGGGTATCTAGACAAGAAGCTTTGAAAAGGTCTGCAGAAGGCGTGCCTCGAACGCCAGTTTTAAAAGAAAATAACACGCATTATCCGTTGAATAAATCCAAACCCCGTGATAGAGTAAATAGCCCTCTTGCAAAGCCTGTTGACATCAAAGCAGAAAAAGACAACAGGCACTTTAATTTTGAAAATTTAATAACTAAAGCAGAAATCTTCAACAACCAGATACCTAGTTCTTCCGAGGTGCAAAAAAATACGAACGCTCAAGAAACTCCTACAACTATTCAAAATGAGAGATCAGAACCACTGTATTTCCAGAAGAATGTATTGGCCAAACCGAGTTCAGAGGAAAGGAAACCGAAATTTTTGAGACCTTCCACATTGCCTTTGAAACCGGGTACATATACGCCGAAAAGGCATCATGGAATAACACCTAACGCAAACACAATGCCGTTGGTTTCACCAGAAACACCACGTCCAGCTAAGGCATATGGCCAACTTTATTTAAATGGCAATGCGTACACTTATCTGGGCTTAAAATGTTCAACGAAAGTTTTTTACTGCACCATCAATCGTCCACAGCCAACTTATGTTCCTAATCAACATTTTCTGTCAATGTACAGTAATTGGCAGGTAATTATCAAAAACAATGTTTTGATGCTTAGTGGTATAATACAGAACACGAGTGTGTGATAAATGTGTGAATATGTTTACAGTTATTATCCGAGCTGACGCCAGACCCGCTGGGGCTGTCAGCCTCGTCTGCTATGTCTCTATATGACTCACGTCATCGACCGCAAAACGTTGCCCGAGCTGTGATTAAACAGGATCTCATATTGACTCATTCATCGCAGTGGAACAACAATTTCAAAGACAACAGACAGGTATGACATTTTGAACTCATTACTTATCTTTGTTTGAATTGGCAAATTGAGAATAATTATTTTTGTTTAATCATCAACAACGAGGGAGACCCTTTTATGCGCAGTCCGATAATAATTATTTATCGGACTGCTTTAGATCTTAATAGAGAAATGGCTAAAACTTTAATTAACAGTTTTTAAATTTTAAATTTCAGGCGATACACACGTCTGATACAAAGAAACTAGAAGATAGTAAAGGTCAGCCCTCGGATAATGTAATGACTCCAAAAAAGGAATTAGCGGGAGGCTTCGAAAGTAACGAAGAATACACTTACGTCCGCGGGCGCGGGAGAGGGCGGTACGTTTGCTCAGAGTGCGGAATTCGCTGCAAAAAGCCGTCAATGCTAAAGAAACACATTCGCACTCATACAGACGTACGACCGTACACATGTATACATTGCGCCTTCAGGTATGAGTACGTTATTGGACATTATCTTCGTAGATATATTATTACAGGGTTGAGAATGTTTATTAATGATCAAAAATTTTCAGTTTCAAAACCAAAGGCAACTTGACGAAGCATATGAAGAGTAAGGCTCACTACAAGAAGTGCTGCGAGTTGGGAATAAATCCGAACGAAGGCGAAGGCAATGATGCGGACAACGGAGAAATGGCGCCGTGTTCCGGGGAATCTGGTGACGACACCGACTCGGACGGCGACGAGGGAAACGAAGGGGAAACGGAGTCAAGTGGTAAGTTAATAACTATTATTATACTAGTTTTTGCCCGCGGCTTCACCCGCATGATATTTCAAGGCCCTACGTAAGGTAGGGCCTTACCCTTAATAATCACACTTAATAAAGGAGGTGGAATATAAAAAAATCGATTTGACATTAGTTCGATTCGACAGTTCTTTTTTGACATTTCTTGGAGCGTACGCTATAATAGCTCGCAGATGGCAGAAATTTTTCCTACTTACTTAACACGTTTATTGTTATAGGTAATATAGAAAATTTACGCAATATTATTATAATTTATAGCATATGTGTTATTCTGATATATAAGCTATATAATTGCAAAGTTTCATCTCAATCCGTTCAGTAGCTTTTGCGTGAAAGAGTAACAAACATCCATCCATCCTTACAAACTTTCACGTTTATAATATTAGTAGGATTAAACTAAAAATATACTATTTCTTTCTGTACAAGTTGGTACAGAAAGAAATAGTATATTTTATACAATAAAGAGAACAACCTTATCTTTATACAATAAAGAGAAGGTTGTTATAATATGTGATTTTAATATAACAAGTATATCATAACACACAACCGTCTTTTCGCGTAGACGGGTACATCAGAAAAAAAAGATAATTAAGCCATTTTGCGATTTTTTACTGCCGTGTTATAAATATACATCAGTTAGACAAAGCTCCCACAATAAAACTTCATACCTAATTAATCTTGATGCGTTCAATTTTCCGAGTAATAAATAATGTGTTAGTAGTAACGGCTAATGTGTACGCGAAGTGTTTGCACAATTCTACGGAAAGGCTATTGGCGCGTGTAGTTTCACGGTTCGTGAGTGATCATGATCACTCTTTAATTATAGCTCTTCCAGTAGAAACATATTTCGTAAAGAATCTAAAATAACGGTTATAAAGTAGTTTATTAATGTTGGAAACTAAGTATAATAAATTATTTTAATTTTCAGACACGGAAGCTTGTAAATCACGTTTGCCGGAACACGAAGCCGCGCGTTGCCTGCTGTCACTCAGATCGCAGCCGACGACGTCGGCAGCGCCGGGGCTCATCACCAGCGCACGGCCTACCACGTATCCATACACCCCAGCGGGATTAGAAGTTGCCACTTTAGAAATACCCGAAATACCAACGATGCATTTGACGCGAAATTCACCAGTTGAAGCCAGAATAGAAGCAGAAAATGAACCCATGGATTTAAGCAAAAGCGAAGTAAAAACGCCAACTCCGAACATTCCTGAAATCACTACTCCTAGAGAATCGAGCGTACTCGCGTCGCTCGCTTCGAACGCAGCAAAGTTGCCACAACAACAAAGTCAGTGGACTAACGGTGAACCTATGTTACATACGTACCTAACGGAAAGGGCGCTCTTAGACACCAAAATAAAACAAAGTCAACTGACATGCAACTTCAGCAAATTAAGGAAAGTCGATATGGAATCGTCTACATTTTCTGAGAAAGTGAAAAAAGAAGACGGCAACAAAATTACGCAACCAGTAAATAACAGTGTAGTTGTATCTATCCCATCGCCACAAATTAGCAAAGACAAAAATTTGCTACATCCGAACGAAAACGACTTGCAAAAATCTGTAGTAATTTCTAAGGACGATGGCGTTACAACTCCTAAAGATTCATCTCATGTAAAAAATGTTCAGGAATTAAAACGTCACCCAGGGCAAAGCAATAGCAATACAGAGAACGCGAAGCACGTAGTTTCAGAGTACTTAAAACATGCTCGAATTAATCAAATTAAAACACACGAAGAGAGTTTGTCGATCCAAAACGATAACGCGTCTGAAGAAAACAGCCGAAATAGTATTGGGCTTGAAGATAATACAAAAGCTGAAGAGATGAGTTTATCAGATTCAGATTCAACGAAACTGCCTTCTTTGGAACATGAGCCCATAGCGAGAAAGGTTGTGATTGGCGTCGGTGGCGTAGCTTTTAAAGTTGCTAAAGGAAAAGAGTTTGATAGTGCGTCGTATGCACCCGGAAGACTTATGGAAGACGGACGCAGAGTGTGTGACTTTTGCAACAAGACATTTACCAAACCTTCGCAATTAAGACTGCACTTGAATATTCATTACATGGAGAGGCCTTTTAGGTGTAGTGTATGTGCAGTGAGTTTCCGCACACGTGGTCACTTGCAAAAACATGAGCGTTCTGGTTCCCACCATAACAAGGTTTCTATGACTTCGACATTCGGTGCGGCGACATCGGTCAATCCACGTCCATTCCGATGTTCGGATTGTAATATCGCTTTCCGAATACACGGCCACCTGGCAAAGCACCTCAGGAGTAAAATGCACGTAATGAGACTGGAATGCTTGTTCAAATTGCCATTTGGAACATTCACTGAAATCGAGCGTGCCGGTGTCAGTCTGACAGACATCGACACTACTGACTGTGCGAGTTCCCTGGCCAGCCTCCAGTCCCTGGCGCGGAAGCTTCACGAGAAGGATCCTACGAAGCTGGAGTACCGCGAGCCCGGGAGCGCGCCGGTTCCTCCCGCTGGCCGGGAATGTTCCGAAGATGAGGAAACTTCCCTCAACTACGAAAATATGAGTGAGAGTGAAAAAGATAGTGAATTAAAAAACATTGACAGTAGTGAAGGACACGAAGATGAAATACGAGTTAATTATAGTGCCACAGATATTTAGTGCCAAAATTACTTTAAGTAGTTATTGCAATTTTGTTTTGTTGTTAATTTTAAGGTGTAACTATTCAAGATGGGTCGGAAAAAGAAAAGAAAAAAAAACAAAATGATGCGCTTTAATCATATGATGTATAGTTTGTACGTAATTCCTAATTATAAAAATATATAAAATGTAAATAATTGAGATAATTTTAACATTGTTAAATTTGCTTCCAATGTAAAGCTTATTCGTTAATATTATTCGTTATTTGTAACTCTAAAATAGTCGTACGACATAACTTTACGATTTATCAAACTCAATTGAAAGTGCTGTTCCTAAGAAGGCTTTCGATTTGGGGGTTTCGATTGATCTTCCAAAAACACTTTGTGGTCCATATTCTAATCTAGATAAACAATGCTTCAAAATATCAATGAGACATATTGAAAGAGTAGTCAAGTATCATAAAGATTCAGGATCTTAATTTAATTTGTATATATTTTTATAGAGTATATACTCCGTACTACTTATATTATGTATTTACAATCCGAGACATTGTAACTTCCAAAATCTATACTAATATGTAAAAAATTGGCATATCAACTTCCAGAAACTTTAGACATGTAATTATGATCCTTGAAGAGTCTTCCATATCAAAAATAGTGTTTGTGCTAGAACAGTTGTTAGTAAATTTTACTCTTCAAATGGGTGAATTTAATGAGTGATGTACACCTACCGACATTTTACAAATAAATACTACTTGTTAGCAAGTAATGTTCCGTAGTTTATTACTTTACTATTTTATGATAGTAAAGTTCATTTTTGAGAATGTTGTATTTAGTCTTTTATAACATTTATTTGTACATACATAATGTATCACTTAGCTATCCATATCAAGGAATGTACTACATAAAATATATCAACCTTAATATTGCTACTTTTAAAAATAGCATTAATATTAAATGTAAATGACGCGTAATTTACTGTTTACGCATTAATTGCGACTCCTTTAATTTGTATATTTCTCAAATATTAATGATATATGTATCAACCATGAATGATTAGCTCCAAGTGGTATGGCGATTATTGTAGAATTTTAGAGTTATAAATTTTCTGATGTTTACTATATGAGAGGGATAAATTTTACAAAATTGTTGGAAAAGCTATGTAATGAAAAAGTTACATTAAATAATTTGAGTTATTTATTTATTTCTTTTATTATCTTTTGATTATCCTTATATTTTAACATACTGTAACAAATAATATACTTCAACAGATATTCTTAGTCATACTTCACATAGGCCGAATCAAATTTAATAGGTTCTGTGAACTTAGCTACAAGCTGCGCAAGCGCCTCTGTTTGCGCCGCGCGTCGCGCTGCTGACTTATGGCAATGAATATTTTGCTACTGCGCAACCACTTGCCTCGTGTGGCAAGTGCACATTGGGCCTAAACCATTAAAGTTTGTATAGGCCGGGTGGCTAGCCCTGGAGTCGAGTTTTTAAGCCATCTGAAAGCCTCTGATATGGCTAAACAACCGGGGCATACAATTTAACGAATCATCCGAGCCACTGTAGCGATTAGTTGTAAAATATGCCACCCGCGGTCACCCATACGTGTCATTTTTAAAACTAAAAAAATAAGTATATGTTAATACATTTGATTTTCTTTGACTTCAAGATCATTTACGGGCAAAATGGAGCTAAAATCCTGAAAATATGTCACTGCAATATTACTACTAGTACCTAGTAATCATAATCATTTCATAACATCAGTTACATGTATAACATGTAGTAGGTACATCTGGTAGGACCACGGGCAACAAACGCCGAAGACTGACCGTGCTGAACGTTCCTTAACTTCGATGATCGCTAACGAACACCTAGTCAAACTACGCTATGAGCGCTACTCTTAGTACTGTAGTACCAGATTACCTGTATCGAGAAGGCTACAGAACACACTTATAGACAAGACAATGACATCCAGATCCAGACCCGAGACAGATATTTCAATTCATCACTTAAAGTGCTGTCGGGAATGAACGGGACGCCCTGCTTTCATTGGCGTAGCTAGAAATGTTCTTTAAGGAGGACAACTGCCTACTTATGCCCAGCCCAGCACCCCTAGCATGGCGAAAGAATAAAACCATTTTATCCACTTTTAGTGTCAATGTCAATTCATACTTTGTTTCCACTCCGAGGGGATAAATCGGAGGAAAGACAATTTGTCCCTTTACCATGCTAGGGATACTGGAAAATAGAATGTATTGACCAAAAAGTCTTCTGGGATGTGTAAGGAAATTTCTAGGGAGGGCTCTGGATGACCGTGCCCCCTTAGCTACGACTATGCCGGCTTCGGAGGCCGACACACTACTATCTGGACCACGAGGGTCATCAAGCAGTTTTCAGCAGGCTGGAATTATAAAACATCAAGTTTCAGTTTATGCCTTATTCTGGCAGACAAAAAAAAGTCAAACATGGAGCAAATCGGATTATAAACAGGAAAAAGTCCGTCATTTGTCGCCTTATGATAAGGTTGAGTGCGAGTAGGTATAGTACCTAATGATGTAATTACATCAACCTGTAACGGCTCATTTTATGCTGCACTAATTAAAAAATTTTAACATAAGTACTTTCAGAAGTACTTATTACCTTACAGCTCCAAGACTTACAAAACACGGACACACATCAGAAAAGTAGTTCCCTAAAGTTCTAATCTTTATATAAACGGACGATAATTATTGTTTTACGTGATAACGTCTTAAGAAATCAATGTTGAATCAACAACTGAAACAAGCCGAAAGCAAACTTTAGATTGTTCCGCGCTCTGCTTGCACGTTCGGCTCAGGAGGAACGTGACACTTTTTCGTGTGTGCAGCCGGCGTTCCTCGATTTATAAGACGTTATCACGTCAAAAGGAATTACAATTTTTGTAGTTCTGAAGCACTCCGAGGAGCCTACCCACGCTGAAAAATAATGATAGCCGTGCAGCGTGGATAGAGTTTCTGTGTAAAGTAGCTCCATACATTTTTTGTATGGCACCCCGTAACGAGTAGAATTCACATAATTATATTTCGCAAAAAATTGCAAAACCGCCTTCCATCGTGTACAAAATTCGAATATTGCTTCCATTATTGTTGATTTATCAAAAATGGCTCAGCCGATATCTGTAAAATTTAAATGGGACCATCTTGGGAGTATACCCTTTCGAACTAAAAAATATTTTTTTGATTCGGTTCACAATCGGAAAAATTATCAACGTTCATCGTGTACAAAATTCGGATATTTCGCTCAAATTGCTATTGTTGGTTTTTTTTTCAAAAACGGCTCAGCCGATTTCTGTAAAATTTAAATGGGACCACCTCGGGAGTATACCCTTTCGAACTAAAAAACAATTTTCGATTGGGTTCACAATTGGCGAAATTATCGATGAACATACCTACACAAAAATAAAATCGGCCAAGTGTGAGTCGGGCTCGCGCACGAAGGGTTCCGTACCGTTTGGGAGCCCCATTCCTCTTGCCGTTATTAATACCGACCAAAAAACTTATAAAAATCACGTTTGTTGTATGGGCCCTTAAATATTTCTTTTATTCTGTTTTTAGTTATTATTGTATTTGTTGTTATAGCGGCAACAGAAATACATCATCTGTGAAAATTTCAGCTGCCTAGCTATCATGGTTCTTGAGATACAGCCCGGTGATAGACAGACAGACGGACATAGAAGCTCCTCCTTTTTGGAAGTCGGTAAAAAAAGGTATGATTTACATATGTATGTATGTGAGGTATTGTACATAGAAATGATTTTTATGCAAACTAAACTTTTGGAAAAACTCCTAATTTTACTTCTTCAACTTGAAGACTGTGATGTTAGCTGAAACAATCAGCAATTGCTAATCCTCGCGCAGATGTTAGGTGAGTTTCAGTCTGGATTGGGCTATCCGCAGCTTGTAGCCAACATGAAGCCCAGTTTTATGATTCGACCTACACGTACTTTCAGGTACAGGGCTTCTATGCGAGTTGTAGATCTAGACTCTAGATTCTAGAGCTATATGCTGCTGATCAGTGGCGTGGCGTGCCTTGGTGGGGCCCCGTATAAAAAATTGTTTGGAAAGTAAAGATTTCTTATAAAAGAAAAAAATGTTTGCACAAAATTAAGAAATATTTATTCATCATAATTAGCTATCTGTCACTTTTTCCATACAATTCAAATTAGATATACACTCTCCCTTGCCTTTTTTTCATTTAGCAAACTGAATTATTCAATCGTTTATAGCTCTTAAATTATTTATAGCAGTTTTTATTAATTTTTGCTTACGCACGTCGGGGCCCCCGTGGCCCGGGGCCCCGTATAGGTAATTGATACGGCAGATACGGCGGTAGCTACGCCCGTGCTGCTGATTTGTATAGTTTGCAGTCTGCACATATCTTGCAAATTGCGTCAGCTATGCGAGATAACACTAATTATCTTAGCTCTTGGTTTGAAACCTCGAAATGGTATTGCAGAAACTTTGCAAAACAAACATTTCTAATCAAAATCATACATCACGAAATAGAAATAATTCTTTTCTCTAAATATACAATAATTATAATCGATGAAATCGATTACATTAATAAACGAACATCACTACCAAATTTCATAGGAGTAAGTAAATAAAAGAATATTTATTTACAAATACTTAACTTTATTAACTAAATGAAATGTGAACTTAAAAAATAGACGTGACGATCCAGGCGGTTTGTTTCCATTAGCGGGCATCAAATACGACCACTGAAATGCTTGTTTAGGAAAATTCAATGTTAAATAGCGCTTCCCTAAAATTTTCGAAGATTCTAGTATACATAAATATACTTGTCTAAGCCGCCAAAACCAGTACCAGTCCCTAGAAGTATGATTCTTACGAGTGATTTACATGTACGATAGAGGTATAGGCTGAAAAGGCTGTAAAGTTACATAGCTACAAGCTGCGCAAACTGGATAGACCTGTATAGTAAGAGTAAAAAGTAAAAGTAAACTCCAATTTTGTATAGAAATGAAACTGCGACAATTCGATACCATCAGATTGCACTATACAAATCCCATAGAAAACTGTTGTTTATGCTATGGGCCGATTCAAACATCTTGGCGGCTGTTATGTTAGCTACAAGCTGCGAGAAATCCAATCCCCGCGCAGCTGTTAAGTGAGCATCAGTCAGGTATTAGAATTAGGTTTCATTTCTATACAAAATGTAAGTTCACTCATACTGTATTGAGCATGTAGAAAACCAGACAAACTTATACCAGGGGGTTCTGGAATTGGATCCGGCTGCTAAAACAGTTCTATTAAAAAATTCCAAATCTTGAATGGATTTTTAACACACAAGCTCACATGCTTTAGCCTTAAAAAGAAAAAAAATAACAAAAAAGTTATTAGGTACAACTGAAATAAATACTTACCTTTAAAAAGAGGTTTAAAATAAATATGAACACTAAAAAAGCACAGCAACACAGGCAAAATTTGCAGCATGCACTTCACATTAATTTAGCATGAATTTTAGGGCATTTTAGAAAAATAATTATTCCAATATTAGGCAATTTGCAAAATATTTTAAAAGTCCACTCCACATGCAGATGAAGAGTTAAAATAAACATTTTTGTTGCAGAAATTGTAATAATATTTGCACGTTTTGATTCTAAATATGACACAGGTTAAACTCGCATAAAGATGATTAGTTGCTTTCTAGTTTTACAGACTGAATCAAATATCTTGGTTGCTGTGTTAGTTACAAGCTGAAAGACACCGGGCATAGCCCTCTCCATAGCGCGTTGGGCTATCTTGAACTTATTCATAAGACATCCCACATTAAAAGACCACGTTTCAGTTCCATATGTCATTACTGGCAACGCACAACTATCGAAAAACTTCGTCTGGAGGCACTGAGGTATATCGGATGAAAAGGAGTCACGCAATTTTCCGATCGCTGCCCAGTCGAGTCGGATTCGGCGATCGACCTCCTTCTTGAAGTTGGACTTAACTAGCTGGACTACTTGTCCTAGATAGACATACGAGTCAACAACTTCAAGAACCGAGGTCTCAACATATATTGGGGTGGGTACAACATGGGCATCACGCATGACCTTCGTTTTATCCATGTTCATTTAAAACCCACTTGTTGAGAAACTCGATTGAGGCCTTCGAGCATCGTTGGGCTGAGCTCTTCCATCGACTTCGCCATGACCACGATATCGTCGGCAAACCGAAGGTGAGTGATGTATTCGCCATTGATGTTGATGCCGAATCCTTTCCATTCCAGGAGCTTAACGGCGTTCTCCAAAGTGTTAGTAAACAGTTTCGGAGATATCACATCTCCCTGTCTGACGCCTCTTTTCAAAGGGATCGCCTTCGAGCTCTCTTCCTGTACTCGGACTGACATAGTGGCGTTATTATACAAACACTTCTACACTTCGATATACTGATAGCCAATACGGCATCGCTGGAGAGACTCAAGCACAGCCTATGTTTCGACCGAATCGAAGGCTTTCTCATAGTCCACAAACGCTAAGCAAAGTGACAAGTTATACTCTTCGGTCTTCTGTATAACTTGCCGAAGCATATGAATGTGGCCCATGGTTTTCGGAACCCGGCTTGTTAAGGTGCGGCGTATGTTATGCGTTACCAGGGCCAGTTTCCGTTGGGGGTGGTAGCGGGGCGTCTGCCGGAGATTCTTCGCAACCCCTCTCCGCCGTTACCGTAGCCGCTACCAGAGCCAGGCATAGCGGAGTCGCCGGGGACTGGTCGTTTATTGTATGTCCATGAGGGGAAATTGCCCATAATCGCCGCGCTGGGCAAGCGTGGTGGCGATCGTAGGACGTAGCTCCTCGCACCGGTGCCGCTGCTCCCCGACACTGGCCTGTGGCATTTAGGCTACGCCAGATTGGATGGTTATAACGCCATCTATCGGTTCCATAGCACCTCAGTCGGCTCTTACGACACCTGGTACAAGAGGGGGGTGCTATTCTATTCTACCACCCCACGGCCAATATAGTATCGGATTAAGAATAAAATGAAATAAGCATGTGAGAAAATTAATAAAGATACAAAAGAGGAATCAGTAACCAAAGAATTGATTCAAAGGAGGATAAGATTGTATGTTTGACAATTTTCGATTGAGGCATTTCATGATTTTATTGTAATATGTAATCAGACAATCTAGCTTATTACTATGAGACAAATCACACAAAACTAATGAAATGATACAAGTGTTTGTTTAACCAAACACCAGTAGATGCTAGGAAAAAGTGTTGAGAAATATCTAAAGACTGCTAGCTAGCACATACCTATAAGAAAACACTCTTATAAATACACTACATACATATCCTCTATACTAAGTAATTGTTGTGACAAAAATATGGAAATTTATTTTTATTTTTTTAAATTTCAAGACACCATTTTAGACTTTGTACCTGTACTTATACCTCAATTAAAATGACATGTCACTTGCAAAATCCATATTGTTGTGAAAACCAACAGTCTAACACAAAAATTAACCCAGTGCAGACATTCCGTTTTAAACTAGCTTTTTTAATAGTCCACTGCAGGACGTAGGCCTATCCACGAAGGGTTATTGGGCGATATCCACCACGCTGGCCCATTGCAGGTTGGTGGATTCTCTCAAGTCTTCGAATTTCTTCTATGGACATAATATATGAAGGTTGTTCACAACATTTTTCTTCACCGAAAAGCCAGTGGTGTGAAATTCCGTAAGTAAGTAAGTTCCAAAGCACTCATTGGTATGGGATCGGGATTGGAAACCATGACCTCACGATTGTAAGGCAGCTCTTACTGCCTCTAGGCCAGCATGGCTTTTTCCCTTTTGAACAGTTACAAGCGGCTTACAAGAAACAATAGCATTTTCTCTTTTGAACTGTTATGAATAAAAATAAGCAAATAATCAGCTCACCGAATATATAAAGTCACTATTCATAATCTTAATAGTCCGGGAGGTAAGCGCAAAAAATGCAACTACTTTCTAAAAGGTTAATTTTTGGTATTATGTTGTCATGGTGGTGTACAACAATATCCTGATAATTTGAATGGGTATCCCCACCAAACGCTAAGCTGACTGAAAGGGTATTGTTGTACACCACCATGACAATATAATACTAAAAATTCAGCTTTTATAAAGTAGTTGCATTTTTTGCGCTTACCTCCCGGGCTATAAGCAAACATGTAAAAATGTAGTAAAATGAGATGCAATGTTAAGCAGAAGCAAAAGCAATTTAATATTTTAGTCATTTAAAAATGGCCAATGTAAGAGCGAAAAATTGAAAAGGATACATCTTTTTGTTCTCTTCTTGTACATAATTCGGTATCCGCATTCTCTGCACCTTATTGGGTCTCTTGGTTTAATTTCATTCTCCCTGTGGCATTCTGGAAAGGAAGAAGTTAATTGCTAATTACAATAAATTATATCACACAAACTTCTTTAGCAAAATGTTTATGCTGTCATGTTAGCTACAATCTACACGAAATCAAATCCTCTCGCAGCTGCTAAGTGAGCTTCAATCCGGGTTGGGTTTTGCGCAGTTTGTAGCTAACATCACACCCTCCAAGTTTGATACGGCCTATACTGCAAATTAACTTGGAATATAGACAGACATAACATTTGGTAACAAATATTCATTACAACCAGATTTCACATACTTACAGTCCTAAACATGAACTGTCTTCAATAGGACATAGTTAAGCATTCTAGTTTGCTTAACTATGCCAACCCACAACAAGTCACTTTTGAGATATTGAGGTTTTAAAAACATGAAAATATGATGGCCTAGAGGCATTATTATGGTATTATTCTGTTTAACTTTTCAAGTGACTCTATCAAGATAGCACCTCAAATTATAGCTAGGTTTTTTTTGAGTAGTTAGTATATTTACAATGATCTACATAGTGCCATGCAACATGGGCCCGTTAAAATTTTTCTAAGAGACTCTGTTGATGATGAGGGGGATCAGTGGGGCCTTTAGATGGTTCTTCATATTTTTGTTGTGGGTTAGTATTTTGACCAAGACAGTGCACAGCACTGTTGGGGATCTATCTGCATACATCATACATATAACTCAATTTCGCTCCAACATGTGGGTTGGTTTTAGTTTGTATAACTATGTCCAATTTCTAACACATTTTAATTCACATGTGTGTATGTATGTAAGTACCTACACTAGAAATATGGGATTCATAGTGTTGAAACCTATATTTCGCTCAAATAAGTGAACCCAATCGACGTTGTCAAGGCTTATCAAAAATTTTGGATAGAAAAACGAATATTAGGTACCTACTATGTAAGTACGTATCTTTATGTGCATTTTTTACATGCACCCAATAATAATCATTTAGCTATCGTTAGTGAGATGAGTAAATATCCGTATCACAGAAGGAAATATTTACCTATTTACTTTCAAAGTCTAATTTCTAACTAAAGGCAATATTTGTTTTTGTTTTAGGTTAAGTATTACGCTCACCTCCACAAACGTAGATCATGGGAACTTTAGTAACCGATTGTTCTTTATTGCTGGAGTCAGCCATGGTTTGAAATTTATTTTAACTCACTGATTTCAACAACTAGCTATTTTTCGCACGGAAAAATAAATTCGTTCGAACAACAAAATGCGAATTCAGTTGAAAAGTCTTGAATGAAATGAATGTTTTTTTTTTTAATCACCCACAATTTTTTTGGCATTGTTACCAGATGACTGTCTTTGTTTCTCTCCAAATCATTTTTTTTTTAAATATTTAAATGTTTGACCCACAGCTGTGACCCACAGACTTCAGGGTCTGTGCCCTTTGTTGAGTATTTACATTTTAAAAGAATTCGACTGTACTATAGGGACAGGTTAGTTTGAACCTTAGTAGTTTCAGTGCATTGCGATCAAAAAATTGCTGATTTTTTGTTATTTTCGTCTCATTAGTAAAAATTTATTAAATGAAAATAACAGATTGATTAAAAGAAAATTAATTTTCATTGATATCTCCGTTAACATGGCCATGATTTTCCATTTTAGTTGGCAAACGTCATTAGATTGCGAAGCCAAAATGACTGAATTAATGAAATAAAAAAAGTATTTTTAATCTAAATGTCACTGTCAATTTCAAAAGAGATCAAATGTCACCTCACTTTTTTTTTTTAAATAATTTATTCATGAAATGTCACCTCACATTATGACTGTGTTACCATCGATAGGGTGTCAGAGCCAGACTTAGCAATTTTCAATTTATGTCAAACATTAAGTCTGTGGTAAAACACGATATTTTATTTTTTAACCGCTATCGATATATTTTCTAGTAGATAGTCTTGCTTGGCTAGTTATGCTGAGTGTCGGTACCTTTTATATTCGAAGCCAAGCCGAGTGGACGTCGCCATGTTGCTAAAGTTAAGTACTTTGTGTAATATCTAAATTAAGGTTACTGATCATTGTACATTGTATCAAAAAATTATACTGATGGCGTCTTGAGTTTCTTGCCACTTCTTCTCAAAACGTCTAGGGCCTTGCGAACGTGGCATAATTATTGCAATACATGGTGGTACCCTCAAGGGACCCATGAAGTATATGAATAATAAACAAAGTATACTTACTTACTTGTTTCCTTTACTAATTTAGAATCCTGAACATTAGACAAGTACCCTCACGAACATTTTAGGATCAGATTGAAGAGTTTCTTTGTTATTAAGTTAGAATCAGGGTTGCTGCATTAGTTTAAAGTAAGATTTCCATCCTAACAGTAATATTTTGGTAGAAAATAGATAAAGTAACCACCTCTTTTAACCCTGATCTAACACCTTTGACTTGATTTGATTTGACTGCCTCGGTGGCTCAGTGGTTAGTGACCCTGACTTCTGGGTCAAAGAGGCGTGGGTTCGATCCCCACCCAGGTCAAACATTTGTGTGATGAACATAGGTGTTTGCTCTGTGTCTGGGTGTTATTTAGGTACTATCTATATAAGTATGTATTTAAAATATTTATATGTAGTATATCAGTCTCTGGCAGCCATACCACAAGTTTTGCTTAGTTTGGGGTCAGAGAACGTGTGTAAGATGTCCCGTAATATTTATTTATTATTACTATTTATTTTAAACAGTCAAAATATATCAAAACACGTACTATGTGATAAGGGCTAAGTGATAGCGGTTTTAGGTGATAGGAGTTTAAGTTAATGTTTTGAGCATTTTGTAACGCATCCTCGTTTCTTATTACTAAATAACAGGGAATTTTTAGAGGAAATGCATACACATTACGTGAATTAATATTAAAAGAATAATCTAGCGCTGTCTGAAGTTCATAATTTCTAGATTTTTATTAGTCAATTTAGCTCCTTGTTGCAATATAATGCGTAATCAATGCAATTTAACATAACTTGTAGGTACGTACTTATATAGCTTCATAATTGTTTTTGGTTTCTATTATTTTAATTTCATTATAAACGCACTTGTACAAATCAGAACAGTTTTAGAAGCGTCATAATAACTCTGATGAACATAACATTCTTATACACAAACTTGGGAGAAAATGAGTGTGGTGTGCAATGCAACTATTCGTATCTAGTTACCAGCAGCATCTTTCTTTTATAAGAGCTAAGCTGGTCAACTTTGTTTTAGCCATTGCATTCAGTGATGCCAATTTAGCATATTTTATGCCCAATTTAGCATATTTTCATGTTGTTTGGCATATCTATTTGTTGCTTAGCATATAACATAATTATTTTTTAGCATATGAAATAATTATGCAATAAAAAATACTATGAAAATGACATGCACCTTTATCTCAGTAATATCGTTTTTAAGGTAAGTACCAGATTTAAATGCTGAAGTTAAACGTGTTTTAGTCAAATTAATGTAGTAAAAACTAAGCTACGCATCTGGGTGCACGGCAGTGCACCCTAACAAGTTGAGCACAGCCATAAGCATACTTTTTCCGATTTCATTCAGTCCATTTTCAACCCACTGTAACTTCATTTTGAATAAAGTTAGACGTCTGAGTAATTTACAGTCTAGAGGACGTGATATAAAAAAGTATATTTCCAAAATTCATACAAATCGAATAAGTAGTTTAAGAATTATTGCTAGTCAAAGTTATTTGATTTTGTCACTAATACACTTATCTCAAGACCCAAACAAGTCGAAACATAATATACACTCACTTACTTACTCAACAATTATCATAATTCTAAGGTACTTATAGCAGATATACAAGCTTGTAATATTGATGACCATTATAATTTAGCCTATATAGCACGAAAAAAAAAATCTACTTTAATTTTGCTCTAGTTTTCCTATTTTAGTATCTACACAAATAAGTTTGTAATGCAAACTGTAGTAAGTGAGATAGGTGATTACCAAGATAAACAAGCTAACAGCTCTCGATTTTTTTAAAATTCCCGCCATTTTTCTTGGACAGCTTTCGTTAGCCAGACTCTAATAACACTCAACAAACAATTACATCCTATACATCTCAATAACACTGTATAAACACTATACCTAAGCATAATATGATATGAATAATATTTTTTTTTGAAACAATTTATATGTAGGTACTGACATTACAAAACTAAAATGAGGTCCCATTTTCTTGTTTTTTTTTTTTTTTAATATAGATATGGGCTAGACCCATGAGAGCATTCATGAAATTCTTTCATGCTATAAAAGGCTTACTCAAAAAGCCATTCTTTAAAACATTTTTTGAAATTTCTTCTAGACAATGACTTAATATGAAAAGGTAAATGATTAAAAGTGTTTATAGCCATCATGTATGTTACTTCTGTGAAACATTTTATTGTTTGCTTGAGGCATGCCTACATTGAATTTATATTTGGGACGTAAGGATTCAAAGTTTACTGATTTGTTTTCAACAAAAATGTTAGGGTTACTTTTAACGAATAAACAAATTTCTACCTTGTCTTCAAGCAAGCTTGTCTTTTTTTAGCATATTATTATAAAATAATTATACAGTAAAAATGAAAATTATATGTTAATTAATTTCAGTATCTCTCACATTCAAATTCTGAATTTTTAGTCAAATTAATGTAGTAACATATTTTTAGTCAAATCAATGTAGTAAAAACTAAGCTACGTATTTGTTTGTTAGTAAAAATATATAAATGCTAGTTTATATTTAACACTAGTAGTCCCGGTGAACTCCATCTGTCAACTGTCAATGACGACTTTTAAATGCAGGAATATTTTGTATGGGAAAAATAAATAAACGTTTTTACTAATTTACTCCATTTTTTATTCTTTATATTTTCTTGTCGTTTAAACCTTCCCTTAACTCCCACAGATATTTCAATACTAAAATTAGCCAAATCAGTTCAGCCGTTCTCGAGTTTTAGTGAGACTAACAACCACGATTCATTTTTATATACATAGATTTGGCCTAAAGAGAGAAAGGAAATGCTGCTGCTCTTACGCAGTCCCGGACAACGTACTGCGCTTTATAGGTACCAAGGAAAGTTACAGTCTGAACAATGACACCGTAAGAGAGAGGCCTATACCCAGCAGTGGGATAGAGAAGGCCGCGGATCATCATCATCTGGTTTCATCTTGCTCCTTAAGGGGGGAGCGAGGTTGCAGCCCCGAGGATACCCTCATTACTGCGGCTGGACGCTGCGGGAACTCTGCCCGCACGGAATTTTTTCTGATGGTGCGAGCATCCGACCCGCCCGCGAGTGCGAGTGGTATCTCCAACACCATCTCAGCCGGTTGGCTGGTGACCTTCTTGGCTTGTTGAGCCTGTAACAACGGTTAGCAGGAGTGGGGGAGGGGGGAGGAAGGGAGGGACTAACTGGGGAACGGGGGGTAGGTTAGGCTGGCTTTATGGGAGAGGCGAGCGTCCGACACGCCCGCGAGGGCGATTGGTACCTCAAGCCCCTCTCAGTCTGATGGCCGTCACGGCTTTGAGGGCCGTCATGGCGTGGTGGTCTGTGTCTTCTTATGAGGGCCTCATTCAGGATCGCCTACTTTCTCTTCGCCTTCCTCTAGGAGAAGGTCTCGAGGGAGAGGGCGCCAGGTTCGTTCGTTTTCGTCGGGTGGACAAGCATGATGCGGAGCGATGTTCTGTAGGTGAGGGTGTGGCCCGTTGTCTGCGCGATCGTACAACCCGCGCGCCAACCGGACCACGAACTCCCTCACTGATTCGGCTTTCAAATCCTGTGCTAGTACGTCGTTCCGAACGAACCAGCCAGCTCCCGAGATCATTCTCAGGCTAGTGTTCTGTACCACCTGGAGTCGCTTCCTCTGCGCCTTGCTACACAGTGGGTACCATGCCGGTGCAGCGTTTGTTAATCGGGTCCTAATATACATCTTGTATATGCCCATTTTGGTGTGCAGTGGCAACTTAGAGCGGAGAACCGGTCGCAACAGCACTCTAGCAGCCTTCGCCTGGTGAATAGCGTGCGTGGTCTGCGAGCGCATGTTCAGGAGCGGGTCTATGAGGACGCCCAGGTACTTAACGGTCTTTTCCCATGAAACATCCTCTCCTCTAAGTTGCAGTGGTCTGGGGTATGTCGATCTTTTGTTACTGCCGACAAGCAGCGCGGCTGTCTTGAGGCCGCGGATGTTGATGATACTTTGTGACAATGCTTTGTGCCAAATTACATAGTTATAGGTCAACCCGAAGTAACCTATAGATTTTAATTTTCTTCGATATCCGGATTTTTGACATATATTTTGTTCTATAATAATTTTACGAGTACATTACGTTTTATTTAATATTGATTGATATGAAGCATTATTTTTTAGCATATTTTTGGAGCAGTTGGCATTATTTGAACACCATTTTAGCATATTCTTAATCGGTCGGCAATGGTAACACTGATTGGATTGGCATTGCATTATTGCACGTACTGTAGTGAGTGGTTAATTGATTAAATTCTCTTTGTGCATTGCGTAGAAAGTGTTTGTCGATATTTTTATAATTACTAATTTGTTTTGAAACCCTTTCAATAATCTAAGATCTGCAAGACACTAATAAATAAGTACGTAATAACAATTTTGATATCTGTTTGTAGTTTCTATAGAAATTATAAAGCAATACAATATGCATTTCTTAAATAATTTTGACCCGGAAACTTCAGAGCGTGAACGGCGTAAACTTATACGAAAAAATTATTATATGAAGTAAGTGAATCAGTTTTGTTGTAACTCTTAGCTTAATCGGCATAAAATATCATTGCTTAATCATAATACTTTGTCACATGTAAAGTGTTATAAATAATTCGTACATCTATTCTATCTTATGTATTTCCACATTAGATAAAAGAGAGACTATGCACATACTCCTGGGTAATCTCTTGTTTCAGCCGCAAAAAGCAAACCACCAAATGCCTGTACAATGAACGAGGCCAATTATCAGCCACTGGCAAAGATGTATGTGACTGTTTGGATACTACATGCCCAGGATGCCATTTCCCATGTCCAAAATGTAACTCTCTTAAATGCGGACACGAATGCAGGTAAAAATTATTTCTGTCTATAGGCTGCGTCAAAAAGGTTGGCAGAAATTAAGTTGTGCAATACCCAATCAACATGCAATTTTGTGTGAGTTTCAGTCACGATTGGATATTGCGCAGGTTGTTGCTAAACTTCATATCTGTAAACTTGTGTGACGCGGCCTATACTAAATAGTTGATTAGGGCTTTTTCCACCACTGAGCCCATTTTATGTGGTCACCCTTGGCTTAATTTCTGTCTAGTAGTCTCTGCTAATTTGGCGTGATTTCTTATTTCATTTCTAAAAGCATACATTTGATGTGGTCAAATGTAAGCTTTTTGCCTTTTCCTTCCTGCCTGGCCTTTTCATGAAAGCATGTTGACTTGGAAGATACCTATTTGTCCTTTTACCATATTTAAGATATTAGAACATGTGCAGTTCTAAATGGCCATGCTTTGAATTAAAAGTATGAGTGTGATGTGATCATCCTAAAAACCTTTACCCCTATAATTATGATATTGTAGATAGTGTACTGACATTGAACTAAGTATTTAAATCTATGGTTCAATGTCAGATATAGTAAGAAACATACAACTTGGTGGCTGTTATGTTAGCTACAAGCTGTGGATAACCCAATCCGGACTGAAGCTCACCTAACAGCTGCACGAGGCTCGGGCCATCCGCAGCTTGTAGGTAACATCACAGCGACTAAGTTGTATGATTCAGACTATACTACCTACAATTTAAGAATGTTTATCTCTGTTTTAAAATTACTGTGACTTGTCAGAGGCCTTCAGGTGTCTTAAAAATATTTGACACCAAGGCTAGCCTAGTCTTTACAAACTTACTTACTATGACTTGCAAGATTATAATAGTAAATGTATTTCAAGAATAAGTAAATAATTGAATAATAATTTATTCTATCTCATTTCAGAGTAAACAGAAGATGGATGTATGACAAAATTGAAATAGAAGGGAATGATTTTGTGTTGAAAAATGAATACAACAAAAAGTAAAACTTCAATAAGAAATAGAACACTAAAGAGTCGCTAATAGCTTAAAAAAATATTCCACTTCCATTTCACCATCTTCAGGAAGGTCGGTACAGTGAACTGCGTTTTGTAAAATATCCTTTCCATACTGAGCTCTAATTGTATCCGGGTATAACTGACGACATAAATCCTGTAATTAATAAATCTGACTGACATGACAGGTAAATAGTTGCTTTATTTTAGCTATATTTCCATACATGGTGTGAATACATTGAAGTTGAAAATGTATACTTTTCAGGGTGGCCATTTCAAATTTGAATCTTCTGATAAATTCTTCATCTAATTTACAAATGCACTTATTTTTTAAAAATATAAATTTTTAAAAAATAAGTGAGTTTATCGACTTACCTACTCATTTATTTCCCATATAAAGTAAGAAATCCATAAGTCAATTTTGCTATAATTTAAGTCAACTAGTCAATGTATTCACACCATGTACTGATTTAAACAATCATTATGTGGAACTTATGTTTTGTACATGGTTTTATGGTAAAGTTAGAGGCTGATGTTACTATTTCATAAAAATGTTTTTTAAATAATGAGAGAGGCTTTCAAAATAAATACTAACTGGATCCCTCGGGCCACACAGTTTGCGAAATTCATTCACAATATCAATTTTAGGATCAATCGCTTTCACTTCAAGTGCTACACAATTTCCTTCAGCTAGCTGTATGCACATTACCTAAAAAAAATACTATAAAGAGTACTATAAAACCTAAAATCATTTACATGATTAAATTTCTTTTGGTAGAGGGTTGGTTTTTTACGTGACATGACCATTTAGGGAAGCCTGCTCTTCCCGTTCGAGCGCTTGTTCGAGTCAAGTCTCTTTTAGGGGACAGAGGGGAAAAATCAAATATCACGACTTTTTTTTTCTGAAGGGAAGACAAATCTCACAAATGGAGAAAAAGGGGGTAGGTAGAAAAATCTCTACTCATTACCTACTTTTCTTACTAGCAGTTTGCTTAACAGCTAGCTAGCAACATCAAAAAGCAAGAATTTAAGCATACCTCATATTCTTGTAGAACTCCTTTGTATATTTCATAAAATTCTTCTGCATTATCCGGCTTTACTAAAAACATAGCTATGGCGGAAATATAGAACTTTCCAGAAGTGGCTATTAGCTCCAAAATGGCTCCCAAGTTTCCGTCAATAATTGCGTGTGGCTTGATCACGCAACAGGTGCAATCCTTGTATGTAGCGCGGAAAGGAATGTTCGCAATATTATTGGTATATCCGAAAAATAGCTCCAGCATCTAGAATGTTATTTGAGATTCTAGATTCGATTCGCGACTTCCTCTCGCAGGCGTGAATCCATCGTTATAGGAATAGCTTAAATTCAAATTCAAGCACAGCCCAGCGGTCATGATTATGATCTCTGGACATTGGCGACCCTTAAGTTTTTTTTAAGGTGGCAGCAAAAAAAACTTATTGGTCATAACGTCCTCCACTAAAATTTCGTTAAAAGTAATGTTTTTACGTCAATTATGAAGTTTAATTAATATGGAAATAAAAACAACCAATCGTCCCCACTGGGGACGAACGAAACTTTTTTTTCCCACTCGTACCCAGTGGGGACGACAGGGTGGGGACGACCGGGAACCAACCTACCTGGCTACTATCGACCCTTGAGCGATCGATGAGGCTTGCTGATGTAGGTAAGATAAGAAGGTAACTATAATAACTGGTAACTGGATCCGCGCCTGTCTGCGTGAGCTAGACTCATAAGTACAATTACAAAACCTTCTTAGCATCCTCGGGGGTTGCGCAGCCATGAGCGGCGTTTTTCAGTATGTTTTCCCCGTACAGCCGGCGTAGAGTCCCAGGCTCGGCTTTGGCGGGGTCGGTGGCTCCGAGGCACTCGCGCCAACTTGACACAGCATCCTTAGCGACCAGCTCTAGTCCTATCACTTCGCCGCCGGTCACGTAATCTATGATTATTCTACGAGGAATGTAACTAGGATTTTATGCGCTCAGTGTACTATACACCAACTTCATAGTCATAGGCATAACTGAGCACAGTCTGACTATAGACCGAATCAAACTTATTGGAGGTTGTAAAGTTAGCCAAAAGCTGGATTGGGTTATCAGCAGCTTGTAGCTGTCACCACAGCCGCCAAGTAGTTTGATTCGACTTATATAGCTTGGAAGGTTGCAGTCGAAGGCTAGTCCTAAGGAACTGCAACCTTACAAGCTGTCACAAGCAAGCTGCTTCATTTATCACATTCATTATAGGACTAGCTCTTTAAGCCAGTCCTATAATAATTTAAAATAAAAATCGGCCAAGTACGAGTCGGACTCGCGCACGGAGGGTTCCGTACTGTATGGGAGCCCCCCTTAAATATTTATTTTATTTTAATTTTATTATTAACTATTGAAGTGAATATAAAACTAAATATTCTGTGAAAATTTCAAGCATCTACCTGTTACCATTATTAATATAGAGCGAAAAACGTCTAAAAATTCAGGTTTGTTGTATGGGAGCCCCCCTTAAATATTTATTTTATTTTGTTTTTAGTATTTGTTGTTATAGCGGCAACAGAAATACATCATCTGTGAAAATTTCAGCTGCCTAGCTATCATGGTTCATGAGATACAGCCCCGTGACAGACAGACGGACATCGAAGTCTTAGTAATAGGGACCCGACCCTGAACGCGCACCCGACGCACATCTGTGCCGTAGAAGCCGCTCTCGTCGGAAACGTCAGGCGCTTGGAGAAATCAACACAAATGCAGGATGTGTGGCGCGGATGGGTGCGTGTCCACCTTTCTAGGGTTCTAGACTAAGCTAAACATTCAAGAGAAATTAAACTAGTTATACTAACGGCATCATGCTATTCCCAGAGAGGTGCGCATATAACTCCTTCGCAAAATCTTTGCTGATTTTACCATTCTTCATGCGCGTTATTCGAAATCCTTTCTGCATTATGAATGTAATAATTTTACCATGTTGATCCGGTGGAACTGGCTTGATTAAGGCAAATGTACTGGAAAAATAATGTTAGGTACGAGTACTTCACGTCTAACGCACATACGGGCGTAGGTATACTTTAGTTAAGGTTCCATAGTAAAATAAGCGACCTTTATAACATGTATTCTCAAGCCTGTCCTCGCTTCGCGTCACTGAGCCTCATAACTATTTGTGAACAGATTTAGTACATGTAACATTGAACATCTCTATTTTCATTACTTATCAAAAATTCAAAACAACACCGTTTATTATAGGGGATTCAAAGTATTTATGGTGAAAATTATATGTTTCGCCACGGTAATGATATCGTTCGCTATTAACATGAATGAAACAAGAAATCGCTAACAAAATGTAGGTATTGGTATAGGCCTCCTCTCTTTCTCGCCGTTCTTTCCGGTCTTGCGCTAGTCTCGTCCATTGCCTTCCGTCATGTTTGATGATGTCGTCTGATCATCGAGCTGGTGGTCTGCCTCTGTCTACGTCGATCTCTTGGGTATAGGCCGCGCCACACAAGTTGGCGTTTGTGAAGTTAGCTACAAGCTGTGCAATATCCAATTCTGACTGAAGCTCACATAAAGCCGCACGTTGATTGGCTATCTATTGCGCAGCTTGTAGCCAACTTCACATCCGCCAACTTGTGTGGCGCGGCCTGTACAATGACTACCTTGGTCCACCTGTTGACATTATGTCACACCAAGTGTCCATCTCCACCAGAGATCTCCACTTTAGCCTGGCGATGCGTGTGCCTACGACTTTAGTACGATGTCGAATTTCCATTTTATGTCTTATATAAATGTATTGTACCTTTCGAAATGATAAAACATAGTCTTTTGAGTCGCCGGTGTACAATCTCTGATGTGCAGCAGCTTCGAGAATATGTTGACGATGTTGCCGATTTGTAACATCGCCAGTTTTATAGTAGGGAGTTGTACGCGCTTCACTAAGTTCTTCCCTCTAGCAACATCGATCACTTGCACGGAGTTGTCGAACGGAAAAAAGTTTAAAACCAACTCTCTGATCACGTCTGCCTCTTCGTCGAACATGTCGCATAAAAATGTGTACTTGTCGAAGTAATCGTACACCTGAGAATAAATAAAATCAGTTGTTACTTTGCAAAGTGCAGGAACTTTCAGATACGAGTATGTTCATTGTTCATGTGGGACCAACAGTAGGTAGGTACCTACCTATAACCTACGTTTGTTGTGAATGAACTTTATGTGTGGAACAAGTTATCTACATTTGATATTTCTTCGCGATTACGCGGTTGGTTCCATAGTAAGTTAAGTAAAAGTAGTTCGTAATGAGTAGCATGTACTTATACTTAGTATAGCAACCGGCAAATAAGCTGACCCCTAAATCATAGTTACCTCTCTTTTGTCTTCTCTACAAACGAAAGGAAGAGAGTGATGTTTTTTGGTTCAACTTGCATGCCCCGGGCTTATACCAAGGAAGATATAAAAATACTCTTATAGGTACCTACCTATCTTCTCCTTGCGCAACAATATCCTGTAGGTATGTAGGTTCCTACAGGGTGATTTAGAAAGTATACTAAGCCGAAACAGATTCAGATCTTCATTATGAACAACTTTTACTCTGGGGCCAACCCGAAATTCGAGAATAAAATATTAGCTGTTTCATACATCCTGTCGATTCCAAGTTACGATTTTGTATAGGTCGAATCTTACAACTTGGCGGCTATGATTACAAGCTGCCCTATCCCGACTCACTTAACAAACTGGATTGGGCTATATCTGCAGCTTGTAGGTATAACATCACAGCCGTCAAGTTGTACGATTCGTGCACAGATGTATGCCATTGCTTCTGCTTACCATAGTGGAAATGTAGAGTAAATTAGTTACTCCTATTTATTGTTACTGTATCAAAGTTAAAGATCTTGTATCTTTCCAACAGAAGGACGTTCACTAATGGTACTATATTTATCTTAAACTGTGCTTATTTTTTCCTAACAGTGGAGGCAAATACTATTTATTAATCTCTTGTGTTTGATGAAGTGTGGACAAGCAATGAGTTTTATTTTGGTAAGTTTGATTGTCATTGGATCAACATCACTTTGATTTTGTCAAATCTAGACGCGGCGGTTGGCGAAATCGTGGCAAAACGTAGTGGCGAAATCTCTTTGGTTCGATCATGCTGTTCGGCCAATTCGGCGGAGTAGCACAAGCGGCGCAAATATGCTAATCTCGGTAGTGGTTACATATTTGAGCCATTTGGAGTTGAGATATTGGGTCCGTGGGGGCCGGGAGCTCATATCATTTTCAAAAGTCTTTCTGAACGTCTGGTGGACGCGACGCGTGACCAAAATGCTGGTGTTTATTTGGCTCAACGCATAAGCATTGCCATTCAGCGTGGCAATGCAGCCAGCATGCTGGGCACGCTGCCAACTGGCAGTGGGCTTGAGCATTTGGATTATCTTTAGACTTTCAAAGGTCTGAGGATGATCCAATGCTTTTTGTGTAATAGTAGTGTAGTTTTGTTGTAGTTAACACGTTCATCGCCATGGTGGGTCAAAATGACCGGCACTTGATCTACCCATTGGGGCCATGGGGGGTCAAAATGACCGGCACGCCAGACCCTACTTTGCGAAGCCCGTTCGCGCCGCAGAATGCAAAAGCTGTGTATTCAATCATACAATATGACCGGCGCGGCCCCAATGAGCACCTGTAACCACTTGGTTTTTTTATTTTTTGATGGCATACCTATTTTTAGGACTTAGAGAAAAAAGTTAAAGAATTAGTAATATGGTCCCGTTTTTACCCTTTGTGTACGGAACCCTAAAAACCACAGGATTTCGAATCAAACATTTTTATTTATGTTATAAGTTGCATTTATGCAAAAAAAACGAAAGGACAATAGAACAAAAAAATGTTAGGAATGTTTTTTATTAAAACTTAAGCATTACAAAGCGTCATACGAACAACACTCAAACTCTAAAGATTAACTCAAAATGGTTATTGAAACTTTTTAGTGGCATTTGTCAAAACATTGACAACATAAATGAGGATTTCCCGGACAAATAGTGCAAAACCAAGAAACCTTCTTTGTTTAGTTCTTGGCCCCATTTCTTCCATGCAACTCAACATTTGCTTTGTAACAATCACGACAACATTTTCTTGTTGACACTGCTGCACCTTCTTTTTTCTTATGTTCATGTTTTTGTCTTCTGGGTAGTGGTGTGGCCAATCCCGTATTTTCTTGACTACCCTCAATCAACTGCTTTGCCAACAGTCGCCTAAATTGGACGACAGAGATCTTCTTGGTTGTACTCTCATATAGCATTTACTCTTGCATTTACTACTGCAATATTGAGTAATAATTCGATACCGAGCTTCTTATACCACTTTAGTGTCTTTCGCAGAGGACTCGTATAAGCACTCATTTAGTCAGACAAGTCAACGGCTGCCTTGGCTTTATTATAATCGATCACGCTTTTGGTTTAATTGTTTCAACCCCTCTTTTGTTCTTTTTTTTTTGTAAATCCAGTAGAATGTTTGGTTGACAACAAACAAGTACGCTGACCGGCATTGTGACCGGCACGGCCTGAATGTAATAATTATTCCGTTTAAGCCACGCCGGATCGTTATGACCGGCACTTAAAAAAAACCTAAAATAAAGCCAAAAAAAAACAAATGTCACTGTAAAACTTGTATATATGAACAAATAGAACTGAAAATAATCATAAAAACCAATGTCATTTTTTTATGATTTTGTAAAATATTAGTCGGCGATGAACGTGTTAATAAAGGCACTTTTGCCAGATAAAAAAAAAGATGTTAAGTTAAAAGATGGAAGTTCCGGTTCCAGTGTCAACTGAACTGCAGGGTGATTCTGTGAATATTTCAAAGATCTACGTGTTACCATTATTAATATCGAGCGAAAAACGGTTAAAAATTTAGTGTCGTTGTATGGGACCGACCCCCTTTCAATATTATTTTTATTCTGTTTTAAGTATTTGTTGTTATAGTGGCAATAGAAATACCTAGTTACATCATCTGTAAAAATTTTAGCTTTCCAGCGTTAACGGTTGATGAGATACAGCCTGGTGACAGACAGACGGACAGCGGAGTCTTAGTAATAGGGTCCCGTTTTTCCTATCCTTTGGGTACGGAACCCTAAAAATTAGTAACAACAAGGTAGGTATACCTAGTAATATTATAGCACATATTCTATGACAAAGCATAGAAAAAGATGCGCCAAAAGATTATGAACTAACCTAGTAAATCATTTAGTAGGTAAGTATAAAATATACGAACCTAGATAGCCATTCTATATTATTGTACTAAGGGATCTTTCTGTATATATAGAGAGTGTCTGTCTATAAACCACAGGGCACAGGGATTTTTGACACGGTAATGTATATCATTACCGTGTTTTTGTGTTCAAATATGCCGCAAAGTGCAGCGCTGCAGCCGCGCTGCTTCATAGATATCTATCCTCGTTAAAGCCCTCATCTGCCGTTAAAAGAACTAAAACTTAGAAGTAATTAAAGCCGAGCCATGTAAGAGGCCAAGTAGTAAGTATCGACATCGACGGACGTACCTCCAAAACTCCAAAGGAACTAAAACAATAAGTTTGAATTCAAAAAATCGCGCCAAGTGAAAAAGAAATGTTATTTGTGTCTGTGGCTTCTTCAATAATATAAGAACATGGATGTAGAATTCCTTGTATCAGAACCAGTTCCAGTCTGTGTGTTTATGTTGTTTATGATTGTTTACAAAAGTGACATTACGTTAACTGACAATTTGGTAAATGAAACTAGGGATGTTGTAAAAACATCGAAAATGAAAATTACTAGTTGAACATCGACTCTCGATGCCAATCGAACACGAAGTGGCGCAAATATACATCACTCGTTAGTGAATACATTTGAGTATCACTAGCATCGAAACTTTGATCCGTTGGGTCTATTCCTAAAATATTTGTTAACATTGTTTGAAGCCCTCTTACTGTGTTGTATTAGTTGGTATTTATTTCACATTTGTATTACAATGATGTTAGGGTTAAAATAATAATCAATGTTATTTTGGATTTGTCCCGTTAAATAACGTATTACGAATGTAAAGCATCGTTCTGAAGTTGTATAATATCGCTACTATATCACAACTTATGACATCGATTAAACGTAGAATCACTTCACGAAAAAAGATCTTGAGAAAATTCCTTCATTGTTCTTTCGATTCCGAGGTAATTTATTTATTTATCTTTACATAGTATAAAATAAAGTCGCTATTTTCGTTTGTTTGTTTGTCTGTATGCTTAAATCTTTAAAACTACGCAACGGATTTTGATGCAGTTTTTTTTAATGGATAGAGTGATTCAAGAGGAAGGTTTATATGTATAATACACCTGTGCGAAGCCGGGGCGGGTCGTCTAGTCTAGTTATTTATATAAGTAATACAATTTAATGTGTTCTTGATCGAAATTGCAATGTTCGACACAATGCACCATCGAAACTGTAATATCGATATTGAAATTCTAATCTAAAGAAACACTTATCCCTAAAACTGTTTATTTTCAATTTTTCCGTTGTCACAGATTGTTGTGGTTTTGTTTGTTTACAATTTTACATACAAATCTATTCGATCAAATAAAGCGAGAAACCCTATTAAAATTATACGTAACTTTCTACTAAAACTAATAAAAGATCAAACTAGGAAGTGGCATTGAAAGTTACTCTGATTGATAAAAATAATACCTAAACATACTTTTCCTGAATATGGTAAAAGTGATATTTCTTATGTAAATATGGATACATTTTAATATTTATCACATGAATAACTTGCGTTTTTTCCAATGTTACAGGAGGGGGCATATAATAATAAGTACTCATTCGTTGGAGAATGGTACGATAACCAGGCGAGTCTCGTACGCCGGTTCAACGTATTTTATTACCCTGTGGATGATACGCTCGAGATGTACGATTTGAGAAACCGCAAAACCTTTGTTAGACGTGTGAAAGTGAACGGCATAACATTGGATAATTTTTACATAGGCTGCACATTGTATATCCTAGGCCGGTTGATAAAGATTGTTGATTTCGCCTGTGAGGATACAAGAAATAAATTACACAAGGATATGGAAGTGTAAGTATGTAGGTAGTGTATTATGCCACAAGTCTAAAAGAGAATATTGTCAAATTACATTGCTGAGGGCAAGATAGCAAAGCTCCAAAGGATTGGAATGTTGAAATAAAGAAACACAAGATGCAGAATGAAAGCCTGATAGCGCCATCGGCCATTAGGTGCAGCCAGACCAGCAAGTGCAGCATAGAATGATTACTGACAAATTAGTCGGACTAAATTAAATATTGCAAGGATGTGGTTATGCAAGCCACTTCAAAATAGTCTTTCTGCATATTAAATGGGGAGGCCTATGTTTAACAGTGAATTTCCTATGGTAAATGTGGTGATGACAGGACAAGTAGTGAATAAGATTGGTTTAAATCGGAATCAGAAATAATACCTAGAGTGGGAAAGAATAGGCTTATATCCAGTCAGATAATTGAGACCAGATTGTTATGCCTTATAATGTTATCTAACATAACATATTTGGGGTGGCTATTTGTAGAAATATAATAAACTAGCTGTCCGTGCCGGCTTCACCTGGGCATGATTGGCTAAAGAAGACAAATAGTAAGGATCCCTAATTAAAAAAAATAATAAAAACAACCTATGTTTACCTGGGATAGTGTAGCTTTCCAACAGTGAAATAATTTTGCAAATCGATTTAATAGTTTCAGAGCCTATTTGATGCAAAGAAACAATCAAATCTTTCCTCTTTATAATATTGGTATAGATAACCACACATTCACAGTGGGCAGAAAGTGTGGCCTACTACCCTAGGCTAGGGCTGTCCAGATTGCTAGTGTGCCTCTGAATTCAATAAAAGATTAATATACCTAATCATTGACTTATGATAAACATGAAAGTAGAGATGGACTCTGTTGACATAATTTTTGAATTTAGAATTGAATGAAGCAGAATGCAGGATTGTGAAACTCAGTTTAAAATAGGTTTTCTCATTCTGTGTGTTTCTTTATTGAAAGAAAAATGGTTATCAGTCTCAACTTTAATGTTGTGATCTGAAAAAAATTAAATAGTTGCATTTCTTTTTCATTACAGAACTTTTGCACTGATTAAACCTATAGCCACATCACTAGCAGGCAAGATTTTAACTCATTTCCATCAAAATAATTTACGAGTGACAAAATTGAAAAAGGTTCGAATCACAACAGAAGATATCAATTTTCTATACAGGGCAACGCTGACTGATGCCACCTTCCCGTAAGTTTTATTACTAAGCTTTAAACAGGATTTGAAACAGCCTCATATGCCATACTGCTTACTTTCTTGAATTTCTCTGAATTGATTGTAATAATTGGTCACAATGATCAATACACAGTAAAGTAATGATGATGTTTCCAAGCCAGTTTTGGCCACGGTTACTTAACTTCTGTTTGATCATATAAGTATTTCAAAAGTTACAATTGTCTATTTAGTTTCAATTTATATAATATACATTTGTGCCAGGTTTTTACTGGACCATCTATCTGGTGAACAAGTGTATGGAATGGAGCTGGTAGGCAAAGATGCAGTTTCTAACTGCTTGAAGCTACTAGGACACCAGGACCCTCAGAAGGCGGCCCCAGATACAATCAGGGCCATGTATGGACTTGACGCTATCAGAAATTGTGTTCATTGTTCTTCAGATGCTGTGTCAGCAAAAGAGGTAACACAAAATTCAAAATTATTTATTGTCACAATCGATAAATAATTTCTAAATAAATTCATGCAATGTTATACGTTTTTTGTAATAAATGTCTAATTGTCACAAGATACAAATTTAAAAAGAAAAATATGCAGGCACTGTTCCCCAAAATTAATCGCGATAGCAGAAGCTATTTCTTATATAACCAAATTAAATTGTAGCAAAATAGTTATTTTGAAGGACTCTAAAAGTGCTATTTACCACCTGGCTCGGTGCACCTCGAACGTTCGAGGCACACCGATAGCCTACCGCATTTTGGAGTCGTTATGTAATATGTCTAATAAAGATAAGGTGATAAATTACAATGGATACCATCTCACATTGGCATACCAGGTAACGAGGAAGTAGATCGGCTAGCCAGAGAAGCGCTAACCCAAGGAGCTCCTTATCACTGCCTGCCTCTGTTCTCTGACTATGTAGGCATAGTCAGAGACAGAGGTAGGGAGTTGTGGCGGGAGCACTTTGACGAATGCTCGATAACAAAAGGACTCTGGTATAAGACCATGCAACCCAGTCTAACGAGGTCGCCGTGGTATGCTAACGCGGACATGAGTAGGAAAAACATTGTTATGGCTATGAGGCTGCGATCCGGTCACATTCCACTCAATAGATTTCTACATCTAGTTGGTAAATCCGACTCGCCAAACTGCACTGAGTGTGGAGCGATCGAGGATGTATATCACGTGGTCGTGGAGTGTGTTCGAAGCGTAGCGGAGAGGTCCGATTTTTTTATTCTGACAAATGTTAATTCCATGAATGTTGGTTGGTGTAACAGTATTCTGGCCTATCCCTTATCGGAAGAGGCCAGAATGCTGTTAAGAATAGCAAAATTAGGTATAAATAGAATAAGTAGATAATATTATTATGATATTTGTGTTCTTTAAGAAAGGCCAATGAGGGTGGCGTGATCATGTCTGATCAAACCCTCTTTAACAAAAAAGATTTAAAAAAAAAAAAAACTGTTCCCCAAACTGGGTACAATAAAGCACCCGTATCTTGTGGCCTAGGCATTCCCATTCCCAAATAAAATAGTGTAAATCAGGTAACTGACAATATACAGGGTCATTTGTATAGGATATACTTGGCCAGAAGGGGGTGACTCCATCTATTACTAAAGGCAACTTTTACCATGGGACCAATTCACAATTAGAGAAAAATAATATACTGTCCCATACAAAAACGCAATTTAGACGTTTATTCCACAAAATGTATGAAACAGCTGATGTTTTTAAACGGTTTTTTTACTATAAATTCGGATTGGCCCCATAGTGAAAATTTTAATAATAATGGTCAGAATCATCCCTTTTCAGCTTCCCTTTGCAAATTAGACAACAACAGAATTAGACATAGGTACCAACCTGCCAACCAGGTTTCAGTAGTGGGCTAAGAGTGCTAAGACCCACCACATGGATACATCTCCTTTATAGAGTCTGACTCTCACGAGGCTGGATATTTTCTGATGCTCCATTTCTTGTTAACAGGATATAGAGTACTTCTTCCCTTCCCCTGCGCTGCAAGTGAGCCGGTTAGGCCTGACTGCCACCCTGTCCAACTGCACCCTTTGCATCGTGAAGCCCCACGCGATCCGCGAGGGGAAGCTCGGGGCGGCTCTGCAGGCAATTGACGAAGGAGGCTTTATCGTCACCGCGCTCAATATGTTCATAGTGGAAAGTATCAATGCAGCTGAGTTCTATGAAGTTTACAAAGGAATAGTTCCTGAGTATAAGGTAATAGGAAAGTTTTTAGTTCGATGTAGAATTGTAGAGTTCTGAAATTTGGCCAATTGCCCTCGACATTGGCTTCAAGGTTCAAATAGAGAAGGAAAATAAGCATGTGACGAATAAAGGCCGATTACACATATCAGTCAAGCCACCTTTCCTATACAGAACCGGCACAGTGAAAAATATTCTTTCATACATTCTCTATGAACACATCCCTACTTGTCGTCGTCTATGAATGCATCACTACAGTCTCAGTGATTGCCGGTGTCGGTACTGACGCGGACACTGACATGAATGTGTGAAAGAATATTTTTCACTGTGCCGGCACGGTCCCGGTTCTGTGACGGAACGGTGGCTTGACTGGTATAATTATGTGAATCGACCTTATGCGGAAAAAGTTGCATGTTTGAGCTCTACGTGCTCTTGATAGCTTAAGTGAAGTATGCCAACCGGCATTCGGTCAGCGCAGTGGCCCATGGTCTAAACCTTGTAATGAGTCAACGCCTGTGGCTCAGAAGTGGATCAGTATCCCGCGTATTTGCAGTCGCGTATTGTCTAGCATTCAACACCCTAGTTGAGCAGCTCAAGCTGAACCCACCATCCCTTGCAAGCTCACAAGGCGATATGCGGCTCAATACAAGGTCGAATACGAGGTTCAGTTAGCTCCATTTGCAAATGTTTTATATGTCGAATCTAACTTATTGGCGTCGGTCGCTGAAGTTAGCTACAAGCTGCGCAAAATCAACTCCTTTCAATTTCCTTCCTTTTCAATTTGCTATTGCGCAACGACTCACCTCGTGTTTACAGACGTCATTAAGTTTAAATCGTACTAGATCTATAATAGACCCAATTTTAAAGGCGCCATCCTAATTATAATAGCAATTTGGAGTATTCCTGTTTCTTTTTCACTGATGAAATTGTGAGACAGGACAATATTTAAGGTTAATATTTAATTTACGATGGCGCCTTTAAAATTGGGCCTAATATTGTCCCATGGTTTTTCTCGTAGGGTATGGTGGAAGAACTAGCGAGCGGGCCCTGTGTGGCGATGGAAATCGTATGCAAAGACAAGAGCCACAACAGCGCTGTTGAGTTTAGGAAACTAGTCGGCCCCACAGACCCTGTAAGTTATTACTGCTTTATCTACTGCATTAGAATGCGATCTCTATGATAACTTGCCGGAAAGTCAAAGAAAATATTCAACTTCATTAAGTAACTAAATTCGTATAGGCTGGGTGGATAGCCCTGGAGTCAGAGTTTTTAAGCTGCCTGAAGGCCTCTGACATGGCTAAACGGTTAAAACAACCGGGCCCTACAATTTAACGTGTCATCCGAGCCACGGTAGCGCTTAGTTGTGAATATTATGCCACCCCCGGTCACCCATCCGAAGACTGACCGTGCTGAACGTTGCTTAACTTCGATGATCGCTAACGAATACCTAGTCAAACTACGGTATAAGCGCTACTATACTAACTTCATTAAACATAATTCGTAACGAATTATTTTTCGCCAAAAATGGCATAACCGGCTCCAACTGTGTACATAATTGGAATAGTTCGACGAACCAATGTGTTAACGACACTGTAATTTTTGCATTATTGTTGATTCTTTTTAAAACAGCCCAGCTGATGATTTCGGTAAAATTTAAATGGGACGACCTGTGAAGTATGATCTAGTAAACAAAAAAAGAATCATCAAATTAGGTTAATAATTATTGGCAGAGTAATCGCGTAGCATACATACAAAAAACATAAATGTAGTCGAACTGATCGATCGATCGAATCGATCCTCCTTTTTTGAAGTCGGCTAAAAATAGCTACTTTCGCTGAAAAAATATTATACGTTTAAAAAACTTGAAAACTAAATTACAGTTATACGAATAAACGACACTAGGTGGAGTCACCCTCGGGCATAAAGTATTTGTGCTTATGCTGGGTTACGATATATCTATACTTTACTATGGAAATTTACGTGGTTTTCACACATTTTAAACGATATTAAACGGGACTCACTCACGTGTTCGTATAGTCAAAACACGACTATAGTTTCGATCGCGTTCGGCGACCAATGCAATGCATGGAGCTGTCTCGCAATGCACACCATTGCATTGTGCATTGCGAGACGGCTCCGCGTGTTAGCACTCGCCAACTTGAGAAAGGTCGCCGAACGCGATCGAAACTATAGTCGTGTTTTGACTATACGAACACGTGAGTGAGTCCCGTTTAATATCGTTTAAAATATCTATACTTATCCATTTTGTACGTGTTTCAGGAAATCGCCAGATTATTGCGGCCACACACATTGCGGGCCAAATTGGGTAAAACTAAAGTTCAAAATGCGATACATTGCAGTGACCTAGCCGAGGACGGGCTGCTCGAAGTGGAATATTTCTTCAAAATCCTGAACCTATAGGCAAGGCTGAAACTTTATCTCATCATTTTATTCCTATAGATTTTTAATGTAAGTTTATTTTGTATTTTCTTTTACAGTCGCGATTTTATAAGACTTTAAACTTAAAATTAACAGTGTAACTGTGTGATTTGCAAAATCAATTTTGATGAAACAGAAATACTCTCTAATTAAATAATATTCGTTTAGTACGCTAGTTTTAAAATATTCCCGGTTGTATTAGGTATTATTTTGAGTAAAAACATTTAAACAGCATTTTGTGAAAAATGTTTAAAATCAATACGAACAAATAACATGCCAATGATCTTGGAATTGAAGAAAGCCATTCTGTCGCCCAAAAAATGATAATACTAATATGTAAAGTATTGCGGAAACATTGTCAATGTTTTATAACTTCTAAGTGAAACAGATTTAAGTATTACAACGAGATACTTTTTAATATTTTGTGCCGATTTTGCGGTATACATAGAATAGGTCCCGTAAAAGATAATAAATATAGAATGAAATTTTATTTTGCAATGTGCAAGCGCGAGGAACATCGTAATTATAGAACTGTATTTTGTTATCTTTGCGCGACACAATATTCAAAGTAAATGGCATTAATAGTACATTTTCGAATCTTGACTTAGCTTTCGTCCTTTACATATTTTCAATGTAAGTTTGTGCAATATCTATGGGTCGCATCAAACTTAGTGACGTCTCTGAAGTAAGTTACAAGCTGCGAAGACCCCCACCACTCGTACAATTGAACTAACGAATTTTCTACAGTGCAATGACTCGAATGCTTCTACCAGAATTACCGTTTCATAGTTTTATTGTATTTGCATACCTACTGTTCCTACCTCTGCTCGCTATTTTGTCTCTGGCAGTTAAGCTATCAGCTTCAATGTTTTTTTATAAGTTATTTTATAAATAAAAGACTGACGTGTGAATAATTGATGTCTTTTTACTAAACTAGAAAGAGAAGTATTATGCCTGCCCCACTCTTTCCCTAACCGCGGCTTTCATTAAGTAAATACCTAAACTAAAAGAAAATACAACCAGTTCCTATAAATATTAGTTTGCCTAGTGTAGCATCTTATGTCTTCTGCCTTTGATAACTTTATTCAGCTATCTTATAGAGTAGGAACTTGCTCCCTCGTGATGCGAATACGTTAACGTATTGAAGGTCATCACCTATGCTATGATGAGGTTGTACTAGACAAAGGCTCCTTTTGTTCGTAAGTATTTTAATATTTATGTCACCGCGTAGATTCTTGATTCGATCTCGCAGAGAAACTCCGACCATAGCCAGGGGGCTATGGTCGGTATGGTGTGCTAAGGAGGGCCTTAGCTCGTAGAGCTACTTGGAGCTTACTATTAAGGCCCACAGTGAGAGACCACGTTTCTGTGCCATAAGTCATTACTGGCAACACACACACACTGGTCGAAAACTTTCGCACAAGAACCAAAGTCATAGCCCAGCGGATTGGCGAGTTGAAGTGGCAGTGAGCAGGGTACAAAGCACGGCGGACTGAAGACTGATGGGATCGAAAAGTTCTCGATTGGAGACCACGTACCGGCAAGTGCAGCGTAGGACGTCCACCCACAAGGTAGACGGATGACCTCATTAAGACCGCAGGATCGCGCTGGAGGCAAGCCGCTACCAACTGGTCTTATTGGAGATCTTTAGACGAGGCCTATGTCTAGCAGTGGACGTCATAAGACGCAGAATCAAGAATCTACGAGATTCTTGATTTGTAGAGTTTCGTGCCAATAAATTAACCAACATAACCATTTTGGTAAGGATGGTTACACGAAGAAAATAATCAGATGCTTGTAGAATGTAGATAATAAGGATCTGCGGTTCATCCGTCTTCAACAAGGCTGTATTCTTTAAACCATAACAAAAAAAAAAAATAGAATTATCCAGTTCACGTAATAGGGAGATCCGACAGTTTCAAGTAGCCTTAACTAGTTTCAGTGTATTTAGGACATTTAAATTTCATTGGTACCTGAATTGTTGGTATTCTGCGAAAGTGTAGAAATAATCTAGAGTACTAGACTCGTCTATCATAATTTAAACAGAAAAACTACAAAGAATAAGAATATCATTTCAGAAAATAAATTTTCAACCGTTTGGTTAGCGACAAATGACTCAAAGGTTAGTATACCTACGTAAATACCAATTGTATTATAAATAAATATTTACTTACATATCAAATTTGTACACTTACATATTTTTATGTTTTACAGACAAACATTACTATGAAAGCGACCAGGAATTCCGCCTAAATTGAACTCCAGTGAACTCTAAAAAAATATGTCATTAGAAGCTAAAGAATGGAAGAAAAAGGAAGAGTAAATTTCGCCAGAAAAAATGTCTATAGAAGGAAAATAATAGAAGAAAATGGAGTAGCAATTTTCGCTAGCTATGTCCGAAGGTGAGTGTTAACATTTTACATGCAAACCTGATGCAAACTGTAGTGTGTGGATGTTTGAACAGCGGACGCGCGCGAGTGGGGACAACCGCAACCAGACAGTCTTGGGTTTAACTTTCCATGTTGCGGCCGCACGCGCAATCGCCCGCCAAACGCGCGTTGTTACTACTTTTAACATAACACGCTTCACTCGGACAAATAAACAATAATATTCAACGAACGAACTTTAAAAACGAACTGCAACTAGTGTTTCTTTTATGCGAATTGACGATAAGATTTCAAGTGAATTTTTGTTGGCTTGATAAGGTTTTTCAATTTACAGCTGCTGTGAGTACCTAGTTATTAAACATTTTCATAACTACCGTGGTCTGTTTCGCCTATTTCTAGTTTTAAACTGAATATGTCAATGTTTATAAAAATACATTATCTGTACCTACTTATTTGTTGATTTTGCGGTAAAACTTAGTGGCAAAACCATTCATGGATTTTACGGTGGAAAAACTTTTCCGTCGCATTGAAAACTAGGTAATAGGTACCTACTTCTTTACCAGCTATACAATATTTAACCAGTAGTGTGAAAACATTACTATGTTTTGAATTGAAAGGGCAATGTTTATAGAATATATACTACAATAGGCGATGCATTGTCGCGCAGAGTTTTGCTTGTTTTAAATGAATCGTAAGTGAACTGACATGGCGCTTACCATTAAATGGGCGGACTGCCTGCCTTAAAATTATGCGGTAAAAAAAAAATTGACTGCAATATTTTTAAACAATGATTATTTTTTCCTATCATTTACAACCAAAATACGACGTAGAAATCACTTACTATGCAACATGATAATTAGCATACTATCTGTACTATTTATTGTTTCTGATTTTCATTAGAACTTTTAGAATAAAGACCACAAAACCGCAGGAATTTTAGGCGGAAATGTGTATGTCTGTTTTAAAAACGAACCTGATTTTCTAAAAGCTACTTACGAAAAACTAAATTACGTACATTATAATATTATATACATATAGATTGAGACTATAGACCTAGTATTATATAATTTTAAGATGGAAAAAGCAATCCCAAATTGGAATCGTAAGCGTAAGCGTCTGCTAAATTATCCGTGTGTTATTTGCTCTGAGTGTATATGTAAATAGAAATCATATTAGATTCCTTTGTTAAAATAAGGTACTTTTCAAGCAGGATATTGCCTGTACGATAATATTTAAATATTCTAATCACAGTTAAAACGGCTTTCTAGATAATTTGACATTTTCAGTGTTTGTTATTTAAATGCACTGCATAATTTATGCAAAGATTGTAACATGTTTGTATTCATATCAATAGTCTATGAAGAAGTTTAACAATTTTTTTTTGTTTCTAGGACAAAACTGACGACAAAAATGACATTTGCGATCTTCCTATAAATTATTTATTCTTTGGCTCTGCTCTAATATATTTACTCTACTGCAGTACTGTACAAGCTATTTAAAATAGTCCACTGCATGATGTAGGCTTCCCACGAAGGATGACATTGTGTTTATTATATATTTGTCCGTACTCTACTCCATGAGCTCTACAAACGATATTGCGCGACGTCCCGCATGTATGAATGTAATCAGGGTGTGATTTCGCACACCGCACATTACAAATAATGACGAATGTAGTCTTGAGCCTCATTGTACTTACGTTTTTTTTATTGGTGATAGGTAATTTATAGATAATTAGGTAAGTAAGTTCGTATAGGCCGGGTGGCTAGCCCTAGTGTCAGAGTTTTTAGGCCGCCTGAAGGCCTCTGACATGGCTAAGCGGTTAAAACAACCGGGACCTACAATTTAACGTGTATAACGTGTTTTACAATTAGGTATATCAGGGCCAAGATTTTTTATCCACATAAAGTGACGTAATGTATCTGATTTTTTTTATTGTCATGAGTTTAGTGTGGTTTTTTTTATATCATTACTATTTTTTTAACTACGTCAAAATAAAAAATGATGCGAGTTTAAGTTTACTATTGAAAAATAAATATATAAAAAAGCAAAACTTACGGCGGGCAGATCTGTAAATAATTTTATTTATAAGCTAGAAACCCAGGCAGACAGATTGAAATGATGCATCGTGATAAGTTGGCTGAGTGTAATGCCTTTCCATAGTAACGAAATCCTGAATATTTTTTTTCTGAATAGTTTTTTTAACCCGGATCAAAAGTTCGCAAGTCACTATTGGTTGATTTAATATACTTAGGTATACTTAATCGTTTCTGAACGTAGTACCTATGTACATATGTTTTCTAATACATATTGTTATTCAAATATGGGAAGCAAACAACCGCATCAGTGCAACAGTTTTGTTTTAGAGTTGTCTAGAGACGCTAGAGTTAAATTCCAGTTTTTAATGTCCTAACAAACAAAATACTAAAATTTCAACAGGAGCTATATCCACGTACTATAAGCAAATTAAACAAACAATACTGGCAGTTTCTCTATCAGTCTTAGGTAAAAATCATTTATATCGTAAGCTCCAAGCACGTACACAAGACTGAAACGTGAGATATAATCATATTCTGATTTCATTGACTCACTACATTTTGTACATGTTTCAGTATCTCCGTATCAAAAAAGAAAAACACTGAAAACCGTACAGTCGACTATCTTAACTCTTAACAATAGTTAAATATTATGCGGTCTCTACAGACGCCGTTCCACCAGAAACTATTTTGCCGCATTTGTAGACATGTTTTTGCAAAAACTTCGTGCTTTAACTGTGGGCGAAATTGAGTTGTAGGTACTCGTAGATGTTTTACTTTTCCGTCTCCCCCGAGAAATTTCTCTTCAACAGTGAGCAGCTTTACATCGTCGATGGAACCGCGCCTTATCAGTCTAATGTCGGTGTCTATATGCATATCATACGAATTGTTTAGACTAAAATTATTATGAATGAACACTTTATTGTTAACACAGAAAAGAAAAAAAAAACAACTTAAAACTAGTGCAACAAAGGGCGGCCTTATTGCTTACAGCAATCTCTTCCAGGCAACCTTTCTATTATATTATTGGATTTATTGAGCTCTTCTTCTATTATTGAATGATTATACAAATGATCGCTGCATCGTTTTCGATGTGGCAAGTATGTCGTATGGTAACTCTTAACGACCTCTTGATAGAATAATAGTTTTTATGACAGGTCTTACACGCTAGTTGCTGACGCCAACGCTTCTTGCTTCTTGCGAAATCTGAAGTCTGATGCGCTTTCAGACCCTCAGTTTTTTACTAAGTGTCCTGAATAAGTAGCTCTGGTTCACTTTAATTTAGCATTCATTTGAATGAACGTTTATTAAAGCTAGTATACTTTTTTATGATTCATCGATAGTGTATGAAACTGTTTATAGTTGGAAAATGCTAAAAAACAAAAAGGATAAATATATAATAGAGTATGTGTGAAGTAGTAAGTATCAAATATAGCATCGTAATCGTATTGTACAAAAAAAGGTCATGGAAATTGAACGAGAAAGGTCGTGGAATCTTACTCATTACTAGTGTTGTGACTGCGTTGCATTGACTTTACTTTCACGTTCAAGTTTAACGAACGCCTACGATCAACAACATCCTATTGACTAAGTACTGTATTCATTCAAATATTAGGTCTAAATATCTCTTAGGGACTTATGTTTTGTTTATTATGAATTTGTCATAACGCTACTTATTAAGTGCACGAGCACGTGATTAACAAGTTTCACTGTATTGGTTTAATTGTTGTCGTTGTTGTAATTTTTTGAAGAATGGTCGATATTTTCCTGTGATGGCATTTGCAAAATGCAGCATGCTAGCGATTTAAGCTACTCATGAGGTCCTACAACACCTACAACACCTATAGGAAAGCGGCTTCGTGTAGGTCAGTAGCCGAATATTTATCCAATAGCTGGGTTCTTATTGATTGCAAATAAACTCATTACGATGTATGAAAAATAGCCCGGGAGGTAAGCACAAAAAATGCAACTACTTTCTAAAAGCTGAATTTTTGGTATTACGTTGTCGTGGTGGTGTACAACAATACCCCTGGATTCAGTCAGCTGGGATGCTTAACGTTTGGTGGGTTTGAATAAAAAAAAAGAGTGTTTAAATAAATAATGAGTCAGGCATTAAGGCCTTGTTACTTGTTTTAGGTGATTGGCTTCCATCAAACTCTTTTTTTAATTAATTATATACCCGTACATCAATTTTAAGCTTTTAAATGTAGTCGAAAGATACTCTTTTTTTTTTAATTCAAACGGGTATCCCCCCACCAAACGCTAAGCATCCCAGCTGACTGTATCCAGGGTATTGTTGTACCTACACCACCGCGACAACGTAATACCAAAAATTTTGCTTTTAGAAAGTAGTTGCATTTTTTGCGCTTACCTCCCGGACTAAAAGTCTTCCTTAGTGTCTCTATGTAAAGACTTCTTCAACATTCTTCTGACGCTCCGCCGCGCGCCACCGGCACCGCCGGCTAGTGTTGTGAAATATGAAGGAAGTAAGATACAACAATAGGTGTGCAGAATTACGCTCGTTGTGTAATGTTTTATTGAGGCATATAATACACAAATGTCATAGTTGAAGCGATTACGACATTGCTTGAGAGTGAATAGGTTCTTCGTGTTCATTTCGCGATGGTATCTTTGACCGGAATAAATTCGCCAGTGGTCAATATTTCAATAACATAATACTGTTGTTATTACAAAGGCTGAGAAGAACTGTTACGTGATATTGTTTATCACATAGCAATTAATTTTGAGTACCCAGCGCTCGCAGTTTTGGTGGCGTTGGCGCCATTTTACACGACTACACAAAAAGGACGGTTCATCAACATCATCATCCACAGCTTTCTTTATCCCACTGCTGGTATAGGCCTCTCTATTTTTCTGCCATCTGGTTCGATCCTGTGCCATTTGTGTCCAGGTTCGACTCGCAGTTTCAATGATATCCTTCACTCGCCTTGCAGTTGTCGATATAATTATGAGTAGGGTTGTTAATACGAGTGTATTTCGAAGCTATGTACTTAAATACAATAGTACATTACCTATTATGTAGGTTTGATTGGCAAAGAGCACGGCGTAAACGCCTCGATTTTGATGGACAAACCGTCGTTACAGGCGATCTTTTGGCGAATAACATTACAAATTCCATTGTAAGGTGGTTACACGGAGCTCCGATTGATTACCGGTTTACGGTATTACCGATTATATGCAGTTGGTTTTTCTTTTTATCTGAAAATCACTTATTTATTTGGTTTAATTACTAGACATGCTAATTTTTACCATAATAATGTTGTAACTATCTACTTATATTTATGAGGATTGTGATCTAACACTCCCACTATGCTCTATTCATATCAAAGGACAAAACCTAATGTTTGATCTATACAGATAAACCTGAACTAGGTTTGATGTGTTTATAGTTATGTAGACGTAGAAGTAAGTGAAAACAGCCGTCATGTCTATTATGCCTACACATTACAGAAAATTATGATTTTGTAAAAATTACATTCCATAAAAGTGATACTTTATAAATAGTCGAAAAAAATATCTACATTGCTGTAGCTATCAGTCTATTGAATTAATATAGCAAATACTTACACAGGCTGTGAATAAATATGCATCGAAGATTTTTCTCGGCAGTTTTCAGAATGTAGAGGTACTTAGTTATCGAAAAAACAATACTGGTAGCCACGAAATGTGCTGTTTTTTGTCAGAGCGCGAAGTAGTCGAAGTTCATAAATCAAGAGTTTAGCCACCATTACCGTGGCTTAGGTACTCTTGTAAGTTAAAGCAGTCTTTGTTCTGCAATCAAGCTGTTTTTAAGAGCGGAGAGTTGATGTTCTTAAACTAAGTACTCTTACTGAAGTTACTCGTAGATAGTATCAGGATAAAATAGTCTTCATTTAAGAACTTCAATTCTGAGATCTGGCTGAAAACAACTGAATTTGGTTCATAATAGTTTAGGCCTTTTTTAAACTATACATTTACTAGATCTATCTAGTATCTCAGATTGATGATCAGATAACTGATCAACATTCATTAACCTTGCACACAAGAAGCTTTTATTTATGTTAAGTGCCTTATCTTATCTCGCAATACAATGACCATCTTAGTATGTCCTAATTATACTATTATCTCGAGTTTTAGCATTATTCTGTAGGTTACATTTTCAAGGCTTCGTTATTCACTTTTGATTAAATAAAAATATACGTATGTCCAATTAAAATTTGATATAATTAATTTTTACCAAAGGTCATCCAGCCATAATTCAGTAGCTTTGAGTTTAGTATTTATTTCTCAAAGTTCCTCAAGGAATCCGGTTTGGTCACGTTGCTGGTTGAAATTAGGTTCTATTCGATACCTATCGATATCACGTGTAACATGAAATTTTATGTACATAATGACTCTAATTTAAATCTATAAAAATCAGCAAAAAATATCATATTAAAGCTTATGCACTATGTAGGTACCTAATATACGGAAGCGATAACAGAAATAACTAATAATTTTTAACAGTCCGTAGCAAGAAAAGAAACTTTAAAATGATAGTATTTACAATACTATCCAATTATCCATCTGTCCATCAATCCTGACGTCATAAAGGTTCAAAATTCTGTCGAAACACCTATAAGAAAAGGTTTCCTTGGCCGAAATGTTGATGACGATTTTAAGAAGCTCTGAAAATAGCTAAATTTCTCGATTCTAGTTATCACAAGATATCGACTGTATTCAGGTAACAGCTACAAGGTAACTGAAGAAAAAGAAAATGTTTTAATGAAAAACTTCTCTCAGCCTGAGATGCTAAGTACTATATTGCAACGCGACGACGCCAAAATCTTAACTCGTAGCGCGGCGGTACTAAGTAAGTACCATAAAACACAGAAGGTGAAATCACTAGAAATAAAATATCTAGTTAGATGTAGTCAGAAATTAGTATGTGTATCTAAAGGATTTTTTACCATAATATGAACAAAGAGGAATATACTAAGGCAAAAACCTAGCGCGGAAAACTAACCCATTACGATGTCTTGTCATAATTATTATGACAAGACATCGTAATGGGCTAGTTTTCCGTGATAATTATTATAGAGCCAAAGATATTTTTTAGTCTCTTAATGATGATAACAATTTGCTAAAACCTTTTAGTAGTATACGGAACAAACTAAGCAGCAGTTTTTTAAAACCTATTATTAATTTTAACCTGACATCGTCGCTTACCAGTCGAAATATTGGCCAAACGTATATTCGCGTATAGGTAGTAGGAAAGGTTTAGTATTTATTTGTATGTAATGTAGGTAAGTAATGCTAGAATAACAAGTAATCTTAGGTGTACCTTAGGTGACTTTACCCAAAACGCTTGGGTGAAAAACTAGGTGAACCCGGGTACACCTAAGTTTATTTGTTATTCTAGCATTAGCATTACCCGTAACATGTATAATAAATAACTTGCTTCATAGTACGTTTGTCCCAACATGCTGTCCTGCCACACCGCCGCGTTGCCATCTGTGACAACACAAATAACTATTCGACGTTGCCTTTTAAGGCCCATTTTATTTGTTGTACAGTTTCATATTCCCTTCCGCTAGTTTTTTAGTACGCTGTTTCTGCAGGCAGAGGATAGAGTCATCATCATTTATATCCTACAATAACCATTTTTGTATACCGCACTCCTCTCGGTCCTGTGCCAATTTTGTCCAGATTCAGGTCCAGGTTAAGTTTAGGTTCCACGATTTTCATAATGCGGATACTCAATGATTTATTGCTACATACGAGTGTTTAGTATATATACTTGCCGAAAACAGGTAACGATGTTGTTATCTAGTGACTTGGCATCAGATAGAGCGTCGTAGAGACGATGTAGAAGCATGTGATACCGTCGATGCGAATTTGCATTGATGGTTTTTCATTATATTAAGTGTGACTATTGCTTATTATTTTGTGACGAACTTGCTATTGTCCTCGATCCGCATCCATTGTTCGCCAGTTCGTCATTGAGTAACTGTGTATGGAACCCACACGATCGTTTCCAATGAGAAGTTGCTTCCAGCGAAATTAATAATTTCATTTGATTATGCGCTAGCGGCTAGACTGGCTAAGTTCCTTTGCGTTCTGGTTCCAAGCAATGACCCGTCATTCGATCATGTAAAAAAGTCAATCTTACCAAGTAAGATCAGCTTGTTTTGTTATTCGGGGACGCAGTGGCCAAACATTGTAAGAAAATAATTGAACCAAGTATTTTTAATCATTGACAAGAAGAAGAAGCTTGTTTTGTAAGCGTTACGCATTCCCAATGCCCTAGTGCCTCCTTATCGTAGACTGAGCTGCTTTAGATTAGAAAGCGTCTTTCTCGTAAGGATATACCTACTAATTTTTAGCCAAAATATTTATATTACACTAAGTTACGAGTCAAATTAATGAGTAATAATACTAGTAGGTAAATTAATTTGGTGTCTGATCCCAAAAACCACATTCTACCAGGAACAGCGAATTGCTCCGTACTTATTATCTAAAGATTTCGAGACTCTTTACTGAAACTAATGTACCTACGAGTAGTAGAATTAAAGTATCTTCCAATAGATCAAATGGTTAGCGCCATCGACTTGAAAATTTTCTTTCTTACATTCCATGTTGATGAATAAGGAATACGTAGATAAAGTTTTTAGAAGTAAGAATATACACTTAATTATTCAATTGTTTCAGGAACCTGCAACAATAACCATCTTCCATGTATCAAGAACATCGACGAACAAGCATTTATGAGGGAGGCTGGGTGACGAAGAATTTTCCTACTTAGATCTACCAAATTTTCGTCTCGCTCCTGTGAATAAAAAAATACGCCAAGATGCAGTTTGTGCGGTCGTTCTTCAAGAGGATCACTGATGATCTCAAACAAAAGAAGCTCATACCTTTGAAAATACTCTTCTTTGTCCATGCGTCAAGTAAGTGTTAAACCGAAGAAACGGAGGAGGTACTCAAGTCGACTCGTATATTGCTTTTTAGGGTTCCGTACCCAAAGGGTAATAATCTGCCAAGTACGAGTCGGACTCGCGCAGGAAGGGTTCTGTACTGTATGGGTGCCCCCTTAAATATTTATTTTAATTGAATTTGATTATTTATTATTAAAGAAGGCATGCAGTTGAATATTTTATGAATATTTCAAGCAACTATCTGTTACCATAATTGATATCGAGCGAAAAACGGCTATAAATTTAGATTTTTTGTATGGGAGCCTCCCTTAAATATGATATTTATTCTATTTTTAGTATTTGTTGTTATAGTGACAACAGAAATACATCATCTGTGAAAATTTCAGCTTTCTAGCTATAAAGGTTTATGAGATACAGCCTGGAGACAGACAGGCGGACGGACAGCGGAGTCTCAGTAATAGGGTCCCGTTTTTAGGGTTCCGTACCCAAAGGGTAAAAACGGGACCCTATTACTAAGACTCCGCTGTCCGTCTGTCTGCCTGTCTGTCTCCAGGCTGTATCTCATAAACCGTTATAGCTAGAAAGCTGAAATTTTCACAGATGATGTATTTCTGTTGCCACTATAACAACAAATACTAAAAAAATAGAATAAAAATCATATTTAAGGGGGGCTCCCATACAACAAACCTGATGTTATTGCCGAGGGGCTCCCATACGGTACGGAACTCTTCATGAGCGAGTCCGACTCGCACGTGGCCGATTATTTTTTATGTATGAATTCGCGTAGTTTGTACACTACGCGATACAATACTATAGAATCAATTACAATTATTGGCCCCATATAAATGTAGGTTGTTTCAACCGTTTAGCCATGTCAGAGGCCTTCAGGCGGCCTAAAAACTCTGACACCAGGGCTAGCCACCCGGCCTATACGAACTTACTTACTTAATGTAGCGATAATATTACATAATATGATCAACTGTTTTCATTTATATATTATCTTTTTCAAACGTGTTATAAGTGTTTTATACAGAACATAATACTATAGTACTATTTTAGTTTTATCCGACACTAATAAATTTAAAACATTAAAATGAAAAATAAAACATCGGGAAAGCCTCGCATTAAGTAGTTTTCGTTTATATATAAAAAAAAAACTTTGCCACAGCGATAAGGCAGAGCTACGAATCTGTTTAACGGTAAAGCCTTTCCTAACATTAGGTTTAGCTAAAACAAACAACTGTGAACCGTGAACAGAAATTGTTCAGTTGGTGCACGATCATAAATCGTCCTCAGAAATACTTTAATCAGATAATCGAGTTAGTTTAGAATATTGAATAAATGCGTCGTGCACGTAACTCCCGGTAACCTCAAGGTAAAAATACCTAGGTATATGAATCTCTACATGCTGACAGCAAAGACCTTGTACTTTAAGCAGGTGGACCACGACCAACTCCTGACTTTACAAGGTCTTTGGCTGACAGTGGTCCCAAAATCACGTCAAATGACGTAGGCATTTCTTTAATGGGACTAGTACTACACTTTTTGCGCTACCTTATTGAGATTTTACCGCCATATGCTCAAGATATTTACCGCTATACATACACTCAATGATAATATTATCATGCTGTGTCCTCATATTTCATTTGGATTTGTATTTGTCTTATTTTCCATATAAAACGATGTGAAGTGGATTGTTTTCGTCTATATTTGTCTATTCGGTCGTATAAAACGAATACGCCAATACGACTCCCTGTCCACTGGCTTTTGAGATAACCCCGAAAAAATACAAGTATGCCGAATCGTGATGTGAGAACCCAGCATTACACATCTATATAACATATCATTGCATATGATGAGAAAAGGTATTTTATTGCAGCTCTATTCGTCCTTTACCCGTACCTGACGATTCATATGCGAGAACTTGGCATCAATGTCGAGGAGACAGCGATCATGTCGGCCGTCACGCCTGTCGTGTCAATCGTCATGCCGCCGCTGGCTGGCATGCTGGCAGACAAGATCGGCAACTTCAGGGTGAGTCAGCGACATTCTAAAACGTCTACTATGCTGTAAAACCCACGGTGGAAGGTAATTTGGGAAACGCAGAATGGTCACCCATTCACCACCATGCGGTCCGTCCTGTCCGTCGGTGGTGCCGGATGCACTTTAAGGACATCCCTAGTTCACAGCAATCATGTCAGCAGTTACGGCTGTCGTGTCAATCGTCATGCCGCCGCTGGCTGGCATGCTCGCAGACAAGATCAGCAACTTCAGTGTGAGTAAGCAATATTCAAAAACGTTTACCTACTGCCAGACTGCCACTCCTGGCAGGCAGTTTGGGAGTCGCAGAATTTTTCACCACTGAGGAAGGCTGCTTCTGGTCTTACTTACTTTAGTACGTACTTTAGTATCCTCAGGTCACAGGTCATGGTGAATGGCGACTGTATACTTCACTATAATTACCAAAAGTCAGGTATGTGTGAGGAGATAAGGATGTGAGAGAGGTATGCTTGTGAGGGGGTGGATGTATACCACAGAAGAAATAAAGTGCCGCAAAATGCTTTTCAAAACGCATACACGTAACTGCTATGTAAACAACAAAATAGCTTGACATAAGTGACATGAACTAGTTCAAATGTTACATTGATTGGCGTCTCCGCTACATGTCGGAGAAACTTCCGAAGCTTACTTTTCTATGGCAAATTACTAAAAATCTGATCTGCTTATCTATGTGTAGGTATATCCATGGTGTATGCCGTTACTGGCAGACATACTGGCACTGGCTATTGTTCACTCATAACTGACATTAGAGAGTTCGGTATGAATGTAGAGCGATCAGCGATAATATCGCAAGAATTTGACTGGTACCATTATATCATATTATAGATAGTTATTACCAGTAAAAAATACTAAAGAACTTCTACCGTGTAATCAATTTGAAGTTGAAAATTTCCAAAATGACCAGTTCTCACGTTGAGCGTGAAGCATAGGCACAAGGCAGTATTAGTACACAGGGACCAGCATGGCTAGCAAACGCACGAACGACATAAGTTTATTGACGAGCGAAAATGTGACCTGAACTGGCTATAACTTTGTCCTCGTTTGATGTCGTAGTGCGCACGCTAGCTGTGTAGATATACATCGATGTATAGGCTGAATCAATCTTCTTGGCGGCTGTAATGGCTACAAGCTGCGGATAAACCAATCCTCGCGCAGCTGTTAAGTGAGCTTCAGTCAGGATTGGGCTATCCGCATCTTGTAGCTAACATCACAGCCACCAAGAAGATGATAAGATAAGATAAGATAAGATAATATTTATTGTCATTAAGTAAATCTCTTATTACATAATTAAATATAATAACAATTACTATAATGTACTCGTCAGTTAATACATTTGAGAGAATACTTAATCTAGTATCTTTATAGAAATGTAGTGTATACTCGTATATTCCCGTGCATCATTTTGTAAGCTCCTCTATGTCTATGTACAATAAATATTAAAATTGAATCAATAATTTCACAGTAAATTCATCATAATATAATGTCATATGGATGGATTGGGCCTATAAAAAAACTTAAATTAAAAATTAAATTAAATTAAAAAAAAACCCCCGACATAAAAACCTACCTAAAATAAGGCAGTGGTACTCACCCAGACGGACTCCTCAGGCTAGACAAGAGTCCTACCACTGATAAAATATCTAATCTTTCATTTGACAACCATTTTGGGCACATTTATAGAATTTTGGTTCTTCCATCCCCACTTTAACCCACCATAACTCTTAAACGGCTCAATCGATTTTTATAAAACATAGCTAAGAACACTCTCGATTAAGTTTCCTTTCATCCAAAAAAAACTAAACTGAAATCGGTTCAGTGGTTCAGGCGCTATGATGCCACAGACAGACAGACAGACAGACACACAGACAAACAGACACGTCAAACTTAAAACACCCCTCTTTTGCGTCGGGGGTTAATTACTGCTTGTAGTAATTAGTGCTTCTATACAGATAATATAATGAAATGTCGCGAAATAAATAACCGTACATCGACATGACTTCGACCCGATCTGATAAAGCGTGACATTATCGTTCAAGATTCAAGCTCGCACCGTCACGTTACTCGTATGTATCGTCACGCTGGTGATGTGACCATAGCCTACTTGTGTTTAGAAGGCCCGGTCGGTAAATTCAATGAGATACGACATTGTGGTTCACAGGTTGTCAACATCGTTGAGATTTTCCTATCCATCCTTATGCAAGGTTAACTGCTTCCCTGTACTTAATAAGGTGATTCAGACCATCATTATAAACAATACTATGGGTTTACTATGGGGCTAACCCGGAATTCGGGAAAAAATCTGCTGTTCTATTCAATATTGCAATCCGGATTCGACAAAATGCATTAAACATATATTTTTTTTTTCGAATTCCGGATTAGCCGCATAGTAAAAGTTGTTCATAAGGATGATCTAAATCACCTCCTTTCGACTTAGTAAGTACACTATTTCTCAGTAATTATGTAGGTACATTTTTCGGATTACTTCCCTAGCTCGTGTCGCATAAATCAGAGAGTAGATACGAGTAGTACTAGATCAGATTAGTAGATCAGATCGTGATATATTAGCGTGACAGCAATTACAGCACTAAGCAAGTTTATAATATACCATTTTATTAACACTCAAAAAGACCACTTGCAAATAATTAATTTGGAAGGCAGTAGATCACTTTCACAGTCCCAAACTAAAGTACTTACTGAGAAGATAGAGACATTACTATCTTAGCACTCGCATGATTATGTGCTCAATTGCATTTGAAAATCTACAATTTTGTGTCTATATATAGATGAAATGACGCAAATATGTGAGTACTCACTGACTCCATAAGTCGAATCGTTCGACATAATTATGTACCTTTATAGTAGATAATTTGAACTAGTCCAATCCGCCATTGTCACAGTACGACCTAGCTCAAGCTACAAACGCCTCAATTATCGCATGCGAAACCAAAACGTTAAACTATTCAATGCGAATAATGATCTAATGCTCGGTCCAATAGAATCAAGTTAATCCGCATCCTCCGTAACGCGAATTACGGCCAATTCTGGTTACAATAACCTTTACCTTGCATTGTGTGGCATTGTGGACACTTGTACTCGGCCCGAGCAGTAAACATAGTGTCCAGAGGCTTTAGTATGAGATTACTCGTAAACGAAAACTACAATAGTTTCCGTGTGGCTCTGTACGAGTACACCTTTGTACAGCGAGAAGAAAGTCTGCGTGCTTTATCTTTAACCACATCGTCGCTTACGATCAACCGCGGACTTATCACTACATATATTATCACATTTTTTGTGTGTACAGCTGTATATTCCCTTAGATCTTCTAAACTACACAGCAAATTCCAATGCTGTTTTCAGTAATTTTAAGAATGTTTCCTCCGGAAAGTTTATAGCTATGTCTATATCATGTTGAATACAGTACAAAATAAGATTTAGTCCAAACAGACCGCAAGCATAATACATTCGTAACCGGGCGAAGCGGGGACGGGCAGCTAGTTAGCGATTAAACAAGAAGAGAAGTATGGAGCTACACCTAAGAGATAATTGTTTTCGTTTACTATACAAACTCATGCTAAGGTCACAGTGTCCAGTACCCGACACACGTACCGATGTCCCTCGATACCGCACGGTCAGAGATCCGCGTCAACGCACCTCCGATTAGCATTTACTGTCGATTTCACTGCGTCTGAAGTACTCTTTCTAATAAGAACAGGTTGTGTGAGTTATGAAGTATGCCATCCGCTAATTTTATGAGGAAAGTGTTTTTCCGCTATGAAAACTTGTTATTTGTTATCGGATTTGGCGGCTCATAATAATGATAATAATTAATTTAAATAATTAACGTTATAATTGAACGTGGTTGCTGATATGGTTCCTTGGTCTTTAATTTTTTTACTTAGGATTGATTTTTAAGAATAATTTTTATTGGCAGCACTCTATTACGAGTTTGTATTTTACATAGCTGTAGAGTAGAGTATCGTAAAAATGTAATAAAATTTGCGTAAAATCCGGTACACAACGCCACCGAAGTTGTAATATTCACCGTTGTCGATGAAAACACCAAAATAACAATGGAGTATCAGTGGGGTCTGACCACCACACAAAGAGCAAATAGTCATGTTCTCATTTTCGTCGCGGCTCGCTGAAAACTTGAAAATTCGGTAGAAATCGGGAAATTTGTCCCAAAAGACAACTTCACAGCTGCCAATCGGTAGAAATACTGAAAAATCGGTAGGTTCAAGACCACTTCACTGAGAGTTCACTGCAGCTCCTAATCCTACGAGCAACATGCAAGTTTAGCTGTTCGAAAACTTGCTATTTATGTAGTTATCTCTACGTTACAAATCAAATCTAAGTAATCACTACATAGTATAAAACAAAGTCGCTCCCCGCTGTCTGTCCCCATGTATGCTTATATCTTTAAACTACGCAACGGATTTTGATGCAGTTTTTTTTAGTAGATAGGATGATTCAAGAGGATGGTTTATATGTACAATACACCTGCGCGATGCCGGGGCTGGTCGCTAGTTTATTTATAAACACCAATGCCACACATACAGAATTATAAAAATAATTTAAATAAGGTAGATGATTTCAAGAAGAAGAACATTAGAAGTGTCCCTTACTGGCGACGGAACAATGTAAGTACTCATAGGTAGGTATACAGTAGACTTGGCTCGGGTTAGTAACTATTTATTAATCTGTGGCTCGGGCAGGGAGTGCGCCCAGCGTGCGTCACGGCGCCGATCGCAGGACGCCTCAGCCGGAAGCCTGACCGTAGCCTCTATTGGAGAACGACTTACGTCAGTCCCATTATAGCTTCCCTAATAAGCGCGTACATAATGGAGGCTCTAGTTTTCTTATCAATCGACTCCAATACTCCATCATTTAATGCAACATAAGTAATATTTACGTGCGGTTATTCCAAAAAGGACGTTCTCAATTCGTCTGAATATTTTTGTCGACGTTATCAGATTTTTCGCTATTTAAAGACCCAGCCATATGTATGACAGGTACTGTACTGTATCAATCGACTCCAATACTCCATCATTTAATGCAACATAAGTAATATTTACGTGCGGTTATTCCAAAAAGGACGTTCTCAATTCGTCTCAATATTTTTGTCGACGTTATCTGATTTTTCGCTATTTGTAGACCCAGCCATATGTATGACAGGTACTGTACTGTATCAATCGACTCCAATACTCCATCATTTAATGCAACATAAGTAATATTTACGTGCGGTTATTCCAAAAAGGACGTTCTCAATTCGTCTGAATATTTTTGTCGACGTTATCTGATTTTTCGCTATTTGTAGACCCAGCCATATGTATGACAGGTACTGTACTGTATCAATCGACTCCAATACTCCATCATTTAATGCAACATAAGTAATATTTACGTGCGGTTATTCCAAAAAGGACGTTCTCAATTCGTCTCAATATTTTTGTCGACGTTATCTGATTTTTCGCTATTTGTAGACCCAGCCATATGTATGACAGGTACTGTACTGTATCAATCGACTCCAATACTCCATCATTTAATGCAACATAAGTAATATTTACGTGCGGTTATTCCAAAAAGGACGTTCTCAATTCGTCTGAATATTTTTGTCGACGTTATCTGATTTTTCGCTATTTGTAGACCCAGCCATATGTATGACAGGTACTGTACTGTATCAATCGACTCCAATACTCCATCATTTAATGCAACATAAGTAATATTTACGTGCGGTTATTCCAAAAAGGACGTTCTCAATTCGTCTAAATATTTTTGTCGACGTTATCTGATTTTTTCGCTATTTGTAGACCCAGCTATATGTATGACAGGTACTAGGATGTGTATCGCCACTTTCACTAAAAATATAATTAGGTACAGTTTTTATTAAAAATTAATTATTACGTCTACAAGACCCGAAGGCTTTGTCTCTCAGCTTAAAATCCTTGCAAAATTAAAGAAAGGTAAATAATTATGTCGTGCCGAGGTCATATTGTCTGCCTGCTGCTAAATTCGACCAAGAATTGGGCAACTGGGATGCCTATTCGAATAGAATTTAGACTTAGGCGCATCATGTTTCTGTGGCGGCTGAGAAATTTCTTTAACTTTTTACCGACCTACCACATCGCAAGTTGACGGCACGAACTCATATTTGGCGTAGCTAAAATAAATGATATCTCAGGTGTCGTGTCTAAAAAATAGATAGATTCGGCGATAAGCAGTAGATATAGTGCGTGCGCACCCATTGCAATATAATTTTGTTTTTATTTGTTTTGAAAATCTTATAATTTCACCTAACACGGCTGCGTACTAAATGCGCATAAGGGTTTACTCGGTTGTAAATTATGAAAAAACTGTTGTATGGATTTATTTTAAAATCAGTTATTCGAACTAAGGAATATATAAACTAGGCCGCTATTTTCATAAAAGATGACTCAGTTCTGTTATTCTGTGCTTTTTTACACCCAAAGTTTCCTAAAAAATTGAGACAAAATTCAAATGTTTCAAGGCTTATATCTTTCGAGTATATGGTATATTATCAAGTTGTATGATAAGTAGTTGTAAGTTGTTGATATATGGTATATTATCAACAGTTTTATTAGCAAGAAGCATAGATTTTGCAAAAAACAAATTGATATAAGTAAATCTTACTTTTAGATATTCAACAACAAACACTCGTGTGATTATCTACCGACGTTTGTATGGAGTGATGAGCGACTTGTTTAACCTTAACATGAATAGATTGAATGTTCATCGCGTGACAAACACCTCCACGGAGGCTTAAGTATATCAATCCAGTTATTGTTAATCAATAAAAGTAATAAAAAATGTGCCAGCGCTATGCCATGTATAAAAACATCCAACCATTTCGTACTCTCGTGGGAAATATTCTTCTATAAGAATACACAATGGCGCAATAACTGGGTCCTACCTATTCGTTTTCCGCCCATGACGCCGTGCCTCCGACTAGGTATACTCTAGATGAGTATATCTAGTTTGGATGACACGACATATTGTCTACAATTGCACCTCGAACCCACAATTTGAAGTCTCAATTGATCACGGCCCCTAAATACAGCTTCCTGTTATTCCTTCAGTTACAGCAATTTGTGTTTTCAATGGCCGATTATTACACGACCGACTGCCTCATTTAATGTAAGGTTATATCGAAAACTTCCACACGCCATACATTTGTTCGGTAAATATAGTGTTATTTGCGAATGTAAAATATCTTAATGCGTCGCATAGCAATCAAGTAAAGACATCTATCAAGTCGTTTTTATCAACTTTACAGTAGTAAAAAACTCAATTTTCTTACCTAGGTGTGTAAATGATTTTCAACTTGTTCCGAATAACAGAGCTCTTAAAATATATAAAAATAATAGAGCTCACAAAATAGTGGATTCAAGTTAAAGAGTACGTGTCGTACGTATGCCAAATGTAATGTCATGACCATACTTATACGTTTTCATTTATTCATTCAACTGGCCTATGCCTATATCCACGTGCATGTAAGAAATCACGTGCAAAGAGTTCAATACACAACAGTTGCGGAACTTGTCGCGTTTCAAAGCAAGGTTTTAGCAAGTAGCAAATCTCTCGTCTATATATCCTTATAATTTGTAGCTTGTCGAATAAGTTGACGAAATCGTTTTTGAAGGTAGTGATGAGAGCAAAAAATTATAAGCTTATTAGTGTCTGCCAGCCGTCAGTCAATCTTTTTCCATACTTAAAATATACTATTAAAACTTGTCAATTTGTTTGGTCGTGTTTTAAATTGTGTAAGTACAAATAGCTATCCACTACGTTCATCAGCCTGAGTTTTAAGGCGTGTTCTATCGTGTGCGAAATGACCTTGGGTACTTTTGTGCGGATATTTGGTGCCATCAAAAATAAACTTATATCCTTGAGATGTAAGCTTAAACGAGCGTAAAGCAACTTACATCTCTACCAATAAGCAAGAAGCTTAAATCTGGTTGGGGTTTTTTGAATTAATAAATCGTAAAACAAGCTGTCGGGGCTCCTGGTGGTAAGAGGCGATAGGTACCTGTGCATTGTCTACTCTTTCCGATAATGAATCTGCAAATGATCGGTGTAAGTATATTTCTTCAGTGTAGAGCTCATAGCGTAGTTTGACAGCAATCACCGAAATTAAGCAACATTCGTCGCGGTCAGTCTTCGGATGGGTGATCGTAGGTGGTATTTTTCAAATGAGCGCTACCTTGGCTCGGATGGCACGTTAAATTGCAGGTCCCGGATGTTTTAACCGTTTTACCATTCCAGAGAGGCCTCTGGCGGTTTAAAAAAAGCTCTGACATCAGGGCTAGCCATACGGTCTTTACGAACTAATTTACTTCTTTTGTATGTTGACACGTTCGCAAGTATTCAACGCAGCGTATCTTGTGCAGCTCCTGCTAGCATTATCATCAGTGCTGGGCGGCGCGTCAGCATTGCTGCTGCTGGCGGTGCCGGTGGGGCGCATCACGGTGACGTTCCCGCCCGCCGTCGAGCTGCTGGCCACGTGCGACGCCTCCGCGTTGCGTCTGCGCAACGTGCAAGACTACCCCTGTTCGCCGCTACACCCCTACGCTTATGATATCAACCTCACGTGAGTGCTCAAGCTCATTTTTTTGTTACAAAACGATTTATAATCGCATGATGTGTTATCCCGTTCGCACTAACTATGCTCGATTTTTCAATGCTCGCTCCTGCTCCTATTCGATCCCATCGCGTTGGTACTAACATAGTTTTTCAATGCTCCTAGGTTTAAGTTTAATCCATCTCGTATCCATTTACGTATACATATATCTTAGTGGGCTATTAGGTTAAAAAATAGAGCCCCTAAATTACTTGCTGTACTTAATTTATGTTAATGTATAAATGAGTCAGAGCCGCATGTCTAGCCAAACATTTATTTTTGTTGTAATACATATTCATATTATTGTTTCGTTTTGTCTAGATAATATAATGTAAGGTTTCAGATAATGTTGGTGTCGATGCATACAATTTTATAAGTACTTTGAATTACCTACACGGACTGTGTGGTGGCCACATTTTCAATAATCTTTAACTTTACTGTGATATTCAATCGTTCAATCTATTATTCCAATACATATAATCATTCCAATTTCCTTTTTTCTTTCTTCCTTCTTTTTTAGGGTTCCGTACCGAAAGGGAAAAACGGGACCCTATTACTAAGACTTCGATGTCCGTCTGTCCGTCTATCTGTTTGTCTGTCTGTCTGTCACCGGGCTGTATCTCATGAACCATGATAGCTAGGCAACTGAAATTTTCACAGATGATGTATTTCGGTTGCCGCTATAACAACAAATACTAAAAACAAAATAAAATAAATATTTAAGGGGGGCTACCATACAACAAACCTGAATTTTAGACATTTTTCGCTCTATATTAATAATGGTACCAGGTAGATGTTTGAAATTTTCGCAGAATATTTAGTTTTATATTCCCTTCAAGATTAAATATAATAATTATTATAAAATTAAAATAAAATAAATATTTAAGGGGGGCTCCCATAGTCCATACAGTACAGAACCCTCCGTGCGCGAGTCTGACTCGTACTTGGCCGATTATTTATTTCACCTTTGTATGTTTACCTTGTGTTTTATAACATCTACAGATCCAATTAGTCTTTTTATTTTTCTCGATTTTCTCTTTATGAGACACCTTAATGTGTATCATTAGTACCTAACTATGAATTCCTTGTAGCAGGGTCCTCTCTTGCGGTTTCGTCTGCGACCTGCAAGAAGAGGTGACGAGCGATGAGATGGATGCGATCCTTCGCACGCAGTCATACGACGTTCACCTGCAATCGAGGGTTGACTCCCGACGTCTACTGTACCGGCATACTGTGACGTCACACCTCGCTTCCGCAGGTCCCAAGCGCGACCAGAGCACCTCCAGAATACTCACCAACGATCCTTATTTCAACACCTCAATATCTAAGGTGTCTGACTCGGAAGTCTTCTTCCCTACTCCGCAACTCTTCGATGTGGAATGTTCCCATGACTCCGCCAATGCCACCTGTCAGTTCGGAAAAGCGGATCTTTTCGCGGAGACCGCCGCCGCCGCCGATCCTCGGATGTACCGCGCAAGGATTTCGCATAATGCGCAAAAGCCCCCGGCCGACGTCAGGAACTATTGGGTTACGGCCTTGGCGATTGGAAACGTGACGAAATTCGACGACGACTACGACGGAGTCGAAAGTATAACATGTCAGGATAATTTTGACGCGGTAAGTTGCAATACCGTAACATAATATGTATGTAAATGGAGATACTTGTTGCCATTGATAAAAACTGGTTGTCTACAATATTTGATAAACAATATTCTTAAGGAAATTAATGCTAAGAATGAGAAGGATATCTAAGTTCTACTAGCTAATACAAGTTAATTGTGGCAAGGCAAAGAGAAGGATTTCCAACTTCTAGCTACTGTGGGTTGACGGGGTAGTTTAAGTTTATAATTTCAAGGCCTGTAAAGATTTTTGTTTTAACTCTGGTACTTGTATTCTGCCGGCCTTGTAATAGTCCATTACTGAACAACGTACTAAACGAAGGGTGATTGGGTTAATATCCACCACGCTGGCCCTGTGCGGGCCACAGGCTGCATACGAGTATGCAGGTTTTCTCACGATGTTCTCTTTCACTGAAAAGTCAGTGGTATGAAAGTCCGTACATAAATTCCAAAGAACACATTGGTACGGATATCATTCGTGAGGAATTAAATCCCGGCCTCGCACCGATGAGTTCTCTGGTACTGTATTCTTGCATATTCTTGAGTATATAATTATTTAACTACTGGCGTGTTTTCCCAGGGAGACGGTGAGGGTATCCGCGTGGAGGCAGGCGCGCGGCAGCTGGCGGGATGCGTGGCGGCCTGCACACTGGCAGTTCCGCGCAAACTGCTCTGCGATAACAAGCAGCAGCAGATAGAACTCGATCCATCTTTCACATTTTGGACCTACCTCGCTGTAAGTACAATAGTATGTTTTGACAGGGAGACGGTCAGGGTGACCGCGTGGAGGCAGGCCCGCGGCGGCCCGCACGCTGGGAGCAGCGTAAACTGCTCTGTGACATCAAGCACCTGCAGATCGAGCTTGGACCCCGCATTCACTTTCTGGAACTACCTTTCTATTTTGCTGCAATTACCAGGTACCACTTACATGGCTTATACAATTTGCTCTAAGTAGGTCCTAATTGGTCTATTGACTTTTTATGACACCCCCGACAAATACATGCAAACCTGATATGCAAACGCACACTTTCATACGTTCCTGACCGCTGTACGCAAATGCATGCACGCAATCACGTGATTGAAGCGTGAATTATTCTCACGGGGACAGTATCTTTTTTCTAGATGTCAGATTTTTTTTTCATATTGCACGGCTTCGATCGGTATAGCCCGTGTGGCATAGAGCAGCCCAATCACCGTGACTCGTTCAACATAGCCCCTTGAAGTGAAGATCTCTCGAGCGTTTTTTTTCCACACCTTTGTGCCGATTTATTGAATATAATTATTGAAATTATAGTGAGAGATGGCTCTAAGTACATCGAAATCAGCATAATGACGTATTGCCTCGCGTTAATTCCGAATAAGCTTGTTAACTATGGACATGTTTTTCTGAAAGTGCGTGCCGAATTAGCTTATTGAATGCGGATATAAATCCTTATTGTCAATACGTTCCATTGACAATATGATTCTTTAGACTCTTTTTGTTGTATACGTTCTACGAATTCCTTATAGGTTTAAGTATAAAAACTGGCCAATTACACATTAAGATTCGAATTTTTTATCGCGAGTAACCGATGACCTCCAATGAAGAAATGAAGTGAAGGGGTCGCAGATGAAACTTACAAACTTCGAAGATTTGGATTTATTTATTCTTATTTAGTATTTTTGCTAATTTAACGTTGCAGTGCATTCACATATTGTGAGACATGATCCGTCATCACGTATTAATACACGTGATGAAAATATTAGGATGAAATCGAATATTTGCAAGTGTCTAATCTATTCTGTCAATCATCTAGGATTCATTTATTTTCGGTGTAGTAAAACTGGATACGTAGTACCTACCTATTACTGCCCGAGCTTAATAGCCTACTTTAGGAAGGGGACTTCGTTCATCATTGGGCAGTTGGACAGACTGATGATGGTGATGATTTGTGACAAGATTGAATTCTTCCGTTCATTTGTGATGTACCCAGAGCTACTTACTGAGAAATTTGAGTGGAATAAGGATGCGACGTAGACACTACCGAATGTGAAGGTGTTGCCGGAATGAGTATAGTAACTACTATTTTTCGGGTACTGTTTGAATAGCTTGCTAAAAATGTAGCCAGGTCAGCAACTCGTGTTTAGTGAGCTGGAGTGTTGATTTGGATTTGGAAAAAGTTTTAAATAGGAGTTTGGATGCTTCTGGTGATAAAATTTCATTGAATTTATAATCGTAGATTGAAGTATTAGGTAGACAAAAACAAAAAATTGAGGCCTATTCCCTGCAGCGGGCTATCAAGGGCTGATGATGATAATGACTAGACACTCCCGATGATTGATTTGAGTACCTGAAAGTTTTTTGGTTTGTCTTGCTTTTGCTTTTTATGACAATTTCAGGCCAAACAGGACCAAATAGGTCTGTACAAAACACTAATAAGTATATAATTATTGTCGGCTTGTTACATTTTTACCGATCTATATGATTTTTTCATGATGAATAAAGTTATATTGCATCCATCAATTAGCCGTAGGATGTCCACTGCTGGACATATAAATGGATTCCTCTAGGGATTTTATTTAAGTAGTTTTAAGACCAGTACCAAAGAATTGCGGCTGCTATTTTTTAATTTCCTAACATTTGATCTCCACATTTCGCTAAAATATTCGAAGCTTTGTAATTTATGTAAAAAAACAACTGAACGGAATGCATTGTCAAAAAAATATCAAACTTTTTTCAATCGAAAATACTGGCAGCCACATTTTTCTAGGCATCCTGCACGGGTAGCATGTCATGGCAAAGTTATTTCCTACAGTTAGCGAACATCTATATTTTAGTCCGGTGTTTGTAGACATTGACGATCTTAAAGTTATATTAGGCCCAATTATGAAGGCACCATCGTAATTTTAATAGCTGATTAGACTATTTCTGTTTCTTTTTTACTTTAGGCATTCGATAGAGGAACCCTTTTTACGTTGCTATTAAATTTACGATGGCGCCTTCATTATTGGGCCTATTGTACAGTTAGTAGACATCGTATCTTCTCTGACGACCATTTGCTGGCTGCAGACCTATGTTCGGTACTTCCATACTTTAGTGCGGTGTCTGTAGACGCAAGTGCGGAGCACGTGGCCCCGCGCCGTAAAAATACGCAGATTGGGCGGCGGCCGCTGATGGGAAGATTGTCGCCTAATCGCCTCTTAACTGGGTAATGGCGAAATTGATCGCCGCTGCCGGAGCGCTCCTCGCTCGCGATCCCATTGGGTGTAGCGTTGCGTTGTTTCCCATACTTTGAGCTTGACCCTTGCTTGTCTCTTAATTCAATCACGGCTCGCCTCTACGCTGTTTAGAAGACGTGCGAAGGCGAAATCTCTATATCTTTATCTATCTTTAAAAAAAAAAGGGAGTAGTAGAGTTGCTGTTAGTCAGTTCTTTTGAAATAAGTTTCCTTTTGAATATTTTCCTCATGAAGAGAAAAAGGAGGGTTGATCATCGGCGAAGTGCGAGTCAGTCTCGCGCACGAAGGTTTCCGTACCATATGAAAGCCCCCTTAATTTTATTTATTTCAATTTAATTATTTACTTTTGATGTAAATATACAACTAAATGTTCTGTGAATATTCCAAGCGTCTACCTGTTACCGTTATTAATATCGAGCGAAAAGTGGCAAAAAATTTTAGTTTGTTGTATGGGAGCCCACCTTAAATTTTTATTTTATTCTGTTTTTAGTATTTGTCGTTATAGCCGCAACAGAAATACATCATCTGCAGCTCTCCAGCTATATCGGTTCATGAGATCTAGCCTGGTGACAGACAGACGGACAGACAGCGGAGTCTTAGTAATAGGGTACCCTTTCGGTACGGAACCCTAAAAGTGACAAAAGCGATGATTGTCTCCTTATAAAGTAGTCTACATACTAAAGCCACCGACTCATCAACGTACACTGGCGGGCTAATGCTCGGCTAAATTAGCCGACTTTAAACGGCGGATGTTTGAATGCGGCGTAAAAAGGCGGCGGCGGCTTTAAAGCCTATAATCTAGCATCTATTTTGAATTTTAATGTACATGTACTGTATAATGTATAATATAGTCGTCTCTCTTTCCACTGCCTATAGCAAAGCTTCTAAAATACGAAGCCGCAAGTTGTTACGAACTTTTTTGCAAGCACAATTAAAATGCTGAACAGTTTTTGTTACGTATCTGTCAGTAAATTAATCTCTTGGAATTGTCAGATTTCAAAATAAGCTGCAAATAATAATAGTGCCTAATTATATTGCGGTTTGGTGGTGCTTGTCGAGGCATCTTGAACTTTGTATTGTGTTGTGTTCGTGTCCGCTATGTCGCCTCATTACTTTTTGTGGGCAACGTTACTCAAATAACTTCAAGTGCTGGAAATACCATTTTGACTCTACCGTCACATTGTTTGACGGTATATTTAAATATATGCTTTTTTACGTTCTTTTGTATTGGTGCCATTTTTACGCCGCATAAAAAAATGCTAAAATGCTAATTTTATTTAGTTAACTCGTAAATGTAAATGAATTTAAATTAATCCTTGTGGGTGTACTGGTTTTTAGGGTTCCGTACCCAAAGGGAAAAACGGGACCCTATTACTAAGACTTCGATGTCCGTCTGTCCGTCTGTCTGTCTGTCTGTCACCGCGGGCTGTATCTCATGAACCATGATAGCTAGGCAGCTGAAATTTTCACAGATGATGTATTTATGTTGCCGCTATAACAACAAATACTATAAAGAGAATAATTTAAATACTTAAGAAGGGCTCCCATACAACAAACCTGAATTTTTAGACGTTTTTCGCTGTATATTAATAATGGTAACAGGTAGATGCTTGAAATTTTCACAGAATATTTAGTTTTATATTCACTTCAATAATAAATAATAAAATTAAAATAAAATATATATTTAAGGGTACCCATACAGTACAGAACCCTCCGTGCGCGAGTCCGACTCGTACTTGGCCGATTATTATTTATACAATACACCTGTTCTGGGCTCAAAAGAAATTATTCAGGCTGTATTTGACATAATTATAACTCTACATCCTATCTCGAAATCCTATCATATTCCCTCAACCCCTAAGGATAGGCTTTTCTTAGGGGTTGAGGAAATGTGTCAACAACTGTCTTTTTTCGTGATTCGGGTTCATAATTATTTCATCAAATGCTCTTTATTTACAGAACTCTTCTCTTTAATAAGTTTCTGTGAACTATTTTACATTTATAAAACCAGAGTCAATATTGTACAATCATGGCTAAATAATATGGATGTTATTTAATCAGTAGGCTTCTTCTGGTTTCGTGTTTGCACTATAATTTGCAAATCTGGTTAATACTAGACATTCTACTACCCTACTAATTATTCTTGCAAATGTTATTAACATAAAAGTGTGTATGTTTGTTGCTCAACAAATGGTTGAATGGATTTGGATGACGTTTGGTAGTCATACTCGTATTTACTATACTGTATCGGCCTTTTAATAGTCCATTGCTTTACAGTTATACATATAAGCCTTGCACGAAGGGCGATTGGGCTTCACCCCACTAGCTCAGTGCTGGCTTTTGGATTCATATAAGTGATCGTATTTTTTCTAAGCAGGTTCGGTGTCATATTTATGTGGTTTATAAATCTGAATTTATTTATCCCGCTAATCCTGATAGCTCAAGCTGACAAAGACTGATTCTTACTCGCTAGCCCACTCGTGACTTTTATTTGTATAGTATGCTGTACGGAAACTGCTATTATGCCAATATTTTTGAAAATATTATTCTCGCCTGTTAATACAGACAAGGTTACGTAGAATATTTAATGAACTGACTCTAGAGTCTGGCAGAGACTCAGTCCGGGTTCTAAAAACTGACCACGGCCTTTTTTTAGAAAATTCACAGGATAAAGTTAGTAAAATAAGAGCTGCTTATGTCGAATAGCATAAGTTTAATCGTGCAGCCTTACTATGTAAGATATCGTTTCGCAATCGGAGGAGACTTGTAGCGGCCTTGTGCCCGATGCTCGTGAGCTTAGATTTACGAGTACACTCGTATGATATAATACATAACATTAAGCTGTATGTCGTGTCTGTTTGTTTCATGACATTGTCGTGTTCTTAGCTAGCTTATTAACACTTGCGTACTCGTATAATGTATTTATATACACGTAAATAGATGTTTCCGAGTAAGGCGATAAATTGTTTTCAAGTATAATGAAAAGAGGTTGTTGATTACTTACATGTTTTTATAGTGATTTCCAGATTGTGTGATAAACACAATAAAATTATTTCATTGTTTGTGATAAACAATGAATTGATTTATTATTAAAATTCTTAGGGTACATTCATTCTTGAAAATAATTGCGTGGCTATAAATATGTCGATTGTTAAAACTGCATTTCAGCTTTACTTAATTTGTGCCGATATGGTGCTTTTATGTAAGTATGAATAAAAATAAATATTCGTAAATAAAATATAATAGCAATACTGTTTCAACAGATAAGTATAAGCACTGAAACAATAATATTAATGGTAGAGTTTAGCAAGCGTACAAGGCATTCACTTAACCCGGTGTAAATAATTTTATGGCTGGTACGTAATAACGTTGCGTATCTACGTAATAAATTTTCGAATTAGTCAGGTTTACAAAGTGACGTCGGTTTCTTAATGATAATTATTGATCTACCATATCTAACGTATTTTTTTTTTTTGGTTTTGTTAACCTGTGTTGTCCCACTGCAGGGCACCCTCCCTTCCTTCCATACAGTAATAGAATAAATTCTAAGTACTGTATCTATGTATCTACTTTAGGACTAGTATTTATATATGAATGTTCGATTATTATGAATTAAATTTTGATTTTTAATTAATAGTACTATTTATTATGGGGTAGTAGTGAGTGCCTATTAATTTGAACCGAGCGAAAATTGTTTCGAATTTAAAGGCACACGGAAATACTGATTGGCCACAAAAAGCGAGCGAAAATAAATGCCTAAATCAGCACGTAACATCAAATATTTGAAATACAAAGTGTTTCACTTGTTTCATTGTGACTGCAGGGTCACGTTGGATGCAAGCCTCTTCCAATCGGTCTTATTGGAAATCTATGGAGGAGGCCTATGAACAGCGGCACGTCATTTTGCTGATAATAATGATGATTACTTTTTGTTTCACACCTAATCTGCATAAGCAATTTGCTTCTGGCACTTTGCCGGCCGCTGCTGCGGCACGTTCGCTTCGCTCGCTCGGCTCGTGCGTTGTTTGTCATGTTCTAACCTAACCTACTTTTTGTTTCACACCTAACCTTTAATGTGACGATAATAGTTGTTTGGCCTAGTGAAAGATTTGACAAATGATAAATGTTCCAAACGTTTTTTGTCATTACAATGAACAATAATTCTACCAAATGAAACGTCATACAAAAATTTGCTAATCGTCGGTGGTCAAAGTGAAACAGGTGAAACGTTGATAACTAGCCAAAAAAAATTCTTGGAAAAGTCAGGAAACTATATGTAACAATATTATTACCGCAGCTCATAAAACGCTGCTCTTATGTCCAGCTCGAACCCCACAAATAGTCACACACTTGATACCGGTCCTCTTCATAGCTATGATATTTTTCACCCGGTTTATTATTATCCTTTATTATGTGTAATTAACGTAGTTTTCGCACATTTCATTAACAATTTTACATTTTATTAGTTCGCATATTACAATGGGCAACTACGGAACCCTAACCTGGAGCTTTGCCCAGAACGCCCTTGGCTGGTTTTCTTTTACATGGCGTACAATACTCTATAGTACGTTAAAATGGTTTGTCATACACAAAATACAAAGCCAATCATAATGTCGATTCATTTTACACACAAGAACGAAACAAAGTTTCACAAAGAAATAATAAATAGCTGTACGATGACTGCAAAAATACGGATGCAACAGGCCTTCATGGGTATACAGGGTTACTGGTAATCAATTAGCACCCTTTCAGGGGCTTATTCTGTACATCAAAACTAACAATTTTTTTTTAGTTTTGACAAAAGTTGCAGAACAAATGTTGTTATTTTTGATGTACAAAATAAACCTCTTATAGGATGCTAATTGATTACCAGTAACCTTGTATATGTATAAAAATTCCGGAACATTATTATGAGAAATAATTACCAATCAGTGGTAATTGATCATCATCATCGTCATGCGCAGCCTTCTTTATCACACTAATCGACTTGGCATTTTTTTGGTGGCTCTTATGGTGCCATTTGTCACGGTCCTGTGCCAATCCTGTCCAGGTTCGACCCGCGAATTTCCACACATCGTTGACCAACGGAGTGGGGCAATAACAGGGGTGACCAAGACAAGGCAAGCGGTATTTTGATTCTTCTGGATAATTGAAAATTGGACAAATATTTCTAGGAGGACTCTCCAAGTCTCTATATACATTCCTACATACTGTCAGCGGCCTCAATGATTTCATGAGACGTAGGCGTTTTGCAGTAGGCTCACGGCCTAAATATTCTTGTCTGCCGGTTACAGATAGGTACCGGGGACAGCGTCAAATGATTTACATAATCGACTATGAATGCGGGACCAAGTCTGTGTGGTTAAAATCTCGTGTGATATGCCAACGAAGGGCCTTGCTATTGACTCTCATATGTATATGGAGGGAAAATCGTAGCTAGATTTTCACTCCTAAGTTAAGATGCAGTACCTTAGGAGGAGAATATTTTTAACAGTTTTAAAAGTTGTCCAATCGCTTTTGTGTTACAATAAAATCGTTAATCAACATTAGGTATTATTATTATTTATTATATATTTATTATTAGGTATAATATTAAGATATTTTTTCTCATTATAAGATATTCATCGCTTCTATGAGAACACGACTAATTATAAACTCATGATAACAGTTCGTCGTCACTGAGAAACAATATTTAAAATATGTGCATGACAACATTTAAAATAGGTAGGTACGTCACACGCGTATACCCATGTACCTACTACAAAATAAAACATTTCAAAATATTCATTTCCAGTCGTAAAATGTCCCTGACTAAACAATAGTCGTATGTACTGGGTAAAACGCTTAATGCAATTAATAACAAAACACTTTCGAACTTTGTAACTATCTATAGGGTATTGAGCTCTGCTGGCTAGTTCTTGTCATTTTACGGCAATAGAACAACAAAGTTACGAACTAGGAAACACTACATTTCTAATCAAATATCATCTAACTCAAAGCCTTAATTCTATAACTATAGAGCTTAATTTCCCATTTCAGGTGCGAGTTTTCATCGGCATTATAGGTGGTACCGCGTTCGCCATGTTCGAAGGCGCTGTGATCGCCATAGTCCGGGAACAGAAGGCAGATTACGGTCTGCAGAGGGTCTACGGCAGTCTGGGCGGCATGATCTCTTCACCACTCTCTGGCATGCTCATTGACTATGCTAGCAAAGGCAAGGGATATACTGACTTCAGGTATGTGTTACCATCTTACAGGTTTTATTAAAAAGGCGCAGTGATCACTATAGTCTGGGTGCAGAAAGCAGATCTGGCCTGCAGAGGGTCTACGGCAGTCTAGGCGGCATGATCTTTTCACCACTCTGCCTCTTTATCGACCATGCTAGCAAGGAGCAAAGGATATGTACGGACTTCAGGTACGTGACGGCACCTTACAGGTTTTACTAAAAAGGTGTGGTAAACAGAAAACAGACTATGGCCTTTAGAATCTGGTCTGGGCGACAAATTGTCTTTTCCTATTATCTGTCGTTGCCTCGCGTAAATTAGTTCATAATTGGCTGATAGATAGGTTTCATCGAGTAACGTGCACAAAATAATAATCTGAATCAGGGATGTTGCGGATGCGTATTTTTTTACATCCGCGGATGCGGTTGCAGACATTTGAACGTTCATATCCGCGGATGCGTATTTTAAGTTATTTCTAAAGAACTAACTGTTTTTCTAGGATAAATTGTATTTAAGGTTGCCTGAAAGAGATCGCTTCCAGCGATAAGGCCGCCTAGTGTTGCGCTACCTTAAGAATTTCACTTATGTATTTTTTGTAAGTTTTATTTTGTGTGTACAATAAAGAGTTATTTGTTTTGTTTGTTTGTTTGTTAAGGTATTAACCGACGCCATATAAATCGAATTCAGTTGCTTTTGTGCACATAATAGACAAAGAAACCATATTATTAGGTATGTGACTTGAACCCGTGTGCTTACGTAGTTTCGTTAAGATTCGTTTAAAATTTTCGGGATCTAACTAGTTAGGTTACCTACGCAGAGGTTCATAACTTAAACCCACGCTACTGAATAGAATAAATTGTTTGCTTGAAACACTGGCTCTAGGTGGCGATATCGGTTAACGCTCCACTATACTATAAGAGGATTTACATCTACATTAACGTTTTTTTAAATACTGTAAGTAACAACAGTGCCACATCTGCATCAGCATTAATATCCGCAGTGATTTTATGCAGATTCGGATGCAGATGCAGATGTCCAAATCGATGCGGAAGTTCCGTAAATGCGGATGCAAAATCCCTGGTCTGAATTCACAATTATTTTATTAATGTAGCTTCTGCTAATCTTGTGGTTAATCTGAATGTTCATTAATGTAGACTCGTGTGGTATTAAGAAATCCATACCTGACGATTTACATTGAATAGGACACCTATCTTAGGTCCTTTACCCACTAGATCTCAGAACAGATACACGGTCGTTATTGTAATTACATACGACCACGTATTGCAGTATCCATATTCTAGACTTGCATAAGGTTATTAATTAAATTTGCTAGTAGAAAGTGTTTTGTATAGATATTTTGATGATGTGTAATAAGCTTCGTATTTGATTGTAACCCTAGTATGGATTTGTCAAGTTTTTTGCACGCTGTGTAGAGATAGCGTAAACTACATTTTTGTATGGAAATGAAACTGTACCAATTCCATTGATGCTGAAACAAGTCTCATCAAATTTTATTATATTTTACTCCATCAAGTGCGTAAAAAACTTGGCGTCTTACCACAAATGTTTTACGCACGCTTTAGACACTGTTTAACAGTATAAATTGTACGGTTAAACAGTGTTTTAAGGGTGTTTAAATGTTTTGTGGTAAGGCGGTTGGACTTTAACTTGGAATAGGGATAAGCGACAGCGCTGGCGAAGCGGGTAAGCACGCCTGTCCTGGAACGAGGATTGGCGCTCAAGTGACAAAAAGTACCATGTCATAATATCACAGCTCTTTGGTTTCATCACCATGGTTTAGTTTAGACATTTCCTGTCACTTGAGTTCATTTTTAGGGTTCCTTACCCAAAGGGTAACAACGGGACCCTATTACTAAGACTTCGATGTCCGTCTGTCTGTCTGTCACCGGGCTGTATCTCATAAACCATGATAGCTAGGCAGCTGAAATTTTCACAGATGATGTATTTCTGTTGCCGCTATGACAACAAATACTAAAAACTGAATAAAATTTATGTTTAAGGGAGGCAATACCCATACAACAAACGTGTTTTTTAGGACTTTTTTGCTTACTATTAATAACGGCAAGAGAAATGGGGCTCCCATACGGTACGAAACCCTTCCTGCGCGAGTCCGACTCGCACTTGGTCGATTTTGTTATAAGCTTTTATTTAGTTTCACCTGTGCCGTTGTCTGTCTATCGGTATGTAATCAAATCTTGCAAGCTAAATTTGATCCACTTCCCGGTTACCGATTGAGCTGAAATTTCGCATTTCGTAAATCGCGTGACAATGCAATATCATGTAATGATGACATGGTGCTGATCTGATGATGGAGCTGGAAGATGGCCAAATACACTGTTGAAGTCTGTTGTGCCATTTTTAGCTAAAAATATTATTGCGAATAGAATCGCTACACCCAGTCGCGGCGCAATGTAAAGCACAGCTAGCGCACTGGCCACCACAAAATCAATAAGTTAATTTTCTTGCAATAGAACTTTTTCAATAGAATTTTCTTTAAATAGGACCCGGATCTACGAGTTACTTATTACAAACAGAATTATCATCATAAGCTTTTGATAACCCATCACTATTCATAGCCTTAGCATTGTTTATGCCATTCAGCTCGGTCGTTTGCCTATCGCACATTTTCACGGGCCAGTAAATAGCCGGTTTTCCCCTATTTGCTTTTCACCTAAAATGATCCTACTAATACATTTGGTGCTTCCTACTATTAATTGTATAAACACTTCAATGGTTTTTTAGGTTAGCTTCGGTGGTTTTCTTATTTTTTGTCAGTAGCTGTCTTTGTGTATGAAGTGCTTAGGTTATACCTATTTTTTTCCTCTCGTACGAGCCTTGACCCCTCCGCCCTCTAGGCCAATGTGCACGGTAATCTTAGACATTTAGGCTTATCTCACAACAGTGTCGCAACTGTTGCGTGTGTACCGCATCCTAAATGCGCCTTTGGTGTTATGACATTGAACTATTCACAACAACATTTTGATCAAAGCTGTAGATAACGTGAGAAACATTGCTTAGTCTGAACAATTGTCGTCAAAATTAATAATACCTTTTAATTTACACGCTCCGACTAAATATTTTTTGTTCCGAAATTTTGGGATAATTTGGAGCTAAGAATGCTGTACATCAAGATCAAGCCATCTATGAAACAAAAAATAAATAATAGTAGATTATGTACCAAGAGAACCAAGTCGTGTCTTACTTCACGGGCGAAATATTGGATCCTGAGCGTAGCGAGAGACTCTATAGTTAACTAGAGAGCAAGGGGGTTTTAAGTTATTTAGAGTTTTTAGTTATTTAGAGTCCTGAATGAAGCGACAAGTTGCCCAAGACGAAGACAGACTTGGTTCTAGTGATTCATACTCTACTTTTCAAACCTCCTGCGAGAAAATAAAACCCCAGAAAAATGTGTAATACTTACGTCATAAACTCACTAAGTGTAGGTACTCACTAAAGGCGGTATTGTTCACAATAAAATAAAACAAATCAGATGTACCTACGAATTTTCATAGAAAAACACACAAATCCGTAATGAAATAGAGAATGTAAAGAGAATGTAAATACTACGTGAAAACATAAGACCATGGCCAGCTCGATTATCATGGCTATAAAATCGAACTGATACGGGCACCAAAGAGGTTTTATTCTATAAAATCTAATAAGACCTCCTTACAACGCCCGTCGGCGTATAATGTGAATTCGATTTTACAAAATATAACCTCTACGATGTCTTTAAATGTCCTTAAGTTAACAAATTTTCATACGAATTAAACGTTCCAAATTTAAATCAATTTACTGCCTAGGGATTTTGATACAACATTATTGACCTGGCATAGTCCTCGAGATTGTGTTAGCATAATAATAACTTATTTTCCGTTAAAATCGACATATAATGAGTCAGGTGGTATGAAAAATCAGTTATTCCCTTGATGTGTATGGCACGACATAAGCTCTTTCTTAATATAACCCACATGACACGATTAAGTTACTTTAAAATTTGAACCCTCATGTCGTGAATTAAGTTCCTATTTTGTTTCGATTAAATTAAAATGAATAATGTGTTTTCAGACTTATTCTTAGAATGCGTACTCCAAGACAACGCTCCATGTTAAGTTTCACAGTTCTAGTCAACGGGAAGTACTCTAAAGGTTTTGATTCCCTTGTGAGTGTCGAAATATGCGTTTTTTTGCGACATAAACAGCTTTGCAGAGACTATGGATCTGCGTATATGATTTAATTTCAACTCAATATCTGCGTATCGGTTTTTTTATGCGTTCTTGACATACGGACAACAAAGTGATCCTTTAAAGAATCCGTTTTAACTTTTGAGGTACATAATCCTAAAAATGAATCCTTAAATCGTATTTACCAATTCAACATCGGGCCTCAAGATACTACAGACTAAGCAGAGTTAAGGGCTGTCATATACAGGGTGTCCCAGAAGTCGACGTCAAGCCGGAACACAGTGTTAGAGAAAGTCATAGTTGTTATCAGAAAAATATTTAAAAAAATCCTGTGTATTTCTAAAATTATAGGCATTTCAAAAAATAACAAAAAATCAAAAATATCAAAAAAATGGGAGAAGTATTTATTTTGAATACTTAGTTGGGTAATAGGTGATATTTTCTACCAAGCTGAAGCAGTTGGCTTTTATTTTAAGGCAACAATTTACGGAAGTATCGTTAAGGATTACATAATAAAAGTAAAATTAAAAAGAAATGTAGATCTGTAGCAACGAGAATTAAAAAACCATCACAGGGTGTCGATTTTTTTGTTATTTTTTGAAATGCCTATAATTTTGGAAATACATAGGATGGATTTTTTTAAATATTTTTCTGATAACAACTACGACTTTGTCTAACACTGTGTTCCGGCTTGACGTCGACTTCTGGGACACCCTGTATAGAATTACTATTTGATATAAATATAGCATTACAAATTATCATACTGTGTTAATTTTTGTGGAAATTAAACTGTTTTGTTTTATTTGTATGTATTGTATTACAGGCCAGCGTTCTACCTGTACGCAGTGCTGAAAGTAGCCAGCGGTGCTTTGATGCTGAGCATAGACTTGCAGTTCAAGCAGCCCGCTCAGAACCTTCTTGATGATGTCATCACCGTCTTCAAGAACGTCGAGATCGTTGCTCTGTTCATCGCTTGCTTTATCATGGGTAAGCTGCAAGTAATCCTGAAAATACTTAACGTCCAAAGCAGAACGTCCACCTTAACGCACGCGAGAAAAAAAATAACATTCAGTAGAATTGAAAACCTCCTTTTCGAAGTCGGTTTGAAGTTTCACTTCAAAAGAAGAATTCGCACACGGCGCAGTCTATAGGTACGGGAACTACGGGATTATTCAAAAAGAGTGCACTAAGCCGAAAGCGGGCAAATCAGACCATTATAAACAACTTTTCCTATGGGATCGACCCGGAAAAATGATTCGTAGGCAGTAATGATGGTATGAATCACTACTACTCGTATATACTCGTTATCAAAATTTGACATTCAGCGCGGTTCAGTTCGACTGTGGCGCGGACTAGTGGGCGCTTAGCTAACAGCTTTGTGAATAACATTTTTTCAACTAGGAGGCGGGTATAGTATTCAAATAGTTTTTTTAATAATAGTTAACAATCTAGAGGTTAGGCCGCATTGTCTATGATAAATAACGGTAGAGTTTGGAGATGGTAATGCTCATAACCTAGTTACATTGTGTAAATGTACGAGTATACTCGTATGTCTCTCATAAAGAAGTTCGTAGCTCGTTAACACAATATTTTGACATTCCGCCGCACTAATTACGCCGCCATCGACAAGCATGTGTGCTTTGCGGTATAAATATTAAAAATTTGTAATTCAATTTTATGAGTCAGACAAAAATACACTTGGTTCAAATATTCTTGTCGGATATTATAATGCTAGAGTCCGTATTTCTATTATTTTTGTTTAGTTTAAATAAAATTAATTAACCAACCAACTTTGTGTTGACAACATTTAGCTGCTGACAAAAAATGTACCTAACTATTTCAGTAATTCCGTAACGTGCGACAAAAGTTATGTAAAAATTTAATGAAAAAAGAGAACGTAGAGGACATTACACTAAATATTCCTAGATATAAAATAATGTACCTTAGCGAAACAGCTATTGTAACGAAATGCTTTGTGAAATGATTGACGAAGAATATTTTGTAAGAAACGGCGTTTCCGGGTAAATTGTGTGTTGTGAATTTAAAATACGCACGTGCAAAAGCAAAGGCACATGCGGGCACATTGAAAATTCATACATTTGTCATTATTTCTTGTACCTACGGGCCGGTATAGTATAAATGAATGAACTCTTACACCAATACAGAAAAATACAAACATAGAAGAAAAAACTGGAAAAGTGCGAGTCAGGCTCGCACACCGCGGGTTTCGTAAAAATCCTGAAAATATCACAAAATAGGATACTATAAACAATAAAAATATCGGTAAATGGTATTTTTTTTTCACTTTTTTCGTCCTAAGTCGAAAACCACACATTGCAAAAATGATTAAAAACCTTTTTTAGAATGTACTAATGAAGCTCTTTCATATGATAGGTACTCCTTATACAATTTATTACTCACTTTGAAATTTGGACCCATATTTTTTTGTATTTAGGCCCTATTTTTTGTGATTTAGTTAAAAATGTACAGTTTTCAGATTTATTCCTATAATGTAGTCTAAGACAATGCTTCTCGCTAAATTAATAGTTCTAGGTGTTCCTGTTGGGGAAGTACCTGTAGGTTTTGATTCCCTTGTGAGTGTCGAAATATGCGATTGTTTACGACATAAACGGCTCACTCACATAAACGACATAACTTTTTTAAATGAGATGTTTTTTTTTGTACAACTGCAAGAGACCATATACATATATGGTTTAAATTTTACCTCGATATCTTTCCCGTTCCCGAGGTATAAGATCTCTACACACAGACGGACATACGGACAACAAAGTGATCCTGTAAGGTTTCCGTTTTTTCCTTTTGAGGTACGGAACCCTGAAAAACACAAATAGTACAGTGTAACGTTAATATTTTCAGGCACGGCGTGGGGATACATCGAGAGTTTCCTGTTCTGGCTGCTGCAGGACCTCGGCGCGTCACGCTCGCTGATGGGCATCACCATCACAGTGGGTGGAGTGGCGGGGCTGCCTCTCTTGGTGCTGTCGGGTCCCATCATCAGGCGCCTGGGACACGCTAACGTGCTGTTCATTGGCTTCGTGTTCTACGCGATCCGGCTGCTGGGTTAGTATAACTCGCATCACTATCACAGTGGGGGAAGAGGCAGGACTGTCTCTCTTGGTACTGTCGGGTTCTATCATCAGGCGCCTGGAACACGCCAACATGTTGTAGGGCTCGGTCATAGGTGTCTTTATCATAGAGGGTAGGGTAGCGGGCTTGCTCTGTTGGTTGCCCCTGGGAGGTTAGGGTGTCTGACTTTTGAAGTGTCTATAAAAAAAACGGTTCCTAAGCGATAGCAAGATTCGGTACGATCAGTCTTTGGATGGGTGACCGTGAGTGGGATTTACAATTCAGTGATACTCTACGATAGTTTGGATGACTAATTGTAGGCCTCGATTGTTTTAACCGTACAACCCAGTCAGTTGAGTTGAGGTCCTTGGCCTAAGATATATAACTACATAATAATATATCCACGTCAATATCACTTCAATCTACATTCCACTCAATATTTGTTCCATTCTAGGTTACTCATTGATATACAACCCGTGGCTGTGCCTGATCTTCGAGGCGCTGGAGTCGGTGACGTCATCGCTGTCATTCACGGCGGCCGTGACGTACGCCGCTCGACTATCGTCCACCACCACCGACACCTCGGTGCAGGGGCTGCTCGGGGGGCTCTACTATGGCGTTGGTATGTATAGCAGCGGATAAATAAGTTGACACCATACCATCCTTGATACTTGAACCATAGTTTGTTTGTAGAATAACACTCATTCTCTTTTGAGAAAGTGTTATTTTTTGGTTCAATATAGGTACGTACTGAGTACACCTCCAACTTTTATACCATTGGATTTTCGGTGAAGGAAAACATCGTAACGACTCCTGCATACGCCCTTAGAAGAAATTTGATGGCGAATATAAATATACTTACCCACACTGCGTACAGCGTGGTGGATATGGCCTGATCGTTCTTCTTGGGTAAGCCTATGTTTAACAGTGGACTATTAAAATGCCGGTACAGACACCTTCGATCCCACGGCTGCGATCTAGTCATCAATCAATCACAGGTCTTTTGCCTGTGATTGATTGATGACTAGATCGCCAAAAATGGCTTAACCAACTTCATCTATGTACAGAATTCGAATAGTTTGCACAAATCATGTGTCATCCATGTAGTAATTTTTACAATATTGTTATTTTTTCAAAAAACGGTTCAGGCGATTTCGATAACATTTAAATGGGACCTCAGCTAGTCCAGCATGCGACCATTCGACCTATAAAAAAGCGACAGATATAGCTTTGCCATAACGCTGTCTCGTTCTGACACGTCGAAAGAAATATTACTTGCGCATCCTAGCCCGGCAGGACTACCTGCTCTTTCGAACTAAAAATAGTTTTTTAGATCGGTTCACAATCGGCGAAAATATCGATTAACATATACAAAAAATACATACAGACAAACATAGAGTTTTATGTTGTTTTTAACCTTCCAAAAGGAAGTCGGTTAAAAACAACTGCTAGGTACATGCCCTTGACAAAATGTATAAAAAAGCTACTCTTTCGTTCTTAATTGTGCCCATACTAAAGAGCAGTAGGTATTATCTTAGAATATGTACGTCGCATAGATATGGGAATAAACCCCATGTATGTTTTACGTTCTAACTGAATGAGGAATATGATGAACCATACTGAAATTATAGCTTATAATACTCGTATAGGCAAACACTGCTATTTATCAATGTCATTTGCTATTTTCAGGTAAAGGCGCGGGAAGCCTCATCGGCGGATACCTCATGAAGTTCTTCGGAACCCGACCGACCTACCAGATATTTTCCGGGGCCACCTTCATTACCGGCTGCATTTACTATCTTTTCAACACGTTTTACCTGCGCAAGAGAGCGGCAAACGACGACAACGATCTCTGTAAGAAAAGACCGAAGGACATTGAAAGCCACGAGGTAAAAGAAGAGAAGGTACCGACAGATGGCGCTACAAACAGTATTAAGAATGAAAGTTCGGATGTGGTTATGTCGGAACCGAGAACTAAGTTAGTGGCCGATAGTACAGATGGCGGTAGCGATTCTGGAGTGGAAAATCCTGCTTATAACGATACTGAAACTACTACAAAGAAAGATGAGGCTAAAGTCGCCGCTTGACGGTATAAAATACCTATGAATGTGATATGCGTATTTTAGCTAAAGTGATCCCTCACCGGGAGCATTCACTTCAAATAATATCTTAGATTCTACTTTGAGTATTCCTTGCTATTCTGCCTCCCTGACTGATAAGTAGAGACCGGATTATATGCATTTGCATATTTGTATATGCATTTGAATATTTAAGCCATCCTCAGCGGTAATAGCATACTTTACCTAAGACCTTGTTATGATTCATATTATCGGTACATTTACAATATTTTCCCGCGTGCAATGCACTCACCCTGCGTTCCAAAATCACTACATAGTAAACATAGTCGCTTCCCGCTGTCTGTCCCCATGTATGCTTATATCTTTAAAACTACGCAACGAATTTTGATGCGGTTTTTGTTGTAATAGATAGAGTGTTTCAAGGGGAAGGTTTATATGTATAATTGATGAGTATCTTGATACGAACACTACGAACTGATAAGGGACTGAAATTAAACAAGCGTTCTTCACTGTGGTTGATTTAATACTGCGGCGGACGCCGCTCGTTCGCGCGCTCATACATCACATTCCCTCACACTTATTTGAGGTCCTGGCAACAACAATAATAAAATTAATATGCGTTATTACAAAAGTTTCTTATAATTAACTTTATTCAAAGTTCTACGCGTTCGGCCAGGCGTTGAGGGGAGCCCCGAGGCCGCTGGTATATCTAGGTTACTCGCACACGGGCTCTCATCAACGCTCGGACCTCCTTCATCCTGCGCCTCTTCCCACTGTTCCCCGTCCCCCTCCTCGTCAGGCTGATCCTCGTTGGTTTCGATAAGGTCTCGGTCTCGAACGGCCTCGGCCGGCGCCGTCACCGACGGCGGTGCCACCGGTGACGTAGGCGCGGCCGCTCGTGACGTCACGTTAGTTTCATCGAGATCTACTTGTCCGGGGGCCGAGGAAGAGACCGGCGGGGCGCTTGCTGAAGGAGCCAATGATGGAAGTGCGGAAGTCGTTTGTAAATAAGTATCTCGACCTTCCGAGCTTCCATCAAATACATTATTTACACATTTTGGCGATTTAACATTTTTTTTAATTTGATCTATATGTCTCACGCCGGTTTCATCATAGTTTTCAAAATAAATTTTAAATAGTCTATTACCTATTTTGTCTATTATCTTACCTATCTCCCATTTAGCTTTTCGGGCAATAAACCATCTCGCCCATACGATCTCACCGATATCAAAGGATCTACTTTTATTTAATTTTTCTTCATTTTCATTGTTTTCCAACTGACTCTTGTGACTAGGTTTAATCAAATCTAATCTTGATCTTAAATTCCTACCAAACATGAGCTCGGCCGGCGATGCACCGGTACTGCAGTGTTTTGAGTTCCGATAATCAAATAAAAAGCCCATTAGTTTGTCGTGAATTTGACAAGATGTTTTATTGCCTTCAATTAATATGCATTTAATCATTTTTTTTGCAAGTTTTTACGGAGTTTTCCGCTTGCCCATTGCTAATCGGATGATAAATTGCGCTATTTAAATACTCAATTCCATTATTCCCACAAAATTCTTTAAATTCCCGCGAACATATTTTAACATCGTTGTCTGACACGATTACATTTGGTATACCAAAGGTTGAAAACAAAACTTTCAGTTTCGCAATTAATGCGCCAGTGGAGGTGTTACCGTTCATATTAATGCATTCCAGCCATTTACTGTACGCGTCGATAACAACAAGATACACCGCTTGCCCTATAGCCATATAATCTATGTGCAGGCGGTGCCAGGGCGCCGGCGGGCGCGGCCAGGGCGCGGGAGGCGCGCGCGCCGGTGCACTCGCCACACTGGCGCACGCGGTGCAACTACCTATATAACGTTCGATATCTAGGTGGATTTGAGGCCACCACATCCTGGACCTAGCTATATTTTTTGTTTTAACAATACCGAAATGAGCTAAATGCAATTCCTTCAACATTTCTGTGCGAAATATTGACGGAATAACTATACGATGGCCGCGGAAAAGACATCCATTTATCACTTCTAATTCTGATTTACAATTAAAATACGGCGCTATACTTTGGCATTTTATTGAACGAGGCCAACCTTGTTTCATGTACTTAATTACAGTGATTAATATCTTATCATCCCCAGTAGCACTCTTGCTGCGGTCGAACGAAACCGGTTTGGTATTAGCGTCTAAAAATAGAAGGGGTATATATATGTCTCCTTCGTTGAACTCGTCGCTCTCATATCTTCTATTTGAATCTAAAGGCAACGGCGCTCGGGAAAAATAGTCAGCCACTACATTGTTCTTTGAGCTAATATACTGTACCGTGAAGTTATAAGCGGATAAAATAATTGCATACCGTTGAAGACGGAGCGCGGCCGTTACCGCGATTCCGTCTTTCTTACCAAATATCGACAGAAGAGGCCTATGATCAGTTCTCAAAATGAACGGTTGTTGACAGCCGTATACATATTGATGAAAGCGCTTAACGCCAAAAATTTTAGCTGTGGCTTCCTTCTGAATTTGACTATAATTCTTTTCGCTTTGGGATAAGGAACGCGAACCGAATGCGATCGGTTTTTCCGAGCCATCCGGCATCACGTGACCTAGAACACAACCTAACCCTTCGGGACCGGCATCAGTACTGAGAAACAGGGGAAGACGCGGGTCAAAGTGCGCAAGCACGCGCTCCGAGGCTAGTTCGCTGCGCACCGCGTCCATTGCTTGCTGGTGCCGCGCCTGCCACTGCCATGCCGCGCCCGCTCCTAACAATTCGTGCAGAGGATGCAGTACGGCGGACGCGTTCGGAATGAAATTCCTATAATAATTTACTATGCCTAAAAATCTTTTTAATTCCGTAACATTCGTGGGTGACGGGGCTTTTAAAATGGCTTGTACTTTATCAGATGATGTTCTAAGGCCGTTTCTATCAATAGTGTAACCTAAATAAGTCACACTTTCCCGGAAAAATACACACTTATTTTTTTGAAGTCTCAGTCCCGCGTTTTGCAATCTACTCAATAGCTCACGCAGCCTAGCTATATGTAAGGTTCTATTGGGAGCTGTAAGACAAATATCATCGTACCAGCATGAGACGCCTTCGATGCCCGCTACTAATGTTTCTATCGCGCGTTGAAAAATTGCTGGCGCATTTGCAAGGCCATAGACCAGACGAGTGTACTTAAATAGGCCTTTATGTGTATTGATGGTGGTCAGCTCCTGTGATGATTCTGTCAATTTAAACTGATTATAAGCATTGCTTAAATCTAGTTTAGAGTAATGCTGACCGCCACCAATCTTTGCAAAAACCTCCTCAATATGAGGTAAAGGGAATTTATCTATTTTCAGGACTTTATTTAACGTACACGAAAAATCTCCCGCAATTTTAACCTTGCCATTATCTTTCGGGACTGGAACAATAGGCGTACCGTATTCAGAATACTCAACCGGGACTAAAATTCCTGCTGAAACTAATCTATCTAGTTCTTTGTCGACTTCCCCTTTTAGGGAAAAGGGCACGGGGCGTGGCTTAAAAAATTTTGGAACTGCATTTTCTTTTAAATGTAATTGAACTTCAAATTTGTTAAAACATCCGAGTTCATCTTTCCATAGATCAGGGTAATCGCTTAAAACTTGTTGTATTTCCACTGGTGCATTAATACGAATGTTATTATTGTCACATGTGGGTACCAAACTCAAATTGAACTGGCTCATAAAATCGCGCCCCAGAAGTGGGGGACCACCTTCTTTAAAAACATAGAATTGAATAGCATGTGACTTATTATTAAAAGAAATTTGACAAGAAAAATAACCTAGTGGCGCGATTTTATGTTTTGTATATAAACAGAACATAAGATCAGTTTTACACAGCTTAAATTTTCGGAAATGCTTTAAATAAAATAATTCAGACATAACGCTTCGTCCTGCACCGCAATCGAGTTCCATTGGAAATATATTACCGTCTATAGAAACATCCAACATAATAGGTTCGTACTTAACATACCTCATATTAAATAACGCGCATTCCTTGCAGTCGTGGTCGTCATCATTCGCGGTCAAATTATTTAATTCAACACTGATCTTTTTCGCACTGCACATTTTTTTAAGATGCCCCGTGGCATTGCAAATTAAGCACTTATATTTTTTAAACCTGCAATTTGCCGACAAGTGGTTGCGCAATCCGCACACAGCACACCGTGGCCCAGCCGTCGCCGCGGGGGCGGCCTGCGCCGGCGCCCCTTGCGCGCGTCGCTCGCCTACCCTGTACACCGGTTCTTCCTTCACCAAGTGTGGGGGGCTCCGTCGCATGCACGCGCAGCTCGAGCACATGCAGCCTGCTGGGCTACTTCTAACGCTTTCGACAGAGTGAGCGTTTTCGAGTCGTGCTCGAAAAGACGGTCCTTTTCTCTGCTAGCTTGCAATCCAAGCACGAATTTGTCCCTCAGTAGCGTTTCTAGTTCCGCACCAAAATCACAATAGACAGCAAGTCCACGTAAGCGCGCCATCCACTCCTCTAGACTTTCCGATTCGGACTTTGTGGCATCGTAGAACTTGGCTCGGTCGGCAAACGTGGAACGCTTCGGTTTAAAGTGATCGTTGAGCGCTGTCACCACATCATTCCACGAAACATTGTCTAGATCTCTTGGGTATACCAGATTCTTCGTCAATTTATACGTCTCGTCGGAGAGATGCGTAAGTAAGATGGCGCACCATTTGTCGTCCGGCACGTCGTTGATTTTAATAAAGTTGTTGATTTTTCCTATAAAAATCTCAAATTCTTGATTACGATGATCGAACGTGGACACGCTGCCGATATAATTCATATTCAAGCAAGCGTAAAGTTCTTCTCGTCGCCAAGTGATGAGTATCTTGATACGAACACTACGAACTGATAAGGGACTGAAATTAAACAAGCGTTCTTCACTGTGGTTGATTTAATACTGCGGCGGACGCCGCTCGTTCGCGCGCTCATACATCACAATAATACACCTATGCAAAGCCGGGGCGGGTCGCTAGTACTATATAAGTGAGAATATAGCGAATCCGACCAAATTTATTAAAAATATTTAAATACAATTTGACCACTGAACATTTGGAGCAATACTTGATTGTATTATCGCCTATCAAAGAATAATTAACAAATTGTTTACTGATATTGAAATAAAAAGAAACGAAAACATACTTTTCTTTTTTTTTTGGGTTGCATATTCTGCCAATTTTCTTGCATATTTCAAGCACTTTTCATGCATTACAAGCTTTTTATGTTGCATAATTATAATCCGGTCTATACTGATAAGCATTTCCCTGTAATGTGTCAATTTTTATCCGACTGAGTTTTTGCCCCTCACTGATACAACATCTGAACTTTACATAACAGGCGAATGCTCCCGGTAAAGGAGCACCTTTAGGTGTAATAAGACGTGATGGTATTGAAGTGAACTCTATATCGTGATATGTACGGGTCAATTTTGTGTCGTCAGTACAAAGTTCCTATCGTATATCGCTACAACCATTCGACTGTTACAAGTACACGAAACATCTGTTTTTGTAAAAAAAATAGCAAGCATCTCTGGGCTGGCTAATGGTTTCTATCGCTACAAAATAAAACAAAGCTACCTAAAATTGTATTAATTATATCGCACGCATTATCGTGTAGAGGTATCTTAATCTGAAAGTCGATGCAAGGCAAGACATTGTATGAGTTGTTGTTTTTAAACTTTAGCTATTATTTGAACACAATCTTAACTACGGGACTAGTCGTGCACCAAAATCACAAGATAAATAAATAGGTACCTCATTAATTATCTCGTGATTTTAGTTCGCGATTAGTCATGTAGTATAAAAGAAAAAAAATGTATGAGTTGGCGATACATAGGTAAGTAATTTTGATCTGAACTTGGCGAAAAACAATGCGCCTACACAATTGTGCCTACACAATATAGGGTTCAATTTTCATCTTTTGCGACCATCACTCTCCGTCAATTAGTGTAGCGCTTAAGCTTTACAAAGTATTTGTAAGTAGATAGTCCAACATTAGTTACCTGTAGTTTATTAGATATGTAGTTAAGTATTTATAGTTCTAGTTAATTTTTCAGATACAAGTGGTTTTCTTGTGATAAAGATACCTACGCCTACGTACAAATAGTCAATTTGACATGTGTTTGACTATTTAGTGTCAAATAATCTAAGGGACAGGTATTTCTAAAATGACTCTCTATTACATTAAATTATTTTAAAATTTAAACAGAAATACGTGAATTTCAATATTTTAATGTTGTTAGCTTTACATTTGTTAGCAAAGTCCGTTCCACAGTCCATTGTTTTTATCGTTTTCACAGAATTTTCACAGCTTCGGCAATTAGTAAACTGAGCCTCAGAATAATGCCTTGTATGTCCTATTACCACCAAAAATAATACAAACATTATTTCTGAATAATTTTAAATTGATATTTGTAATGAGGGAATACCAAATATAAATATTTTACCCCGGGTATTTGCAAATTTTTGTAAACGATTGAGTGACAAGATGGGCTATGCGTTCGCCTGATGTTTTTTTTTAACCTAAACTGTCCCACTCCTGGGCAAAGGTCTCCCCGATTTCCTTCTTGATGTTAATTAAGCATTATCAAGGACGCCCATGACAAGTCTACATGGCCCAAAATTTTGAATTTTGCCAGTGCGAAACCCCCTCTGAGCTTGCAAATTAGTTTAAAGTTCCGTCATATAGCTGTCGAAAACGATTAAAAATAGAGAAACTGTTGCTAAGAAATTATCTGCGATATCTGCGAACGTCATTGGCACTTTAGAAACAGCAATTCACTCACCTCTAAACTCTAAAATTCAAATGTACCTACGTTAAAGTGTTGAAATAACTGCTATTTTTATATTTATGATTAAATAAATAAAAAACTGTCAAACTTTTTTTAAATTTTGACCACATAAAAATGTTTACAAATTAAGAATAAGGAAATCTGCAAGTTCTTTATTTTCATTCAAAAGTTTTTTGATGTCATTCAATTTAGTAATTATTTTCAAGGAGGTAAGTACCTGGCAGGCAGTATGTAGTCAAACGCAAACCTATACGAAATAAAAAAAAAAACTTACTTGGAATTTCTTACATTATTTTAGCTAGCTGATACTAGCTGATAACCGACTTGCTAAGGATAGGATTTGATAAGACTCATTTTACTTACGCAGAATTCAATATTTACATAAAATTAAATTTAATTCTACAAAATTAACGAATGACTGGGAACGCTGAGCGTAGTGAGCTAGAGCGATTAGTTTATCTTTAGGATTTCATCAGTCTGTACTATATTAGGGAAATAATACCTATTAACTTCATTGTAGATAGTAAAGAAGTCAAAGTCATTTTATTAATAAACATAGTTTACAAGTCAACATAAGACACTTAGCCGTAGCAAAAATATGTTAAATACCCCTTAAAACAGAAAACCATCTACCTGAAATAGACTTATTGCAAATTATAAGACCACAGAGTAGAAGAGATAAGCGTGTATTCATTTTATTATTATGTAGTTCTTTAAGCTCTACTTTTCTCCGATGCCCCAAATATTTAGTATAAATATGAGACACTTTCTACAAAGCGCGACCGGGAGAGACATTGATTATCGTGCTAATGGTGCAAATTGTCAGCCAGGCTGGCCGAGTCGTGCCTGAGTCGTTCCACATACTCGACAAGTACCGCAAACAATTATCGCGACTTTACACCTAATATCGTATAGCTTCAGGAAAATATTAGACCTTACCTTATCATTTTGGAGTCAGTCCACGGGCTGATCGCTCGCATTCAGTACTCATCGATCGTGCTCATGATATAGTCACTATGGATAAGTTCCTCCTCAGTTTTCTGATAGTGTGTTTACATAAATATGAAGCGAGTTCGTTGAATTTACCGGGACCTTTAGTGTACGTGGTGACACCTTCCCCGCGTCCGCCGCAAACCGAAGGTCGCGCTGCACCCTTCTACTACCACAACTGGATGCGGAGGATGGATCCTCCTCAAAACGTTACTACGACGACACCGACACCGGATCTTATTTTCGCCGAATTCGAGTCGGGCAACAACATGAAATCGATTCGCAAACTGCTAGAGAGGGAGAAGATTACACCCAAAACGACTACAACGACTACCACGACTACTTCAAGACCGATCTACGTTCCCGAAGAATCAAACGAAGTAAAGAAGAGTCAAACTGAGAAAAAAGAAGATACGAAATCTGTGGATATGACGGATTACTTCGCTCTGTACAACAACTTGTACAATCCGAACAGTGAAGCGCAAGCTCCTGTGTACGTCCCACCTACTACTAGTAGTACCAGTAAGCCCACCACTAAAGTCACGACTATCACTAGCAGCACGACACCGAGCCCCGCCCCCGGCGTGGAAAATATCTGGCACATTATTGACAGTCAAAAGCATGAACAATATTCTGGAACGTGGGAGGAAGAACAACTTGGGAACGACGACACCACGACTACTATTGCTCCCGAGCCGCAAGAAGACGACAGAAAAACCGAGGATCCAGAACAGGACATCGATGAAAACTTTGCTTTACCAGGGTGAGTTCTTTACTTATTCGTTAAAGTATTACTTAATGTAATTTTTACTAATGATTTTGTTGACATGTTTATAAATGGTATGATACAGATACAGATTATGATAATAACTTTTTTCTGAATAGGTGTCTAAAACTAAATTATTATTATCCTCAGATTTGCTACAAACCCTGGAAATGGAGCCGAGAATGAATCCCGAGCTATCCGCACGGAACCGAATATGCGTTTCCCATATATTAATTTAAAGCCTTTTCAAATGAAAACACAGAAGAACCATCTTAACTCGATTTCAAACAGTAAAAAAGGCAGCAATATGTTTACGAGCTTAGATAATTTCCAAGATATTAAGAACCCTGTGAGAGGAGAGGCTCAAGACGTTGTCATGATGAGGCAACCAATAGACCGGTACAATCCCGCGCAGCCGTATTTACCCGATTATGGGACTAAGTCGAAACAGTCCAGTCCGAGTGCCCCTCCGAAAAAAGCTGTGGCTAATTTGGTTCCTCCGCCGCCGCCGCCTAGTCCGAAACTCAGTGATGGTAATTTCCCCGCTCCCACGAGCTACGACTCGTTTCCTCCCTATGCTCCGAGTGTTCCTGCCGCCACTCCACCGCCTGCCCCAAAACTCAATGATGGCAATTTTCCCACTTTAACAAATTACGAATCTTTCCCTCCGTACGCCCCCAGCGGTCCCCCCGCAGCCCCACCTCCTGGCCCTCCTGCACCGACTCCTTCGATCTCTTACCAGCCACCTGCGGACATGTCTGATAACTCTGGTTCAGATTCTTCGCCGAGCGACAGCGACAATACTATGGACCTGGGATACCGCTACAAGCCGCCCTCTCCTCCAGCTAAGCCTTTTCTCCCTACTCTGCCACCGCTGACTAAACCATCCGGATACTCTTACGACAAGCCGATTTCTAAGCCTTTCAGTGGATATTCTTATGACAAACCGACATACGATTCACCCCCCGATTCCAACGACAAACCAGATTTCCACGGGTACCATTATAGTAAACCAGAAGCCCCGTCACCGCCGCAAGATAGCCCCCCGGCGAGCTACGGGCCAGATTATCCTGAACTGATATATAATAAACATCATGGAGATGTGAAGAGTGGTGATGACATGAAAGGAGGCGACGATATGGGCATGGCCCCGCCGCCTCCTCCGCCGGACATGGACAGCGGACCTCCTTCGGACGATCACGGCTTCCCGCATGATTTTCCCGGAGACTTAAAATATCACGATTTCGATGATCACGATTTCCATCACTATCACCATCATCACACTACGACGACGACAACCGAGACGCCTCGTGTTAACAGATACAGCTACTACTATTTGGGTAAAAAGCTGTATTATTTACCGCTATACTTCAGCGTTTACTTTATCGTGTACGTCGCAGCCCTTATTATCAAAGCGGTGTTGCGACACAAGATCGTGTACCCTAACAGTTGGAGACCCAACGATCAGACGGCGGGCTTCTTCTCCAAACGGTCAGTTGATTCCTGGGACCTATCGAACGAAAATCTTCACGAAATCACGGGTAAAGTTACACACGCTATAGCCGTGGCAGGAGAAAAGTATTATAGTCAAAAGAAAAAGAAATAATACGAAACTAGGAATTTAGCATTGTAAGAGTGTGTACATATAAATACTAGTAATTTTACCTAGTTTGTAATGAAAGTTGTTGTGGACTGGACACGTTCAATTACTATTTGGTCGACTCCCATTTGAATGTAGTTCACTATCACAACGTTGCTATTGTACCTAATTATGTGAAGTAAAGAATTTGATTATGGTTGGAATACTGTTGTTTTACTAAATTTTCTTAGATATTTATTTATTAGGTATCAATTTCGAAATGAAAATATCGACTTAGCTCTTTGTTCGTATTTGCTCTTAAATTTTACGCAAAATTAAGGGCCCCACATCGATTTCTTAATTAACATAATATTAATTATCTGGATATGAACATCTAAAACCATGAAACAATAATTGAACTAGAAGTAGAAATAATTCAAAAAATCTCCTTCGACTAGTTATCTGACGATGCTATAATTAATTATATGTAGATCAGAATACAATATATAAGAAAATAAAAATAGTGTCTCATTATTCCATTATCAATTTATTATTATGTACCTACTGACTAAATAGTCCTTCCAATACTATAAGCTACTAAAACGCGATATAAATACAATAATTCAGAATATTACGCAGATTTTTAGGTATTTATCGAAAAATAAATGAAGCCGTTGCCTAATTGAAGCTTATTTTTATTAATTCTCGATAACCTTTTTGATATTTTTGGTTCAATTTATAGAACAGTTCCCAAAAGGCCATCCGATCGTGGAATGCCCTACGTTTAATTTCGATCTCTGATCCGATGCTTAAATAGGTCATCGAGTCTTTGGAAGCTGGAATCCAGGTTACGGGTATAAGTTCGGTTTCCTCTGGCGTAGGGTTTCTGAAAAACAAAACAGATATTGGATTTAATATAGTATTCAGTTTAAGTCTTCAGTCTTTTGAATTAAAACCTATTTTACTTACCCAGTTTTCGCAAAATTAGTCCATAATGTACTAATCCGATCAATTATAAGCTGGTCTTCCATAGTTGGGTCCCCATTGTCATGTGACTGGTAAAACAGATAAGCGAGTTCGTCCCCATGGGATGCTCCTTCTTTTCTTATGTCGTAGTTTGATTCTATATCCAGCCTAAAATGTTGATCGCCATTGTAGGAAAATACATAGTAAAATACCGATGAATGTCCATTTTCTAAGTAACGATTTACGCTTCTCAGTGTGGGATAATTGAACAGTAGATCTGAGCTAAAGTCTACGATTGACATGATGGTAGAGTTATTAATTGTTTCATCACCCAGGTAGAAATTTCTAATATGTGTTTCCATCTCGATTAATTCTTCACTTTCGAAGTGGAAATATGTTTTGAGACTTGTCAAAAAAACATTGTTGAGGTAGTTTGTAGAGTATTCTAGCATATTTAAACTTTCTATGTCATTGTGTCCAATAAGAATTGGAATGTCTATGACTTTTTGTATGACATTACTATTGATTGGGTGTTCTCCAATAAACTTCTCCACTTCTTCAAATTCTTTTTCAATACAGGGTCTGTATTCCAAATTCAATTCGGTAGAAGCTGCAACAACTAATTTAGGGTTTGTCATAGATAAAAATGATAAAGCATTTTCCATATCGTTGCTTTCGAAGCCCAGATGTTGTGCCAATTTTATAGGTACTGTCTGGTCTGATTCTATCACAGCCCATGGGCAAAGTGCATTGCCACTTTGTAAAATCGCCTTGTTAAACAGTTTATCTTCAGTGTAGTACAAGTGCAAGTCCACAGACACTCCTCCAGCACTTTGTCCGAATACAGTAATTTCATTATCGTCCCCACCGAATGCGGCTATATTGTCTTTGACCCACTTTAGAGCTAACCGTTGATCTTTCAAACCTTGATTTCCGGGTACTTGCGGTGTATCCAAGCACATAAAACCGTAAGGCCCCACTCGGTAATTGAGTGTTATTAATATGACGTCATGTCGTACTATGTTACGTGGACCATACAAATTTCGTCCAAAGTAGCCGATGCTGAAAGCTCCGCCATAAATCCATACTAATACAGGCAAACGATTTTCTGAGCTAGCAGTGTTTGGTACATACACGTTTAAATGTAAACAATCAACACTTCCTATTGCGGAGGTTCTCTCGTAGTTCATTTGCGGACAGATAGCAGAATCGTCGTAGGCTTCAAACGGCTTATCAAATTTAGGAAAGGGTATTGATGGCTGAAAAAATAGACCAAATTAGCAAACAGTACTTCTGAACTTACCTACTTTTGTAATGAAAACCTGCAATATTTGATAGTTGTCTTACCCCAAAAGGATTATTTTCTTCAACCGTTGCGTATGGTATGCCCATAAACATAGCATAGTCTCCATCGGTAGCTTGAAGCCCACGAATTAGTCCCACTTTCGTCTCCACTAGTGCGTCAATCCGGGTTGCTGACTCAGCGTTTTGAATTAATAAATATAAAAATATAACTATCCACGTGAATTGTCGAATAGTCTGCATGGTAACGAAGTTGATAAGAATATGAACCAAAATACTAAACTTTATCGGAGACTATCTGCATCAGCAGTAATGATGACATCGAGATGATAAAACCAGCTATATGTGAACTGGATTCGTTCTAAGAGTTCCGTATCACAAAATCTCTTATATCTATAATATTTTATGTAATAGCTTTTTAAATGGTAGGAATTATGTTTCACAAATAAACCTGTTTTATGTTTTACACGAAAATTGTTCATTTGTTGAAAACAAAATGTGTTTGTCCAGAGTATTATTTCCATGTTAAAACTTTATTTTATCAGATGATTGTTAACCGTTTTTAGTGACGTATTACGTGAAACTCATTCAGTGAAACGTATAGATCATATAAAAATCCAAAACTTATCCGATATATAGAATATGTTTTGTGAAATGCCGATTTGTTTTAAATCCAACAAAAACAAGATCGTAATGTTTTCTCCCCGACTCAATTTTCTGTTCAGAATCTAGAGAATCTTAAAATCCGTTTCAAGAGGTGATAAAAACCACGATGACTAATATATTTAGGAGTGCAAGTACGATACAAACATTTATCAAAATATGCTTTGCTTCATATTTGATAAAAAAAATGACTACAAAAAATATAATATTCTTACTAAGAATTTTTTATTGCTACTTTATTTTTTAACATATGTTTATGAGTCTATCTATGGAATATAATTTGCAGAAATAGTTATCGCAGATTTACGAAGTGAGATCTTGGTAACCTTTTTGCGCCTTTGCATTAATCTTATAGAAAAGATCCCAAAATGTCATCCGAGCGTGGAAAGGTCTGCTTTGAATACTGAGTTCCGAATCAATGTTCAGGTAGAAGAATGTATCTTTAGTTGCCGGCGGCCATGTTATTGGCAGCAGTTCAGTTTCTTCAGGTGTTGGGTTGCTGAAATAAATTTATCGATTAAACAAAATGTTGTAACCAAATGAATTTTTGCATAATAAAACCTTTATGAGATTTACATACCCATACTTTGCAAAATTTGTCCAGAGCGTAGTCATCTGATCAATTACAGTTTGATCTTCTGGCGAAGGTTCTTCTGTGTTAATTGTCTGACTAAATAAATATCCAACTTCGTCAAAATGGGCAGCTCCTTCTGTAGTAGCATTTATCAATTTTTTCGCTATGTTTCTTCCTCCATTGTAAGAAAAGACGTAGTGGTATACTGATTTGGCATCATTTCTTATGTATTTGAGAATATTTCTAGCTGTGGGATAATTAAATATGATGTCAGAGTCGAAATCTATGATGCCTTGTTGTGTATCCTCGTTTACTTCTTCATCTCCAATGTAGAAATGCTTAATTAACTCTTCGTTTTCTATTATCTGGTCGCTATCGAAATTAAAGTAATCTACTAGGTAAAGGTTTATGAGTCCTTTAAGAAACTCCATATCTCTATAGTAATGTAAAAATACTGAACTTTCATTATCATTGTGTCTAATAAGAACTGAGTAATCTTTTCTGGTGATATTAGAATTCACTGGGTGGACTTTCATGAATGCTTCTACATTTTGGAAATCATTTTCAACACAAGGCCGGAAAGTTATTTCCAACTCAGTTGCAGCTGCGATCACGAGATTGGAATCGGATGCAGACACAAAAGATAAGGCGTCTTCGATATTATCAGTTTCATAACCTAAGTGATTTGCTATTTTGATAGGAGATGTTAGATCAGGTTCCAAGACACCGAACGGACTAAGAGCAGTACCGCTTTGTACAATAACTCTGTTGAAAAGATCTTCATCGCTGTAATATAAATGCAAGTCTACAGAAACTCCTCCGGCACTTTCTCCGAATATTGTGATCTTTTTATTATCTCCGCCAAATGCTTCAATGTTATTTTTGATCCATTTCAGAGCTAGTTGTTGATCCTTCAGTCCTTGATTTCCTGGGACTTCAGGTGTATCCAGACACATGAAGCCATACGGTCCAAGTCGATAATTAAACGATACCAAAATGACATCATGTTTTACTAAATAGGTGGGCCCATAAAAAGTACTTTCGGAGTCACCCACTTCAAAACCTCCGCCGTGAATCCATACTAATACAGGTAATCGATTATTGGAACTGGCAGAGTTTGGTACATACACATTTAGACGGAGACAGTCAAGATTACCAGTCGCTCCTAATGTATTTTCGTCAATTTGCGGGCATTTCTGCGGATAATGGTAAGCTTCAAATTCATCTTCAAATCCTGGATGTGGTATTGCTGGCTGGAAAACATCAATTTTGAGCATATTTATTTTTTTACAAAAAAATCTTGCTTTGGTATTATAGAGCTTTGTATTGCCACTAGAAAGAGATGCAGACACAAATAATATTTACATAGATATCAATTGTAACATGTTAGATGATCTAATTGTTTTGTTTTTCTTTTTTCCATATAGACATTAACTACTCATTAAGCCCGATTACAGAGGCGCCAGCGTAAATTAAATAGCAACGTAAAAAGCGTTATCTCTATCGAATGCCTAAAGTGAAAAAGAAACAGAACTATGCTATTTAGCTAATATAATTACGCTGGTGCCTCTGTAATCGGGCTTATTGTATCATAAGACATCAACTAAAAACTAAGGTGAAAATATTATTAGAAATTATTATTACATAGGTATTTACCTCGTTAACACTACCTATTCATGGCCGCTACCTAAATGAGTTTTTGTAAATTTATAATAAGAATTTTATCTGTAAATGTAAAAAAAACAAAAAAAAATTAATTTCGCGCGTTGACCTAGTGAAACCACATTAAGTAAAACTAATGGGACTTACGCCAAATGGATTAGCTTCGTCTACTGTTGCGTAAGGGATTCCTGTGAAAGCAGCATATTCACCATCGTCAGCGCTCAGTCCACGGATTAGACCAACGTTGGTATTCACCAACGGATCAATTCTGGCGGCACCTCTGGCATTTTCAACCAGAATACTAATTATAAAAAGAAATGTGATACTTGGTCCTCGCATGTTGCTTAGGACAAGATACAATGACTGATCTCTTCCTCAGATACGTATTCAGTAACACCTAAATCAAGTGTGCAGATAAACATATTATCAATATCATCTGATAATTTTTTTATCTATACAGAATATTTTTGACAGGTTTCGAAGAAGTAGGCGGTTAGGTATAGAAGAAGTAGGTAGTGCAAGTCATGTTGGTGTCCTATAGTAAGAGTCATAAGAGTAGTGAACATATTCGTAGCAAAAAATAATATAGAGGCCTATCGCGGGCACAGTCTATTACGCGGGCATGCCCAACAAAATCAGCCAAGTGCGAGTCGGCCTCGCGCATGAACCCTTCGTGCGCGATTCCATATGAATCTATACGTTGTTTTGGAGCCTCCCTTAAATATTTATTTAATTCTGTTTTTTAGTATTTGCTGTTATAGCGCCAACCGTAAAACATCATCAATATCTATAAAAAAATCGGCCAAGTACGAGTCGGACTCGCGCACGGAGGGTTCCGTACTGTGTGGGAGCCCCCTTAAATATTTATTTTATTTTAATTTTATTATTTATTATTGAAGTGAATATAAAACTAAATATTCTGTGAAAATTTCAAGCATCTAACTGTTACCATTATTAATATAGAGCGAAAAACGTGTACGTCCAAAAAATCAGGTTTTTTGTATGAGAGCCCCCCTTAAATATTTATTTTATTTTCTTTTTAGTATTTTTTTGTTATAGCGGCAACAGAAATACATCATCTGGGAAAATTTCAGCTGCCTAGCTATCATGGTTCATGAGATACAACCCGGTGACAGACAGACAGACAGACAGACGGACATCGAAGTCTTAGTAATAGGGTCCCGTTTTTCCCTTTGGGTACGGAACCCTAAAAATGATGGTTCACGAGATACATCCTAGTGACAGATGGAAGTGGGTTCGGTACCCAATGGGTAAAAACGGGACCCTATTTCTAAGACTCCGCTGTCTGTCTGTCCGTCCGTCTGTCCGTCTGTCTCCAGGCTGTATCTCATGAACCGTTATAGCTAGAAAGCTGAAATTTTCATAGATAATGTATTTCTGTTGCTGCTATAACAACATATACTAAAAACAAAACAAAATTAATAATTTAGGGGAACTCCCTTAATTATTAATTTTATTAACAAACCTTTTTTGTTTTAGCCGTTTATCGCTCTATATTAATAATGGTAACAGATGGATGCTTGAAATTTTCACAGACTATTTAGTTGTTTGTTTATTTTCAATGATAAATAATAAAATGAAAATAAATATTTAAGGGGGGCTCCCATACAGTACGGATCCCTCCGTGCGCGAGTCCGACTCGTATTTGGCCGATTAGTACCTACCCTTTGTCACATTGTTCGATTGCGGACTCTTTACGATCGAACAGTGTGAAGTACGAGTTGTTCCCGTAAGTTCTACTAGTAGTTCTACTAGTAGAACTCCCGCAGTATAAAATTTTCCCGGTAGCCCTACAGTAGAACTGACGGTGCTAAATTGTACCGGTAATTTTATCGTAGAACATTGCGCCTTAAGGGCTCATACGGGTGAATTTTCTAAAATCTTGAATTTTCATTACGTTGAATGTAACATAAGATTTTCTTAGGATATCATATTTTTTACGAGTAGTCGTTCTGAGATGAATGACCAAAATACATTGATAGAGTTTGAAGATAAGTAGGCTAAGCTCTTTAACTGCTTTGACCTTGAAAAATAACACTTGACTTTATTTTGTGACATACTATACCTATCAGTGGGTTTACCTAGAGATATTTGCGTTGATAAAACTTATAAAAGACATCAATGTCAGCATGCCTGCTGATAATCTGATCATTATCACCACCCAAGCTCGAGACAGATGTTTTGATTTATAAAATACTAGCGACCCGCCCCGGCTTCGCACAGGTGTATTATACATATAAACCTTCCTCTTGAATCACTCTATCCAATAAAAAAAACCGCATCAAAATCCGTTGCGTAGTTTTAAAGATTTAAGCATACAGACAAACAAACAGACAAAATAGCGACTTTATTTTATACTATGTATTGATATGTAAAAGCGTAAACCATCGTAATACTACTAGAAATCTGAAATAAAATATACTCGTAGGTACTTACCTAAATTAAAAAAAAAAAACTACTTTTCTGAAAAAATTAATGGGAAAATCTTTTGTTCACGACTTGACCGGAGGTCATTTCACTATTTTCTGCAATTTCAGGGTTGTAGGTAGATTTTGTCAATGCAATGCCCTTCTTTCGACTTTCTTGCAACATAGCGATATCTGGGGGCACGGTAGCGCCTCCACCAAGACGACGTAATAATTTATGTAATATTTTATAATAAATAAATAAGATAAGAGTAATATTTTGCGGGATTCTTTTATTCGTTTAAACATATTCGATCTTAGTCATATTATACTGTTTGTTTAGTCAACTTTTTTGTAACTGGTTGTTTAATTTATAGAAAAGATCCCAAAATGCCATTCTTTCATGGAAAGGTCGTTGTTCGAGACTCAGTTCCGAGTCAATATTTAGATAAAACCGCGTCTCTTCAGTCGCTGGTGTCCAAGATACAGGCAACAGCTCTGATGTCTCCGGAGTAGGGTCACTAGAAAAGTTAAACAACCATGAATATCAAACCACCCATATTACAAACAAAAGAAATAACCCAAGACGTTATTTTACGTAACGTATAAGTAATTTAACTTACCCATACTTTACGAAGTTTGCCCATAATGTAGTAATTTGGTCAATGACTAATTGATCTTCAGGTGAAGGTTCTTCTTTCATGTAAGAAATATCAAACAAGTAACTTATTTCATCAGCGTGGGCCGCGCCGCCAACAGTCATATTAAGTCTTTCTTTCACAAAGTTTCTCGCTCCTGTATATGAAAACATGTATTGATAAACAGCTTTGGCCCCATTTTCAAGAAATCTTTCGACGCTCCTCTGCGTAGGATGATTGAAATTGAAATCAGAATCATAGTTTGCTATTGCCCAAGCAGATTTCTCATTTACGTCTTCATCGCCCATATAGAAATTTTTGACTAACTTTTCCATCTCAGCTAGTTGATCTTCTTCAAAGTTGAAAAATCTTATAAGATCATCATGAATACTGTCCCGCGGTGCCGATAGTATTCTCGTGATACGTTCATCACTGTTATGCCCAATGAGAACGGGCATATTTTTCACCCTTGGTAAGTCTATATTGAAAGGATGTTCTGCCATAAAGCTTTCAACTTCTTCAAAAACTTTTTCCACGCATGGTCTGTAAGTAAAACCTAATTCATAAGAAGCTGCAATCACTAAGTGTGTATCAACTTTTGATAAAAATGAAAGGGCTTCTTCTACGTTGTCAGTAGAGAATCCTAAGCTATCTGCTATTTTTAAAGGTACCGTTTGATCTGATTCTGTTACGGCCCAGTTGCCCATTGCGCTACCACTTTGCAGGATTACTTGATTGTAAAGATTTTCCTTGTTATTGTGTAAGTGTAGATCTACCGAAACTCCTCCAGCACTCTCTCCAAATATAGTTATTTTATTGACATCACCGCCAAAAGATCCAATATGTTTTTTAATCCACTGTAGGGCTAATTGTTGATCTTTAAGGCCTTGGTTGCCGGGTACTTCAGGAGTATCTAGACACATGAATCCATATGGTCCTAATCTGTAGTTGAGTGTTACTAAAAGAATATCGTGACGAACGAGGAAACTCGGCCCATATAGATATCTGCCAGAGAACCCAATTGTAAAGCCGCCACCATAGATCCAAACTAAAACAGGCAAGCGATTTCTTGAGCTGGCGCTATTGGGTACGTAGATGTTCAAATGGAGGCAATCGAGATTTCCCACGATAGTGTTGTTGAACTCTTCTACTTGAGGACATATTGCAGAGTCATCATAAGCTTCAAATACTTCGTCAAATCCAGGGTGCGGGGTAGAAGCCTGTCAAAAATATATTTAAAAGTTAAAAAGTTGTCATAGAAAAAGAAAAAAATGTACTTTCGTAAAGTTTCTTTACTTACACCAAATGGGTTGGCTTCATCTACCGTAGCGTAAGGTATTCCCATAAACATGGAATATGTCCCATCAGAGGACCGCATGCCCCTTATCAGTCCTACATCTGTATCCACCAAAGGGTCAATCCGAGTAGAAGCATTTGAATTTTGAATCAACACACACAGCAAAATAGCGAGAAGACTAAATTTTAAGCCTTCCATGGTGGACGACTGAAACCAAACTACGTGTGTGTTCTAGTATTTATTTAGATTATTTTGGTGATTGATGTATCAGTCGAATATAAAAGTGTTATCAAAGCCTTTCTGAGATAAATGTGTCATAACGGACAGAAACAACTCGTAAAGATTGATACTTAGAACATAGTTTATCTATAAGTTGATGTCGTGAACTTGTTGATATTATTTAAAAGTAGCGAAATAGGTACTTTTGTTGCGAGTTTCGATTTAGGCTATAAAATAAAACAAAACAGCTGTTCCATACATTTGGTCAAGTCTGAACGATATTTTTCTATGGTACATATTTTTTTTTGAGATTTGACTAAAGTCGTTTGAACAACAGTTGTTAGTTTTGATGTAGAGATTACAACTAAACCCCTAAAATGTTGCTAATTGATTATATATAACCCTGTATTTATATTAATTTTCAATTACTTATTAATATGTTTTTGTTTATACAAATAGGTAGTAGTTTAGTAGATGTAATATATTTTTTAGTTGAATTTTTTATTTTATTTTGCCGGTTATAATATATTGGCATGACAATTATACGTATAGCGCTAATGCATCTCATGGCATGGCCTACTGGCATGGAAAAATATACTTATAGCGAGAATACATCTCATGACCTTCCCTTTTACAAAATTATCTGATATTTGGAAAAAGTTTGGTACGAGTAAGATATATAGTGGAATTATAATCCGACCGCTTAACTTAGTCCTCGCCTGCGCGGTACAGGGGCGCGGGGGTAGACGACAAAGGGGGACTGCGACGGGTGCGGGTGGCGGGTCTCTGCCGCCCTTATATCTGTCTCAGTCCCCTTTGTCGTCTACCCCCGCGACCCTGTACCCGCGCAGGCGAGGACTGAGTTAAACGGTCTGATTGTAAGTAAACAATGTTGACAACTGGTTGCTCACTGCTTTATAATCTCACTACGTCGTAGATGATCACACTTAGCAGTAAACTGCAACTGCTCGTCGAAAGGACGTCCCTATAGAGTATGAGTAACACGATGTATCCGTATTTATATGTCTGTCTGTCGAAAAACTACGTAATTCTAAAATAAGTTAGAGTTCTCATCAATAAAATTGAACCGACTCGTTTGTTCCATGGGTCGTCCTCGCCGTGGACCTGGGCGTTGATCTTTAGTTTTTACACACATTTAGCAGTAATTCACCATTATTTAAGTAGAAATACAAGCACCGCCTTATATCCATTCTACAGGGAACACTACTGACTAAAATATCAACGGACTTAAGCATACATTAGAATGATTCAGCTCATATCATCGGTTTGCATCGGTAAAAGAATTATTATCAAGCAATGTTAATAAGAAGATAAAGTATAATATGGCTTAGAATACACTTTGATAGGGTGCATAGACATTTTTTAACTCGCACCATAGATTAATTATAGTAATAATTTCTCTATGCTCGCACTTAGCCATAATGGCGGACAACGTGGAAATATTCTACACGCAACGGATGACCGATTTATGATAAGAAAAGGCTCGTCTAGAACTGGGATACCGAATTTAGGCAATGAAAGTCGATTACTATTAAGGTCAGTAACTCCGAATAGCGGGCTTACATGAATAATGCTAAGTAGTAAGGTAGGAATTAGTATCTCACACTGGTTCAGTGATCTACAAAAAATTTAGAGTTACGAAAGGCTTCATTTCTAAAATAAATAAATTGTTATCTGGGTTGTCGTTAAGGTAAACGTATTTTAGCGCCACACCTATACAGATACTAGCATGGGTGGGCCGGCTCATTCAAACCATCTTAGACAGGGAGAGTATGATAGTTAGAACATTTAGATATAGTGTGATAACTGGAGGAATGCTGTCTCGCGTACTCATATTGCAATTCATTTTAATTGGACGACCTCCTAACTGATTTGAGCTTAATTTGAGCTTTTCACTTTTGAGGAAAACGGACGAATTATAAAAGATGCTACACTTGGTTATTTTTAATTTACTGTCAGATTTTTATGAAGTTTACTATGAAAATATGCTTTAACTCAATAAATGTTGCAGTTTTGTGGGGTCTGCTGCTCATTGCTGGGCACACTTCATTAAATTTTGAAAATTGCGTATTTCTGTACAAACTTTTAGTATAAAACACAGTCATTTGAAGATGATAAAAAATTCTTCGATACTTTTTCTTTCCTTTCGAAGGAAAATATCATAACAATCGATTTGTGATCAACGAGATTCTGAAATGCGGGCTATCTAACTAATTTTGTTCTCTTTAAGTACCTAAAGCATTTTGTCCAGTAACTGTTTAGGAATATACTAATTATTATTAAACAACATGAATCATCCATATGATCACTAAAAAACACTAGCTTTCTTTTCTTTCCTCATGCCACTGTCGCATGCATAACTTACAAATTAAATTGACACTTGAGCATGAAGCGTCGCGCACGTCTGTTTACAGAAGTAATATTTCAGTGCTCTCCTTGTGCTGTTAACTGGGCCGATACTTCACTAACCGGTCAGTCGCACTTGCACGTTCAAACTATGAACATCGACAGAAAATAGCAAAAGTGAAATTAGAGTTATAGGAATATACCACCGACATCCAAATATTAACGGTAACGACACTAGTTAGGTTTAGGTGTTTAAGGATCTGAAGAAAAGGGTTTGGGGAAGGATTTTGGTATGGTGTCAAAGGGTGTGTTTTTGATGTCTTGTCACGGGGTGGTGTGGGTGGCTGCGCTCGGTCTGGCGCTGTGGGCGGGCAGCGCGCGGGCGGCGGCGCGCTACGACACTGCTACGCCGTACGCGCCGCCCTACAACAAATACAGATATATTCCTGTGCAGTGAGTATTTATTTTCTTTTCTTTATGTTATTGGCCCATTAGTTTATTTTTTTTGCAATTAATTGTTTGAGTTATAAGTTATTTATAAAATATATCTTGATTAACTTGTTTTCGGCGAGACGTTCGCAACGTGTTCTGAGGGGTTAGTAGAGGTTTACACGTAAATTGAAACTACAGCTGTTTCCGTGTGGTTCTTTACATTTTTGTACAGCGCCACTGGTGGAAACGAGTAAGAAGTAACCTAAGTGGAATACCTAAATGTATGGAGCCACACGCAAACGCGAAAGTTTAAGTAAACTACGCAAAACCTGGACTCCCCTAGTCCCTAGTAGTACTGGTAGTTTGCACTGGAGAAAGACAGTTTCCGTCAGTTTCCAATACTTGGCCAAAAAGCAGCATTTCCAAAATACTTGAGATCCAATACTTAACTTTGTAGAATACATACAAATATGTGTGCTCGTGCACTCGTGCCACACACGAATTTAAAATCGCGGATTTACTATTCAGCGGCGTCGTGTTTATTGAATTACCAGTTTTGAAATACCAGATTACTTATTTTGTAATCATAAACAGCAAAATGACTTAAATCTTCTTATCAGTGGGAGTGATGATGGAGATGAGCCGATCGATCCCGTCCCTGCGACCGAGAGGACGGATCTGGAGGAGAGTAGCGGCCCTCACGTGTCTGAGTTCATCCTGTCCGCACTGAGAACTGCCCTGGAAGCCATCAGGAACATGAACAAGCAGCGGTCGACAGCTACGAGTACCACTCGCTCTGCCAATGCTACTGCTGTGGCGGTAAGTTATTTCTGTGCCCCTGTTACTTTTGGGGATCTAAAACATTGGTAGTGTATTGCTGTGAAGTTAAACCAGGAAAATAGGTCCATTACTTGGTTTATAAAGTGCAGTTCATAGTTGAAATCGACTTGGAGGCTTGATATCCTGAATAGAAAAGAAAGCAGACTGGGCTACTTTGTTCAAAGATGGAACATAGAAATAGTACTAAAATATTGGTGTTTGCAGATGAATTAATTGCAACTCTTTCCAAGATTTTGCTAATCGTAATTATCAGGCGCCAAAACTTATTAGGTACAATGCTAAAGGAGTAGGTATAAACAACTAATCCTACTGTCTACCACTCGTAATATTATAAATGTGAATGTAAGTTTGTTTGTTATGCTTTCACGCAGCAACAGAGCAACGGATAGACGTGATTTTTGGCACGGATATAGTTCAAAGGTTGGAAAGTTACATAGGCTACTTTTATCCCTAAAAAAAGGTTCCTGTGGGATAGCATAAAAATAAAAAAGCGCAGGCGAAACCGCGGGCAAAAGCTAGTTTATAAGATCTAAGTATATTCGATGTCTTTGATGTTGTTATTATGTCGATCGAAAGAAAATTGTTTGAAACCTCGGTCGTTTTGTGTTCCTAAATCAAACAAGTCAAAACAAGGAACTACCTACCTATTACTAAACGGGATATTTATCATAATCACCAACTTATTTCAGGGAAATAGGCGAGAGTATGCCCCATTCTCTATTTCGCAAATTATCCCTGTCCTGTGCCAGTCTCATCCAGGTGTTGCCGATATTGGTTTTAAAAACGATTCATGAAATATATTTTATACTACACCTGCTCAGAAAGTACATACCTTGATACTTTATCAAATTTACGGTAGAAAGTACGTCATTGCATATCGAACAAATATGCGGGGAGAAAACGCATCTGAGCGGGAGAGAAAAGTGTATGAAAATCCATTTCTTACGTGGTTTTTCTTTTTTAATTTTGGGTAAGACTGCGCTGGTAACCTAAATATCAAAAGCCAAAAAGTTTTTACAGTAAGTTTTTATCTCCAAGTTCGCAAAATGACACTGGCCACTAGCTGTGTGTTGGATGGTGTCAAACAATTTGAAAAAAGAACATGTGAAAATTCCAGACGCCATTGGCGCCATTTTCAAGTGTTACATTAAGCTTCACTAACTGCAACAATTTCAATATAAATTTCAATTAGTAAAGATTTAGTTTTTTATTTTCCTCGTAGGTGTAGTATAAAGCACTATGTATCACTCGAGAGAAAGTGCGATTCCCGATCTCGGGTGTTTTAAAGCCCTCGCCTACGGCTCGGGCTTCAAACGACACCCTCGACTGTAATCGGTCACTTTCTCCTCTCGGTGAACAATGTACTATTTTTACTCCACTTCTATAAACAATGAAAAACAAGCATGACGTAACAAAACGATCTAGAACTAACCACGACAGCGCTAAGTGGCATCACTATGAAAAGTCTCTCTTGGGAGTTAGGTACTCCCACATATCGCTGCTGCCTCATGAAAAATACCTATGACATAACACCCACTGCGTAACTATTCATTTATCGTAATTCTGATTGTTTTCATTCCTGTAACAGCAGACGCATCAAACCTCTGAAAGTGATATAATTTCTCTACATGACTTTAACTGTGTCACAAAACGGTCTCGCCTGAAGTGGGTGACCTGGTAGGGTGCTAACGACTATAATCACTTAGCACCCCTGTTTGGACAAGCCATCTGCTGCGCCTGTTGGCAGCCTGGTGTGAATAGGCTCACACTTCTAATGAGCTTAGTTCCCGTAATCTGAAGGTTTATAGGGCACTTCGGTAGTGAAAAACTTTCTCCTTGTGCAAACCTTGACATCTCGCGGCAAAATATTTTATGACTTTTAGCATCGTTTAAAAATTTTATGTACAATGTGAAGTTTTCTATTTTCTATTTTATCTTGCTTTTGGGATACTAATTGGTATATCACTGATAGCCGATAGGTAGTCCCTGCTTAATGATTATAAAATTTGTCAGGATCTAAAAAATCATGTACATACATGCAAATTGAAACATTTATAGTATGCTATAATAAGCTATAGATATGGTGTGATATTTTCATTGTTTTATCGAGTTGCTCAGAAGACTTCCGGGCTTATCATACTCGTAGATGCGAACCTTTTCTTTCCTTTTATACCTTTCTAAAACCAGAGCCACTAAAAAACCAATGTTGTCTAGAGTGACCACACTTATAGTGACATATGTTTTTCCAGCCTCGACGAGCGTCTGAAAGAACGAATAGCACTTCAGCGACTGGACGTGGTTTAGACGACTCGAACACCACCGCCGTGGTAAGCGGGCGCGGGTTCGACGACTATTACGACGAGCACCACCACGAGACCACCACCACGCCCAAGCCCATGAAACAGGGTCGGTACACCGATCCCTGGGCTGGCTACTACGACTGGATCATCAACGAGGGCTCCTTCAAGTTCTGGAGCGTTTTCCAGGTCAGTAGTTTTACTGAACTAAAGCTAATTAGATTTTTGCTGCTTTTAACTTGACAATGAAAATGAAATTTATTAGCTTTAACAAATGTTTCTTATCGATAAAATTAACACTAGTCATAAAATTCACAGTACTTTAGCAAGTTGTGAAACATTGTCATCCAAGCTAGGAACAAACCTGTGTTTTGGAATAGCAATTAAGTTTTCCAAAATTGTAATCGCAATACGAATTAATTATGCTGTTTATTCCGTAACTGCGTTGAGTACGTGCACCATAACCTAATAACATACCTTTATGAAATACTATCAAAATCAGCGTGCTACATTCCAACTAGACTATTAAATATGCATAGGTATATTATAACGCTGTTAAATATGGATTTAACAAGAGACCCAATCCAATCAGTCATACTCGTACTCGTATACTTCAGCATTCAGAAATAACTACGTACCTACTACTAGCACTTTAAATAATTTATCATTAGGATCAGCTTTTTCCGTAGTCGGATTACTGTAGTCTCGTGCTCCTCCAACAATATAATAAACTTTATCGTTTTTCTATGAGAAAATTCCTGGGAAGTGTTCAATTATGCGACAATTTAGATGTGTCAAACATTACAGTAATGTTGCAGGAAAAGGCAAAGCCGTCCACAACACCATTATTCTTTGTTAATTCACACAAATAGATTCGACCTCAGACGCACCGTAGCGCATCGTACCGCGAAAAATATTGTTGTTAATTGTTTCATATGAAAAAAGACGAATTACTTTGTCGTTGGGGTATTGGATCTGTAGGTGCAGAGTGCGGCAGACATAACATTGACATAGTTATGGAAGGCTAGTCAGAAAAAGTCTTCTGTTTTACCATCATTCACCATAGTATTCCGTCAGTTAAAACAAAATGAAATACGTGAAAATTAAGGTTTTTTTTATTTCTTGACAACGGACATATATTCTAAGATATCATTGTACTTATCGTCATGACAAACTTTTACTATGAAGTCAACTCTAAAAACATCTGTTCCACACAAAATGTTTAATGATATTCGTTAAAATGTATGGAACAGCTGATTTTATTTGTTACCAATTGCACATCAAAAAATAAAGAGTATAAATCCGATCTACTTCAAAATAAATCAGACTAGTTGTTAAAAAATATTGACATCATGCAGAACTTGAAAATGATAGAAATAAATACTAGAAAAGATCAACTACACGTGCAATTATGCGACTAAGAAATATGCGATAAATTTCACGATTTTGTACTATTTATAGCACCGTGCAAATTAATAATGTTTAGTATTGAGTACCAAGCCCTTTGCAATTGTATGCCTTTTCTGAGGAATCCTACACTACTGCAGCGTAATGACTGCTCTGTCAAGCATGGGTGACGCCACCTCGGCTGACATAATTCAAGAACGCTGCAGCCGACCTTGTGGATGCGATTATACTCCTCTATTTCCTTGATTTATGTTTTTGCTTGTGTCGAACACGAATGCAACAATTACACACAATGTGTCTAAATTCTCATAGTACAGACATGAAAAGGGTTTTCAAGTTCTTCGGGTTTCATTTGAATGTTGAAATTAAACAATTTGATCTGTTTGGAAGTTAATTGTCCAAGTTGTGTGTCTATCATGCGTAGTCCTATCTTCAATACTGTACTGTATTGTACCAGCCGTTTTAATTGTCCACTGCAGGAGGTAGGCCTACCCACAAAGGGAGATTGGACTATATCCACCAAGTTGGCCCAGTTCGGGTTGGTGAATTCACATTCGCCATCGAGTTTCTTCTACGGATGTATGCTGGTTGCCTCACGAAGTTTTCTTTCACCGAAAAGTCAGTGGTGTGAAATTTCGTACTTAAATTCCAAAGAACTCATTGGTACAAGCCCAGGATTTGAACTACTACAACTAGATTAGATACTAGTTATCTCCAGTTATACAGGAAAACGAAAGTACAGAGTAACTTGGTAGGTAACAGATGAAGCGCGCTAGATTTAGAGTTCATTCATAAATTCAGTCACATGTTATCAGGGTTTCTTCCGGGGAAGGGGTTGACAAAGTTAGGTAGATTACAGAAATGATTTTATTTATGTACTAGCTGCCCCGGTGAACTTCATATCACCTTAGCGCAACTTTCACAGGTAGGAACATTTTGTATGGGAAAATTAAATTCAAGTTTTTATTATTTTTCTTGCTATTTTTTTTAAATTTTCTCACCGTTTTAACCTTCCCTCAGCTAATAGCTTCTATCAGCTTCAACAGATATTTTAAGATCAAAATTAGCCACGTCGGTTCAGCCGTTTTCGAGTTTTAGCGAGACTAACAACCACGATTCATCTTTCTCTTTTATTTCTTTTAAATAAAATTCTCGTGTCACAATGTTAGTTACCTTACTCCTCCTAAAGGGCTTTACTGGTTTTTACCAAATTTTGTATACATATTCAGTAGGTCTGAGAATCGGCTACTATCTATTTTTATACCCCTAAGAGTGTTGTTCACCCTTAACATTTTTTTTAACCTAGAAATAATTTAAATGGCAAAACAACGTTTGCCGGGTCAGCTAGTTTTTATATTTAAGATTTAATGCGAGATGGAATGTGTCAAATATGGTATGCGTAGAAGAAATTTGATGTCGAGATGGTGTACAAAAATGTAGAGAAAAGGAATATGCCATAACAAAAACCTTCAAAATTTTCACGACAATGTTCCACATGCGAGCAAAATTGAAGGCTACCTATTTTTTTCCAAAGGCGATCAAAATGTACCTAGCGATTTGGACGACAGCTATTTAAATTTAAGTTAACTGTTAATGAAATTATTCAATCTTATTAGTGATCTATTTCGATAAAGTGATTAAGCTTAGGCTTATCTGCAATTAAAGGCTTTATCATAACCACATAAGCGTATTGTAATATTGTTAACATAAATAAGCGGTTATTGACACGCGTACTGCAATCATGATTGCTGAGGCGTGATGATCCATGGCCATCTTGTAAGTGCTTCTTTATTATGATTCCGCATTTTTTGTTACGATATTATATGGTTAAATTACGGATTAACTATTAAATCAAGGCGTTGAAGGGAAAAAATATTCTAAAACAGTTTTTTCTTGTAGTGCTGTCTATCTGCGGTGTATATATGTAATCTAGCTGTCATGTTTAAAATGTTAGCATTTTTAGCATTTTGAGATATCAGAGATAAGCAACCTGTAGAAGCTATCGGAATAAACTGAAAAACTACGTAGCTGCTAAAATAAATACACAATCTTTTACAGTGCATTTTTGTTCATTTTCAATACCTATTGTAACTGCAGTTTAATGCTTTCTATACAATACAATATTTTATTTAAACAAACACCTCTTTTCAGAGTACTATTTTTTTTTAAATTTAATTTAATTTAATATGTTGCCTGCAATAAAATAATTTGTTTTATTTATAATACGTGTATTGCAAGAACTGCCAATGACAAATGCAGTGTAAAGTGACTAAAAGCACTTTTGAACAGTTAACAACTACTAGTGTATCGAAGGCCATGTGGCAGGTACTTTTATAGGTAAAATATGGATAACATAGAAATTATCGATAATACTGTACTTACCAGCCTTTTTAATAGTCCACTGCAGGACGTAGGACGGACCCACGAAGGGTGATTGGGCCATTTCCACCACGCTGGCCCAGTGCGGGTTGGTGGATTCACATACGCCATCGAATTTTCTCTACGGACGTAGAGTCGCCTCACGATGTTTTCCTTCACCGAAAAGCCAGTTTTGTAAAATTCCGTACATAAATTCCAAAGAACTTATTAGTTCGGGTCAATGGGATTTGAAACCACGGTTGTAAGGCGGGTGCCACTACCTCTAGACTGCCGCGGCTACTGTTTTGTGTTCGGATGAAAATCACGGACCACAAGCAAACGTAGGAAAGGAAACAAGCTAGATGATGAGATTAAAGCTACTCCATCCGGCACTATTGGAAATCTATAGACGGTGTTTAGTTGTAGACATATGTTGATGTTGGAGTCTGTGATATTGACGATTATAATGATTCCATTCTTTTTATTGTATTATTAACTTATTTTAATCCTCCTATGCTTTTAATGAGAGTAAAATGTTTGGTATACGATGAAAATTCTAGCTAAGCCTGGTCTGATTTTTTCACAGAGAATTTTAGAAAATTTAATTTTAATTTTCATCAGAAAACATGAGCAATATTCCAAGTAGCGTATTCGTCATAACTTATTACATTTGACGGACGGACATGATAACTTAACTTTATCCTTCTATGCTTTTAACAAAAGTAAAATGTTTGGTATACGGGGAAAATTCTAGCTAAACCTGGTCCGATTTTTTTCTCAGGGAATTTTAGAAATATTATTTTTTATCAGAAAACAAGAGCAATATTTCCAAGTAGCGTATTCGTCATAACTTATTACATTTGACGGACGGACATGATAACTTAATTTTATCCTTCTATGCTTTTAACAAGAGTAAAATGATTGGTATACAAGGAAAATTCTAGCAAAACCTGGTACGATTTTTTCGTAAAAAATTTCAGAAAAGTTAAAATTAATTTTCATCAGAATACAAGAGCAGTATATTTCCAAGTAGCGTATTCTTCATAACTTATTACATTTGACGGACATACCTAATTATCATAATGAGCTCGTCCATTAATATGTTAATGGTATTATTCAATTTTACTTTGTTCTCATCATCGTCAACGTTTTTTATCTCGTTGCTAAATACGATCCACATCTAGAATTGAATTTATTTTAATGTATTAACTACCTGTACGGTTTTGGCTGCTATGATTGTACAAACATCAGGTATATTTAGTTGCTATGATATATAATAATTGTCTCTACTATTAACGTTAGTTACTCGTAATTATATTGTGGGATGTAGCTCCCGACTCATGTCTTGGTAGTAAGTTACTTAATTCCACTTATAGAACGCTGCAAGTGTGTGCATGAATTTTTGACCGACGAAACGGAGGAGGTATTCAATTCGGCGCGTATATTTTTCTTGTTTTTTTTTTTTTAATGTAGTTTTCATGCATAACTTTTTACATAGTGGTCCGATTTTGATAATTCTTTTTTTATTGGAAAGAGTATACTTTGAAATTAGTCCCGTTTAAATTTTATCATAGCAACTAAATACTCGTATACCTGATGTTTGTACAATCATAGCAATGATTGTAGAATAATCAGGTATATTTAGTTGCTATGATATATAATAATTGTCTCTACTATTAACGTTAGTTACTCGTAATTATATTGTGAGATGTAGCTCCCGACTCATGTCTTGGTAGTAAGTTACTTCCACTTATAGAACGCTTCAAGTGTGTGCATGAATTTTTGACCGACGAAACGGAAGAGGTATTCAATTCGACGCGTATATTTTTCTTGTTTTTTTTTTAATGTAGTTTTCACGCATAACTTTTTACACAGTGGTTCGATTTTGATAATTCTTTTTTTATTGGAAAGAGTAAACTTTGAAATAAGTCCCGTTTAAATTTTATTGAAATCGGCTGAGCCATTTTTGATAAATCAACAATAATGTGAAATGATCGATTCGTGCGAAATATCCGCGAATTCTGTACACGGTTGAAGTCGGTCATGCTATTTTTTGCGAAAAACAATTTTGTTTTTAAACAATAAAGTATCTTAAAGTTTGTAAACCTCTAAAAGGTCTTTGCTGTGTAATCTGTACTCTCCAGCAAATAAAATATTCGTAGAGACTGAGAACGATAATGATTATTTTTAATACTCGCGGTTACTCATCCGCCCGCAATATCGTCCGTTACTTATTTATCAAAGACTTTCAGTGAGTGTAGGATGGTTTTCCTATATTTTCACACAGTGCCGGTTTTAGTACTACCAGCGCCCTAGGCAGTCACCCCATCGCGCTCTATCCTAACGTCGCTCCATCTCCATCCATCCATCCATCAATCAGCCATAAGAATTCCACTGCTGGACATAGGCATCTCCTGGATCTCCAATAAGACCGGTTGGAAGCGGCGCGATCCTGCGGTCTTCATGAGGTCATCCGTCCACCTTGTGGGTGGACGTTCTACGCTGCGCTTGCCGATCCGTGGTCTCCACTCGGGAACTATTCGATCCAATCGGTCATCAGTCCTCCGCGCTATGTGCCCTGCCCATTGCCGTTTCAACTTGCCAATACGTTGGGCTATGTCGGTAACTTTGGTTCTTCTACGGATCTCCTCATTTCTGATTCGATCTCGCAGAGAGACTCCGAGCATAGCCCTCTCCATAGCTCGTTGGGCTACTTGGAGCTTACTAATAAGGCCCACAGTGAAAGACCACGTTTCTACTGCGTCTTTATAACCTTTAACTTTTCTTTCCAGCTGTTCACAGCCGCTCTGCTCCTCTACGCGTGTTTATCAGCCATCTACTACGCGAAGTTCAACCCTATTCTTCCCGACTACAGTATGGAGTACGACGACTATTTCCTCGAGCGAACCGTCGGCAGAAACGCCAGGAGTCTAGACAGCATAGACCCCTCCGAGTTGCCTTCAGGGCACAGTTGGATCAACCCGCGGACGTTCCAGTTTATACTGGACGCTATTTCTAAGCATTACGAAAACTAATCTTAGGATGATTTGAATGTAAGTATGGGGACGTCTACGATACGATGCTATTTTGGTAGAATTAGAGCCAAGATAGAGATTTACTAGTTGCACTTGGTTGATGTGAGATCTGCTGGTAAGGTAGGGCTCTCCTTCCTTAAAAACGGCTTAGTGTGTTTATTGTAGAGTTTTTTCCAAAGCGTAACAATTAGTGAATGTAATTGTACTTGTGCCTATTTTACAAATAATTGTCGTAGCGTTTTGTACCGCAATCATAAGCGAAAATATTCAACTTATATCTGGTCTAAAAATAGTAATGAGTTATATTTGAGAACAGTCACAGAAATATACTCCATTTTTTTATAATTATCTATTTCAGGAAACGATTATGATAAGACTGGCCGTATTTTAGTAAATTTTTAGCTAGAGTTGCCAATTTGTTTATTATTGTTTATTTTAAGACTAAAAATGAGTATTTTTTGCTTTGCTGCTTTAAAAAGTGAAATCCGTGGACGTCCCTTCATACTCTGCTTCATTTCGGGGCAACGATGACGGTAAATATTTGTAAATATATATTAGAATTATATCCAGTCTCAACACGTACCATTTCTTAAGGTAGTAATTCTTGTACGAGTCCTTGTTTCCCTGAATTGAAGTTGAATGCAAAAGTTAGGAATTGGAAGATCCGATTTGACAGAACTTTATGCAAAGTTCCCTTTGAATCAGATCTGGTTAAGTTAATCGTAATGTTTGTATTTGTTCAGAACTTTGCTCAAATTCTTTGTTCCTAGTTTAATAAATTACAGTATAATTTGTAATGCGAGTTTTTTTTAAATTGACTATAATACTTCGGTTTAAAACGGCTGGGCTGTAAAGTAAAAGGCTGTAAATGAATAATGAACAGACACAGAGTTACTTTGGGGTAATTAGTCCGTTTTATTCTCTGTCTGTCTTCGAGAATCTTAGCCCATTTAAAAGATATCAAACGGACTAACTACTTTAAAGTAACTCTGTATTTAATAAGGCGGTTAAAGATTTATAATGTTTTGTCATTATAAGTATAAAATAAGTAAATCATGTCATCGAAACCGTAAGTCATGAAAACTTGGTGTGTGGTAAAGCGCTTGGCAAAGTCTAACAATGTTAGTGGTCCTGGAGAGCGTTTTATAGGTAGGGGAGGCATAAAGCAAGGTTCATGGGGGTCCCCGGTGTTTATAGATGTGGCTCGAGCGCCTGGAGGATAGCTAGTTTATTCTTCAAACTTCTCACGGCGTTAACCTTTGAGTGTACGCAAACATCTTGAGCAAACTTACGAAACTCGGTAGAAGGGAAAATAATGGCATTTGTACACATTCGTCGCAATACATTTTGCGAATCTTTTGTCTTTGTCAGGATACTCGTAGTTGGTTTTTCGTACGACCGTGAGTCAGTTTACGGACCTTTTACGCTTTTCTTAAATTTTCCTGCGATGCTTCGATTTCGTCAATCAACTCAATGATTTATATTTGTGTGTATAAAAGTATTAATTATTTATCATCCTCGTTTCAATATCTCTTTGTTTGAATGTCGACTCGTTTCTTAATTATCCTTAAAAGGAACGATAGGAAGTGGCCAATTTCCGGCGTGTTCTTGTTGCCTTTATGCATTAGGTTAGGATATATCATATTGTTAGATGTATGTGGATAAAATATATTAACTTCTCATAAAATATCAATTAATATGTTGCTACACTTTTTTGTACTTTCAAAAGAAAATAGCGTATTGTGCGACTCCGACGTTGTATTTAAAATTTAAAAAAAAATTATAGTTTTTAATTCTCGATCCTTTTAATCGTTTCCAAATTGCTCACCAAAATGTATATTTCATCTCAATTTTCGCGATGTTCTAAGAAATTGCTTGCAATCGTGACTTGTGTTGTACCAGCATGAAATTAATAGTCCTGGAGCATGGCGCTTGTATAATAGGAACTATAGGAAGGCTGCGCGGGCGCGGGCGGCGGTACGGGTTCGATGCCCGCCTAGGATACAGCAGGATGTCGCTATTACTATACCACCAAGTTATCTTTAACCTGTATGGCAGAGCTACCATCGCGTTTCTTGAAAGAAAATGATACTCAGCTCTTCAACAACTTTTGTACGATCGTTTAATCAACTGTTAGTAAGTTTGTCGATTTGTTCTCTTACCTAAGAAAGCCCTCTACAGCCCTATGCCTGGTGTTAATCCTTAGTCTGTCAGGACATTTTTATTCGTGCTTATAAGCCATTTTCTCATGGTTACGTAACTAACTAGGTACCCCAACCATTATCTCCGATCGTAACTCCTTATTCATTTGCAATTTTTTCTTCATATCTGAAAATGACGTAAACGCTATTGTTCGAAAACTACAAAATATCGTGCATATTTCGTGTAAATAAAAAACAAAGTGCTATGTTATGTATTATGAGGTACTTATTAGTAAAGTATTCTTATTTTATGAACGCGACCTTGCTTCTTCTTTTGTTGTAAACTAATTGAAATATCTTATTAATTCAAATATTTTGTATATTTTACTCTCGTTGTTCCTGCAGTTAATGTATGCAGATAATTTATTTGTTGTAACATTGTTGCGTTGACTTAACAGAAAATAATCACTTAGTGCGCTACCGTAGTTACGTAGTATGACACGTTAACTTTATTTTCATATTTTTCTGAAGAAAATATCTGGTTGTTTTAATTACTACAAATCCAGATCATGGGCCTTCAAGTAGCATTTCATTTTTATAGCAGATTTGGCCAGTTGACTTAATTATAAGTACTCGCTAATAACTTAATATATTGTATTATTGAAGTAGCAAACACTAAAAACTAGAATGAAGTAAGAGTTTTTGAATGAAAATTTAGCGTGGGAATTTTATAAGTGATGAAAAATTATCTTAGTTTCTTTTTATTTTGAAATTGTGTCAATTTATCGTCATTTAAAATCCATAGTTCATGCTTTGCCTTTAGAAAATAACCGCCTTGCCACAAAAGATTTAAACACGCTTTAAACACTGCTTAACCGTGCAATTTCTACTGCTAAACAATGTCTTAAGCGTGCGTTAGATTTTCGAAGTAAGACGGTAATATTTTAGTTCTTGCGCTTAGAGATGTTGTTTTCCGAAGAAGCGTATAATGTATTAAAATTACTTCCATATTTGTTTCATATAATCGCACAATCAACATTAGTGGCTTACCGCATTCAATATCAGAACAATTAGTGCATTATCGTAGAAACATCTTTGAAGATAACGTTACCGTAGCTCCGAGCGATCATGAGCGATCAATTAGGGTATCAGCGCACGGCGCGTTGGGCGACCGCAACACTGTTTCCAAAATGCTTTTGCGGTTCGCTGTCCATTGCCCGCATTCGTATTTTGCGCTACAATTACTTTGGATAATTCTTGAGGCTATTACCCGGCTGAATTGTGTGTGCGGTTGGTAGTAGGTGAGTTGTTGGTGTAGCGGTGATCGCCGCGCGTGGTCGGGTAGCCGCGTCTGTTCAGCGTTCAAGTGCAGCGCTCGCGCACATCCGATGAGTCCGTTCCCGCGTGAGGCTGCGTGACTTCGAGCCTCGTTCCGCGTTCCACTTACGAAAACACGAGCTAAGCACGAACTGTTAAACGAACCTACTCTGTTTTTTTAAACCCTATTGACTAATCCCGAGTGTATAGTGTGTGGAATAAGTTCACGGTTAGACCTCCCGGAGCCGATTTTAGGGTCGCATGCGAAGGTAAATATAATTTTACAGTTATTTCCGATACAGTTAAGATTCCTTAAGCATTTGCGAGCACTAATAATACTCGATCAATCACCGTACAACATTTAAGGATATCGTTGCATTTATCTTTATTAACCATTTTTACTGTGGGCCAATGTGTAAGAAATCAGCTGTTAGATCATGAGAATGAAATAGTGCACACAGCACAACAGAGCAGCTGATTTTTGTCGGTACTAGCTGAAATACCTCTTAACACAGCCCGGATATTTTTTTTTTAATTTGGTCCGCAAGTACCACATTTTTAAATTGTGTAGAGACGCTACGAAATTCAATACACAATTAGATGTTGTATCCGCTCTTATGTAGATAACAAAAGAGAACAAATAAACTACAATATATAAACATAAACTCCTATTATACTAGCTACTGAGTCAGCCAATTGTAAATTTCAAGCTTATTAACAATTATAATTACTAGAGGCGAAAGTGCACGGCGTAGCACAAGTATCTTCTTTGAAAAGACATCAACGGCGGCGCGCCGCTACGGTGATACAATTATTTGATAACGAGTATAACTACTTGTAATGACACGTGAGTCTTCCTTTTCACACAACGCAACGTGGAGATCCTTTGGTATAGTCTGCTCTGCGTGTATTTAATCTGTAAAACATAAATTGACAATTAATTAAAACTTCAATTATTACTTACATACGAAATCATCTACGGAACATAACATTATTATGACTAAAAAAATATTTTATCCATCGCAATAAGAAAACACTAGTAGGTATTGTACTTATTATTCATGAAATAAATGAAACATTATTATGTAAGTAGTAGCATAGGAATTTTAGAGTAGATACATTTTTTGCTCTAGGTTTGTTAACCTATAATTTCTTTTTAATTTCCACCGAAGTTTGATTTACAAATTATTGTGTAACATAAATACTACTAAATTAAGATTATATTAAAGTAAAATTTAGAATAATTGTTAGGCGAAATAAATAAATAACTTACCAAACAATTAAATACATGAAACCAAAAATCTATGAATTTCTGTTTTAACATTATCTGGAAACGCTGTAGACACGAGACCGCAGTCACTGATCTCGATTAAGTCACGGTTAATTAGCCAGCAATAAATTTAAACATCTAAGTCACCGTTAACCAATAAATTCAGTTAATCATAGGGTCGAGTTTCACGTAAACACCGATTAACGAATGCTGTCGGCAGCCTCGTCATAACAGTTTATTGAAATATGTATATCGTTTTAATATTATAAATTAATCAACACTTGTATGATTAAATGCTCTCAGTTTACTACGCATAATTGATTAGTTTGCAGTGTTTATGTACATAAATAATTAGTTAGATGTACTCGTATTATTAGATATCCCACTGCCTAAGAACGAGGATAATGTTTTTTTAATTTTACACAAAAAAATATAAAAATACTTTTGGTCCAGTGTAGATGGTGGAAAATATAACAAATAAACAGTAAACACCCTGTCTCAGACCAAATAAAAAATCAAATAAATAAGATTCAAGCATGAATAATATAATATGATAACAATAAACAATTCAACGAATAACAACCGCACTTTCTTCAGCATAAATAACAAGTATTTATTATTCAAGCTCTCTGGTGCAAAAATATAATTTTACACAAATTAGATCGTTAAATTAGTTATGAAGACCGCTATCCATGGCAAATTGTAACTTGATTGTAACGGGAAACACGTTGAAATGAACAAAACGGCAGTTCACGCTTTATGACATGACATGACAGACATGTTATAATATACCTACAACTGTAGAGATCTAGAGATAGGCCTGTTTTTTTCCCGGTACGCGAGATAATTACCTACAATGCTTAAATGTAGCTAAGTCTCATACACCGCAGAATGCATGTTTGATTGTTTATGTTCTGAGACATACGTTGCATAATGCAGTATAGTGTGAGCAAATAAATAGTTTGTTATGCTACACAGCATAACAAACTGAAATAATTCTTACTTACACAAGTAAGAATTATTTCAGTAATGGCGTTTGACACGTTTGATGTGATTATTAGCATAGAGTTCCGTCCGAAAGATCTCCGTGGTGCGTGCACTAGCTTGGCTACCGGGCTAGTATAATACCACGAAATAATTCTATCGACGTGTCAGAACGAGGCAGAATTATGGTGAAGTATACATCTGTCACTTTTTCACACGTCGACAAAACTCTTTAAGTGGTTATATGCCAAACTAGCAGGTCGAGACATCATTTCCCATATCGAGAGATCTGTGCCTACAAAGTACACTTATATCTGTTACATGTGCGATGTACTTAGTGTGTATGAGCGAGTACTCGTAACTTGTCGTATTCTGGGCTTGTATCATACTTGTTTTCACGGTGATTCAACAAACTCATGTCATTTACCTGTGACAGCTGTCAAGTTTGGTATTATTGTTTTCATTATTGTCAGGTGGAATCGGGGTATTGGAACCTGTTGTTAATTGACTGGTGTGATGTTATTGACTCCAAGGTAGAAAAATGTTTTAATATAAGATACCGTGGTAAGCCAAAAGCAGTTCACTATATATTACTACAACAGACATAGATGCTTGCACCACTATAAGCAACTACTCGTTGCCTTTTGAGTTTAGAAGTTTCTTTAACTGATCCTAAATAGGTATCATTCAACCACGCTTGGCAGATTAACGCGAAGAAGTAAGGCAGATTCTAGATCTTATGACAGCTTAGCGTGAAATATTTGAAATTAAGGAAATAAACGATGTTGGAACTACTTTATTAAATACTAGTCAAGTATAGATTAACAATAAGTGACATTACCAAGTATATAGTGCATGTTACGTATGCAAAATAAATACTAGAGCCTTAAATCAAAATAATGATCATGATGACTTGGTGCTAGTTATCATGAGCTAGTCTGAGAGCTAGCGGCAGTAGGTACCTATCGAATATAGGTACACCACAGTACTATTTAACTATACAAGAGATTTGCCAAATCTATTTTCTCCTCAGTTCTCACTTTCTTACAAAATAATCTTTCTTTAAAGCTATGCTTTCATGTTAACATGAAAAACGTTTTAACGAAGTCATGCGTAAACTGTCGACTAGTACCTATCACGAATAACATTCTCAAACTATAAAAACTGTTATTTTCAAGCTTACTGTTTTTTTAAATTAACTTCTATAAAATTCTGATGTTGTCTATTCAATTATTCATTATATTATAGTGAAGCTAGAGTTCATTTCAGAACAGAAATCGTGCAGACGTACTTTGGCAAAATAAGCTTTGCCTGGAAATTTTTAATTCTAATTTTTTTAATGTTGCGAAATTTTTAATTTTTCTGTTACTCAATAATTATAATCTAAAATAGTTTCATTGAAAACCAATTGTCGTCATAATTATTAACAGCTTCATACGCTCATAATAAAAGTAGTAGGAACTTCAAGGAATGTAAATATTGCAATGTCTTACAAATAGGCGTCTTATGTCTGATATCACAGTCATCTTTTTTAGCTCTTGGTAACTTACTGTTTGCTAATACATTAACATAAGCTTCATTTCACTTTTGTTATTCATCTCTGTCCCTAACGTCTGTCTGCAGCTAGGTTGTTATCGACGATTTTTTATTTTCAGCCAGCTAGCCTAATTTCCTGATATGATATGAAACAAATGTCACTATCTATTTTTATTCCTTTGTTTTCCTTTTTCTGTTTAGGGCTGTTTTGAACCCCAACCGTGCTGCATAACGGAACACCGTTGACATACTTATGACTCCACTGCACACTGAAATGAATGCGCTGATACTCGCGATAAATGCATGCAAAACTAACATAAACTAGTTGCATGAACATGTTTTCTGCCTACCTGCCATTAATATACAAGTACCTAGGTTGTATTCCTACCACAATTAGATGCATGCCGTACAAACCATTATACTGGACATCTTGAGTTTGAAATTACATGCGTTATCTTATAAACCTCTCTAGCCAGTTAATTTCGCAAAAAGTTACCAACGTTTTCGTGCAATTGAAATTGTAGATTGTGGTAACAAAAGTTGTTTAATTTGCATAATTCATCTTGAAATTACTTACATGAATATTATATGTGTATGAATTCGCCTTTACGTGTAATACATGTTTACAATTCATCTAAAATTAAACTTATATTAAACGAGTATTTACGGCTTTATCACATCATTAGATTTTCCACGTCATTATTCGTTAAAATCGTAATTTTTTCAAGTCTGATAATAAAATCGTTATTTTTTCAAGTCTGATAATAAAATCGGACATAGCGGAACTTTGTTATCTGGGAGTTTGATGTCATTATTCTCGGTTCGCTAACAGCTATATCGCAAACCAGTTTTATAAAAACAGTGTTTATAAAACCATTAGCAAATGTAGGTAGAATGATAATACTTTATCTACAATCTCCGTCGATGACAGTTGTTTATAGCTGAACGCATTTTTCTGAATGATCAATTTATCACAAGCTTCATGATTGAATGCACGCGCGCATTGTTTGTGATACTTAAGTAATAGGTTTTTTGATAAATTGTACAATACTGATATTATTATTATGGTTTTGATAAGTCGTGAAGACCTTGACTGAAGTAAATGCAACCAACATTTGGCTCTATCAATCTAAGGGTAAATTGTAGGTTTCGTTATGTGTGTTTTGTTCCATAGTTACAACCGCAAATTTATGTTAGAGTCATCAAGGCTAAACGGCTTTGTTTATCCTTGATGAAATTTTAAATACAAACTTACTTACTCATTTATCTAAGAAAAAGCTGTGTAGCTTCTTCAAGTTCGAGCTAGAGTAAACTTTATGAATCTAAGACTAGGCTTCATAATTCGTGTCTGTATTAGAAACAGATACAGTCACCAAAATTTTACTAAATAAATACCTACTTATTATTATGATCAATGATCATGCATTCGCCTGAAAAAATATCTTTTTTAGAATTTTTCTCGAGACTTTTTTCCGTGTTAAGTACGTACTTACATGCATAATCAAGCACAAGTATATGCTACATTATGGCTGCCTTAGTAAGAAAATGTGTGAGACAGTCAATAGCGTGCACGTCGTGTGCCTGCTGCGGTGGCAGCTCTGAGACGCTGTTACCCATTCAATGGTAATGTGCCGTTGTAACGCCGAGCAGCAACACCGCCGCCGTCCGCGCCCTGCCGCCTGTCGGCATTCAACACCGCACTTTATGGAGCCACGCTCCATGGCACCGAACATCCCATACACAGTTATACCATGCATTCGTTACGGACTCGGCGCGTGTCTTACAATGTGTTGGCAACAGATATTTCACGCGCCGACTCTGTTCTCCGTCCAATTTATTAATAGACTCGAAAGCTCACTGGCGCGTGCCGAACCATTAATTTTATTGTTTCAGAATCTCGCAGTTACCGTTAGCTCGCGATCGCTCATTTTCAGATTGCTGATAGACCGGGAAATTAATTTGGACCGGTTCCACGCGACGCGGATGATGCGTTTCCATTTAAATATAAAATAGCGACCTAGATTTCCTGGGCGTGTGCAGGTTATATGCGTTCATTCATCTTGTGACATATTTATTGGTAGCTGGAAGATTTACCTACTCGGCCTACGACAAATTTATAACAAAGATAAGGGTTTGAGCTGTAGTAAGTAAGTGGATAGGTATATATTTCTTGTGAATAGGTGTGTTAAGCGTGCCTATAAGTACCTACCTATGTGGCGAATCATGACTCGAGATGAGAAATACTCCTGCTCATCACTGAGACAAATAGAATATAGGGCCGAAGAGAGTTAAACCAGATATAGGTAGTGTCACTAGGACAGTGAAAAAATAGGAAATTCATCACATGATGCTAAACGTTACCATGATAAAGTCAAATATACAAAGGGCAGTAAATCAAACAAAAACATGAGAGCGTGCGACTTCCATGGCGTATGCAAGGTCAAGTCTACAACCTTGCGCGGTGACACTTCAAGCTAACTACTGAGAAAACAACTTCAGTGTCAAGTTAACGAGCATCAATTTGTTCTTACAGGCGATTAATACGTATGAGTAATGTAAGAGGTGATTTGTTAGATAATTTGAGTATACAAGCAGTGGGTAAGACGAGTGACGTCACCGAGGCCGAGAGGTCTCACGGCTGGCCTGAGGAGGGCGCTCGTGACATGATACAGCATTGCAGCAGCAGGAAACCTACACGATTACACGCTCATTATGTTACACTTTATACAGGGTTACATGCAAATTATCACCGCCACTTGTGTACAATTATAATATTAAATACCTGCGGAATTGTCATCTTACCTGTAATGATGATTTTCTAGGTACAATATCTATGCTGAATTTGCTCAAACCTATTAAAGTAATAATCGGCCAAGTACAAGTCGGACTCGCGCACGGAGGGTTCCGTACTGTATGGGAGCCCCCCTCAAATATTTATTTTATTTTAATTTTATGATTTATTATTAAAGTGAATATAAAATTAAATATTTTGTGAAAGTTTCAAGCATCTACCTGTTACCATTATTAATATAGAGCGAAAAACGTCTAAAAATTCAGGTTTGTTGTATGGGAGCCCCCCTTAAATATTTATTTAATTCTCTTTTTAGTTTTTTGTTCTTATAGTGGCAACAGAAATACATCATCTGTGAAAATTTCAGCTGCCTAGCTATCATGGTTCATGAGATACAGCCCGGTGACAGACGGACAGACGGACATCGAAGTCTTAGTAATAGGGTCCCGTTTTTTCCTTTGGGTACGGAACCCTAAAAACTAAAAATCTTATAAATGATACTCTGACAAAAAGAATATAAGTATCTAAAACTGTGAATTCCGTACGCGATTTCAGGACTATCCCGATAATATGTTATATTAGAATAGTATTAATGCTTATTACGTAGGTGTGACAGTACAGTGCGTGTCCTCCCTCTGTCTAGTTTACTGTACTGCACCTTCTACGTAACGCTGTACAATCCTTCACAGATGCGTTCGATAATCCAAAAATTATTAACGACATTTGCATTCTATGCACTCGTGTCTTTGTTTACAACACTCGTCGGCAGGCTTGTCTCATCGCGGCCGTTGCCGGTTGCTGGCTAATTCTAATTAAACATACGTTTGAACACGTGGTCCTATATTTCTAAATATGAATAGAACTATGTACATCAAAATAAACGGCAATGTCAAAGAACAAAAACACCTGAAATCGTTGATTTCTTACTCTAGTTCAGGGTTCTGTATAGTAATAAAATTATAATAGTTGTAATGCCAAATATGCATAAAGCGCTCTATCCAGCTGCTGCACTTTCTACGTAACCCTGTATAAATCTTCACGAGTGTGTAAGATATCTTTCGTATATTATTATGGTTGATGATTGTACTTCACGGTGCACTCATAACTTTGTTTACAGCACACGTCTGTCGCGCCCGCTGCCGGTTGCCGGCTAATTCTAATTAAACGTAATTACGTTAACATTTGCACACGTGGTGGCATTGTTTGTGAATGAATAGAAACATAATTAGATTTCCGTAGCATAATCGACTTAAAGAATAGGCGTTTATCTACAATCTAAAGTGTGTTCGTACAATATTCGCCTATTCGTTCGTTAAGAAAAATAAATCACGATTAGAGGCAACAAAAAATCACATTTTTGCATTTGTGGTAGGTGTAGAGTACTTTTAGTTAGAATGTGCACAGACTCTTCTCAATGAGTTCTAAAGATGTTATTTTTTAATCAGTTAGTAAATAACACAAGAAAAAGAAAAAGGCAGTCAACTTCACCGCAATAGCCTGAAAATTAAAGTATTGATCTGAAAAACATTTTACCAAAATACTCTGATTAAATGCAATTTATGTTTGAGTAGGAAAAGTGGTGAACAGCCAGTAATTATATTGTTGTCCAGAAATAAGTTGGCGCAAAGTGACACAAGGCCCAATTTTAAAGGCGTCATCGTAAATTTAATAGCAACGTAAAATAGTGTTCTCTCTATCAAATGCATAAAGTGATAAAGAAACAGAATTACTTTAAATTGCTATTGTAATTACGACTGCGCCTATAAAATTGGGTCTACAGTGAGTTACATGCGTGACGCGATAGCCGAACTAGACATGTCGAAGGGAAATAAACACGTCGAGCATGTTCGGCGTCCTCTTTAATTCTCATCAGTTGACTTAAGTGTCAAACGCGGTACGTTTCTTGGTGTAGTAACAATTTTGACTGTTGTATAATTTATTAAATCGTGTCCCACAATCGGCATAGTGTTGCGAGGTCATGCGACAAGTATTAGAGTGCGTGTACCGTACTGTCCAAATTCCAACATTCGCGTTATCTCACCCACATTTGAATCGGCTGTGATTCTCCAAAATAACGTTAACACACATAGGTAACCTGGAAACAACCTGCTACACTGCTAATAAAAACTGCACGTCTAAATAAAACAAATGCAACAGAGTGCCAACCTGGTAATAACCTGCTAAACTTAATACTCATAAAAACTGCACATCTAACCTAAATAAAACAAATGCAGCCGAGTTCAAACACGAGTGTCTTGCTCATAATTAAATAAACCGCCGTATTACAATTACATTTACATTTTACATTTTAAATTTAAACACGCCTCAAACACTGTTTAAATATGCAATATGTACTGTTAAACATTGTCTAAAGTAGTCCTGAGTCGATCACGATTGATCGGGTCGTTTTGATTGGGTCGCGAGCCGCAGGTGAGTGATTCGATCGTTCATCCTGCACCGACCCGATCACTTACCGCAGGTCGGTCGCGCGGTTTGATTGACTCACACCCGTCATGATGAGTATTTGCCAAACTAATTTGGACTTTAAGCCTAATGAAATAGGATAGGTGCCTTTATCTTTGTAAGTATGAAGTCGTCAAATAGAATCGGATCGATCAAACGACACGAACTGTACGGATGCACAATCGGGTCGATCAAATGACACGAACTTAATAGACGCGCAGTTGGGTCGATCAAACGACACAAACTTTACGATCGCGCAGTCAGCTCGATCAATTGATCGAGTCGATCAAATGATCGGGTTGTTTCACCCGGGTCGTTTAAGTAGTGCTAGTGGGTCGGTCGCGACCCGGGTGGTGAAAAACGATTGATCGACACAGTACTACTCACACCCGTCATGATGAGTATTTGCCAAACTAATTTGGACTTTAAGCCTAATGAAATAGGATAGGTGCCTTTATCTTTGTAAGTATGAAGTCGTCAAATAGAATCGGATCGATCAAACGACACGAACTGTACGGATGCACAATCGGGTCGATCAAATGACACGAACTTAATAGACGCGCAGTTGGGTCGATCAAACGACACAAACTTTACGATCGCGCAGTCAGCTCGATCAATTGATCGAGTCGATCAAATGATCGGGTTGTTTCACCCGGGTCGTTTAAGTAGTGGGTCGGTCGCGACCCGGGTGGTGAAAAACGATTGATCGACACAGTACTAGTCTAAAGCATGCGTAAAACTGTTGTGGTGAGACGGTTAGTCTCCTACACGTATCTATTAACTAACGTTACACTTAAACAGATTATTTCATTTTAACTAATGACAGAGTTTGATTCAGTTAGTCTTTTAGGATGATTATGCTATGTTTAAAGAGTGCTAAACTTACTACTTAACCAAAAATGAAATATCACATACGTACAATACTTTCTTCTTGATTATTTTCCATAGATATTAGACTAAATTCAAAAATATCAGGGTCAAACAGGTTCACCCAAAATTGATATCTTCCCTCAAAATTGAAAATATAAATACCTGTTTTCCTTCCTCAAAATAATGTCTTTACCTCTCATTTGTTATGTTCCACATTCTCGGCCGAAGCTGGCCGAAGCCAAGTCAATGGAAAGGTGACATTGACATTGCGTCGAAGCGTAAGGCCGCCAGCTCCTCTCGAATCGTTGAACTCGGCTGGTATTTTGTTTACTAACATTAGGTGCAGCTTGCGCTCGAAATTAGTGGATTTATCCGGCTATCCAGGAAAGGATATTATTATTTAAAAGGATTATAACATCGTGTCATTTTCTTACTACCAATATTACGCAGACCTACCACAGATCCTGATCCATCTTTCCGATCATTACACATTATTAAATAGGTACCTAAAAGATAAACTCCTCAGAGCATTTATGTTTTATTTTTCGTAACACTTGGATTGTCAATCGGTTCTTCAACCTTAGAGCACTCTTATGTAAAGTTAATAATTCATAAAAAGAATATTAGTTAGTTATTTCAACTGGTCATCGTGTAGATACGAGTATCTACAGCTAGAGCTACTGTCGTAAATAGCCTTTGTTCTTAAAAATACATATTCTTAAAAAGACATAATATATTCTTAAAAAGACAGAATCTCAAAAGGACAGATTCTCAAAAGGACATACTCTTAAAAAGACAGAAGTACAGGAGATAAAACTGAGATTACTTCATTGGTCAATTCCATATTTAAATCTAAATCGACTTGCTTAATTACTCTCTCATAGTTACCGTACAATAAAAAATGCATTTCATAAAACGAATAACATCATGTACTCCCTCTGAGTCATGAATTACCCGATGCTCCCGGATAGGCTCAAAGGCGATAAAATATTTTCAAAGCGATAGCTTTACTGGCCATTGTTTCTTTAGTAACGAGCCAAGCAGAGGACGTACTCGTAGAAAAGTTTGTTCCCACGGCGCGGGCGTCTAGCTGCTGTGGTGAGTCAGCGATGCCCATCAAGGCAACTCTTTGCTCTACTTTACTCCATGAAGTACGCAGCTACGTGCTAACTTACACTACAACGTACAATCCAAACTTAAGGGCAATATTTTTAGAGGTTTCGTCATCGAGATGATAAATGTTCTGTGGGACAAGTAGATATAGCTCTAGATTGATAAATTAAAATATATTTAGCAAAAACTGACCACGACTCGGATAATAATGCGGAAGGTAATTAACTTTGGAACATGGAATAGGTATTAGAAGCGGTTGATGCTCGGGCGTTTCTCACGAAGAGCTGGTACACCCACGGAGGTAATAACTGATTTTAAGTACAGTAGAAGAGATGTTATTGCATAACCATTTTTAAGGCAGATATTATTTAATTTCTTGTTGTTAAATCTAGGTACTTATTGTTTGCAGAAACATCAAATTAGATACCTGCTTGCCTTAATATTTTGTCTAATTCAAATTGTAGATTTACGCTACTACAATAGGTGGTAATATCGCGATTAAATTTTTAATTTCGTAAAAAAACTAATTCATAAATAAATGTCAAAATGTAACATGCCCTTTTAAAAATAGAATATTTTAAGCCCAGGAAGTATAAAAGCGAGAGCGTCTCGTGCACAATCTTACTATGTACTACCCTCTCCATAAATTCATACGTTCACCATACATTTCTTAGCACGTCATACTTGCGAGAAATACAGCGCTTACAAGATGTGTAAGCGCTGTATTTCTCGCAAGTATTCCGTATTTTTTCTACGTCCCACGAAGCCGATGACCAGAGTAGGGCCCGATACCATCGACAATTAATTTCGAGATCGGTACATGTTTTTGTACCTCTCGATGCGTGTAATGTTTATGACGTATCATTCAGGAAAATTACCATGTAACTGAGCCGAGGTTAGGCACGCTGTGGGAAGGTTAGGAGGAAAATAAGATCGTTGTACACCGTCGTCATATATTTATGTGTAACGACCGTGCTGCAAGCTGGTCCTTCATGTGCAGCGGCACGCACTGAACACGGTCTTTATATGACTACGATTTATCTTATGGCAATGTTCAATGACTTTGTGGCAATAACGTCGTGCTGGTAGGTTTCTATTTTACTCACAGAAACTAGATACTAAGGCGAAATCAACTTTGAATTATGTAGAGACAGACCATCGAGCATTTGGTGGCATTACACCAGATAAGATTTTTTATAATTTTATTTGCGTAGTGGCATAGCGCAAAGCTTTAAAATAGAACATAGAAAAATAATTCAGTTGGAAGCGTTCTAATGAGACCTAATATAATACGATAGCTATCACGTTCCAAAAATAGAGTAAGTGACCGATTTATCGCCAGAGAGTCAGTTCTCATTTGAGGCTAGAAGCTAACACTACTCTCTCCACACTCTTTTATCAGTTCTCATTTTAGACTAGGAGCGTACCCTCTTTCTACACTGTCTTTTAGCCATCAGACTAGCTGTGGCCTTACTTAACCTTTAAGTAAGCTATAAAGCTGCAAGAGCTCGCTTCTTTTACAGTCTTCCGGGAACTGCCAGATTAAGAGGCTATTATTGCGCTTTTACTGTTACGAAGCAAATAGTAGCAATGCGCCCGGCTACTGCTCGGGGTATTTGACCGATTATTTGTTTATCATTCTCGCCTTCGACAGCTTGACCGGTTCCTTTCGTTCAGTTGACATTATGCAAATACGTGGGTAGTATGAGAAATAGTGACACACAGACACTGTGGTGATGCGTTCCCGTTATATAAGCGCATTTTTGCCCGTAAATTTAGTGTTTCCGTAGAGTCAAACCGGCTTTGTTAGGTAACTGTATTTTATTGATGTTTTACAGTAATTTGTCAATATTTACATTGAATAAGACAATAAAATAGTGATTAACGAAGATAATGATGAAGAAACTTTGAACCTTAAAAGTAATTAATATTGTCAGTTTTTTGATCGTTAAAAATGAAAAAAGAAATTGTAAGTTCGCAATGTTAATTGTTGTTAGTACAGCTTTTAATACTTAGGTATGTGTTTTATAGCTACACTTTGCTGTCCAAAATAAATAAAATACCTAAGTACCTACATTATACAAGCAAAAATAGAATCTTCGAAATACCAACAAGATTTTGTTAGATTTATTAAAACAAATCAATTCTCATTGTATCGTAGTTCCGATATATTACGAGTATGCCATTCAGGCCAATGCACACGTGCAGGAGAGGGGTAAGTATAAATAAATTATCAATAACGGATACCATTAATGCATAAAAGATTAGTGTAAAAAACAAATGCATAGGTAATGTGTTTATTAAAATGCGTCACAGAGCGTCATATCGAGTTATTGATGCGGCGCATGCGCTTACACTTCCATTTTATGCACAATAGAGCCTACAAAGTGTCGGAGCGGCCGTTCGCTTGGCCTCTAATTTTTACTTATGTCGAGAGAACTTGAGAAAATATACCCTTTAATGTTTTAGTTTGGTATTTTGTTAGTTTTACTTAATCAAGATTAAGAAAGCCTATAATTTCGTTCTGAACTTGGTTCCTAAAAGATTTCACAGATATACTTCGATTATCTTGTTTCATGCTTATTACAAAGTAGTAGAGTTTGAGTGTTACTCATAGAAGAGTTTTGTAGTCATAAACCTCTAAATAGAACAAATCAAAAAGCATAAGATTATCAGAAATTTTCGACACATAGGTAATTTTTATTTTGCAAATGATGATGATATAGGCCGTTGAAATTTCGCGATATGTCATGCCTAGCTACACTATTTATACTCGTACAGAAATGACGTTGCGAGTCCCCACTCTCGAACTTAGATATGCTTTATCTATGTCGTTTTTAGGGTTCCGTACCCAAAGGGTAAAAACAGGACCCTATTACTAAGACCCCGCTGTCCGTCTGTCTGTCACCAGGCTGTATCTTATGAACCGTAATAGCTAGAGAGTTGAAATTTTCATAGATGATGTATTTCGATTGCCGCTCTAACAACAAATACTACAAACAGATTAATATTAATATTTAAGGAGGGCTCCCAACGTATTTTATTGCCCAGGGGCTCCCATATGGTACGGACCCCTTCATGCGCGAGTCCAACTCGTACTTGGCCGATTATTATTTCTTGTTAATCTAATACGGACTATTGAATACTGATGATTTTGTAACTCAGTCATCATGCCTATTGAGAATGTTGTGTCTTGTTCCAGGGAGGAAACATGTGAGAGTGTTGCTCGGTCGCACCCCACCCCCGCCGAGAGCCGAGACCACCATGCACACGATGGACACGATGGGCTACGGCCACAAGAAGTACCGGCCGCCTCTCTCGCCCACCAGCTTCTACCAGCCTGACTACTACTCCAGGCACACCACACTGCGACCGCAGGTATGGCCTAAGACAAATTATTTGGATAAAACCCGTTTGGGGAAAACGTGGAGAGAAAGATACGGGATGGACGAGATGAGAAAGCCTGGCCCCATACTTCATTTCATTTTTCACAACACTTTTCGGTGAAGTAAAATACAGCGAGAAAATCTGCGTGGGGTGTATTACGTGTGCAAATCAATTCCCACTGATGTTGGACTTATTCACCGTGGTGGATACAGTCCAATCACCCTTCAGAAATGACTATAAAAAGACCCTGGTACAGTTTAGTACAGTATAGCAGTTTGTACACTGATGGTTTTACAATTTAGAATTTGTTTTCTAATATAGTTTCAGATACAAATTTGCTTTTGTAAGGAGTTCAACAATATGCTACTCGTATTACAAATTTTAGGTACTCACATGGAAAATTGATGAAAACCACTTATTAACACTTACTAAATCTAGATGCAATGATATAAACCCGTCATAAATAAAATAATTTAATTTTATAGCGCTTCGCACTTAGATTTATATCAAAGAAATGTTCTTTTATGTTGGACGTGGAGGTTGAATAAAGCGTCTGGGCCGGAATCCCAAAGTGATGCAGGTTCAAATCCTGCGATCGCGGTAAATTTTTAAAATAATTATAACAAAAAGAACATCGTCACAAATACCTATCTAGCAATACCATCTAATCACAAGCCCACCAATTGAAACCTATCGTACTTTACCGATCATACCTTATCCTAAATCAAAGCGATGGTTTCCGAAACTGTGGCCTATAATTTGGAGATACATAATCCATTTGATCGCGGCGGCGGGCAAAGGGCCGGCCCGTTACACGAACGGTACCGACAATGGACGGTGGTGGAATAAATACGCTCGACATCGTTCCAACTACCTATGCCCGAACAGATTGACGGGATGACGAGCAACAAAAATCTTGATAGCTTGATAAGTCCATCAAAATCTTATTTAGTAGTTATATATTTTAAAGAACGTTCACTTGTAGGGTTGTTATAGGATGTTTTGCTGGTGTTGATAGTTTGAACTGCATTGATTGTTTTCGAATTGTTTTTTTAGGGTTTCGTACCCAAAGGGTAAAAACAGGACCCTATTACTAAGACTCCACTGTCCTTCTGTCCGTCTGTCTCCAGGCTGTATCTCATGAACCGTTATAGCTAGAAAGCTAGCTGAAATTTTCACAGATGATGCATTTTGGTTGCCGCTATAGCAAAAAAGAATAAAAATAGAATATAATTAAGGGGGGCTCCGATACAACAAACCTGATTTTTAGCCGTTTTTCGCTATATATTAATAATGGTAACAGATGCTTGAAATTTTCACAGAATATTTAGTTGTATATTAACTTCAATAATAAATAATAAAATTAAAATAAAATAAAAATTTAAGGGGGGCTCCCATACAGTACGGAACCTTCCGTGCGCGAAGTCCGACTCGTACTTGGCCGATTATTACTACGACGACGATAAATTGAATTCATGTAAGTAGAGCAAAAAGAAAACTTTGTCCGTCTGCAGTTCAGAATTACAACTAATTATAGTGTGACTCCTTACATCATTATTTTATTTTATTACTTTGACATTACGATTTAATTCCTGACATTTTGTTTTTTTTTTCTAATATTTTACTGTATTCTTATCTTAATTTTTGACTGTATACTTATAATTTTGTGAGATAAATGTAAATGTATATTGTATTCGTTTTTATCTCAATAAAAATAATTTGAATTTGAATTTGAATCAGTGAAAAGTATTACAAACTTTCTAGGACGAGGAATGGTAAAAAGTGAATCCTTTAGAAACTTCACAGTTTATAGAGCTTGTTTTCCATATCCAAGATTTTGACTAATTTATTGCATGCACTGTGCATTTGTTTGCAATTTGTATGCTAAGACAAAAATCTAAGTAAATATAATGGTGATAATGACAGGTAATTTCAATAATATTTAACTTTAGTTTTGAATGTCATGTACCCTGTGTCATTTGTTTTGTGCTTTACTTTACTTTGAGTCTAAGTTTGAGTCATCTCGTCTCGTACATCATACCGGTGACGGTTAACCGGTCAAAAAAATGTAAGAAAAACACGTTGTTTGATAAATTCAGTTGCTTGATAATGTTGATTTAATATTTCGTATTTGTTAAGAAAAGGTGTTGGCATCATTACAACTATCAAAATCAATTTTAATAATATTGTGTACCTGATTCAGCAGGCTTGCGAAACACGTGAAAGAAGAATAAAAGTAAAGAGAAGAAATGAAAAAAGAACGTAGCGTGCACTGCACAGCTTAATATATGGTCAGACTCTCCAGACATACAGATATGGTTCGCGCAAAGTCTTGTTCCCTCGTCATCAATTTCACAAATAAAAATGTAGAAAGGAAAGAAATATTAAATTCATTAAGATCAGGCGAATCTGAACTGAATTTTACCTTATCTGTTTTTACGCCTTAGAAATAACCAAATAATATATGTGATATTTGGTTATTTTATGTAAAACTGAAACTTGATAGCTTTCGCAATGCAAACATGTTTATAAAGATGCACAAACGTCCCAACTCAGTTTCATCTCTAGTATCTGAATTAAGACCCTGTTGCTTTCAGAATGTAAACGTTATAATAAAACCCAACGGATGTAAACGGTGTAGTACCTATAAAATACAACGATTATTTTCGAGATCTCTCCGAACAATGAAAACTATTCGATTGCATTATCGATGATGCGCGCACGCCGATTTAATCGCACGGAGTCGTTCACCGTGCCCCTTGGCACTGCTACCGTTACCTCTGCCTATTCTGCCATCGATTCGAACCTTTCATTCGATCATTATCGATTCAACTTTAAAATTCATACACCAATCCCATTTCACCGAAGCTATAATTAATCACGAATTATTATTACGTTAATACAGGTGATGAACAAATGAGCACAAGACAATCTAATTATGTTTTGATTTGCTTTAATTCTGGTTGGTTGTGAATGGCAAAATATTCATGGAGAACAGAGTGAATTATTGAACACTACATAATTATAGCATAACTGATTCGGGTACATTCCTCAGTAGTAGTCTTGTCAAAGGAGTCAAAGTATAAAACTATAGGTACTGCAGAACTTTCTTCTGGAATCTAAAGTGTCGGCGATTGCTAGTAAAACTTATTATATCTCTATCATCGAAAAAATTCCAAACCTTCCAAAGCTCTACGTACCCAGATGATGATCAACCCTCAATAGCACACTAAAATGAAGATGCTCATCAACCTACCTTTTCGTTGGAGCAAAAAAGTAGCATAAATCGAATAGCATTTCTGCTTCGATCTGGCGTAGGCTCGATTTGGCTTTGATTTCGTAGCTGCCGACCACAGTCCGTAGATCGCTCTGAATCGATTATTACCAGGGGAATAAAAAAAAACTTGGAGTATCATGCTCTAGTGAGCTACATCGAGTAATCTGAGCGATCATTACCGCTGCCATTGCACACCATGACTGTCAGTTGCACGCGTAACGTGTTACTTACTTTATGTAACGGTATTATTGAACTAACTCCAGAATGGAATGCTTAATAGTAAAATTCTGAGGAAAAAAAAATACTTCAGTAAATCTCATATGAGTGATGATTGGATTGGTGAGCGACAGTTGAGCGTTAACTTTTTAGGAAGCATTACGTTTAGGCATATGTATTTCATTATAGAGATAGATATAACGACGTAGGGGAAAATAGTAATCTTTTAAGAAATACTATTTCAATTAGTTAGGTACATGTAGGCAATTTTTTCTAGTAATTTTGATTAGTTAAGCGCCCGATTGCTGTTTAAAACCCCGTATATGTCAAAATATATTGGCAAAGTAAGTAACGCGTCTACGACAAGGAGAGTATGTATTATATTCATTTTTTTACGATTTTATAGATGAACGGGAAAACGATAGTGCTCATTCGTTTTATCAGACTCTTTTAGTGAGTAACATTAAGGTGTTATGTTATTCTGAATCATAAGCTGATCTAAGTACATCATGCATCAGACACGATTAATACCAGTCAACACATCACCTGTAGCGTATCTAAGGGCGCATAAATCACCTACCTGAACACAGTAAATTAAAATAAACAGTTAAACTTAGATAAACTAAACCCGTGGACCGCGAACTTCTAAGAATTATTTCCATAAGTTATGATGTAAGAATCAAAACGCACACGAGCGGGGCCGGCACGCACGCGATCTCCCGAACACAAAAACCAAGGAAACTTGCGAAGCTTTTAAGCGACGTTACTAATGAATAGTGATGAATCGACTTCCGCATATGTGCTTTTAATTACTCATACGCCACCGTAGTAGTATCTTGAATATATTGAATACTGCATCATTTGGCGCTCGGTTGACCGTGAAGACACGCGTGGCCAATATCCAGATGATAAATGAACTACCTGTCTTATAACATTAATAAATAATCAATGTAACAAGTTCGCAATTATCCCACAATGGACCTGTGTAAGGGGGGGGGGGGGGGCTATAAATCAAAATTTTCAATTTGTTCTGACAGTTCCGTTTTATTTTATAAAAACAAGCAAAAAGTACACGATATACAGTGGCGTGCTGAGAATTTTCCCCTAGTCGCGATTGACTTAATGGTGTTTGCTTTGTAAGTACAATTATCTTTTTAATTCAGTACTGTCCTATGAATAAAAATGTATGCAAATTTAATGATCTTAGCTTAGATAACGGGAGAATCGTACGTCAATTCAGAATTATTTAACGTCTTCGTTCCTCACAGAATACCATTTTTTAAGTACTTGTAATAGGGAAAAATAACTAGAAAAGTGACACAAAAATATAGTTTACTATATTAAAATAATAGTTTCCGATGTCTTTTACCTGCATATTATGTCATAGTTTAGCTCTTTTGTCAACATTTTAAATTTTAAAATTATTTTTGTAGGTACCTATTTTATTTTGAAGGTTTATTCTTATAAATAATAAAGTTATAAAGATGTGTAGTGTTCAAATTGGGCAGTGGGCACTGTTTGACATGCGTAGATGTTATCACATTCGTGGGAGGCTCGCATTGTCCAAAAATGGGCTCGTTGACCCACCGCGGGTCAAATGTACAACGGTGCCTTCTTATGCTAACCAGATTCACTAAATAACTTTTTAGGCAAACATTTTAATTATTATTTTTATTTTTATCAAGTATGTCGATTAAAATTAGCATTGCTCCGCTAAAACGCACATGTGGTTTGATTCTTTTGAATTGAATTATTTTAGTAGCTATTTTTGACTGAAAACTTAGTTTATCAAAACGGAATGAAACAAAAAATCGATGTCGATTTAAACCTGTACCTATCGAAATACGGACGCAACTATCCCACTAGACATCTATTTTTATTTTCTGTACTTACAGTAAGTTTGTTCACTACAGATTAATAAATTAACTATCTTTTATAAGTCTATTTTTGTTGTCATTTTTTTAATTGCATTATTTCTATGATGAAAAAAAAAATTCCTGATAAATAAATAAGCTCTCAATCCTGTTTCAATTTTTAATGACTCTACCATACCTCGGCTGACCTAATATAAAGTTTGTTGGAAATGCCATCGGTTTTGTAAGCAAATAGTAAGCTATAACTGTATCAGAGAACCAGTTCCGTCGCAAGATTTTCGTTTCGGTTTTATTAAGATGCCTCGGGGACATTATTTCGTCTGCAAATTCTATCTATGTGGGAATCAGCAATTTACATTGCCGACTTAATGGGGACCCACGCTCGGTTTCATTCTACTATTTGGGGAGCTTAGATCAGGGCTGTCCAAACTACACACCTTCGAGGGCCAATTAAATTTACAACAAAAGCTACACAGAAACCAGAAACAGAGGGGCCACAGAAAAAAAAACAGATTTCAAAAAAAAATTATGCAATTTGGATGAAAATATGTAGTTTTTGTTTCCATTAAATATCCCATCAGCCGTTAGAAAGATTTTTTCCCGTTCTCAACGTACGCAAATCTTCTAGATATGACGGAAAAACAGTTGGGTTGGCAACTCACTCCACAAAAACAAAATACTTTTTGAGATTTTTTCAGTAAAAAAAAGCTATATTTGAAGCCATGTGCATAGAATGTTGCAAAAAAAAATAAAATATAAATTAAACCAAATAGAGATTTTATGTTTTGATAAAGAATTCTATTATCGAAACTACCTCTATTTATGTCCAAAAATAAACCTTGCCGGCTACATGCGACCCGCGGGTCGTTTTTTGGACAGCCCTGGCTTAGATGATTATAAATTATGGTGTCTTTAGGAACATGGATTGTTTCGGATATCGTACAGGCTCATAATATTAATTTACGTATTTATTACTACTGACTTAGTTCGCTCACTTTTAATATCTATAGTGAAATTTAGCTCTTTTTATCTTTCGTGAGAAGATGACGTAGTGCTTCTTATACTCGTAGACGGTCAGTAAACTTCTCGCCACGTAAATGTGAATAAAAACCTATACTCTACCAGTAACCAACAATTTCATATTTCTTTGCCTCGTTAAATTTTAGTGTAAAGCCATATTCGTTAAACTACTACCTAATTGATTAAAGTAACGTGGTCGCGTTAATATCTGACTGAATCTCGGGCGGAGCTCGTCTGGAACTCAGGGCGGACCTCGGGTAATATTTTATGCTTTATTTTCTTTAAGAATTCGTTTGAAACTGCCCAAATATAAAAATATAACTTATCACATGATATCAATTATAATTTTTCGCAAAATCCATGCCTTCTACGTTCTATGCATCACAGAGAATATAATGGCCGGAATCTTCCGCAAAAAAAAGAACGTCGATGGAGAACTAGAGATCTATAGCACTAATATTACCTACAGTTTAAAAAAATTTGAGAAATACTTTTGCCAAGAATTAAATAAGTATCTTGAAAAATGTAAACTATCCTGTGATGAACAAAAAGGGTTTCGACAGAATAAATGTATCAATGTTGCAATTTATAATTTTCTCCATAAAGTGATGATGAATGTTGATACAAATAATGCAGTATGTGCCATTTTTTGTGATATGACCCAGGCATTTGACTATGTAAACCAAAATATCCTTTTAGTAAATTTGAAAAAAAAAAACATAGAGGAAACATTAATGATTTAATTAAGTCATTTTCAAGTGATAGAAAACAAGTAACCACAATAACAAGAATTAACCGCAACACTCATCCATCCATCCATCAGCCATAAGAAGTCCACTGCTGGACATAGGCCTCCCCTATGAATCTCCAATAAGACCGGTTGGAAGCGGCTTGCATCCAGCGTGATCCTACGGTCTTAATGAGGTCATCCGTCCACCTTGTGGGTGGACGTCCTACGCTGCGCTTGCCGATACGTGGTCTCCACTCGAGAACTTTCCGACCCCATCGGTCATCAGTCCTCCGCGCTATGTGCCCTGCCCATTGCCATTTCAACTTGCCAATCCGTTGGGCTATGTCGGTAACTTTGGTTCTTCTACGGATCTCCTCATTTCTGATTCGATCTCGCAGAGAGACTCCGAGCATAGCCCTCTCCATAGCTCGTTGGGCTACTTGGAGCTTACTAATAAGGCCCATAGTGAGAGACCACGTTTCTGTGCCATAAGTCATCACTGGCAACACACACTGGTCGAAAACTTTCGACTTGAGGCACTGAGGTATGTCGGACGAGAAGACGCTACGCAATTTTCCGAACGCTGCCCAGCCGAGTTGGATTCGGCGATTGGCCTCTTTCTTGAAGTCGGACCTACCTAACTGGACTACTTGTCCTAGGTAGACGTACGAGTCAACGACTTCAAGAACCGAGTTCCCAACAGAGATCGGGGTGGGTACAACATGGGAATTACACATGACTTTCGTCTTGTCCATGTTCATCTTAAGACCCACCTGTTGAGAAACCCGATTGAGGCCTTCGAGCATCGTGCTGAGCTCTTCCATCGATTTTGCCATGACTACTATATCGTCGGCAAACCGAAGGTGAGTGAGGTATTCGCCATTGACATTGATGCCGAATCCTTTCCATTCAAGGAGCTTGAAGGCGTTCTCCAAAGTAGCCGTAAACAGTTTCGGAGAAATTACGTCTCCCTGTCTTACGCCTCTTTTTAAAGGGATCGCCTTGGAGCTCTCTTCCTGTACTCGGACCGACATAGTGGCGTTATTATACAAGCACTTCAACACTTCGATGTACCGATAGTCAATACGGCATCGTTGGAGAGACTCGAGCACAGCCCAAGTCTCGACCGAATCAAAGGCTTTCTCATAGTCCACAAACGCTAAGAAAAGAGGCAAGTTATACTCCTCGGTCTTCTGTATAACCTGCCGCAGCGTATGAATGTGATCCATGGTGCTAAAGCCCTTTCGGAAACCGGCTTGTTCGGAAGGCTGGAAGTCATCAAGCCTGCGCTCGAGACGGTTCGTAATGACCCTTGAAAACAGCTTATAAACATGGCTCAGAAGCGAGATGGGTCTGTAGTTCTTCAATAAGGTGTTGTCACCTTTCTTGAAAAACAACACCACCACGCTTCTGTTCCATGCTTCTGGCGTGATGCCCTCGAGGACGACGGTGTTGAAAAGCTTCTGGAGGACTTTTAGTACCGGTGTTCCACCCGCTCTCAGAAGCTCTGATGTGATACCGTCATCACCCGGCGCCTTGTTGTTCTTAAGCTGATTCAGGGCCATTCTAATCTCGTACAGGCTGATGTCCGGGATATCTTCGGTGAAGTGTCGGGTCAGCTTGGCTCTTGGATCTTTGGCCGCGCTGCTAACAGGCTTAGCGACCGAAGCGTATAGCTGTCCATAGAACCTTTCGATCTCCTCCAATACCTCTGCCTTGGTCGACGCTATACTTCCATCTTCTCTAATTCTTGTTTTGAATAAATATTTAGTGTATTTCCGCTCTGTCGTAGTCATATAAGTTAAGGGTACTATTCAAAATCCAAATTAAATCACAAACAAAATTAGTAATTAATCATCAAACTGTATCATGGTTCGACTATGGTTAGGTTAGGTTAGAAAAGTCAGGCTTAGGTATGTTTACAAAATATGAATGAACCTGAAACAAAATTTTTTAATTAATCCGTTTAAAATAATAAAAAATAATTAAACCTGTAACAAAAATAGTGATTAGTAATCTATTTAAAAAAAATGTAGTAAACCTGAAAATAATATTTAATTAATATGTTAAAATTACAAATATAATTTATTTATAAAAAATGGTATAAAATAATTGAAAAAATACTTAGTCAATAAATAGCACCCCTATTCTTACTGTACCCTATTCGACACGTGTTTCGCCTCTAAACGAGGCATCTTCAGGACGTGTTGACTCTTCGAGCTCACTCGCAAGAATGACGGCTCGCCGCGCCGGCGCTTCTTATATACTCGTCGTGACGCACCGAAGTAAAGGCGATGTGACGGTAGTTTGATCGTTCAGCAACTCAATTTTATTCAAAACAAGAATTTGAAGATGAACTTCCGCAAAGTAACGCCTGATTCAATAAACTATCCATCTTCTCTCTTCAGCTTTGACAATTGTCTTTGCCCAATAGACAAATCTCTTGCGAACACTTTGGATCCTTTGTTCCGCTCTATTGTCTTTTTAATATGATTAGTATTAAAAAGGCGGATGTCGTGCCGCAAGGATTTCGAAATTTGTCTATTGAGCCGCCTATATGACTTTGCATCATCGGAAGACTGCAATCTTAGCGAGCGTCGTTCGGCCATGAGATTAACAGTGTGATCGGAGAATTTCTGCGGTTTATTTGAACGGCGGGGTCTAAAGAACTTAGCACCCACCGTTTGGACAGTTTCCACGAGCCCGTTGTTGATCTCGTCCACCGACGCAAGGTTCTCTAGGCAAGCAAAACGATTCGAGAGCTCGAGCTGGAAGTCATCGGTGTTTTGGATATGTTCACGAGTAGGTCGGAGCGTGGACTTCATCAAGCGGGACCTTTCGAGCTTAACATTAATATCTAATGTGCCTCGTACAATTCTGTGATCGCTGCCGGTTTTCACCCTGTGAATCACGGAGACATCATTAAATATTCGTCTCTCGGTGGTCATGATGAAGTCTATCTCGTTTCTCGTGGAACCATCAGGGCTCATCCAGGTCCATTTCCTGTGAGGCGGCTTCTGGAAGAAAGAGTTCATCATAAAGAGTTCCTCTCTCTCCAGAAAATCAGCCAGCCTCTGGCCCCTAGAGTTCCGTTGCCCATATCCAAATTGCCCCACCCTCAGCTCATCATCGTTTTTTCTGCCCAACTTTGCGTTGAAGTCCCCCATAACAACAGTGAAGTGGGTCTTAGACATATGAATGGCCCGACTCACGTCCTCATACATAGTCTCCACTTCATCATCTGGGTGTGACGATGTCGGTGCGTATACCTGAATGACCTTCAGCGAATATCTCTTGGATATTCTGAGTATTAGGTATACCACCCTGTTCGACACACTTTCGATGGTAATAATGTTGTTGGTGAGGGACTTGTGAACGAGAAAGCCAACACCACCTTGGGACCGTTGGTCACCTTCCCGGTAGTAAAGCAGATTGCCGGATTTCAAGGTTATCGTGTCCTCCCCCTCTCTACGGACTTCAGACAACCCCACAATATCCCAACGCAATCTACTCAACTCTTCTTCCAACTCAGCAATCTTCTCGTCAGTCCTCAACGTGCGCACGTTGTGTGTTACCAGGGCCAGTCGTCGTTTGCGGGAGTGGTAGCCGGGCGTCTGCCAGCGATTCTTAGCACCCCCTTCTCCGCCGTTACCGGGGCCGCTACCGTAGCCCCGGGCTAGCGGAGCTGCTGGGGACTGGGGGCCTGGTCTATTTGTATTTTCCATATTGGGGTTTTTGCCCATAATCGCCGCGCTGGGCAGGCGTGGTGGCGATCGCAGAAACGTAGCTTCGCGACAGGGATGCTGCTCCCCATCCCTGCCCTGTGCCATTTTAGCTACGTTTTATTTGAATGGTTATACCGCCATTGGTCGGTTCCGCTGTACCTCAGTCGGCTCTTACGACACCTGGTACTAGAGGGGGGTGCTATTCTACTCTGCCGGCACCCCACGGCTAACTAACACAGAAGAAACCTACACTTCTGATGAACGAATAACTAGATATGGTGTGCCACAAGGTACTGTGTGGGGACCACAGCTATTCATTTCCCACATAAATGATCTGCCTAAAGTTTTACGACATCCGATGTCACTGTTTGCTGACGACAGTACAGTAATAATTCCTTGCCAAAACATAGACCACTATGTGAATGTATTTGCTTTTTTAGCCTTTTGGCATTATCAAAATGCGCCTAGGCACGTCAAGTTGTAACAATAAGTTAAAATTACACAAAGAAAAAGTACATAGGCTTGTTATACACTATTTTAGCCAGCTAAGAAATGGCAGAGCTACTCCCAAACCTTTCTATCATCTTTATATTGTTGATAACTATAATAAGCATTACAAGTTAGTTTTTCCTTGACAATATTTTTGAATTTATTTTCATTTAAATCTAATATTTCACTTGGAACTTTGTTATAATACAGCACAGATGAATGAAATTAACAGGACACTAGAATCAATTATTAATTATTAACAAAATTAAACAAAATAAACTTAATCCAGTTTAATTAAAGATTTGATCACATTTCTGACATAAATATAAAATAATAGAATAATAAAAGAGGTTAAGTCTGCCAAGATCTTAGGTATTACAATCTATAAAAAACTAAATTGGAAAGCTCATATTGAAGATCTTTGTAAAAAATTAGGTAGCCCAGCGTATGCTCTCCACAGAATAACACCAGTTGTAAAAACTGATGCATTATTAACATCTTATCATAGCTTGGTGGATTCGGTCCTGAGATACGGTGTCATCTTCTGGGGCAACTCCACACACTTTAGCCATGCATTTAAAACACAAAAGCGTTGCGGGCAATGTTTGGCCTTCGCATAACCGATGGTTGCAGACCAAAATTTATTGAACATAAAATCCTAACACTTCCGTCAATTTATATCTTGGAAGTAGCTTACTTGTAAATACTAACCAACACTATTTTCCCGCCTCAAACGACAAAGTAATTCGTAATAGACGTAACAAATACAAACTTAATATAGACCAACGTAAAAAAAGATAACAAGTGAAAGTATTTTGGGACCTGTAATCTACAACAAAATACCAAACTCGCTGAAAAAACTCAGCCACAGTCTGTTCAAAACAAAACTAAAGAAGATCCTTCTAAGTGTTACTACACTGTTAGCAATTTTATGACTGATAAGAAAATTAATTGGAATACTATTATTGACTAATCAATCTATGACATTGTAATCTACTAACATAATATTGACACTAATCCTTGACATTATAATCAAGTAACATTATTAATAATATTATTTATAACGAAAAAATGAATAAATGAAAATTATAAAACTAACATAATATTGACTAACTAATCTTGACATTGTAATCAATTTAAACATAATTTTAGACTTTTATTTTTGTAATAATAATTCAATTTGATTTAATAATAATAAATAGAGCTGCCAGTAACGTTGCACGCCTTGACTAGGCAAGTTTGTATTGAACCATGATTATATATTTATACCACCAATGTAACCTGCATACTGCAATAAAATTTTGACTTTGACTTTATATTTTTTACAAGTTTCGTAAAGTTTTGTTTTGAATAATGTGCACGAAAAAAGGAAAAAGATAGAATAACAAAGGTACCACATTTATACTTCTACAGTCAGTTCACCAAATGAAATTTTTCGAAATTGAAAGGCATTTCAAACAAAATTACACAGCATCAGTACTCGTCGTAAGTAGAGTAGGCAATTAATCCTATAAACTTGTTTAATTCATCTCCCTACACAGCCACCCAGTAGACGATTCCAAAGCAGCAAGACTGCTCGTGTTCATTACTAGCGATGCGTGAGTAACAAAACCAATGAGAATAATGCAAGAATTAACAAGAATGAAACGAGGATAGTGAAGGTATTTAGTAGTTACGGCGTGTTACGTGCGAGGCGAGGCGAGTGGTTCGCCTTGCACTTGGCTCTTCGGTGCAACACCCGACCGCGGCGCGCGGCGCAACCGGCTGCGAATCGGGTCATTACTATCACATTACACTAATATTATACACGACGACTTGCATATATTGGACTTAGTATATTGAACTTCATAACAGTGTATCTGATCTGGGGTTTTATATGTAAGATGCATTTTGAAATAATCTTGGAATGACAAATATGTAGTAGTAATGTAGATAGGTTCATTGTTTAGGAAAAAGATAATTTTCATATTTCATTTTCATTTTTCAATGTTCGACATTACGGGTTCGAATAGGATATTTTGAAAGTCGAACATTCCGCGAGTTTGATGCTCTACGTCCGCTGGACATTTTGCGAAATCGATATTTCGCGTCTGAATACTATCCTGTATTTGTCAGAACTTGGCAATACTCGTATAACGTACGTAGGGGTCTACGTACTAGGTATATACTCGTACTTATTTACTTATCAGGGCCGCCGTAGCAAACAGCACGCACATTGCAATGAGCACATTTTATAATGCGTGTCCTTCGAGTTTTATTTTTGTTGTGTAAAATAAATATTACTAGTCGTGTTTGCGCATCTTCAGTGCAACAGCCGGCCCTGTAAAGACCGGTTCTCTACAATCAGGTCAATAATAACATAACTGGTTACAAGACCACGCTAAAAATGTCTTTTATAATTTTCTGTCTTCTATTAATCGTCTTATTTATAGTTTTAGATAAATTAAGTGAGATAGTCATTTAGCTGATGGACTAAGGTGAGAATCAGTGTGTGATTGTGTTTGTTGGTATTCCACATAACATTGGCTGAATGGATTTGCGTGAAATAACATTCAGAGAAAGCTAGTTTCCTATACAACAGTGTGATTCAGTACGATGCTACAATAAAATAAACCTATTATAGATTATATAGAAATAGGTATAGTTTTATAATCACATATGTATAATCAAATTATTCTTAGGTATAGTTTTATTAGTAGGGATGCCGTGGTGGTCTAGTGGTAGTGACACCCACCTTACAATCGTGAGGTCATGGGTTCAAATCCCGGTCCCGTACCAATGAGTTCTTCGGAACTTACGTACGGAATTTAACACCACTGGCTTTTCGGTGAAGGAAAACATCGTGAGGCAACCTGCATACGTCCGTAGAAGAATATGTGTATCCACCAACCCGCATTGGGCCAGCGTGGTGGATATAGCCCAATCACCCTTTGTTGGTGGGCCTACGTCCTGCAGTGGACTATTAAAAGGCTGATACAGTACAGTACAGGTATAGTTTTGTAGTAAATATTAAAAGTAAATATATTTACAGTACAGCATTGTTTAATTTTCAAGGTTGCTTAGTACCTCCAATAGAATTAAAATCGTTGGCTTTCTTAAATAACTTCATTGTTTAAGAGAAATAACTTAGTCAAAATTTCACTCAGCACGACAAAGCCGACTTTGTCTTGGGAAACAGTCACGATTCAAAATAGCAAGTTTTGTTCTCACAAAACCCAAAACGGGACAAAACGTACCGTAAGTTCTAAGAAAATGTTTTTACTGCCTTTGTAATGGAGATAGGTCTAGTTATTTTTTATTAATATTGAGACAAGACAAGAGAAAAAAAACCAAAGTAGTTACTGGAAGAGATTGTCATAAGACCGTCCATTGTTACACTAGATTTCAATTTTATCCTGTAATTTTTTTTATATCTTGGCGTAAACAATAAATTGTTCATATATCCATCCAAAAAGTTAGTATTAAAATTAGCGTAACAATCAACAGTTTAAAATTACAATCTGCTCTAACCTGTGCGGCAGAGTATTGGTCAATCTGATATATTAAGGTCTTGATTTCCCTTTTACCTTATTTCTCGTATCAAAATAAAGTGCAGTATGAAATTGTTCCATTTCGCGATTCCGCTTGAAGTCAACGATGTGTCCCAGGATGCACACATCGATATAAGTAGAGAAAAATCTACTAACTATAGCTTTTAAAATGCTTAGCTTATTATCCCAAAGCATTATTTCATTACTTCTGCGTCGGGTTAAATGGTAACTAGTTTGTTTATATTTAGCTCTAGAGTCACCTGACAACCAGTCCCGGCGCATCCAGGGTATTCACACCACCGACTCCTGAATATCGAGAGATGAAAATAAATAATTGAAGAGCATCGAAGATGTCCATAGGGAAAGATTACTCGATCAATGTCGTTCGGATTATCTAAACTGTCAGTAAAGTGAGCTAACTATACTGTTAATTAATCGAATTCAATTAAATTGTAATTTAAGAGCACTTACGTACAGGGATTTTGAACTATATATATATTAATAGCCTCAAATTACTATGTATTTCTTATAATAGGTGTCTATTTCAGTGCAGTATATTACTAACAAAAACTTGCCGAAGATTTTCTACTTGAGGCATTCATATTAGTAGAAGATCAGGGACACTTTGTTCCCATTTGTTCTATTAATAGAACAAGTTGTAGAACAGACTCTATTCAATAACGGTAATTCGAAGAATCCATTCGAATATTTCTTTTTATACAATAATTAGTAAAGCACTTATATTGGTTGAAAACACATGCCCAAACCTTTATGTCGCAATTTAATCCTACTATTTTCCTTTGAAACAAAATAATATAGCAAAAAATACGGTGAAATATTTTCAGGACTAAAAGTGTCTACAAAATTTGCAAAATAGTTAACACAATGATTAACGTTCCCAAAACAGATTTATGGCATGCAAAGAGCAATGACGCAAGGAAAGTAGTTAAATGTGTGTTAGTGGGTCCAGGCATTCACCTTTCTCTTCATATACCTACCTATTACACGCCTGACAATAACATTTTTGTTTCCCGCCGACTTCGAAGAACGCTTCAAACTGAGGCCGAAGAAAGTGGCCGATATCAGCCAAATAAATGAGCTGTCGTGTTCTTATTTCGCCGAGATAAAAGTGAAAAATAGTTACCTACAGTCGGTGACTTATTGTTTACCCAAAATAATGCTACTTTCACTCCGTGTCGACAAGTAGTAATAAGTTACGATAATGAAATACGATAGGTTTTTTCTGCTTTTAGGGTTCAGTATGCCAAGGTTAGAGTCCTGTTATTCTGAATCTGTTACCATCACTCTCACCTGTGTGGTTCGCGGCGTAGCAATAATACACATCTTAGATTAGATCTTCTGTGTCACACTTTTGTATTTATTTAGTGTTTTGGTATAATGTATATAATTTCAAAATTATATTTTTATTTATCATGATGATTTATGTATTTTGGATTTTTTAGGTTTGGTGTGAAGTCAAATGTATTTAACAGGTACAATGTATTTCTTTTACTTTATTTTTGCATAATGACTTCGGAAGTGTGAATGTAGAAGAAGTCAACTTAAACTTATGTAAAAACATTTCTACTTATTTTGTTAAATGTGTCTTAAATTCATTACTTGTGCTAGAACGGAACCCTCAACAAGTGAGATCGACTCACATTCACAAAAATTGGCTGGTCCTTAACATGTCTTTTAGTGAGACGCTAATATAATGCTAATAGACATATTAAGTTAAGGCGAAGCCTCGTAAAAATAGAGAAAAAGAGGTATCAAATAACGGGACATTGAGTTTGGTAAGATGATTATTGTATTGTAGATGTCTGCTAAAACTTTCAATCGAGCAAAAAGTCAATTGAAATGTACGCGATTCATTTCTATTCAATAAATTCAAATGAAGCTTGTTTGGTGGGTAAACGACCTGCGCCGTGTTCGAATGTAATTTATAATATAATGGTGTTATTATGTTGAGGATAATTTTAGATTCGTTTTCTCTTTACGGTCGTCTACCGTGTATTATTTTTGAATGGTGAAAAGGAAAATATTTTTTTAAACAGTTCATTTTTCTGAATAGATTTGCATTTTATATCATAATACATATTTGAAAGGTAAAGTGGAAATGCGTTAGAAATGTTTACTAAAGTGATTTTCATTAGAAAGGTCACTACGAATGTGGATATAATTTGGTGGTAGAAACAAAAAGGATCATAAAAAAATGAAATAATCGTAAGCTAAGCTTACAGTAATAAAATATGTGCTTATGAAATGCTGTATGCCGATCGCGTTCTTTATTCTCACACTGTTATTAGATTCAACGTCTTCGCTGCAATTACTGCTGTAAACAAAACGACTGTAAATTCCCTTCGATTTATCTCCAATTCTCTATCACACTTGAATAAACACAGCCTTTTGTGGTCCACGAAAATGTCCTTTTAAGAAAGTGTTAAGTGCAAGTCGTTTCTGAACGCCCAAGGTTCCGTCCTTGGTATTTTTTTTTAAATTATCATCTTAATTAACATGGCAAAATTACTTTGAATACGACGAGTTGTAATGTGACTAGACGTTGACGTTGACGTTTATAACGATTGCATTTTTACGACAAAATAACTGGGAAAAAATCATGAAAATAATGAAAAGAAAGGACAGAAAAGAAAAAACTAACAAAAAGATAGAAACGTTGAAAAAACAAGAATACTATCCCACGTTTATCCTTCGCATCCGGAATTCTAAAGCCAAGGATCTGAGAGTTAAGACCAAATATTATGGCAGCAATCCTCGCATTGCAAGGCGTTTGACCTGGTCGAGGTCAGTGGCCCGGCTAGACCGTACCAGTCCATGCTAATTACGTGATCATCCACAGCCTGAACAAAAATACATCACCATACACCGCAAGACATTTACGAGGGATAAGTTAATGGGCAACGCGATAGAAAAACCCTCTGCTGATTGCCAATGAGACCCAGAACAGGTTTCAAATTGGAATGCAGACTTCGTTATTCATAAACTTATATTTGAAAAGGATCTGGTCTGAAGAACTTTTTTACTAGCACTTGCTTGGATGTTTATGAGCCGTTCTAAGCACGCCGTCTTTGTTGATGAGATGTACTGTTGTTATACTTGAGAATACTGTGATGTACTCGTATTCCAACTGTTGTACTGACGCTTGCGACTCAATACGTAAATGTGTTTGCTACTTGCTAAGTGAAAAAGTGAACGTACTTTGTTTAGTACTCAACAGATGAAAAATCTTTGGCATATCCTTACTTAAAAAGTTTTTGAACTGAGCACTGCTTATTGGTTCAATTTTCGTACATTTAATTACGATGTATAATTTATTTGTCTGCTTTTTTAAAAGGGCAAAAGTGCCGTTATTAACTACAACAAAAAATACAATACTATGTAGTATTGTATTTTTTGTTGTAGTTAATAACGGCACTTATAAATATGCTAAAACTACAAACACTACTACTACTACGTAAAAAGCAATTGGATCATCCACCGACCCTTGAAGGTCTAAAGTCTGTCATGTGTATGTCTGTTCTGTTAAAAGGCTTATGAATATGAATAAATCAGCTGGTGCTAGAACTTGATTTTTTCTTTCTAGGTCACAATTTTCAGCTCCATTTGGCAACAGTAGGTATAGCAGGTCAATGCGATAGGTCACAAAATACCTTTCGCATGTTTCAGATATTTAAAATTACCACGCGAGAGAGAAAATAAATAAAACTATTTACTTTATATTATTAGTATAGGATACCGATATAAAACGACCTGCACCGAGATGTTTATTTGATGAAACGTATTTTATATTTTAATTTCATATGTCAATAAATATATTGCATATGGGTTGCTTAACAAATTTCAGTCCAGGATATGATTCATTAGTAGTTAAAAAAATGTTTTTAAATTCACCGGTTTCATTATGAGACAAATTATATACCAATCAAAGCCCATAGAATTTGCAAACGTTAGCTGCCTATTCTTTTCCGGTCACAACTCTCGGGTAGCCAGGTATAAACAGGTAAATCCATACTAGCATTTTGTACCGGTTTGATTATTGAATTAAAATTAAATTAATATTAATTAAGTACCTATAATTATGTTTTACAAAAACATACTAATAAAACTATTTCGGAGTACTTATGTCAGCAGCGCAACACAGTTTTTACTGCCGTATTCTAATATCAGATGTTTCGGCAAAAAGCTCGTATGCTTAAAACCATCAGAAAAAAATCCAAGATGATGCTTAAAACATATTATTATTAATTAAAATACAGCACAGGTGTTACTCACGTATTCTCGAGTAATTTCTACTTGAGTGTTATTTTTAATCTAATTTTCAATATTAGCATCTAATAGCTAAGCTCAATGAGCAAGAAATCATTTACAGCCTTATATAACAATGTGAACAATGTAGACACCTGTTAACAATGAAAATTCCTGTTATCGGGTTGTTGGGATAATTTTAAAAGTTAAAGATTTATTCATGCCTGAGGTATTGCACGTGCGCTCATTATATTGATCATCGGCCGGTTAAGGGTTTAAGGTTTTAGAGGAATAATCAGGCAACGCTGCACCTTGTTTGAATATAGCCTTAGCTCTCTTGAACATCAAAAGTCATAATATTAATAATAGACAAACGCTGTATTGGTCATATTGAATAAAAATACTACAATGTAGCATAATACAGTGTTAATTAATTAAATGTATTAGTTTATAATAGTTAGTAGGTCTTTTCATTCTACTAGCTTTATATAAAAGCTAAGCTTAATTTACTAGTAACAAAATGGGTTCCCTACAGTTATGTATGAAATTGTGATGGTTTAAAATTTCGGAATTGAATCCCAAAATTCCAAAATATTTTTAAATTATATTATTTTGATACTTAACCAGATTTACGTATTTAGAGAAAATTATAAACTGTAGTTTATTAAATTACAGAGTACATATGTGTAAAATTGCAAGAAATTGTTAAGAACAAGAATAGCTTATAGGTTTATCAAAATTATCAATCTCGAAAATATTGTGATTAATTGTAAGTTGAAACTAATCCCATTTAAAAAGTTTATTTTTAAAATTAAAATACAGAATAAGCATTGATGCTGGGCCTTAACAATTTTTTTCTTAATTTTAAATATAATTTCAAATTAATCTTTGACCGCAATATGCGTGCTCAATGCTCCTCTCTTTTTTAATTTGTCGCTCCTTAAGGAAGGCAATTTCGCTTCTCCATTATCTCTGAAAAGGTTGAATCGGCTTGAAATCCACTGAAACTGAGAGGAACTGAGGTGTGTAAAGATGGGCAGAACATTGTAGCCCCTAAATTTACCGCACAAAAACGTCAATGCATCATGCATAGATGATTCTCGATAAATCAATATGGCTATATTTCCTTATTTAGACCAGATTCAGATTCAGATTCAGATTCAGATTCTTTATTTGTCAGAACATGGTAAGTACACTTCATACAAAATACTTAGCATACAAGTTGGAATTATTACATATCTAAAGTCGCTCATGTCCTTGCCGAGTGTGGCGTACAAATATAAAAAATAACGAATGAAATAAATAAAAGATAAGTAGTGATCGAAAGTTTTACAAAACAAAAAATACCAACTAAATTAGACTTTCGAAGTCATGTTTTTAATATTGTAGATTAAATTGATATGCAAACAAATACTCAAAAGTTACCAGGGGCATTGAACGGTTTTCTGTAATTTAGAAAGTCAGATACTTCGTAAAAGCAGTGATGCAACAAGTAGTTCGTTAAAGTTTGCTTAAACTTGAAATATGGTAACTTTTTTATATTTTCAGGCAATTTATTATAAATTTTGATTGCCATACAGTATGCATTACGCAAAGAAAGCTCTAATTTGATCCTTTTCGGCAGTTTTAACTTATCATGTCTGGTAGATAAACATTTTTCAAAAAGTTGCCTGTTCCTTACAACAAATAAGCACATTTCTTAAATATACATGCAGGCGAGTGGCAGAACTTTCAACCTTTTAAAGAGTGGCTTACAATGGGCGCGAAAGAGAGCTCCGCAAATGGCCCGTATACATTTTTTCTGCACTCTAAAAACTTTCTTAATATCTACAGAATTGCCGTACATTATTATTCCATAATTTAGTACAGATGACACGTATCCGTGATAAGCGCATAATGAGGCAGTTTCGGAAGCAACTTGTCTAAGTCTTTTGAGAGCAAAGACAAACCTATTTAATTTATCACAAACATTGGCACAGTGAATCTTCCAGTTCAGATACTCGTCAATATGAATGCCTAGGAATTTTGTATAGTTAACATTATTGATTTGATTATTGTTGTTGTGTATATTTAGATTAGTGTTATTTGAATTATAAGTTTTAAATTGTATTAAATTCGTTTTACTGATATTGATATTCAAGCCATTATTATTGAGCCAATTGACGATGTCAGTTATTGTATCATTTACATCTGTTTCAAAATTTGCCGTATCCCGACATTTTATTAATACTGTGGTGTCATCGGCAAACAAGATACATTTGTTGGAAGTAGCATCGGGTAAATCATTTATATATAATATGAAGAGAAGAGGTCCTAGTATGCTACCCTGTGGAACACCTGTTTCATTTTGTATGTAGTCTGATCTATATGTACGTCTTACGTTTTTTTCAAGCCGGGCTATCTCAGTACATTGTTTTCTGTCTTTCAGGTAACTTCTGATCCATTCTAGGGCATTCCCTCGTATGCCATATTTCTCTAATTTATTTAGGAGACGTTGATGGTTCACAAAGTCAAATGCTTTGCTCATATCGAGAAAGACAGAAGCTATTTGATTTCTATTATTAAGACTTTCTACGACAATTTTGACCAAGTTAAAACATGCTAGCGCTGTCGAACTGCCCTTTCGAAATCCGAACTGTTCTGGTTTTAATATACTGTTTTTTTCTAAAAATTGGGAGAGTCTATTGTATATTTTCCTATGGTGTATTTTCCTTATGGGGTATTTTTGCATTCGATTGTACATTATTTCCATTACTAGCTAAATTTGTAAAATAATTATTGAATGATGTACTTATCTCTCCGGGATCAGTTATAGTATTGTCGTTAATCATTAATTTATCAATGTCATTTTTCGGTAGAGTAGTTTTAGTGTGGTTTTTAATTATTTGCCAGCTGGCTTTGCATTTATTCTTGTTATTTGTTATATATTTATTGTTGTGAATTAGTTGAGATTTATGTAGGCATGATTTTAGGATTCTGTTGTACTTGGAGTATTGAAGCTTATTTTCTCGTTTGTTTAAATTGGTTTGAACGTATTTTAAATAAAGTCGTCTTTTTGTACAACAAGAGCGCTTTAGTCCTTTAGTTAACCATTGTACCTTATTTGTATAGTTCTTTTTTTTTATTTTTATGATTGGGAAGCACAGATTATAAAATAATACCAGCAATGAATGAAATTCGTCAAAAGCCTCTTCAGAATCCCTCACTTCGTAAATGTCTGCAAATGAAATAGATGATATAGCTTCCACAAACTTTTTTATGTTATCTTCTGCATAATCCCTTCTCTCTTCGAACCAATATGGTATTGATAATTGCTTTTTTACTTTTATTTTTAACATTTGCCCTGTTTCATGATCAGATAGACCTAACTGATGGACGTCTGATTCTGCATTGTGAATGTTACTTGCTATGTGGTCTATGCATGTTTTGTTTTTCCTGGTCGGCGTGTTTATATGCATTTTGAAGTTATAATTTTTCATTATTGCTAGTAGGTCATTGCAGTATTTTTCATTTGTTTTTAATGTGTCTATGTTCCAATCGCCACAAATAACAATTTTCTTTTTTTGATTCTTCTTGCTCGTTAGACTATGTAGTAAGTTATTTAATTTAGTCAAAAACTCTTCGGTGTTGTGACGTTTTGGAACTCTATAAACGCATATTACTATTAGGTTATATTTTGGTATTTCTATTCCGCAGGATTCGAAAGATCCTTTAGTGGACAATTCCTTAGTAATATTGAGAGTTCTATTTTCTATATCATTTTTAACTAAAATACACGTGCCACCGCGTCGTTCATTTTTTCTGCAGTAAGAATCAGCTAGTTTATAATTTGGTAGCTTTACGTTATCTTCTGAGTTTCGCGGAATAAATGTTTCACACAAGCATAAAATATCAACTTCGGATTGTTTTTGAGTAAATTCTACCAGTGTAGCTGTTACATTGCCAAGTTTTCCTAACAGATTTGCAATATTTTGGTGTAGTATGTTAACAGTATTAGGCTCCTTAGGGTCGAAAAAATGTTGAGTTTGCCGTGCCAGTGGTCGCGTTTTCTTGCTGATCTACTGCTTGTACTGGTTTTGACGTATTTTTAGCGTTTGATTTATTGACTGTTTGTGGTTTAAAATATTGAAGTATTGACCCTCTTTTGTAATTATTGTTTTTGATTGCTTTGTTATTATTTGTGTTCAGATCTTTAGTTGCGTTACCCTTGAGGCTAGTGAAGTACATATCGTAATCAATTTTAGTGATTTCATGAATTATAGTTTTGGTCAATTTTACAAGTTTATATTTGTGAGGCTCTGTTGAGGGCTTGATGCCATTTAAAAATATGCAATTTTTGTACAACTTGGTGATTGAGAAAATATGTGTGTTTAAGTTTTGTTTATTCAGATATGGATTTTGGATTACTGGCAGGATCCATTTAATACAAAGACGAATTATACGACAAAACAACAGATACCATTTAAAACAAAGACGAATTATACGACAAAACAAAGACGAAAGCAAATGAAAAAGTTTGTTTTATTTTTCGCAACGCAAATACTATGGTATAGAGAGCCGTTAGCATGATATTACACCTATAGTCTGACCGTTTAACTGATACTAACTGAGGCGGGGACCCGCCGCTCGGCACCTGTCTCTGTCCCTGTCTCGCAAGGACTCAGTTAAACGGTCAGACTATAAATGGTAACTTCAGTGTTTGCCGTGTGGCTTCATACATTTTTGGATAGCATCCCTGTTAGAAACGAGGAAGACTAACAAAACTTTATTTCAAAGAGTTTGTGATAAAAATTTCAAAAATATGTTGCGACCGCAAAATTTGAACCTAGTGTGTGAAGCACTATAAAAATAAAAATTGATTCAATATAACAAAAAATCATTTGGAGGAACACGAAAATTAAAATAAGTTTCGTTTACAACACAAACTCATGCAAAGGCTCTTGCAAAGAGCACAATGTTCTGCCTTACTCGGCATATCTTTGCTCCGCTTCGCTTCTGAGCCTACACACGACAATGAGATTTATACCAACTATTCATCATTTTCGTAATGAGACACTAAATATGATAGATTGCAAGTCTAATCATGACGCCTTCAGAACAAGTCGGAAACACTTGTAAATATGAATGAAATATGATAACTACAACACCTTGTAAACGTAAATAGGTTATTAGAAACAGTTATACTAAACTGAAAGGAGGTTATTGTATTTATCATTATCAGCACCTTAGAGATATGCAAAATATATTATGAGACATCTAACTCATGTTTCGACAAAATGCAATTATCTCTTTATTGTGTTGATGAATTTTTTGGGCAAAGTTTTGTAGTGGTCTTGACCGTATTCAAATCCAAAATTATAAATACAAATCTCTGTCTTTTGAACTGCGTATTTTGGGCCTCAAATGTCAAAAGAAAACACTGTGAACAAATATGTAATTCCGAGATTTTTCCATATTTTCAGTAATGTATGATACCTGATGTGTCTTGGTTGCCTAGAAGAAATCGCTTAAAGCGATAAGGCCGCCAATTAGAGACCTATTGTTGTGTTTTTGTACTTATAATCTGTTTTTAATGTAATGTTGTTGTCTAATGAAGTGTTGCTGTTTGTTGTTTGTTTATGAAGTCTGCTACCTTTATAAGCAGCATCGTAACTATAGCTTAACCCTATCTTAAAAAAGAAGAGACCCACATAGAGAAGAGACATACAGCAGTGAACTGAGTACGCTATAATCAAAGTAAATCTACACCTTCCACCATGTCATCACCGTTTTAAGCAACCGTGTAGTTTACGATATGTTCAATGAATTTTTTGCCCTTACGTTGTGTTAAAATTGTAAATTACCAAGGTTTTCATTCGAGGAAGCTCTGCAGAGATCACGTATAATGTTAGTAATCGTGACTTACTCTACCTACTGACGATTATATTGCATAATTAAATAGTTAAGTTAGTTCATTCACGAGTTTAATTGGGCAGAAGCTCATGCGAAATTAATCCGGAAAATAAGCCGAATAATTTTCAAGTCAATAAATCTGTCAGTGATTTAAAAAATAGTTATACAAACGAAGTACAATACCAGTTTCTTTAATTATTATTAATTTATGATATAATCAAAACAAACAGCATGTAAAACTACCTAAAAGTTAGCAAGTATATTTTTAGTACATTAAAATACTTAATTGACAACATATTTTTATTTTTTTAATAATAATAGATAAAAATTTGAATAAGATTTGCAAAATATGGATAAATGATCGTGCCGGTACAATTTAGGAGTAACATCATCTCACTCACATTTCATCATTATTAGCTTATAATAAAATTCACTGCAAGTAAGTATAGGTCCCTTAGTGACTAGGTAGTCAAAAGTATTGATTCAGAAGCCTAAGTTACATTAAACAATTTGCACACTTAAGTGGATGTAACATACCTACATTTAATTTTGTACAGTTGTTTGTGAAGTAGGTATTTGAAAAACATAAGTTTTGAGGAAAATTCATTGCAGTATGTATTAAGTTTGTTCTTTAATTTCACTTTTACGAAGAAAGACAATGACACCGAATAGCCTTTTTCGAAGAAACCAAATCTTAGGCGCGGCGCGGCGCGGCGGGGGGCTCGCGGCCACTGGGTCAAACAAAAGACATCAACGCGCGTTCGCCTGCGTACGCGCTTATAATTTTATTTTTCTCTTTTCCTCAGGGAATTTAATGTGTTTCTGTGTTATTGGTGAAAGATTTAAATATATTTATATTAATTTTTGTGGTGTCCAAATATATTAAATTATGAAACATGAAGCAATAATGGTTTTTAGATGCTATAAACAAAATACTTGTACTTATAAATAATTTATCATCACCCACTGCTTTTCTTATAAAACAAACACTTTTTTTTAATTTATGTGATAATATATCTGAAAAAAATTTCACCAGACCAGATTTCGTTTAGCTCTATCAGACTCTCAAGCCTGAACGAGCTAATATACTTACTTAATTCACTTAAAACTACTATAATCTAAATGTAGTCATTAATACTAGTTATATTAAACAACTTATTTTTCACTGCTATACTTTTCGCACTGGTTTTGCGCAATGTTGTTTTACATGGAAATTCATATCTAAAACGCAAAACACGGCAATATCCATCCAATGATCCAAGTATTATAGTATCGATGACCTCCAAATATGTCCATTTTTCGGAGGGCCACAGCCGTGGGAGGGTCCTAAATGAGGCGAGTGACCGAGTCCTTGACCCACCGGCGCGGCGGTCAGTCGGGTTTTAGGCTTATTCAGCCTTATTCATCTAAGTGATGTCTGGGTGAGTGGGTTTTGTGAAAGTGGCCAGATGAAATAAACGCCTTCCGATCTTCAACGTATAAGACTATTTTAACCGACTCTATAAAAGAGGAAGTTCTTAATTTGGCTGTAAGTTTTTAGGGTTACGTAGTAAAATAAGGAACCCTTATAACTTCGTTGTGTCCGTCCGTCCGTCCTCATGCTGTTGAGTTGCTCATGTTATAACTTCCACATTTATGAACCAAATTAGATGAAATCTGACAAAATAATAAGTCTAGTATAGATCTCATTTTTAAATACTTAAAAATTTCCAAATAGTTTATTTAAGTGGTAGCTCTCTTACATGTAAAGTGGGGATGAAACTTTTATTTCAACCCCACCCCCTCGTGTGAGGTATCGTTGAATAGGGTTTCTAAAATGAATGTAAGGTTTTTTGAACCATTTTTTATCACATGTACCATTTGTGAGATATAGGTCGCTAAAGCTGAAAAAAAAGTGAAAAAGTTCATGTGAACTATTCGAATTTTCTTGGTACGCGGATTGCAATTTTGGCGAAAAATAACTATTTTTATATTGAGTCCGTGGTTGGTTCTTTTTGAGAGAACAATTTAATTTAATTTGAATCTGGGTAACTAAGTCGTGGCTCAGGTTTCCATTCCAGTGCCTTACTAATTAAGCTAAGCCACACGATTTTTCTACTCTTTTATATTTCTTGGAGAACAGTTTAAATTGATATGATACAATATTTGTATAGTGAAATAATAAAAATAGATTTAACCGTGACCGACCCTCTATAGATAGATATCCAAAGATTGTCTTAATTTTTTAGTTGATTACATAAATCAGTTAAAAGGTTTATTTCTATAATTGTTGCATGATGATGCTGAAGTAAGATAATATAATTACGTAAGTAATTATGTTGATGCTACTGCACGATTTTCTGACAAACATCCTGAATAATGACGTCATTAGATTTTTTTTTCCCAGTTAGGTTTGACTCATCTGATGATGAGTCTCATCATCAGTATAAGGCCTCCTGCAGACGGCTGCATTAATTATTGACCAATCAGAAGTCTTCATTTAAACGTTTTGGGCTCTGTGGTCAAAAATTAGGTCGCCAATTTGCAACCTCAGGCCGCAACTGTGTGGTGGACTCTCTGGGTCCAGATTTTTTTATTGATATTTTGAAAATGGAACAGCCTTTATCGAATATAATTAAATTTTACATAATTAACTTCTCGTACAACTCGCCTGATGATAAGCGACGTTTTAGTCGAAGATGAACCACGCCAACTTAAAAGACCTTTTTAAAGCAGGTACTTGTATTAACATTTTTCACAAAGGTACTATATAATAAATACATACTGTAGTAAGGCGCCAACGTATTACTGTAATAGTTGCCTGTCACTTTTTTACTGTGTAGGTAAGTGCTAAAAATGAACAGCAATATTTTAAGTGGCAAAAATTGACCATAAACACGCTCATTTTCTAAAATAAATATAAGTTGCTATTTATGAGTACCTTGGTAGGTACTAGGTAGCTAGGTGTGAAATATTTTTAACTAAACGTGTGTACAATGCGTAAATAAAACCGCTTGTATTCACAATAATTAAAACTATGCAGATAATTGCAATTTATTCTATACATTTGCAATAATTGCTTCCGTGTATCCTTATTTCGATGCATTCTGAAGATATCGATTAGTTGCGTTGTAATAATCTTATTTGTTTTGTTTAGTAAGCTTGGCGTAAATTAATTTTCCATGCGTGATTCTTTCAAGAACTTATGAGCCATACACGTTATAATATTTGGATTAAATCGTAAAGCGAGGTTTCTGTTCTAAAAAAATATCTAAATTGAAACATTTTTATGCAAAAGTCGATTCTCAGGTATTTACAGGTCGCGGCATATAAGTCTAGAGCTGAGCGAAGTGTAGAGGGGATGGCTGCGCATGAGTTTAGTATGGCGGTCAACATGCGCAGCCATCCCCTCCACAGTACCCTCAGCGTTCAGCGCTAGACTACGTGCCGCTACTTGTACATAACCTGATATTAACTCTCTGATATTAACTTATAAAGTTATAAACTTATAAAGTTAATATCAGAGAGTTAATATCAGGTTATCTCTCTGATATTAACTTTATAAGTTAATATCAGGTTATCATGCATGCACTTTTATTTGTATCTTACTTTGATGATGCCAGTTATAATATACGCATGACTGAAAACATATTAATACTCAATTTTAAGCAGTCGCTTATTTTTATTTATCGAATTAAGTATAAACCGTTGTCAGTTCACATCGCTTCCCCTGCAATGCCCCGGGCGGTAGCGCACGCCACAGATTAACCAGCAGTTATTAAACACAGATTACATATTAACTAGCACTTCATCTGTGGCCAAACGTCTTTTACCATGACGCGCCTACCGTTATTTGACACAGTGGCGACGCCAGCGTGGGCTGGCAAGCCCATCGTGCTTTCTAATTTATTTATCAAGAAATCCTTGCGTGAGACCGAGTGAGTGCAAGGACGACGTCCCTTGTAAATGTATCGCGTTAATGAATCTTGACGGTTAATTAGCTGGAGTCGTGGCTAATAAGGACACGACGCTCGTTCTATCTCGACTTTCTTGTTAGAATCTTTTATGAATATGCAGGGGCTTAAGGAATGATGGGTTGCCTAGTATAGTTTGTTACATCTCTATGTATGGGTCTATGTTAGGCAAAAGATAATTTTGTTTGAAAAATAAAATATAAACCTACTAGGCAATTTTATTTTTTCGGGATATAAAGTATCCTAAAGCTCCTTCCGCCTTTTAAACTATGTCCATGCCAAAAATCAAGTCAATCCTTTGCTCCGTTGGTGCGTGAAAGAGTAACAAACCAACAAACTTTTCGGATTTATAATATTAGTGAGGATGGCAGCTATGGCATCCTTCCTTATCCTTACATAGTATAAAATAAAGTCGCTATTTTTGTTTGTTTGTTTGTCTGTATGCTTAAATCTTTAAAACTACGCAACGGATTTTGATGCGGTTTTTTTTAATGGATAGAGTGATTCAAGAGAAAGGTTTATATGTATAATACACCTGTGCGAAGCCGGGGCGGGTCGTCTAGTATAGTATAAAACAAAGTCGCTTCCCGCTGTCTGTCCTCGTGTATGCTTATATCTCTAAAACTACGCAACGGATTTTGATGCGGTTTTTTTTAATAGATAGGACGATTCAAGAGGAAGGTTTATATGTATAATATACCTACCAGTGCGAAGCCGGGGCGGGTCGCTAGTAATAAATAAGTTTTGATATGATTTTGAAAAGTCAAGGAATAAAAAAGCTGCTACCTAGATTATACTTTTTTAATTCGTAGTGTTTTGTCTGTGTGCTAAGGACTTCTCATAAACTTCTCATTCGTCAATATTAAAAATGAGCACCCAGTTTTGGTGCTACGCTGGAAAATACTTAATACATGTAGATACGAGTAGGTATGTATATATATTGTGTTTGCGTATTTTGCAGCGCAGCATCAAAATTACCTGATCGATTTGATATAATAGGTAGGTACACTAATTGCCATTCTTTGAGACTTTATTGAGTTAAAATTAATAAAATATTCATCATTAAAACTGAATATAAATGAAAAGGTGCCGAAGTTAATATCCGAATCATAGTTTCATAGTCATTACTTGATGGTACACCAACTAGATTTTTAAAGTAAATGCACAATAATTTTCGCTAGCTGTAAAATAACACGTTACTTTAGGTGCTAATGGATTTAAGATACCGGTGTCTTACAATGTTGTTAAATAGAATGTGTGCGTTAACCGCTATTCACGCATTCTTCGACATCATCAGTAAATCGATTGTGCTAACGACAATCTTATGATTTATTGTGTTGGTACAATGCGATGCCCATAAAGATGGAGTTATGACTTTGATGGAATCTCGATAAATATAGGTAGACTCGTAGCTGGAGATGTGTGTCAAAGTAAATTCCGCGCGTTAATAAGAACATATTGTTCAAACAGGTAGGAATCTTGTTCTTGTCGGATAGTGCAATGTAGAATTGTCGGCATAAAGATCTCTTGATGCGCGCACTTATTTTATACTAGCTGACCCGGTGAACTTTGTTTCATGCAATATCTTTATAAATTATTGCCTATGTGCTATTCTGATGCATAAACTTTAATATTATACTATTGTGAAGTTTCCTCTCAATCTGTTCAGTAGCTTTTTGCGTAAAAGATGAATAAACACCCATACATACAAACTTTCGCGTTTATAATATTAGTAGGAAGTAGGATTTAGGTATTATTGTGTGCAAAGTAGGAAAAAGTAAATTGGCGGCTCGTTCTCGATTATCAGCCTAATATGAATTTGTCAATTTTTTTACACGTCCGCTAGATTTTTAGCATAAGCTTTTATTTTCTATTGGTTGGTACGTTATACAGCGCCGTCTGCTACCATCAAGTTGGCGCATTTCCATAAAAAACGTACTTTATTTTATAACGCAAATAAGTCCGCGTTTGACCACCAACTCGCCTGATGGTAAGCGACGTTGTGGTCGAGGATGAAGCACGCAGACCTAGAAGATGCCTATTCATTCTGACCTTGAAAAGCTTTAGATTCTATCTCTTAAGAAACAGGAAAGCAGGAAGACTGTTCCATTCCCTGGCGGTACGAATCAGAAATGTTGAGTCAAACCGCGCGTACGTAAAAACATACTTGGCACTCCTTTCGCATTAAATTCTATCAAGCGCATAAACAACTCGTATAACAGTAATTTGGGATGAGTACCTGTTTAGGTACTTCCAGAAGATATCATTTAATAACGGTTGGGTTCGAACCCATTGTGATTTTAACGAGCGTAAAAAAGTTGGTACTCTCTGTACGTATCTACGGTTGGCAGTTGGCACAATGCGAAGTCCGTGAAGATGGAGTCATGACTCCTGACTTTGGCGCAATGTTGGCATCACCGCGACACTGCGATGCGCGCGCGCCTGTCGCCGGGTGTCCGCTCTGCATTCCTCACTTGATGCGCACATTCTTTCATGATTGCACTCTAGAAAAAGCCGTATTGGAATGAATTCAACAATACATAAAGTTATTCTAGAGTGTAGGTAATGTAGAGCGAATACTGCAATAGTTTTCCACGCGCAATTAGGAAGCTTGTGGTTAGAACACACTTATTGTAGGCATTAAATACTTACTCGTAGGTCACATATATATAGTTTTCCAATAAATATGTGCATATGTGATTACAATTTAAATGCATTGTTTTTAAACTTGAAAATGGGAAAACAAGAACATTGTAAATTAGATTATGATGGTATTGGTAGTCAATGCGTTGTAATTCGTATCTCAATAACAAAGACTTATTATTACTTTTTCAGACATTTTTAAATGATCTGAAGATATCAATTATAGTGGTAATACAATCAAATTTGTTGAATTTGAATCAATAATTTGGTATTAAATACCAAATTAACAATAGTCATTTCGTTAAAAATTCAGTTATTTGAATCACGCAACTTACAACTTACTTACTTATAACTTCAAATTCTTATAACTTACTTATAACTTCAAGTTACAACTTCCCGAAATAATAAAATAAGATAGCAGTTCACATACCTAATCAACAAATGAAAGAATCGTGGACTCTCACTTGACCGAGATGATGGCAAAAACGATCTGTTGTTATACCTGCTCATAACATTTTATTTGCGATGTCTTCGGTCATTCTAATGACTTGAATTGTAATATTTGCAGCAATACACATCACTCTCTGTGCAGGACGCACACCAACTGTGCTGGATTGGAAGGTAGATGATGTTCAAAGAAAGAGTTATTGACCTGTTGATCCTTTATTTCAACTCTGTTACACGTATTACACGCTCTTTACTATTAGTATCACGTCGAAAGTAGGTACACTGTATTTTCACTATAAACTGTACAAAGAGTGGACTGTATAAACTATTATTAAATCACTGTTCACTCGTCGAAGTCAAGCCGTAATATCACTGTTCACTGTTGGTTAACTCGGCGAGGTCGAATAATACACTTTCTGTTCACTATTAACTCCACGAGGTCGAATAATGCACTACTGTTAACTGTAAACTCCGTGAAGTCGATCGGTAGTATTTCTGTTTGATGTTAACTCCGCGCTGTCAGAATGTGAACTGTGTTATGGGGCAAACCGTGTCCCCTTTTATACTAAACTAAGTACTTATAAAGCTGAAACTTCTAGAGCTTGTCGAAAGTTCTAGAAGTTTCTATTCTTTCTATGAGTCGAAGTATGTACCTAGGTTCCTTCTAGAACATCTTTCCAGAATATTCCATATATAGTTCTGTAAAGTTCTAGAAGTTTCCATTCTTTCTATGAGCCATGAGTAGGTACCTAAGTATGTAGATAAGTAGGTCCCTTCTAGAACTCCTTTCCAGAATATTCTATACATAGTTCTATAGAGTTCTAGAAGTTTCCATTCTTTCTATGAGCCATGAGTAGGTACCTAAGTATGTAGGTAAGTAGGTCCCTTCTAGAACTTCTTTCCAGAATGTTCTGTACATAGTATTGAATTGTATTAAACAAAATAGGCAAAAAACTATTGATAACTGATTATGAACTGTAACTATTGTATGCTATATCTATCTATGCTAAATAAGTGACGTCGTCCTGCACATTACTCCCGCCGTGCGACTTAGTCGCATCCTGTACCGGTGCTGGATCGACGTCTTCTATCGGCAAATCGCCATCCTCTTTCGGATCTCTGTAAAACTGTTTCTGTCTGCTGTCTACTGTCCATAGAAAGTTGTCTTTTCTTTGGACCCCTGTATTGCGAAGTAGTTTCGCATCTGTTAGTCGGAGTAGATCTCCAATTTTTGCTATGGGTCCATGACTGTACGGCTCCCGCCGGTTTTGAAGTAGAAGAAGATGAAACTTTTTCAGCGCTGACTGAAACATGAGTCAGTGGCTGACTATTTGCTGTATCTGTGCCTTGTTTATAAAGAGTCGCTGTCAAGACTTTTTCTATCTTCGTGCATGGCATCACTCGAGTCCCCATTTTCCATCGAGGTACCCGATGCTCAGCAGGCGAAGATGACCTTCGCGGTTCCTTCTGTTTATTCTGTATTTTCTCCTCTGTGGAGCGTTTGAGAAACTTATCCGTCTTCACCGTTTCGGTATCATGATAAGACTGTTTATCTTCCGTTTTTGTCTTCCTCCATGATGTCTGTTTTGATGCTGTTTCTCCTATGTTTTTTGTCCGTGCTGGATTCTTTTCAGTCTTGCTTCTGTTTTGGTTATTTTGGACTTTGGCTGTGCTGTCGCGAAGTTTATCCCAAGTGGAAATTCTGGAAACTTCGGATAACTTCTGTTGTTTTCTGTTGACCACGTGATTTGATCTTTCTTTTTCTGATGACTCTGCTACTGGTGATGACAATTCATTTCTCCAACAATTTTTGTCCTTAGAAAGAATGGCCTTTTCAGTCTTCCAGAAAGGAGCAGCTTTGTATCTACTTTCTGTTACGGCTCTCTGTTCTGGATCTGTAAACTGTTCTTGTAGTTCTGTTAAGTGTGACACGAAGTCTTCGGTGTGGTTGAGTGTTTGCTTGTGACCCCCATGCAACACCCAACCCAATGGCGTTAGTGAAGCCACTGGTTGACTCTTATTGCCTTTTCGGACCTTTTCTGTATGTAGCAGATGCCAGTTGTCTTGGCCTATCAGCATGAGTGGCTTCGCATATCTGTAGGCAAGGACATCGCTGAGATCTTGCAGATGCTTGCATGCCTCGATCTGTTTTCTATGAATCCTCTGTGATGAGACTTGTAGGTTCTGTACAGTTCGCGCTTGAATTGGCTCCTCGTGATTGTTGAGCCCCTTGAGCATGAGGTTTACTCTCCTCGACTGTGTTTCAATGGTCTTCATATTGTTGATACCTTTGATGCTAAATGGGTCGATTGGTCCTGTTACGCCAATCTTCTTACAGATACTGTTGTCAATAAGTGTAACTGTTGATCCGTCATCCAACAGGGCATATGTGTCAACTACCGCTGTTGGTCCTTTCACTTGGATTGGGATTATTTTTAGGTAGGACTGTGTCTGTGTTTCAGTCCATGCAGAGTTGATAATTTCTGTTGATCCCTTTTCATCACTGTTGACAGTTTGTTCCGTTTTCTTTACAAAATGAAGCATCCTGTTGTGGTAGAACTTGCAATCATTGATACCACAGGTTCTTGAACGGCAGCTGTGGCTTTTACTTCTGTACTGTAGGCAGCTGAAGCATAAGTTTCTGTTCTTTGCTATATCCCACCTGGCGTTTACGTCTGCTTTTCTAAATTGTTCGCAGTTCATAGTGCTGTGACTTTCATTGTCACATACTAGACATTTCACTGTAGACTGTTTTTCTGTAACTGTAAGCACATTGTACGTGCGTTTGTTCTGTTGACTGGACTGTACGCTCATCTGTTCTGGCTGTGCAAAGGGAGCGCACAAATCAGCTTCTTTTTTCAGGAACCTTTCTAATTTCAGCAGGTCTGGATCTTCTTTTAGTTGTGTCGCTACGAAATCATAATACCTGTAGCGCAGCGTAGGAGTAAACTTTTCCACTATGGTCTTGGCGGCTTCCGGATTATAGAGGTAGTATATGCAATTAAGTGCCCGGAGAGTAGACACAGCGTTGGTAACCCTACTGGAAAATATGCAAATATCTCTGGGTGATTCAGTCAGACGTGGCAGTGTTCTGAGTGTCTCTATTTCTGCCATTGCGATTGCCTCAGGTCTACCAAATCTGGACTCCAAGGTTTTCATGACATCCGATGGGTTAGCGTTTGCAATGAGTAGACCTTCAACGGCTTCCCTGGCTCTTCCTTTTAAGTTCCTCCGTAGACGGTTGAGATTTTCAACATTTGTGAAGGAATTTGCTGTTTCATAGTAGGCGGTACGAAAGCTTAACCAATCCTGATGGTTGCCGTTAAAAATAGGCAAATCAATGTATCTCGGTTGACGAGCTGCATTGACAGCAAGTGTGATTGCTGATGCTAATTGCGAGAAGTCTGGCTGAGGGCAGGCTCCCGCCGGTGTTGGCTGTGCTGGCTGTTGCTGCAGAAATTTACTGTCCTCTATTCTATTTTGTTCTTCATTAAACTGTTCGGGTTCCTGTGATGTTAGCCACGTGTCAACATGTGCTTTTGCTTCTGTTTTAGAGTATTCGGAGACATCTTCTTCGTCATCCGAATCTTCTGTTTCTAGCGCAGCCAGTCGTGCTGCTGCTAGTTCCACCTGTAAACGCGCAAGCTCTTCCTTTGCTTTCGCGATTTTCTGTGCTTTGGTCTGTGATTTTTTTTGTTCTGATAGAACCCGCAAGCTTACCACCTGCGTGCGAGGTAGTCTGCTTATTTACGGCAGTAAGACTAGCCTTTTGTGTTCTATTTTCTGTTACACCTTCCGGCCTGGCAATAGGCGGGTCGGGCTGTTGAACGACGTCTATCTGTGATGTACCTGGTCTGTTGACAGGTTTAACTGTTATTTCGGTAGATTCCATCGCAGTAGAGCAAGTGAAAGAAGGCTGTGTAGCAACGGGTACACCTGATGCTGCTGATGATGATGCTGCTTTTATAGCGGCGGTTGTTGTAGTCTCCATACTCATAGTTGTTTGTGCAGTTGTCCCAGTTCACACGCTCGTACTAGTGGTGGTGTTGCCTGATGATGGTGGCTCTTGATATTCTGCGGTGAAGAGACGTCTTTTTCCAATTGAGCGCGTAATCGGCATTGCAATGTGTCAATAACCTTCTGTTGTCGGCGTATACCTTCAAAGATCCGGCTCGAAGGACCATGCGATGTGCAGGACGCACACCAACTGTGCTGGATTGGAAGGTAGATGATGTTCAAAGAAAGAGTTATTGACCTGTTGATCCTTTATTTCAACTCTGTTACACGTATTACACGCTCTTTACTATTAGTATCACGTCGAAAGTAGGTACACTGTATTTTCACTATAAACTGTACAAAGAGTGGACTGTATAAACTATTATTAAATCACTGTTCACTCGTCGAAGTCAAGCCGTAATATCACTGTTCACTGTTGGTTAACTCGGCGAGGTCGAATAATACACTTTCTGTTCACTATTAACTCCACGAGGTCGAATAATGCACTACTGTTAACTGTAAACTCCGTGAAGTCGATCGGTAGTATTTCTGTTTGATGTTAACTCCGCGCTGTCAGAATGTGAACTGTGTTATGGGGCAAACCGTGTCCCCTTTTATACTAAACTAAGTACTTATAAAGCTGAAACTTCTAGAGCTTGTCGAAAGTTCTAGAAGTTTCTATTCTTTCTATGAGTCGAAGTATGTACCTAGGTTCCTTCTAGAACATCTTTCCAGAATATTCCATATATAGTTCTGTAAAGTTCTAGAAGTTTCCATTCTTTCTATGAGCCATGAGTAGGTACCTAAGTATGTAGATAAGTAGGTCCCTTCTAGAACTCCTTTCCAGAATATTCTATACATAGTTCTATAGAGTTCTAGAAGTTTCCATTCTTTCTATGAGCCATGAGTAGGTACCTAAGTATGTAGGTAAGTAGGTCCCTTCTAGAACTTCTTTCCAGAATGTTCTGTACATAGTATTGAATTGTATTAAACAAAATAGGCAAAAAACTATTGATAACTGATTATGAACTGTAACTATTGTATGCTATATCTATCTATGCTAAATAAGTGACGTCGTCCTGCACACTCTCTATAATAAGACAAAATGAACTAAGAACTTAATAAAACTTTCCTCATAACAATAGTAATAGATTGTTAGTAGGTGGAACTCGTCGAGGAAGAAACAATAATCTCGAAAGTGTCTGAAACATTTTTTGTTCTGATCACCAAGTAGATAAATGTCTACTACATATAACGCCTTTAACGTCAAAACGTCTTTAGAGCTATCAGGGCCGTTCGATGAGCTTATTTAAGCTTATTTATCCTTACTAATGTTATTAATCCGAAACGGTATTATATAAAAGTGGTAAAATTGGTAATTTGCTCGATTACAATTAACGTAAAAAAGGTCTGATAAATAATAATAAAATTGTGCAATTACAATATATGCCAACATTTACTGCGACTGTTATACATATTAATTAAGTAGGTATGAAAACATTTACCTTTTAAATCAGAAACTGTATTATTTTGTTGGTTTATTGATTTGTTGGTTTATTCCTCTTTCACGCAGCAACGGGACAACGGATTGACTTGATTTATGGCATGGACATTGTTTGAAAGACGGAGAGTGACATAAGCTACTTTTTATCCCGAAAAAGTGAAAGGTTTCTATGGGTTAGCACAAACATCTAAATATCACGCGGGCGAAGCCGCGGGCATAAACTAGTATAACTATATCTACTTAAGATAAAATGCCATTTTTCACTTCGAAAAAGTAATTTTTGTGCAGAGATATGTCATTAAACTTTACCTCAATTTTTTTCCAATTAATTCTAAAAATGTTGCTCTCATTATTATTTGACTATAAATTGCATAAAAGCAACTTAAAGCTAGATTTAAAGCTGAAGCTTTAATAGAAAAAAATCTAGTAGAACTTTTTATTGTTCACACCACGAATGAAAACAAAAATGTAGCAAAAATTGACGGCCTTATCGCTAATTTTCCAAGCAATCGTAATATGGAAAATAAAAATTGACCCGTGGTACTACTGGAATAATTGTGATAACCTTACCGTGCCTTAACTATACTTGTAGGGACGTTTCTTTCTACTAGTCCAAAAATTACGAAATCCTAACCAGACAGCACGTGGTCCAGTCTCTACAAGGAGCAACCTTGACATTGGACACCTGTTGAGTATTCGGTAGTTTAAACTACTAACCAATTTGGTAAACTGTCCGCCCAAACAAGAAACGAGCCTATTGTGAAGATACTCATAGATATCATGTGTCTTCGTAGTTTGAACCCACGCGATAAATGCTTGTTTCTTTTTTACACTACTGATTTAGAAGAAGTCTTCTGCTGAATGATAATTGAGATGAGTATCGCATATCAAATTTGCGTAAAATAGTTTGATGTTATTTTAGGAAATTGAAATCTCTATTAATCTCTTGATAACCGAGATTATAAGAAATATATAATAGGCCCAATTATGAAAACGCCATCGTTAATTTAATGACAACGTAAAAATTGTTCTCTCTATCGAATGCCTAAAGTGAAAAAGAAACAGAAATATTCTAATTCGCTATTATAATTACGATAGCGCCTTCATATATATTTAGTACTAATAACTAGAAAAATTTCAAGCCACAGAAGATCTCTAATAGACATGCAGAAAAAACCACCCTCTAATGTTACAAAGAAAGATGTAGAAATAAACACATATTCAGTATTGGTAGACCATAATTATTGGCAAATCACTAACCATATGGATTGGTCTGCAATACAAGTATTGAAGTTGTTGATTCTTACTGAGATAGAGCTGGATTTCAATTAATTTTGTTGTTTACGCTCGATGTAAAATCAAGATCATTTTTCTTTGCATAGGTAACATTTTTCATTAAAAAATATAACAGTTGCCTTCGTTTTCTTTATTTTTTCGATGGCGGTTTTATGCTACCGCTCTACCTGCGTCTTTTAACGCGTTAATAAAGCTAATTACGTAACCTGACGTACGTTTAACGTAACGTCAATGTAACCACGTTTCAATACGCTAAAACGTTCGCCACATCTAAGTCAGCATCTAGCTTAAATTAATTAATAATAATAAATGAAGCTAGAAAATGGTGGAGCAGTAGCATTTCAAATAACTTGATACGTAAGTAAGTAACACTGTTATTTGCTGTTACAAGACAATTTCCACAAAATAAAACCTTCAAAGTTTTTCTCCGAGTGTAAAACTGTAACTGGCCATATTAACCTTGATACAGTTCAAAGGCTTTTTGTCAGTTATGATTTTTTACTCAATTTGAACGGTTGTGTTCATATGTCAAGCTTTTTGTAACTATTAGCCGCAGGAGTCCACTTCTGTGCTGCCAATTACATTTTGTAGTAAACCGTGTCTTAAATACACGTATAAAGTTGTTATGTTTTTATTCTAGTAGAAAAAAGTCTACATGACAAAGCTGCAATTAATTGGCATTATTTACTCGGTGAACCCGTAACTCTGAAACATTCTTATTTATTGTTCATTTAGCTGTTGCCTCACCCTTTAAACTATAACAAGAAAAGTATAAGTTAAAGTAGGAATATTGCAGAGATTTTAATTGACCTCAACATTCAAATATGAAAATCATTAATATTTATATAATATTATGTATATACAAAGTCGTTAAAAATTTGGTCCATTTATTATTTTCCTAAGAATTAAATGAAATAGTAGTATAAATTCGATTTCAAAAGGATATTTCTTATTGGTAACACTAATGGTAATTACACCCTAAGGTCCCATGTGTAAAATACTAGAGACGACTTGATTTTTTTTTCAATGATGACTCATTACAATCGTGCTAAATAGAAATAGAAATAGAAATAGAAAAATCTTTATTGTTTAGCTGTGTACAAAATGATGTTACATACAATTTATAAGTTCAAACAGCCTGCCCATTTCGAGCGTACAATATTAATACACTTATTTTTACAAATAATTTATATACTTGATAACATTTAAACAACTTTATAAATCGGGTAAACCGAAGGTAATTAATTTGTGGTTTTCAAAATATTCTTTTGTAGAATAGAAGACTTTTGAAATTAGCCAGGACTTTAGAGTTTTTTTAAAGCTATTTCCTTCTAATACTTTTATATGTATAGGTAAACAGTTATAGATTTTAATAGCCATAGCATATGCGCTATTTGAGAACATGGCATTTTTAAATTGAGGTATACAGATGTCATATTTGTGTTTTGATCTCTGGACTTCGGTACGATTCGACTTTAGGTCACTGAAAAAGACACTTTTATTATTTTTGACAAACATACAGGTCTCATAGATGTAGATACCAGTAAGGGTTAGAAAATTATTATCTTTAAATACATCACGAAGTGTATCGGTGTTATCTAATTTAAATATAATTCTAAGACATCTTTTCTGCATAATGAAAACTGAATTGGACTCTACTGAATTTCCCCAAAAAATAACTCCATATGCCAACTGAGGATAAACATAACCATAGTAGGCATTGGTAGCAATTTGTTTCGAGGCGATGCTGGATAATATACTGATAGCATAACAATACTGTGACAACTTATTATTTACTTTACTTACATGTGATTTCCAGTTCAAATGAGTATCAATATTAACACCTAGGAAATTTGTATCTTGAACTGAATTTATCTGGCTATTGTTGAATGAAATGTTGAGCTTTATAAATGGTTGTTTATAGTTTCTAAATTGCAGTATCTTAGTTTTTTCTACGTTTAGGTTTAAGTTTATATTTTCTAACCAGTTGCCAATACATTTTATAGTGCTATTTATTTCTAATTCGTATTCGCGATCACTCAAATTTTGTTTGGGAATGAAAATCGTAGCATCATCTGCAAACATTATGCATAAATGGTTAGTTATTTGAGGCAGTTCGTTTATATATATAAGGAATAAAAGCGGGCCTATGATACTTCCTTGGGGGACGCCTGTTTTTATATCTATAGATTTGGAAACGACTTGCTGGACTGTTTTTGTGGATCTGTTATAAACATCAAGAACTATGGATTGAGATCTGTTGAGTAGATATGATTCAATGAGTTTGAGGGCTAGACCTCGGATACCCACTTTTTCAAGTTTTTTCAGCAATACGTGATGCTCAACACAGTCGAACGCTTTGGATAAATCCAAAAACAGGGCAGCCCCAACCTCTTTTTGATTGATAGCTTTACCTACCCTTTTCAGCATTTTAAAAATTGCCAGGGTGGTATTTTTACCTTGTTGAAAGCCAAACTGGTTTTCGTTGATTATGTTCATTTGACTGAAAAACTTGTAGAATCTCTTATAAATTACTTTTTCAAAGATTTTTGAGAAGCAAGGAAGGAGTGCGATAGGTCGATAATTGTTAGGATCATCCTTTGGTCCTTTTTTATGGATCGGTTTTATAAGAGCTGTCTTGAGGTTTTGTGGAAAGATGCCGGATGATAGCGAAAGATTAATAATATGAACTAGTGGGTCTAATATGAAGAATATGCTTTGTTTTATTACTTGCATTGGAATTTTATCATAACCTGTAGTTTTTTTGTTTTTAAAACCATTGACAATATTTACGACTTCAGAAGTATCAGTTGGTGTTAAGAAAATAGACTTGTGATTTTGATATTTAGATGTATTGTTGTTATCCGTGGTAGATCTGCTTGTTTTAAATTTGGAGAATTGATTTAGTAATACATCAGCTATTTTAGTGGGATCTGATACTTCTTCACCGTTTATCTTCAAATTATTGACTGTTGAGCGGATATTATTATTAGGAGCAGTGTGTTGTTTGATGAGGCCCCAAGTGGCTTTAGTCTTGTTGGCACTTCTATTTATATATCTAATGTTAGCCAATTTTTTAGAATGGTTAACTACTTTCTTAAAAGTTCTGGAGTAAGTTTTATAGGTATTAACTTTAACATTATCATTGGTTAAGTGAGTCTTAAGATATAGCTCTCTCTTTTTTTTACTCGATAAAAGAATGCCCTTTGTTTTCCAGTTAGGTTTTTTCTTATGGTATATTTTAATTCTTTCAACGGGAATGCATAGATCAAATATTAGCGAGTAAAGTTCGATGAATTTGTCGTACGCAGCATTGGGGTCATTTTGGTCATAAACTTCACAAAAATTTACCTGTGCCAGATACTTTAGAAATATGTCCATATATTTATCGATGTTTCTTTTTTCAACATACCAGTAATTTTCTTTATAACTCAAGGTTGTTTTAATTTTCATTTTCAAGGCAGTATGGTCTGAGATACCAACATTTAAAATTTCGGCATCGTATTTTTTTGAGTTAGTTAAAATATTATCCAAACATGTTTGGCTGTGATAAGTATACCTAGTAGGATCTGTGAAAATTGGATGAAACTTGAAAGATTTTAAGGTAGTAATAAATTGTTCAGTCCTCCTATTTTTTTCTAAAATGTTTATGTTAAAGTCTCCAAGGATGTACACTTTTTTTGTATTGTTCCGGTTTCTCATGAGTTTAATGAGCAACGTTTCAAGTGTATTAATAAATAGGTTAAAATTACTGTTTGGCGCTCTGTATAAGCCTATTATTATAGCGTTCAGCTCGTCAATGGCTATGCCACAGCTTTCGAAATGGCTTTCGATAGCCATGTCCGATATCCAATCTAACTTAGAGAAGTTTATATTAGGGTTTACGTAAATACTAACACCGCCATGTTTTTTGTTTTTGCGTGAATAGTGGACAGCTTTTAGAAAGCCTTCTAGTTGAAGAATATCAGCTTGATCATCACGCAGGTGTGTTTCGGTGAAGCAACATACATCAAACTTGTGTTCGTTATTTAGTAATTCTAACTTGCTTATTTTTGATTTGAGGCTACGAACATTTAGATGCATCATACTAAAAACGTTTTTGGAGCTTTGTTGAGAGTTTTCTAAATTTTGATTTGGTTTGTTACTCGTGTCTGTAACGAAAAAGCTGTTTTTGAGAGTTTCCCATATTTTTGAGCCCTTTGTTGACAACTGTTTTAGGAACTTCTTTTTCTTTTGACTTCATGAAGTAATACGGTATTGTACCGGGCTTTGTGATAGACGCCGTTGCCTTTTTTGTTGTTTTTGTAATATTTTTGCCAAGAAAATTATTTTTGTAATCTTCTGAGTCTATTATTTCATTGATCAATTTGCAGAAAACTATACGGGTTTTATGTTTTTTTGTAGGAAACACATGTAAATAATGACATTTATCAAAATTGCTGGAAATCGATTTAAGGTTTAGGCTAAGTTTATTCTCATTTAAATATGGATTCAGTGGGACATTTGTAAGAATCACGTTAACTTTGCTAAAGCTTTTTAGAAAAGCAGATATTTCAATAAATAGTTTCGTGGGGTTAGTGTCATTTAATCCTAGTGATAGGATTATCCAGTCATCTTCATCGAGATTTTTATCATGAAGGTTAACATTTTTTAGAATATGTTCCACAGGAGCGTCTGGGTAGCTGTATGTCACAACTTTGTATTTTTTCGTGTTTATCTTTTTCTCTCTTAGTTGAGCAAGCAGTGAAGATGTATGCGTACAGCTTTGATCTCCAATGATTATTATGTTGGATTGTTTCTTCTCATTTCCTGCAATCATGTCAATTTTTGCTTCATTCAGAGATTGAGTGACACCTCTTTCAGTGTCTTCTGAATTATCTAATTTACGGCGCTCTATTTTCTTGATTTGGTTTATTTTATTCTTCGATACATTATTTTCCGTCAGCTTTGGTCTTGGGTCTGGGCTCCGCGGTAAAATTTCTTTGATTTTGTCATTATCTGGCGTATTTATTATTTTTGATGTGGTATTTATTGATGTCCTCTGCTTTTTAGACCTTCCTTTACTATTGGTTTCAATTTCTGCAGAAATAGGTGTAGAAGTCTCTCTTAGTTCGTAGAAACTATTGCTGCGCAAATTTTTATCTTCATGGAGAATTTCTATTTCAAGAGTTTTGTCGATTTTATTTTCTTTCAGCGAGTGAATTTCTTGTTTTAATTTCGTATTTTCGTGAAGAAGAAAGTTTATTTGTTCCGTTGCTTTGGCCAGTTTTTCAGTAATTTCTTTTAATTCACGCCGGATCAGTTGGTCATTTGATTTCTCAATTATTTGTTGAGTGGTGTCAGCGTTGCACAGTGTTTCATTTTGTTGAAAGCTGCTGTTATCCATAGAGTCACAGGTTAAAGACAGGGCCAGTTTAGATCTGGGTTTCCTTATAGTTATGTTGTCTTCCTCGTGGCGATAATGAATGCCTATAGGAGTGTCCGTGTTATTATATCTGGGCCTCTCGGTAGGTTTTACTTCATATTTTCTTGCAGTTCTGTTTTCTTCATCGTTACGGTAATGAATGCCTACAGGGGTGTCCGTATTATCTTTTCTAGCCTTCTTGGTGAGGCACGGCACGCATTTCCAGGCTAGCTTGTGGTCATTAGTCATCCTCAGGAAACGGACAATCGAAACCTTCCCACAAGTCAAGTCGTAAATGACTCCACAAAGCGCACATTTTAAATATTCTCTGTTCGTAATTTTGATTGGACAGCCACCACAATTTAAGATAGGTCTTGGTGTTCTCCCCATAATTTCTTAAAATATTCAACAGCTGGCCAAAGTGTAATAGTTTCCATTAAGCGTTTGTAACAAAGAAAATAGTCACCGCTATGAAGTTGCGAGAAAAAGGACTTAAGCGCCGCGCGTTTCCAAGGCGCTTACGCGTTCATGTGAGATTGGTCGCACAGTTCAATAGTCACTCGAAAATTATAATAAAATCAAGTGGATGAATTCAGAAAAGTTCATAAATACTGTTCAAACGTTCGGATCACAATTTTAATTCACTGTTAGTAGCTTTAGTATTAATAAAGTACTTACACGATGACCCCGCGCTAAATCCGAACCCTAATGTTTATGTTTGGTACGAGATTTGAATGTTTTCACCGGTTACTTTGAAAAAAGATGTTTATTTCACTATTGCTTGATTATTTTGTTTAGATAACACTCACGATTGTAAATTAGCACTTATTTTACGTATTTAAACATATTAAATTGTAGGAGAACTCATTAAACTAATTTTATTTATTATTTAAAGTTTTAGGAACACAAATAACTTGTTATCGTGGCAGCGCCACCTGGCGGATGATTTGCTATTTCTGTTCTAGGAGACGTGTTGTCTAACGTGTTTTGTTTTTGTGCAGATTACAAAAATTATGATAATGCTGATAAAATATTCCAAATACATATTTATTTTTTATGCCAACCTTCCCAGAAGCACATATTTATGTAGACGTTTCATAATATGTGTGATGATGTATGAGAAAAAACCTATTAAGTAATGATTCAAATAATTTCCTAGCTAATACGACTATAACCAAGTGCTATCACGAAACTCTTCATGCACTTCAGCTCAAGTTTTTCTGCATTATGATTTGTTATTGTATCTTTATTTTTAATAATGTAATACGAGCTTGAAGGTTTTCTAGCAAAAAGTTTTCCTACATTAAGTATAATGGTTATAAAATAATGAGTGCCATTACAGTAATCTGGTAGTAAGGTTGACAACAGCACAATGGTTGTCGTGTTGGGAGGTGGCGTGCACGCCTGCAGTCTGCAACAATGAAAATGGAAATAAAATAGGACAATGTGATGACACCTTTGTGCGATATATTTGTAATTACCACGGAAACCAGTACCTATAAGGCCTAGGGATCTTTAATAGACTTTCAAATGGCTAGGACGTAGAGTCTGGCCAACGAAAGCTGTCCAAGAAAAAAGGCGGGAATTTTAAAAAATCAAGAGCTGTTAACATATTTATTATTCAGCAAGTACTTTTTTTTATTGAAGAGTGTATTATGAAGAATACTAAATAAAAGAGTACTTTTATTATTGAATATTTCTGCCTTTTTAGTATTTTCAAATAATTCATAATTTTATGTACAGCCGTGGACTTCAATTGATCAGCACTTGCCACTATTCGTAATTTAGCAGTACAAAGTATAGGGGATATGAGTCATACCTAGTTGAAATCAGATTTAAAAAACTCTACACCTAATAATATTGAATCAGCTTCATTGCTTTCTTCGCTGCAACTGCTACTACGTCCCCAAGATGTAATTTACCGTTCTTACTACTGGTAGTAAGATTGGTAGTAACCTGGTAATCAACCGTATTGTGAATGAGTCAAGTTCGTTTTTAGCAGTACGAAACGTCAATGTGTCAACTTTGACAGTCTTAAATTATTACCATTTCAAAATTTCTGAAAATAATGCGTGGACAGCTTTCGTTGGCCAGACTCTATATGAAACTTTATCGTTTCACGCAATATCTTTATAAATTATAGCGTTATATATATATGTGTTATTTTGATGTATTGTTTAGCAAAGTTTCATCTCAACCCGTTCTGTAGTTTTTTCGGGAAAAAGGAGCATACATCCAATCAAAATTAGTAGGATAAACTAAAGTCTACCAAAACAGAGAGATAACAGACGGGACCTACTCCGTAAGTGTATTATTTATAGACATGAAATATTTGCGAGGCGAAGAACAAAAGAAAAATCTCTGGCGGTTTTTACGATTGTGTTTTGTTCTCATCCTCCGGAATTCCTAATTTTTGCAAGTTGCTTTGAAAGGGAGGAAGCATAATTTTAAGACTTCAGTACTTCTGAATGCTTTCCATAGATTACCAAACTCTATAAAATACCCAAATAACAATATAGTAGATTATGTACCAAGAGAACCAAGTGGTGTCTTATGAGTGGAGTGGTGTCACGGGCGACAATTGGACCCTGATCGTAGCGAGGGACTCTATGGTTAAATCCCGAGCGCAGCGAGGGTGTTTTAAGTTATTTCCCGAGCGAAGCGAGGGAATTATTTAGAGTCCTGAGTGAAGCGAGGGGTTCAAGTCGCCCAGGACGAAGACAAACTTGGTTCTAGAGGTCCATACTCTACTTTTGATACATCATGCACATGCACATAAGTAGACATTTTGCTTACGATTTCCAGTGAAACGTAACTTAGTAATCTGCAATAAAATGTAAGTTTTTCTCAACCTGTCAGTAAAACCATTGAATATTTATAGCCTCAGTTCATCACCCCGATACCGTGTCATCTTTTAATTAGCTAAGTCCTTAACTGATTAAATTGCAGCGTGCAGTAAATCATCAGCACGATTGTACTAATCAATTGTAATCAATCACAAGTTGGCGTATACCATTGCTTCGTGCAGCGCAAATCATGAAAACTTATTTAACGGCTTTTCAACCTACCACAGCACATTTCTAAGATTAAGCACATGGTCATTGAATTTTCAAAAACCTTATGTTGCATTATTATCAATCATAACACACATACCTAAGATATTAAAAAAGTTGGTTTGATTTATTTTTTAGCTGTAAATATTTTGATCTACGAGTATTCCGACAAGTTAAGAGATTTCAATACATATTCAAAACTCTGACACCAGGGCTAGCCATCCAGCCTTTACGAATTTACCTACTTACTTATTACCCAAAATACTAAAAATATACGCGTAATATAATGATTTGGAAGTTTGGATATTTCTAGGTATACGGGGTTATTCCTAATTAATTAGCATCCTTTTAGGGGCTTATTCTAAACCTACATCAAAACTAACAACTTTTGTTCTGACACTTTGACAAAATTAAAAAAAAAATGTTGTTCTATAGAAAAATAAAATTCACCCGCGACAAAATGTATGGAATAGCTGTTTTTTTTGGTTTTGACAAAAGTCGCAGAACAAAAGTTGTTAGTTTTGATGTACAGAATAAGCCCTTAAAAGGATGCTAATTGATTAGAAATAACCCTGTATAATCTATTTTCATTATCTTCAATGATGTCAAATTGCGCGACTTTAAATTTGGCAAATAGAATCCCTTTAATAATGAGCTAAGACTGCAACCTCTACCGTGATATGAGTAACGTTTCCCCGGGTACCATGACCTACAGCCTCGGACCTCGCCGGCCAATTAGCCAATGTAAACACTGTAAACAGTATTTGGCGAAAACTTACTAATTTTGGTCAAGTTCACGCGTAACTTCATTCATTAAATTTTAAAGTACCACAATATCTGTTTTACAATAGAGTAACGAAACGATTAGGCTGCTCGGCGATCATAAGCTTCGTGATTGCAGATCAGTGCATAACTGATAGATAGATAGATAGCTTAGATTAAAAACTAAGATTTACTAAGAGTTTAGATGTTTACGTGCCATTCGCGTGTTTCAAATTTCAATAACATTTATATTTTACAAGTACATAGATTCTCATTAAAAAAGAGTTTAGTTTTCATGAAATTCGCGTAAACAATATTTAATTTTCCAATACTTTATTTCGGTTCATTTTTAGTTTTAACGTCAAAATAAATATTAAAATTTATTATTCCAAACGAAGTTTGCGAAATCAGAGCCCAGGCGCTCTAAGGCTGACACTGACACAAGAGTTCGCTACTTGGCCTACATGAAACCTTGTAACTCTCTATAAGAATTAATCGGTCTCAAGGCCTATTAGGATAACTATATCTAAAATGAAAAGAAGAAAAGCTCCTCATCACACACACGAAGCGTTAATAAACAGGGCATTTAGCTACATAACAGACCTTTTTCGTAGAATCTGTAAAACAAAGGATGTTTCTGTGAACCCGATCCATTATGCCTTGGCAAACACCGGCAAGGTGCGCTGGAGGCTGCTCAATGAACAAACAGACAAACACGACTCATTAGCGGCCAGCTCCATGTGGACCGAGGTTAGAGACCGTCGCATATGACGCTAGGCTGCCCGCCGGACGCAAAGGGTCCTGACTCCTGCGTACATAGCTACCATTTAAATTGAAAGAAAATAATCCTTGTAAATATACACATTTTTACAAGGAAAACAACTAAAAATTATTCTGTTGTCCAAATGTTATTACACATTAGACGAATTTTTTAACGATAATCTAGAAAACATAATAATAAATCGTTCGAATACGAATCTTACGAATAATAAAATTGCCATACCCTTATCAGGGTCATATGTATAACTATACAAAACATGTAAATTTCATATGTTGCAATAAATGTTTTGACTTTGACATTATTTTCTTATATTTTCCAAAACTTTAAGGGGAGTGTTTGTAGACGACGTATATATGAGTATTCTAGGATAACACTGTGTTCATCATTATAACCACTAACTGATTTACCCCGACATCGCAAAAAAAAACAACTGCTCCATATATTTTATCTAGAGCCACTTTCATAACTTTTATCTAGATTTCATGGTTGCTTCATGTTAAAAGTTGATCAAATTGCCGAGTACGATGATATGCTGGAATATGTTCGTAGTTGAAGATACTGCTTGTTTATTTTATTCGTTGGTAAATTCCAGACTGACAATGCTTCATGAAAGTTGGGTTAAAACGGTTTAAAGCTAGAAAAGAAACACATGTTTCTTATTTATTTTAGGGTTGTTAGGTTAAAAATTGGGTTTATTACCAGTGTTACTACCAATTTTACTACCAGTAGTAAGAACGGTAAATGAATTACCATTGTTACTACTGCAGTCGTGTAGAATTCTAAACCATTTCTGAATAATTATGGCTTTAATCGACAAAAAATACGGCGTACAAGAATATGAATATTAAGTAATGACAGCTAGTTACAGATCTGGCATAAGCGATGTAACAAGCTATGGTTTCTAAAGTAGGTTGCATATCACCACATTCTCCCCTGGTTAAGATGTATCGTAGTCCTGGAGATATGCAGGAGGGCGCCGCACTCTTGATGATCGATGAGATGTTTCTGGAGATTGTTCTGGGGTAGCATATTGCTCATCATCGCCCAAGTCTTCGAAATCTAGATCCTCCGTATCGGATTGCTCATACCCAGTGGGTGCTAAATGCCGATTGGAGACAACAAGCTCTCGGCCATTTTGTAATCTCACATGCGAGTGCATGGGATTTGTCTCGACTAGTTCGACTTCCTCTACAATTGGATCATATTTACTTCTCTTTACGTTGTTCTTCAAAAGTGCTCTTTCCGCCTGCGTGAGCCACGTCGGCATTGACTCTCCGTTCGCGGATCTGCGCGGATGAGTAAACATTCGCTCATGAGGTGTGCAACCGGTGGCTGTGCACAATAACGATCTTATAGAATGCAGTGACTGTGCGAGAACAGTTTCCCAGCGACTGATTGGCAGATCTAATGTTTTTAACGAAAGCTGCACTGTCTTCCAAATAATACCGTTGTACCTCTCAGTTTGGCCATTGCCTTGAGGATTATATGGTGTGGTATAGCTTGTAGCTACACCCATCCCGTGCAGAAAATCTTTGAGGTCAGCAGATACAAATGCAGTTCCTCTGTCTGAATGTACATAGCTCGGTATACCAAATACTGAGAATAACTCTGTCAACTTCTTTTTAACAGTTTCTGAACTTAGATCCGAGCAGGGAAACGCGAAAGGAAATCTGGAGTATTCGTCTATGATAGTGAGCATGTAGCGATTGCCAGTATCACATGGTAGTGGTCCCTTGAAGTCAATTGATATTCTTTCAAATGGAGCAGTTGCCTTTATTAAAGTACCCTTCGTTCTAATAAATCTAGGTTTTATTTCAGCGCAGACCTTTCATGACCCTGTGATTCGCCTGATGTCTTCGACTGAATATGGCAAATTTTTCGCTCGAACCCAGTGAACCATGCGTGTTATACCGGGGTGGCATAGATTTTTATGCAGTTGAAAAATTTTGTCGTTTATTGTTTGTGTTGATGCCGTTACATACGCTCTAGAAAGGGCATCAGCTACTATGTTATCTTTGCCTGGACGATATATGATATCGAAATTATAACTTGATAATTCTAAGCGCCATCGTTGAATTTTATCATTTTTTTATTTTGGAACTATGTTTTTGATCAAACATAAACGCCACTGACTTCTGATCAGTAATAAGTCGAAATGTTTTGCCCATAAGAAATTGTCTCCACTTCCTTATGCTTTCCACGATAGCTGCAGCTTCTTTTTCTATTGCTGAGTGATTGCGTTCAGCAGTGCTCAAAGTTCTCGAGAAAAATGCTACTGGTCTGCTTTCTTGGGTAAGAGTAGCTGCAATAGCGTGATCAGATGCATCGGTTTCTACGGTTAGTTGAATGTTTGGGTCAATAACGTTGATTGCTGATTTAGCTATTTCGGTTTTTAAAGATTGAAACGCTTGTACTGCTTCAGTAGATAGCGGGAATTTCTCCGATTTTGCAAGAAACTTTATCTTGTCTGAGAATTTTGGGATCCATTTTGAATAATGTGCAAAAACGCCCATAGTCCTTCTGAGTGAGGATAGATTATCTGGTACCGGCATGTCCAGTAGAGGGCGCAGGCGTTCAGGATCCGGCCTAACAACGTTATTGCATATGTTGTAGCCTAGTAAGTTTATATTCGTTTTGGAAAATTCGCTTTTCTGAATGTTCAAAGTCAGATTGTAGCGAGTTGCAATCTCTTGAAAAGAATGTAATCTCTCATCATGCTCAGCTTGATCTTGACCACATATTGTTATATCATCTAAGTAAGCGTATACTCCTTGCAGATGTTCTTTTTCTATGATAGTATTGATAGCTCGTTGGAAAGCAGCCACTCCATTGGTAACACCAAACGGTATACGCCGAAATTGATATAAATTTCCGCAGGCCTCAAAAGCTGTATATGGTTTTTCGTGCTCTAAAATTGGTATCTGATGATAAGCACTGCGTAAATCTATTTTGCTAAAAATTTTATGTTTAGCTACCTTCGCGATAAGTCCATCTATTGACGGTAACGGATAAGCATCAAGTTCCGTGAATCTGTTTATTGTTTGTGAGTAATCGATGACCATCCTCTTCTTATGATGCTCGCTAGACGTCACAAGAACTTGTGCTCTCCATGGTGATAGACTCGGTTCGATTATCTGGTCATCTAAAAGTTTTTGTATTTCAGCTTTGATAAATATAGTATCTAAATCAGAGTATTTTCGGGACTTCACAGCAATTGGCTTCGCAAATGGTAGCAAATTAGTAAACAAGCTGACTGGTTTGATGTTTGCTTCGGATATAGCGCATAGTTTGAGTGTTGGTTTAGAACCACCGAATTCCATTTCTAAAGCCTTATGATTCTGCAAAACATCATGTCCAAGTATAATATCTGAGCAAAGTTCATCCATAATCATGAGAGTAACATCAATATTTTGATTTTGTATATTTAGTGTCAGCTTGCATGATCCAATCACTTGCGTACATAGATTTGTTGTTGCCATTGTAATCCTCTGCTTGCAGGGATAGACATTCAAATTGCATAAGTTAACAAGACGTCGATCGATAAAACTTGCTGTGCTACCAGTATCGATAAGTGCCTTCGCTGTAGTTTTGCCGTTTATGATAACTGGTAGTGTCGCTTTGTTAAGATCTGTTGCTGACAATATGCAGGAAAGATATGATGAAGTAGACATTGCATGAGTAGCGTTTTCTTCTGGAGCCTCACTTGCTGCTACTTGAGGATTTCGACTAAGGCACACTTTCGAGAAGTGCCCCTTCTTTCCACATTTCGTGCATATAGTATTGGAAGCAGGACATTCGCTCCGAGGGTGGCGACGATTTCCACAGAAATAGCATGTTTCTTGTTTTTTATTAGAATTCGTAGCGCAATTCATTATAGGCGTTGGTTCTCGTCGGTAATTTTCATTATTAATTTGCGCCATTTCTAGCGCTCGTGCTTGCTTATAAGCTTCATCAAGAGTAAGAGTACTGTTTTCTAGGAGTCGCTGACGTACTGCTGATGACGATAGCCCTGAGATGAAGGCGTCTCGAATGTACTCACTTTCATTTTGTTCAGCGTTTACCGATTTAAAGTCGCAGTTCTTCGATAAGAGTTTTAACTTTTGTATGTATTGATCAATAGATTCTCCAGGATTTTGTTGACTTTTGGCTAATCGGTAACGGGCGTATATCTCGTTTACTGGTTTCAAAAATAATGCGTCTAATTTTAGTATAGCTGCGTCATAATCTTTTGTATCTTTGATGTGCGAGTAGATGATCGGGGATAAGTAATTGACTAATAATTGATATTTGCAGTCATTACTTATCTTTTCTTTGTCTTGTATAGCTTGAATGAAATTATTAAAAGTTGCCTTCCAATGAATCCATAGATTCGATTGGTCCGAACTTGCTGAGGGATCGGCTTCGAATCTTTCTGGTCTTAGATATTTATCCATTTTAATTTTGTCGATTAAATTGTAGAATTCTAAACCATTTCTGAATAATTATGGCTTTAATCGACAAAAAATACGGCGTACAAGAATATGAATATTAAGTAATGACAGCTAGTTACAGATCTGGCATAAGCGATGTAACAAGCTATGGTTTCTAAAGTAGGTTGCATATCACCACAAGTCGAAAGTTGTTAGAACAGCAATAATTAATTACCCTTGTTACTACCGTAAAACTAAAACAACAAAAAGAAACAAAATATGACCTTTCATGCTAGAGTTGCATGGCAGGTGTCAAACTGACAGCTGTCATTCTGGAATTCATAATAGAGTTGCATTACAGTTGGCAAAGTGACAGCTGTCAAACTTAAAAATGCTATAATCCCGTCGTTCTCAATTCAACGATGACAGGCGATCATAGCTTCAAATGTTACCTATAAAAGTTTTGTAATACCACGCAGTATTGTACAAGGTAAGAATGTTTTGCGAAGGGACAAAATCCTAATGTGTTTTAATTCTAAGGTAGAGAACGTTTATTAGGAAGCTATAAATATACCTAATACTAAATAATAATCGTTAATGGTATGTAGGTAAATAACAGTCTAATGATACAGTGGTAATAAACATTTGCTAAAAGTGTTAATACAGAACCTTTGTAATTCTATGTCAAAACATCCTGCAATTTACTTGAAAATTAAAAGGATGTATGTAATTAGGTATAAAGCATGTTATAATATCAAACAACAGCCATGACTACCTCTATACCTTATAGCCCTAGTATTATTATAGCTGGGTACTTACATAATAATTATTGTTACGTAACATAGATCGCCGTGTCAACTGTCAAGGCATGATGAGAATAATAGGTACTAATGTCGACTCAGTTAATGTTTAATTATGAATTAAATGCTAAATTAACTGCACGATGCAAGATTAAAATGTTAACGGCTTTTTAACAGGACAAAGCTGCCTCTCTCGCTCATTTGTAAGTTTATGATATTGTAAATACATAGGCATTTATGACCAATTTCTAAAAACCCTAATAAACATTTTTCTATTATAATTCATCACACGAATAACTACTAAATAAAAATTGGTTTTGATTTATTTTGATTTAACAGAAGAAATCGCAAAAACGATTATATTTGTTGTTTAGGATCTATTTGCTCTGTCTAGATTTTTCTTTTTGGATATTACTTATCTTTATTAATGTGGGAAAACTTTCAAATAAGATAAGATAATATTTATTGACATTAATTAAATCTCTTATTACATAATTAAATATAATAACAATTACTATAATGTACTCGTCAGTTAATACATTTGAGAGAATACTAAATCTAGTATCTTTATAGAAATGTAGTGTATATATTCCCGTGCATCATTTTGTAAGCTCTCTATGTACAATAAATATTAAAATTGAATCAATAATTTCACAGTAAATTCATCATAATATAATGTCATAACAATATAATTCAATTAATTAGTAAAAAGCTGTAAAGTGGCTTAAACAAATTAATAATGAGAAGACGAAAAATAATAATAATAATTCGCTGTAAAGGGGCTTCGTCAAAAATATTTTAGCTTTCATTGTCAATTCTTCGATAGTCATCAAATAAATTAATTTTCTTCGGATGTCATTTTGTAGTTACGATAATCATTTTTTATGTACTCATTTACACTGTATAGTGTTTTAGATAACAACAGTTTTTTTTACATTTGAACAAAATACTTGGTTTGAATTTGCAATTTTTATACAATTTGGCAATTTGTTGTACAGTTTCTGACCTATTACAACTGGATTTTTTGTATCAAATAGATCAAAAACCACAGATTTCCAAAAAGTAACTAAAACTTTAGCGCGACCAAAATGGAAAATTGGCGTATGAAATTCTCTTGAGCAAAATAAAAATACTAAGTAAGTAGTATTTCTATTTACATCATTCTGTATAATTACAAAATTGTATGACTGCAGTCATGTTATTATAACCACAGACATATGTAGAGACAATGAATAATGTTTCGTTTACGTACTGAAGACCGCTTAGTACTAATAGGTAGGTACTTGTTTTTCAATTTATTTTGTCGAACGTTTGGTTTTTCTACAGAGAAAAAGATACATGTTTTCCTGTCCGCTACACCGCTGCGCTAACACGAACCGATGTATCTATAAGAATATAGAGTGAAGAATAAGAGAGAGAGCACAGATTTTTTTAGTGTGTCTTTTTTAATTTGTGTATCTCATGAATTTGTGTAACTCTGAAAAATTGTGATTTATATTGATCGTGTAATGTCTGAAGTTTTCCACGTATTGTACGAATAAACCTGCAAATAAAATAAAAAAAATAATTGGGTGTTTGTGATCTATTTCCCAATAATAATTGTTAAACTAGAGCAAAATTGGCACTTGCAGTTCATAGTCTTAACATTAGGCACAAATGGTCCGTATGATTGAGTGTCCAAGCTTGCTTATTGAAGACCCAGTACTCCAGGACTCCCGGAGTGGAGTCGAGGTCGAGGAAAGGTCGCACATCGGGACCACGGTCAGCAGGTCAGCACTGGACATCTATTGACCATTCATACCTTCAACAGCTGTCACACTTCACACGCTCCTCATTCACGCTATGACACATAGATTAGATAAGTACTTAGTTATGAGCGAGAAATTTTCTTAGAGCACAATCTGGCACCACTACATAGTTGCTCATCTAATTAAGTACTTATTAAAATGATGATACAGTAATATGTATGTGTGTATTAAGTTGTTAAATGCCCAGATCTAGCACAAAATAAATAGGAAAAGGGTCATCATAAATTACGTCATACGTAGCGATGGTCCCTAACAAAAGTCCTTAGGAAAAGACGTGGCTGATCGAATTCTTTGCCGTAGGGGCGCAAAATAGAGCATTTGAAACACTGGGGTGCGTTTACGCGTTTTTTATGCTGGATAAAAATTATCCTGTGGGGCGTCCGTGAACTGCGTCATAGCTCTCAAATCTATTACAAACCAATCACATCTGTCAAACTCTGAAACAATCTGTCATATTAGATTCGATGACAACTAGCCGACCAATCAGAGACAAGATAAAATTTATCTACCTAAAAACCTCGATAAAATTTAGCCTAGTCAGGAGAAAAGTTATACCGATGGGAGTGCGTGAACGGGGCAGAATAATTTTTAGCCAGAACAATTTTTCGCTTGACGGATGCCTTAAATTTTTAAAATTTAGATTTAAATGGTTAATTTTTATCGTTGTCTGAAGTGCGTAAACGCACCCCAGGCTGAGCCTATTCATTGAAGGCCCAGTATTGCAGTGGAGTCTCAAAGGCCGCGCATCGGGCCCACGGTCAGCGGGTCATCGGTGGATATCTATTGGCCATCCAACGCTGCAGGAACTCTCACATTTACTTTGTTACCTCATCTAAGCCATGACACAAAGATTAGATAAGAAGTTATGTACGAGAAACTTTGCTAGAGCAGACTCTGGCACTAAGTACATACATATAGTTGGGTACTATCGGACCTATTAAAATTAAAAAAAATATCTAAGGTACTAAGCAGTGATACTTAAATATGTGTAGTTTTTACTAGCTAGACAATAAAGATATGGTTATGACAAATAGGAAAAAGGTCATAAATTAATAGGTCGTATGTTACATCAACTTGACATTTTTTTTTGTTTATACTAATGTTACGATAGTCTCTAAAATTTTGAAAGTCCACAAGTCTGCGCCAAAAACTCGCTTTTCTGTTACATGCTGTAGGTTGTTGACGTTACCGGCGCGGTACGGTTCCTTTGGCGAGTGCGTTCAACATTGCTCTTTATTTAAAGGCACGAGCCCGTGAAACAAACAAATGTATGGAAATTAGTACTGTGTCGATCAATCGTTTTTCACCACCCGGGTCGCGACCGACCCACTACTTAAACGACCCGGGTGAAACAACCCGATCATTTGATCGACTCGGTCAATTGATCGAGCTGACTGCGCGATCGTAAAGTTTGTGTCGTTTGATCGACCCAACTGCGCGTCTATTAAGTTCGTGTCATTTGATCGACCCGATTGTGCATCCGTACAGCTCGTGTCGTTTGATCGATCCGATTCTATTTGACGACTTCATACTTACAAAGATAAAGACACCTATCCTATTTCATTAGGCTTAAAGTCCAAATTAGTTTGGCAAATACTCATCATAACGGGTGTGAGTCAATCAAACCGCGCGACCGACCTGCGGTAAGTGATTGGGTCGGCGCAGGATGAACGATCGAATCACTCACCTGCGGCTCGCGACCCAATCAAAACGACCCGATCAATCGTGATCGACTCAGGACTAATGGAAATGAATATCAGTGTAGTACTGCCTAGTTTCATTGGTAAAACTATAGATCTAGACATTTTGATACTGACGGATAAATTGGACACTATTCACAACGGTTCCATGGTGTAACGGTTAGCACTCTGGACTCTGAATCCAGCGATCCGAGTTCAAATCTCGGTGGAACCTGTTCTTTTTGCTATCGTGATAATATGATTTTCAGTAGTAGATAATTATAATTTGTTTTGTTTTTACTAGAATAAACTTACCGCTAGATTTCATATTGAGCATAGTAAACATAATGTTTGAACAAGTGTGAAATTTTAAAAAAAAATGCTGTGCGTAAACTGAATAAAATATGAACAGATCAGTCTCTGTTCATTTCAATGTGTAGATACATTCAGTACATATTAGTTAGTTATCTGTATAACTAACTATCTAACAAAAAAAAATCAGATGTTCCATACATTTTATTGCGGGTGAACGATATTTTTCTATGGAAAATCATTTTTTTTTTGACAAAAGTCGCAGAACAAAAGTTGTTAGTTTTGATGTATAGATTAAGCCCCTAAGAGGATGCTAATTGATTAGAAATAACCCCGTATACATCAATAAAATTTGCTAGATAGTTCTAACATGCGTAATTGCCTAAAATACAATAAGTAAATATCATAATTTAATTAAGCACACCAAAAAGGGGATCAGAACCAAAATACCCAGAAGAAGGATAAACCATAGTGACATACTCGTACATAAAATAGACATTCTAAAATAATTTTAATTTCGCCGAAAATAGCACAACCCTCGAATAGTCGGTTTTGAGAGCCCCTTTTTTGTAGTCAGTAAACCCTCCTTCCCCACCAAACTACATAGGTAGGTAGGTACTAAGCCTAATAAGTATTGTCGTGAGTTTGTTAAAAAAAGTATAGTCATCATTTTGTTTTTGCTACGAGTATATAGCCGAATTTCGAACGCTTTAATTAGCTTTAACAACGGTACTTAAACAATACTTGCGAACAATTAAAGGACATAATTACCGAGATGGACAGCGATGCAGCCGTCGGTGGGACCGACTGGTTCAAAGCTCTCATTAGCTCGCATTACGCAACCTTGTGCAATTAGCAGGCTTCGATTAATGATAATAATAATAAGCACATTGTATACCTACTCGTACCTACAAACATGTATGATATAACAAGCTCAATTGCAAGGTAACTATCGATCATTTATCTCAGCTTCTTTTGCTTTATAATTATGACGTGTAATAAAGTAAGTTCGTATAGGCCGGGTGGCTAGCCCTGGTGTCAGAGTTTCTAGGCCGCCTGAAGGCCTCTGACATGGCTAAACGGTTAAAACAACCGGGGCCTACAATTTAACGTGTCTTCCGAGCCACGGTAGCGCTCAGTTGGAAAATGCCACCCGCGGTCACCCATTCAAGTACTGACCGTGCGGAACGTTGCTTAATTTCGGTGATCGCTGACAATCACCTTGTCAAACTACGCTACGAGCGCTACCGTAATAAAAACATTTAGTAAACCATATGGTTTTTTAAATGTTATTTTTAGGGTTCCGTACCCAAAGGGAAAAACGGGACCCTATTACTAAGACTTCGATGTCCGTCTGTCCGTCTGCCTGTCTGTCTGTCACCGGGCTGTATCTGAAAGCAGCTGAAATTTTCACAGATGATGTATTTCGGTTGCCGCTATAACAATAAATACTAAGAACAAAATAAAATAAATATTTAAGGGGGGCTCCCATACAACAAACCTGAATTTTTAGACGTTTTTCGCTCTATATTAATAATGGTACCAGGTAGATGCTTGAAATTTTCACAGAATATTTAGTTTTATATTCCCTTCAATAAAATTCAAATAAAATAAATATTTAAGGGGGGCTCCCATACAGTACCTACGGAACCCTCCGTGCGCGAGTCCGACTCGTACTTGGCCGATTTTTTACAAAACAACTTCTATAGGTATTTACTACTTCGTTAAAAGACATAAGTTTTCGTAAAATGTTATTTTATCTATTGTACTTCATCTACGATTCCATTACATTATATTGATTACCAGTAACCCTGTATGTTGTTTTATTATAAGTATCTACAAAATTATGAGGACATTTTGTAAGTTTCTATGAAAGATCATAAATTACAAGTACAAACTTTCTTATTTGGAGTTTAAAATTTACAACGCTGGACCTTTTTTGGCGTTTTGACAGATGATATTTAACAATGTACCTATTTCGAAACTCTGGTATCGTTTTTGTAATCAACGAATTAAACAATCTTATAAGCCTGGTGGATTTTACGATCATAAATAATAACTAATCCGTAAGCATTATTATCAATCTGCTCACGTATTACCTTGTAAATTAGTAAGCGAATTAATAGTTGCCGGCAATTTAGTCAAACATACAAATAAAAGTAATGACGTAGGTAATTACATCATTTAGAAGCTTTCCTTGGAACAAAGCCAGCATTTTTGGAATGCGTGTAGTTTGTTTGAAAACTGAGCGATTTACCGCAGGGCCTCTAAAGACAACGTCACACGAAAGCAGCCGCGGTTCCAGACGGGATTTTTTGAAATGTTCGATTTTGTATGCAACCTGACATATTCCTCCGCTTGCTATGTGTCAGGTGGCATACACGATCAAACTTACGAAAAATCCCGCCACAACTCGCGACCGATTTCCCGCGTCTCGCGCCCCTGTGTGACGTGACCTTAAGGGCAACTCCATTCTTTCGCCCGGAACACGTCAAACATCGTGCAATTAATATTACCGTCGCCTCCACGGTATAATTTGATCCCCGAAAAAGAGCCTCCTTTTTTGTCACCGCTACTTTAATGCTCAGAAAATGATGCGACACACGTTTGGTATTCTGGAAAATATCAAATACTTACTGTAATTTTAATTAAGATATACTAATATGGAATAACTATTCCACAGCGTAGCTGAATAGTGTATGATGAACCAAAAATGTCTTAAATATCGCTAGTTGAAGTAAGCTTTGGGTACATAATTATGTACCTATCTAAGTACTAAAATGTTAAATAACTATAGCAAAATATGCATGCCTTGATTTCCCTTAGGTACATCTGCTAGGTTGAAATTGCAGCGAAAGATTTTTAGACGGAATTTGTGTTAGCTCTCCCTATACATGGTTATTTGCTTTCCCTGTACTAAGCCGAAAGGGAGTGATTCAGACCATCATTACGAACAACTTTTACTATTTCACAAACCAAAATTCTAGAAAAAAAATCTGCTGTTTCATATATTTTCTCGAATTTTGGTTTGGCTTCATAGTAAAGTTGTTCGGAATGGTGGTCTGAATCATCCCCTTTCGGCTTTGTACAGGGTAAGCAAATAACCCTGTATAATAAACAGACGAAAAGTGCAGTGGAAAAGCATTCCACACCGCTACCACCGCAGCAAAGGAAAGTAGAGACAGGTCTAAGAATAAAAAGTACTTTCTAAAAGTCTAAGAATAAAAGTTACTTACAAAAGTACTTTTCAGGGTTTCTTTAGCTTAGTTACGTTACCCTAAAACCAATACCAAAGCAGACAGTAATTAGTCCCAATTTCCTCGGTGGCGGCACGTTCCGCGGGCCGCATTCCCATGCGTTTCCGACGAGATTGGCGGTGGATGATGAACGGCGCCCAGTGACAGGTGAGGCGAGCGAGGATGGATGGCCACCGCGGGCGGTTCCCACCACTCCTCGCCCTCGTCCCGCGCCCATCCCGCCGCCAGACAACCAACATTGCAACCCACGTTTTACCAAATTGGACACCGATTCCATTGTCTCGAAAATGATCTGTATAAACGGAAAATATGTCGCGGAAATTGTTTTGTTCTTCTTAATTGCTTTTTTTAAATTAAATTAATCTCATTGTTTTTACTAGCTAAGTAGAGTACTCGATCAATTCCTCAATGTTGTATCGAGAGATTGATTGTGTAGAAAATGCTTAGAGGTAGGTACTTTAGGCTTACTTACCCTGAATGAACTTTTTATGTAGACCATAAATTTTCCTAGGGAGTAGAACAAAAAAGATTGATTGGGTAAGAAAAGTTGCCTTATTTTATCATAAGTACCAACTTAATTCACCATCTTTTTTTTCTATGAAATTATTCTCTTTTTTTTTTAATAGCTTAAGTAGAGTACTATTTATTCTTTATACAATTCATCATTGTTTTATGGCAATAAACGATATTCTGATTCTGATTTGAATCTAAATAGAAACGTCTCGATTTTCCTTTTCAATTTATCAACATAATATACTTATGTAAATGTTATAAACTTGTCTACTCTATATTTTTACCTCTAGATTCGTTTAGCCGTTACCCGTTACGCAATTTAATAAAACCCAATACTCATTTAGCATACCTAATATGCAATTTATTAAGAAAATAGAAGATGCGTGATTATCGATATTACAGAACTACTAGTTATACCTACACACATCATTCGGTAGGTAACTAAAGCACAAAAACTTCCGCAATGGCTTCTTTCCGAACACAAAAAAGCTTTATGATACAATTACGTTTTTATACCACTTTTTGTACGGAAACTTCACAAAAACACTCGTCAAAAGCGTCAAAAATTATTTCGCCTCGTTTATATTATATCACTCCTATAACGATTATTCGGGGTGGTTTTTCTTTTTAGAGAAAAATAACTTTTCACGTTTGTGTTGAAAACTTAAATGGTAATAATGGAAATTGGTAAGTTAATTGTTATTGTGATATTATTAAACTCTTTTTCTGAATGGTATGAAATAAATATTTAAAAAACAACGGGTTGCACTTTGGGAGTGCCGGCAGAAGTGAAAACTTGAACATTACGTCATCCGTCTTACGAATTTTCGATCAAGTCACGATCTGACCGTTTTCTGACGCGGGTTTAACTATTTTTACCCATCTCAAAGAGTGCACAAAACCGCTAAAGAAGTCTTCACTTCAAAATCTTTCTTTGTTATCGATTCAAGTTTTCGTATATATTCAAGTTATAGTTTGAGTATATTTAGACCTTGTATTTTAATTCCAGTATTTATAAACCTATCTTTAGAGATCTATCTAGCATAGAGTAAGCATAGAGCCTTTGAAGTTAGTGAAACTTTGCTTGGCCTTCCCCTGTACACGGCGTTGACCCTCTTACCTACAACGAACTAATTGATAGCTTTATGTACATTGGTGTGCGGTTTCCAAGACTATTCATTATAGAGATAAAGATGTATAATACTGATAGATTTTCAAACTGACATGGTAAGCGCCTGCCGCTGCTAACATTTTCAATCAAATTTTTTTTAGTAGGCACTAATTAGAAAACAATTTACGTCAAAGTTGATAAATAACTTTCTACTGCGGAACGATTATAAGCTTGAATTAAAATTGTCGCAAAAAATGCCAAAACTGACTTCCATCGTGTACATACAAAATTCGAATAGTTTGCTAGTTCTGCTGTTCTATGAGTTCGATCGAATTGATGTTTCCATTATTGTTGATTTTTCAAAAACGTCTCAGCCGATTTCCTTTTGATACCCTTTTGAACTAAAAAAGATTTTTAAACGGTTTTATTTAGCTCACCCCGTTTGTTTTATTTATTTTGATTGGGTTCACAATTGGCGAAAATATCGATGAACACAAAAAAAACCTACTTACGAACATGGAACCTACTCTTTTTTGGAAGTCAGTTAAAAAGCCGGATTAACTACCTGAAACTTACTCTGCATTTGTTAATAAGGTGGATTACGTTATTGGTGTGATTCCATTTTAATTGGGCAAAATTTGATTTTTGTTTCTTTATGGTTTGGTTATCTTAGTTGACACATCAGTATTGTCTTAAATCTTTACACCTCTAATATTCTCTATACATTTATTTATATACATTATTATATTTATCTCTATACATTTGTTTACAGAGCGAATACCGTTTCGCGGGCGGAGGGTACCCGCGCGCGTCGACGACCAGCAGCCGCAGCGGCGGACTGTGTTCGGCCGCGCTGGTCGGCGGCGCACTGTTCGCCGCGGTGGCCGTACTGGCCGTGGCTGCACTCGCCTTCTACATGGGAGCTCTAAGGCCTGATAATGGAGAACGTAAGTTATACAACTCAACTTCAGAACACGGAGATTGTCGGTGCGCGGGTGATTGGTAGATACTCTTGCGTGGACAGGCAGCAGTCGTACCAGCGGTCTGTGTTCGTTCACGCTGGTGGGCATGCTGACCACGGCCACCATCATTGTAGCCAGCTGCCAAGCCTAGGTTTTTTCGAATCCCGATAAATAATAATCCGATGGATTATAGAGGTAAATAAAAGTCCCTAATAACACTTAGAATCAAGAAAATGCATGTTAGGTAGGTACTACGTGACTAAAATAAATATTTTTTCGGGAATTTCCAGACTCAGTTAAATTATGTCAATAAAGCAACAGTCCAGTTTTTCTCAATTGCACTTATCTGTAAGTTTCGATCATATTAAAGAATTATTCTTACGTCTTCTATAATCCGTAATTTGGCATAACGATGCGATTGATTATAAGATAGAGTGAAGTGGGAAAAAAACGTGCTTTACCGACCCCACCTATTTTAGTGGAATAAGGGCAAGAAGATGATACATAACTTGTTACATTTCTAGCTATCATATCGTTCGAGGGCACGTTGCGAGTGACCCGCGGGGATGTGTACGGTGGCGCGCCGGGAAGCCCCGCGTGGCGCGAGCGCGCGCGGCGGTACGGCGCAGCACTCCGCCAGCTCTACTCCGCGCCTTCGCCGCTGCGGCAGGCCTTTACCGGCGCACTCGTCAGCGGCTTCGGCGACAGGCGTCTCGATGTACATTTCAGATTGTATTTAGATAGAAGAAAAATACCAAGGTATTCTCAACACTATTTTTACCTTCAAAGTCTAATGTCAATCAATTGTCAAGGCATTCATTAATTGGTTACCTACTTAAAATACTGCAGTATTTTTCATATCTTGTTCTTTCTATAAATGTTGTTAATTTTACAATGGCACCTTGAAAAATAACCACTGATGTCTGATGTTTCTTTGTTTTCAGCACCGTTTCCAATGTAGAAGAAACACTTAAGAATATTTTAATACAAGACATTAATTCCAAGCATCCAGCTTTTGGACCTACGATAAAAATAGACACATCCAGTATTGTAATTAAAAGAGACTTAGAACACACATATCATTCCGAATCATACGTTAAGGAAGCAATGAACGAAAGCATGGCAGCTAACTATCCAAAAACTTTAACCCCCCAGACTGGAAAGGACAAACCTTTACAAACTAGAGTAGGTGTTGTAAGAAAAACTACTGTAAAACCAAACAAAAACGATCCAGATGAACCAGATATAGACACTGAAAATATTCCAGTTGTACAAGGATCATTCCAAATCACTAAGACTGAAGCAGACATTACAGAAAATAAACAAAACTCTAGTCCGGCACGACACGAAGATAAGCCAGGCCACAAACCAGCTCCATCTAAAAGTACTACAACAACAAAAGCGCCTACAACAAAAACAACCACGACGAAACGAGTTCCTACAAGTACGCCAAAGAGACAGACCGATCGACCTTTCACTATTAAATCCACATTCAATGTTAAAACAAAGAACGATCCTGCACCGAATAAAGACGAACGAACCACTGCAAAATCGACATCTACAACCCAAACCAGCACGACTACAACTTCTACAACAACTCCCACTCCTACCACAACCAGTAATGTGTCACAAATATTATTTGATTTACTAACCAATGAAAACCATTACAAGGACTTGCCAAAAATTGATAGCCTATTCACAGTGCCTCATGTGATTGACAATGAACCATGGCGACCTATCACTCAGCCTTATTATGAAACATCTAATAGACCTACACCAGCAGCATCCATCCCAGAAGTGACAGAATTGAATGCAGAAGACAGAATGGGAGTAGCAGAAGTAGTTGATGATGTGTCAATATTGGAAAGTATGCTCACTCCTATGCCTCCTGTTATGAATCGAGAAAAAATAACTCGCAAACCAATTTCCTTGCACAAAGACTCATACTTTGGATCAGATAGGTATCATCCAAATCCAGTCTATACGAGTTTCACGCTTCCTACGTATGGGTCCCCTGTTAAAAATATGGAAACCTTAGGATCGAGCTATCCTAAGCCATTTCCAATACCTGTTGATAAAATAAGTTCTGTTGTTGAGATCCCCGTCAGCTCCGACGATGAAGACGACGGTATGCCTATGCAAAGACCACCAAAAGATAAAAATACTTCTGCGGCCATCAATGTTTTAGAATTGGACCAGCATGAAGATGACACAGAACAAGTTTCTATTGACGGAGCGTCTATTTTGAAAAAACAAAATACAACAACTACCAGTACTTCTACAACAAGTTCTACTTCGAGTACTACTACTTCTACTTCTACAACCACTACCCCAAAAACCACATCTACAACCACGACTACTACTACAACACGAAAAGTAGAAAGCAATTATAATAATACTCAGGGTTTAAACGGCCAGGTTACGATTAACGCTTCACTTAGCCATACGACAAGAAGACCAAACAACAAAGTTTCGATCATCCCAACTACAAGTTCTCCTCATCACACATGGGAACTTGTGAATACTTCTACAAATGAAAAAAATGACACTCTCAGCAAAAGTTCTCCTGAAACATTCTACAATGATACTTTACAGGCCATTATCACAAAAAATGATGCACCGTTTCCAAACACTACTCCTAAGTTTCCCAGTAAAAGTTCGATCATGAGAAATCTAACAGATATTATTAAAAAGTATTCTCAAAAGCCACCAGAAAAAAATAACAAAGAAGAAAATTTTGAAGTTGAAGAACGCCACGGTCAGAGTAAAGGAAGCGTGGAAGTTGTTTTAGATGAAGAACTATTGGAACCCACAACTGCAGGAACAGTCATCACTTTACTACCAGCCAAGTCTAATCTTGGTGTAAATCGCCCATTGAGACCTCGACCTAAAATAAAACCAGGAGCTGAATCATTGGAAGAAAATGTTCGTAGTTTTTTTCGTGATGACCAAGAGGCAGAAAAATTAATAAGCAACCTAAGCACAGAAAACTATGTTCCAATGAACCACGAAGAAGATGCTATCACAGAAAGTGCCGAAGAAATCAAAGCTGAAGGATTAAAAAACGACGATGAAGAATATTCCGCAGCAGCTACAAGTAATATGAAAGTGTATGACTTTTCGAATTCTGCACCAAGTTCTGCGTCCAACAGATATCCTAAATCCAATGACGAATTGAGTCAGTCTACAGTTAATGCTATCAAAAGTGAAGATCTACCAAACGTCCCAGACGGCACGTACAGAGTTTCTTACCACGTTACAGGAAGTGTGAGCAGTAAACAAGCAAATAAAACACAAAATCTTCCAGCTTACGAGTTAGCTTTAGAACCAGATATCGTCTTAGAAATACCGATAAATCAAAGCAATACTTTAACAATCGACAAACTCCGCCAACTGGCTAGTCTGGCCACGGTATCCGATTCAAATAATAATACATTTTTTCGTACCCCCGGAGGAGGCGTGATTTCGACGAAAGCAATACCGTCAAGTTACACGCTGAATCAGGCGGGGTTTAAAATTCTAACAAAAACTTACAATAAAGTTCAATCTATAAAAGACAACAACGAAAATAGTTTAGATAAACCGGAGAAAACGTTCAGTAAGCCTAATAAACCGCAAAAAGAAAAGGAGAACGTCACAGTTGAAGAAGTTATCAAAGAAGGTGAGGAATATAATCAATCATTAGCAATCCGTAGAACATGTTCGACTCAAAATTATTCAAGGATTAGGATTACAATTTAACTGAATGTTTTAGAGAAATGTGACAATGCGACATCATTCCGGTGCAAGCGCGGCGCCTGTCTCCCATTGACGTCGCGTTGCAACCGATTGCTGGATTGCCCCAGTGGGGAGGATGAACGAGCCTGCTCTTGTGCAGACTACTTACGAGCCGAGTACTCCCATTCCAAGATCTGCGACGGTGTGGTCGATTGTTGGGATTATTCTGATGAAAACCAATGTGGTAAGAACGTTTTCTACAGCAAACCACTTACAATTAAATGAGACTACACACTAAAAGTATTTCTGTGGTAAAGCACAGTAGAGACGTGTGGTGTGGTTAGTGGTTACATATATCTTGTCCGTAGCCTGTAATTTTCATTATAAGCTTGTGGTGATCCTGATTTCAGACTGGTGTAAAGAAGGCGAATACGTGTGCGCTAACGCTCGCCAATGTATCGAAATGACTAAAGTTTGCGACGGATCCCCCGACTGCCCGCTGGGAGACGACGAGAAGAGCTGTGTCGCTTTGGGAGACGAGTTAGAGGACAACGAAGTCATACCCTATAACGAAGAAGGTATGAAAATGCAACTATTTCCTACATAATTATTATTATATATGTACATTGTTTAAGACTATGCTGTTGATGGACCACTGTCCCGTACCTATTCCTCTGAGGCCGAAAGTCACTATCACATGAAACGGAAAAATTATAAATAATGGATAAAAAAGTGCAAGTGGAGTGCCTTCGCGCGGAAGAATTGAAACTTCGACGCAATAGTGCTTTCATACCCCCTCCATGGTAGCGTTAAACGTTTAACGCAACCTTGTTAGAAGTCACATTACAAGTTTCACTTCAATAAACACGAAGTTTTAGTTATTTTGTTTTGTACCTACTTTCTGATTAGTTGTTTTGTTTGTTGTTTAATGGCAGTTTTTATATTTCCAGGCTACGTGATGGTACGCAAGCGAGGAGTGTGGGGCAGACTGTGCGTGGAAAGCTTCGCAGACGTGGTGAAACAAGCGCACAGCTCGCTGCAACTCCCAGATCTGGGCAGGGCCGTGTGCCGCGCTATGACTTTCGAGTAAGAATTACCATATTATAACACACATGATAAGTTAATTGTAAAGGGACCTTAAATGCCAACCGTTCATACTAATTGCAGGATGTCTACACCTACAGCTACATTTTGGATTAATGTTAGCTGTAGACATCCTGCGATTAGTTAGAGGGCTCAGCCACACATCAAAAATGGGTCAAAAATAACGTGGTCGATCGAGAAAAGTAAGAAAAAGATAAAAAATATCTCGATTCAGTGGCTAGTTGCCGTGTTTTTATCTCAAATTCCAATACATATTTGACAGTTTTGACAGCGCTGAGCCAGGTTTTCCATACATTTTTCTGGTTGAGGATTGCCTCACGCGACAACAGCGCTATCTCTCTAGTTGTAATAGCTATGTGCCTTTAACCAACTTCTAGAATAGCGCTGATTGCTATGAACAACTTTTACTATAGGATTAAGCCTGAAAAAAAACATTCAAGAAAAAAATCAATAATAAATTGTATAGTCTGTTCGTAGTCAATGAATCATTTAATTGTCAAGGATGTGACACACTGGTTGCATGAAAAAATATGCTTATAGAGAGGCGGGGTGGGCGCGTGAAGCTCGCGAGGGCCGCGCGGCCAGCTCGGCGGGCTACTGGGAGGTGTGGCACAACGCGGCCGCGCGCGCCGCCGACACGCGGCTGTCGTTCCGGCGCGCCGCCTGCAGCCGCCGCCGCGCGCTGCGCGTGCGTTGCTCCGGCCTCGACTGCGGGATCAGGCCGCATGCTGATGCGCAGCAACCCAGGTACGCACTACACCTTTACATTTGCAAACTTATGACTTACTAGTGTGGCATACATGGCTGAGATAGGAAACAATGACACAAACGACAGGAGGTCAACATCCAGCAGTCATCTTTCATGTTTCTGTCTTGATCACACTTATTCACCTTAGGGGACGTTTCCGTGTTGTCTCATTTTGAAGTTATGAACTCGCTTCAATCAAGAATGACGGCACCATTGCTACTATTTTTTAGAGAGCGAAAAATTTCCCTCAACATGTGGAACGACGATCTGACCATGAATCGATTTGAAAATGACAACTTATCTATCACCAGATGGTGAACCCTTATGACTATATTTATTGATTTATAAGCTGAAAGCTACAAAAAATAAAATAAAAAAATAAATTGACTGCTACAGAAAATATCACGAATCAACCCCACACTAAAGGCGCAAAGTCGTTTGTTATTTCTTATGACAAAAAATAGTTTCTGTTTCACGGGTTTTTGGCAATAGCATACTTATATCGTTAACGCGTAGTATGTAAGTGTGTTCGCTCCGCTGTCGTACATCAACCGTGTATGTGCGGCAGCGTGAGCTCACCGGTGCGTCGGAGCAGGGTGGTGGGCGGCGACGGCGCGGCGGCCGGCGCGTGGCCGTGGCAGGCCGCGCTCTACCGCGACGGCGACTTCCAGTGCGGCGCGACCCTTATACACCGCCAGTGGCTGCTCTCCGCGAGTCACTGCTTCTACCAGTGAGTGTTTCACCCTCTGTCACTTTATCTATTTCAGTATGAATTTATCGAGACGACGGACATATTCTAGGATAATATATGATTTCAGGGATGGTCTCAAAGTCAACGTTAGTAATAATGATGTAAAATGATATCCCAAGATTATGTTCATCGTCTAGCAAAACATTTCTTAAAATCTAGTTCTAGTTTCTCCTCCGTAAATGATTGTTTTATGCGCCCTAGTTGGGACGCATATAACAATTGTTGTTGATCCCAATAATGTTGGATTTTGACATTAAAATATTGTTGTTTTTAACTGCATCTCACAACCTATATTTTAAACTTCCAAATTAACAATCATTTGTAATGAACCATTACGTTTAGGGATACATTTATAATTATTATCTCAATGCAATGAACCCATCCGATCTATCAGAGCAACGGAGGCGCACTGGGTGGCGCGACTCGGCGCACTACGGCGCGGCGCGTGGCCGCGCGGGCCGTGGGAGCGCGTGGCGCGCGTGCGGCAACTAGTCCTCCACCCGCGGTACGCGCCGCGCGGCTTCCGCAACGACATCGCTCTACTGCGCGTGGACCCGCTGGCACTACACGCGCGGCTGCGGCCCGCCTGCCTGCCCGCGCCGCGCGCGCTGCCGCCCGCCGGACACCACTGTACTGTGGTCGGCTGGGGACAACTGTATGAGCACGAGCGCGTTTTCCGTGAGTATTGCAGTTGTTAAAGAGAGTGTGAGCTCGAAGGATCAGCAAAGGCCGAAGTATCAGCATGTTGATCCGAAAACCATTGCGTTTCTATGTGCAACTGCGGACTAATGTATAACCATTCTTCTACTTTGAATATACATAAAGGATGTTGTAGGTACGTTCTACAATACTGTACAATTGTACATGCTACTTACCTAAGTACCATACTTCAAACGTGATTATGATTTTCATTATATTTGGGCTCTTTAATGGGCATAATGACAGTTTTTGAGACTGCAATATGCTGTCATTTGACACCACTAACCTCATCAAAAATAATAGCAACGCATGTTATTGTTTGGCAAGCTCGTCGCTAATGTGTTGCTATATCGTTTTCCAGCTGACACGCTGCAAGAAGTGGAACTACCAGTGATCTCGACGGCGGAGTGCCGGCGCCGCACGCGGCTGCTGCCTCTGTACCGCGTCACGGACGACATGTTCTGCGCGGGCTACGAGCGCGGCGGCCGGGACGCCTGTCTGGGAGACTCCGGCGGACCGCTCATGTGCCAGGTAACAATATATACTGTAACCAGTGATCTCGACAGCAGAGCGCCGCCGCCGCACGCGGCTGCTGCCTCTGTACCGCGTCACGGACGACATGTTTTGCGCGGGCTACGAGCGCGGCGGCCGGGACGCCTGTCTGGGAGACTCCGGCGGACCGCTCATGTGCCAGGTAACAATATATACTGTAACCAGTGATCTCGACAGCCGAGCGCCGGCGCCGCACGCGGCTGCTGCCTCTGTACCGCGTCACGGACGACATGTTCTGCGCGGGCTACGAGCGCGGCGGCCGGGACGCCTGTCTGGGAGACTCCGGCGGACCGCTCATGTGCCAGGTAACAATATATACTGTAACCAGTGATCTCGACAGCCGAGCGCCGGCGCCGCACGCGGCTGCTGCCTCTGTACCGCGTCACGGACGACATGTTCTGCGCGGGCTACGAGCGCGGCGGCCGGGACGCCTGTCTGGGAGACTCCGGCGGACCGCTCATGTGCCAGGTAACAATATATACTGTAACCAGTGATCTCGACAGCCGAGCGCCGCCGCCGCACGCGGCTGCTGCCTCTGTACCGCGTCACGGACGACATGTTCTGCGCGGGCTACGAGCGCGGCGGCCGGGACGCCTGTCTGGGAGACTCCGGCGGACCGCTCATGTGCCAGGTAACAATATATACTGTAACCAGTGATCTCGACAGCCGAGCGCCGGCGCCGCACGCGGCTGCTGCCTCTGTACCGCGTCACGGACGACATGTTCTGCGCGGGCTACGAGCGCGGCGGCCGGGACGCCTGTCTGGGAGACTCCGGCGGACCGCTCATGTGCCAGGTAACAATATATACTGTAACCAGTGATCTCGACAGCCGAGCGCCGCCGCCGCACGCGGCTGCTGCCTCTGTACCGCGTCACGGACGACATGTTCTGCGCGGGCTACGAGCGCGGCGGCCGGGACGCCTGTCTGGGAGACTCCGGCGGACCGCTCATGTGCCAGGTAACAATATATACTGTAACCAGTGATCTCGACAGCCGAGCGCCGCCGCCGCACGCGGCTGCTGCCTCTGTACCGCGTCACGGACGACATGTTCTGCGCGGGCTACGAGCGCGGCGGCCGGGACGCCTGTCTGGGAGACTCCGGCGGACCGCTCATGTGCCAGGTAACAATATATACTGTAACCAGTGATCTCGACAGCCGAGCGCCGCCGCCGCACGCGGCTGCTGCCTCTGTACCGCGTCACGGACGACATGTTCTGCGCGGGCTACGAGCGCGGCGGCCGGGACGCCTGTCTGGGAGACTCCGGCGGACCGCTCATGTGCCAGGTAACAATATATACTGTAACCAGTGATCTCGACAGCCGAGCGCCGCCGCCGCACGCGGCTGCTGCCTCTGTACCGCGTCACGGACGACATGTTCTGCGCGGGCTACGAGCGCGGCGGCCGGGACGCCTGTCTGGGAGACTCCGGCGGACCGCTCATGTGCCAGGTAACAATATATACTGTAACCAGTGATCTCGACAGCCGAGCGCCGGCGCCGCACGCGGCTGCTGCCTCTGTACCGCGTCACGGACGACATGTTCTGCGCGGGCTACGAGCGCGGCGGCCGGGACGCCTGTCTGGGAGACTCCGGCGGACCGCTCATGTGCCAGGTAACAATATATACTGTAACCAGTGATCTCGACAGCCGAGCGCCGGCGCCGCACGCGGCTGCTGCCTCTGTACCGCGTCACGGACGACATGTTCTGCGCGGGCTACGAGCGCGGCGGCCGGGACGCCTGTCTGGGAGACTCCGGCGGACCGCTCATGTGCCAGGTAACAATATATACTGTAACCAGTGATCTCGACAGCCGAGCGCCGCCGCCGCACGCGGCTGCTGCCTCTGTACCGCGTCACGGACGACATGTTCTGCGCGGGCTACGAGCGCGGCGGCCGGGACGCCTGTCTGGGAGACTCCGGCGGACCGCTCATGTGCCAGGTAACAATATATACTGTAACCAGTGATCTCGACAGCCGAGCGCCGCCGCCGCACGCGGCTGCTGCCTCTGTACCGCGTCACGGACGACATGTTCTGCGCGGGCTACGAGCGCGGCGGCCGGGACGCCTGTCTGGGAGACTCCGGCGGACCGCTCATGTGCCAGGTAACAATATATACTGTAACCAGTGATCTCGACAGCCGAGCGCCGCCGCCGCACGCGGCTGCTGCCTCTGTACCGCGTCACGGACGACATGTTCTGCGCGGGCTACGAGCGCGGCGGCCGGGACGCCTGTCTGGGAGACTCCGGCGGACCGCTCATGTGCCAGGTAACAATATATACTGTAACCAGTGATCTCGACAGCCGAGCGCCGCCGCCGCACGCGGCTGCTGCCTCTGTACCGCGTCACGGACGACATGTTCTGCGCGGGCTACGAGCGCGGCGGCCGGGACGCCTGTCTGGGAGACTCCGGCGGACCGCTCATGTGCCAGGTAACAATATATACTGTAACCAGTGATCTCGACAGCCGAGCGCCGCCGCCGCACGCGGCTGCTGCCTCTGTACCGCGTCACGGACGACATGTTCTGCGCGGGCTACGAGCGCGGCGGCCGGGACGCCTGTCTGGGAGACTCCGGCGGACCGCTCATGTGCCAGGTAACAATATATACTGTAACCAGTAATCTCGACAGCCGAGCGCCGCCGCCGCACGCGGCTGCTGCCTCTGAGCTTTAAACTACAAAGTATGAAAATGGTATATTTTTCACTTCAAAGTGAGGATCGAAAGCAAGGCTCAAAATGCGTCTTGTTTGGATAAAATTGACATCATTCCAGGATCTATCTGTTGGTCCAACTGGTTTTCTTTGTCAAGTTCATGTAGACAAACATCTTGGCAGCAGTGATATTAGCTACAAGCTGCGGATAATCTAATCATCGCGCAGCTGTGAAATGAGCTTCTGTCATGATTGGGTTATACGCAGCTTGTAGCTAGCATCACAGACGCCAAGATATTTGATTCGGCCTATAGTAACCTTTATTGTACAGGGTCATAACTCATAATTATTTTGCATTTTTTGCAGGAATCTGATCGATGGTACGTGTACGGAGTGACGAGTAACGGCTACGGCTGCGCGCGGGCAAACCGTCCCGGCGTCTACACTAAAGTGTCCAACTATATCGACTGGATCGACACAGTCATGGCGACTCACACGCCTGTCAATAACGCGTCCACACACGACGAAGGCTATGAGTCAAATAACGAGGACTTTTACGCGGATCTAGAGACAGCTGAGAACAGACGCGCGGCGAGGGTGGATACTTGCCGCGGCTACCGCTGCCCGCTCGGCGAATGTCTACCGGCCTCTAGCGTTTGCAACGGGTTTCTAGAGTGTTCCGACGGTAGCGACGAGTGGCAGTGCACTAAACTTAATCTTAATAATTCTAGCATAGACCCCGATTGATATACGATGTGGTAACTTATTTATAGGCCTGTGTTATAGATTTATTGATACATGGATTTTGGATTTCGGATCTGTGTTTCATCATCATCATCATGAAATATTTACTGGGACATTTTTGCATATTTCAAAGGATATTTATTCCGTGTTTGTATTATTAGCCCATGTATTGATAAATCTTTGAGTAATATAATGTAATGTTAGTTCTGAATTCGACTGATACTTTGTAAGTAATAGCGTAAGATTCTCATATCGTCGAAGTGTAACAGTTTTCTATCGAACAAATTCCACTTGGTACATATCGGAACGTTTCCCGCCATAACATTTAACGACATTGGGCGCCTTTGTACATATAGCTGTTATTTTCTTCGCCCGATTTGTTTTTACCATTTCACGTCTCATATTCTATTTATTGAAATTCTTATGGGCTACCTTTTCCGTTTGAATTGTTTTAACAATTTGAATGGACGACGTGAACCATGATTTTATCGAAATAAATGTAATGAACAATACGTAAGTTTGTTGTTTCTTTTCTGACCCAGATTTCTATTTTATGACTAGCGAATGATTGGATATTTTGAGGTCAGATTTCAAAAGGCCATTTTCTTAAAAATAACTTTAATCTCTCGACAAATAAATTAACAAAATGCAAACATTGTAATACAGTATTAAAATTCTTCGAAATAAGGATGGCATAATAAATAGTTAAGATTATCAAGACTTCACAATACACAGATTGACATATTTCTTAGGTAATACTCGAAAATAATTACAATAATGATAAATTATTAAATAATAAGTCTTCAATTAAAATTGTATAAAGCGTATGCTCGTACGAAAATTACAAAATTCAGTTAAAACTATTTTAGTATTTTTAGAAAAAAATCAGACCGTGCTAGGGTCTCATCGACCGGGGTTTGAAAATCACCGCGTATTAATGAGATAGCAAAAGGCGAGAAAGCGAACTTGATGTTTAACTCGAGACAGTCACACGCCTTACTTCTAACTTAATTTATCTGTACCGAGCTGTACGAGACGATAATCACTCGTCGCCTGATTAAAACAATGACGGATCTGTATAAATTTAATAAATTACGGGAAGAGCTTTTTGTGAATCATCCTTAACCAGTTTTATTTTGTTGCGGAGTCGGTTGCTGATACGGATCTAAAAAACAGTCATAGAAATAAACGACTTTCTTAAATACTGTTGAAAATAATACTATGAGTGCTTAAAAGTGCCGCTATCGATATTTAGTCGAAGGTCACATAACGACTTAACTTTGGAATTAAATTGTTTTGAGATAATATAACTACTTTAAAATTTCCCTATTTATATCAGAGATCAAAACTTTCATCAGATTTTTATAACCGCGTTTTGTACTATTTATTTTTTAAAAAATATAGTTTTTATAGACCCGTTACTTTCCAGAATATAAAATTAGCCAAGACCACATCCGTCGTTATTCTAACTACGCGACAACTTTATCATGTCAAAACGAAACCTCGAAAAAAATTGTAAGGAACATCTTTACAATACACAAAGGCCAGTAAATACTTGAGTTACATAATAGTTATATCTACGTCATATTATATTAGATTTTATATATTTAAAAGTGCTACGAACGAGCGCGATGAGCAAGAAATGATAAACCCTAATGATACGAGACTGAAACATCGAATGCCGAGAACTTTGGGAGCTTTGTGCTGTCGGTATAGAGGCGGGACGATGGTGGACTACTATCAAACTATTAGTACTGAGTGATACTGGAACCCGCCTCGATTCTAATCGATTATAAAACGACTTTTCATACTGTAAACATCTATATTATCTTTGATGAAAAGGCTATTATAACATAGATATTTGAAAAAGACTGACATCTTTCTCCGATTTTGATTTACGTATAAATTAATATAAAAATGTAAACTATTAGAGCCGGAACTTTCAGTCGACACATTAGCGCAAATAACGCCTATATAAATGTCTGCCCGGTAGTACGCCAGTACTAGGGTCGCGACGATGAATGGCTCAAAATAATCAGACGTCTACAGCACGAAAAATAGTTTTTAGTAACAATGACGCTTCAAACCGAAAAAAAACGAGCCAGAAACATTGGCTCTGATTGGCTCCCGCAGGCAAAGATAGTGTTACTAAAATTCTCAATAGAAACACTGGGAGAGAAGACCAAGACAGTTCCATCAATCGATGCAACTCGGTCGAAACGTCGGGATGATGAGGTATTTGTTTATCTCGTAATTATAGTGCGCGATTAGTCCCGTAGTATATAATAATAAAATAGAGAATCGTACACTACAATACCGGTATATGTACGTGAGATACTCCACGGCGACTAGTCTCTGTCTGAAGCGTCATTCCGAAATTTTAGCTAAGTATGTAAGGGTAGTGTGTATACTGATGGTAGAGTTCCCGGCCGCGGCGGCAGCCTAGCCCTTGTTCTCGACGGGTGTAGTGGCCAGCCCGGACTTGCTCGCGTTCAATACGGTCTTGAACTGCTCCGGCACCGGGTGTTCGCTCTGTAATTATACATACATACGATTTTATTATAAAGACTTGGATATGCATAGAACCATGTAAGAGACAACTGCGGACAAGTGTCATTTTGTTTATTACAAATAACATGAGAGTGAACTCTGGAGAATAAGTCGGTAATATTGTAACAGATAGTTTAATAATAATATACAGGGTAATTCCTAGTCAATTAGCATCCTTTTAGGGGCTTATTCTATACAGCAAAACTAACAACTTTTGTTCTGCGACTTTTGTTAAAACTAAAAAAAATGTTGTTCCATAAAAAAATATCGTTAACCCAAGACAAAATGTTTGGAACAGCTGATTTTTTTTTTTAGTTTTGACAAGAGTAGCAGAACAAATGTTGACAGTTTTGATGTACAGAATAAGCACCTAAAAGGATGCTAATTGATTAGCAATAACCCTGTATATTTTCATTACATTTTTTTATAGTTGTAACAGATACCTACATAGTTTTAATATCTGAAATCCAAAATAACTATTTAGGGAATGACAGCTGCTCGGAGCTGTTTAGGCGAGGAAGGGAACGTCGGAATTTGTATTCCACTGAAATAATAAACAGGTGCACCGTATGGTCTAAGAGCCGCTGAAGATCGACTTCCATCCATGTGATAACCAGATGAGGCAAATTTATATCAACTATTATTTATTTATGAACTCTCCTATAATAGCTTGCCTATCGAATTTTTTTTAAAAAGTTACACGCCTATGATGTGTTTGTGTGTAAATAACATTTTATAATAAATGTGTCTCATCTGGTTATCAGATGAGTGAAGGTCGTTCTCCCACGTCTCTCCTCCTAACAGAACAGTTTATTATTCAATAAATGTATACTCACATAATCTCCATTCGCCTTAGGCACGAGCACGTTCATCTCGGAAGACTTGGAGCTGACGATCTCGACGTCGAGCGACTCGGGCGACAGGTAGATCTGGCAGCCGTCCGTCTTGTCGATCGATATGGTCGGCACCTTGCCTAACACCTGCAACAAATCATACCTACTTAGTAAATGTGCTCACACGTGACTTGACGTATCATAATTATTATTTTTCGCCAAATATTGCATAACCGACTTCTACCGTGTACAGAATTCGAATAGTTCGCTCGAATCAATATGTCATCCATATGGTAATTTTTACATTATTGTTGATTTTTCTAAAACGGCTCAGTCGATTTCTGTAAAATTTTAATGGTACCATCTCGAAAGTATACACTTCCAAAAAAACTAATAATCGGTTCACAATTGGCGAAAATATCGATGAACGTACATTCAAAAAAACATACAGACGGACATAGTACCTCCTTCTTTTTGGAAGTTGGTAACAATTAGTTCGATCTTATTGATCGAATTAAGACCGCAGGGATGCTCTAGAATTTAGATGTCGCTAGGTGCAAATAATCGGCCGAGTACGAGTCGGACTCGCGCATGGAGGGTTCCGTACTGTATGGGAGCCCCCCTTAAATATTTATTTTATTTTAATTTTTTTATTTATTATTGAAGGGAATATAAAACTAAATATTCTGTGAAAATTTCAAGCATCTACCTGGTACCATTATTACTATAGAGCGAAAAACGTCAAAAAATTCAGGTTTGTTGTATGGGAGCCCCCCTTAAATATTTATTTTATTTTGTTTTTAGTATTTTTGTTGTAGCGGCAACCGAAATATATCATATGTAAAAATTTCAGCTGCCTAGCTATCATGGTTCATGAGATACAGCCCGGTGACAGACGAACATCGAAGTCTTAGTAATAGGGTCCCGTTTTTCCCTTTGGGTACGGAACCCTATAAACCTATAACTGGTTTTATTCAAAATCTATGGAGGCGGCTCATGTCCAGTCCAATAGTAGATTTAGGGAACGAAAGATATTAAAAACAAAGTTTAAAGAAGAATGTATACACTAACCATAGTGTATACACGTAATCTGTATACTTAGTTTATATACGTAACTGTATATAAGAGCGTTTATAATGTCTAAACTTTTGTTAACAGTAGGTAAATAAATTATAAAAATAATAAACAGTAAATAAAGTAATAAACAGTAGGTAAATAAGGAAGTGGGGGAGACCTTTGCCCAGAAGTGGGACAGCATAGGTTGAGAATAAAGGTAAATAACAGTGATTGTTATTGTGTTATTTCTATAAAGTGACGTTAGCATGGAATAATACTAGAACAATTTGATACTACATAGATGCGACTGCTAAAAGCTCTGCCACTATTTAAGCTTTGATCTAGTAAAACCAACACAAAGTTTAGTAATTTTCGGGTAACAAGAGAAGAGAAGGGTACGCGAAAGGTATAAAAGTACAGATGAACTAATCATAACTTCTCTGAGTTGAGTTGTCGTTTACACAAATCTGTGACTACGTTAGTTTACTTATTTTAAAATATTCTAAAAGCATGAGCTTCATCATCACATCCTCATCATTGAACAAGTAGCTATGATTGAGCAAGTAAAACTCATTGGATTTTCGTGTAGTATAATATTCTCTTTGCTTTTTCTCGTGCTCTTTGTCAAAATCAAGACAGAAAAGAACTTAACTGACACTCTGTCACGTCAAATTCAAATCTACATTTCTACTAAAATTTTTAATACGGGATGAATTTCGTTATTATTTTTTAACTATATAAAGCAGTTTGCAGTTTTGTATCGGTCGTATCGATTTTGAAGGAATGAATTTGTACGATGAGATAGATTACGAGGGCGAGATAAATGAGGTAGTGAAGGGTGGGTGGGGCATCAGCAATATCCTAACCCTGCTGGATGTGTACGTAAAGGCTTTCCTGCAGAATTTCGTCAGGATACTGTACGCGCTCTACTTGAGGTTTACTTTTCTCAACTTGGTACGACAAATCTAGAAAAATATTGACTTTTTTTCGAATATTTTTTAGTATATTAACGACAAACTAGAAGTAGCTCGATTGTTATGTATAGTCAACAAATTAAGACTGCATTTTCACAATATGTAGACTGAATTGTCGAATGTTTTCTTTTACAACGCTTTTGTGAGAAGCACCTCAGCAGTTCTCGCCGTAAGGACAGCTCGGTTGGACTTAACAAACTAGACGCGAGCCCGCTCGTTCATTAACATTTTTAGTGTACGTCTGACGGGGAGAATATAAATGGATGCGATTAGCGAGGGGCAGAAGGGCGATTAGTAAGATTTGATTACACACTGCTGGGTGGACTACACTTTTTAGGCCATTCAATAGACAAATTTAAGCCTGTATGTTTGGCCAGCAATATTAGCAGTATTCAATGTAAATGCTGATGATGGTACATTTGCCTATAAACTAATTAACAAGGTAGAAGGGCAACGTACGGCGTTTTCTGTTTAAAACCTAGCGCTGCAGAATGAGTATCTCATTCTATTTACGTCTAATATTGTTTATACGTGTCTTTAGGCCATATTTTTTCTAAAATACGTCCCGACGGTGCTGTACTCGTACAAGCTCATAAAAACCATCTACCGGAATTCCCGCGAGAGGCTGAAGGAGAAACAAATTGAATTGGAAGACATCCAGCTCCAGGTAAGCTATTATCACGTGACTTTTACGAGTCTCGAAAAATCAGGCTGCGGTGGCTATTGTTAGGAATTTTTCATTTATTCGCGATAGGTATTTCTAGGAAACAAATAGAGGTGTCTTCTTTTTTGACCTTTAATCTTTACGACTTCGATAGAAATCCGAATTTAAGAATTCAGCGTAGCGCGTTCCAGAGATCCGAGTTCTTACAGAAGGATGGATCCTTTCGGATCGTGCGCACTGATCGCGAGAACGCGTGTTCTTTCGGAGTTCTATTTGTCGAACGCTTATTCAGTCCTTGGTTTCAAAATACACTAAAACTAACCGCTTGCGAAAACAAAAACGATACTCGAAACGCAGAACTTCATCATGGTATGTTTCGTCTAAAATACTAGTATTGTTCAGATTCAGATAGTGAACACGAAGCTGTGCGTGCGCGAAGCAGAATTTGCGGAGCGCTCCGAGCTGCTACGGCGTGAGGCGGAGCGGCTGAGACGCGTACGAGCGCGAGTCCGGGACCTCATCGCTAGCAACGAAGAGCTGCGTCACACGCTGCACCTGGCCGTCGGGTGCCACTCCGACCTCGACGAGGGCACCGTGCCGCAGGAAGGCAACTATATTCATTCACTAAACCTTAAACCTCTCCCCAGAAAGGCTACTCAATGCTACACGAATAGCTTTAAAGTACAAAGTAGAAAAGCAGACTTGAGGCTCAACCAGCCCACCTATACTCATGTGATAGTCGGATCATATAGGATACGAACATGATACTATATCAGATGGTGTGCCCAAAATATCAAATATCGTGAAAGTAAGGTTTAATGTAAGCCCATCAGAGCTAGCAATCCAAGTACTATTATTCCATTGTGGCGACGCGGACGTCGAGTGGCGAATCCAGATACATAACATTTTATTTCCCATAGAAATTATACTTTATGATGTACATATTTTGAGATTTCAAATATTAATAATAATCCCGAAGAGCTTCGGAATACTTGCAAATATTAGACTACACATAGAAAGCAACGCAACGGTGGCATTTAATTCGGGAAAACGATTGAAATACTTGAAGGTCTTTTTATTTCAGAGCTATTATGCTCTGAAATAAAACTAGATCTAATAATGATGAATACTATGGAATTTACACAACGGAGAATTTAGATTCAGTATTTTTCTTCTTTCAGACCCAAAAGGTTGCTAGTTTAAGCTTTAGCGCGTCTAATACAGAAAACATGTTTCTTGTAGTAAATTGTGCAGCTACGAGTCAATCGTAAGATCGTGACCGGATTGCAAATGCAGGCAATTATACCACGTGGGAAATACTCGGGGTAGAGCGGCACGCGACACAAATAGACAAATGTATCGAATCAGTGTACGAAGCAGGGCTTTGTTTACTTTTGATTCAAGCTTCATTACGCCCATACATCCGTAACACAATCGTCACAATGTAGAGTATATCTTGGGAGGTTAATCTTTAGATACCTTTACGTTACTGTGGTTACTTCTATTCGAGAGCGTCAAATGCGAGGTGTTGGCGGATAATCCAATCCTCGCGCAGCTGTTAAGTGAACTTCAGTTAGGAATGGGATATCCGTATCTTGTAGCTAACATCACAGCAGCTAAGATGTTTGATTCGGCCTATACTTACGGACATCTTCTTGGTGAATAATAATGTTGATAACCGTCTAACTCTATAAAGAAAATCAGTAATACTATACTAAGCGCCACACAAATCGGCGTATGGGAAGTTATGTGCACAATGCTGCGCAAAAGCCGAAACATAGGTATGCGCGGGATCCTGAGAGACGAGACGCCGGGGCACACCCGCCCGCCAGCCTCATGCCTCCCGCGCGCTCCCTACGCATTGTGCACACATGCGCGAATCACGACGAAGTATCATCTGCCGATTTGTGTGGCGCTTAGTAGATATATCCCGTCATGACTTAACAATTTTGAAAGTTCAGATAACGAGATTATAAACGAGCTGCTGAAGAGTTTGAAGCGCGAGCCGGCGATGCTAGAACTTCAGTTGGGGAAAATGGAACGTCCGGAGGGCGAGTCTGCCGACCTCAGCGGCCTCTACCCCTCTCTGAGTGACATCGACGTGCGTCAGGACTGCCGCGTCAAGATCGTCAAAGTCACCAACGTTTACAAAGTCGCCTACCTCAAGCACTATCTCAAGCAGAAGAAGCTGAGACGCGCTACTAAACGAGCGGCTTTGAAGAAGAAGGTAAGATATGCAATCCCTACAGATAGCACGAAGTTTTAGTCATAAGTTATGGATGTGTACAAGATTGACGCGTCGATATCACCAAGGCACCAATGTGTTGTGTACAAAGTCTTCTCTGATCTCAAGCATTATTTCAAGCAGATGAAATCGAGACGCGCTACAAAAAGAGCGGCTTTGAAAAGAAGGTAAGATTTGAAATCCATACAGATATGGGTGACTTGAGTTGACGGGCATATTCTAGGATAATAGTTGTATGGGACCAAACCTTACATCGCGGAAACAAGGATAGAATTAACGCATCAAGTAACCAACAGAGAGTGACTTAATGGCCTTCACGTGAATTAAACATCCCAATATATTAAGCTGCGGGTTTTCTGCAGTCCTAAATTATAACGCCGCCGCTCGCATTTTGAATTCAAACAACATTCATTTATTCAAAACAACTCTGGAGAACTTCAAAGGAATATCTTTTGTTTCAGAACAATGAATGTAACTAAGAGAAAGTCTCCATAATATTATATAATATTAGTCTCCGTTATGTCGAATTCAGAAAAAAATCTGAATCAAATTTATTTTTCATTTACTATAGAGTTTCTTAATAGCATTAACTAAACATATAGTTATTTTAATCATATCTATAGTATTATAAATCGAAAGTGCGTTTGTTGGTTTGTTTGTTATTTTTTCACGCTTAAATGAAGCGACAAATCAATTTGATTTTTCGCATGAATATGATTTAAAGGTCGAAGAGTATCATAAGCCAATATTAGGCGGGCGAAGCCGTTGGTGAAAACTTCAATATAATCTTGTTTCAGATGGAAAGCATAAAGAAAATGTTGGACGAATGGCAGAAGACTCTATACATGGTGATCAACAGTAAGCTGACTATCCTGAACATCGACGCACTCGCACACCCTATTGATGTCGCTTCGCAAGACGCAATGGGGGACTATTCCAAACCTCGGGAGTCTTTAGACTCGGACAGTGACCACAGAAACGACATGTATTACGACGAATACAGCCTCAGCTGGACGCAGAACCCTTACAGGCCATACGGGAATAACTACGAGGTCAGTAATAGGGCACGGACGGATATTGGTATCACGGTTCGTGATACCGGTATTTATCAAACCGAATCAACCGAGATTCTGGGTATTCGTCTTGTAATATGACGAAACGTAATGCTTGAATCACACAGTACAGTCAGACAGTGCGGCGCGATATGACGAGTGAAATAATTCTGTGTGGAACCATTTTTTTTCCTAGATTAGTTCGCGTTTGATCACATCATGCCTGATGTAAGGCAATATTTCGGTTTAGGGATAGCCTGACTTACTATAATAATTATTAATTATGCGTCTTTGGTAATTTAGCTTTTATGACTCGATGTTACAGAAAATTAAAAGTAAATAATTTATATAATTAATTTATGTTATCGCACCGCGACTATAGTTTGAATCAGGCTTTATCATCCGAGATAACCCGGACTTATAGTAAACCCTGTCCGGATTTGTTGTGGGCTAAAATTCCAATTACTAAGGATTTATACGGTGTCCAGTGAGCGTTAAATTCGGCTGTGACTAGCATTATCTGCGGTATGTACGCGTGAACTTGTGTGTGGGCGTGAGATTATACCATAGACCCAAGTTAACAAGCTTTTCATGAGTAGAACTTCTTTATAACTGTTTATAGTGGTGATCACGTCCAACCTTCCAAAAATTCAACGGTATGGTTTGGCAATTTTGATGATTTAGACATTTAGGCCTACGTCCTGCAGTGAACTATCAAAAGGCTGGTACGGTACAGTACAGACATTATTTAGCGCATCTACTGCACGAGTTTGACTACACACCACACTATTGCAATAATTTGTGTGACAGTAAATGTTGCCAGCCCAAAGCCGAATGTCGGAGGCTTTGGGGTGTAAACTTTTAGTGATTTGTCGAACCGAAAACTGAGCTTCCTGAAGTCTTCATTGTTTCCTAAAAAAAATGCTATTTTTTATTCTTGTGGAAAAGGGAACAGATTGTCTCTTCTGTCTTATTCCATTCTCGTCCATCAAACAAGTCGGAGCTAGGATATTTATTTCTAGTTTTTTTTCAGGATGTCCCCGAGAGTGCAGTGGGCGGAGATTTCTACGAGCAACAAGACATCGGCGAAGTGACTTACTCCGCGCACATCCAATGCGAGGGCATCACCAAGTACCCAAAGATGATGTCGATCGTTGAAGAGACCGGCAGCCAGATGGCGATAGAAGATATCTCGAACGAGAATGACGAGGGAGACTATCGGGACCTCGTCGCGATATGACTTGTACCTCGTACGCGGTATTTGGTGGAATACAATGAGTTCATAGTTCTTGTTTTAGTTTACATTTACAATAGGTAACAAGGTTTGTACGGGTTATTTCTATTCAATTAGCATCCTTTTAGGGGCTTATTCTGTACATCAAAACTAACAACTTTTGTTCTACGACTTTTGTCAGAACTAAAAAAAACAGCTGTGCCAAACATTTTGTCGAGGGTGAAAGATATTTTTCTATGGAACAGCATTTTTTTTTTTGAGAATTTATAAAAGTCGTAGAACAAAAGTCATTAGTTTTGATGTACATAATAAGCCCCTAAAAGGATGCCAATTGATTAGAAATAGCCCTGTACAAGTTGTGTAGCAAAATTTAATCTTAGATTTTTTAAGACGCGCGATGGCATCATGGATTAAAGCAACAAAATCGCGCTACGTAAGTCAAAGTTTCGTAAATCTACTTTAAGTTTTTAAGGGGAGAGTGGTTCTATCACTGCGCAGTGGCGACTGTGCACGCTCCCCGTTTTTCAAATTATACTACTGATGCGACATGCACGGTGATGAGTATCTCTCCGCAGTTCAGGTACGTTTGGCCTTACGATGTGACGGGACAATGGGATAACTCATTGCACTTGCTCGATAGAGAGTGAGAGACTAACGCCTTAGAGATAGAATATATGAGTATGTAAATTTGCCGGGAACGGTGAGTGGTTATGCGAAGTGGATTGCACTTTATTGCGTCGCCGCAAGGATCGTTATTTGTATACTTTGTTTTCTATGAATGATCCTTCTATTTTACACTATTATTTGTTCCGTGGCCACTATCAAATATACGTATAGTCCGAATCAAACTACTTGGCGGCCGTCGCATGTTATCTGTATCTGCACGTACTGTCAGTTGACCTTGACATCGTTGATCTAGCCGCGCACTCTGAGCGCGTCGCGGTAGCGAAACATTTCAGGAAGTCAACCGTGGTATTTGTTGCAATTGCGCATATATGTTACCTGCATCTGCACGGACTGGCAGTTGACGAACTCGACGCTGGCGACGAGGTTGTCGAACACCACGGCGCACTTGGTGCACGAGTCGAGCACTACTCCGTTGATTTTCCCGCGCACCGTCAGCGCCGAGTCGCGACAGCGGAACATGTAAACCACGTTGTTCATGTCCGCGTTCTCGACCACTAGGTTGTTGTTGCCTTTCTGGTATTCCTGCACATAACAAATGATAGTAAATCAAAACAAGTTCACATAATCACCAACCAAGCCACTGGCGCAGTTGTGCCAGCGGCCCAGAACAACGCTCCGTTATTTGAAGAAGCTAGGCTGTATCGGGTAGACGCTGGAGGAGGAAATGCACAAAACACCACATGCTGTATCTTATTGCAAAACCTATCACCCCCAAACCAAATAAAAATAAGGGAGAGTGACCCATCATTGATTCGGGTTCCGAGACTAGTCGATTAATTGAAGATTAGATTTATTCCGTTAGAGCTTCGCCTAGTTAGGCTTAAGTGAACTCGTAGCTTGATTTTCGAGCAAAAGACAAAAGGGGTAGCCTAGCCTATGCAAGTCTTCATCCATCAGCCATAAGAAGTCCACTGCAGGACATAGGCCTCCCCTATGGATCTCCAATAAGACCGGTTGGAAGCGGCTTGCATCCAGCGCGATCCTGCGGTCTTAATGCAAGTCTTATTCTAAACCTACGAGTATATGCAAACACTCATGATTTACTAGCTTTACTGGGGAAACTCACTGTTGCTATACGACACAACTTGGCTAAAATCTACAAACATTAATAAGCTTTAGTATTGTCACAGCTTGCGGTCGAGTCCCACGTCGGCGGCGGGTTACTGGGCTCCGCGCGAACAGCTGTTCTCTTGGACGGTATATATCGTATTAAATGAGTTGAATACTATACAGGTAGTATTGTCTGTCGGAGCCATGGGAGTCTATGGGAGCACGAGTACACCTTTTCCACCCTAGAAACTTTGCCCACCCCCCGAAATCTTGAAAGTCAAAACATAACATTTTTCTGAGGTGGACAAAAGTACACAGCTATGGATAAAGAAAATCTCTAGCTACGCTAATTATTGGCCTGAGTATTTCAGTGAGTATACTCACGATGAGCCACTTCTTGCCGTCGCGGGTGAAGACGGGCGGCTTGTCCGGCAGCGTGCCGGCGCCGGGCGTGGGGAGCGCCTTGCCGGGAGCGCCGCGGCCGCCCGCCGCCGGCTTGAACGGCGCCGGGCCCTGCCGGAGCTGCGGGTTCTTGTGCGTCTGCATATCCGACGTCACCTTGCGCAGACCTATTAACACGAATAATAAAGTACAATGCATTTTTTTTTTCAAAATACACTGATATATTACGTCATATTCACTGCACTTGGCACTGGATAAACAACACAAACGCATATAGCGACCTATATTTGTCGTGTATAAAATACACTTATTTGTAAGCTCTGGTTAGTAATTAAAAACATAAGCGTTTACACTATTTTATAACTCTAGGTAAGCCCGTTGTATATTAAGCCATCATAAAAGCCAGCCATTTATAAAAATACCAGACTCCAAATGACTTTATTTATCCCGTCTAAAAAAGCATTTTTAGCTACATTTGAATTGGTAATTACTAAAATTTATCGCGATCTCACTTCCTAGCATTTCGCCTATGTCCATCAAGTACATAATTACTAAATAATACCATCAGGCGAGTTGGTGGTCAAACGCGGACTTATTAGCGTTAAAAAAAATACTATCACATTTAGAACTGAGAACAGTAGGATTTCAATTATGTATTAACTTACTTTTAATTTATTGACGCATTTATAATCAAATTTACTGAATTAAGTACCAGCTACTAGTAATTATGATTTCAACTAGCAAGAGAAAGGTTCGATTCTGGCAGGTAACTTGCGTGTCAGTGGTCCTATTCTGGGTTTAGGTTTTCTCGCCATTGTATTTGTCCACTGACCGTTGGGAGGTATAAGTTCGTCCATTGTAGACAGACAGTATTGCGTGCTTAATCATGCATGCTAATTCGACACAACTGCCGACGGTATCGGTTCTAAGCGATGATACAAGTGATTGAAACCGTACCCGCCGTATCGTAACTACAGATTTGCTAACTCGATCAGTACTCAGAATTATTTTAATACGGCAAAAACGTACCACCTTCTTAATTGCGTCTAAACGTATTGCGTTTTCTATAAAATATAACAAACCTGACAATAACAGATTTCATAGCATTTACAAACAAAAGTAGGATACTTTTATAGATAAACATCAATCAAAGTATTATTATTATTAGTATATTGTATTGTGCACTCTAGTGCACAATCACTCTAATGACGTGGTGACGTGGAAGAACCACCTTCACCCATTTGATAACCAGATAAGACATACTTTTTATGATATGTTATTTACATACAAATAGGCTGATAGTTTGCTTAAAGGATTGAGTGCCATACCATCACCGACATTATAGGATAGTTTCGATAGTTAGCAAGCTAGCTTTAAAAACTTTGCGGCTGGAAAGCTCATGGAAGGAAAATGTGTGTTTTGTGTCGCATACAGTTTATAAGCCGCTAAATGAGCTTGTTTAGCAGCGTTACGGTGTATAAAGTACAAAGCTTCTCAGTATAAAGAAGGCATTTAGCCAACTTTAGGGTCCATAGGTAATCTTCATCTAACGGAAAACGATAGGAGTTAAACCTGTGGTAAAGTTGTGATGTCTAGTGCACAATCACTCTAACAAAAAAAAAAAATTATCCATCAACTTACTTGTTTTGGGATCGCAGCGCTCTTTTAATATTAATAAGTACAAATCAACCGATGAGACTTGGCCACTAACGTTCCACCAGGAGGGGATTGAAAACTTGCCAAAAAACATTACGTGATTAATGGACTTTACAAGTTCACAATGTGTACACCAATGATCATGACTCATGATCATCGTGCGGAAAACCAATTTTTCAGAGTTGTAAAGATTCATCAGTCGTAGGCCGCAGAGGTCGTATCGTAAGTCGTATCTAAGCGGTACTCACTGCCAGTGATGCCCTCGCCCTGGTTGATCTCGGCGAAGAGCGCGCTGCGGTCGTCCACGGTCAGGTTGGAGAAGTCGACGTCGGGCAGCACGGGCGGCGGCGGGGGCAGGCCGCCCGGCGGGGGCGGGGGCGGCGCGCCCGCGCCCGACCCTGTGCAGTTAGCCGGTGAGTACGTGAGGAAACTCTACATGCGTGCCCGACACCATGTGCTATGGTATAGGCCGAATCAAATTTAATGGCGCCTGTGAATTTAGCTGCAAGCTGCGCAAATCCAATTGCAAATATCCTCTTGTGCCGCTGACATATGAATAAATAGCTACTGCGTAATCATTCGCCTCGTGTTCACAGACGCCATTAAGTTTGATTCGGCTTATGAAGAAGTGTGCATCCGGCAGAAATGATTGCTCCAGTACCTTTATCATGGCAAATAAACTTATCCTTCCAACAATTTATCTCCTCGAAGAGGGAACAAAGTAGAGATTGACATTAACAATCGATATTAAAAGTGGATAAAATAGTTTTATCTCTTTGCCATGCTGGGAGTGCTGGGAGTGGTTTTACCTTATGCGTCGATTAGTATAGCTTAGTGCAATGGTAACCTAATTACAAGCTTCAGAATTTTCACTCAAGTACCGTTACGTAATTCTCACACGGGAGAAATCTCTCTAGTAAGATGTCAACTAGCGGGGATAGTTGTGATTCTATAGGAATTTGCCCCGTTCGCAATAGGCTTTTGAATGTCCCTAGACTAAATACCGACCTAAATTTGCATTGCATATTCACACAACTTCATTTTGAAGTCCACAACAGCAGTATGTTCAAAATAACAAAGTTCAGCAAAACATCAAACGATATGGTAATCGAGATTGCAACATCATCAGAAGGGTTGAAATTAACAACAACGTAGCTGTTTCCCGACATAAAGACAAGTAACGAAGGCTAGGGTCGCCAGAAAATTAAATCCGAACAGCTTCATTGACTCGAGGAAGGCCCTGAAAGTTTTTGCGCAACCGGCTGACAACTCACATTATCCTTATTTCCTCAAGGTCGAACTAGAAACCCTCAGTAAATCAGTTAACAAAGATCTCGTCAGATGCTACATGTCATCTTGATCTAGCAGGGATATACATGTAAAATTCGGACGAAACTCTCTGCAAATCACAACTGCGCGTAACGCTTATAAATAATTACTTACACATAATTAGTCACAGACCACAACAAGTCATTTATTCATATAAGCTCAAACAACACTATTCTGAAACGTAAACATGCATTTTGCTATACTCGTATATGTGAGTATTTGCTACACAAAAACGTCTCTCACGCCGAGTAAGAAGACTTATCTCTAGACTTCTACGCCCTTAACCTTTTTCCACAACAAGAGATAAATGGATGTTAGTTGACCGAGCGTCCTGCGACTCGGTGATTTCTGATGTGATCCGCGCGAGCTCGGCCCGAGATGTGCTGACGACGTTATCGATATATTTTGTGTCACCAAATGTGGTTCGGAGCCGGGAAGTTTGGACCTATCTCGGTAAAAGCGGTCCCGCGAAAGGTTAATGGAGGGCACAAATCATTGATCTGTGCACTCACTCGACCGTGACCTCGGAAAAGTAAGGACAAAACAATTGAAGTTAAAAAGCTAAGGTCGCTCGTTCGTTTCAGACATCCACTGCTTGACATAGGCCTCCCCTATAAATCTCCAATAAAACCGGTTGGAAGGAGCTTACATTAAAAAGCTAAAGTCAATCGCAAGGAGCTTCAAGAACAGTTGATGAACTTTTTTTGTAACTAACTGGTTTGGGATAGCAATGGTCAAATTAATATTATTCATAAAAAAACATAACTACTGCTGTTACTTTATTAATTTGATTATTTATTCTATCTAGTCCACCTCTAGATATTATCTAGAGACGGGCTGAATAGCGTTGATCTAATTAGAAGCGACGCTAGTTTCATACACAATAAACATTAACGAGTTTATGTCGAGTTTACGCCCGATTCATGCTCCAATTCTAAAGTTAGTGAACGAAATATTGAACAACACGACCTTATTACTCGCACGTGCAAAACGGAACATATATTTTCGACAAAACTCTGAAAGAGACAGTAATATAACGTAACTCTTTAAAGCAAACTGTCGGTGGCAGTCCCGAGAGGGAAAAATTTATTTCACATTAACCGAGTGTTTACGCAAACCCATTTATGTTTAAACGCAATTTTAGCAATCAATTTCAGTGGGACTTGCCTATCGAACATAAAATTACGCGAATCTATTAGGCGTTAGTAAATTACTGAAAGCCCAGTTTATACGAAATTGGGAATTAGAGTGTATAATAAAAGAGACGTCCACAAGTTGTATATTTTTCAGAGAAAATCTAACCAAGATGATATACATCATTTGAAAGCTTGTTTTATGGGCTTATCAAATATATTTAATTTATGTTTTTTTATCCCTCATTTTTTTTTATTGGAAATAGTTATTTGTAATACAAGAGTGTACAGTTGCTTTTTAACCGCGTGCTCAATTTGCTGTCCGAGTAAAGGAATGATTCTAAAATTGAATCAAGAGCGCGTTTTAGGGTTCCAAAGGGTAAAAACGGGACCCTATTACTAAGACTCCTCTGTCCGTCTGTCTCCAGGCTGTGTCTCATGAACCGTTATAGCTAGAAAGCTGAAATTTTCACAGATGATGTATTTCTGTTGCCGCTATAACAGCAAATACTAAAAACAATAAAATTAATAATTAAGGGGGCTCTTATACAACAAACCAGATTTTTTTTTTGTGACGTTTTTCGCGCTATATTAATAATGGTAACAGGTAGATGCATAAAATTTTCACAGAATATTTAGTTTTATATTCACTTCAATTATAAATAATTAAATTAAAAATTGGTTGCCGGTAAAGTCGGTATACGGGCGAAAGTTTTACGTGACAACGACTTTGAGACGAATGAGAGCGAGTGAGAGGCACTTACGTGCCTCTCACTCGCTCTCATTGTGAGCGCATAACGTGAGCGGAGCGTAACGCAGTTTCTTGAAGTGTCAACCGGCAAACCAATTTATAAGACGTTGTCACGTCAAAAAAAAATATTTAAGGGGTGCTCCATACAGTACGGAAAACCCTGCATGCGCGAGTCCGTCTCGTACTTGGCCGATTTTTTGTTTTTAACTGATGTAATAAACTCAGAATAACATGTACTTTCTCGAGATGTAACGAGTGCTTTGGTTAGATTTTTTGGTTTTATTATACCAGCCTCCATAAATTTCGTGGACGTGTCCTTTGAAGCAATTTCGTTGGTTCGTATCGACCAAGCGCTAACCTTGTTAAATTATTCAAAGAGCGGTACCGTCAGATCCAGCGCGATTGAGGTAGGTTCGTCCATAATGAGATATTTTTAAATGTGAAACACTACACCTCCCCTAGGACGGATGGGGCATACGAAATTAAGTCTGGGTCGCGTCTGAAATTTTTAGTTGTTGTTGTCTGACTGAAGAGCTAGTCCGAATAGATTGTAGAAATGAAATTATAATGGTTATCCTCCCTTAAGTATTTTCACAAATATTTTTCCATCATTTTTGCCATAAGAGAGGGCGCTGTAAGCCGAAACACAGGCCACTGGCCTAGTTCGGCAACAGATACATAAATTATTTTTATCTTATTCTAGCTAATTAATTGAAAGAAATGTTATTTATTGAAATGTTTTTGAAATAAAAAAATAAAGAATTTTTATCAACAATTAATAACAGCAAATATTATAAACTAGCCTTTGCCCTCGGCTTCGCCCGCGCTAACTTTGTAGCCTAGAACACTCACAAATGATGTGGCTTTACATTGTATTATAAATTATAAATATAATTACTATGTACATTTTTATAGGTTGTGTGAATTGCAAGACGGTCGGTATATCCTCGAAAGACGAGGCGAGCCGTTTCCAAAATATTTTATACAGATTATCCTTCAGGACAGCGGTCGGCAACCTTTTCAGCAGGCAAGGGCCACGCTGGAGCAAATAATTTAGGCGGTATTTTAGACCTTACGCTAGCGTTGATATATGAATATCTGTCAGAAAACAAACAAGATTTTCTAGATGTAGACTTTCCGAAAGTTATTCGAAATTTCACAGTCGGTATGGTAGTTTTATTACAAATGCTTATCATAAAGCACTTCTTCTGTTCACACCTACGTTTCAGAGAGCGTAAAAAAACCGTTTGGTTCTACACTATAGTCTATCTCTCGTCTTAAAAACGCTATGCAGTTTCTCCAGACAACTTATTTTTGGCGAATTCGAGGTTGACCCAGTAGTAAAAGTTGGTCATAATGATGAGTTCAATGATAACTTAGAATATGTATGTCATCTAGAGTTACCAAACTTTGTTTTTGAAGTGAAACTTCTAATGCGACTTCCAACAAGGTTGCGTTAAACGTTTAACGCTACCATGGAGGGGGTATCAAAGCACTGTGGCGTCGAACTTTCACTTCTTCCGCGCGGAGGGACTCCACTTGCATTTTTTAATAAAAGGTAACTTTGTTTTGTAACTTTTTTTGGCAAGAGGTTGCGATGAATCGCGACTCATGGAACGAAATGGGGGAGACTTTTGCCCAGGAGTGAGACAGTATAGTTTAAAAAAAACTTTGTTTTGAATGTTTGAATGTAGACTCACCGGACCACACGAGTCCCGTGGTGTGGTACTGCTTGACGTAGGCCTGCAGGTCAGCCAGCAGCTGCACCCAGGCGCGGCACCACTCCACGTGGGTCTTGTCTTTCTCCTTCCACTCCTTCAGCACACGGTTCGTGTAAAATTGGCCGGCGTCGTTCATTTCCTTTAATAAATACATCACACTTTGTAGCTCAAAAGACGCAGCCGCCGCGAAATATTAGCATTAACAAGCCGAGTAATAAGTCAAAATGAAACAAGGAACCGCTTTTCAGTGCCGATAAACAAACTGGATTCCATTTTATTTCATTAAAAAGTTAAATAAGGGAACAAGCTTGTTATAACTTTGGTATCCATATATTAGGTAAAATTTGAATACAGAATTTTTAGAACTCCATTGGGTGGTATTCTGGTATTTTACCTACGGCTCAGAATTTCGCAAAGTGAAAACTGCACACTGATAGATCACTGATCAACGCAACCAACAGTTAGTATCTTTAGTATCTTTCGGATCATCGATTACCTACTTTGATTTATAGAACGGGTCACGGTCACCCGTATGGTACTCTACTATTTTCTGATATAACGAGTTTAGTAGTTAAATAACTGCAAAATATGCTCTATTACACAATAATCCAGTAAAATGACAAAAATGGTTCAAATCAACAATCGAAAAATACGTTACGGTCACAGATTTAAATGTTTACCAAGCTAGGAATTAGCCAAGAGATTGTTAAAGAGCTGACGCTGAAGGCTATTTGGATCAAGTAGTATGGTGATACTATTTGCTCTTACTAGCTTGTCAACACCTCGTTACTTTGACTTGAATTTATGTAGATACCTATAATTATATAACCTAGAGGCGGTTTGAAGAGCGGCGATGCGCAGTTTTTCACCCGAGACCGTCGGATGGCACATTTACAGGCTAGTTGAGTCAAGCAATTATCATATAACACGGCCACCTATCCTAGCGCAAGGATGTTCTCAGGGATAGCCGAGAGGTAGTTGAAGAGAGGCGAGGCGCGGTTCTTCTCTCAGAACCGTTGGATGTTGGATGGCGGAGATTCACAGGCTAGTTGGATCAAGTAGTATCGTCAAGTTACCTTGACGTATGGCGCGGGCGTAGGCGAGACAGCCACCCATCCTAGCGCGGGGATACTCTCAGAGATGGCCGAGAGATGGTTGAAGAGCGGCGAAGCGCGGTTCTTCTCCCGAAACTGCTGGATGGCAGAGATCTGGTCGCTGGTGGGCGCGAGGAGTTGCATCTCCTGCGCTTGAGAAGGCTTGCCTTGCGCGGCCGCCAGCTGGATGTAGCGAAGCTGCGCCCTGGACACAAATTACTCTTTGTTATTGTTAAGTTTTCGCGATTTAAGCACATTATTCTCATAAAGTCGAAACGTCGGGATGAAGTATTTATTTATCTCGTCAGTTCGCAATTAGTCACGTAACGATACTAGGAGCAATGATGTGATATTTTGAAGCGCTAGAGACATCAATTACTTCCAGTTTTATAACATTTCTGATCAACACAAAACAAGATAAATAATCTTAAAGCTGTTAGAAAATGAAAAAACATGTAGTGGCAAGGTTTTAAAAAAATATATAACAAGTTGAATAATAACGATCAATCCGATCTATATAAACTAGATTGTCTGTCCTATTCCAACAAACAATGAATATTTACGAGTAAACAATAAATATTTACGAAAAAACATTGCCTTTTTCCCAACTTGGCCACCTACAAATCAGAATAAACGGCTTTGGCATTATTGGTAAAGTTGATATAAATATGTAAGTTTTGATTAGGGTCTGTTTATATCCCACGAGATTTCCTCGTAATACTCTTATTGTTTACTTTATAACTAGGACCGCCCCGTGGCTCTCACTCGCTTCTTTTATGTAGAAACGAGAACTTTGCTACAAGCTTTTAAGTGCTTTGCTAACTTTCCTATTTACTCTTGTCTTGTCTATGTGCATACAGGCGTAATATTTTTAGAGTTTCGTACCCAAAAACGTGAACTTATTGAGGCTCGGTGGTCCGTTTGTTACAGGCTCACAGATCCTATGTAATGTGTATATAAAATCTAGAATTGATGGATTTAGGCAGGCGTTACGCATCAGATTTTTCCGATAATAATGAAATAAGCGAAATTGGGGTGATTTTTAGATACTCGTATGTGATTCATTCATATACTTTTTGTACATATCCCGAAGGCGTGATTACATATAGGCCCGCCGCACGTGGGATTCATATTGACGGATATTGTAGAATTTGTTGCTTATTACCCGTGCTTGTTCGTCTAAAATACACAATAGTCGGCGAAAACCATCTTTATGTAGCATCAGTTCTCTAAAAAAATTGACTAATTCTAAAGTAAATAGTAAAATTTAAATCTAAGTGAATCTGTTTAACCATGTCGTCAGTTTTATTTATGACGCAATCAAAATTAGGTAGTTAAAAATCTGAAAACTGGGATAACATCAAATTTTAATTTGAATCTAATCTTATAAAACTTACTATAAAAACAGTATCAAAATCATTAAGATAAAAATTGTTAAAGGAGAAAATAACTTGGCTAAAACTTTATCATTTCTTTTTAAAGTTCGAAATCGAATACGAATGTTCCACGATAACAATCGTACAGTCATATTCTATCGCTATTTGTTATTACTAGAATGCGAGAAAAGAATACCAACAAGTCAACAAACTGCTGAATGTTGCAGAAATCCGAACGTGATCTCAAAGTATCTTGCGAGAAAATACTTTCGGTACCAAACGTGTTCTATCTTTGATTTCGTCGTCATCTCTTTGTAAACTAGCTTGTCTTCTATTAGATTATCGTAGGGTAATGCGTAGAGTTTATTTTTGTCAATTACGGTTCACATAAAAACTATTTTCACATTTTCATCAAAACTAACAACTTTTATCAAATCTCAAAAAAATAAATGCTGTTCCATTGAAAAATATCGTTCACTTTCTAGCCTCGACAAAATGTATGGTATGGTAAATGTAACTGTGTGTTTCATTTTTAGTTTTGACAAAAGTCGCAAAACAAAAGTTGTCAATTTTGATGTACAGATTAAGACCCTAAAAGGATGCTAATTGATTATCAATAATCCTGTATAATTGTATGTTTAATTGACGATGGAAAAATTCGGGTCCAATATTTTTTGATTGTCTAATGGACTAAGTAATTTACATATTTTTAGGTATTCAGCCTACTCCGCAACATATGTAGACGTTGGCAGAGTTTGTTGTACTAATTATATTCTAAAAGGTATGTAGAGTAGATCACCCAGCACAAACAAATGTTTGCTACTGGCAGGGTTTGTGGCCAGTGGCCGCGTTTGTGGCCAGTGGCCGCGTTTGTGGCTCGTGTGCGGTGACACTTACTGGAAGGCAGCGTTGACGAGGTTGGCGTGAGAGGCGACATCTCCGCCAATCTGCTTCGACAGCTGCAGGTAGGCCTGCAGCGGGCCCTGTGGACAACAATACACTCTTTAGATTTTTTTAAAAGAAATATTTTAATTTTTTGATTCGAAATTAGTTCATTTTTCATCACATGTGACATTAATATGCAAAAATCCGATCTAAGATTTACAAGGAACACGTTACAGTTACACGATTACCGAAAATATACCTTTATTTACTTTTGATTTGAAGGCTTACAGAAAACACAGACCTCGTGAAACGTAATAGAAAGGTGTTCAAATTCCAATTATTAGATATAATATTTAAGATTAGTTCACATTTATTTTTCAATTCTATAAGGTAAATGTAAATATTCTATCATTAAATATCACTACGACGATTGAACTTGAACTTCCCTAAAGGTTTTTTCCTCTAGCTGACCACCCTGACCGACGATTGTCGCGCGGCACGCCCTGCCGAGCTAGTATGCGCGCCACGAATTATTTCGTTCGTAGTGTCAGAACGAGACAGCGTTATGGCAAAGTATATACCTGTCACTTTTTCACACGTCGAAATGAGTTCTTGTCGTCACTTTTCGTGGTCGCATGCTTTATAGCCTGTGTATGTTTGAAAAGGCCGGTAAATAGATACAATTACAAAGGCCGGGTCAATTAAGAACCTCTCGGGAATACTCGAGAGCGTTGGGTGAATGTGGGGGCGTGGACCGTTTATCACGACAGAATAGCCAGTAAAAGCACATTTAGGTACTATGTGGCAAATGGAACCATACTTCTGTTGCGGCTATGACTTACAGAAATGTGCTAGTATAGAGATAATTCAGTAAGTCTCTACGGACTTCAGTCTAATGGATATATAAAACAGACACGGGATTAAATACTGAAATATGCAAATGAGTATTAACTCAAAGCACAGCCCGGACACTCCGCGATTTTTCATACAAAATCTGCTGTCTTACGCACACCTACACAGTACTTACTCACAGACAACACACTTACGCACGGTCGCTACACGCGCATTTGTGTGCGGAACGTCTATGGCTGTCAGCGATCACCACAACGTGACGACATGCCGCGTGAGTGAGACAGTTGCGTACTTAATTTGCAAAAATGAATATTAATCTAGTGCTTAAAAAAGTATAACAATTACTTAATTTGGAAGCATTTTAACAAAAAGTAACCGATCTACTTCTTTTGTAAGATAATATCAAGAGGAAGTTACCAAATAATGTAAAATAAGTTCCTATTATTTATCCTTAGAGAAACATTAAAATTTCTTGTTTTGTTACGTATCATTGATATTCAACCATACACAGTACAAGTGTTCCCTATTGTCACAGTCTAGGTAGTTTTTATTAGAAAATCCACCGGCCAGTGCAGCCCGCGCGCAGAGTACACGATGCGGTACGTAGCGCGGGGTGGAAGTGAGGAAGACTCAAACGGGTGGGGGGTAACGAGTGGCCGTTCTATACGTAGTATTATTATATATTCTTTGCTCAAAGTATACTTTACTCGTACGTAGTTATACATAAGTAACACGATGCGATGTATGCAGAAACGAAACAACTGCGGAACTAATAGTTGATTCTTATCACGTCTGAGAGACTCGGTTCTCTTATCCAGACAAAACATCAATCAGTGATCCATATTGGTGGAATATACCTGGTCATATTCTTCCATCGGTCACCAAGCACTCATCAGGCAAGCTGTGGCAAGCACCTCGCTAATAGCGAACGTGATAATATTTTAAGGCCCATATCACAGCGAAACCGCGATTTTGATCAATTTTGGCGTTCTTTTTCTGAGAAACTAAAAACAAACAAATGCTTTAACTTATTGAAAAATTGTAAACAAATATTATTATTGTCGGTAGCATTTTCTAATTTTAGATTTTGTTTTCTTTTTTCATATTAATTTCAAAATTTCAAAGCCAGTCATTCGAAAAAAGGGTGGTTTTTGAGCCCATTTATTGAAGTATAGTGCAAAGCATATAAAATCAAAAAAATATTTTAATATGTGTTATATTCTTACTTGAACGTTAGCATTTTCAAAATTTTGATACATGTTTGTGTTTTTACAAAAAATAATATCTAATTCAGCAGCACAAAACTGCTAAAAACGCCCCGATACAGCTGCGAATATCTCTTTTTCACAGCATTATTTTGATGCAAATTTTATACCAAAATAAAGTTTAATTTATAAATAATTAGAAAATTGTAATATTTTTTAAAAAAATATCTTAAAAAACATAAAATAAAGCCATCTATAAACGCCGAAAATACTACAAAACGCGATGTATTGACCGTACGGATTCAGTACCGCGCGAGCGCTCGTCGAGGTCGGTTCTATGTCCGATTTTTGAATCCCAGACAACAGCGCGTTAACGTTATAGCGCGCTCAACAAATATTGACCTTGTGAGTATAACTTTAATGATTAATATAATATTGAACAATTTTGTGTGGTGAACTATTTTTATGATGAAGGTTATAATCTGAAATCGTGAACGGTACCTATTTTAAATTCATTACATTTTGATCGTGCTGGATGCAAGCCGCTTCCAGCCGGTCTTATTGGAGATCCATAGGAAAGGCTTATGTCCAGCAGTGGACGTCCTTTGGCTGATGTATAGATGGATAGGTGGAGGACATTTAGATCTTAGATGAAAGCCGTATTATTTTTAATTAATTAATAACTGTTAGATAGAAAGTTGTGTATTTACAGTAGGTATTTATTTATATGTTTCATGTGAGTACGACATGCAGATATTTTTGTAAATCTTGATTGATATTGAACAATTTGGATTTTTATTGGATACAGTCTATAACTTTATTTTTTTTAATTTTTGTTGTAATATTGACTGCGACTGTTTATATCTTAGCGGCAATGTTTATATAATCTGAAATTGTAAATTATACACGTATTCATTACACTTTGATTTTAGCCAAAAGTGCGGAGACATAACCTAGCTTGTAACTACGACTTTGATATTTTGTATGACAATAATATTTTGATTTCATTGTGATTGTATCTGTTAAAAACATAATAGATTCTTGGTCTCATAAAAGTGAAAGAATTACAGTTCAATACAATAGTGGCACGTGCTCCAAACGAATAACAAAAACAAAAGAATCTTGCTATTTATGACTTCAGGTGTATTTCTTAGAAGACATGCCGAATATCCGGGTGTATTTCCAAGAACAAGACCTGTGGTGTAGGCAATAATTTTTTTTTTTTTATATTTCTAGCATGGGTCGAAAAGGTCCTGTGTACAAATGTGTGAAAATATAAAATTTCCTGCATCACTGAAAAAAAGCACATAAAGCAAGGCAAAGCTACGTTTAACATCATCAATATATCATAATATGTACATATTTATGAATTTGAATGATTAATAATAATATGAATCTTTATGCCTTATTTTATAGATATTATATTTAGTAATTGTTGTTATGTTTCAGAAAAAAACTCAAATCCGATATGGCTTCATTTTCATCACTGGTAGATAAGGAAGACGTCGATATCGATGGAGATGTATATAAAAATATACTTAGGTATCGATATAGATAAATTAAGATTTCAATGTACGTAAAAGTAAAACATGTACCTTAGTGTAGAAGTATAGTTGCATAGTTATAATCCGTGTCTTATAACGATATAAAGAGATGTGAGTGATTCTAATTTCATCGAATGTAAATCAAATAATTTGAATGTAAGGGAAAATAAATGTGTGATTCATTAAATTACATAATATTATTTAATTTTCAATCAATGCTCCTAAAAATATAAGATCCTTACATTGTTTAGTATCAACATTCCTAAAAACAATGCAATTCAAAAAGAGCACCGCAGGTGTTTCGACGATTCGCAATAAAAATAGGGCAAGATTTATGACCTCAGGTGTCCTTCTTAGAAGTTACCGACTCTTAAAGATTCAATACCTACGAAACAAATTACCTCTTTGCTTACTGGCTCAATAAATAATAATATTGATAAAATACAATTCCTGATTAGGATTAACCAAATACTGTGATTTGTAATGAACCAAACAAATATAATTAAATTTCAATTAATCAAGAAGTAAGTCGCTGCGGTGATAATTCGGGAAAAATGGTAATTTAGATAGAAATGTCTCAAAGTGTAAATAAACAGTTACAGGAAACAAAGATACAAAAACAGTAACACCAAGCCACAGTTCAATATCTGTATCTAATAATTAAATAATAGTAAAAGTATCAAGATTGTTCAGTCACTGCAGCTGCACAGCGCCGTGGCCATAAAACTCCGGTCGAGTCGCCGCCGTGCGTAAAACCCGATTTTGAGATAGACAATTTCGCTATAGCCCTCTTAAGCAGCTTTTAAGTTTTAAATTACTAGCGAGTACGGTCGTATCTAACCTTAAAAGTGAAGTATGTACAGTTAAATACTTCCCTAAGCCACTTTCTCGTGCGTAAAATATTGTCGTCGACCGTAAAGGAAACTTGCTAACAGCAGTAACAGGAAAGTTGTCGCGATACGGCAACACATCGGCGGAACGACCCCTTTCAATCATGTTTAATGGCAGCTCATAAACTTATCTACCGTAAATAACACACGAAATAAACAAAGATTCTTTCCTTGGAAGTTTAGGTAGGAAGAGAGAAGACGGCAGCAGTGTATTACAGTGTTATTATCTAATCTTTTTACGTCACATGAAGCAAAGCCGAGCCGAGAGACACCAGTATATCACATTACTTAATAATAAAATCAAATCGAAAAGACGTCTCAATACTCGAGCTGTCCCAATTTCTTTTTAAATTCTGATAAACAAGGATTCAATAAGCTTTTTGTGTATGTCTGTTCAATATTCACGTAACCCTTTTGTATATATCACGTAGGTATGTCTGTTCTTGTTACCCCTTTGCACAGAAGTTCTAAAATGCCCGTTAACCGACTCATTAATAAATTGGGATTGGATCATAACTTTATCCACTTGAGGGTAGAGTCGAGACGGGTTTCGCCACAACTCTTCAAGTATAAACAGTAATTAATATTGATAAGCAGACGTGACGGTGAGACCGATTAATGAAGCGTTAGACGAGAGATAGTAGGATTAATTAGATCAGTCATTAACCATCCGTACGTGAGCTAATAGATGCCTGGCACGAACTTACTAGGGATTACACTAGTAGAGAAAGAGAAATGCGGATTTTGTGGATTCGAAGACCATATCACATTTTGGATCACTACAGTATAGCGTAGTTTTTCGTTTTATGTGCTAATGAAGTATGACGTGAGTTCTTTGTTCAATTTACGAACCGCCAAAGCGAACAATGTGTTTGTTTCGAGTAGGTAGGTACTATTTTGTGAATCGAACGAAATTAAGGTTTACAGAAACGAAACGTGTGTCAGCACCAGAATGATGGAATACGGTCGTTTTTTTCATTACAGTGTAAGTACCGTACACATCAAAACAATCGTAGAATATATAGCTACACCTGAAGCGACATGTTCATCTCATATAATTTCCCATAGTACAAAACGGAAACGGAGGGATCGTCTTCAAACTGCGCTGCTACTGACATGCGTCCGCTTGTCGAAATCGTCAATCAATGTTCTCGCAGTTCTTTGTTGAGATAAACAGCACCGTTCAAGTTCAAAGTTGGTGCGGGGTTCGTTAGCGGAACCTTGGATTCAGTGGAGCAGATTAAGGATCAAGTTTCCTACTTCGGTAATGAACTATTGGGAGACGAGGAATATAATAAGGTGCAATCGATAAGACGAAGAAGTTATAATCATAACAAGCGTAGCGTGTAGCATTATGCGAAAAAGGAATATTTTTGAGTACCTATATTAGTATTAGATTAATTAACTAATCTAATACTAATATAATAAAGAGAAATGAGATCGTGGAAAAGAGGAATTAAAAAATGAGAAAATTAATACTTCACGTAAAACAGACCGAACAGCCAAATCAAAAGAAAGACACGAAAACCAATTTTAGTATAAGAGATCAAAACAATTTTACCCTCGAGTTCGAGAAAGTTACTCGTTTAAAAAGGGAATTATTTTCTTAGCAGAAATATTAATCTCTCCTAATACCTACAGATTTATTGGGTTTCGTCGGTGCCAATCTGAAAGCCGGCTGATTCCTAGACACAGATCAAAGTAATTTTGAACTGTTCAACCGATAATTCCATCCAAGACAAACACTTCAGAAATAGATCAAAATATCGACATCTGTAATCTAAAATGTTTTTGTTCTTATGGTAGGTATCTAAAGTTTTTATGTATAATCCGAATCATCAAGTTTTTAACAGAAATTATTTAAGTATACATTCGCATTTCGACCAGACGAAGGTATTATCAATGTAAATGTTAACAAGGGTGATCTTTTTACTTCAAAAGTTTTGAAGCTAAGCCAGAATAAAACAAGTTGACGGAGGTTTTGTTTTGAATTGGCGATTTAAAACTTTTACTTAGCTCTACAAAATGTACGTGTGTAAACTGTTGACAAAGAGCAAAACGAACGTATCAATTTTACGAGAAGTTCGTTTATTTCAATATTGGTTTACTTTTGTTCATATAGGATCAGTCTAGGTCAAAATCCTTTGTTCATAGGATAATACGATCCTTATATTTTTATCCCATCGAAAAAGCCAAATCCCTGGGACCAAACAATCTTTATCTGAAGCACTTTCGTCACGGCATCAAATCTGTGCAAATAGAAGTGTTGACAGAAGGCCGACCAATCGGCACCGCCGGAACGAGGGTAGAATGGGGTAAATTGAGCGGCGACAGAACACTTCCTCCCACACCGGCTCTGTGATCAGCATCGCGGTCGCTAATCTATAGGCCATTGTGGCCAGGTCCAGGCAAGGCAGGACTCCTTTGTAATGCAAATGATGAAAAGAATAATGCTTTAATTTAAATTGTTCGCAAATGGAGTCTGGACAGCCACAAAAGGATTTTAAGCGGGGTGAAATAGATCCACGAGGTTTTAGGATTTATAGCAAAAATAAATTTGCTAAGATAACACGTCTGTAATTTAAAACAACGTTTATCTTATTGGGAAAGCATTTTGCTCCTAAATAGAACCTTAATGAAATGTATTGTAATTTATCCGCTCAGTTTACGACCATCGAAAAGAGTCTCGTCCTTCGAATTCTCGTCACGTAACTATGCGGACCGGGAGTGCTCAAAAAAGGGCACCATCACGCCACCATCCCACGGAATAATGGAAACAATTTCAATAAAGCACTCTCCACTAACGAATGATAATGGCGGATAGGGAATACCCTAGCTACACCGACAACGGCAAATTGCAGTGCCTTCTGCCTCGTAGCTTGAACAGCTTTTTCTATTTTTACGCTAGACTTGGTCGTGGTGTAGTTTTTGTATTTATTGATTGTGTAATCTACTTTTATGTTTCTATTTCTATTACATCCCCATCACTACCTATTGTTTATACAAGTACGTTACCGTGTGCTTTAGGGAGCGGAATCGGCGGCGTGTCATGTGACAGTTGCACAGTAGAGATTGACCCAAGCCAACAAGTCTAGATATTGACAAACACTAAAAAAAGATATCATAAATTAATAATCATGAAAAATATCATCAATATATCGATGGTTTTAATACGCTTCCAGTAAAGTAATTTTAAATAGGTCGGATGGCTAGCCGGGTAAAAACTAAGAACTCTACTAGTCCAGTAGAGTTTTTAAATCGTCCGAAGGTTTCTGACATGGCTTGATTTCTTGCAAAGAATGTTTTTGAAATAAATGACTAAAACCTATTGTTAAGTACTCGCAAATGTACATTAGCACTCTTTATTAAGAATACTAGTTGCTCGACTTCGTAAAATGTTTTCTTCATTGTCATAAGTTTTCACTGTTACGAATAAGAGAGAGATAAGCCGCTTAAAGCGGCCAAGTCTGTCTGAAATGCTTCACTTAAGGTTATGTCGTCTAACCTCCTTCAATAATAAAATTCATTTATTGACTTAAACTCGTATAAAGTAATCTAAGGACCGAAGAGCGAGCATTTTCGAGTGACGAGAAGATAACGCTGACACGTCGTGTCCTCGTTATTTTGTAACTTCATGAAATTTATTTAAATTGCTCTTTGACGAACTAATTTGAACACAAAGTATTTACATCAATAAAAAACGTTGACGCGAATTCCGTTTATACAAAATTTAACGCGGGGCACGAAGGGTTCCGTAGCGTATGGAAGTTATTTTAATTATTTATTTATATTTGCAATTAATACACAACTTAATATTCTGTGAATATTTCAAGCATCCGAGCTAAAAAATCACGTTTCTTGTATACCAACCATAAATATTTATTTTATCTTAATAATTTATTTTTGAAGTGAATATTTGACTAATTATTCCGTGTATATTTCAAGCATCTATTTGTCACCGTTATAAATAGCGTGCGAAAAACGGCTTTAAAATCAGGTTTGTTGTATGGGAGCCCCCCTTAAATATTTTTTTTCTGTTTTTAGTATTTGTTGTTGTAGCGGCAACAGAAATACATCATCTCTGAAAATTTTAACATTCTAGCTATCACGGTTCATGAGATACAGACTGGTTACAGAATGACAGACGGACAAACGGAAGGACAGCGGAGTCTTAGTAATAGGGTCCCGTTTTTAGCTTTTGGGCACGGAACCCTAAAAATAATCCTCTCAATCTCAAATGGCACGATTGTGAACCATCTAGTTTAGTTATCATCAATATCACCATCCTCAACCTAGAAGCAAGTATTTTCTCCTTTGCGCAATTAAATCCTATCTTGCGCGTTTTTTACGTGAGTCTCGCAAATCCCGCAACAGGAAATTCAGCACCTGCGTAAACTCAATTTCAAATTTCTTTCGTAAAGATTTCGACATAATTGTAAACAGTTTTAACGGGCACATAAACACAAATATCAACTGCGCCTAGAAGGATGCTACACAACACATACAAAGACAACTAACGTCCAGACCCCGAACAAATATTTAAATCCAAATATTTGGCCGGCCGGGAAACTGACCCGGGGACCCCCTCTGAGAGCGTAAGAGAACTCTGAGAACGCAGAGACTATACAAGGCTAAAATCTAGACGACCGAGATTTTCTAGAACAACATTGTCTCATCATTGTGAACAACTTTTATTATAGGAACATCCCCGAAATGGGGAAAAGCAGCTGTTCCGGTTCCATACAAAAGAAGTATGAAGGATCTTATTTCCATAAGAAAGAAGTTAATTGAATCGGTACAAAATTTATGGAACAGCTGATTATTTTTACGATTTCTTCTTTGGTGCTATAAATAATATTGTTCGTTAAGATGGTGATAATGTACTTACGCTTTTTTAAATCCCTGCACATTGCAAAACAATACCCTGTGTATAGGTACTTTTTTACAGGTACAAAGCCATATCTTTTTTACAAGGTTTTTTTTGGAAATAATTGAATTTATCTGGATGTGTTTTATCCTTATTCGTTTAAATTGGCCCGGGAACAAATTACCCTAATATCTCTTAGTAATCCTGCTCGTAAAAGCTCATATAACCTGAGGGAAACTGCCGTCAGGCATGTCCGCCATTTTTGCTCCTTAACGCAAAATACGAAACGTTTGCTCGGGTGTTCTGGTGAAAATAGAATTTATCTTGCGAAACTCACCGAAGTTATTTCATTGAAAATACTATTTATCACGATTGCGGTCATTTATTTATCTTAGAGCAGAAACAGGTGTTATCTGCATCCATTTCATCGTTTTGTATCTGGTATATAACGAGTACGTTTATTTGAATTAGGCTTCAACGTAGAGGTGTCCGTGTGTCCAGTTGGTGATCAAAATATGATCAATAATATTTATTACTTCTTCATCTCGATACGCTAAGATACTTGTAAATATTCCTGTGTCCAGATAGAGAAACTATGTAAAGTTGTACAGAAAAGCTTTTTAATCAATTGTTAACAAATCTTTGGCAGATTAATGGATCTAAAGAGGCCATCTAAGGCAAAATCAATCACGAAACTCGGCACACCAATTAGCGAACAAAACGAAGCAAAATAGGCAATTGGTAAACATTTCCCGCGTTCTTTCGATTCTATATTGTTATTATGTAGGTTCAGTGAGAGAGCTGAAGTTTTTAAAGAAGATTTCTTGAAACTGAACTGATTTATAAAGAACGGCGGAAGTAACTTAGAAAGAACTGTGAACTGATTTATCTGTCATACAACTTTTACCACAAGATACCTGGAAAAATGATCTAAATTTTGCTAAACCATCGTAATGTTATCGTTAGCGCGTACGTTTTTTTTCTACACTTGTTGTGTAGTAAACTTATTCATAATATCAAATTATTGTGTAAGATGTCCCCTAATATTTATTTTATTTATTTTTTATTTATTAATTGAAAAAACCTCTCTTCTCAATATTATCAAATGTTTTTATTCATATTATGTATTGTGTCTAAATAACCGCGATTCGAACTAGAGAAAACTGAAAACTCCAGACAGTGTTGCGAATGCTACGGCAATTAGCGTAATCTACGGCTTTGGGGTCTTAAACTGCCCCTTTCCGATTTTTCATTTTTGACGAGGCTATGGCCGAATGTTGACCTCTTTTCTTGTAAACACAAAATTTTCATTGGTAATAGAATAAGAATGAAAGCTACTCGTACCTGCACTATATCCTGATAGCCGTTGACACTCATGCTGTCACTGATCTCGACGGGATCGTGTGGCACGGGAGAGACGGCGGAGGCGGGCGAGGGCGCGGGGGAGCGCGGCGGGGTGGGGCTGCGCGCGCGCAGGGCCGGCAGGCGCTCGAGCCGGGAGGTCACTCGCTCCAGCCGCTCGATCAGGGCCTCTAGCTCCGACGCCGGACTCTGCGCCGGGATACGCTCTTCTGTTTCTGCACCTGATCACAATAAACAACCATTTTATTTTCATTTATTGGAAAAGTGATTCTTAAAATATAACACACCCACACCCACGCGTGGCTTTATTACAGACAGAAAGTCTACTATAGTTTCGACCCCATTTGGCGATATTGGAAAAGTCAGGTAATTGAACAAAAACAGTTCATCATCACACCGGTGGACATATAGACATAGGTTGACAGCGGCTTGCATCCAGCGCATTTATTAAACAACCAAGCTCTGTGCATAAATACTTATAACTTTACTCCAAGTCGAAGCACCATGTTTTCAGCGAAATTACTGCGCGGGAAGTGGTTCCGAATTTCAGAATCAGTAAAGTAATTTCGCTGAAAGCATGGATAAAATAGCATTTATTTCCCTTAAAATAACACAAATAAGACTGACAAAAATATGTATTAAAAAAATGTAGATTAAGCTGAGTAGGAACTTATTATATATATAATTTTTAGGGCACCCATGTCTGGGTAAAGGCCTCCTCCATGTTGTGCCCATAGCATATGAATCGCTGAAACCATAGTTTAACTCCTTATTGCATCTTGGTACATAATTATTACGATAAAAGGAAGTGATGAGTAAATGATGACTGCATAAACACAACTACTAGTACAACATCAACAAATCGATCGTTTTAGTAACATCCTTTAGGGCTTTAGGCTATCGGATGAAATGACAGGGCGCAGGTAAGTACTGAATACTAAAATGGAAGGATTTATTCAGTTGGAGAGTGAAAGCCCAGAAGACTGAATAGATAAATATAAGAAAACTGAAAAATAAAATGCCGTTTATTCACTGTGCTTTTGTATACGAACAAACAAACAAAATGTTACTCAGTTTCTGATAACGTTGCAAAATGAGAGATACGTAATACAGTTATCTTTGGTTATTGACGATAAATAAAACACAATCATTTGATAATTCCCTCATGTTGGGCTAGGCCGAATATAGTAAGTTAAACGAAGATATTGTAACAATAAAACACCCGTCTATGATTAACTCGATAATAAAGTTCTCGGTGCGAAAAGCGATATCCTTTCTGCATTTCCTCAGACGTTGATAAAGATAGCTCTTTAAGTTTATATCCTCAAAGCGTTTCTTCCTTGTCGCAGGAAAGTCCGCCGTTTGCTCTGAATTTCCTGTATTCCGAGCAAGTTTACTTCCCAATTCGGATTCGACACCGCACCCCCGATTATTCAGTACTACGAGTACAGTAAAGTTTCGCCCGCATTTTCTGTGAAATGATTTTACAGGCACATTCCGGGTTACGCAACGTCACTTCTGAATATTGGGATATGTCATGCGAATTTTGCGTCGAGACACATTCGATATTCTACTTTAGAGGACAGTCGCGCAATAAAATAGAAAAAAAAGTAGACTTGTGGCAGAACATAATGTGGCAAGTGTGTTCTGCACTGAGATTATTATAGCTGTATCTTCCGTTACAGAAATACCGCTACACAATAAATCCAAAGTCTGTCTCATTAGACCGCACAGGAGTATAAATTACAGAGTTGTGACGGAACATCGCGCAAGGTCGAATCAACAGCGCTATAGGACGTCAGACGAAAGCCTTAATGGAACCAAGGAACAATGTTGATTACGGTCTTCTGGCAAATTGAAAATTAAAGTGGGAGCCGCACAGTAACACAATCTGCGCCGACCGTGAAAATGGAATCTAAAGCTGTGATATTTATCATCATCATCGATTGGTCGTAGAGCTCCCAATGCCGAGCGGCATGCATTCTACGAGTTCTTACGCATTTTAACTGGCAATGGCTTGCCGTTTTATGGTCATGATCATGATTCTGATCATGCTCTAGACTTGTTATATGCCATTTTTGTACTTATTTATTTAATTAATTCTATAAAAAGCGGATGAGTATGTACAGCCGATGATAGCAGTACATACGACAAATATGAGTTAAGGCTCGCCGCTTTGAAAGTTTTTCAACTTTATTTAAAATAAAATTTTAAAGAGAAATATTATTTAACATTGAATAGTAGCTTCCAGGAAAGGTATTGTCCTCCCGGCCGAGGTGTTCTGTAGAAAGAACCTAATTTTCCGGTACACGTCAAAACCTTTCTAAGAACAAAGGTTTGTCCCAACAGAGTAAATAAATCTTGTGGGCGTTACAACTTATTGCCCTGAGGCTGCTCTACGATCTCCATAAACCCACCGTGCTTGAAATTATCTCGCCAAATACTGACAATCTGCTTACTTTAGGACTTGACAGAGTATTACACAAAATATTTGAATATTTAACGAGAAATCCTTGATTTTTTATTTATTTGCAGTAACAAATTTGCAATACAAATGGTATCGCAAATCTAGCTCTACATTTTGTCTGTATAAGATCAACTACGTATGACCAGAAAAAATCCTATAAGAGGCAAACAAACAACTTATAAGAATACTACTAGACTACGCGAATATGTACTTGGAAACTACGTGATGAAAGCGCGCTTTTTACTTCCAAAATTTCGAACTTCCGAATTTACGGCCACTCGATAATTAAAAATCTCTTAATTACAACTGAGCCTGTATAAAATGGGATCATAGTCGGAAGTCGATTAAAAATGTATGACAAAGCAACATTCTACTTCGAAGTAAAAAGTGTTTTCAGCGTTAACAAAACTTTTGTCGCTAAAAGTTTAACTTTCGGTCTACATAATCGTTACTTTTCCTTTGAAGCCCACAGAATTTTCAAGAAACTTTCGAATGTTTAGTTGTACTTGACCACGATCCGTACTGGGTGCTCTAAATCAATGTCGTCAAAAAATTGAAGCGTTAAAAATACGTATTCCAATTTAATTGGATTAATTCCAAAAGAATACATTCCTTTTTCGGCACGCAATATCGTAAATTGTCAAGTACGTTCACTCTTGAATTTGTATTTTTAGGTAAACAAGTCCTGGCAACACTGGGCGCTCTCCGTGAGTCACTCAGTACTTTCAGAAGGGCGTGTGCATAATTTATTCAAGCCGTGAATAAACTAAACATGGGCATGCTAAACTGCTGAGTAAGTCTGAAGAGTGATGGTTCAATACTCTAAAGACAGCATTTTCTTTTTCAGACTATAAGCACCTAATTTGGAATATGAATTGAGTATCGGTGACACACTTAAGCGTTAAGCTATATGTTGTTACTCGTCTCTTCACAAATAAGATATTCTACCAATTTACTTTTCACTTTTAGTTTTATTCATTCAAGGCGTCTTTTCAACCGGTACATTTTGTGAAAATTAAATACAAAACGAGAATTATACCACGAAAATACTAAACTTTTTCTGTCTAATCCATAACTTATGATGACTACTAAAACTTACTAACTTATGATACTTGACTCAAAAATCCCGTCCCTGAATATTGTACCCGAAAATCATTCAGTGTAACAGAAAAGCAAACCTGCAAACGCAATCGAAGATTCAATATTGCGGTAGCTTTCAATCCAGACGATTTGAAAGATTTCCCAATACGCTTTGTTTGCAGATACAACTGAGTTGCATACCTAGGATGAAATTAAAGGCCTCTCGAGTTGCATTCGCAATATCCGTCGCTTCCTCCACTTCAGCCGTGTTAGCTCTCGCCTCGAACATCTCAATCACGTTCCGTATATTACGACTAACGTTATTCTCGCCCATTGTCTAACGTTTTAACACCACACAAAACTAAATCAAAACCGAATAACGCTAACTGACTGACACTCGAATAAACCACACAAAATATACGACACGATATGAGTAACACTTTATTGAGAACTCTCTAATCATACAAATCATATAAAGATAAAGACATGACTTAGATAAGGACTAGCTTGAGGAAAATCGTCGACCGCAGCGCCATGTTTGGAAATACAAGTCAAGAACAGTATCGTTATCATTGCCCGGAATCAAAACAATATAAAACTCTTTATGCCGGGGTGAAAGACTGGCAGAAGTGGCAGATTTATATTCGAAGGACCATAAGGGCGGGCCTAAAACTGTTTAACGAGTTTTTTAAGTAGTCAGTAAAACCTCTGAAACGAATTCACAAACAAGTCCTCCCAGTAAGATTGTGCAATTAAACTTGTTGAAACGTAGATAAAACTCCGTTAGGTACGGTTAAGGTAAACAGCCTGCTTTTAGATGCGCTAGGAGCTAGATTTACTTTGTGAGTCATAGCCGAGCTGAGATCTTTAGGATTTGTACGGCGGCTAGTAATGCCTACGATTTTTGTGTATTTTAGCATTTCGACTCTGTAAAGTATCTTGTTTCGGTATTTTTGGTGCACATTAAATACTGAAATATAATACGAGTAAGTCGGTAAAACTAAACAAGATACCACAATAAGTTGTTTTGCACATTTTCAATTTTAGAAATAAGAGTAATCGGTATAGCCATTACCCCCATTACTTTAAGATGTAACAGCGAGAGATATTAAAGTCAATATCATCTATGACCCAATGCTGCGTAATGCTATCGCTTCTAATACCAAGTCGCCGATCAAATGATGCCACTTTTATCGCCCAATAAATCGCACCAATAACGAGAAAGTACTTTTTATCACGTTGATGGGCAGCGTCACGTCAGCTGCTGACTACCGTGACGTCAGTGTGCACCAAAGATCTCGCGAGATGTGACACGTTGGTAGTGCGATCTATCGGGAATCCTATTTTGCAGGAAACTCCGTTGAAAATCATAATTACGCGTAGTAACGCCTATATAATTACACAAATGTTACTCATAGAGCACAACAAATCACTTATTTCTATTTCATGCGCTTACCTCCCGGGCAATCACTCAATACTCTTATACATATTCTTTAATATTTCGTAAACATTAATTTCGAGACTTGGGCTGTGCTCGAGTCTCTCCAACAATGCCGTATTGACTATCGGTACATCGAAGTGTTGAAGTGCTTGTATAATAACGCCACTATGTCGGTCCGAGTACAGTAAGAGAGCTCCAAGGCGATCCCTTTAAAAAGAGGCGTAAGACAGGGAGACGTAATTTCTCCGAAACTGTTTACGGCTACTTTGGAGAACGCCTTCAAGCTACTGGAATGGAAAGGTTTCGGCATCAATGTCAATGGCGAATACCTCACTCACCTTCGGTTTGCCGACGATATAGTAGTCATGGCAAAATCGATGGAAGAGCTCAGCACGATGCTCGAAGGCCTCAATCGGGTTTCTCAACAGGTGGGTCTTAAGATGAACATGGACAAGACGAAAGTTATGTGTAATTCCCATGTTGTACCCACCCCGATCTCTGTTGGGAACTCGGTTCTTGAAGTCGTTGACTCGTACGTCTACCTAGGACAAGTAGTCCAGTTAGGTAGGTCCGACTTCAAGAAAGAGGCCAATCGCCGAATCCAACTCGGCTGGGCAGCGTTCGGAAAATTGCGTAGCGTCTTCTCGTCCGACATACCTCAGTGCCTCAAGTCGAAAGTTTTCGACCAGTGTGTGTTGCCAGTGATGACTTATGGCACAGAAACGTGGTGTCTCACTATGGGCCTTATTGGTAAGCTCCAAGTAGCCCAACGAGCTACGGAGAGGGCTATGCTCGGAGTCTCTCTGCGAGATCGAATCAGAAATGAGGAGATCCGTAGAAGAACCAAAGTTACCGACATAGCCCAACGGATTGGCAAGTTGAAATGGCAATGGGCAGGGCACATAGTGCGGAGGACTGATGACCGATGGGGTCGAAAAGTTCTCGAGTGGAGACCACGTACCGGCAAGCGCAGCGTAGGACGTCCACCCACAAGGTGGACGGATGACCTCATTAAGACCGCAGGATCGCGCTGGTTGCAAGCCGCTTCCAACCGGTCTTATTGGAGATCCATAGGGGAGGCCTATGTCCAGCAGTGGACTTCTTATGGCTGATGGATGGATGGATGAAACATTAATTTTGCGGTGAATGAGTATTTGCTACATATAAGTGTCTTGCGCGCCTCTCTCTAGATTAAAACGTTACGGACGAATCTTCATAAACATTCTTGAATTACAGTCTACAGGCGCGTCCGCGGCACTCGCTCATTAAGAAGCAATATGAAGCCCGAAAAAAATTAATTCCTTTTAAATGTGGACTTAATTACGTAGAAAATATAGACATTATAGCTTCTGAGCGTAATTATGTCGACGTCACAAAAAATACGAAAACCACTCACCTTAATAATAATAGACGTTTTAGAACAATGTTCTGATGGAAACGATGGGCAGACTGTAGGAATAACATTACATTTTGATGAGTATTGTTGAGTAATAATATAATCTACGCCAGAGATGTAGGTCAAAAAGGAATCGTGAAGATGATTAAAAATAAGATACTTATTTATAAGACAAGTTCGTTTTATAAACTCATATTAGTAGGTGCTACGGGCTCACAAATTAATACGGTATAAGAAGAAAACTCCAGGAGAAAAAGAAGACCTCGAAATAAAACAGTTTATTCTCTACGCGAATAATTAAATCGGCTCTTTCAGATGACGATCAAAATACTAAGAAAAATCACTATTATTTATTTGAGTATTATTATTTGATAAGACTTGACTACAGAAAGATGAGTACAGATCATCATTCAGTCTAAAACTGCACGTTCCCACTAAACGGGGTAGAATAATTTCGAAAGAGACATGAGATAAATAATGAAATGTCTACTTATGCACGAGTATGTAATCGAACAGGGTACTCCAAAGCACAGAGGTAAAAAGTTTCATTCCTGTTACGAGCTAAAGCAATTGTGGTAGTGGAGTGGGGTTTTAGACTGGACGGTCCCAACAAAAACTGACCGCCAGTGGTCTGTTGTCGTACAGTGAGCTCAGAGAGCCGTGCCGACATAATATAAGGACGCAATCGGGGTCGGGCACTGGCCGCGTGCAGCCACCGCAAACTCGCTACTACCACACTCACAGAAACTTGATATAGAAAGCACACAAGCGAAAGACCTTTCAAAAACACACTACAATGCAAACATGACTGAGGCGAAACGAATCTCATATTTCAGAAATTAAATATCCATTTAGGACTGTTCAAGGACAAAAGACGGAAAGCTTAGTATCCGGTTTCAGAACATGTTTGATAGGAGAATATGAATAATAATTATTTTTCACAAAAAATGGCAAAACCGCCTTCCATCGTGTACAAAATTCGAATTTTTCACTCGAATTGTTTACATTATTCTTGATTTATCAAAAACGACTCAGCCGATTTCTGTAAAATTTAAATGGGACTATCTTGGGAGTATAACCTTTCGAACTAAAAAAGAATTTTTCAATTCGGTTCACAATTAGCGAAATTATCGATGAACATACACAAAAAAAATACATACATACGAACATAGAACCTCTTCCTTTTTGGAAGTCGGTTAATAAAATTGAAACAATATAAAAAACCAACAATAGCAGATAAGCAAACCAATCCACTTTAAATACCGATCATAATAAATTTTTCTCCCAAAGCTTCATTCGTAATTTGAGCAAAACAGTTTGGATTTATTTAAAACTAAAGGCAAAATAATAAATCTGTTGCTACGAGTACAGACATAGATACAAGATTGTTAATAAAATCAAATCAAAATCGGTTATGGTGATTAACTCTCTTCAATCATAATAAAACTAAGAATTAATCTTTTTGTACCATAATATCAGGAACCGTAGAAGTGTAAAGAGCTAGTTAAGTTTCTGACAAACTTTATAAAGGCAAAGACCAATAAAACTTAAAAAATCAAAGTTTTTATTACGAATGTTAAAACTAAGTTGTTTAACCATCTTTTCTTAATTAGATCATTTGCGGCTTAAATTCCTTTCATTCTTAAAAGAGCAGTAAAACGATAGTAAAACGTCGTAGTCATAAGCATATCAATTTAACAGTTTTGCTAATTATATGTTATAATTTGCTAAATTGTAACTTAATGACGATAACAAAGTAATTTCATTTAACAATTACACGTTATACGAGTCGTAACAAATTGATTTTGTGCAGCTATTTTTGCTGACTTCAATAAAACTGTTTGCATTTTCACTGTAACTCTATACTCGTACCAATATTATAAAGAGGAAAGATTTGATTGTTTGCATCGCAGTCTCCGAAACTACTGAACCGATTTGAAAAATTCTTCCACCGTTGGAAAGCTACACTATCCCCGGTGAACATGGGCTAGGTATATTATATTTTCAAAAAAATTAGGGTTCCTTACATTTTTTTTTCTAAGAAATTGCCTGGCTTCGCCCGGCCAGGACGGATAGCTAGTTAAGAATAAATTAACAAAACTTGGCTAAACACAACGACTGATTTGCATAAAGTTTCTGCTTTTAGTACAAATATGATTTGTTTTACTTTGAATGTCCGACGCAAAAAGGAGGCGTTATAATTTAACGCGTGTAAAAGGATAATAAATTAAAACAACAAATAATGGTCCAACTGGGTGGAGAATAATATTGTATGGAAGAATACGGAGGCCAAATGATCCAACAATAACATCAGATAATATTTGCTATTAATTGAGAAAGGGAATTTAAGCCTATACCCAGCAGTGAACGGAAACTTAATTAGATAAGATAGATTTCAGCGAAATATAAAAACTTTAAAACCCTTAAAACCCCATAAACGCTAATGATAAAAAGCCCCTGTAATAATTTTTGCTATCCTAAAATTACCTCTACGGACGTAAGTGAAGTATGCGTTTATTTTGGAACGTACTTGCAGCATGACCAAGGTCAAACACGAAGTGACGCCGAACTGGGCTATTACGCAAAACTGTTGTTTACCACAACAGGTTTCCCGATAAAACAACAACAGATAGAAGGGTTCGTCCGAACATCAATCGAAAGGGGAAGTCTGATAGGCGCCGGAACCGGCGATATCAAGTAACGTAGCGCCCGAAAAATTGAATTATATTTCAGCGAAAATCTTCTGAAAATTCTAAACACAATAAAGACGTGTAACCGGAGCAAATAGGCAGAGATCATTTTGAATTTTATCCATATTCTAAGATTCGAGTTCAAGGCGAGTATTCACCTTTTACTTTTAAAGAAAATAATTTCGCCCCAGAGTTACCTACTACGTCTAGATACACATTTTAGTTTATTCCAATTAAACATTTAAATTGTAGAAAATACCGACGCAGATTAATTCAGGAATCATTTTCTCCGGAGCCAAAGAGATTAGACATTTCAGAAAGGAACCGGCCAGGAATTCTGTTAGCAAAGTTTTGAAATTCCCAATCACCACTTCGTGTTTTACGTAATTCATTTCTTCGAGTGGGTGAACTGAACCTTCCATGCTTTTATTTAAGATCTCGCTGGAGCTGAAAATAAAAAAGTATTTTGGTAGCTCTATATCTTTTCATTCATTCTAAGACCATCAACTTCATACTCGTAGTAAGAATTTAAAACTGTTTACAAATTTTGTTGGACTTTTTGACCGACGAACCGGAGAAGGTACTCAATTCGATGCGTACATTTTTTTATTTTTTTTTTATGTATAACCACGCATGACTTTTTTCTTAGTGGTCCGATTTAAATATTTCTTTTTTTATTGGAAAGAGTATAACTTCGAAATTGGTCCCATCTAAATTTTATCAAAATCGGCTAAGCCATTTTTGATAAATCAACAATAATGTGAAAAATGCTACATCGATCCGTGCGAAACATTCGCGAATTCAGTACACGGGTGAAGTCGGTCAGTCTATTTTTTGCGAAAAATAAATAAAATTATACTAAAACCACAAACGACGGCGAACGGATTACCTGCCTGAAAATTAATCCCAGAAATAAACTAGCTGAACCATCAATATGGAATTTTAAAATCGATGAGAGAATTTTATTTTATGATACAATGGACTCATTTTAATATTACTATTAGTGAGGTCACTAAATAGCCCGTACGTAATTATTTTACTGCATATGACAATTAATGTTTTGCTGCAGCTTAACATTTTAAAGACTTATTTGAAATATTATTTAGATTTCGACAATTACTTAAGGACAAAACAATGGAACAATATATTATGATTAGCTTAAGCATTTAGGCATAGTCCAAATTAATTACAAGGCTTCCGAACTATACCTGAGCATAATGTTTTCGTAATTAGGTCTTTGTTTGTTCTTAAAACAAAACTCCGACCGTCCGTATTTGGCTAGATGATAAAACAAACACCAACTCAATGATGTATATCGTTAAAACAGGCGATATTAGAATTTAATTATTCACTGCCTTTACATAACTTTTAAAACTATTGGTGGATCAGATAAAAAATAAATAAATAATCTGCCAAGTACGAGTCAGACTCGCGCACGAAGGGTTCCGTACTGTATGGGAGCCCCCTTGAATTTATATTTATTTTAATTTAATTATTTATTATTAAAGTAAGCATGCAGCTAAATATTCTGTGAATATTTTAAGCATCTACCTGTTACCATTATTGATATCGAGCGAAAAATTGCTAAAAAAATTTGATTTGTTGTTTCAGCTTTTCACTCAGACCGTAGAAAACATAATGATGTATTTTTTGTATTAAATATGGTAGTTTTCTAGATGCTGATACTGCTGATATAGAGCTATCATGGAGATTTCGAAAACTATAAATAAAATCGGCCAAGTGCGAATTGGGCTCGCGCAAGAAGGGTTCCGTACCGTATGGGAGCCTCGTTTCTCTTGCAGTTATTAATACTGAGCAAAGAAACTCCTAAAAATCACGTCTGTTGTATGGGGACCCCCCTTAAATATGTATTTTATTCCGTTTTTAGTTTATATTTGTTGTTATAGGGGCAACAGAAATACATCATCTGTGAAAATTTCAGCTGCCTAGCTATCACGGTTCACGAGATACAGCCCGGTGACAGACAGACAGACGGACAGACGGACATCGAAGTATTAGTAATAGGGTCCCGTTATTACCCTTTGGGTACGGAACCCTAAAAATGGACTAACTTTGGAAGATTACATTTTACGATGATACTTATAGAATTTAAATATATTGAAATCAGCAAAAAATATATACACAAAGATATACATATACCAAAACCGTAATAAGTTCGTATAGGTCAGGTGGCTAATGGGCTAGCCCTGGGGTGTTTATGGCGCCTGAAAGCCCGATTACAGAGGCGTCAGCGTAAATTTAATAGCAACGTAAAAAGCGTTCTCTCTATCGAATGCCTAAAGTGAAAAAGAAACAGAACTATGCTATTTAGCTAATAAAATTACGATGGCGCCTCTGTAATCAGGCTTTGAAGGCCTCTGGCATGGATAAACCATAATGAAAATACGAAAAGAATGTGTTTTTCTATAAAATACAGTTTTCTAGGGCTGATTAGAGTTATATTATAGAACTCTCAAAAACTATAATGAAAATTGACAATATTACCATACCTTACATTTTTATGACGATGTAAAATAAAAATAAATAATCCAATAATGTTACGAAATTTTACTTAGTTTACTTTCAATCATAACAAATCCAGAGTTATTAAGGAAACTTGCCCGATCAGAGCCACCTAATTTTGGAAAGCACAAGATCCCTTTTCAGCCCAAAATTTAAGCTGCTTGTGGTTAAAAAAAATTGCAAAATTTATAACTAAACTTACCTAATTTGACCTGATATTGATTTCAAAGTTTTATGGTTTTCAATATTATTAATACAGAGAGTTATCACATCAAGCGAGAATTACAATTTGCAATTATTTATGCCATCTATAGGTAGATTTCGAAACATTTATTATGCACCCATCATCGATTGCAGCCGGATTTTCTCAAAAATCTGTCTGATATAAAACCTTAGGTATAGACTAAACTAGCGACCCGTCCCGGCTTCGCACAGGTGTATTTTAATACATATAAACCTTTCTCTTGAAACACTCTATTTATTAAAAATACCGCATCATAATCCGTTGCGTAGTTTTAAAGATATAAGTATACATGGGGACAGACAGCAGGAAGCGACTTTGTTTTATACTATGTAGTGACTAATTTAGTCTACTCATAAAAATACTTCACGCATATACTGTTTAAATCGTTATACCTAGTATAACTTACTACTAGATACTGAGAATAAATGATATGCTTGAGAAACCCCAGTTGCCATGCGAAATGTCTAACTGTTCCTTGATGCAGGCTATCACCACAGAAACGGTAATCGCAAACTTGTTTGATGTTAGATTTAAAGAATAACGACATTATTATTTTTAGAAGTTATATTTATCACTCAAAGGTTTATTTATTAGTGTATGATGAAGTACCACATATAGATGAACCCCGAAATCTAACATTTCTTAACAGATTCGATCACGATTCATTCACGACATAAACATTTAAAAAAAATATAATCATCATTTAGCCTAAATGTCGCGGTGTTCAGTGAGATGCTTCGAGTAGTTTTCATTACCGTGCTTCGAGTGTTCCCAGCTACGAGTACATCTGTCAACTAATCGCACTAATTGATCTACAATTTCAACGGTAATTTATATCTCATAAATCAATACCAGTAGTAAAATACAATTTGAATAATTAACTTTTACTTAGAATAATTAAATACCTATACACCTACATGTTTACATCTATATCCCTCGTAATTAAAAACGTAGGTAGGCAAGAATCTTAATTAAATTATTTAAGTATTCCCTTTGAAAACCCTTTCCTTTGGCATGTTAAAACTGAAGAAATCCCATGAAAACGGCGTTTTAATGAGTGACGAAGCAAGCACAGTAATTGTAATTATTAAACAAATAGGTTCGTCGGTGCTTGCTGGCAATACCATTGTGATATTAATAAACACGGTAATAAAATTATCATGAAATACCCGTATAAGGAAGGAAGGATGACAACTCGTGTAAATAATATAAGGTTTTAATGAAGTAAGCAATCATGCCACAGTTACAGTAAGTTGCTACAGTTATTGTATACTACCGATCTATAGTTAGAATAAATAACGAGATCAAAAAACACATCGCAACGGCCACAAAGAGAGATAATGATCGTACGAACAAGACCATCTGTTGCGCAGTACATTTATGGCTTGTGATCACACCATGTGGTGTGGCACTCGGGATGCTACACAACTATCTAGCTTATAAAGTGAGGACATGCCCACGAACCAATGCCAATAAAACGCCACGCTTGACCTGCTCTGTACACACCGAGCGCTCCATTTAGTACCGGCAATCAGCCGGCATCAGTTTTTGAACAAGACTAGAAAATTAAAACGAATCGTAGCCTGTTTTCCACCCAGCCGTTAACCTTCATCCCGCGAGTTATAAACAACGATCAATATTCCCCCGAAACAGCGGGAACTGTATAGCAAGCAGGTAAGCTGCTTTATTGCCTCGAACAAGGTAAAACGGGTATCATGACCAACGGGGTAGTTTAATTACGTAGTGTAGTTCACACGGAGCAGTACTCGACAGTCGAGACATTCTTTAAAAGTGAAAGACGCGGGAAACCTGAGGGCTCTCGAGGCGTTCCACATTTGCAACTGGTAGCAGGGTAGCAAGATTAGCTTCTCTAGCTAAACGACAAAGGCTCTAGTGTTCATTTTTAATGAGGGCAACCCCTCACGGCCGCTCCGTCAGCGCTCTGCTCAAATAATTTAGCAGAAGGAGGTGCAGACGGTTGTTGCGTTGATGGAAAATGCACGCGGCCCAGAAACTTGGCCAAGGGCAAGAACACTTCAAGATTTATCAACGTGAGAGGTCACTAGGCGCGCTGTTACGAGAGCTGATGTCAGATTTGCCTTCCAGTAATATTCTCCGTTCTATATTTACATTCGCCTGGGAGTGGTGCCAGCTGGTGGATCAGACTAAGATTTGAATTCAAACAAACAATATTGAATATTTTGCGCGAATTGAATGATTTGTGTTGTTTGACATAAACAATAGAAAACTAAACAGGTAACGGAATTCTGATAATAAAATATAGGACTCATAACACCATGTCCTGGTAAAATAGTATTTTTGTTTTCTAAGATTTTCATCAATTACGTGTGTATTTGTGAAACTCTAAAGTCATGTAACTAAATATATTTATGTAGGTAGTTGCAAAAGGTTCGCACCCACATGGGAAAAGGGAAAAAGGTCGCAGCGCACAAATCCGCACAATGGCTTAAGGTAAAGTGGAACAGGTTTATTTAGAAAATCTAGTAAAACCTACTTTATTTAAGTAAAAAGGTTAGCTTAAACATTTAAAATAAAGACATGAGATCGCATAGCAGATCATCACATGGTAATAGATTATCTCTATAACTGTCTAGGTTTAGATGCTAAATTACAGTAATACTTATCACTCCATAGTATAAAATAAAGTCGCTTCCCGCTGTCTGTCTGTCCCTATGTATGCTTATATCTTTAAAACTACGCAACGGATTTTGATAGTTTTTATTTTTTTATAGATAGAGTAAGTTAAGAGCAAGGTTTATATGTACAATACACCTGTGCGAAGCCGGGGCGGGTCGCTAGTTTTTTATAAAAGAGAGAGTGCGAGAAATGTTGAATGGGAAATTAACATAGGAATACTTCAAAAACTCATGGCCATTCCGTTCGTTTCATTATAATAACAAGCAGCTATATTAAACTTTCATAACAGTGTTATTTACGTATTTTATGAAACGATTATAGTAATTGACATGGCTGTCGTAGATAATTAACTTTCCACGCTTCATAACCTTTTATTGCCCGTGTGCTAGACTGTTAGTGACAGATTTAAGCTACAAAGACTGGGTATGTATCATTTATCATAATATCAGCCGTGGGACGTCTGGTAGGTATATTACATAGGAACTATAATTGTAAAATTAAGAAGTGTCAGCAGTTAATAACTGGCAAGCCTAGACGTATACCGTATAGAGCATGATCTGAAGATATTGCAATGCATTTAGTGAAAGCTATGGATTCAGTTGAACTAGGACTTACTTGGAGAATTTACTACAAGGCAAGGGACTTGCACCAGAATAGAAAGGATCGTGGGAAAAAGAGGCTTGTGACCACAGTGGGTAGTGTACCTATAGATATAGGTACTCTAGACATCTAATCGGTAGATCAATTATTGTGTGCATGATACATTTTTAGCCGAAACAAACGATTAATGACGCTAGTTGCACGAGACGATAAGATCAGTGATAACAGTGTGTGCTAATTATGAACTACACTACATAGCCCCCAAAACTTTTACCGCAAATTACAAGAAGTGAATTATGTGTGGGTCTGCGGCGTTTACCATTGATTGCTGATTTAATATTGCAAACAGACTTTAATTTATAAGTACTCCTAAAAGTCCAGTAGAGACTAAAAAGTTATAGGTGCACTTTTATTCTCAATTGTACCTTCTATTGTTTGGCGTAAAACTAAACCAAATATAAGATGGGTACCATAGCGGGACTTTTTGGTAGGTATTTTGCAAGGGTGCCATACCGGGACCATACCGTAGCGGAACTAACCCGATTTAATTCGCATTATAAGAAATGTTTATACCTATTATGAGTCACATACACAAAATGGCAATACGGTGACTCGCAAGGGAAAAATTTAATTTAAATTCAAACATATCGTTTCAAACGAACGAAGTTTTATTTTCGTATTTATTCTCAACGAACAAATAAGTAAATAGTTAATAAAGCGGTCGTCAACCACAAAGTTGACTCACATTTCTATATAAATATAATACATTACTTATATCAACGTCCGGCGATATTACATTGCTCGAATTTAAACAAGACAATAGTATATTAACAAAAACCCGTTCAAGGAACGAATAGGATTTAAAATGATAGTTGCTCACCGGTTAGTTTACAAAAAGTCCAAAAACGGCAATTAACGCACTGTAATTAGCACTTTAAGCACAGGGAACCGTTGTTTTCATGCACTGATAACACGTAAGTAGGCACAAACGAGATGCGTGTAAACGTGCGCGTGCGGCGTCCGACACTGCCGGCGGTGGTCCGTACGGACGGATGCGCGACTTGCTGATGATTCACACTACACACCGGCGACTTGTTGCCACCGAAAAACGTCCTCTAGTCTCTAGAACTCAACCAGTGAGCAGTGACCGAAGCACTATCTTACTGCCTCACCGGCTGACTCACATCGATGACGCCAGATCGTTAATGATGTCAATGACGATACGAGAAACTAATCACAAGCAAATCGCCCGATACCTCGTTGAAATGGTAGAGTTATATTGTAAAAGTCACGCCGAACCGTAGGTTGGATCACCAACTATTTAGACATACTCTGTCCCGAATTTAAGACCTATTAGCAGTACATAAGTAATAACTAAGTCCCATTCCTGGGCAAAAGTCTCCCCCATTTCCTTCCTTATGAGTCGCGATCCATCGCAACTTCTTGCCAACCCCTCTCGAATGAGTCAAGATCGTAACGCCAGCGCTTCACGATAATTTTATATCACATAAAAAATACAGTAATGTACCACTGCAGGACGTAGGCCTACCCACGAAGGGTGAAAAAAAATACAGTGCAATGCAGTGTTTTTGTCACCAGTCCTGCAACTTGCATGTCGTCTGTGCATTCCATTCTGTTGCATATGAATAAAAAAATCGATACCAATAAAGCCATATTCGCTTCCCGCACTCGTGAATATTTTACCACATAACAGCTTTGTGGAGGTGAAGGTAAGCCAGTAATGTACTCGGAATTCATGGAGGATTTCAGAGATATGCGTGAATGAACACTGAGCAGAATTTTGTGCGAATATTAGAGCAGAGGAGGCGGAAAATCACGTTATCAGAATAACTTCCAATTTGACATATTCATATGCAAATTACGAGGAAGTAACCTGAACACGTTTATGATACATGATACATACCATTAGATACAACTAATTTTGCTATATGTAAAACAAGTTTAGGAAATGTGTTGATAAGCAAATAGTAGAGATGTTACTTATTCTACATCAGTCTTATCCAAATTTATGAGATATTTTATGTAGATCTTTGGGGAGTCGCGTAGACACTATTACCTTTGAACTTTGTAATAAATGAAGGCGTTAAGAGGATCGTGAAGCGACCAGTGTTTTCGCGTTTTCTGTAGAACATTCGCGGTACATTTTTGATAAAATTTACGTTCCAGGAGAAAACTCTTTTCATTGTAAATATGTATATTTATAAATTGTATCAAAATTTTATGTTTTTGGTGTCAATTCATCGCTTAAGTGAGAAATATTGCACGCTCATGCATACGTCTTTTTTTTTTTCAAAATAGTTTCTGGTTTATGTATACTTTTCAGCCAAAGTTTTGTATCAAAATATGACTTTTTAGAGGCTTAATGCTTGTAACTTTAACTTTAAGGTCATTTAAAAAACTGAAAATACCAAGACGTATAGGCCTAGCACTTGTAGTGCTGATTACATGAAAAAAAAACCACTCAAATCGGATAATATTTAGAGACAGATAACAGCTTATTGTTTTTGTATGGACAAGTTGGCGCCTCACACGAAATCTAATAATTGTGTGTCGATTGACCAACCAACTGTTACCATGGCAATTTTCTTTTTCAAATCATTGCATGTTAGTATGGTTTTCCTTTAATGACGGAAAATAATATTAATAATTTTTAGGAACGCGTTTCAAATAAAACTTCGTTTTCTAATTGTCAGTACTAGTCACAAACAGAAAACTTCGTGAGGAAACAAGTTCTTGTGCAGGAAATAATTTTTGTTTTGTGAAAACTCTGCCGAGCCGCATTTGGATAGCGTGATAGACTATGGCTTCCCTTCCCGTAATGAGGAGACGTTCGTCGTTAGTAAACGCAGCAGTGAAAGCTCACATAACCGAAAACAAAACTGTAGGTACAGGTACCTATACTAGCGAATAATAAAATACAATTAGCTATTTTGTCTAGAAATATGTTATGAAGAACATTTTTCTTTTTCACGTCATTATACGATCATAGTGATGAAGAAGAAAAAAACACCATTTCCCAGTTTTTTCGAGGAATACGCCTTAAAGAGAAATTTTCTTTTCTAAGCACCTTACCAGTGAATATATTTTAATAAAGAACAAAATATCACGTTTTAAAGAAAGCGTTTTCTTTTGTAATCATCGTACAGATATAATAATAAAGAGCAAAATACAATTCACCATTTTTTTTCCTGGAACACGTTGTAGAGAAAACATAAAACCTGATTACTAGATAGGAGTATACGAACAAATAAATGAAAACAGGATATTAAAAATACATGCGAATATGAAATTCTCTGTGAGTTCTTGTCTTAGTATTATCCCTCAATCTGTCCGAACCTCTGAACTTTTGTCGAGAACGTAGGTACCTATCAAACGTTTCAAACAAATAACGTTTATTTAGTTGAAACCTAAATTAAAATCAGTTTTAATTGTATTTAAACTAGTAGTTCTTCGAACAGTAGACTTCGCATCTGTTTAACTTTGAATCTTCATAAGCCAGTATCTCGACTCGCTCTTGACTTATTTAGTTGTTACGTATATGGAAAATGGTCGCTGTAGCCGAAATCGGCGTGGAACACATCATCACATACTCGCAAATCTTGACAGGATTTAGATACGAAATAATCTTGCCAAATTTTATCAAAATCGATTGATAAACAGCACTACAGCAAATTCCCTCCATTTTTGAGAAAAATCTCCTCCCAAATCAGTTTGCGCTTGACCACCAACTCGCCTGATGGTAAGCGACGTAGTGGTCGAAGATGAAGCACGCAGACTTAAAAGATCATAATAATAATAATCACTTTATTCATAACATTCTGTTACTAGTCATATATGTTCAGTTAAAAACATCGCGTCTTGAATATTCTAAAAATATCATTCGTTCTTTTTACCTTGTAAAAAGACAATTAATTATCATTTAATGAGACAATCAATTCAATTAATTACAATTACGTTAATATGATAGAATCCCTAAGATACCTTTTCACTCTCACTTTAAAAAGCTTCACATTATACCTCTCCGGAAACGAAACAACAATTACAACAAAAATAAACGTACTATCGTACATGAAGCCTTCCTTCGTTACATTCTCATATGTATTACCTTATTCATATTACCTTCTTGAAAGGTTAATTGCTCCCTAACATTATTCTCGTAACGAATTTGACATAAAACGGAAAATAAAGGTTAATAATTCCTATCTTAACAGCATTTAAAGAGCAAGATATGGCGTAGCTTAAAAGCTTACAGTACCTACACCGATAAATGTAGTTATGTGTCGACGATTTGGCTCTCTCTTCCAAGAAGATGATCACATAATGTAAATAAAACGTTAATGGTAATGATAATTTATAAATATCATGTAATAAGAGGGCAAATATATTACCTTATATTAGTTAATTAGTTTTTTAATTAGTTACCTACTCTACATAAGGATTCGTCTACATTAGCAACATGGCTCCATGACATGCGGCGTAACTTTCTTATTACAATTTTATGCTGCGTAACATTTACATATATGGTAGCTGGGATGTCACGGAACTTATAATGTCCAGCAGTGGACTATTACAAAATGGCAAGTACGGAACGCATCTTAACCCTGTCTTCTAAATAGAGAATCTGAAATCAATTAATATCGGTTTCATGGTCTGGTACTTTACCTACACGGGCACATACTGATAAAGCAAATTCCAAACAACCTACACAGTAATGCGAAGTGCAATGCCACACAGGAAGTCTGACTGTTGGCGTTCAAAATTCTGAATACCGCTGCACTGTTAGGAGTCAGGATGTACTTGTTATATTACTTCCGATGTGAACTAAATAGTTTGACATCCCTATTATTCGATCTTTCACACACGACTCTATCACAACTTTGCAATCTTAACAAGGAAACAATTTAAGGGCCAGTAAACTTTTTGTAGGTCCCTGAAGTAGTTACGTTGTAAAACTTTTATTTGCTTCGTAATAGGATATTTCGGTACGACTATCCTCCAAAGCCAGGAAGAATTGACCATCTCATGCAAAGTTTCTTGGCGACTTGCCAACGTCATCGATTTCTGTACAGTAGCGTATTCTAAGTGAAATACAAATTACTATGTAGCTATTTATAGTCTACTGGCTTTCCATGTTCATATGGGGAAAATCATCTACCTAATCACTAGTCATTTTGAAATAATTAATAGCAATGAAATTACTTAATTATTCACCAATCCAAAGAAAGTGCATACCTATAACCACGAATTGGTATCGTGTAAAAAGGACATTAGCATTTTACGACACATAATGTAGGATAAATGGTACGCCACTTCCGAGTAATTGGCTCTAATTAATTAGCTCACCTGTGTCGGCGACAACAGGTCCGAGCGGGTCGAACCGGACGCGGTGCTCGACCGCAGCCCGCGCCGCGCATACCAAGTCCGAGAAGAACCTGTGTCTTCGCAAAGCCAGCTCGTCGCGCCCCACCGGCGTCGCCGGGGGCTCCTTCGGACCTTCCGGCTCTTTGTCCTTCGAGCCACTGGCCTCGAACACTTCATCGTCCTCAGAATCTGACGGCTGCTTAGCCACGCGCTGATCCACGCTATTGTTACTACTAGTTGTCGATTTTAATATCCCAGTGGATTTACGGCGCCCAGGTCGCACGTCAAAGTTGGTCTTAGCCAATTCTTCCTCGAGCCGCGCCAACTCTTCCAGGGTAGATGAATCTCGTCGACAGTCAACAGAGAACCTTTTGAAATCCAATCGAGTTCTCTTGTAGTCAATAGAATATCGCTTTTTTGTAATTTCTCTTTTTGTAAACACGAGATCATCTTCCTCTTCGTTCTCAGTTTGAACATCGTCTGGGGGTGTCTTTTCATCAATATTTGGAGGACTTTCGTTATCTTGGACATCGGTTGCATTGATTTCGTCACTTTCTATACTGACCAGAGTACTAGGAGTACTTAAGTCTTGTGGCAATTCTTTTTCGGATGTGTCGTTTTTACATTCTGCTATTTCTTCTTTTGGTGGTAGTTCATCGGGTTTTATTATAGAATCCATCTTTTCAGGTTTCGATTTACTTTTACTCAGTTTTTTATTTGGCTTCGCACAGCAACTTTTGAACATAATTATGATTTATATTTTCCCACGTAAAACGCATTTGATAAAATAATATTCTTTACAAATAAAGCACTAAGCAAATGCTTTCAAGAGTGCTGTTTAGTATTTTTGTTTGAGACAGTAATATTTTTTTGTTATTTTGTAACGTTTTATGTGATAAAAACCGCCAGTGAAGAGAGGCTGTGTCGAGTAATGGGGGTGCGAGGCAGGGCCGGCCGGGCGCTCGGCGGCGAGCGACTGGCGGCACTGACGCAGGGCGGATGCGCCGCCCGCCCCCGGCGCATCGCGCCCAAGCCGACTTCTCGGGAGATATCATAACCCACAATATACCAACGCTTTTGCGGCCTTTAACGTTTATATTTCGTCATTTTTTGTTTTCTTGTAAATGACAACCTCGTAGCTTCGAAGATACGCAAATGTTGACTCAATTCTACTTTGTAAATTAACTAACTTTTCGCATACAGTGTACTTTATAAACATGTCGAATATGTACGAGTCAAAGTTCCTAACAAAACAGAGACTTTCTCACAATGAAAATAATATTTCAAAAAGATGAGAGAGGAGATATTCACAAACATGCTAAATAATCAAAACTGTCGAAATTCCACGATGGAAATGTTTGAAAACGTATAGTATAGATGTACCTCTGTCTCCCTTGTAATTTCCGGTTTGTTTGATAACACAAACAAATTCAATTTAATCGCGTAAATAGATATATGTACATAGAATGGCAACTATATGAATAGCAGAATAGAGACACCCACAGTACCTAAAACAGCGCCGCAAAGAAAATCACAATTTTCTACAAAATTAACTCGGAATAAATGTACGTCGGAGCTCCTCAGCTTTATCCCAGGACCCCGTTTTCACATTAGGATAAGTGGCAAGACCCCCAATTTATCAACCGTAATTAAAACAAAACATTTTAAAATTAAGTTTAATTAAGTTGAGTTTTTTGTTTTGTGTACGAGACAGATTCGATTTGACAAAATCCTGAATAATGTGAAAAACGCTGAAGCATGAACTGTTGCTAAATATTTCAGCTCAGTTACGAGTAGCAACCTCCAATAAATACCTAATCAATGTAATTAACTTTATTACGAAAGAGTGACTTTACTAAAATTATAACACCGAGTCACTGATCACAAAATAGGCAATATGTAATGCTGCCATTACATTTTTCGTTTTCTCAGTCAATTTCGAATAGAGGTGTGGCTGCGAGTGCAGACCAATAGGTCATTTGAACATAATACCTATAGGCCGCGCCACACAAGTTGGCGGATATGAAGTTGGCTACAAGCTGCGCAATATGCAATCAATGTACGGCTTTATGTGAGCTTCAGTCAGGATTGGATATTGTGCAGCTTGTAGCTGATTTCACATCACGCCAACTTGTGTGTTGTGTGTCGCGGCCTATATCTACTATACACCTTGCTTCTTATTTGTCGAGTTTTTTAGTCTAATAGAGTAAACTAGTAGTTCTCAGAACAGCAGACTTCGTGCCACACAGAGTTATAGAGAAAGGATGTACATGTACAAGCCGAAAGGGGTGATTCAGACTATCACTGTTTTTATAATAGGAATGAAACTGCGCCAACTCAATGCCGACAATACAAATCCTAGAAAAAAATGGTACTTTACACTAACTCTATCGATCACGTAAAAAGCTCGACAAAGTCGTACTAGGGTGTACTGGCGGCTGCAGATAATGGGCCTGTCTGGGAGAAACGACAGCCTTTGTGTGTTAGAGATACTGTTGATTAGATGTAAACAGGCTGTGGGTGGTTATGGAGGGCCATGGAGGGGAGTGTCGGTAACAAAGGCGGTACAGAATTAACATTGGATGAGTGAGCATAACCTTTTTTTTTGATCCAGGAAAATCCTTTATTGATACCACCAAACCTGGGGAGGCCGGTGGTTATGTGGGAGTCTCCACCGCTAGTCGGTGGCATACCACTAAAAACCTGGGGAGTTTCCGCTACTGCGCTATGTGTCGGGACACGCATCCGCACTCCTCCGCGGCAGTGAGCAAAACCTAGCTCTGAATTTTTTTTAAATAAAAATATTGCTATTTTGACCCTATCAAAAAGCCCCACTTGATATAAATTTTCACTACAAAAATAATAAAATAGAATGTGTGAACTCTGCAACATTGCTAGGCATAGAACTAGACTCGCACGTAAATTAGAAAGCACACATTTAAAAAATTAGAACCAAATTAAATAGTTTTACTTACGCTTTTTAGGAACTCAGACTAGCTACAGACAGACTTACTGCAAAAAGTGCATATCATGCATCCGCATCCTCATGGCTCCAATATTATACTATGAGGGAATAGTGTAAACGCACAAGAAATATTTACAATACAGAAAATATGTATTCGTATTCTCGCAAATATTAAAACTCCCGACATTACCAAAATTAAACTTCCATAAACCATATTTTATAAAGCTTGACATGACATTATGTCCCTGGTGTCTATCTACAAATATATTCGAAATATGTAAATTTGTCAAATAGCACCCTGACTATTTTAACAAAGCGTCTGATAAATCGCACAAAATTGGATCACAATACAGACATAAACTCAAAGTACAACTTAGCAATGCATAGTTCCAGCCCACATTCTATGGCTGTAATTTTTTTTAGTAAATTGCCAAATAAACTAAAAAATATCTAAAAGGAAAACTGTTTCATAAAACAAATAAAAAAATTTCTATTATCCAATTTCTTATTATACACATTAGATTTTTTTAGGGTTCCGTACCCAAAGGGTAAAAACGGGACCCTATTACTAAGACTTCGATGTCCGTCTGTCTGTCTGTCACCGGGCTGTATATCATGAACCATGGTAGCTAGGCAAATGAAATTTTCACAGATGATGTATTTCTGTTGCTGCTATAACAACAAATACTAAAAACAGAATAAAATAAATATTTAAGGGGGGCTCCCATACAACAAACATAATTTTAGGAGTTTTTTTGCTCGCTGTTAATAATGGCAAGAGGAATGGGGCTCCCATACGGTACGGAACCCTTCGTGCGCGAGTCCGGCTCGCACTTGGACGATTTTTAACAATAATCTAGAAAACATAATAATAAATCGTTCTATTACAAATAATCAAATTGCCATACCCTGGTCATATATATGTATAACTGTACAAAAAATATGTTAATTTTAAGAACTGCATGTAAATTTCATATTTTACATATAAACTTTCCTCTTGAAACACACTTTTAAAAAAAACTGCATCAAAATCTGTTGCATAGTTTTAAATTTATAAGCATATATAGGGACAGACAACGGGAAGCGACTTTGTTAATAGGTAGTGATTGTTTACAGGGTTATCTGCTTTGCTTGTTCTAAGTCGAAAGGAGGTAATTAAGGCCATTGTTGTTTTTTTTTTACTATTTTTATACTACTATGCCAGCCCAGAATTCAAGAGAAAATCAGTTACTCCATACAAAATTGCAACACACAATCCAAAAAATTAGTCCCATAGTAATTTTTTTTCACAATGATGGTCTGAATCATCTTCTTTCAGCTAAGTACACCATTTCTGGGTAACACTGTATGTATAGTACAAATGCATACATTCATTAGTCACCATACATTTTGTCGCTAGTCAGTGAACTTTTTGTATGGAACAGCAGATTTGGTTTCAAGATTTCACATTTGGTTCTTCAGAAATAGTTGTTTTCTAATGTTGAGTACAAATAAACCTCTGAAAGTGCTTGCGCTTTGCAAAGTATATATTATGTATCTTGGGTGCGGGATAAAGAAAAGGGCTCTCTCTAGATCTCTACAGATTATGCTTACCTATCGTCCCATCAACAACAAGTAATATTGTTTGTTTGTTTGAAATTGTGTTTGCACTTTGGTTAAAACAAAAACATATCTACAACTGAGGTTACACCTAGCAGCTGATAACAGATGGTTAAGCTTAAGTTCATCCTACTACCTTCTGTTAGATCTAGGTTTAGCCATCACAATATCTACTAGAATTAGGTGCAGCCGCACCAAGCACCTCATGCAGTATGTCAGTGCAGGGTGGATCACCCCAACATAAAATCAGAATCAGGCAGCAGCTGCTCACTGTTGGTTAAACTTTGGGTCAGAGGATACCAAAGGGGGCACTGAGGAAAAAAGACTTAGAAAATTTTTCACTAAAATACAACGCCATAAGTAATCTTCGGGATCCGGTGGGATGTGGGAGTATAAGGGTGGGGAAACCCCTGCACGCACCCAGAGGTCATTGACCTTGACTTACCTTGTCCCCTAGGTCATTGACCTTAAATGACTTTGACCCCGAAATTATTGACCTTGAATGACCTTGACCCTAAGGTCATTGACCTTGACTCCAGAATCATCGACCTTGACTCCAGAATATTCGACCTTGACTGACCTTGACTCCAAGCATCGGGTTGACTGACCTATCCTGCTAAAAGACCAAAAAAAAATGAAAGACCCACCGGAGGTCAAAATGGTGTATGAGAACGTTGATCCTGAGTATCTCTTCTACCCATTCCCAACATAAAAAAGGGGGGTTGCCAGAATACCACACGGTGTCAAAAATAATCAATGTCTTTTTTCCTTCATAAGAGCGCCCCCTCTCGTAAACAAGTACCGAAAAAAAATTTAGACCCATCGGAGGTCAAAATGGTGTATGGAAACGTTCATCCTGAGTATCCCCTCTACCCATTCCCAACAAAAAAAAGGGGGGTTGCCAGAATACCACACGGTGTGAAAAATAATCAGTCTTTTTTCCTTTATAACTGCGCACCCTCTCGTATACAAGCACCGAAAAAAAAAATTAGACCCACCGGAGGTCAAAATGGTGTATGGGAACGTTGATCCTGAGTATCTCTTCTACCCATTCCCAATATAAAAAAGGGGGGTATTCAGAATACCACACGGTGTGAAAAATAATCAATGTCTTTTTTCCTTCATAAGAGCGCCCCCTCTCGTAAACAAGTACCGAAAAAAAAATTTAGACCCATCGGAGGTCAAAATGGTGTATGGAAACGTTCATCCTGAGTATCCCCTCTACCCATTCCCAACAAAAAAAAGGGGGGTTGCCAGAATACCACACGGTGTGAAAAATAATCAATGTCTTTTTTCCTTTATAACTGCGCCCCCTCTCATATACAAGCACCGAAAAAAAAATTTAGACCCACCGGAGGTCAAAATGGTGTATGGGAACGTTGATCCTGAGTATCTCTTCTACCCATTCCCAATATAAAAAAGGGGGGTTGCCAGAATACCACACGGTGTGAAAAATAATCAATGTCTTTTTTCCTTTATAACTGCGCACCCTCTCGTATACAAGCACCGAAAAAAAAATTTAGACCCACCGGAGGTCAAAATGGTGTATGGGAACGTTGATCCTGAGTATCTCTTCTACCCATTCCCAATATAAAAAGGGGGGTTGCCAGAATACCACACGGTGTGAAAAATAATCAATGTCTTTTTTCCTTTATAAGAGCGCCCCCTCTCGTAAACAAGTACCGAAAAAAAAATTTTAGACCCATCGGAGGTCAAAATGGTGTATGGAAACGTTCATCCTGAGTATCCCCTCTACCCATTCCCAACATAAAAAAGGGGGGTATTCAGAATACCACACGGTGTGAAAAATAATCAATGTCTTTTTTCCTTCATAAGAGCGCCCCCTCTCGTAAACAAGTACCGAAAAAAAAACTTTAGACCCATCGGAGGTCAAAACGGTGTATGGAAACGTTGATCCTGAGTATCCCAGGGTATAACCTGGACGAGGGAGACGTGGAATCCAAATCCAAAATTGCCGGTGCAGAATCTGCAGATAATTGTTTTATTTTTGCAGAAGATTTATTAAAGGGTATAAAACAATAATGTGCACGTTGTCAACCGCATTGATAAGTCGTTTCTGGCGCATCGCCGGCCGCTGCCGCGGCACGCTCGCTTCGCTCGCTCGGCTCGCGAGTTTTTGTCACTGTTCAAACCTAACCTAACCTACGACGTCGAAATACTTTAGCGAAGTCGTCGTGTTGGTTTGGATAAGAACGACCTAAACTCGTAATAAGAACAGATTGTCTCTGGCGCTTCGCCGGCCGCTGCCGCGGCACGCTCGCTTCGCTCGCTCGGCTCGCGCGTTGTTGTCACTGTTCAAACCTAACCTAACCTATGACGTCGAAATACTTTAGCGAAGTCCTCGTGTTGATTAGGTTAAATAGAAACGACCTAAACTCGTAGTAAGGACAGATTGTCTCTGGCGCTTCGCCGGCCGCTGCCGCGGCACGCTCGCTTCGCTCGCTCGGCTCGCGCGTTGTTGTCACTGTTCAAACCTAACCTAACCTATGACGTCGAAATACTTTAGCGAAGTCCTCGTGTTGATTAGGATAAATAGGAACGACCTAAACTCGTAGTAAGGACTGGTTGTCTCCGGCGCTTCGCCGGCCGCTGCCGCGGCACGCTCGCTTCGCTCGCTCGGCTCGCGCGTTGTTGTCACTGTTCAAACCTAACCTAACCTACGAGTCAAGGTAGATGATTTTGTTGTCAAAACCGACCATTTTGGAGTCAAGGTCATTCAAGGTCAATGATCTTGGAGTCAAGGTCAGTGACCTCAGGGTGCATGTAGGGGTTCCCCCACCCTTATTCTCCCACATCCCACCGGATCCCGAAGATAACATAGGCGTAGACAGTCAAGGTCGATGGTCGGAGTAAAGGTCAGTCAAGGTTAATGATTTTGTTGTCAAAACCGACTATTTTGGAGTCAAGGTCATTCAATGTCAATGATCTTGGAGTCAAGGTCAGTGACCTCCGGGTGCGTGCAGTGGTTCCCACACCCTTATACTCCGACATCACACCGGATCCCGAAGATTACATAGGCGTAGACAGTCAAGGTCGATGGTCGGAGTCAAGGTCAGTCAAGGTTAATGACTATGTTTGCAAAACCGACTATTTCGGAGTCAAGGTCATTCAAGGTCAATGATCTTGGAGTGAAGGTCAGTGACCTCTGGGTGCGTGCAGGGGTTCCCCCACCCTTATACTCCGACATCACACCGGATCACGAAGATTACATAGGCGTAGACAGTCAAGGTCGATGGTCGGAGTCAAGGTCAGTCAAGGTTGATGATGTTGTTTGCAAAACCGACTATTTTGGAGTCAAGGTCATTCAAGGTCAATGATCCTGGAGTCAAGGTCAGTGACCTCCGGTGCGTGTAGAAGTTCCCCCACCCTTATACTCCCACATTCCACCGGATCCCGAAGATAACATAGGCGTAGACAGTCAAGGTCGATGGTCGGAGTAAAGGTCAGTCAAGGTTAATGATTGTGTTGTCAAAACCGACTATTTTGGAGTCAAGGTCACTCAAGGTCAATGATCTTGGATTCAAGGTCAGTGACCTCCGGGTGCGTGCAGGGGTTCCTCCACCCTTATACTCCCACATCCCACCGGATCCCGAAGATTACATAAGGTGTAGGATTTTAGTGCAAATTTTTCTAAGTCTTTTTTCCTCAGTGCCCCCTTTCGTACACTCCAACCAAACTTTGGTGTAATGTGATCTATTTAGCTTTGGTTACAATTTGATTTTAGCCAATTGTTTTGATTTTGTTTTAAGCTACTTAGTTGAGTTTCCCAATGGCAACTAATGTCATATTTCAAGACAAGCTGATTGGCAAGTAAAATGGCAATGAGTAGGGGACAAGACTGGCTGGGCTGGCTCGAGTACATGACGGAGGACGGAATTGCACAAAACACTACATAAGAAACATTAGTGCAGGACCTATCACTCCATAAGTTTGAGTTTGAGTGAGAAGAATAAGAATAAGTAGGCCAGAATGTAAATGTACTGCATGCATCAAGCAGACTGGTGACAAGCCCAACAGAATAGTGTGAGTATGGGTGAGTAATCTGCTGTAGCCTGCAATTTGATATATAAAATTTTACTACAAATAATCAATATCCACAAATCACCAGGGTAGGCAATTTAACCTACCATTCTCATTAGTTATTCCTCTACAATAACGTGATAAAACTGGAACAGAATTTCAGCTTGTATTGATGAATAATCAAGGATTCTAACTAGAAATCCAATATGCTACATTAATACATTTTTACCACCCCCATGTACAATTATAGTAATAGCCTGCACTAAAACAAGTTTATTACAGAAAGTTTATTATGAAATACTGGTAGTATGGTGCATTATGAATTGTTAGTAGTATAGTACATTATTAATAATTAGTTAATGATGTACATATAGTTTTTATTTTATTTTTAGTAATATTCTTTATTTGTATTGTAAGGTAAAATGCATGCTGTGCTTCCTTAAAAAAATAGCACATTAAGTTAAATTAGATTGTAAGTGTTTATAACCAATGTAATAATGTAGTTATTAATGTGAAGCCTTAATAAATAAAATAAAATAAAATAAAAATAAAATAAGATTAAGTACTGAAAATAAACAACAGAATTAGGTAGGTACCAAAAAAGTAGTTACAAAAGCAGTTTCCTGCTCATAGGGCCTTATTCAGTAGGTACTTACTTGCCTACAGTTTGAACAGAATTTGATACAACGTAATTGATGTGTGATAAATATAAATTCTTGAAGCAACGAATAAAATATAGAAAAATAAGGTTGAAACTGGGCTCAGGTGTACATTATGACCGTTGACAAAAAGGGGTGAGGGGGTGTGGGGGGAGAGGGGGGGTCGGGGGGGTAGCACACCCGGGGGGTGGGGGGTTTCGAAACCCCCCCCTTTCGGAGATATGAATTTTTTAATTTATTATTTTACATTGGCAAAAACACGTTTGTACCATTGCTAAAAAGGGTTTAGGAGGGGGTGGGGGAAGGTGCATTATGCCCAAGAGAGGTGGGGGGGTGTACGGAAGAAAACCCCCACCCCCCAGCCCCAAATTCGGAGATAAAATATTTAAAATTAGTATTTTACTAGTCACAGGTCCGACGCGGATCATTTAGGTTCGAAATGAGTCACAAATCCGAGTCGGGGCACCCCGACCCCACATAGTCTTGTGGCTACGACTCTAGAGTGTTTTTTAAAAATGCGGGAGCCCACTCGGAAGTCAGACATGGATCATTTAGGTTCGAAATGAGTCACAAATCAGAATCGGGGCACCCCGACCCCACGTAGTCTTGTGGCTACGACTCTAGAGTGTTTTTTAAAAATGCGGGAGCCAGAAACTCAAAGGAGGTCCTGAGTGGAGCAAGCCAAGTCGAGGCCGAGGGGAGCGAAGGGGGGAGGTGGCGAGCGAAGCGAGCCGGCGACCTCCGTAGCGCAACGAAGGCCGAGGCTGGCGCAGCGACACTCAGGGCTGACTGCAGAGTTTCTGGCGGGAGCCCACTCGGAAGTCAGACATGGATCATTTAGGTTCGAAATGAGTCACAGATCCAACATGGACTATTTAGCTTAACATGGCTGGCAACACTGATGCTATTTTGGGAGAAGTCCTACACTCTTTCTCCCTTTTTTGAAGGTATAATGTTATTCTTTCCATTTTTCCAACGGTACTTATTTTTGCAATAGTCAAATATTAATTTTAAATATTTTATCTCCGAATTTGGGGCTGGGGGGTGGGGGGTTCTTCCGTACACCCCCCCCCCCTCTCTTGGGCATAATGCACCTTCCCCCACCCCCTCCTAAACCCTTTTTAGCAATGGTACAAACGTGTTTTTGCCAATGTAAAATAATAAATTAAAAAATTCATATCTCCGAAAGGGGGGGGTTTCGAAACCCCCCACCCCCCGGGGGTGCTACCCCCCGACCCCCCTTCCCCCCACCCCCCCTCCCCCCCCTTTCTGTCAACGGTCATAATGTACACCATAGCCTGAAACTGTATCAATCTTTTTTTTCTATATCGGCTTCTGTCCCGGTACTCAAATTAATAAAATCGGAATTCAGCCAGTGTTTATTTCCAAGCTTAAATTATTAAGACTTTCAGATATAATAATGGTCGACAAGAATAAATATAAGGGAAATATCCACAGGCACTATCTCCAAAATTGTACAAAACGTAGAATGTAGCCTAGAAACAGCAAAAACACAAAATGCTTTAGCGTCGATGTGGAACAATGATGGTTCCTATCTAGTACAATAATAATATTCAGCTAGGTACTCACAATTTGGAACCGCAAGAGCTGTCTGCAGTTATTGGTGTATTATCCCTTTAAATTCACTATTTCTAGTTATAGAAACTGGTACAAAAACACAATTGATAAAAGATAAAATCAGTCTTTATTTTCGAGGTTATTTTTATTTGTCAAAATAAGCGGTGCAGTGTTGCCAATAAGATTTTTTGAAATCTATTTTTAATTTATTTTGAAACTAGTATAGTATAATTATGCGGATAAGGGATAGCTACAAAATACTTATTTAAACAATAGGTGTTCAGTACTTACTATGATACCCTAAAGTGTCACGTTCTCGAGATATTTGGATGTAAAGCAAGTTTTCGTACAGCGATCTTTACATGCAAATATCTCGAGAACGTGACACTTTAGGATACCATGGTACGACACATTTATGGCGTGTATACGTGTCATAAATACGACAATCAGAGGAGTGAAAATGTATGGGACACAGCAATTTTTCAAATGCCGCAAAACACGGCAATATCATGACAGTCTTTGTGAAGGTTAATTCTTTTTTGATGGCAGCCCTGCACGCACAGAGATACCAGAGGGATAATGTGGTCGATCGAGAAAAGAAAGAAAAAGGTGCAATTATTTAAGATGGCGTGAGTTAGAAAGAGACATGAATAATATCTCGATTGAGTGGCTAGTTGCCGTATTTTTCTCTCAGTAGTGTCAAATTCCAGTACATATTTGACAGTTTTGACAGCTTTGAGCCACATTTTCCACACATTTTTATGGATGAGAATTGCCTCAAGCGACAACAGCGCTATCTCTCTAGCCATTGACAAAAAATCTTTGCCGCAGAGACAAAGCTGACATTGACAAAAGTATTTTTTTCTATTCGGTTGCTTTCTGACTTCATTGGGAGTTTATTTAGCCAGTGCTAAAGATATATTTCATGTACTGTATCTCAAGAACGAGATCTCCCGAACGCAGTCGCAACACCGCCAACGTGTACAGAATAGAGCAATTTGGTGTAGGGGTAGAGTTAAATGTCCTTCTGTTCTATCAACGATCTGCTCCGACCTCAGACCAAGAAAGAGCCAAGATAAGCTAGCTCTGTGCAAGGAAGAAATATAAAGTTATACATCCCAACAACTAGACAAGACATACTAACCAATTCTAACTTCTTCTTGGTGGCTGTGAAGTTAGTTTTAAGCTGCGCAAATCCCTCCCTTTCGCCACTAAATATGAGTATATTGCTACTGTGCAACCGCTCGTCTCGTGTTCACAGAAGCCAAAAACTTTTATTCGGCCTAAACTTATTAGTTACTATCAAATAAATTTGTTTTTAGACTGTCAAGGAAGAGTATTGTTTTTCGCGCGTACATTTTGTAAACTTTATTGAGAAAAAAAGTTCGCGTTTAGTTAATCAGTCGTTCTAGGGTGTAAACAGGATTACCTAAAATCCGTAGACGATTTTTAGGGTTTCGTACCCAAAGGGTAAAAACGGGACCCTATTACGTAGTATTATTATATATTCTTTGCTATTACTAAGACTCCGCTGTCCGTCTGTCTGTCACCAGGCTGTTTCTCATGAAGCGCGTTATAGCTAGAAAGCTGAACTTTTCACAGATGATGTATTTCTGTTGCCGCTATAACAACAAATACAAATAACAGAATAAAATTAATTTGGGGGGTTCCCATACAACAAACCCTGATTTTTTCGCCGTTTTTCGCTCGATATTAATACCTAATGGTATCAGGCAGATGCTTGAAATATTCACAGAATAGTAAGTTCTATGTATACTTCATTACTAAATAATTAAAATAAAATAAATATTTAATGGGGGCTCTCATACAGTACGGAACCCTTCGTGCGCGAGTCCGACTCGTACTTAGCAGATTATTATAATAGGTTTATACATTTATCGTATTTATTCAAGGAACACAGATATTACGAATTTAAAAACACTTTTCTTTGTGCATCATTATTTATTACATTATTATGCAGTACAAAGTTAAAAGGCACAAAAATATATTGCAGGAATTATGTGTATCGTTTAAATTAGATCTTAGTATCAACTACTATACAAAAACAAGGGCATCTTTAACCTTGTGCTACATGCATTATAAATGTTTAACATCACATTAAGAAATGTATGTATACTAAGCGCCACACAAGTCGGCGGATGGGAAGTTATGCGCAGAGCGCTGCGCAAAAGCCGAAATATAGATATGCGCGGGAGCCAAAGAGACGAGACGCCGGGGCACACCCGCCCGCCAACCTCATGCCTCCCGCGCGCTCCCTACGCCCGTGCTCACCACTACGACACGCGGCGCCGCATTGTGCACACATGAGCGAATCACGACGAAGTGTCATCTACAGCTAACTTCTCATCCGCCGACTTGTGTGGCGCTTATTATACTAGGTACTGTAATGCCAGAGTAATTATAACTGTTGCGATTAAATTAAATCGGGCAAGAATTTCGGCGCTATTATTTGCGAGTGAGCGACTGGCTGAAAAAAATCCCCGTAATATTTAGAATGAAACAGCGTACGGTTTCAAAGAATTTAAACTGAAACAAGTCGGGCCAGTCGCTAATTTACAAAGTTCGGAACTGGTCATAATATGCTGCACCATAACCATGTATACTTAAAAGCATTTTTGTGACTATCAATAAAAAAAACATGCATTTCTTATAAACTTTACAATGTTTCGTTCACTGACAAACAACATTTTATAACAAGTCGAGCACAGCCGTAATCTGTATTTCTGATATAATTACTAAGATACAACTTCAAACATAATTTCGCTTTTATATTTTTTGTCGAATTGAGATACGTACTTAAAAATACTACTTAAAATCACATTTTTACAAAAATAATTACTATTTTGTGCCCTTATTTGTTTTAAGACTATCATTTTATCATCTAAAACATATTAAAATTTTCTCAAGAGCACTGCTCGATAAACCACTTTGCCTAGAGCAATCAAGAAACAATGCCGCGGTGGCAATCAGTGGACGACCAATAAGAATTCATGACGTCATCGCTCCGAGCACGCGGATTGGACCATGGTCGTAAAGCTTAGAACAAAATGTACCTTGTATAAGTCGACTAGATTAAGAACGTTACTTCATTAGGAGCTAACGGAGTGATTTGAACAATATATAATTTAGTCGAATTATACGTCGGAAGTTGTTTGCATTCATCGTTAGATGGTATTCTATCACATCTTGATTCTACCAAAATCGATCTAATCACAATATTATAAGATAAAAAATAATATCTAATAGTTATCGATCAAAATATATTTTTAAAAACTTAAAAATTAGGAAACACCTAAATGTATTTTTCTTAAGATACTATTCTTCGTGGATCAGAACGTAACTGGTACTGTAACAACAGTGTTTTCAGCAAGAAATGGTTTTCCTTAATTTGTGGTAAAAAACTGAATTGTGGTTAAATGTTTCTTAATTCCATGCATTATTGCAATAAAAGTTGAGTGCGTAGTAAAATACACGCAAACCATATAATAATAATGAACTAAAACGAAATTATATGAGAACAATTAATTATTGTATTTACTACTTTTAATCAGGTTAACATGTATCTTAAATTAGTCTCTTACTTTCATTCATTCATTAGTTTTATTCATATTATTATGACATTGCTAGGTGCCAATAAATAACGTTATCAAAGTTATTTCTGTGGTGGCACCTAAGTTTTAAGCATTTTTTGGTAATATAGGATGTCAACACTGATTCAGCTAATTGATACCAGCATCAGCATGCTACACCATTTATCTACGGAATTCAGACATTCGTACCTATTTTGTCATTGATCTAGAACACATCTAGAACAGTGCTTTTCAGCCTTTTTCGTTACGTGATGCGTAATTAAAATTAAATTGGAGCCCTTTCACAACTCAGTATAAAATATAATATTTTCGATTTCAATGTACGGAAAATTAAAACGTGCTAAGATGATTTTTTGACGTGATAATCCTTACATAGTATAAAATAAAGTCGCTATTTTTGTCTGTTTGTTTGTATGTATGCCTAAATCTTTAAAACTACGCAACGGATTTTGATGCGGTTTTTTTTAATGGATAGAGTGATTCAAGAGGAAGGTTTGTATGTATAATACACCTGTGCGAAGCCGGGGCGGGTCGTCTAGTGTCTTATAAATCGATGGAAGCCGGCAACACGCACCAAAAAATGTCACGTTGTGCCTGAGCCGAGCGTGCAGTTGAGAGCGTGAAACAAGCGATAGAGGGGCACGATCTACTTAAGCGTTCGGCTTGTGACGCACATGACGTTATCACATAAAAATATCGTCCGTGAGCCGACTATGCAGATAATCTATTTTTGATGTAATTTCGAGATTGGCCTCATAGTAAATTTGGATATAATGACGAGTGCAACAATATCCTAGAATATGTCCCACTTCTAGAGTATATTAGCGGAAATTATTATCACTGAAATATAGCGATAACTACCCGGAAGTAAAAATATTTTTTATAGCTAGTCGATTTATACAAGGTTACTGGTAATTCATGCACAACCTCAAAAAGGTGACTATTGTACAGCAAGATGAACAACTTTTACTATAGGACTATTCTCGAAAGCGCGAAAAAAATCAGCTATTCCATACTAAAAGTTCATTGAGTTTCAACAAAATGTTTGTAATTTGTAACAACAGTTTTTTTGTGAATTCGGGGTTGGTCCCATAATAAAAGTTATTCATTATTCTTGAAGTTGTTTGTAAGTTACTATATACGTGACTTCTCATTTGAAGAGCAAAATTATGACATGAAAGTCTTCCCTAATGTGATGTCTAAGAATACCGGCCTACGGCTCTTTGAAAACTATAACTGGCAACATTGCTTTGGCTGCAAAAAAAAGTTGTTCTTTTCTGTGGAGATACTGTTTGATTTAATTTTCTTCGGTTTCAATGTGTGTGGAAGTGATAAATTGTGAATATAATACAACTTTGCTTTTGAATAAGGACACTGATCATCTCTCATCTCACCCGTTTGACCTGACTTGCGACTATAAGGACACCGACACCGAGTAAAGACAAACAAAATGTTGGACGGAAAAAGTGATCTTAGTAAAATCTCTGCTACAAGTGTTTATAAATGTACAATAAAGAAATAAAAAGTTAATGCGAAGATGTAGTTTCATTTTTATAACTGAAATATACAAAAAATAAGTTGAAACAACCTACGATACATAGGCATATAGGTAGATATATGTAGATACCTAGCTACATTATAGCTAGCTAAATTGAATGTTTCATATAGATATAGTTATACTTAGAAAGGAAAAGTTGATTAATTTTAACAGCAGACGGCGCTACTATCAACGAAATCGCAAGCGACGTCTCTATCTCCGTATATACAGTACTCTTTGGATTGGACCTCCGCGGAACGTTTCGTGACTACCTTAAGCATATTTTTAGTCTTAAAATATGGCCGAAAAGTTCAAAGTTATCACAAAATTTAAAAAAATGTGTACAAATAACTAGACTAGATATATTATAAACTATTGTATTGTTTGAAAAAAAAAAAAAAACAAAATCTAAAATTACTGATTAGACTCTGATATAAAATATTTCTTAATCTAGTATTTTATATTATATTCTTCGAGTTAACATATACATATAAACAGAGAATGCATAGACAAATGGGGATATCAAAATTAAATAATGTAAAATGATTTCCTATCGTTATTGGCGTTACTATGGCATTGAGACAAGCGACCCTATTTTATAAGGCCTAAAACCCCCCAAGAAAATAACAAATGGCTACCTACGTAAAATTAAGACAATAACTTTACTGTGGGTGAAGTTTAGGTTCTCCAAAAATCCTAGCTACGCCAAATTGGCTCGGTACTATTACTGGCAACACACATTTCTCCCCAAATTTTGGCTATTCTCATATATACGCCGAATCTAACACCTATCACTGGTGACACTGATATCGTTCTGTTCCTTATGTAGACCTAAAAACTGCCCTTCATATAACTAAACAGTGTATGTGTCTTGCGACGTGATCTGGAAACGTATCTTTCTGACTTCAATCAGAAGGTTCAGATTTTAGATCGATCGCACAGCGTATGTGACGCTGTTTATCATAATGAAAGGCAGAAATGTCGATTGCTTCTTAGCTTATCGTACTACTTAACTAAATAGGTCAAAATATATTAGACCTTTAGTTAGTTAGTTTCTTCACAACTTACACACGGCAGTATCGTATCATTTACACCTAAGACTCTAATTACGCCTAAGCGACGGCACTTAACGAAATAAATAATGGAAAACAACATTTGATCACAACACTAAACTCACTCCTAATTACATTACAATAAACTATGTTCCCCCTCCCAACAATAAAATATTCTACTTCAATTCCTACAGGGCAACTAAATGCAACAAATTAATAATATAGGGTGTTGCTTCATTTCTGTGTATATTCATCCATGAACAACTATTATATTATTTATTTATCATTTGGACAACTTTTACTGTAGCGATTGCGAAACCACGAAAAATTTAACTGTTCCATACATAAAGATTATTGAAAAGACAAAATATATGGAACTGCTGAATTTTTTGTCATTTTGCAGTTGATCCCATAGTAAAAGTTGTTTATAATGTTGACCATATACACTTCTGAAACTGCAGTTTGCAAAACAACACATTGTACCTATATAAATACGATATTTGTACAAAATTTTGTGGCGTACTGTCGTTGGTTACAGCACCCTGAGCATAAAAACTGCTGGAAAAGAGTTTATTTAAGCTTTCTCGAATAGCTTAGCTAAAACTTACTAGACTTGCTACTGTAATGTAACCAATTCCTTTTTCATCAATTCCGCACTTTGTCACACCCAGGTTAGACGCAGCTACATCATCAAAAATACTAAATATTATATGTAGCTGGAATATACAGGGTTATTTCTAATCAATAAGCATCCTTTTAGGGGCTTATTCTGTAAACTAACAACTTTTGTTCTGCGACTTTTGTCAGAACTCGAAAATAACATTATAAATGACAGTAAAAATCCTTCTCTTTTACATTTTATTACTTATGTATTTTATTCGCGTTACTTAACGTATAACAACCGACAAATACTCTTTGAACTTTGAAAACGTAGCAGCCAAAACGTATTTCGCCATAAAAAAGACACCCGAATCCACTAAACTACTCCATTTAAACTACACTTACTAATAGACTAATCAACTAATAAATATATCTACGCGTTGTTTCATGATTTACAAGTTCTTAGAACTTAACAAATTTTACGAGAAAATCCTTTGGTATCGTAACGATTCACATGAATAAGGAATGCAAATTACTAATATGCAATTATTACAATAACAATGTCGCCAATTTTGTCGTATCACCCGCTCCATAAGTTTTCTTCCATTAGCTTTACCTTTTCGATCAATAGTAATTTTAAATAGTTTTGTATTAAATATAGAACTGCCCCGTATTACAAGCGTATAAGGATTGGTCTCGAAATCTACAATCTGTCAACTCTTTTCATTGTGCACCTTTCTTTGCCATACAAGAGATTAAACCCATAGACATAATAAATATATAGACTTGAAATACCTACAGGTACCAACAAACTTCATTTTTTTAACAATATGACCGCCACTACATAGTTAATCTAAAAAGCATCAACATGCATACACTCATGCATTATGAAAATGTTTATTCCGCACGTCCTTAGGTAAATAAGCGCTCCCAGTCACTACAGTACATATTATGATGAATTTACCAGAGAAATATGGGAGCAACTGGAACATATTATGAAGAACGTGTGGTAAAATGTCAAATTACACAGATAAAAAATCTGTAGCTAAGAAAAACGGGGCGTCTTTTTTCTTAGGCCGTTGATTAAACCACTGTAACAGTTTCTTTTTCTTTTGTTTCTTTGAAGAGAAAAATAGGTGGAAAGACAATTTGTCTGTCATGATAGGGGTGCTGGTATAATTGGTATAACTTAACATTTCGTAACATTTTACGCTATGTATAAATCAGTATGACTGAAACTCATTAGTCTAGTAAAATAACTTTCTTAGAATAGTTAAGCCCTCGATCTTTGGACGCTTAGTTAAAGAACCGATACACACGAACAGTAACTCTATTGAAGTTTTGAAACGACTGAGCTTTTTATCGTTTGAGGCAGTGCTAAAGACTGTCTACCGATTTTTTTTCTTTTGACTAGCATGAGGAAGTTCGTATTGTGGCTTGTTGACATTTTCTCAGTGGCTATCCAAGATATTGTGATATTCAGTTTTAAGAATATTGAGAACAATATTTTATTTGTTAGTAGTTTAAAAATTGTTCTATATTAATGAGTACTAATTAAATTGTTACAACAATAGTTTAAGCGTCAAATGTATTCAGAAATAAGTAGTGCTGAAGAGTACGGAGAATTTGAAATATTGCCCGCACTAAAAATTCAAGCTGACACCATTCTAAGAATTTCCAAAAAAAAAATCAAGCCACTGGAATGATGTGAATCTGCGTTATGAATTTTAATTGACACGGACTATAAAAATTACTTTCAGTAATCGCACTACATAATTTATGTTGTCTTCAATCATATAAGTTCACTTAGTTTCTACGCAATCTTATGAAAGGTAATTTAGGAAATTTTATCGGCATCATAAGCCTTAGAAGCGACAGTGCGACCAATTTATCAGCAAAGTCGGATGGAGGCACCCCTACCATTTTTACTGAACACAACTAGCCACCACCTGTTGAGAAATTGTAGTTCTATCATTTGAACACCTTTAATTACATAATTAGCGCAATTCACTGAACAATTTGTGCCCTTTGCCAAGGGAACAATAATAAATACGCGATCCGTACAAATAATTCCAACGATATTAATGACTCTTTTGGGACCACCACGGCGCTAAAGTGTTTATTTACAGTCCTATAGGTCCGCGCTGATAACATCGTCAGCTGTATTTTAGACTGCACACAATTTGGACAGACTGCACACAATTTGGACAGACTGCACACAATTTGGACAGACTGCACACAATTTGGACAGACTGCGCACAAGTTGCACAGACTGCACACAATTTGGACTGACTGCATACAAGTTGCACAGACTGCGCCCAAGTTGGACGTACGGTATAGCGAGACTTCTAGAAAGTTCCGTATGAAAGAACCAAGTGTGTTCAGTATTTTCTCGCGAGGTGTTTGTGGGAATGAGAGTTTCAGGACAACTCGCCGATCGGCGCGTTCTGAAGCCACAGGTCGTGGATGAAATTGTAAAGATCATCGCTCACTGCCACCTGAAATGAAAATATGATTTTGGTGTAGTTTTCGATTTTTTCGGTAGGCAACGTTCAGGGTACTAATAGATTAGAGGGGTTATATAAGATAGTAAAAGCGGTGACCTCTAAAGGTCTGGTTTTCTAGGATAGCGGTTCCGTAGCATAGCGGCTGTATTAAGTGGCAATTTTTTTTATATACGTAATAGGGTTACATTTGGCAACCAACTCGTGTGATGGAAAACGATGTTGTAGCCGAGGATGGAGTATGTAGACCTAGAATATACATATTCACTATTGCTTTATAGATATTCAAGTATAAGTTTTCTAGTAGTTTATAGTATCAATTACCGCTCTCTAGGAAAACCCAACATTTTGTTTGTAGAAACAACGTTCTAGTAATTTCGAACACCGCTATGTTACGGTCACTATAATAATATGAAGGTACCGCTATCCTAAGAAACCAGAGCTTTAGAAGGTAATTACCGATTTTACTTTTTTTAGCAACCCTTTATAATTCAAGTACGCTGTGACCAGGGTGAACAAAAAACCTGAGCGTAAAACTGTAATTCCGACGTGTCGTATGATATCCGGCACTATTGACTGTAGTTTTTAGGGTTCCGTATTACTAAGACTCCGCTGTCCGTCCGTCTGCTTATCTGCACCAGGCTACATCTCATGAACTGTGATAGCTAGAAAGTTGAAATTTTTGGAGATGATCTATTTCTGTTGCCGTTATAACAACAAATACTAAAAAATGCATAAAATTAATATTTCCGGGGAGGCTCCCGTAGAATAAACCTGAAATTCTATCCGTTTTTCGTTCGATATTTATAACAGTAACAGGTAGACGCTTGAAGCATTCACAATATATGAAGTTGTATATTCACTCATACAAAAAAAACGTGAATTTTTTGCTCGAAATTAATAACGGCAACAGGTAGACACTTGAAATATTTACAGAATATTTAGTACCTAGTATATTCGCTTTTAAAACAAATAATGAAAAAATTATTAATGGGTACTCTCATGCGGTACTGAAGCCTTCGTGCGTGAGTCCGACTTGCACCTGGCGATTAATGTATAGTTAGTGTTAGTAATACCTTGGAGTAAAGTTTGCGAACCTTGTACGGAGTGGGGTTCAGGTTCCTCTTGATATCCTGCCGCAGCGTCCTGAGGGAAGACTGCACCCGCTCGCGTACTTCTACCAACGGTTTCGGCGACACGCAGATGCGACCATCCTTCCAATATACCTGTAATAGATATCATTAGTATTGTATCCGTGGTCTGAGCAATCTAAGCATCCTTGCCTTCCTTCCTTTCAGCCATAGAACGTCCACTGCTGGACATAGGCCTCCCCTAAAAATCTCCAATAAGACCGGTTGGTAGCGGCTTGCATGCAACGCGACCTTGCAGTCTTAATGAGATAGTCCGTCCACCTTGTGGGTGGACGTCCTACGCTGCGCTTGCCGGTACGTGGTCTCCAGTCGAGAACTTTTCGACCCCATCGGTCATCAGTCAGAGCATCCTTACTAATATTATAAATCCGAAAGCGTACAGGTCGCGGTATAATATAAGTGTAGCGCTGAGCGAAGTGTGGAGGGGATGGCTGCGCATGGGTTTAGTATGGCAGTCGTCATGCGCAGCCATCCCACAGTACCCTAAACGCTACACTTTCATTTCATTTCCTCATCACACTCACAGTGTCAGCAACACCAAGGCGCATGACGAGTCATAGGTTTACAACTACATAAAGCCCGATTACAGAGGCGCCAGCGTAAATTAAATAGCAACGTAAAAAGCGTTCTCTCTATCGAATGCCTAAAGTGAAAAAGAAACAGAACTATGCTATTTAGCTAATATAATTACGCTGGCGCGTCTGTAATCGGGCTTATAGGTTTACTGACGTGCCGCTACCTGTATATGTGTTTGTTTATTGGTTTGTTACTCTTTCACGCAGCAACGGGGCAACGGATTGACTTCATTTATGGCATGGACATAGTTTGAAAGACAGGAAGTGACATGGGTTACTTTTTATCCCGAAAAAATTAAAAATTCTTGGAATAATTGGATAGCACAAAATATCACGCGGGCGAAGCCGCGGGCAAAAGCTAGTATAACATAAATAATCATTCAAGCACACACAGAATACGCTCTAAATCTATTTTAATTTATCAGCATCCTGGAAGAGTACTAGCTCCCGCAAACTCAGGGTCTCCTACCGTGGGAGCTAGAGTTTTTTTGTTTGTTATCTTCAAAATGTATTTTACCTACTTGATAAGATATGAAATTCTTTAATAATTATTATTACATTGAATTATTTTTTTTAACTATATTTAAATTATTTTAATTAAATAGCTTTACAATAGTCATTATGAAATTCAAAAATTGAAATCTTATTTAGTTGGCATAAGATAGTTTTTGGTCACTAAATAAATAACTAAAATTTATTTATTATTATTAATAGAGTAACATTTTCAACAGGCTTCAAAAAAGGAGATTCTCAATTCGAATGTATGTATGTAATGTTACGCGTATACTTCGCTAATTATAAACCGATTTATTGATTCTTTTCATGCTTCAAATACCACTGAAATCGGCTAAATCGTTTTTGAAAAATCAATAATAACGCGAAATTACTAGATTGATCCGTGCGAATTATTCGAATTCTATACACGTGATGTGCTTTTTTGGGCGAAAAATAATTATTATTCGAAATATTGTGTAGTTCCTTAGTATCTACAATGTAAAGTACCCTAAAACTATGTTAATGTTATAGGCAAACTTAAAAGTTGTTTTTTGTAAAACTCTTATAGTACATACACTAAAATATATTTATTTTAACTATCCAATCATCAGATGGCCTTTAAAGTTAATTATCTCCTCAAATTCTGTGAAATTAGAGCCGATATGACCTACAACTCTATAACCCTAATATATAACTGCGCAAATGTGTCATACTTGCTTATAATCTTACATCCTTTTTTTAGGCTCTTTTAGACAGCGAGATTTTACTACTAAAACTCGGACAGACTGTTAAAATTTTATTAAAGGGCCTAGGTACATATAACCCGGTTTCAATATCAGACTCTGTGCACCTGACTTCGTGACGTCATATCGAATTATCGGGACGTATATACATTACCAGACGTCTAGTATACCGTCCGGACGTAAATTATTATCGGGACGTGTATCGGCAACGAAGATGCTAACCGTACTGTCGCACCGGGGAGTGCGCGGAGAGGTGACAGGGGAAGCGGGAGAGGCGCCGCATTCCAGCGAGGTGCACAGATATTCTGACCGGGTTATAGTATAGGGGTATTCGCGTAGGGTATTCGTTTTCTTAGCCGAAAGGGGATGATTCAGATATTATTATGAATGAAAATATTTTAGGTCTAATTTGGAATTCGAGAAAAAAATCAGCTGACCCATTGAAAATAGCACCTCAACCAAATTATTTTTTCTCTAAATCCGGGTAAAGATTACAATAATGGTCTGAATCACTCCTTTTCAGCTTAATACGACGCGATTACCCTATGCGTATATCCCTGCATAACCTGTAGGTGTACCCATTTAACTAATGAAAGCTGCATTCAATGGAACATTGCACAATTTAACAACAACACTTATCTACTTTTTAATTACAAACATTAAGGTCACGCATCTATTGTAAAAATCTGTTACATAAAACTGCGATAAGCCATTCAAACCGGATTTTTTCAGCTAGGCGACACTGTCAACTATAAATAAGTATTTATACACTATGAACCTCTTAAATCAAGGCTGGAGTAACAGATAACTACCGCAATAAACAGGCAAGTCAATAAATTATCACAAACAAATAAAACTACTATCTAGATGCGTTTCTTTAGACAAACATCACAATCTATTTGCATTGGAAAGTTCAACATAAGCATTATATTGATATGCTTCTGTCTGCATCTGTTGAGCAACTAGTACCTAAGCTAAGGCATCTATTATTAGGACACTATTTTTAAAGATCTTAGAATAGAAGCGCGCATTAATCATACTACAGCTCACTGCATACCATTCAACCGATGCTTTCTACAAACATAGATCGTTTTATGTTGATGACCCTTCTTACTCAGATTTTAATTGTCTCATTCAGAATAGCAACTTTTTGCGGTCCTCGGCCAGTGTCTTTACCTCCCTGTACGACATGGCATCTACTTTCTCTTTGATCTGATCTAATAATGACCTCTTTCCTTCTACTTTTCCTTTTATTATGATTTTCATTAGATTGTCATGTCATACAAGGTAGCCAAACATATTTCCCCTTCTATTTTCAATTGTGGTCATAATTCTTATTTGTCTAAGGGTCTGATTTTATCATATTTTTACTTCTCTTCATTTTTCATGCCGTGGTTTCCGAACCACGTCATCCGTTACACGTTTAATTTTGAGTCCTTGTTGTATTAACCGTTTAAACATGTCAGACTTAAAAACTGACACCAGGCCTACCCACGCGGTACATAGGAAATTCTTACCTACTTATTTTTCAATAAGGATTACATTGCAAAACATAACATGTTACAAATATCGACAACTGTTTAAAAGCAAGAGGCAGAAATAAAAGAGCAGAACACCATTTACAGCGTGTACAATACGGATTGCCACCAAGGTGAGGTGCCAATTAGCAATAAGCCAGATAAATAAAAAAATATTAATTAGTCTGTCAGTTAGATTATAAAAAATATTATTTTTCTTTTGAGAATAGTTAGTATTTGTTGTTATAGTGACAACAGAAATACATCGTCTGTGAAAATTTCAGCTTTCTAGCTATAATGGTTCATGAGATACAGCCTGGAGACGGACAAACAGACAGGCGGACAGACGGACAGCGGAGTCTTAGTAATAGGTTCCCGTTTTTACCCTTTGGGTACGGAACCATAAAAAAAGTGATTTAAATTCTGCGTTACGTCACGCCCAAGCTGCACGATTGACCTTTGTAATTTTTTTATTAATCGACGATAGAAAAAAATTGTTTTGGAAATCTGACTAAAGACTATTTATTAAAATAATGTACCCAGTCATCATCCGTATTAGAGAAGATACCAACCTTATATAGATGTTCGACTTTGCTAGGTATGACGTAGGCCCTCTTAGACTCTTGGAACGGATGCCGACAGAGCACCTTCTGCCCGACTGCTGGCGGCTCTTCTGAAGACCTCTGCAGCAGGTCTATTAGGGCATGTCCGTCTGCACCAAATAATCTGTATGCCTGAAACATTACCAATATTATAGATTAGTAGCCTGTACTACAACTTAATACAATACTACTTTATAGGCTAAGGCTACATACACTACTACTACATTTTTATGAAAGCAATTGGATCATCCACAGACCCTTGAAGGTCTAAAGATAATCCAAATGCTCAAGCCCACTGCCAGTTGTCAGCGTGTCCAGCATGCTGGCTGCATTACCACGCTGAATACCAATGCTTATGCGTTGAGCCAAATAAACACCAGCAATTTGGACACGCGTCGCGTCCGCCAGACGCTCAGAAAGACTTTCGAAAACAAGACGAGCTTCTGGCCCCCACGGACCCATTGTCTCAACTTTAAACGGCTCAAATATGTTACCACTACCGAGGTTAGCATATTTGTAGTTGTACTAGTTGTATTTATCACTTTATTTATAGGCCAAATCAAAGTTCAACCCGATTCTCGCGCAGCTGTAAAGTGTGATTTAGTCAGGGTTGGGTTTTGCGCAGCTTGTAGCTAACATTACAGCCATCAATAAGTTTTATTCGGCGTATACGCGTATACATGTAAAATACGCTTATTGCAGTGACTAGGAAGTTTTCACTAAGACATGATTAGAGAAAAGAAGGTAGGAAGAAAATGGGAAGTGGAGTTGCTAAGAGAAGTACCAAGGTCACTTCTGCTCAGTTATTCAGCTCAGTTATGACTGCCTCGGTGGCTCAGTGGTTAGTGACCCTGACTTCTGGGTCAAAGAGGCGTGGGTTCGATCCCCACCTAGGGCAAACATTTGTGTGATGAACATAGATGTTTGCTCTGTGTCTGGGTGTTATTTAGGTACTATCTTTATAAATATGTATTTAAAATATGTATATGTAGTATATCAGTCTCTGGCAGCCATATGACAAGCTTTGCTTAATTTGGGGTCAGAGACCGTGTGTAAGATGTCCCCTAATATTTATTATATATTATTATTATTCAAGGCACTGTAACGACTTCTCTAGCCTAATTGGTAGTGCGTCTACCTTCGGAACAGGGATGTACTCTGCAGGCTTTTTAGTGTATTTTGGGGATGCCACGACAATAATCTTGTTGATGATCTATGAGTAAAACGTTCTTTATTTATTGCGCTTCGGATTAACAGTTTTTATTTTCTGATATCTTAGCGTTGAGATTTATCAGAGTTAAACAGAGTATTGAACTGGGTACCAATTCGATTTACTAAGTGCCGCTCAACTACTTTTAAAAGTGTAAGCGTGACGCGATTGGCTTGTCTCGTCACTTTGTTACTTATTAATACGGGTAATGATGACTATTAAATTACTTAACCATGTCGTTAGATTTAGAGGATTAAACTGTAATGCTGATTTTGACGAATACAATCTTAATTAGTCTAGATTAGTCATGAAATCGTTGAGGCTAAGTAATGATTTATGCGTGGTTTAGTTTTATCACAATAATAGGTATATACGTAATAGCACCCACCCTAGTAGGTATATAGATATAATAGGGAAGTCTAAAGCAATGTTATGCCTACAACGAAAGGAACACCTCTTACTTCTTTGCAAATAAAAAAACAAATTCGGTTCTAAGATACTTCATACTACTTTATGAAAATTCGCCAAATCTTGAACCGCTTGATTTAAGGGAAGAGAAAAGGGATAATGGTTTTATGATGAAAAGTTATACGTCAAGACAAAACAATATGTACGTAAGTTCTGTATAATATCTATACCACTTTAAGTACCTACCTAAATATATCAACTGACTGATCATAAAGTGTTATAGATGGCGTGACACGAGACACCTGGGTTAACGCCACGAGTTATGTGCATAGGTAACAAACGTGGGCTTTTATTGGAAAGCTAAAATATACTAGAGTTACTTTATAGCTTCCCCTCATAAAACAGACATGCCCTACAAAACTTAGGTACGTATTCCAAAATACTAAAACAATAAAGTTCCCAAAGACTTGTACAGAACGAGTACAGCGCATATTACGTTACCTGTAGGTATAGTTTGAATATCAATGATGCTCAAACTTAGGCCCGCGAGATACTATGTAGCCCGCTCATATAATTTATATTGATAATTTATATCAGCAGACTGGCAAATTCTGCATTTAAAGAAGCCAAATGACAAGACTAGATAAACACCAAAAAACTAAATTTGAATTTAGAACCAAAAACCGAAAATTTGGTTACATTAAAATCAGTCTATAAATTCACGCTCAAAATGTGATGCATTTACATAAATCTGTGAAGCATTTTAAAGTCCTGATATTTTATTACGATTGCACTTCAGAATGTTTCACCGCTTTTTAAATGCACCACATTTTGTGCTTAAATCTGCATTAGCAAATAAGAAGACTCAATTTTATAAAATATTTTCGGCCCCAAACAAAATATTGCCCACCCTAAGAATGGCTTGGGCATTCTTGATCTATATGTAAGTATATGGAAAGCTAATATTTTCGCCTGATAATATGATAACACGCATCGGTTCAAGGCCCGCAAGTATCATGATATTTTATAGCCGTCTTCAGTTGTTTTTATTCCGCTAGTTTCTTCCACGCAATGTACGAATTCTCGATAAAGTACAAGTGGGCCAACTCGATGACAAGCCACGCTTTTTATTAATTTATCTTGACCTACTTTAAGGCACAAGTGCTATTGAAAATTAAGCTAAATATCAAATTATGAATGCAACAGATACTCGATATCAATTCAGTAGAGTAAGATCTCAAAAGAGACAACTTATAATTATTATTGTATAGAGCTTAGGTCATGACCTTTTTGTGCCTGAATATAAGCTTTATTTTGTAAAATGATTTTGATGGAAAAAAAATGGATGCCGTGCCGTACAAACAAAAATCAAAAATTTTTCTACCAAGTAAATTCCGATTTTAGCCTTATTGGTTTGTCATTGGGCCTACGGTAAAATATCTTCTTTTATCGAATAAGATTCGATATGATATACATTTTTATTCTGTTCAACTAGAATGAGCACTAGATGGAGCCTGCGGAGATTTTAAATAAAATTGAAGCCTCCGCTTTTGTCCTCAGCATAAAAGCGAAGGTTTCAATTTTATTTATAATGTTGTAGTAAAAATGTGTAGGTAGGTCGGAATACGTAAGTACGTCAGATAGGTAGAATCTTACATCACGGAAGTTAAATATTAGAGGCCGAATACAGAGCCCAATGAATGAGAGGCCAAAGGCCGAGGCCGCAGCTGTTTTGAAAATGGCATCATTATACCTTTAGTTAGTGTTATTCAGATTTTTTTATATTGTTGTAGTTGGCAAAGGTTACTTTAGATAGATAGATAGATAAACTCTTTATTGATTCACACACACATAAAACAGAAAAATAGAGAAAATTAGATGATACAATATGTGAAGCAACCGGCGGCCTTATCACTGAAAGTGATTTCTTCCCGGCAACCTTAGGATGGAGAGAGATGGTACAAAAGAAAAAACGACGAGGTGTGCTAATTTAGGGGACACTTTAATAATAAAAAAGAATTATACAATAGACATATACATACAAATATTATACATAAATAAATAATTTAATAAAATAAACTAATAAATACTTTTAACTTCTAACATACACAAATAACCAATGTACTCGTATAAGTAAACAAATACAATAATAAGCAAACTACAGAAATTAATAAAACACCCAAAAACTAAGAACTATTTGAAGATTGCGACAGATATAATTTTTTAACCTCCTCTTTAAAAACAATTACGGACGGGGCCCGTTTAATGGAAATGGGTAGAGGATTCCATAATTGGACTGCTTGGAATGAAAAGGATTTGCCATAAAAAGTAGTTCGAGCAGAAGGAGTCATCAGGTTGAGGTTGTCTTTAGAAAAACGCTCTTTAAGATAGGTAGGGGTAGAAGGGTTAAATAGAATATTATAAAGGAGGGAGAGGATGTGAGCATTCCGACGAAGGCGAACAGGAAGCCACTTGAGTTTTGCGCGAAATTCAGATACATGATCATATTTACGTAGCCCAAAGATAAATCTTATGCAGTAATTTTGGAGGCGCTCTAGTTTGTCAAGTTGGTCTTCCGTAAGATCAATATAGCAGGCGTCAGCGTAATCAAGAATAGGGAGTAGTAGAGACTGCGCAAGTGCAACTTTGGTGGCAGTAGGTAGGAAGTTCCTAAGACGTCTTAGGGATCCCCCAGAAGCAAACAACTTGCAGCTAATCGACCTGAGGTGAGAGTCCCAACTTAAGGTGCGGTCTAGAATCACGCCAAGATTTTTTACCGTTTCACAGTAGGGTACCGTGGTTCCTCCAAAAACGACTTTTGGAATTCCATCCCAGTCAATTTTGGATATCATATATGAGGTACCAATTATTATGGCCTGAGATTTTGTAGGGTTGACTTTAAGACCATAGGAGTTACTCCATTCCAAAATGCTAACAAAATTCTTTAATTGTTATAACTAATTTTTTCCAACTGCCATTGTACCACTCTGCCGAAAGTAATAGCATCGCTACCTACCAGTTCTACTATTATTATCCTACTAATATTATAAACTTGAAAGTTTGTAAGGATGGATGGATGGATGTATGGATGTTTGTTACTCTTTCACGCAAAAACTACTGAACGGATTGAGATGAAACTTTGCAATAATATAGCTTATATATCAGAATAATATCATTATAATTTATAGCCTATGTGGCTATAAATTATAATGATATTGCATAAATTTTTCACAATATAACGAAAATTGTTAAGTAAGTAGGAAAAATTCTGTTATCTGCGAGCTATTCTAGAGTGCGCTTCAAGAAATGTCAAAAAAAAACAACTGTAGAATCGATCAACCGTCAAATCGTTTTTTTTATTTTCCACCTCCTTTATTAAGGGTGATAAGGTAGGACCTCGGGTTTAAAAGACGGAAAGTGACATAGTCTTCTTTTTATCCCGGATAAATAAAGGGTTCCCATGGAATAGCACAAAAATCATGCGGGCGAAGCCGCGGGTAAAAACTAGTTCTACATATTTTTCTTTCATAGTTTTTCAATAATTAATTAGTAAAAATGTTAATAGACTTGAAAGGTTTTCCGATGGAAGCTTCATTTTAATTTATTTTATTTTGTTTTTTTTTTTTTCATAATGAACTCTTTCCTATACTATTAAAGTCTGCAGACCGACCGTAATATTCTTATTACGGTCACAGTATTCTTAACTTAGATGCGACTTATTTCAATAAAATAGACATTTAATTTTCCTTAATTCTAACTAGATAAACACGCCTCTAAAAGAATTGTGTCTAAGAAAGACGTGAGTAGCTAGTTTTCCTACAAGTCTGTTAAAATATCAAGTAGTGTAATAAGCCAGTATCAATGAGCAGGTTCCGTACCTCCTTGTGGCCAGGTATGGTGACTTTGCCCACGTCTTGGCTCAATTTGATCCTCGGCTGACCGTTGATCTCCACTAATTTGTACACGCAACCGAGCGCGGGCTGCCTCTGACACGTCACTGAAATCAAACACATAAGGTTCAATTTTGAATAGCAATACATCAAATTTGCAAAACATAAAGTTGTATTTTGAACGTCTGTTTTTCTTGTGTTAGATCATTATCGTGTGCCTTACAAGGCAATTTTTGCCCTTGTTATCAAAATAATCTAAGGTAATTGGCGTTATGAAGATTAGTTATCTACCGTAATGATAAAACAGGGGCCGTATCGAACCATTATGGGTTTATGGTAAACCAGCTTTCGCCCGCGGCTTCGCCCGCGTGATAACTTTTGTACTGTCCCATGGGAACCTTTCATTATTCCGGGATAAAAAAAAGCCCATTAAACTATACCCATTCCAAAAATCAAGTCAACTCGTTGTTCTGCTGCTGCGTGAAAGAGTAACAAACCGACAAACACACTTTCGGAATTATAATATTAGTAAGGATAGTGAAATTGTGGTATTTCAAGACGTAATAGTAAAATTATCAAGAGAATATTGCAGTCCCTTTCGATTAAATGGCTGATATCGTAAATTGAGCACATTGCCCTCGTTTATCGGCGACATAAAATTGGAAGTAAGTGTGTGAATATTCAACTGCCGCATGAATATTTACGAATGTAAATAAAATCCCAGACATCGAATATTTCATACAAACATTGATTTCCATATTAAAACTTGCAGTTTAACGTAACAAAGATACATTTGTTACTGTAGTCATTGTAGTAACAGTTCAGATTCAATATATTATGTATGTTTATGAGGCTACATATTAACTGTATAGCACTAACTCTACAGCTACATGATATACAATTATGTTTGCATTACAGTGTTAATAAATATACTACTATATTATTATATTCTGACAATAAATTCTGATTTCTTAGTTAAGTAAAAACAATAAAATATTGAAATCTATACCAATATTATAAAGAGGAAATATTTGATTGTTTGTTTGTTTGCATCGAATAGGCTCCGATGCTACTGAATCGGTTTGAAATATTCTTTCACTGTTGGAAAGCTACACTATCCCCGGCTATATTATATTTTCAAAAAAATTAGGGATCTTTACTATTTGGCTTTTTTAACCAATTGTACCCGGGTGAAGCCAAGACGGACAGCTAGTAAATAAATAAGTTCAAATAAATATCAAAACTCTGATTGATGTGGAATTTGTAACAACTATTAGAGAAAACCCAACGACGCGTCGCAAAAAAAAATTGTCAAGCTATTGTAACTACTATGTACTAATTAATTTTAACGATTTATTTAATTTTTAGTTCCAAGCGAATTTTTGAACATTTGCATGTCTAAAGTGATCTAAAGTGACCAAACTATACGCTGGAAATTTTAATATGTTTTGAAAGACTTACCCAAATGTGTTCCAATTCCAAAGCAGTCGATCTTATGTCCCTGTTCATTCAGACTCAGTATGGTGTCCTCGTTAATATCGTTAGAGGCGACAATGGTAAGTTTAGCGAACCATGGCAACTTGAAGGCCACCGCCACTTGCTCAAACGTCTCTCTGGCTAGCACAGACAAGTAAGCCAGGTCTCCACTGTCAATACGAATTCCCACCGCTCGGTATCCACAATCATTCAAAGCCAATGCCACGGCACAGAAGTTCAGAAGACCACTCCTGCCGATCAATATAAAACATATACTTCTGTCTATAGAAAATGCATGAAATGTGTTGTTGTGATTCCACACTAAGAATATCTCAAAAATTTGGGACAAACTTCGAGCAAATATATATAGAGTAACAATCGTGCAAAAAGTGTCCGAGCCAAAACCCTGCCCAAGGTACGTAGTGGACAGGCTATTTAGTTAGTCGTAAGGCGATTGCAAGCCGACTGCATCGCCGCGCGATGCCCGCCCGCGCGATGCCAAAGTGATCGCTTACAAGCACTAATTAGGTGACATAACGTCGAGATTCGAGAAAACAGGTTATTGTGAATTATTTAATGTAAATATCTAAGTCGGTATGTATGACGGCGTTTGGACATTTTTTTACTACTTTCACTTAGGGACTGTGGCTCTGTAGATATTTGCTCGAAGGTGACAAATGTATTAATTCACATTGATAAACAATTCATCTAATTTGGCGTGAGCGTCTGATCTAGCTTAATTGTTAAAGCGCCGGGACGAAAACCCGAACTGCAAGATACAGGTTCAAATCTCTCAGACACGACAAATTTTTGAATTGTATATCACAAAAAACAATTATAACTATTTCATAGGATGCAATAAATACGTGTATATAAAGTTGCTATTAGATGTAGTGCATCTGCATACTGGCAACTCGATGGTGACGTCATTTTAGTAATGACTACCGTGCACATAAGACTAGGTGAGTGAGCCATTTATGTAATACTTCTATGTTACCGTGGTCTGGTATATGTTAACTACATTCTATAGGTTAGTTGACTGATTTTTGTTTCGCATAAAAGCTTTCCACTTTTAATGAACATACGGATACTTAAAGAAAAGCAATACTGGAGGAGTATTTTTGGATTATTTCAAGTTAGTGTTCAAGTTATTTTCTTATAAATGAATTGGTTGGCACTAGACAACTATTCTCTATATATAGTAGACCACATCGTCATTGGAATATTAGGTGTAAAATAGTTTAATAAGCTTATTGGGCGAATCATACAAGTCGGCAGATGTGAAGTTAGCTACAAGCTGCGCAATATCCAATCCTAACTGAAGATCACAAAGCTTGAAAGGATATTGTGCAGCTTGTCGCTTACTTCACATCCGCGGACTTGTACAATTCGGCCTATACTTAACTTCAAACAATTGAGGAAACAATATTCAAATCGACGAATTAAAATCAGTTAGAAAAAAGAAAGTAGGTACCTATGACAGGAAAATTTCCCAGAAGTGACATTACTGTAGTAAAATGAATGACAAAATGCACTGCAGTAAACATGATGTCATAGATTTATAGGCAATGACATCAACTCAAGGGAGCCTTTAATAAATTCCGAGTTCTCACATACTCGTAACTCTTAGTCGACTTCTAAAATAGAGGCTTTCAGAGTGAAACTCCAGTTTGGAATGTTTATGTAAAATGTGTAACATATGGACTTGATACAATGTAAATCAAGCTCCGAACGCGAGGAAAAGCGCTCTATAGAAACAAATAGGTACATTTGCATAACACTCTGTCATAGTCTATGGATTTAAAGAAGGGCCTGGAATAAATCCCTACATTTTGTATCTTATCTTTCTATTTAAAGTATCTTGTATTTTACTAATACGACTATGTTCAATAGGTAAAACAAAGATCAGTCAACTACCCTCACATGTGATGATATCGGTGCATGCAAATACATTGACATAATTACTGTGAACGTGTGCGTATCCCTATACAATGCAACTGTGCCCAATCGGCCCTATTCGCTCGATGGTCCAATAGACGCAACACTGAAGCAAATATAAGTCTCTTCGGACGTTCTTATTTACATTCGGTTGGGACATGAAGCGCCGTCCATATACGCTTCACTGAAAAAGCCAAATAAAATATAGGTAATAATAATCATAAAACTACGGCCATGAATGAGCGCGGTCCGAAATATACTAACAGTGTCAACGGCGCTAGCTAATGAGAACCGACAGGGCTTGAGGTTTCCCGTGCAAAAATTCATTAAACTCGTTTTCCGATACTCTGCGTATTAAAAGTGTCTCAGCAACAGGTCTTGAAGCACGCGTGGCGTAACAAAGTAACAAAAGTACCTACATAATTTCACTATAAATAGGGTCAAAAATCTTTTTACCGTACAAAATGAGAAAATTTACATTCAAACTTTTCCACAAACATTTCCACTATGAAAATATGTATTTTTGTTACTTTTCCGATCGTTGAACACAATTATAGACACTTTAAAGCTCAAAGAACCAAAGAATGGCAAGTTTAGTGGATTTTTGTAACGAAAACGTTGAGCTGAAGTAATACTGCACCGAGCTTGTTCTCACTATTAGCGCTATTAGCGTAACTCGGGCCGCGGCCGATGTTAGATCCCGCGGCGCGCCTGTGTGAGTTAGTGTGCTCGCATGTATGTTACCCCGCGGGATGTATGTGTGTGTGTGACCATGCCCATCCTATCGATGACGGACGATGACGGCTCCTCAACTCAACTAATCGAATCAAACTCCACATAACGTATACATAAAATGAACAATGCAAAACAATAATTGAATAAATTGATCGGACACCGCAGCGGTGTCGCGGTTACCTCAGTGTGCGTTCGACCGTGCTAGTTCCGTAGGAAATCGGGCTTTGCGCTATAGTACCGTTGGTTCCACAGTTGCTATTGTAGCCGGAATGCCCATTCATACGCTGCCAGTGTCGTGAGGGTAAGCCTTGAAAATTATACCTCTTGACATCGTACGTATCCACTAGAGCCATGAAGCCGGAAGGGAAAGCTAGGGCATACGATATGAGGGCGGCCAGTTCGCCGTCGCTGGCCTCGTCGGGGGATATGTCTATGACGGCGGACACGCGGCGGCGCCACTCTCCTGCCAGCTGCAGCAGATCGCTAGCTGCCGTGCTCGCGCCGTCCGCGTGCCGCAGCGTAACGGACTTGATGTCGTCCAGCGTGCTGAATGACGTCACGAATGAGTGCGCGTGCGTCCCTTTCACGGGGATTTGGAACATCTTGCCGGCGAGCACGTTACTTGTGCCGTCGAAACCGCCTGCAAATCGATCAGCTGTCAGTTTTAGGATTTTTCTTCGTTGTGTTGTGGTAGCGGCAAGCTTTTGGTGGATTACACGAACAACTAAGAGATAAAACAGAGCCAGACAGAAACCAAAGCGTAGCTTTAATAAAATACTACACGAAACCAAAATCTAATCACTTGCTACACGAAACCAAAATCAAGAAAGTGATCCACAGTGACATCGGAAATTTGCACGTTACAGTGGCAACATTTCTAGTTTCTCAATCCAGATGTTTGAGTTAGCTTGCTAGCTAAGTTACGTAATGGTTAGTTCAGATTTTCTCTGCCAAAGGAATTTTCCAGTTCAAATTACTTGATACGCGGAACGCATGAGGCAATGCATTTCATAAAATCAAGTAACATTCGTGAGAAAATATAGGTATTTCAATTTACCCCCATGACTCTGACTTATTCGTATCAGCAGTGTTTGCTTTGTATTATACATGAGGTATGATTAGTCAAGACGCTTCGTGACTAGCTTAATATGAAAACTGATACCTACCTAGCATACCGATTAGATACATGTTTACAAAAGCGTTTAAGTTTGCAAAAACTAATTTCCAAGTTTTGTTGATTTCGATGAGCAAGCGGATTCAAGGGCAAGGTTCGCCAAGTCGCCTGATTAAACCTATTATGTCGGAGTATATTTGCTATTGGGGCTTCTTGTAGGGTTACCAACCTTTCAGATTAGTCAGGACAGTGTCCATACTTTGAGCCTTCTGTTGGACTTTATCTGGTTTAATAGTTTCCCCAATATTTTTAACTCATATGGAAGAAAACGCGATAAAGGGAAATTTGAATCGTAATCACATCTAAAACGTTCTCACTTTTAGACGTTTTCAATTTTAGACGTTTCCAATTTTCTAAAGTCTAGCATACAGTAAGGACTTTGCGAATTTTGATATGGTAACCCTAGCAGAGTGAATAGCGCGCCGGGTGTTTTATATTGCACGAGTTGGAGGGCGGGCGGTGCCTGGCACCGGCTTAGGAAACACGCTAATACAATCAATAATGCTGAGACAAGCTAATTTACGCGATATAATGCTTCAAGGTAAAAGGATTCTAACCGATGTAAGCGTATTTGGAGGCGGAGAGGCCACCGTCGGGGCCTTGGGCGCGCCGCAGTCCGAATTCGAGCAGCGAAACGTTCTTGCCAGCCACCATGCGGTACCGCGCCGCGTTTGTCGCCATTAGGCTGCGAACAAATAACTTCATATAATATTTATAATTAATGATGTGGTTGAAATTCAACCTCAAGACACATAAATACAAACTTTGCGAAAAATATGCCGCAAACAAGCACGTTTTTCAAGTACAAAAGAACTACATTTGGTCATCAAATCGCATGAGGCAGCCGCACGGCCGCGACCTAGCCAATGACCAATCACAAACCTCGATTTGACCATTTCAGCCACTGTGATTGGTCGTTGGCTAGGCCGCAGATGTATGCGGAACGCTTGATGGAAAGCGAAGTTGCGGCCAGAGATGGAATGGAATCCATTCACCTAGGTCATAATTATAAGACACCTATTTATAGGCGATACTTATTCGTTCGAGCCTTCAAGACATCCAGAAGTCAGATTGCAATTATCAGGACATCATGAAACTGCGAAAACCGAATTGTGCAGCTACTTTCCCAGACAAACACAAATTAATATAGAGGAATGCTTATTAGGTGTATCCACTGAAAAGCATTCTCCCATCTAGACTTAAATAAAAACCGGTAAGTAAAAAAAATAGTGAAAAAAATACTTTAGAAAACGAAACAAAAGAATGGGCGCCATCGACAAGCTTATTAATTCTGTAAATTACTTTACAAAAGCAATGCAATTTTAATTTTCTTCATACCGCATAGGTTATTTCAAAGGTATTGTAGAATCATTGGCGCATACTTTGCAGATATTTAATCATTCATACCCTTTACAAAGATTTGAAACGACAGTGTTCAATTTTATACTGGCAATTAGCATCATCTACCTAATGTATGACAAACGAGTATTGTCATTGTAAGTCACTAAGTACTACTACCACGCTACTATTATTGATACGGCTATAATTAGTTTGAGTTTTATGTTTCTGGAAAATACGGCAGACTTATAAAATATACGGCAATTTCAGCTGTCGAAGCACCTACGGAGGGATCTCCCTCTCCTAGGATTTCCGATTTTGGCGAGGGGATACGGCAATTTCACCTCGAATACGGCAATTCGAAAAATGGGATACTATAGCCCTCATTTTTTTGATAATGACACTGACTAGATACTAAACTGACTAGTACTACCGCAAGCAGTAATAATAATATACCTAATTAAAAAACCCCCGACACAAAAATATTTGACAACAAACTTTCAATTGACAACCATTTTGGGCACATTTGTAGAATTTTGGTTCTTCCATCCCCACTTTAACCCACCATAACTCTTAAACGGCTCAATCGATTTTTATAAAACATAGCTAAGAACACTCTCGATTAAGTCTCCTTCCAACCAAAAAAAACTAAACTGAAATCGGTTCAGTGGTTCGGGCGCTATGATGCCACAGACAGACAGACAGACAGACAGACAGACAGACAGACAGACAGACACACAGACAAACAGACACATCAAACTTATAACACCCCTCTTTTTCGTCGGGGGTTAAAAATGCTGCAATGCCGTTTCAGGTTTCAAGTTTAAACTTAGAACTATGGAAGGAATCTTAGTTAAAAAGGTGAGTGTAGATTTACATAGAACAGTGGCACTAAGCCAAAAAGTTGCACTATCAAGAACTTATTACCTAAAATTTAGAAAAAAATTTGGTTCGGCCAGAAGCAGTTTTTTTTACGTTGCTTATTGACGCTCAGTTTATGCTGGCACTAGAACTAAGATGTGCTACAGCTAAAAGTTTTAACACTGAAATGATATGAATCTAAGTACTAGTACTAGTTATCATCTACATATACATTTTTACAGACTTCCAAAAAGGAGGAGGTACTATGTGTGTCTGTATGTATATATATTTTTTGTGTATGTTTATCGATATTTTCCCCAAACTTGAACAGATTTAAAAACAAATTTCAGTTCGAAAGAGTACATACTCCCGAGGTGGTCCCAATGAAATTTAATCGAAATCGGCTGAACCGTTTTTAATAAATCAACAATAATGTACATGGACATCACATCGATTCGTGCTAACTATTCGAATTCTGTACACGGTGGAAGTAGGTATTGCGATTTTTTGCGAAAAATAATTATTTGTATCTGACTTCGCAAAGAGTGCAATATTTTTAGGGTTTTTATGTTGCCTACTTCCTTTGTTTAAAATAACCCAATGGGTATATTTAAATACCCATGACGTGCAGTGTAAAATAGCATGGATATTTTTTTCCTGTATCCTATAAATATACTGGGATGAGAAAATTGTACTTATGTATAGAATCGATAGAAAAAAAGTTGTAGAGTAAAATAACGTTTATAACATATTTGCTCGTAAAGTGGCTGTAATTACACCAATTTCATTATCGTAATGTATTTCATTACGCACTTGTGCTTTATTGTAATGTAAAACGCACGCCGCCACCGACTGCAGAACTCTGTGGTCTCGTTTCTCCTACTTTCACTCAAGAGAATGAGACACATTACGGCACTTGTGCGGTAATGTAATGTAAAACGCACGATGCTTCGACTGATTTCGCACACGACACGACTGTCACTCAAAGTCAGAGTTTTATTAATTTCCTCGCAAATATGTTATAAAACGTCGTATGACATACGTGCGCTTTGAAAATTACAGCCGAGGCAATATTGCTAGCCCGAGCCGTAGGCGAGGGCTGTAAGGAACTTACCGCACTTATATCAATGCAATATACCTACTACCAACCCGCAGCTTTATTTAAGCTTCAGTCGGGATTGGATATTGCGCAGCATTATGGTTAACTTCACATCCGCCGACTTGTATGATTCGGCATATATCATCGAAATCTTTGGAAAATGCAACTGCACTGTATTCGTAATGTAGGAATACACTAATAACGGGTACTATACCGATTATACCGAACCGAGTACCTACATATACATTTTAGGTCGCTTAATAGCCTATGGGTATATGTTTACATACATAGGTTATTTTATTTATTATCATAGGTATTGAACGCAAAACCTTTTAAGGGCGGATCTAGTACATCTAGACAAACAACTTGTGTACTACGACTTTTGGAAAAATCCACAAAAAAAAAATTCGCTTCTCCATATATTTTGCCGCGCGTTGACGAACTTTTTGTATGATAAAGCTGATTTTTTCTTCGTGATTTTCCAAAAATCCTAGGAAATATCTAGGAAATATCTAGGATTTTTGGAAAATCACGAAGAAAAAATCCTAGATGTACCTACTGACTATGGTCATACGTTTAGGTAATACGTATGACCCTGTATACGAGTATGTATAGGTACGGCATAATTCGTTGACGCCTACCGCTACTTTCTAACATCTACAGACCTACGCCTTTTCAAGTAAACCCTACGATCGATTCAAACATGGCCTCCATTTTTAACCCCGACGCAAAAGAGGAGTGTTATAAGTTTGACGTGTCTGTGTGTCTGTGTGTCTGTCTGTCTGTCTGTCTGTCTGTCTGTCTGTCTATCTGTCTGTGGCATCATAGCGCCCGAACCACTGAACCGATTTCAGTTTAGTTTTTTTTTGATGAAAGGAGACTTAATCGAGAGTGTTCTTAGCTATGTTTTATAAAAATCGATTGAACCGTTTAAGAGTTATGGTGGGTTAAAGTGGGGATGGAAGAACCAAAATTCTACAAATGTGCCCAAAATGGTTGTCAATGTGTCGGGGGTTTTTTAAATTTTTAATTTATACAATTATACTGGTCCATTTAATGGATACGTTATTTCCATCGATGGCGTATGGAGTTGTATGAGCAACTTCACACATGATACAGTATCAGAATACTGTGTCATATGTGTAGTCACTCATCTCATACAACTCCAAACACCATCGTTGAACAAAAACATATCCCATAGAACGAAGCAGTACAACAGAAACAATGTGTGAACCGGTCGTTAGACGACGAACGCACTATGCAGCTGCGGTTCGGCTGCCGCAACGAATAACAATCGACCAAGTGCGAGTCGGACTCGCGCACGAAGGGTTCCGTACCGTGTTGGAGCCCCGTTAGCCCCATTCACCTGTCACCGTTTTTAATATCGAACGTAAAACGACAAAAAATTCAGGTTTGTTGTATGGGAGCCCGGAGCCCCCCTTAAATACTTGTTTTATTCTGTTTTTAGTTGTTTTGTTTGTTGTTATAGCGGCAAGAGAAATACATCATCTGTGAAAATTTCAGCTGTCTAGCTATCACGGTTCATGAGATACAATCTGGTGACGGACAGACGGACTTCGGAGTTTTAGTAATAGGGTCCCGTTTTTACCCTTTTTACGAAGCCCTAAAAGTCAAAGAAATCGGAGTTTTCTTACGCACTACCGGTTATAGTGCGTACTGCGTATGAATACTGCGGTTTCTAACATTTTTTGGGTTCCGTACCCAAAGGGTAAAAACGGGACCCTATTACTAAAACTCCGAAGTCCGTCTGTCTGTCTGTCTGTCACCGGGCTGTACCTCATGAACCGTGATAGCTAGGCAGCTGAAATTTTCACAGATGGTGTATTTCGGTTGCCGCTCTAACAACAAATACTGAAAACAAAAACTATTTAAGGGGGGCTCCCATACAACAAACATGATTTTTAGAAGTTTTTTTGCTCACTATTAATAATGGCAAGAGAAATGGGGCTCCAATACGGTACGGAACCCTTCGTGCGCAAGTCCGACTCGCACTTAGCCGATTTTTCTAAACTGCGTGTACCTGACGGCAGATGGACCGCAACTGCATCGGCATAACGTTACTATTTCCGTACTGTAACGTAGATTCGAATACTGTTTATTCTCAAACAAGCCAGTATGATGACACTGGTGTACGGCAGACGTAGTCACACCAATCTATCACAACAACTAATTAGAAATACTATCAGCAAGATAAAGCAAAGGTAATGCCCTGAAAACGATAAAACTGCAATTAAGTGAGCCAGCCAGGCTTGACGACTGATAAACGTAGTCAATAGTCATCTACCTGCTATCTATAAATACTCACTACAATGTATTTAGCGTCAGTGGCCTACATAACTGAGACAAACGGGTTTTAAAACGACGCAGAACTACCATCAGACATATGACATAACGTAATTCATACTTTGTAACTAATAAAATAAGTGTATAAGACAAAAAAGCTGCTATATGCAGCTGAATGATATTTGCATAAATATGTTTACAGACAGGTTATTTCAGCTTTTTGGAAAAAAAACTAAAAAATATGCATTTTTAGTAAAAAAAAAACAGGATGATGGTAAAAATCGTATAAATGAGTGCTTTTCTTTTTAGCTCACCTAAAAGTGGGGAAAACAGAGAACATTAAAATCTCTCTTTTTCCACCTGAATGCTTTATAAAGCTAAAGTGCTCTTTTGTTTAAAAATATTTTAAATTCTCTTTGAATAATGTTCTTGTTTACTCCGCATGGCTGCCGACAAGCCTGTGTTCAGCAATGAACTATTAGAGACTGGTAATGTTAAAGATTATCAAAATATAACACAAATCTATGTAAATAAAATGCACCTTACCTGGCAAAATTTACAAGTGTCAGCAATGTGGTCTCCAATAGCTGTGCAATGATTAGGGGGCCCTCGACTCTCAGAAGTGGCACTCTGAAATAATATGTAACATTAATCCATTGTGCTATTGGCAGGGCCGGATTTCGCTGAGCGGAGGCCCATTCATGGTCTCTCAAACTAGCATCTAGCATTTTGCAGTGTCCGGCGCGATCGCGTAAACAATCGCTCGTCTATCATCGGATACATACTTAAGATGATTTATCTATGACTTTCTTTATAGTTATTAAATAACAGGTATAGAAAGATTATTTTTTTTCGAAATCTTTTGTGCGGCCCCTATATTGTGGAGGCTCCAAGCAATTGCTTTGGTTGCCCTCCCCTAAATCCGGCCCTGGCTATTGGGCTATATGGTGATAACCACAGAAATCCCAGAGGGATGATGTAATTGATCGAGATAGTCTGAGAGAGATGCATTGATTTGATATGGCATGTGTTAGAAAGAGACATGAAAATTATTTCGATTTGGTGGCTGCTGCCATTCGTCATGTTACATGAAATTTCAGTACATGATTGACAATTTTGACAACACAAGGAACAAAATTCCATACATTTTTGTGGTGACAATTGCCAAGTGACAACAGCGTTAGGATTGTAGTAGTTTTTATTCTGTGGTGATAACATTACTGCTGACTACCTACTTCTGACTCTGACCAATGAATAAACTAAAATTAATTTAAATTTTAAAGGTTAACCTGACCATATAAAATGTAATATTGTATTGTTTGACCCAAGCACAAATCTCGCAAGATGGGACATGTCATCTCGATCCAGCAGATAAATCATTTTGGCCTATTTGCTGTTTTAAGTTGCATAACTATAGTCTGACCGTTTAACTGAGTACTGAGTGCGGGTCCCCACCGCCCGCACCTGTCTCAGTCCCCCTTTGTCGTCTACCCCCGCGCCCCTGTACCCGCGCAGGCGAGGACTCAGTTAAACGGTCAGACTATAATAATAAACACAAATACTATTACTGCTTACAGAGCACGCCAAATCACACATTTGCAATGTATGTTTTGTATATATGCATTTTATGGTATGATTTTTGCTACTTATTATTTTACAGTTAATCTCGCTTAACTGGACCAATTGTGTCTTTAAGCATTTGGATCACTAAAAATCTGGATAATAAAATAACTATTTCTGTACTTAATTTTGCATTAACATGTTGCTAGGTAATTATGAAAAACAACAAAACTTAATTTATTATTTTATAACATATAAGGTAATTTATGCTCCCCGGTATCATCAGCCACTCTAATACTATTATTTTGTTAATCACCCTTTTCTAGTTTTGTATCCCGAAGCTGAGTTCTCAAGCTAAAAAAAATTATGGTAATCATTTTCAGTTCAACCCAGTTTCATCGGCACAAAAAGTTTTTGGTCACCGTTAGCAGTCTGGATGATAACGATTCCATATAACTGAGGGCCAGTTAATCAGGTTTCCACTGTACATATATCCAAATATCTCATGCGCTGAAGAAATGGCCTCTCTCTAAATATCTATGAGCCCAAGCAATGTACATATCAATAATATTGATAAACAGACATACCTTGGAAATGCAACTGATCCTTCTTCAATAGCACTCACTTTAATATCTTTGCATGTTAAATCTTTAAGATAAGTAAAGAACTCTGGCTCAATATTTTGTGGTAATGTTTGCATTAGATATTCAATATCTGAAACATACAAAATAATAGTAGTTTATGCAACTGTCAAATAATGAAGGGCATTAAAACACGAGTGTGAGTTTATGAAACGAGCGCAGCGAGTTTCATAATAGTAACGAGTGTTTTAATACCCGTGTTATATGCAGTTGCATACACTACTTTATCTTCACTTATAAAAATAAAATAAAACATATTGCGAAACATTAAATTCACGCGTACATGTATTGTCACAGTGAACTTGGCGCCATTAAAATCTAACCAATGAGAGCGCAGCTGCGCGCGCAGGGCCAATCAGGAGCGAGCGCGCGATGTTATAATAAGATTTTACGATATCGATGAGGATATTATAACATCATATGAAATTGCTTAAATTGAGTGTTTTGTTGTCTGCGCTATAACAGTAGTCATTAAATAAATCAATAAATAAGTCAAGTATTGGAAACATAAGTAGAATGTTACAACATTAGTGTAGATAAATATATTAATATGCCTACTACTTAGCAGCATAATTAATATTCATAGCATCCTTGATAAGGATCCAAAATTGATCAATTGACATATTAATTGATAAACATGATTAAATATACTATTTTCTATGACACTGGCATGATAGAAATGGAGTTTTAATAAATTCAATAATAAAATAATAGGACTGTATGAAAAACTTAGTCCAAATCTTGTCTGACAATTGAAAAAAATTATAATAAGTTCTAATAACCAGAAAAAAAAACGAAATATAACAACAAATAAAAATGTAAATAAACAGGAACAACGGTCTTGAGACTACGAAGAGTTTAGTAAGCTAGACAGGTAAATAAAAATGTTACTAGCAGATGTAGGGTAAATGCAAAATAACTTCGGCCTAATTGAGTTTCAACTTAACAAGAACTGTGAGACGAAGTATTTGACATCATTATGTTTTACTTAAACATACGAGTTGATTTTTCAAATTCGAGTTTACAAGTGTAAATAAAATATATATTAAAAAGCCTACGCAGGGTAATAACACTTTACTCGATTTACAAAGTCTAAATACTTATTTCCAGATACAAAGCAGAAGCAGGAGACGGCATTTTTGAGTTAATGAGGATTTCAACTTAACAAGATTCGAGTTATAGAGATTCCACTGTAGTGTCTGTAGTAGTAAAAGAACATTGAGAAGAGAGTAGGTATAGGGTGTGCCACACAAGTTGGCAGGAAAGAAGTTAGCTACAAGCTGCGCAATATCCAATCAATGCTTGGCTATGTGTGAGCTTCAGTCAGGATTGGATATTATGCAGCTTCTAGCTAACTTCACTCTGCCAACTTGTGTGGGGCAGCCTATAAATGATATATTTTATACATACCACTATCAGAGTAGTGAAAATTTTCCAAAAACTTCAGACATTCCTCAAGGCCAGCGAATATTGTAAATTCTCCTTGGAATGGATTTGCACGGAAAAACAAATCAAATACAGCAACATCATTGACTTTACCGGACTTCCAGTATGCATATGCCATAGTGATCTGGTATAGATCTGAAAAGTTAAATAACATAATATGGCACCCTAAAATAAAATACAGCAGCAAGCACAAGCACTTCTTATAAATAAGAATTCTTATTGTCTAATATTTTTATAGGTATCTTAACCTTTCTAAACAATTGTTTAAGATTAGCATGCTTGTAATTATTGATGGGTATATTTTGGCGAAAATAAAATAATGTTCCGCCGCTGTATGACATAAGTTTTTGGAGTACCTTCTTATTTTAAAAACTTTCAAGTATACACATAGTTCATACAGTTTTATATTTACGTAACAAAGTCGCGTTACTTTTATCTTCATAAAGTAATTTGTAATATAAAAGGGTAAAGTACATTTCCATCTACAGTTTTAGTAATTTAAAATTCGCTCTTTATTTAATCACACAAGACGATTACTCACCCGTCAGTAAAGGTTGCACAATACCATTTTGTCGTGCCATTTTTCTACTTGTTATTAAGTCTTCATTAGACATTTTCGTTACAAGTTACACTAAAGTTTTTATGGGAAACGTGAGGAATGTACGGTATCTGGTGGACGACTGAAATGAATAATTTCATCGTGATCAGCACAGCACCTCCTACTACGTAGATAACAGCAATCGGCGCGCCAAACTCAACTTGACAAAGCCCAAATGATACGCATGCGCATTTCGTATTGACTTCAAGTAAAATTGGAGGTTAGAGGTCGTTAAGGTCAAAAAAAACAAAAATGACTGCGAAATACTTTAAAAAATAGAAAATTCCTGAATAGGACTTCACAAAAAATAATGAAAAACAGTAAAGTGACATAAAGTAAAAAAGTTGTGATGCATGATTCCACAAATATGGCGTCAGTGTTGCCAGACCCGATCAGAACTCTTGCCCACACAGGTTGTTAAAATTGCCCTTTCCAACACTAAATCGCCCATAAACGTTAAAACAATAACGTCCTGTAGGGGAATCTATTGTACCTTGACACCTTTTGTACTTAGAACAATAATTATGTATTTGGCATTATCATCCTTTGACAACTACAACTTTAAGTTAGTTGTGAACCGGACCGCGACGCGAACGGCGTGATACGAACCACTGGCTGTACGAGTACTACGAGTGGAGCAAAAAAAGGTCAGACTCGTTATGACGCTGCCCCATTCCAACGCCGCCGCTGAGGGAGTGTTCGCCATGGTGACGGACACGAAGGCCAAGAAGCGTAATCGTATGGGGAGCGACACTCTAGACTCCATCTGCGTGGTGCGCACTGCTATGCGGCAAAAGAAGATAGCGTGCTACCAGTATGAGGTCACTAAGGATCACCTCAAGAAACACAACAAATCTATTAATGAAAAGCAATAATTATGCCATGTGATTTTATTTTAAGTTGCGTTAATTACGTGACTATCTCAGATGATTTTATGCATGTCTTTTTAATAGTTATCTAACTTACGTAGAAGAAAAAGTGCCATCTGATAAAGTATTATCGAAGTTATTTTATTTTACATATAAAATTGAGAAATAAAATTTAGCTCGTTCATTTATTTAAGCTATATAACGTTATTGCCCATATTTTACCGGTTCCAAGACCTTTCCGCCCATTTGCCCTTCTTTCGAAAAAATCCTTAAAATTGCCCATGGCGTGGGCAATTGCCCACGGTCTGGCAACACTGTATGGCGTCGAAAATATATAGAAACTACTATGTAATCTAGATACAAATGACACTTGAACTGCTGATCAAATGTCAAATTTGATGTCACAAAGATGGTGGATAAACTTCAATCAAACGTCTCCCAGGTAGGGCTTTTATTTTGAACTTTATCGTTATAGCAATAATGCCATCTCATTTCAAACACCGCCCCTAGCTCGTCCGTCAGTGTCAGTCCATATATACGAACATGTCATTCCGTCTCCATCACTCCATCTATAAATAATGTACGACACGATATTGTACGGCCCCAGGAAATTGTGTCATGTATTTTATGACCTATAATAATTTTCGGCTAGGTCTTGCGCTGCTTCGAAAAACTTGGTTGCAATTGCTATACGCTTTTAATGTTCCGCAACAGCCTTTCTATCTTTTAGAATACCATATTCCGGTGCACCCATCCCATCCACCTTCTTCAGGTATCTCATTGAGGGCGGTTCCAAGGTTCCTAGTTCACTGTTTACTATTAACGCACAGAACAACGGAGAGGCAAGCACCCTGTACCAGAATTGAAAGTTCAAATCTATGGTATTCGATGCTTTCCTTTTTGATGGCCAGGTTTAGTTCTGGGATTACCGGATCTGCCTCCTTTACCGTGAGCTGGAACTCGAAATCCACTTCAACCACCTAATGACGTATGGTGAAACCCCAGGTCCATATTTAGTTTTGATAGCCTCCACGTCCACTCATTATTGTTCAACTAGGTACCTAGGTACTTCTTCCTGCTGCTTCCACGAGATAATATTATTCCACTTCAGGCGTAACGTAAGTGGCACCCGAAAGAGAAATATTCTCTTTCTGCTGTCGTGGATGAACTGGGCTGATAAAATAGGGAGCTGAGACTGCCCTACCAATGCACTAGTCAAACGCCATTGTAAGTATACATACACAGCTAAAAATAATAAAGCACTTACCGAGTATAATCTCGTACACACAACACAACACGAATACTACAACAGTGTTACAAAAAATGACATGTCCGCAAGGACATGCGGACAGACTCAGTTATAACTACAGCGTACTGACAAGACAAGAGCGCGTCAAGCGCGTGGTACGAGCCTACGCCAGCCGGCAAGGCGAAGGGAGCGGGCGGGGCACGTTCCGCGCCTCCCTCGCGTCTGCTCCGTGAAGTAGACACAGCTAAAGCATAATTAGTTAGGACATGGGTAACATGAGGTAGAATAGGTAATCTCCAAGAGGTCTAGCCTCGACGACCTCAAACAATAAATTATTTATGTGCTGACCAGGTACAATCACGTACTTAAATGTGAATTATCGATAACGAGAATTGGTAACAACGTGCGATGCACTGCCTTTCCATCCTCGGTGGTTGTTATAGGATTTTTCAAGGGGGTCAAATTCTTATCACAATACATATTTTACAGTTTTGACAACTTGCTAACAACATTACATTTTTGTGGTTCTGATCCATGTAAAATGACAGTGACATTCAAATTTAATATCGTAATGGCCCGTCTAAAAGATGATTTATATAAGACCGGTCCGCGTCAGGTCAGGACCAGCCATACGGACCAGGCCGTGAAAGGCTGGACGGGCTGTGCTGGATGAGGCACGTTCTATACATATTTTTAATCCTGACCCATCCTTGTCCCGTCTGGGGTTGAACGGGACACTACACAAAATGTATGGAACGTGACCAGTCTGTGACCCCGTCTGAGTCACGTACATGGCCCGTCTTCGATACGGTCTAATATAAGTCATCTCTTACTTGCACGCAAGTTGGACAATTATTCTGTCTATATGAAGAATATCGAGGTTCTTGCTCATAGATATAGAACTATCAAATATTATGCTGTATTTATCACACTGTTCATTTTTTGACGTATCGATATTGTACGGACTGATATTAACCGTCACATACGGTATTGCATGGTATATTAGTGTACAACGATTTATATTATTGTACCATCACCAATACCATCCGCACATTATCTACTCGTTTAGAAAATGTACAGCATTTATTTAATGGACAGACAAGAATGTGCAGCTTGATTTTATAATAATTATTATGAATCTATATGAATGAATAATTACACGAAATACCGGTGCGATGCATTACATACATTGCCGGCTGTACATTATAATGTCGTGAATTATCTACGTCGTACATTATTGCCTCCCGTAAGGTTTTTTTTAATGTGTATCTTCATGCCCACGGAAACTAAATCTTTGAGTCTTATTCTATATTCGTAAAATTATAACATACCAGCGCTGCCGCTTTGTGTACTGTACGCGTTCTGACGTATAAAATAAATGAATAATGCTAATAAGTAACCAGCGAATTCAATTCAATTTAATTTCTTCTTTATTTACTGTAAAATATAGCCTTACATATTACAAAAAATGCAATACGCTACATTCCACCTATTACCATTAACAAAACAGTTATAAACATAATTTAAGAATTATAATAATATAATTATAATCGTTAGCTTGTTGAGCAGACCTTCTATCATTATGATGGTTTTTATAAATATGTAAAGTAATTATATTATGTATATACCAAACAGGTAAAACTTACTTACGTTACTTAATAAATTAAATTATACCCACTTAATTTTAACTTACAATTATGTACTACTTTTAAATAATATTGACATGTAAATTAATGTTATGAAATGTATGAATATGGGATCACAGGATAGTCAACAATTTAAAACATATTATAGATTAAACTAAAAAATAAATCTTACATGAAATATGTAAGAGCTTAAACTTATTAATTCTACATAATATTATGTATGAGAACTATAAATAATGCTACTTTTTATTGACTTCCAAAAAGGAGGAGGTACTATTTCGTCTGTATCACAGAATGTATTTTTTTGTGTAGGTACCTATGTTCATCAATATTTTTGGCTATATTGGTAAGTACAACTTTTTGAATTGAACTGGGTCTTTCCTATTCAGACGATCAAAAATCATCACCAATGACAGTGCCTAATTATTTTTTAATAATAAATTATGCATCCTAGGTAGTTACTGATTGATTTGAAAGATAAAAACAATTTAGATTATTTACTTCCTGTTTAAAAATATTTAGCTCTGAGTAGCCAGGTTACTGCCAGCCTGGTAAGCGAAGAGGAACCCGTAGCCTCTGATAACTAATAAAAGCATCTTATGACCAGTCGTATTGTATGGATCAGAGTGTTAGGCCACCAAAGGGGAAATTGAAAGGAAATTGCACGCAGCGGAGATGCAAATGCTGAGATGGATGTACAGACTGACGAGGATGGATAAAATTAGAAATGAATATGTTAGGGGAAGTCTGAAAGTAGCACCAGTGGCTGAGAAATTAAAGAGTGGCAGGCTATCTTGGTATGGGCATACTCGTATAATGAGAAGGGAGGATAGTCATGTCACAAAAAGAACTCTTAATATGATGGAAGGTGGCAAAAGCGGGAGGGGAAGACCAAGAAAAGTGTGGATGAATTGTGTGAAAGATGACATGCGAGAGAAAGGAGTTGATGATGAGATGACGAATAATAGAGTGAAGTGGCGAGAGGAAACGTGCTGTGCCGACCCCACCCAGTGGAATAGGGGCAAGATGATGATGAGACAAGTACTGCATAAATATACGTTTTGGTTTACATTTGATATCACAACTTTTAATTGAAGAACTTTTTTTAAATCTTTATTAAAGTGCTTTTTCGCATAGCGAAAATGTCGCACAATTGAAGAACTGTTGCTCGAGATGTTGTAGGTACTTTTTACGTGCCATGTTTTTGTTGGGATCTCACTTCAATTTGTTATTGATGGTCTATCACCAACATCTCCCCACATGGGGTATTGTTCTACCCTACCCGTTCTACGTTGCCTCCACCTCGCATTATCTGTAATTATGCCAAAAAAAACTCAAAAGAAATTAATTTCGCGAGTTAAGCCAGTGAAACCACCAAACTCATTTGCGATATCGATATCATTCGGACCCATGCTTCGGAGTATAATTTTCTTTGGACCACACTGTAATCCCGGTCCCGGTAGGGTGTGGTAATCCCATACGTAGTATCTAAAGTAGTCTGTGGTAATCCCGGTCTTTTTACTTCCGGGAATTATGTACTATTTAGAGTTTTTAGTTGGTAAGACGTTAAAAAATGAATTTAGTATTTTTATTTATTTAATAGTAAATAGCGATTATTTTTAGTCAATTATCAATTGAGGGGTCCAAAAGCAAACATGACACTGTCCATGCTTCCTAAATTTGTCAAAACACCGAAAATGTGATCAAATGCTCGATTTCTCATATATTTTCAGTGTTATAATTATTTGTCACATGTTTTAATTTTTAACTTTTATGTAACACATCTAGGTGTAATTAGTATTACAAAAATGTTTAAATTTTTACCATTATTAATAAGGACAGTAGCGTTTTTGTTTCTTACTCAGGGACAAAGACACATTTGAATCTAAAACACTGGACAGTGTCATAAACGCTTAGGAAAACAACGGCACGGCCGGCCATATTGCCGGTGTAAGAATGGAGCCCGTTGACTGGCCAAATAGGACAGTGACAGCTTTGAATCTAATGTTACATAGGACAGTGTCGATTTTGAATCTTATTTCGATAGAAATACGTGTTTTTCTATGGGACAGTGCCTACATTGAAACTAAACCGAAGTAACGACAATATTAGTGTTTAAAAAATCTACAAGATGGCATTAATAGTAAAATTTTGGCCTAATTGGACAGTGGCAGGTTTGCTTTTGGACCCCTCAATTGCATGCATTATTGTGAGAGGTAACAAACGTAACAGAATAGGTAGGTATTTACTTCCTGTTTAAAACTATTTAGCTCGAGTCGTTATTATAGGTTATTATTTAGTTTTATATCGCCAAAACGGCTAAAACTTATTATTATCGGGTAAGTTTTCTTTTTTTTCAAACATAACGTGGTATTCGTCTCATTCCATTTTACCTGCTTTGATTTTTATAACCTAAGTATAAGAATTTTGGTATGCATAATTTATCAAAGATATTACCTAACAGCTTACTAACCAAATCGTCGCTTTTAAAAATTGCTTTTTGTATATGGTTGCTTCTATAGCTTCTTCTGAAATCTGTAATGCTACTTTGCATAATATGTATGAGGTACACAATACAATGTTTCTAACAAATATAGGTACCTAAGTCTTGAAATCTATCCATTGAGTCCATCTGAATGCAAGAAAATATTTGCTGATCCGGAAGCTTGCAAAGCTGCAGTAAAAATAAAACACGGAGGTAGTTAGGTAAGTGGTGTATTTAAGGTACCTACCTCTACATGTAAATTAACTCGTGAGACGTGAGTGGCATAAGTAGTAAGTAGGTACCTACGTATACAATTTATTTATTTATTTGTTTATTTGTCACAATTACAACTACCATTACAGAAATTCCAATGCGATAGTGTAAGTAATGTAAGTATAGGTACATTGGTCAAAATTAAGTTACAATCTACTTAGCTAGCTTCATGCATTACAAAATTCAGATACAATGTCACACTTGATAAACAATGTCAAAATTTGATACAATAAGAATGATACCTATTCCAAAATTATATAATTAGAACATTAGAATTATAATTCTAAAAAACTTAATATTAAGTATTTACATTTTATTTTGGTAATTACATATTTGCATTTAATAGGAAAATAAAATCGAAATATGAAATCTATATTTAAAAAAATTACAAATATTATACAAATTACTGTAATATAGAAAAATTTTCACAGTACATTTGTAAATTTTGTATAAATGTTGTTTGTCGGCGCAAATGTCGATGTGAGCGAGCTTGTGTGGATAGGAGAGTGTTGAGGTGGCGTTGCGCGCGGCACACGGGAGCATGCTCGCGCGCGACCGTGCGGGCATGGGGGGCAAGAAAGGTACGCATCCACTGCGGAATCGGGCTTGATTTTCAGGCACAGTGAGGCGACTTGCTTCGGATAGTAGTTCGGGACAGTTTAGGGTACCGTTCAGTACCCTATACAAGTTTAGTAATAGATCGAGAGTACGACGCGTTTGTAAAGAGTTAAAGCCTAACGCTCCGAGGAGAAACTTTGTTACTGGTAATCAATTAGCACTCTTTTAGGGGCTGATTCTTTACATCAAAACCAAAGAATATATTCAAAACTAAAGTATTCCTTTAGTGTAAGGTATATCTCATCAAAAACATAAATTTTAAATGGGAGCCAAAGTGTCGCCACCAAAAGAATTGAGATCTAACACGGGGGCCAAGTGTTCTGTAGAAAATCCTAAAGTTTAAGCTACAAGATCATACCTACAACATTCTAAAGGGATTTACTTATGTAATTCAAGCTCAAGATTTGATTTGGCTAGTTTACACGTACAGACGGCTAAAAATTAATGTTTGTTGTATGGGAGCCCCCCTTAAATATTTATTTTAATCTGTTTTTAGTATTTGTTGTTGTAGTTCATGAGATACAGCCTGGTGACAGACATACGGACATCGGAATATTAGTAATAGGGTCCCGTTTTTACCCTTTGGGTACGGAACCCTAAAAACATCTGTTCCATAAAACTACCTAGGTAGGTATTATGTCGAGTAGGTACCTACTCGTCGCGTTTTTTAAGATTTACAATCACCTTAATTGTATTGGCGTAGGCGGCAGATTTCTTAAAAAACTCACCCATGGATGAGTTGACAACATTAAAGTGGTTATTTCAGCCCCATTAGTGGGTGAGATTTTGTTTGACGTGTTGAAATGTTTTTTAGCGCCTAAAATAGCAAATAGCAAAACATTAAGCAGGTGCTGTTCCTGCTTTGCTCTCAGATATATCTACCTAAATAAAATGTTGATTCGCTAATTCATTTCGACCAATTTATGCCTACATACACCCTTTTGATATAAAGGAGGAATGTATAACGGTAGGTAATTTAGGATTCCGTACACAAAGGACTAGCTAAGACGTCTCCGTACGTAACGAGAACAATAAGTCCTACCCACCCATTGTATCAACAGTGTTCAGGTTAAATAGGAGTTGTAGAACTTGCAGAGCTATTTACTTTGACAGGCTTATCATAGCCATGGTTGTCGCTCGCCCTTTCTAAAAATATATAATTCATAATGTACCTTCAACATAAAAGGCAGTTATTGGTATCGCAGCAGTGCCTAGGCCTACCAACCTATCTAGGCTTTTAAGGCCGTGTCGAGTTGTCAGTCGTCCGTCACTTTACACAACATATGATTTGATGGCAAGGCAAGCGAGTGGCTGCAGCGGCGGAGATAGTAGGTAAGCGGGGTGAGGGGCATCGTTCTCAAAGCGAAGACCGGTCTTCGGTAGGTACGTGCCGGTGCGCGGTGTGCGGTGCGATGCCGTCGCGGAGTTGCGGGTGGAGCGGCGGGTGCCGGGTGCGCGTGGGCAGGAGACCGCGGCGCGGGCGGGGCGGCCGGCACGCCGCGCGTCCGCCACCGCCAGTCGCGCAGCGAGCGCTGTATTGCAAGAACGTCGGGTGGCGCCGCGCCGACCCGTTACGTGCCAGTGTTGTGTCACAGCGGTGGGCCAGGTCGGTTTCGAGATTTGTTCGTTCCGACACACATCATGGCTCTCAACTCGGACGCTGAACAGAAATCGAACCTGGTCCTCCGCGTGGACCAGGATTCTGACTCGGTCCTACAGTCATTGTTCGACACAGTGCTAAAGCCGGACTCGAAACGACCGCTACAGGTGCCTCTCCGTATGCGACAGCTTCCAAAGTCGTTCTTTAACCCGCCTTCGACCGGTTCCAAATCGCCGTCTGTGTCTCACTCGCGAGAAAACTCGGCTGACTCGGCGTTCGGGTCGTCGTCGGTGACGGGCGCGTCGACGGTGTCACACTCCCGCGCGCACTCCTCACCTGCCAGCCTGCAGCAGACGTATGCGGCCGCGGGCCAGGGCCAGCAGCCGCCGCTGCACCACCAGCACGCCAAGCAGAGGTCCTACGACGTCCCACATGTCCCCGACGACCTGGGGCCGCTGCCGCCGGGCTGGGAGCAGGCGCGCACGCCTGAAGGACAGATTTATTACCTGAAGTAAGTTTATCTTTCGCAATACTAATGTACTTACCTAATTGTAAAATGTTGACACCTGTTAATGACGACGAAGTTACTGCTCACTTTGATCTGTGCAGCATTGGGCCATATCTTGTAAATATTGAAAATCAATTCTGAGAACAAAGAAGCGGATTTCTCCATAGAGGAACAGTGTCTTTGGCGTTATCATTGAGATCTTTGTCTGTTCGAAGGTAGCATAAAAAGGATCCCTTTTTATGGAACAAAAAGACAAATTCTGATACTACTGCATCAATGCACTGTTATTGTACCTGCAGTGGTTTAAATCAGCGCATGTTTTTGTAAACATTTCTACTATGTCGAATGCAATCCTTATGCATGTATTATGTATGAGTAGGTATTATACCTACCTACTACAGGTAGTGAGGAGTGGTTAGGAAAGGGCACAAGTATGGTTTCAGAGATTACCTGTTTTCCAGTGGCAGCTATTAGTTGGGAATATAACAATACTTCGTATTTGTATGAAACACATAAACAATAAAAAACACCTGGAGCGTTAGAATAAAGCAAGTAGCGATCAGTTTTGTAACTTGCCATTTACAATACTCACATGACATGTCTAAAACTAAATACATAAATATACAATTGGGAACCTGCAAGAATTTGCCAGATATTAAAATACAAGTTGTGGTGTGGAGTAAACTGACGTAGGTAGGTAGTTAGTAGGTATTGTGCAAACAACACCTAAACTCATGGCTTGAAAGGTAAACTTGTCACTATATAAAAGCGAATTGCAAATTAATTTATTAATGGAATGGTCACTTAATTGATCGTAACTAGATATGTATTAACATATAACAACGTATTCTATGTGCAATACCTACTCCACAATAGTACTCGTAAAAGGTATTAGAACCTTTTTCATTACATTGAATCAAGGCAATGAAGAATCGTCTATGTCGGTAGGCACTATAGTTGATCCTAATCTAGATGTTATCTATATGTAGAAGATACCCACGCAATTACGCCTAATTTCTTCTAAGAAATGCAAATTATATTTTTACCATTTTATTCTTTGAAAATTGGTTTAAAGCCCGGATATCATTGACTTCTATTTTCTAATAGGTAATCATTTGATTTGTCTGTGCCATATGTGTCCCACTTTTGAGGAATATTTTGTTCTTGTGTGCGATGCCTCTGAACAAGCATTTAGGAAGGAATATTCAGTTCCTTCTATTAACCCTTATCACAAGGCATCTAAATCTCCAAAACACCCCATTCTAAATACTTTTTTTTAATGACCTACTCACCTTCATCATTTTTGGGTAAGTCCCTGTTTACGTTTTGATTTATCTACTTAGTTCCATCGAATTCCCGAATTTCGTCTTCTCCAGGGATTTAAGGCAGAATTCAGTAACTTTCAGATCATTGTATAACTACTTATACCCTTTGTATTTCTGCACTATCATTGCAGCTGGCATTCCCTATTAGGTAGATATTATTTCCAGAAATATCGATAGAATTTTTATCATATCCAGCTACGTTTAACAAATCGCCAGAAGATCTGATCTACTTTTGATTGATCTGATCCTTGATGCCTCTGATTTTACGACACAATAATGATATCAACTTAAAAGGGAAAAAATATAAGAGCATCATAAAGACTTGTCTAGTAAGGCTACAACTAGAGATAATGAAAGGAAATGGCAGATGAGAATACTGAGATGGATATGTGGAATGACAAGAATTGATAAGATTAGGAATAAGTATGTTAGGGGAAGACTGAAAATAGCCCCAGTGACTGAGAAACTAAAGAGTGGCAGGCTTTCTTGCTATGAGTATTGGCCATGTCATGAGAAGAGAGGAGAGTCATGTCACTAAAAGAACTCAAAATATTATGGCACGTGGTAGAAATGAGAGAGGTAGACCAAAAAATTAGTATGGATGAATGAAATGTGTGGAAGATTTATATGAATAAGGAATTGATGATAGAACGAAGTGGCGAAAGGAAACGTGCTGTGCCAACCCTACATGGTAGGATTAGGATAAGTTGATGAACGGTAATAATGATAAGTAGTAATTTGATGAGCCTTCCGATCGCATCAATTCATCAGTACCAAAACAGCATCAAAATTTCAAGTTGGGCTGCCCAAAATATCATGCCACTTCGGCGCCAACACATTCGTCACGTAATATAAACCTCGCAAGTAAACTTGCGACACTTACCTTTCTTTCCTTACCTTGCCGTTTCCTCAAGAATGAAGCCAAAATTCTCAGTACTACTTAGTAATATATTCTGGGAAAGATGTCTCTGACTAATTTCAAGGAGGCTGTTCTTAATATTATTAATCAATAGGCAACCTGATCTAAAGGAGTACCTAAGTATTATAAAGTTATGCTGAGTTGGGAGAATCGTAAGCGTAGCTAAGATATTGTTAGTAACAATGTTACATATCTTATCCCACAGTTAGATATTGTCATACCTTTCTGTTATCTTTATTTAGGTACCCTGCCTTACAATTCTATTTTTTACGATATCCGTTTCGACGATATCTCACAATGATAAAGATCAAAAGCACCTGGATGATAACGAAAATGGGGGAAAAATCCCATAAAACTATACGTACCCAAGTAATCATTTTCAGACATACTGACAGATGGAAAACTAAATGCTTTAAAATAATTATTTTTCGCAAAGAATGGCGAAACCGACTTCCATCGTGTACAAAATTCGTGTAGTTCGCTCGAATTAAAAAAGATTTTAAAAAAAATTGGCTCTGACTATTTCGATAAAAATGAAATAATTAATTGGGAATATACCCTTTCAAACCTGATTCGGTTCACAATTGACAAAAATATCGATGAACATACCTTTTTGGAAGTTGGTTAAAACACTGAATTCATTTTTTATGCCTAAATACAAAAAATATTAATTCTTATGTTTTTACATAGTCCCAAAAGTCTTAAGGAATACTTATTATCTACTCTTGCTGGTAGTGCGTTACGTCGTCATTCGCTATCTTATCGCATTATGTACCTGCTGTCAGGTTACTGTGATAAGCCATGATAGAGTCCATAAATGATTCATACTCATGATAACTTTTGTGCCTTTCAGCAGCTTGCTTTTGTTTCTACATGAAACTCTTGTAAGTTGGAAGAAAGTAATTTGTATCACAAATTATGTGGAAGAATATATTTATCGTCATCATCGACGTGGCCGTCAATGGCGACCCCTGGCTAGAATGTTAGTGGTTGTGAGCTCTGATATGGCTCGCAAAACCGAATTGTGTTCCAGTGATTTAGTAGCCTGCCTATGTGGAAGAATACTCAATCACTGGAACACTAATACATATTGCGAAAAATTTAAGCTTTAGAACCAGAAAAAAGCTATAAAGCACAAACAGATTGGGCTAAACCGGAAAGAAGCTCACGAACATGTTTGATCAAAACACGGGAGCAGGACAAGACAATTAAATTATTAATGAATTAGGTACTTCGAAATATTATTCGTTATCGGGTAATTAATCGATAGTTCAGTCATAACTGTGTTATGATATATGTACTTGAATTTATAGAAAGGTCCGTTTTCAAGCAACTAATTATAGTTGCTTGTAGTGTCTGTCTCATGTCTGTAGCTCATTGTAATTTTAACACTCTAAAATAAATAAGGTCGTTATGATCATGATTAATTCATTCATGCTTCCTTACTTATGTTATGAGATTTCACTTTACAATATATATTGTTATATTCATGAACAGGCTAAGTGACTCAAAAATATGTAAGCATTATGTAGGAGAATAATTTTGTTGTACTATAAGTAAGTAAAATCACTTCTTTAATTCAAAAGTACAATCCAAACTCCGATTTCAATACTACGAGTAAGCGTGCGAATGCAAATGTCCCTATGTACATATTTTCTTCTACTGAACCTCTGCATTGAAATGCATTTCTGTATTTGACGTTTTTTGTTCGTAATTAACAGTTTCATCTGCATTCTGGAAAATAAGAAACACATACTAGTGCTCGATTTCCACTGTTTGTCAGCACAGATAACACAACAAAAATAAATTATTAGTTCTTATTCTTATTCGATGTGGGGGCGATAAGTCCTGCACTGACGTCCCGCATGGGGTGTTTTGTGCATTTCCCCCTCCAGCGTCTACCCGAGCCAGCCCAGCTCCTTAAAGTAACGGAGTGTGGCTCTGGGCCGCTGGCATAACTGCTCCTGCAATTATTAGTTAGTCACTAATGTTTTCACTACTAGCTAATATCATGAAATTGATTGATTTATCTACGATATCAAAAAGTGCAACTTCAAGTTAAGCTTGGAGCCTTGGACAGTTCCAAAGTTTAATGATCACCTAGACTAAACTGAACATCAATGAAAAGGATCTTCATCAGTATCCATATGTAGGCATCATTGCTCAATATTATTCCTTCAGACCATCGTTAGAACAGACGCCGGCGCCGGCGCCGATGCTTGAAGCTCGATTGAGTTCGATTCGATATAATTATATCGATAATCGGTAATGGTTGCTGGTAGACTGGCGCCGTTGCCATTATTGTCACGTTACGTTTTCAGTTGCGCACACGATGTATTAGTGGGTGTTACAATGCAAGAAATGATGTATTTTATTCTTTGATGGCTATTGATCATAAGGTTGAAGGTAAAAACAGCACTGTATGTGGAGAATGTTGAGATAATTCGTAAAGTGGTGTGAAAACTGTAGGGAAACAATCAAAATTAATGTTGTTAGTGTGGGTAAATAATCTGCCAAGTACGAGTCGGACTCGCGCACGGAGGGCTCAGTACTGTATGGGAGCCCCCCTTAAATATTTATTTTATTTTAATTTTATTATTGAAGTGAATATACAACTAAGTAAATAAATATTCTGTGAAAATTTCAAGCATCTACCTGTTACCATTATTAATATAGAGCAAAAAACGGCTAAAAAAACAGGTTTGTTGTATGGGAGCCCACCTTAAATATTTTATTCTTTTCTTTTTAGAAAATTTCAGCTGCTTAGCTATCATGGTTCATGAGATACAGCCCGGTGACAGACGGACATCGAAGTCTTAGTAATAGGGTCCCGTTTTTCCCTTTGGATGGTCCCGTTTTTCCCTTTGGGTACGGAACCCTAAAAAACACTGTATGTTGAAATAATTTGTAAAGTAAATTGGTGTGAAAACTATATAGGGAAACAATCTATAATGTCGTTAGTGTGGGTAAAAAAGATCCCAAAGTAAATTGACAGAAAATATCGACCTATTGAAAAGCTTAAAACAGATAGGTCGGTAGCTATTGATAGAGTACCTAAGTACCTATTTACATGAACAAAAGATTTCACAGAAGATGACGTTTGCCTGAAAAAATATTTGTAGCTAATGGCAACATAAAGTTTTGTTGTTGAAAATTAGTTATCATACAATGTTGCTTTGTAAATAAATACCTACACGTTGTGATTTATCTGTGTTACGTATGCGCGGTTCGTTAGTGCACGTCAGGATTGCCAACGCGGAAGGCCTGCGTGTTACATCTCCAACGACGCACTTCATAAGCTGCCTTAAAATATTGATATTTTGAATATCAAAGGTATTAATTTAGCCGGCGGACGGTTGGCTCTGGTCTGCCGTCGGCCGCCGGCGACGACTGCAGGAGCATACCGCAATGGACCATTGCAAGCGGTGCGTCTCTTCCGTGTTGGTAAATAGACGTGCGTGTCGTCGTTTCTTAATTGCACGCTGCGACCGATGCTTTATAAGCTCCATAACGTCCGTTGGCGTATGTCTCGCCTGCGAAATGTTTGCTTTAATTATTATTGGAATGGAGGGTAATTCTCTGTGGTTTTGTTCGGCTAGACTTGGCGATGTTCCGAAACGGGTAGCGATGCAAATTGCCTTGGCGGACGCCCAACGCGGCGCTATCAGCCTCACTCAAGTTCTCCTCTCGCCAGATACTGCTTACGCTTTTGGTTAACTTTTGACCCGCACCTATTTAGACGATGAGCATTTTAGCACTTAGCACAGTGAATCTTCTCTCCTACTTTCTCTCTTTTAAGAGAATTCCGTCGAATATGATATAGGTATGTATATGTAGTCACACAGTGAATCTTCTCTCCTACTTTCTCTCTTTTAAGAGAATTCCGTCGAATATGATATAGGTATGTATATGTAGTCAAATTATTACTTTTTACGATGCATGTTTTGAGGAACTGTCAACAACTTTGAACATATGACACAATAGGCAAATTGCCGGCCCTCGAACAATATATTTCCTTTTAAGTTGCGTCCTTTGAATCTTAATCAGAGAAACTTCTTGTGCTGAATACAAAAATCATCTTTGCTCGAAAAATAAAAGTAGCAACAGTTCATTCAACCTTATTTAAGCGTTCTTCTTTATAAGATTGTGTTATTGCTGAATTGTACCAAACAGTGCTCTATTTTTGTTTCATACATAGAAGAACTAACGGAGCTAAAGTCTAATGTTGGTAAAATATAAAGACAAATTGAAGGATTTGATCAATTTAGGAAATACCTAAGTTATACTTAAATATAATATTCTATGTTGTTTGAGTTCATCAGCTAACTTTATTGTTCTGGTCATATCGCGTTACACTTAATGATGGACAAAGATCTCTTATTCCCCTTTACAGAATTCTCTCTTCTGTGAGCTAAAACTCCCTAGTCCCTAATTATGCTGATGCCTGTTCATGTTTTCCGTGTACCTACAAAAGTTAAAGTCTCGCCTTTGTAGTAAGTAAAAGAAATAGATAAAATCGTTGATATCCTAAAATTCCTAATCTAGTCATACCTACTCATGACATGATAAAGTTGTATTCAATCAAGTTCTAACAGCACAAAACTGCCAAGTACCTACAATAGTTAAGAAACTAGTTAACTTTCGGAACAGAAGACGTTACCGAGAAAACCGTGATGGCACGATCACATGCACAACAAGTAGACTTATCGCAGTATGCTCATTGCGATAACATTAAAACACAGCTCACTATCGCCTTCCGAGAAGTCGGCCGAGCCGCCATCGGCAGGCGACAGGTAGCTTGCCTAACGGAACTCCACTGAGAGTACAATTTTAGAACAAACTTGGATGCCGTTAATAACATTTACTTTCTCTCGCTTTGTAATTAAATCTAGCGTTTAGCCTTTTGATATGACGAAAGATATATATGAAAGATAAAAGAACTAAAGTCCCCGTCACGAGAAGCTATAAATTTTGTAAACAAGTGTTCAGGAGTTCACAACATTTGGACCAACAAAAAAATGAATTTGTTTAAGATTTAATAAATTATTAAGTAACAAATATTAATAAACATATATTATACAAGAATAATTATTCGCTATATAAGCTATATCACCATTGGTGTACCAATTAACCTAACCAATTACTTCACAATTTAAAACCCACTTCTTATATTAACCATATCTTAACAACAATAAAAAGTGATAACGAAACAATAACAAAATTAACAATAACAACCAGATCCGCGATATATGCAAAGCAATGAAACCTCGTACGCATTCGAAACTCGAATGACGCGTTTATTTCGAAATGGCGTCCCGATAGTTTACAATCCCTGCGACGGACGCATTCCGGTACCAAGAAACAAAAACGATAGCGCTTTGCGTCGTTAAAATATGATCCGACTAAATTAAATTGGTTGTTACTTTCATATAACCCGTCTATATTTCATGTCGATTGAATATGGTCAATTTATTATTATCTCGCAGTATAAAATGTCTACTTAGTAAAAGATGTTTGTTTACATAATTTATAGCTTCTCGTGACGGGGACTTTACCTACCTTTAATTCTGTACATTTTGCTACCTATATCTAGTAGGTTGCTTGCTTTACCGATACCGTCGTATCCGTCGGTCATGTGAATGGTCGGTTTCATACAGTCTTTTTAACAAAGAGACAATTCAATAATTTTATTTTAATTTGTATTTTCTAATTTTATTATGGTTAACTTGTTAAGACCGTTGAAAAGTAATAAAAATATATTTTTTAATCACCGAACGAAACTACCAAAGTTCGTCATACTTAATTCATTTACTGCCTGACATGATAATTAATTAGAAATGACATAGGCTAATCTGTAAATATCTAAATTATTGATAGGTACTATTAAATCTATTAATTAATACTGTTATAGTACTATTAAACTATTGTCTTGTGCTGCACTTGCATTAAGCAAAACGGTATAATTCTAAATTCATAATCTATTTTGCCTTCTCTGAAATTAGGTAGGTACTCCTAACCTAACCTAATCTTTCTAGATTCGTTTTATTCATCTGTTGTGATGTTATTTTCTACGATTACCTCGGAATTAACAACTTTATAAGAGTGTGTATAAAGAACAACATTATGCAGTGTAATAGCAACAAGTTGCTCAGTTTCCACGCTCTGATTACTGGATGTTGGCTCGAGACGGCGTCTCTATCGGCACCAATCAGACAGCGGGAGCGCTCTGAGAAATCGATCTGATACCACAACTCTACGACAAGATATAGGTAAAGGAAACGTACCTTCCTATCGACGTAATCTGACAATGGCATATCTCAAAGAATTTGAATGCTGAAAATTAAATGATAGTAAGATAATCGCATTTATGGAGAGAAAGTTAATAGGGACAGTAGACAAATCCCGACAGGACAAAAGTACGTAAGTACCCTGCAGAAAACTTAATCTTATTCATTCATTATCAGTTTGAATAGCTATTTTCCCTCCATGATTCTTTCAATTTCCTCTTTCTTATATGTATCAGTTATTTTAACTGTTTTGATTTAAGACTAATAAAGCTATTAGGACTAATAAAGCCTACCTACGTTGAAATAATGGTTTCCACTTTTAGAAACGGAAATGCATTAGAAATATCTTACGTTAATCTATTTAACACCACCAAAAATTTCAAGTGGTCCCAAGAATTCCTCTAAAATTAGAAGCTCACTTGAAACATTCAATGGAATTTTTTGATCTTGACACAAGTGCATCTAATTCACTATGTTACCATCCACATACAACCTACGTTTCGGTTCCTTCAAGGGCAGATCTTCGTGCAGCGCACTAACGAGGCTTGTGGACACAGGTGGCTTTCATCTGCTTGTGTCATCAGTATTAATGTGTTTCCAATAATACTTGCCATGGTCAATAAAACTTCTGTCACGATAAATAGATACACAGAGTTATTCAGGTCGTAAGACCACACCGGGCGGGCTTCTGCGTCCCTATCTTTAGTATTAATAACTGACTCCGTGATGATCATTAAAGTTCGAAGTGTAAACGGAATTTAATTTTAATAGGTTAGATTAGACAATGTATTGATTTCATGGTTTCATCTCCTGACAATTTTGTTAATAGTGATTTGATAATAGCATTTGCGGAGATCCAATATTTAGAGATCGTGAACTCGGCGCTCAAGATTTTTTTTCTGTGAAACTATTTGAAAACAACTTAGGTACCTAAAGTAACGTTCGCATTAAACAAATACGTAGTACCTATTGTTTATTCACCAATATACACTTACATAAGTTACAAAAAAAATATCAGAAACGTTTAATTCCTAGGTCTAATTAGTTACGGGGAGTCCAGATTATGCCGATTCTATTCAAAATTCTACCTTTTTTTTCTATTTTTTTATTATCAGAAAAGTAAACAACTTTATGGAACAATACATATCTAATATAGTTATTCACCATCATTGAGTAACAAAAGTTCGTCTACCGATGCTTGTGACGGTTACTGAGCAGAGTGTGTTGCCAGCTTAATTGTAGGATCAAAAGGGGTCAAGTGTGTTATATTGACAAGCGCCTTAGGGCCCACGTCATGCCTAAGAAAGGAGGCCAGAATTGGCCTGATATTCTCAACAGACCTGATTGCTAAAACGTAGTAATATCTATATTTTCTCAGCCCAGATAAAGTACCCAACTTCTCCTGCCATATTCCCATGTCATTTTACGTACTGTATACCAAATTACCTATTTTACAATCTTGTCTAAGGATTCGTTACACGTGGAAGATAAGGCTTTGTCAGTTTTTGCGATATTTATCGGATTATTAAAGTTTGACAAGAAAAGATAAGATTTGATAAGAAAGAGCGAGCATTGGGCTAAATGACGCATTTAATAAAAATATACATTAATTACTAGGCTTAGAGATAAAGGATCTGAAAGATGTAAACAAAAATTGCACTTTCAAATATGCTCGTGATCTCATGAAATGTTATACGCATACCTATCACATACAGTACACGCACTTATCTAGTACAGCTGATATGATAATCAAGGCATATTGTTGTAATTGTAACACAAATAAACTAGCCGAAGTCAATGTCTTCGATAGACTCCTATTGTAAAGTAATTGTGGTGTTGCTTACTCATACGATGTCACAGCAAGGCACGGCACGACGATGTTAGCTGACCGCCGTCGGTCGTTTGTTTGCCACCGTGAGCGCCTTTATTGAATACTGATAAGTTTACTCATGTCTCTTTAGGTTATTGTTCTCTTATGGCAATAGCCCAGCTCAGCCAAGGCCGTTACACATGATTGTAATATGCGATTTATAGCGATACGTAAGTTTATCGCTTATTCTCATTGAATGGTTCTAAATATTGAAAAAGATTCTTACTAAAGGACGTATTTACAAGAGTGACCTAGAGTGATCTAGAGACCATTCAATCTAGAACGTTTGATTGACTTTAGTGTCTTTCTAATTTTATTCTGTTTATTATCTTTAGAAGTTGGATTAATATGATCTATTAAAGGAAATGATGGTACATACTCGTATTAAGGTACCTATTAACAACGACCCAGCCGTTTTTAACCGACGAAAAAGAGGGGTGTTATAAGTTTGACGTGTCTGTTTGTCTGTGTGTCTGTCTGTCTGTCTGTGGCATCATAGCGCCCGAACCACTGAACCGATTTCAGTTTAGTTTTTTTTTTGGATGAAAGGAGACTTAATCGAGAGTGTTCTTAGCTATGTTTTATAAAAATCGATTGAGCCGTTTAAGAGTTCTGGTGGGTTAAAGTGGGATGGAAGAACCAAAATTCTACAAATGTGCCCAAAATGGTTGTCAATTGAAAGTTTGTTGTCAAATATTTTTGTGTCGGGGTTTTTTTTAATTAGGTATATTATTACTACATTATTGTAAAGAAGTGTTCTTGGGATACGTGCGTACCAACTACTTATATTTTTTTTCATCAGACGTTGAAGTTACATACATTATGTATATGTATGATATTGATATTCATTAATACCAGGTTATATTAAACCGTACGAAATTAGTTTGGGCTATCGACTTGGCATTTTTTCTGTTTTAAACATTTGATGGTTTGGGCACTTGCATTGTATTAGTACCTAAGACATAAATAAAACTAGTTAACAAGAGAAACAAATTCAAGTGTTCCGTGATACCGTCAGGTACATGGCAAATGATGTTTGTATGACTCTAAAGCTCATAGTAACAAAGGTTGGTTTTCTCCGACAAGCATCGACGTAGTAAATCTCGGCTGAAGGGTTCGCGCAAGGGCTGTGTGCGGACTGTGGAGCGAGCGTCTCGGCGTCGTCGGCGGCGCGCGGCGCCTCGTGCCGTCGTGTTTACGTCTAATTTAGGCGCGAGCGCCGCGACGGCCGCCCCCGCGCGCGCCGCTGCCCATTGAACACGCCGGTACGCGTGCGGTTATTTCGGCCTGGCGAAGGCGGCACGACGACGCCACGGTATATCCTCAGGCTCCACGTCCTAACTCATTATATCCTTAATGCGCCTCGTATTTTAAGGCGTACAAAAACATGCGAATTCCGTGTGAGAAAATTGTTTGTTATCAAGCAGAAAAATTGTAAGATCTGGCTAGTTTCAATTTGTTTTCTAAAACTAAATCAATAAACCGTTGAACTACCCTCATGCTCCACGTCCTAACTCATTATTATCCTTAACGCGCCTCGTATTGACGCTGCAAAATCATACAAATTCCGTCAAGATTTTTGTCATCAAGTCGAAGCTATCTTACAGAAAAATTATCAGATCTGGCTGGTAACCATTTGTTTTCTAAAACTGAATCGATATAAGTACAGTTGAACTACATTATAGTACCTACCTATATAGAGGTACATATTTAATTAGATAGATATGTATTTATTTTAGAAAAATAAAACACAGTAAAAACAAAACAACAACGAAGATTAGAACAAACTAACAACTAAACTACCCTGTATTTTATTTTTGTCACCTCATCATAGTTCATCATAGAACTCAAAAACACTGGAGCTAATTACCATATTCCATTCAAAATCGTCAAAGATCTAGAAATGAAAATCAGAAGTTCTTATCAGGTACTCATTGAAACATGTTCCCGATCGATAGAAACAAGAGGAAAAAATATTTAAATTTTAATTGGAGTTGGTCGATAGAAGCGCGGCGCGGGCGCTCGGCCCTCGTCCGTTTTTCACCTCCCACCGGAGCTAACGAGCCCGTCCTGTGATGTTGCCGCGGCGGAGGCTGCAGTGCGCCTCCACTGAGCTCCACTTCTCGGAATCGCTCCGGAGCCTTTTCCTTTTCCCCTCCCACTTCGCCTCATCTTACCCCTTGCATCGCTCCTATAATATTATCGCTTTTCAAATAGCCAGTATGCATCTTGTGATTTTGGTCATTGTTTATGAATTGGCTATAGAGGTTCTAGACATTTTTCAAACTTAAATGCTCCGGAGCCTTTTCCTTTTCTCCTCCTACTTTACCTCATCATACCCCTTGCATCGCTCCTATAATATTATCGCTTTTCAAATAGCCAGTATTCATCTTGTGATTTTGGTTATGGTTTATGAATTGGCTTTAGAGGTTCTAGACATTTATCAAACTTAAATGCACATGATGTGTGTCATCATGTGAGTTTCAATCCAAATGGTTTGTTTGAATAATTTATTGACAGTGAATAAATAGTCTCGAGAAAAATGAAACCAATAATCCCATATTTTAGGAGTACACACAATACTAATCATTTATAAAGGTGCGGAAAATCATTTTGTGACGACGTAAAAATTATCTAATGGAACGATAACTCGCGGAGCTTCACCGTCCGCTTCTCTGACCAATTTCAGCCCATGTTTGGTTCTTTTTATTTTCTTTCTGTACACACCTGAGTTGTTAGTAACAAAGGGATTGATTTTTTCTCTCGACTCCGCCCTGCCTTTGAGTGGATCGCCGCGATTCTCGGTAACGGCGGGATTAGGCAGTAGTTAGTATGACGCAGACGGCGGCACCGATCATTCAGTAATCTCCTATATCTCGTATAGTCCACGGCGACCACGGCCCAGCCCGCTCTCTGTTATTATTTGATCCGATAAATCAGTCTGCAGACTAAAACACCTTCACAGTTTTGATAAGATGCGGCTTACACTTCTATGGAAGTAAAAGTGCTGGTAGCTTAAATGATTGAATCAAAATCATTAACAGGATTTTATAAATTATCTTGTTGAAGATCGATTTTGACTAAATTAGTAACTTTCGTTTGATATACAAGAGGTAAAATACACGAGATACATCTAACTGCACTATATCGTTTAATCATTTTGCATTCGTTTTTTTCTTTAGTTTCTGTTGAGAAGCCATTGGAAAACAATAAAATTGAAATAGTATGGCTCCTTCCACCTAATGAATCATATTTTATGTTATTTATACAGTTCTAGTCAGACAGGTAATTGTATTCTCCACTGATCTTTACTATCGTGAGAATGAAAGGTCGCGGCACTTGAAGAGTTGTCAATTTATAATACCTATCGCTATAGAGCTGTACCTACCATTCGACCTTGAATTTCAGAACAATCGTAACCAGGTCGAAATTGAATGTTATGTAAATTACTTCTCACTATATAGGTACATACCCATTGACATTTTGCGAGTCTGGGCGAGGTTGTGATTGTGCTCCCTTCTGACTTTGGCATTTCAACTATTCTGCAACTGAGGCTGTGTTGCAATTGTCCTAGATATAACTTGCAATGCTACCCTAAATAAGACCTTCTTCCCATGCTCAATCAATATAAGCGTAGGAAGTTACTTCACTCGAAGTCATCAGGCAACTTTGCAAACAATAGAATATAATATGCGCTTCATGGATAGTGTTTATTAAATCCGAATATTAAGTATCTTGACATTTATATCTTGCAGCATTTCGTGACCTATTAAACGTGATTTGAATAAATTAAACTCGTCTCATTTTGTTTTTTAAAAGCGGATTCGAAAATGAGATTTACCTGGTGCTCGGTTTTATCCTGTTGCATCAATGACGGTGTGTAGCCGTGCACAGGAAAGTTCAAGGACCGCCAAGTCATTTAGTAGCCAGGTACAAGGCACCCGGCTCGGGGCTGCCGCCTTTACATCCATTTCAACCGTGCTTGCGTGTGGCAAATGATCTTTCTGTGTGTCGTATCGTGCGTGTAGAGCCTTGGATAACGTTTGCAAATTGTTACATGTCAGAGCTAGTAGCTTTTGATACCGACCTTTTCGTGTTGTCAAGACTGTCAAGTCCAATCTGTTCAAGGAGTTATTCAAATTGTTATAAGATTTGCTATATGGAGAGCACCTGTCCGGCAAGTAGCTCGCAAGCAATTGAAGAGATCAACGATACTCATTGAGTTTGCTTTCAGTTTCAAAATAAGTAGCTATACCAACGAGTGTATACTATCATTCATTCATTTAGGTTTTGTTTTACAGCCTTAAGTGATTTATTAAAATGTACGTTTTTCCTATTTTTTTACACTCAACTGATGATACCTATCATTACGTCAAGACATACTACTTCATCAAAACAGAACAAGTTGCTAGATAAAGGTGTACAAGCATAAGTTATAAGAACAATGATTAATAGCGTATATTGCTTGATACTATGATCCTTTTCTGAAGAGGTAGAATCTAACAAAATGAGCGGCGACTTCAATTACATTTTGATCGAATTGAGTGATGAGATGAGGTAATGTAATGATAGTGGGGACATGAGCGAGAGATATACTGAGGTGTCTGAGAAAGAACAGGATGCACACACAAACACTTGAGGTCCAAAGTCCGCGACCGCAACCGACCGGTGCGTCGTAATGGTGCACTGAGCTGTCGAGACAAAACTATGTTAAGAAGTATTTCTGTGAAGTCTAGTCTTTCATCTTGTATGCATATGAAAATAAATGACAATGTTGAATCTCTTTCCAATTTAGGATCATAAACCAAAATACGATATTATTTTGCATTTTTTATTGCATATTTATTGCTTTTCGGGTATCGGTTTGTTGCTAGGTTGTTACACGCCATATATCAGTGTTTCATCTCCAATAATTTTACTTTAACTTTTTCCAAATTGCTATTTTCTAATTATAAAAGAAAATAATTTCACTGACACGAAAACAGGCCGTCCAGTTCAGCTTGTTAACTGTTTAGTTCCTGTCAGTTTCTAGTTCCGGCCGTGTTCGGTGCTGAGCGAATTATACCGCGCTGGCTACCATTAGGACTTCCTGTGTGCCTACATCCATACTCCATAGTAGTCCATAGTGAGCGGGCGACGAGCGACCAGGCTGCTGGCCATATGAATGAGCACCAACACAACAACCGCACAATGAATTTAGTCGTGCCAGATTGACTTCCGTTGGCGCCGGACACATGCTCCCAGTTCTGCCTTTTTCGCAGATTAACGTCTAATTATAGGGCACAGCTCTGTGCATATGACTCCTTGTGAGTCTTGTGACTCAGATCTTAACAACTATACAATGCCGTACCAAAATATACGCTCACGAGATTAGCGTGAATGTACTCTACATACACAAGTATCTAGATTCTATTTACTGTAAACTCTTTCAAACACTTTTACAAAAAGTGTTATCTGAACACGCTGTACGTAACCGGACTTCATAATAATATAATAGTAGGTACAGTTCACGAGAGTGACTTCAACAAACAGACAAAATTACGTCATGGTTGTATCACTCGTTGATTGCATTTAATGGACCCGGGAAACTCGGTCGTCGGTTGTGATTTGTCTATTCATTCACAAGAATACTTACCAGATGAACGGTCCAGTTACTTGTTTCGTCGTTTATTTAGATTGTACTAGTTTAAGGAAAAAATAGTAGGTACTTAATCGTTTACAGGTCATAAGGTCGCGCAAGGTTTAATTAATAATTACTCTAAATGTGTGGCTTATTTTAAAGGAATCAAGTCGCTAGAAAAGCGCGATAACACGTGTGACGTACGAGTAGTATTTTATCGGGTTGCTTTCTAAACTTAGATGGAGTACGTGTAGGTAACCTCTGGCAGCGAGAGGCAGACCACCGAGCGGCAAGGCCGACTGGTACCACAGCCGACACCGTCGCTCGCACCTCCATTCTATGCGCTGCATTGGCTTATGTGTGCGAATGTTTGTATAACACAATACTTTTGCGATTGTATTTTATAATATTCAGTGTCCCGCCTTAGCAAGACATCTCTTGTGACAAACAAGATCATCTTAATATTTGTCTCGTTCTTCAAGTTATATTTTTAATTTACCTAACATACGAATTAAGTCATCTAGGTAAATCAAGAGTTACAAAAAATCTTTTCTTCATAAATCTTTGACCATTTCAATATTTATAACACTTACTGAAATAAGAAACCTTGACTAATATACAAAAGTCAATAACATTAATGATATTAGCAGGCAACGTAGCAAGTCAATAAAAATGTTCAAAATAATAAATAGTGAAACTTTATTTGAAAAAAGCTTTTGATAGTTCTAAAAAAGTTTAAAGTTAAAACCTATTATTTTATTATGTATTTTTGTAAAATATCGTTGCTTTTTTTTTCATTTATATCAATATACTCTTAAAAACATCACTAAAGATTTATCGATTCCTTTCACTTTTATTTACGGTTTCTCTTTTCAAATGAAAGTAAATCCATACATAGGTACTTATATTATTATGAGGTGCTGAAACTGCAGGCGGCGGCGCCACGCCAGTTCCCGCCGTCAACAAGGAAAGATACGGATTGATTTATGTTTTGCAGCTTCAACACATCAAAAGCTAAAACGGCGCAGGCGGCTGCGTTGGCGTCGTTACTCCTCGCCCTCACTATGCTTAATCTTCTAGGTCTTCCTATTGAGCTCCAACGTTGAACGCGCTGCGTGAGCTCGTGACATTTGTAATAATCATTCGCCGAACTAATTTAAAACAAGCTCCGTCAATATTATGAAGCTTATTCGCATTGGCTTTTCCGTAGATAAAATCACCGACCGGAAGTCGATGCGTCATTAGTACGTTTTCGTCCACCTCTGTTTGTGTGAGTATATTGCTCTGGCAGTATACGTATTGTAGCTGCCCGAATTAAAAGCTTCTGTAAAGTATCGAGTACTGTAAGATTATCTTACGATAAACCATACATTCTGCATTATTAGATGCATCAAAATATATAGCCAAATTAACTGATGTGTCTAGTCATTTGAGTGATGTAGTGGTTGTACGTTGCTCTAACGCTTGTATAGTGTTACTGATTATTCGTGTGTGCGTTTATTTACGTACGCGAGCGCCGACTCGTCCGAGATTCAAATTTAGAATACCGTCTCCGCCATGTTGTTCTCAGTGAAAAACCTACGATCCATCGTGTAAAAGCCGTGGACCTGTCACGGAGATAGCGCCTGTTGAATCATATCTTCCCAAAAACATTGCTCACTTACTAAATATTTTTCATTTCTGTGGAAAACATTGACAAAAAGCTTTGTTTATACAATAATTTTGTCATTTTTACTGGTGTATAGTTCACCAACTAAGACTACTGATTATTTGACGGCTTCTAACCATAAAGGTCCCATAGAGTCAAATCAAACAACACTTGTGCGAAGAAGCATGAAACTGGGTGGAAGTTCTGTTAGCGTAAATAAATTTTGCTAGTTAGTAAAACGTAAGTGTATTCATGTGAATGAATGAGTCACGCCCAGGATTGGTCAGTTATCTGTAGGATTGTTCCGAACTGATGTTGGGATTCATCTAAACATCAAACGGTTGAAGTATTTTTGTTTATGTGCTGCAATTTATTTATCGCCGTACACCTATAAATAACTGTTAATGTCTATTTTTGTTTAACTACGTATTTCAATTTGCTGCTTTGAATTTGACGTTCGCCATTTATTACTAAGCTGTGTCAAGATCTGGTTATATTATCATAATAAGATTATAATTCATTGGTATCTTCGCAGAAGTTTTATGCTGGTGTAGATATTCATATTTTTAGACGACGTACTTTATTAAAGGCATTATGTTTATGAAGTTATTTGAAATTGTCAGTGCCAGAATTGCTCGTGTTCTTCTTATTGTGTACTTTACTGTTTACTTCGACGTCGTTGTTGACGAAACGACACACTTCGGTTAACGGGACTTGGCTACTGTTTATACCCCATCTATTGCATTACCACTACAAAGAAACTATTTGCATTTCAATATTGTGGTGATACGTGGCAATTTCCACATTAGTTTGCCTTGTATTGCTAATATGCTCCGTTCGAACACCTGTCTCTGCATGCAAAGTGTCTCTGTCTGTTCCGTATTACTAAAGAGTATAATAATATTTATTATTATAACTTTATTTACCAGTCTAGAGAACACTTACGTAGAGCGTGACTCGTTTCGTGGTCTATCACTTAAGTAAATTTTTATTTTGGTGACTTTTTTGTGATAAACAAATTCAAATCTATGTCAGGTTTAAGTTACTGATACGAGTACGAGTACGTAATATGGTTTGTTTATGTTCTATTTCCAGAAGTAAACTGTGACTTGCTAAAAATACTTACCTATGTTCTTACTATTGTAGTAAGTACTTACCATAGTAATTATACATATATGAAAATTTACATTTACACATTAAGCCATTGCCAATTTTCTTTAGGACTGCATTTGCCATTGGTCTAAAAGATAGCACCTACCTACCTATGTCACTAAATATACCTACGTTACAAAAGAAAATCTTTATGTTTTATGATAATTTATAAAAAGAAAAACAACAAATACAGAATCAATAGTAGGATTTTAATATCTTTAAGCCTTTTTAAAATCATTACTTACCAGCTTTTAGTCAATCTTTCCAAAATGTATCATGTTCTATATTTTAATTTACGGTAAAAAACTATTATTGGTTTTGATTATGTTTCCCACCTTTTACACCTCAAGTCGTAACAGTGTAGTCGCGCAATCAGTGGCATTACGTAATCGATACGAGAGTAAATAAAGCTGATTTATACAGAGGTAGGTAATCGAGTTTATGCGCTCTGTCCATTGTGTTATCTGCTGTTTAGTTACTCGGTAAGTGTTAAAGCGGGAAAATTACGCACCAGACGGGGATGTGCGTCCGAGATGACGCGTATCCGGTGCCAACCAGCGCCATCTTAGGAGCGATACCCGTCTGCAGATTGTGCCCGATTTAACTAGCTAATCGAGTTATTAACTTAGCGTGCATCCTGGACGTGGGCCCTTCGCATCCGACTCGTTCGAAGTTCGAATCCTGGGTTGTTCAGACTTTTATATTAAAACCAGCACTGAAACAAAAATTCAGTGCGTGAAAAGTCTGATGTTACCCGTTTAGGCATAGCAAATATATCTTATAACTCTAACAAGATGGTGAATCTAATGCGGTATTCTACTTATTCAGAAAGAAGAGTTAATGGACAAGGGAAGCACCATTTTGGTAGATATAGTTATCAGAGTTCAAACGTAGTAAGTAGTTTAAGGCACCTTAGTGTTGGCAGCTGAATGAGATTTTCCAAGATCCTATTCAACCATCATAGTTATTTTAATGTTTATGCCACGTCGATGGACGCGATGCCAACTTTATTTTCCGTTTAATTGAAACACGAGGCGTTTCACTGAATTCGTCATGACATTACAGCCGCGATTTTCTTTACACTCCACATTTGTTTGCGGTCAGGGTTTATGGTGTTTTTCTGTTGATTTCGATTGATAAACAAATATATTTAATTACCTACATATTATTCCGTAACATAGTATAAAACAAAGTCGCTTGCCGCTGTCTGTCTGTCCTTAATATATAATTATGCTTAGATCTTTAAAACTACGCAACGGATTTTGATGTTCTTTTTTTTAATACATAAAGTACCAAGCATCTCCTCGCGGAGTGGCAGTGGCGAAGCGTTGGGAAAAGGCCTTGCATTTGGATCATCGATACGACGAAGAATACATAAAGTGATTCAACAGGAAGGTATATACTTATGTATAATACATGCACCCGTGCGAAGCCGGGGCCGGTTGCTAGTTCCGTATAATTTGCTGATTTTCCAAATAGGTACGTTTCACGTAGTTTATAATTATTTACATTGTTCTTCCAATCGAATCGTGTATACAAGACTCATTGGCTGTTTCACCTAAAATCGGTAGAGCAGCATCTGACGCCAAAGTCTTTTGCGTACCCTAAGTAGGCAAGTCAATATTGCTTCAAGTTAATTTATAATGTCAACAGCAATTCGAGTTAAAGTGTATATTTATACAAGTAACAGATCAGTGGCTAAATCTAGAGACAGCAGCCGTGTACCGTCGACAAGTCGACAATTGTGCAACAGTGGAAGGCCTTCGAAGCGAGAGAAATGGCGTGTGGTTTCTTAATGCCGCTGTCATCTGGCTGGAATTGTTCAGTGATTATTATTTAAATTCATGCTGTTGTGTCACGCAGCGCAACTTGCCTATTTGCAAAATGCAGCGGTTTGGTGACAAAATGAGGGAAATGAAACCTAGTCACGTTATCCTACAACTTAATTTAACTTTTGATCGTCTTCACCTACAGTCATACACTCTACATCATATCAATAGTACAGAATAATTCTAGCTCTATGAATTACCAATTTGGATGACTAACCCTGACCAGGTGTTCGTCAACGTTGCCAATTTCGAAGCGATACTTCCGAGAACTGCTCACGAATCTCATCAACGTGACTTCCGAAAAATCTGATCGTAACTAAGAAATATTGATGGAAGAGAAAGTTCTGATCATTGATGGCCTGTGAAAATGAAAAAAAAAAAAAAACGAATTAAGTGGTAGATGCTTCCAAATTGAAAGTATTCTTTGTTTGAAGGTGTTCGTTGGTAGTGTTAGAGTGTATACATGTATGACTCTTGTTATGCAAGCCGAGACATCCCCAGCGCGGTTGCGCGGGCGCAGTGCTGTAATTACACACCTGTCCGCCCGCGCCCCCCGGCCTGACTCTGCTGATTACTTACTGAAGTGGCGTGATTCAAAGCTACGAAACATGTTGCAAACCACGCACTCAAACTGATTAATAATGTACCTAAAAGTGTCCTAGGTACGTTTATGTACTAGGACTAACCAGACAATCGCTCACCTCCAACTTCAAAAGTAAATAATCCATTGAAGTTCTAACAACAAAGGAAGGTTATGTAATCTTTGTTGATATTTCAAATGGCGTATGTTTTTACTACAGAAAGTATATACTTAGGGTACTGCTAGAAACATTTTCAGTTTCATTCTACTTTAATTATCTGCAATTTTAACTCTGCAATTTTAATGCGTTATTATAGGTAGGTACTGCATGGCTAGAAAAATGCTGTTTGTAGAATGAAGGCTTGAGTCGTTTTTGGGTATTCTACAATACCCAAAAACTCTTTTAATTTAACAGTCTATAGTTATAAAAAGCAGTTCCTTTCAATGCACTTCCTCCAAATACACTAGTGTTTAATAATATACATATAAACATAAAAAATGCAATCGATAATTATTTTTCAACAAAACCGACTTCCATCGTGTACAATATTCGAATAGTTCGCTCGAATTGATGTAACCATTTTTACATTATTGTTGCATTTTCAAAAACGACTTAGCTGATTTCGATAAACTTTAAATTAATTAATTTAAATAGGACCACCTGGGAATGATACCCTTTCGAACACAATCATAGACATCTAGAGAGGTCTTTTTAGGGTTCCGTACCCAAAGGGTAAAAACGGGACCCTATTACTAAGACTCCGCTGTCCGTCTGTCTGTCTGTCACCAGGCTGTATCTCATGAACCGTTATAGCTAGAAAGCTGAAATTTTCACAGATGATGTATTTATGTTGCCGCTATAACAACAAATACTAAAAACAGAATAAAATTAATATTTAAGGGGGGCTCCCATACAACAATACTGATTTTTTAGCCGTTTTTCGCTCGATATTTATAATGGTGCTTGAAATGTGCACAGAATATTTAGTTGCATATTTACTTCAGTAATAAATAATAAAATTAAAATAAAATAAATATTTAAAGGACAGTACGGAACCCTCCGTGCGCGAGTCCTACTCGTACTTGGCCGATTTTTTTTTATTTTAGTAGTTGAGATTTTACTCAGTTTCGTCATAGATTAATTTTACTATAATTTAATCTATGGTTTCGTGCAAAATTAGGTCACTGCTAGATCGAGACATGTCCCATCTCGCGATATCTGTGTATTGGTCATGCAATATTTATTATCACACTGCAATTCCGCCTTGTGTTTAGCACAATGAGTCAGGTGACTCAGGTGTTATCATGGGTGGTCCGTTCCCATCTGCGGCACTCGCGAGTTAAAGGTTATACTTATATTTCCAAGAACATAATAACGGATTAAAGGATGGTGATAAGCGGCGAATTGGCGATGCAGGTGCGTGGAGGGCAGGTGGCGAGTGCGGCGCGGTGCCGTGACATCGCCAACAGCTGATAGCGCTGCGGCCAAGTTCATTACCGCACCGTGCAGATCGATCGGTCTCGGTGCCCCTATCCGCTTTCCATTGCATTTCGTCTTTACCTATTCAACATTTCTCACGCCCACAATCAGAGATTACTTTTATTGCGCCAATTTGTCATTCTCCGAATGAATTTGTTTTGGACTCGCTTGTGCAACCGACGATATGGATTTGTATCCTTTGGCGACGAGCACAATCGGTTGCAGAGTTCACGAACGGATTTCTCCGAATGCGCCACAGACGCAACACGGCGATGCTTGCCGCCTTCGTCGTAATTATCAATTACATTTATGACTAATTGCGTAGTAGAAAAACTACTACAGTCAAACCTGGCTAACTGAGAACTGGATAAGTGAGAAACCTCTATAACTGAGAGTAATTGCCAGGTCCCGTCATTTTACCCCTCAAATACCTCTATAAGTGAGAGACCAAAACCTCTATAAGAGAGAGTCGTTTTTCCCTCATGGACCTCTATAACTGAGAGTACTACTTGTCTGAACCTCTTTAAGTGAGAGTTGAGGGTAATGAAACATCTGCACTTTATGACCCATTTCTAAATTTCGTGGAACTAACTACCGTTGCTTTCGGATCGTGTTCTATTCAAACTTTTTTTATTGTATTTTGTGGAAATAAGTAACATTGTTTTTGTATCGATTTTTTTGGAATGGCCACACGTGCGTCTATACTATCCTGTTTGTTTAATAGTGTTCTATTCAAAATTATTTTGTATTTCTCTTTCATCTACCTACCATTATTTTTGTATCACATTATTTTGGAATAGCCACATTTGCGTTTACACTATCTTGAAAGTGCCTTTTAGAATGAATAAAACAAACTATCATTTATGTTCGATTCTAATCAACACAACCCGAACAATTAGTACCTTAATTGTTCGGGTTGTGTTTATAATTAGTATTTATAAACATATTTATCATTATTCACACATGAAAATACCTACATACAAATTAGACGTATTTTTAACCTCTATAAGAGAGAGAAGCCACTTCTGAAACTGGATAAGTGAGAAACCTGGATAAGTGAAAAACCTCTTTAAGCGAGAATAAGATGGCGGTCCCTTCAACTCTCTCTTATCCAGGTTTGACTGTATATTGGAGAGAGGAGTGCGCGAGCGCCGGAGCGGCTCGTCTGCCGCCGGGTCCGATGTCTGCCTACTTTCCGCGTAAAGACTAAAGAAAGTAAAAGAGTCATTCATCATGGCGGCGGCTATTCACTGGGTCGCGCACATTGCGCGTCCGGTTTGTCTACAAATTGGTCACATTGACCGCTAAGTGGGAAGATTCGGCTCACACGGCGCCGATGTCGCTAACGGGCTCGTAATGAACTGTTCGTCATCGCTTTATTGAATGTCCTTTGTATTCGAATAAGTCCGCCAAATGAGGAAACTTCCTCAAAAATAATAATAACCTGGTAATTTCCTTATAAGCTTGTGATTTTTTAAATTGGGCGTATAATTAACTTAAATATAAAAATAATTATATCGAAATCATTTTGATTGATATATCGATGGCCAAAAGTAGAACAGGAGTCCTATTCGTAATAAAATTGTAGATGTCCTTCCGCAGCCGGAAGCAAGACAGTTAAAGTACATGGCCTACCTCGCCATTACCAAAATGTCATGGGGCAAACAAAATTGTTGACAGGGAAGTAGGAGCAGTTTGACTTAGTTTTTATTTTATATACCTACGCATTTAGAAATAATTCTGGAAAGAAAAAATTAAGACGGTAATACCGAACCATTGCAACTGAAATGTTTCAGCAGTTCGGTCAACAGGACTAATAACCAGACTTCTGCACTAGAGGATGTTATTACCAGAAATAAAGGAATACCTACCTACCTACTTCATCTCCAATTGTTGTTATCCAGGGCTTTTATTCGCTACTCTCTGTTCGTCTCGAATATTTACATATAGATTGAGTTTATCTTCTGGCGAAGTCAGGATAGGGCACTAGTTGTAGTTGTACGAGTGCGTATATAAAAATCTAACGCGAGGTTTGTTTTGATTTCAGTCACATAACAAAGACGACGACGTGGGAGGACCCGCGCAAGTCGCTCGCTGCGCAGACCGTGGCGGCTGGCGCTCAGCATCAGAGCACGGACACGCTGCTGTCGCAGGCCGCCGCGCGAGCCTCCCTCTCCACACCACCCGGTAAACACTCTCATCTTGATTTGTTCACTCACGTACAGAACGTCGGGAGAACTGCGGGAGTCGCTCCCTGCGCAGACGGTACTTAGCGGTCGGCGGACAGCACGACACGCTGCTGTCGCAGGCTTGCTGCACGAGTCTTCACTCTCCACACCGCCCGGTACATACTAGAAGTACAGAGTTCAGTCAAGTAGGTACAGAGACTACGACGTAGGATGATCATGGAAGCCGCTGACTGTATCAACGTTGGCGGCCTGCAAGCAGCACCAGAGTCGAAGGCCTCGCTCTCCGCACCGCCCGGTAAACACCAGCAGTTTGGTCCAGGCACTTTTATCAGAGAAGACGACGTGGGAAGACATAATTATAATAGGTACTGCCTACCTTGCTTATACCTATAAATATAAGCGCGACCTATAGACATGAGTACGTAAACGGTAATATTTACGACTTTTTATGGTAGGTATAACTTTAATTTTAATTAATTATTTTGGTATATTTTTTCTGGTACAGAAAACCTTTTCATTTCTCGTTACTACGTACTGTATTGTACATACATGCCTACTTGTGAAATGGCGAAAGGAAACGATGTGTAGGTACCTAGTGGGATAAGAGCGGGAAGATGATGATTATAATATCTACATAAGTACTCGTATACTTTATATGTTATACTTCAATTGGCTTTGTAAGTAACATTATAATTTGTCAAATTTTAATAAAGTAGGCGATGTTGTGACAAAACCATATTTACCTACGTCAATTCATCCAAGTTATCTCGGAAGTTACATTAGGTATAACTTATTATTGTAATAGAATTGGTTTCTTCATTGGATTTTCCCGCTAACAATACCTACCTACCTACTTATACTTTACCTTCATCATTATGTCAATATAAAAAAATAGTGTCATCATTTAAGTGCATATATTTCAGTACCTAGGTACCTAAAGTACCTATTTGGTAGTATTTAAAACTACTAGACAGTTTAAAGATGTTGATACCATATAGCATTGATGTAGTAGGTACTTATCTAATAAGACCTAGAGTTTGTGCAAAAAGAGAAGCGTCGTAGGTGAGGTCGCCCGAGTGCCATTTTACTAATTTTGTTACGTTGACAACACTGCTCTGTCATTACTAGTACAACTAAAAGTGTTTGATACTTTGTAGACACCAATTCGGTTTTCATCAGTACTCGCGTCTACCAAGTATAGTCGGTACCTGGCTTATTGTTAGTTCACCGTAACGCCAGGATGGTTCTTTTTTTGCACACAATCTAGCACAAAGTGCTATGGCTTCTTAATTCAGCACGCACCAAGTACCCCAGCGCAGTACTGTATCTGGAAATTCCATTTTCTAGATATACACAATAGAATTGTTTGGTTGTTGCGGCCTCAGAATGCCTCTCCAATGGGCGGGCTTAGCCATGGACGAAATTTTCAGTAGAGCTTAATTTCCATTAAATTTTACTTCTTCTAGATTTTAATTTTAACATGATTTTCTCACTTTATCTAAGTATTGCGAGTAATGGTTTAATTTTTTTTTAAAGACTCTACTACTGTATATTATGTGGAGCTAAATAGTCATGCCAGAAGCCTCCAGGCGGCTTACAAACTGATAACAGGGCTAGCTACCCGGCCTAAGATGCGAACTTAATTTTGTTTGTAATAGTCATACCAAAGAATACACTTCAGTTCCAAGTTTTCGAATTTTATTAGTGTTATCTACGAATAAAATTCTTATGGTGTTATCGATTAATCTTGGATTAGCTTGAAATCGATGGATCTCACTGAAAATATCCGCTTTCACCATGACGACTTGTATTAGCTTTCACGATTTATGTCATTTCTATATTTGTAATATTGCACCATTTGCATTGTTGTGATCGATTGTGACTGGTTGGCGCCGAAGGCCAAAGGAAAATTGAATACTTTTAAACTAAAACATGACTTTTCCTAAACTGTAAACATAAATAGATGCAATTGTAGGATAGAAACCGTTCTGCGCCTCGATCCCGTTTCACGTGATCTAATTGGCCACAGAGCCGGGTTTAAAATTATCATGGAACTAAAATAAAAACAAGTAAATAACCCGAATTCTAAAACTGATTTTATGACGGGAATTAACGCGTTGTTTCCGTCGGTCGATGCGAGATGAGCGTTGAAAGGTGTTCGGAAAATACATGTCGCGGCGCCGGAGCGGCCCTGGGGCGGCTGCGACGGCGCCCGCGCCGCCTTAGCGCGTTGCGACACATCCGCACCATCCTCCTCTGTTTACTGCGCGTATCCCACATCTTTCTCATTAAAACAATATTATGTATACTTGTTCTTTTGTCAGCTACCGAATGACGACATCAGACGTGCCACCGAGGACTTATCTAAACTTGTGCGTGCGTCGAGACGATAGCACAGAAACGTATTGCTACAATGTTACGCATGTCAAGTCGTAGTAAAGAATATGTTTTGCATCCTGTAAATGTTGAGCTAATTTTAGCCAAAATCTCGATGTAGGTACCTACGTCAACCGATAGTTCTTTTCGATTTATCAATGAAACTTAGGTATCGGGTGTTGTTAGTTTTAATTGGGAGAACCGACCAAAAAACAGTAGTTAAAAATATTTTTAGACTGAAAGCATGTAAACGTGTTTGTGTCGGACGTGTCTGGTCACCTATTTTAGGACCGTGTTCCATGTAAGTGTTGTGAGACAACGTAGTACGTGAGGTAGGCACGTAATTATGTTATTAGCTACACTGTTATTAGGAGGCTAGGTAGGTACCTATAGGTACCTACGTAGCGCGGCGGCGCCACGAATGCCGCGATGCACCCAAACTCCGACCACAAAACACGGAAAACACAGAAGTAGAGCTAATATAGTTATCTATTTTTTTAATTTTTGTTTTTTTTTACCAAACGAACGAAGGGTTATTCTCTAAAAAAAGGAGAAATTTGCTGTCACGCTATTTATCAACCGATTTTGATTAGTATGATTATTTGGTAAGATCGTTGTATATCTAAATACAAACAAGATTTGCAAGTATAAATTAAATCAGTCAAGAGCGAGTCGGTCTACAGTTCGGATAACTACTAGTTTAACTAAACGTTTAATTAAACAGTTTTTTTTCGCGCAGCGGTTATACCTATTTATCTCATACTCGTAACTGTGTTAACTGGGTCTGCATAACGCAGGAAAAAAACAAAAACTAACCTGACGGGAAAACTATTCGAATTAAAATATCCAGTAACTGAACAGTAACATTATTAACTTTCATATCGCTCTATTTCCGCACAAAATGTTCGCGAAAGCGGAACTCTCGCTCGAACTGTTCCAGCGTGTGCGATTTCGTGTTCGTGATCAATGCCTGTGTGCGTTGTTCAAGCATTATTTGTAGCTTCTGTACTCTCGGCGTTTTGTGCAGCGGCCGCCGACCGCTACATCTCACTATCTCAGTACAAACACATACATGTATGTAGATCAGGTGACAATACAAATAATCATGTTTCCACAGCGCGTTCCTCAATCTGATGTCGAGATAACGCTGCTCCTCGAATATTTGCTGCATGACTTGACGCTCCCGAACCAACTCATGACTGCATATAATTCTATTAAAACAATTACAAAACAGAGCTAATAAATACCTGAGTGTTTCTCAGAATAGATAATTAGTTACCTAAGCCTTTGTGAAAATTATTTATGACCTTATCTGTAATTAAGATATGGCGTTGCGTTAATTAGTTATTATTATGTATATCATTATAATACGCAACATCATTAAACTACTTTTTGCATACTTTCACTAAGTATTATGCTAGACGAATTTACTGCTGTGCATAATAAGTATACCTACTTTGGCTAAATACGTAACGGGGAGTGTACCAGCAGTAGGTGTTTTTAATGTAGATGTTATCGAGATGAATAGATGGTGTGGTACCTACCTATCGTAGAAGAGGTAATGCAGCTGAGACTATGAGTTATTGGAATATATCTATGCCTTTAGAAAAGTAAAAAAATCATCATAATCACCTAGTTAGTGTTCCGTACCTACCCAAAGGGTAAAAACGGGACCATATTACTAAGACTACGATGTCCGTCTGTCCGACAGTCCGTCTGTCTGTCTGTCACCAGGTTGTATCTCATGAACCGTAATAGCTAAGCAGTTGAAATTTATATCTGTTGCCGCTATAACAAAAAATACTAAAAACAAAATAAAGTTAATATTTAAGGGGGGTACCCGTACAACAAACCTGAATGATTGCCGTTTTTCGCTCGATATTAATAACGGTAACAGGTAGAAGCTTTAAACATTCACAGAATATTTTAATTGGATGTTTGCTTCAATAGTTACCTAATTATTGTATTAAAATAAAATAGATATTTAAGGGGGGCGCCCATACAGTACGGAACCCTTCGTCTCTCTAAGTCTTATTCAATGTGTTTTATTTCTAGAGATAAGTACTTAACTCTTTGGTAAATATTATTTATTTTGGGTATTAATTAATATTTTTGAATATTATTTCCACGTTGCTTAAAACCTGAAGTGTCAGGAAGTTAATATTTCATTTGAATACAATAATGTTTTTACGAACTAGCCTACCATATGCTTCGAAGATTTCACCACAGAATGGACAAACGGCACTAGAGAACCTTGAATTCTAATAAGTAGGTAGATACGAGTATGTTTGACACTATTTATCGAGAAAAATACAAAACAGATGTTACAATACAATGGATATAGACATATAGTGGTAGATAGTAGCATTGACACAGAATAGATAAAAGTACCTACTAAGATGTCGATCGGTGATGTAAGTCGGTGGTCAGCGCCTCGCGTTGTCGACGGGCCGTTGAGTAACAGCATTTGTAAATAAAGTGTAATTAGTAATTACACAGTGCCTGCCCTCGCGCTCGCCTGTGGAGCAACCATGGTAATGAAGAGATTATCTCAATGCTGCCCCGTTTGGATTCTGACCACTTCACTCGAGAACCCGTTCCTGTCACTCGCCTAACCACATACTCAACTCTGTGCTAACCAAAACTAGTAATCATTTGCATTCTAATGCTAATAAAATGTATCATAATCCATACAAAGGTACGATCTCGATCGACCGCTTCATATGTATGAGATCCCGGGACACGAGTTAACCATTCGAATCTCATTCATATTCGTGACGTGGTATGATTCAAAAGTTATTTCTATCCGGCAGTAGGTAGATGATTTTACTAATGACGGTGATATTGACGTCCAATTAGGCGAGCGGCCGGGCCGCGGTTGTTTATGAATGATCGCTTGTTTGTTGCCTGTGTGTTTTAATTGTGTACAAAGCGTATGGTCGCACGAGGTTCGCTGGCGACGCCCGCGCCCGCCGCCGCCCGCGCCGGCGCTGAATCACGGCGCACGCGCGGCCGCGGGTCGCGTCTGGCGCCGTAGTTTCTTGGAACGAGCTCTCGATGACCTTCCCGATGTCCACCGATACCAAATCACGTGCGCGTACGTCTTAGTTCTTAATCCACTTGCAACTAATCGCTGTTGAGAGGATCACGGTTACATCCCCCTCTGTTCCCGTCGATTTGAAACTCCGATTGATTGGGTACCTCTGATTGGTTTCAGCAGCGAAGAGTACAAGTAGTAACACAACGACGGATCCACTAGGGCCGCTGCCAGACGGCTGGGAGCAGGCCGCGACGCCGGAAGGAGAAATTTACTTCATCAACCATGCTGCTCGCACTACATCCTGGTTCGACCCTAGAATACGTAAGTTTCTGTCATCTTCATGAATCGGTCGTCTTTAGCTTCTCGCAACTACTGCAAGCAAAAACGATATCGATTGATAACCAAGGCAACACACCATATCATCGACATTTTAAAACTTATAGACAGCGTCGTCGCATCAGCGTCGTCTAAAAGTTCTGAGACAATGACTTTTTGGAGCAGTTATAGAGGACGGACTCACTAAGATACGTTTAACACATGTACGAGTATCTATTTGATAGGAACTCTAGCATACATATGGAATTATGGATCCTTTCACGCGATGTATGGTACCTTGTCATAATGTATAAAGGCAAGCCGCAGAGTTTGCCGCCTATACTGCTAGACTTCAAATCTTCATGCTACATACTCCAATTGTTTTCAATCTACAACATGTTGAACTGGAGCTCGTTATTGCAACGGCTTCTTTTCATGTGTATTCAGTGACAAAGCACGTAGTAGAGTGGTGGAATGAATGTTATGTTGTATTGTTTCCAGCTCAAGAGCTGCAGCGGACGCCGACGTCGAGCGCGCCGTCGGCGGGCGCGTGGAACGCGTCGCTGCAGGCCGCGTGCCAGCAGAAGCTGCGGCTGCAGTCGCTGCAGCTCGAGCGGGACCGCCTCAAGCAACGCCAGCAGGAGATCAGGCTCCAGGTGTGTTACCTACCCACTAACTGGCACTAAAACTGATTAAGATCGCGTCAGCACCGCCAGCAGATCATGCTCTAGGTACGTCACCCACTAGGTCACATAGAGCAGGGCAAGGAAATTAAGAAATATCGTTAGAACCTGGTCAGTTGGCGCTTTTTGGGACGTTTGGATCGTTCGTCAAACCTGCGGTTGGAGCCGGACTGCTTTAGCCGCCAGCAGATTAGGTTCCAGCTACGTTTTCTTTTAGGTGACATGGCGCTCAAGCTAAGTGAGATACCTCAGACAGCACCAGCTTCGTCAGAATCTAAGCCCTAGCAAGCAAGGTGACATAAAATGTAGTGCTATAGTTCGAGCTATCCTCATAGTCCGAAGGAGGTTTGGAATGTGTACTCGACGAACCTGTCTTTTTAGCCCAAATATCTACGGTTGTAAATAAATAAATAAATATTTAGGGAAAAAATGTTATCATATGATGGAGATCGCGAAAATATGTGAAGTCTGCTAAACCTCATTTGGCTATCGTGGTGCGCTATTTTCTAATCATTCTCAGATTGAGAAAAGGCCTGTGGTTAGTTTTAGATCACATAGTTACAGTACCGGGTAGCAATCGATCTTCTCATTTAAGTAAGAAAATTCATAGTGAAAATTATATTGCTGCTAAAATAGATTCTCATATGATTTCTCATTGTAACTCTATTCGCTAAGCTGGGTACTCAAGCTCCCTTAAAAGTACCTTCTTCTAAAGAATCAAGGTATAGGCCGAATTGAAACTAGTCAGGTTCCCAGCTGCTCGACCGTTTTTAGTTTCGTAAGTTTCAGCTGTTTTTACTATTAATTGTCTACGAATCAAACAACTCGGCTGCTGGTGATGTTAGCTACAAGTTGCGGATAACCCAATCGTCGCGCAGCTGTTAAGTGAGCTTTGGTCAGGATTGGGTTATACGCAGCTTGTAGCTAACATTACAGCCGCCGAGATATTTGATTCAGCCTGTATCCTTCTCGAAAGATTAGATTATATAATATAATATATAACATAAAGAAGGTTAGATATAGAAATTAACCATTGCCGTTGTGATATTCCAGCAAGAGCTGATGGCGCGGCAGGCGTCGTCGATAGTGTCTTCCCTAGCGAACAGCACAGCCGCGGGAGAACTCCCGCTGGACCCGTTCCTGTCCGGCCTGTCGGAGCACCAGCGGCAGGAGTCGGCCGACAGCGGGCTGGGCATGGCGGTCCCGCACTCCTACTCCATGCCGCACACGCCGGAAGACTTCCTGGCCACGATGGATGATCGCATGGACTGCACCAGCGAGGCCGGCAACGCGATGGACTCTTCAGAGATGTCGCTCGGGGATAACCTCGCCTCTACTGATGATTTGGTGCCATCTTTACAGGTCAGTATACCGCAATAGTAAAATAAATAATACTCATAAATCGTCTACTACCTACAGGATTATTTAGAAAGGGTGTAAGTACTAAGTCGAAAGGTTAGTAGAAAGGGTACTTAGCAGATTCAGATCTTCATAAAAACAATTTTTTAGCACATGGTCAACCTGTAATCCCTGGTGGTTTAGTGGTAGTAATACCCGTCTCAGAATCGTTAGGTTGTGGGTTTAAACGCCCGACCCGTACCAATGAGTTCATAGGCACTTAACTACGGAATGTCATTCCACTGGCCTTTCGGTGAAGGAAACACCGTGAGGCAACCTGCGTTACAAAAAAACGATAGGGTATGTAAATCCTCCAACCCGCACTGGGCCAGCGTGGTAGACATGGCCCCATCACCTTTCGTAGGTAGGCCATACATCTATGGACTATTAAAAAAGGCTGTTACAGGTACAGCTACAACCAGGAATATGTAGCTGTTTCATACGTTTTGTCGATTCCTAGTTGTATGGTACCTATAGTTGACTGTTGTGTTTTCTGAACAGTGACACAAGCCGAAACACGTGGTTTGTAAAGTCTCTACCTTGGAAGCATGTATTTTACTACTTATCAGTAGTGGATCACGAGTTTTAGTTCTGGAGGGTCTTGATCTTGGAGGAGAGTTCACCAAGCTCAGGTTATCAAGGTTTAACGGTGGCTCAGATGATTTTTGGAGCTTGAAGAGCCCTTCTGAATCCGATTATACTCGTACGTTCAGAAAGGCATATCATTATATCATTTCCCCTACCACATTGAGATCATTACCCCACAAATACTTCCCTGCAGCGGTTTTTCGAAGCTTATAGACCTTTGCCGACTTTTACCGCAAGCATTCATAGGTTCACAGGCCAGTGGAGTGTAGAAAAAAGTATTACAAAAATATATCTGACCGTAGATATTGACTGACGTATAGAAAAGCCGGGTTGGCTACGTGGCTGCCGAAACCCCCTAGCGCATGTATGACTTAACTATCCAAAGGCCCTTTTTAATTGGTCGTTAGAGCTCGGGGTACGGGAGATTTCTGTTCACGCATGCCATAAAACCAGCATGCGGTAACCGTTTTCATTAGTCGATAGGACCCGCTTGCGGATTGTTGGATATTCTTCACCGCGCATTCGTTTTGAAAGAGTGGTACTGAGCAGACGTAGATAGGTACCTGCCATGGATCAACAATTGATGTTGTGTGGAGCAATTTTATCTGTTTCTGACTTACCGAAAAAGAAATCATTAGCTTCACTGAAGAAAAAGAAGCGCGCCACGCTTGCTCCCCACCAACCGATGAATTTCATTTGATTATTAGACCGCGTTTGAATACCCGCATGCCGTATATCGACCAAGATTCCTACTTTAGTCGATAACCCGTATTCGGGGACTCCCCGCCTGCTGTGTAGCGACTGAATTATCGGCCAATGAAAATGAGCCTTACTTAACCCTTATCATAAAAAGAAAAAGACCCGATTGTCTCCCCTTGTTATAGAGCCGATAACGAGTTTTGCTATGTACTTTTACTGTAATACAAACCCACACCACTAAGTGCGTATTTTGTACTAGATGTTGATACAATTTGAAGTGGACAGAACCGGTGATAGACATCGTATAGATAAGATTATAACTAGTAGCTACATATCTAAAGTGAGTCTTGTTTCAAGTTTCGGGCATTACTTGGAACTAGGCTACGAATTCTTGGTTTATTTTTGTACAAAATATGCTGTCGATGTCGTGATCTCATGTGATACCACACCCTGTTTGATGAGACGCAGTTATGTCTTCTACCTAGAACATATTTATGTTCTAAAATAAACCAACATTCTTGATAACAATCGTCAGATCGTCAGTCAACCAGTACATAAGTTAAAATGCAAAACATATTTATTCACCTACTTATATGCTTTACTAATTAAAAAAAATATCCTCGTAATGAGAAACCTTTTGTCCCTAACTTTTATTTTATTATTTCCAGTTGAACGAGTTTACAAACGACATACTTCTGGACGACGTTCAATCGCTGATCAACCCGAATACCAGCAAGCCAGACGTGCTGACTTGGCTGTAAGCGCGCACGCTTACCTGGCAGCAAGCACGCTACCAGGCAGTTAGCACGCTGACTAAACACGTGCTTACCAACCACGTGCTTCAATATTGTACTTACCGCCAATACTCGACAAGTGTCGGTGACCGGTAAAGGTGTAAATTTCAATAAATGACAATAACTAGCGTATGAGACTGTGAATGGACTGATGTGAAATAAACGTGTGTTTAGTATTCAGTATCGCAGGGACGGCTTTGGGCGAACGGGAGAAACGATGTCGAATAGAGAGGGCAATATTGGTGCTACACACAAGGCAGCAGACTGGGGTTACATCTCAAAAATATACCTAGCTTCATCATCATCAAGACGCAGCTTAAAAATAACGTAAACCCGATAGTAAAGTTTCATTTCAAGTTCTTGATAGGGTTTGAGACAGGATTTGATAACAATCCCTTAAATTTATTGATATCGCTATAACAATGCAATAACAGTCGCTTTGTGGAAATTGGATTTCCCACAACGTTATTATTGCAGAATTTGAGCGGATAACGGTAGGCGTGACGTCATATTTATTATTATGTTACATGTGCACGGGAAATTAACAAAATTACGGGGATTTACAGTTTGTTTGGGAATTTGTGGCGAAAGTAAAGCTCTCCTATAATTGTATTTATCAGGAAAATAATTTGTCATTCCCCACATTTTAGGATTTTCCCAAGATGTGGAGAGTGACAAACTCGTACGATAAATTGATTTAATTCGTATGCACTTTAGAACATTAGCAAACATTTTCTAGAGAGTATTTTATTTAGAACATAGTTTAAATGTGTAACTTCTGATATTTTTTTCATCGTCTCATATCACAGGACATCAAAAGTAAAACCCAGTCAACTAGCCTATTGAAGCAAACATGCTTCAAGATTCGCTTCCCTTCGTCTTCCTTACATTATAAAATTCAATATATCGTTTGCCCGCACCGTTTCCTCCGTTCGTCGATATATGCGCTCGCTTATTGTGCAGAATTCGTTTTATTTTTGTCTCTGCATTTATTCGAATGAGACAAAAATACGAACGTAATCCTGCAAGCGTGACAAGTGTTCTTCATACGGTAGACGTGTAAAGTTTGTGATTTCTCGTTTTGTACTAATCAAAATTTCTGTATTGTCATCGTGGTGTAAGTAATCACTGTTTCTTGAGTGAGTTTCGGGTTGCGATAGCGGCGACAACTCCCGACGCGACTAGAGTATCGGACCAGTTTTGCCAGTACCTACCCAGTTCTCAAATTAGTCTCCAGTTTCTGTCAGAAGTAACGTTTGCTAAATGCTGCTATTTTCTTTTCCTCTAAATTCACTAGTTCCTACTTTTCTCCTTGAATTAAATTGTCTAATTCTTGATTTGGAGATAAAAGGGTTCGTGGAATGAGGTGGAAAAGGAGTCATAGCGGAAACGTAAAAACAAGGGGTCAAAAGTGACTTTTTAGTAACGTATGGCAACACTGGTCGGAGCGTGACGCGAGCTAGTCAGTGGCGCGGCGGCCGCACGCCGGGCTTCCCCGGGAAGCGCGCACGTGGCGGCATCATCATCATCAATGTACCTTCAAGATTTCCACAATCTTCTGCAAGACTCTCGGAAATCGCTACCTAAATCGATGTACTTTTAAAATTGTGATAACATCTCGACGTAACAGTGCCTTATTGTGCCTTTACTCTATTAGAAATATATTTATTGTTTGTAATTTAGATAATTTTGAATTCTACATTTTTCTATCGGTTAACTATTGAGATAAAAAGTGATTTGACAGAAAATATACTACTTATAAACCGGGTAGAAACGTTTTGTCGACTTACACCGTCCTTGTGTATTTTTTCGAGATTATAGTTAAATGTTAAGTTTTATAGTTAATCGTGAGATAGATAATAATGTTGGCATCTGCGAGTTGTCGTAAAATGCCTGCAACATTGGATGTGCGGATGCAGCTAGTTAAGGCCCCGCTCCCGGCGAGGTACGAGTGCGAGTGGCGCTGAACTCATTTTGGGGATAAAAGTCACTGAGGGTAGTAATTTCACATTTCCCCCATAGATTTTTATCACCAAATATGTTAAAAATAGGCAATAGTGCCTAAGCGGGAAAGCGGGCCCTTAAATAACTCTAGGATAATATAATGTAGTAACGTTTGCTACAGGGTGTGAAACCTCTTGTGCCTTATTCAAGTACCTACGAGCAATATACTTTATTTGTACGGTAAATCTAACTAGTGTAATGCGACGAGCGCCGACCAGTCGGCATATTACTCTATATTTTGTACTATTTTTAAGTGTCAATTAACATCTCAAAATTGTGTTTTAGCCCACCTAGTCTTTAGAACTTGCATGAGTGTAACGATTACGGCTAGCTTTGTACTGTATCGAAATTAGGCCTTTTCAAATGCTACATTGAAAACTTTGCCATATTAGTAAATGTACTATTCTTATAAGACTTAATGTAATTTTCTGTTTATGGATAAGCAATAATTGCATCTGTGTAACTATCGTAAATAGAAGTAACGGTGCTGGGTTTGTAATGCATATAATGTTGTATTCGTAGAGCCGTTGGTATCGTATACTGCTTATATTTTGTATTCGTCGTGTATCTATTGTGTAGTTCGCCTGTAAGTACTGTACTGTATAGCGGTGGTTCTCCGGCACCTCTACATCAGGGACTGTCCGACGCTTCGGTGGGAATAAATATATGAAGAGCCAGTAACACGAGTGGGGACGGCGTTTTGTTGATGAATAATATAATTATCACCGAATACATGAATATTGTCGGTGATTTATTGATACTAAATGTACATACTTTTCATCAACTAAGACTTAGACTGCCCTCGAATTTTCAGCCTAACCGAAAGTATCTCGTTTGGAAACTATAACTTTAATATACGAAGAGTTTCCAAAAGGGAAACTTTTTGATATGCTGAGAACGTGGTGGCTGAACCGGATATGAAGCGTCAGACGTATCTCGGATGTGGAGGAGCTTCATATTGTTCGGTTCATTGAGCGCCGCCGGCGCCGGGCTGCGTTCCGTTCTTGCTTTAACACATCGAGAAACATTCCACACGTCGGCCGCCGGGCCGGCTCGCCGGGCCGGGTCCGGACCGGGCCCGGCGCCGCCGGCCCGGCCGCCGCCCGGCACCCACCACGGACTAATATTCCGAGCAATATACCGAATAAACTGTGTTATTTCTAAGTTATAGCCTTTATTTTACAAACATATCTTTTCAGTCTGATAGCAGATGCAAGTTTTCTATGTAGTGTATGTAACTACGTGTATCAATGTTATAACAATGAAATTAAGTGTCAAGTTATTTTTAATTTTTACTATAATTTCATTGTAAATAATTCGATATTCTTATAATATGAATTAAATAAATATTTGTTTTAATACCGATTATAGTTTTCATTTCTTCGTCTGTTTAATGTGATCGATTTTACAACTCCGATCTTTGAGGTTTCTGCAGAAAAACAAGAGTATTGGTCAACAATAATTTACTCAATTGTATTTATCTTACATGCAATGTGTTAGTTTGAACTACCTAGTGCGTTGTTAGGGAAGCCACCATCACCTCTCCTTAGTGTTTCCGGGCCTGTAGATTTATATACAGTTTAATAAAATACATAAATATAAATATACTAATATACAATACATTCTTCTTCTTCTTTTCAGCCATTGGACGTCCACTGCTGAACATAGGCCTCCCCTAAAGACCAAGACCGGTTGGTAGCGGCTTGCATCCAGCGCGATCCTGCGGTCTTAATGAGGTCGTCCGTCCACCTTGTGGGTGGACGTCCTACGCTGCGCTTGCCGGTACGTGGTCTCCACTCGAGGACTTTTCGACCCCATCGGTCATCAGTCCTCCGCGCTATGTGCCCTGCCCATTGCCACTTCAACCTGCCAATCCGCTGGGCTATGTCGGTAACCTTGGCTCTTCTACGGATCTCCTCATTCCTGATTCGATCTCGCAGAGAAACTCCGAGCATAGCCCTCTCCATGGCTCGTTGGGCTACTTGAAGCTTACCAACTAGGCCCATAGTTAGAGACCACGTTTCTGTGCCATAAGTCATCACTGGCAACACACACTGGTCGAAAACTTTCGACTTGAGGCACTGAGGTATGTCGGACGAGAAGACGCTACGCAATTTTCCGAACGCTGCCCAGCCGAGTTGGATTCGGCGATTGGCCTCTTTCTTGAAGTCGGACCTACCTAACTGGACTACTTGTCCTAGGTAGACGTACGAGTCAACGACTTCAAGAACCGAGTTCCCAACTGAAATAGGGGTGGGTACAACATGGGAATTACACATGACCTTTGTCTTGTCCATGTTCATTTTAAGACCCACCTGTTGAGAGACTAGATTTAGGCCTTCGAGCATCGTACTGAGTTCCTCATTACAATACATTACCTTATAATTAAACAGAGCCAAATATGTGAAAATAGGCTTATTAAAAAAATAGATAGAAAATGAAAACTAAGAGTATGGGGAATAGTTGGTTGCTCCAAGAGTGGCTCTACATTTTTGAACATAAATGCGCTTGATTCTAAACCTTCCTTGCCCAAGCTTGTAGTGCTGCGAATTCCAGCTGAGGCTTTCGGGAATGCAAATTAGTGCACTTTGTATAAACTTACCTACTTACTTAATAATTTTATTTCATAAAGATAGGAACTAAGTATTTTTCTATGTTGACATGCTAACATGCGTCAAATCGAAACTGGCCTCACTGCTGTGCCTCACTGCATAACAATGTTGGATAATGCCATTCGCTTTTTTTCAGACATTTGTGACAGGAAACATGATTTGACACATTTTTATGAAAGTCAATCTAAGATTGGAATTTCAAGATCGGTTCATGGAACCCAGTAAAAGCGAAAAATGTCACCAATAAAGTTACTCGAAATGGCAACTGAGAAAAATATAAGCTTGGCAAAAAAGTCCAGAAATGGAACAATTATCTTCATTCCACCATTAATGAGAAGACAAAATAATACTCGTAAATATTGTTGATAAAAATCACAAAGAACTGTGCCAATGCTGTGTCACGGCATTGCTACTCGTACATTAAGAACCATTAAAATTTGCGATTGTGGTGCTCCTATTAATTTCTACTCTTTTTTGCCAAGCCATTGATCAAAATATCACTGGGTGGAAATTCAGTGGCTAGGCGTGAGTCAATCGGGCCCTTGTCCGTAGCGGGTATCGCTGATCATAAAAAGGAAATGTCCCGCCCTTAAGATCATCGAGACCAGACTTATTGCTCTCGATCGTACGGTGAAGGGAAGACATCAGATTCAGACTTCAGATAGGAAGAACCAATGAGAAGCCTGCTAAAAATATAATTTTGCCCATGTCAAGTGAACGGCGACGAAATGAGAAAAACATGCGCAACGGAGATAGCTTATGACAGTGAGGTCAGAGAAGGCCCTACGCGCAGGGAGAGTGGTGTCTTACGTCGGGGCTCTTGAAGCGGTCGTCCTGCGGCAGCTCGCGCGTGGCGGTGAGCTGGCGGTAGTAGTCGGCCGACAGCTTGGCCGTCCGCGGCCGCGCCTCGTCCGTGATATTCACGTAGTAGAACCCGAACCGCTCGCTGTAACACGAGTTAAGTATGTATCTACATTTAGGGGGAAGGTGATTTGACCCGAATTCACGTGGGGATTGAAGAATAGGTCGCGTATTGGTTTTTGGACACGCTCTAATTGTGCGTGCTAGGGAGATGCCACGATTAGAAACTTAATGGCAGCTTGGCTTGGGATATAAATCGAGTCGCTGCGCAGTAACAAAATGAGCTAGCGGGAGTGAGGGGTTTACTGCGCATCGAGTAATAGCGCACTTCAAAGCCAACATGAACGTCGCGTTTCCTAAGTTATGATATCAGCACATTGAATGATATTAGGTAGTTTCTGATTTTTGGCCGCGCACAGTTATTTTTGTCTTGTCTTAAACATCTTATGTTCAGTCGTGCCTAGATCTTATTCACAATTTTATTTATTACACAGGCGTTGAATCTCAAAAAATAGAAAATAGAAGTACGTGAATCAGCCAACATAAATAGGAGAAATCAGGCAATATTGGAACAAAAAGAACTGTCGCCCTCAGCCCTCTAGTAGGTAGGTAGGTACCTATTACAATGAAAGGCTTTTTAGAGCCTGTAGGTTTGATGTACTCGTATTTGTAGCGCAATGCTAATTTGGATCACTTTACCTTTTGTACAAACTACGAAATTCTATCGGAGAGTGAAAATTTGCTACAAACAGGATTGGGTTAACCACTAACTACTTGTAGGTAACTTTAAGTACTTACATAAGTTAAGTTAAATATTTTTTTAAGGTAAAGAATAAAATGTAGCGTATTGGATTTCGTGTAATCTGTAAAGCTATATTATGCTGTAAATAAATAATAAATTAAAATGAATTTTGAATTTTGACTGTAATTTATTTTCTCAATGCTATTTTAATATTTACAATGTTTTGCTCGATATTAATGCATGTTGTGTTCACCTATAATTATTGTGACATTTAGTTCCTATTTTTATGTATAATATTCTTTTGACAATGTATTGATGTACACAATGTTGGTAAACTGAAATAAATAAATAAATAAATAAAGCCGCAAAGAAATTTGATTTGGCTTGTTGACCTACTAAATTGTTCTAGTTTTTAGGGTTCCGTACCGAAAGGGTAAAAACAGGACCCTATTACTAAGACTCCTCTGTCTGTCTGTCACCAGGCTGTACCTATCTCGTAAACCGTGATACCTAGATAGAACGCCGAAATTTTCACAGATGACGTATTTCTGTTGCGGCTACAACTAAAATCTATATCTCATCAAAAACATAAATGTGAAATGGGAGCCAAAGTGTCGCCACCAAAAGAATTGAGATCTAACACGGGGGCCAAGTGTTCTGTAGAAAATCCAAAAGTTTAAGCTACAAGATCATACCTACAGCATTCTAAAGGGACTTACTTATGTAATTCAAGCTCGTGATTTGACTTGGCTAGTTTAAGAATAAGTACAGTGCAAATAAGCATTTGTCTGTACGTGTAAACTAGCCAAATCAAATCTTGAGCTTGAATTACATAGGTAAATTTCTTTTAAATGTTGTAGGTATATTCTTGTAGCTTAAACTTTAGGATTATCTACAGAACACTTGGTCCCCGTGTTAGATCTCAATTCTTTTGGTGGCGACACTTTGGCTCCCATTTCACATTTATGTTTTTGATGAGATATCATAACTTTTTGTTCAGAAATAATTATTAGTTACATCATGATTATCATAGTACACTTATCTCTGAAAAAGTTTTCTAGTATTTATTATATTACTATCACAAATGGCAATGGCGAAAATCTCAGTGCCTCGCGACACTACCGCCATTTATTGGAGTATTGGTTAGGTAAATTTTACAATTACCTTGTTAACAGTACTAATTATCAATAATTTTCAGTTTTTAGATTTTTTCCTTTATTTATGCCCGATAGTCTACCTTGGTGCCAAATATCAAGATTCTAGGTCATCTGGAAGTAGGTTAGGTTTTTGATCTATAAGTCAGTGAGTGAATCAGTCAATGAAACACGAGTTTTTAAACGTTAATATATCAATAACTGACTGAGGAAAATTTATGAAATTCTGGATTCTTGATAAGCTAAAAGACTTTAGTAAATGTGCCAAATTTCATGTATGTAGGCAAAATGGTTTTTAAGTTGTGAGGGGGTCAAAAGTAGCTCCAAATGGTTCGTGTAATATTACACACGGCCGCTGCGTCGCCAGTTTTCTTTGAACACTTTGGCTGGACACGCTGCCGCGTGTCTAGATTAGAAATAGAAAAAAAAATTAAATACTTATTTTAATATATTTAAAAAAAGAATCTCGGTTACAAAAGTCACACGATCTAATTTAGGCTCGTGCTAAGAGCTCATGGTTCGGGTGAACTTTATAATTTGCGATGTTACCTATTTATGGAAATCAGCAACAGCAAGTTCGAATCAATTAATACCCGTTTTATCTATTTGAAATTAAAATTAAGCACGCCTCGTTATCTATCTAGTTCTCTTGACTTGACGAACATTGATAATTGGTTTGGTGAATTGCGGATAAGTATCTAATTTATTTTAAGTAAATAGTAGGTAGTGTAACTGATGACAATCATTTAGAACAATTTAGTAGGTCAACAGGCTGAATAAAATTTCTTGACGGCTGTGACTCAAGCTGTGGTTAACCCAATCCTGCAGCTTGTAGCCAAATTTTTACTCTCCGAGAGTATTTCGTAGTTTGTACAAAAGCTGAAGTGATCCAAATTAGCATTGCGCCAAAATACATCAATACATCATGCAGGCTCTAAAAAGCTTTTCATTGTAATAACTTCTATTACCAGAGGGCGACTGAATGTTGATCAGTGAAATTTAAAAAAGCTAAGTTTCGCGTTTTCGCGGGAATAAAATAGCGACCACTTAAAAAAAATATTCGATCTAAAAGTAACAATTTATCAAAATCGTTAGAGCAGTTTCCGAGTCAAGCTCAAGCCAACAAACTGCTCGATTAAAGTAATATGTGTATAATAAGATAAATGCAGGTTCAACTATGACTTAGGTAACTAGATAGAGTTAACTCACGAGAATCCAGCCCTCCATTCGAAGTTGTCCATGAGGGTCCACGCCGTGTAGCCCAGCACCTTCACGTCGTCATTGTAGATGACATTCAAGATCTCGCTCAGATAATCCTGTAATACAAAGCAACCGAAACCTGAATTTCCTCTCTACATAATTACTTATTTATCGCCAAAAATGGTATGACCGACTTCAAACGTGTACAGAATTCGAATAGATCACACGAATCAATGTATGTACCTACTAATCATCCTCGTAGTAATTTATAAAAAACGACTTTGATAAAATTTCAATGGGACCACCTATAAAGTACCATGATCTACCAAATAAAAAAAAGAATCACCAAAATCGGGTTATATTTTGGCGGAGTTATCGCGTAACATACATAAAAAACATATACTTAGTCGAATTGAGAACCTTATTTTTTGCAGTCTGTAAAAGTAAAGTAAATTCGTAGTCCGGGTGGCTAGCCCTGGTGTCAACGTTTTTAAGCCGCCTGAAGGCCTCTGACATGGCTAAACGGTCAAAACAACCGAGGCCTACAATTTAACGTGTCATCCGAGCCACGGTAGCGCACAGTTGTAAATTCCACCCGCGGTCACCCACCGAAGACTGACCGCGCTGAACGTTGCTTAATTACGATGAACTGCAGTCGGTTAAAAACATAGTTCAATATAGAGAGGTCATAAGATACGTCATGTCAACGGAGGTCACAAAAAATTTGTCTTCCTTGACGTTATTAGTTTTATAATCAGCGTCATAGCCAATGTCAACAAATCTACAAAAAAATTTGGTTTATTATCAGATTCAAAATTTAAAAAAACCATCTATCTAAACGCAAAGAAATCAATATGGTTTGATCTATTTTTGAGAGCTCCATAGTCTGACACTGAGACTTTCATCACGTACCTGCCTATATGCCTACCTTTCTTTGGATGGATTTATTCATACTTAATCATTGATTGCGTAATTATTTTTACCTACATGTCAATTTATGGTAATACGTAATATATAATATTAATTATTTTTATAATTAATATTTTACCCTTTTATATCTTATTATATTAAAATTAATTAAAATAAAACCTATGTATGGAATGTCCTATGTCAAAATAGTAAAGTAAAATAAATCCAAGATTACTATGGTAGAGTCACGTGCTTACATTGAAATACTGGATGCGACCATAGTCTTCCAAGGTCCCGCGGTCAGAGAATCCATTTTCAGTGATGTAAATCGGTGGGTCGTTGTATGAGCTCTTGCACCAACGCAACAAATTGGCAAAACCGGTCGGCACCACCTTGAAACAAATAAATAATATGAATATCTAGGATAAGATACTGAAACATCACGTGCCATCAATTTGTATATAGATATACAATTGCGGTTTAAGCAGATGTTATTTAATGAAATTTTTAGTTACCTACCCTGAGCCATTCAGAAGCCGAGTCACCGCCAACTTCCATAGTCGTGACAGCGCCAATATCTTTCAACCACGATGGAGACTTGGCCGTGGGGTCCACACCAGCGCCGGTGATCAAGTGCGTGGTGTAATGGTTGATGCCCAGGAAGTCAGAGGTGCCTTTGATCCTCTGGGTCCAATACTCGTCGAACTGCTCCAAACGAGGCTTAGTTAAACCTTCGCTTTCACTCTGGATTCGTACGTTTTCAACCATAACAGCAGGGTAGCCACCTTCTTCAGTGAAAATGGGATGCGCAAACCAACCGAACTGAGGAAACAAATGTTAGGTACATAATGTGATTCAAGAGCAAAAAAAAGCATTCTAGTTTTTAAATTTAAAATATGACTTACTTTGAATTGATTGGCAACTTCCGCCAGTGCAACTTGCTCAGCGTTGTCAGGATCGCTGGGCTCGTACCAGATGGAATTAATTGAGATCATGATCCTTCCATTTTGGGTCGGCCTGTAAGATTCATTGTAGAGATGGTACGATTCTGCGTGGGCTTTCAGAAGGGTGTCACTGCACAAGTAGTTGCCAACACCGTGGCTGTCGACCGCAGGGGCTTTTTTCAGATCACCGTATGCATCCTCGCAGATCTCATAGGGTTCATTGAAAGTGATCCAAGATTTGATTCTATCTCCAAATTCCCTAAAGCATAAGTCAGAGTAGTCACGGAAGTAATCCACCATTTTAGGGTTAGCCCAGCCGCCGAGATCCTGGAGAGTTTGTGGCAAGTCCCAGTGGAACAGAGTCACCTGTGTAATGAAAATTAAAATTAGACGCTGATCCTTTGAGTAGGTAAGTATCTAGAGATATATTTTACGGTGTTACCAGTGGTTCTATGTTCTTTTCGGCCAGCGCGTTGAGAAGGTCATTATAGTAGCGGATGCCGTCCGGATTGATTTGGTCTATACGACCCGTCGGTAGGATTCGGGCCCAGGAGAGCGAGAACCGGTAGAAGTCGACTCCAAGATACTCTAATTCTTCCACATCTTCGAGGTAGCGGTGGTACGAATCACAAGCAATGTCCCCATTCGTACCATCGGCGATCATCTCCGGACGAGTATGGGACAAACGATCCCACACATTTTCAGATTTACCTAGAAATACATTCCGATTACAGCATCCGCAAAGACCACCTCACATGAACATAGATAAAAGCAACAAACAAGTTTGAGCGACGGGCAAGTGATAAACTATCGACAATGCCTACCACTTGAAATTGAAATGATAACACAATGTTAGATGAAAGCAGGTGCCTTAGTGCTTACCGTTTAAATTCCAGGCGCCTTCGATTTGGTGAGAAGCCGTTGCTACTCCGAAAGTAAAGCCATCGGGAAACTTTGTATGACCGGCGAGACCTCTGTAAGTTGTTAAACGTCTTTAAAGTACGATAGAAGTATTTACTTCAATCACCTACTTATAAATACGTAAATGTTAACAAAGGTCGAACCTTATTGTTTTATTTTGGAAAGAAGCAAATGAAGCGTATCTGACCTGCCTTTTTATCTCGAAATTACTTTTAGAATAATTAGCATTTCATTTGCCACTAAATTATTTGTGATGTCTAAAAATCATCTTAATCTATATCGCGTGACTATTATTAGTCAATTTACGTGATTGGTCACGTATAAATAGCTGACAGTCCTAAATCGGAGAGGATAATTTACTCGTACTAAGGTCCTAGAACTAACTTAGCTCAGAAAATATACACAGTTAACATTAAGTACAACCGCAATCAGTAAGTATTACAGAATGTTTTGAGTTTAGGAGTAAACAAGCGTTAGAAACTCACGAATGGCAAAGAGCCAGTAGTCCGATAAGGGGGAGCAATGCCATGGTTGCGACCGGCGTCTTTGAGCTCCAGCGACCGACTGACGGCTACTTCACCGTGGTTGATCCTTTTTCATCGACTGTCGATACCTAACGGTACTATCTCGAGAGCCTAGCGCAGAGATAGCGTCATCTTTGTGATACAATGAGGATCAACGGATCACGATCTCGTAATAGTACGAAGAAGATAATGTCAACGATTTTTCTGTGTTACTAGGAGCCACGGCCTACGACCACTCATGGTAGATAAAGATTACCTGTACACTGAAGAAATTCCATACGCAAGCACTTACGCAAGCCGAAAATAATCGAGTGCGATGTTTTTAGGGTTCCGTACCCAAAGGGTAAAAACGGGACCCTATTACTAAGACTTCGATGTCCGTCTGTCCATCTGTCTGTTTGTCACCGGGCTGTATCTCAATAACCATGATAGCTAGGCAGCTGAAATTTTCACAGATGATGTATTTCTGTTGCCGCTATAATTATTTTTATTATTATTTATATATATTATATATATTTATTTATTATTTATTAATTAAATAATTAAATGTTTTTCCCATACAACAAACGTGATTTTTAGGAGTTTTTTTGCTCGCTATTAATAACGGCAAGAGGAATGGGGCTTCCATACGGTACGGAAACCTTCGTGCGCGAGTCCAACTCGCACTTGGCCGATTTTTTCTGATTTCTCAAGATATTTTCTTGAATTTTCTTTTGGAATATTGAAGTCAAAACTTTTTAGGAATCGGTGGTAAAGTAACACAAAGAATCTTTACATGCTCTTGTGTCCATCCATCAGTCCCAAAGTCACGAAGCTCTGTAACTTTCTCATATCTGAACCAAATAGCGTAAAAAAATTGAAAAATAGATCTCCATTTTGAAGAACTGACATTTATTCAATTTTGCATTTGAAGGACATCTTCCATACACGCAAAGTAGGGATGAAAAACATTTTTTGATATTATCTCCTTGTATGGAGTATAATAATCGGCCAAGTACGAGTCGGACTCGCGCACGGAGGGTTCCGTACTGTATGGGAGCCCCCCTTAAATATTTATTTATTTTAATTTTATTATTGAAGTGAATATAAAACTAAATATTCTGTGAAAATTTCAAGCATCTACCTGGTACCATTATTAATAAAAAACGTCTAAAAATTCAGGTTTGTTGTATGGGAGCCCCCCTTAAATATTTATTTTATTTTGTTTTTAGTATTTGTTGTTATAGCGGCAACCGAAATACATCATCTATAAAAATTTCAGCTCTAGGCAGCTGAAATTTTTATAGATCTATCATGGATTGTGAGATACAGCCCGGTGACAGACGGACAGAAAGACAGACGGACAGACGGACATCGAAGTCTTAGTAATAGGGTCCCGTTTTTCCCTTTGGGTACGGAACCCTAAAAATAGAGTGTTGTATCGTAATTATTATCATCATCATCTATCTAAGGAACCCTACAGTAGGCATGTCTCACTTCGACACACCATTGACAACTCATAATATTTATTCTTAGATTCCAAATAATTTAGTAATTAAAACTACCACAACACTTATAGCTTGACAAATTCTCTTTTCTCTTGCAATAAGAGCCTGCATGAAATCGCTTAGCGGTTAATTTCAATTGTCTATAGTTTTTAGAGGTATAATTCAATAGTGTGATAGGAGTAGTAACTATTTAGGCGGAACTAAGTTCGTTCTATATTTGTTATTAGTTTAAGTGGTAACGATACCCATATTCGTAGATACCTATCTGTAACTTGTAGAACGTGGTGGTGGTACGGAACTACCGTCTTCGATGTTTCCTCTGTCGTGCGATTTGGGTTACTTCAAACGAAAAGTGTAAGCCGTTCAGGCAGCGGTTCAGAGCTACGCTCTGTTATTGGCTAGCTCCGGTAGTTTCTGGAGGGAGGAAATGCTACTAAAACACCACATTCGAAACGTCAGTACAAGACCTATCTCCCCCCATCACTATCACTACATAGTATAAAACAAAGTCGCTTCCCGCTGTCTGTCCCCATGTATGCTTATATCTTTAAAACTATGCAACGGATTTTGATGCGGTTTTTTTTTAGTAGATAGAGTAACTCAAGAGAAAGGTTTAAACGTATAATACACCTGTGTGAATCCGGGACGGGTTGCTAGTAGGTACTGTGTAAGTAACGAATAAGTAACGACCCGTTACTTATTCGTTACTTTTCTTACTTATAAAGTATTTAAAGGTAGGCAGTGCTTCAGCTATTGTCGGGCCGGTTTGTTACTTGATTGCTACAAACATAGAACAAGGCGTTATTATTCTATGGCTACAAACATGTTAAAAAGATACTGAGATAAGATAACTGAGGTAAGATACTGAGCGCCACACAAATCGACGGATGAGAAGTTAGTCGCAGATGACACTTCGCCGTGATTCGCTTATTGTTGCTAATGTGTTCACAATGCGTAGGGAACGCGCGGGAGGCATGAAGTTGGCGGGCGGGTGTGCGGCGTCTCGTCTCTCCGGCTCCCGCGTATACCTATATTTCGGCTTTTGCGCAGCGTTCTGCGCATAACTTCCCATCCGCTGATTTGTGTGGCGCTTAATATACCTTTTAAGAGTCTTCAAGCAGTCCCTGCATGACGCACAGGTAGTCGACGGAGGTGGCGAGCGAGTGAGACAGCAGGATGCCCCGCGCCATCACCTCGCGCACCTTCCACATGTCGCGGGTGTCGGCGGGGCGGACAACTGCAGCCAGCGCGCGCCGCGCGATGTGCTGCGGCAGGAACCGCCATGGTTGGTCGCACCACCAGCTGACAAAAGAACCACTTATCATCATAATTAACCGGTGGACATACGTATCTCTATGGATTTCCAATAAGTCCGATTGAAAGTGGCTTTAGCACCCAGCGCGTCCCTGAGGTCTTAATTATATCGCCGGCTTACCTATTCAGTTGACGTCCTACGCTACGCTTGTCGGTACCTACGTGGTCTGCATTCGACAACTTTATGGGCCTTTCGGAAATCCGTTCTCCGAACTATCTTCCATGACCACTGCCATTTCTAATAGGTAATCGAATGGGCTATATGGGCAAATTTGGTTTGTTTCTATGTGGTTCCTGGTTCGATTTCGCAGAGACACTTCGAGCATCCCTCTCCATAGCGCGCAAGGATATCCTGAGGTTACTCATAAGACCCATAGTGAAATACTAACAATTTTAATAAACAACAACGCTTTACAATCATAACTCCCATTAGGAGAAGGATAAAATAAGGACAACCCAAACCAAGAATAGATATTTAAGTTCATCTAAATAGCTGTCCAGCCCGAAATCCAAACCGGAACCCCTGCACAGAAGGCAAAAATACTTAACCTCAGTAGGTTGACCAACTGCACCAGGAGGGTGACTCATAGATGTTGATAAAGTAGATCTAGACAACGCTTGATAAAAACTTTCATCATAGCCCGCAGTTTCTCAAAAGTTTCCGTTCGGAAACTATCTACTGATACTCTTTCTTTATCTGTTTCTGTGTGTGTTATATATGATTGAAAACCTAAAAAAATATTTTTTACCAGCCATTATTTCACGCCTGGTGACAATATCCAGGCAGACTCAGTTACGTCGTAGCTCTACCTCAAAATATGGCACCAGATATTTCCAAGCCAGAATAATACTTACCTCAGAAACAAGCCTTCAAAGGTGAAATAAGTGACGAACGCCAAGAGCACGGGGTACATAAGAGGCAGTAAGACCATGACACACAGCAGTAGCGTTCCAATGAGCTTGAGGAAGGTCGGGAAGGGTGCTCCATATCGCCAGATGGAGTATACGTCGCCAGCGAACTCTTTGAGAAGCACCTTGATACGACCAAACCTCGACGCTTTTCGCAACTGCTGGAACAAGATATTAAACAAAAATCTACCTGAAAAATCTGACATTAGAGCTCTACGAATGTTTTAGCTATATCTATAGATAGTGCGCTATTATTAATGAAAGAGCACATTTGCATAAATATAGTAGGTGGGTATGTTTGATGCTGCTAGTCAGGTCCATTTGGTGTTTTATTAAGAGAGAGAGAGAGAGAGATTTTGAGCAGATTTAACTGTGGCAATGGCAAGCGACTAAATACTTAGGTATCCTTATTTTAGGCCTATATGACCATAACATGTAATGTATATGAATATAAAATGTAGAAGTCCATCTCCATCTAAATCTAAAGTCTAAAGGATCTAGTCGATTTCTTTGCATGGATAAAGAAAGAAGAACTGAGGGTGTCATAGGCTCCTTTTTATCCTGGAGCTCAGACCAAATAAAAAAATCAAGACAGAACGTCCAGACACTGACGAGCCGAGGCGTAGTTTCCTTGTACGTGTATGTAACTGTGTCTATACAAGGCGAGGCGTAGTTTTGCCGGCCTTTGTTTGTTCACAACTTTCTGTCTTGATATTTTATTTTTTCTGAGGGTTTATGTGGAAAGCTACAAATGCACCGCTAGGGTCATGGAAACCATCAACTCACCTGCACCATGAAGACTTTATGAGTTCTTTTGTATGGTTTCATTACTTAGAGGTGGATGTAGAGTCGGGCACATTTTATTGGTGGGACTGTTATATTATTATATTCATAGTGGATATGTTGGAATTGTTTAGTGTCTAAAACGGAATAAAAATATTCTGTAGCAATAGCATTTCTAAGATAAATGTTAATATCTATCCAATGTTTACAATAACACGAGATTTGCCATGTTGACTTTTAAACCAAATTGTCAAAATGACAATACAACCATAAATAATGAAAAAGATAACTACAGATTACAAATTAGTCAAAGATTTTAGACATAAAGAGATTATTTTTCTGATAATAATGTGTCTACGATACATCATCACTACATAGTATAAAACAAAGTCGCTTCCCGCAGTCTGTCCGCTTATTTTTTTTAAATTACGCAACGGATTTTGATGCGGTTTTTATTAATAGATAGAGTGTTTCAATAAGAAGGTTTTTAAGCACAATACACCAGTGCGAAGCCGGGGCGGGTCGCTAGTTATACGGTATTGATCACTATCAGTAGATGAGTACTTACGGACTTATTAACTATTGACAATACGTATAGACAGTCCATCGCTTGATTGGCTTATCACTTATAAAAAAAGATAGTAGGTAGGTATCTGAGAGATTATTGATTTTCACATCGTTCTTGTACCTTGCGAGTTTGCACTTTGGTTATAAAAATAGTATAGATCACATAATATCTATGACGTAACAAATTTGCGACTGCGCAATGACTTGTCTCGTGTTCACAGACGCCAAGAAGTTTGGTTTGGTCTTAAGTTTCTTTTGTCTTGGACATTATATACACAGACTACTCTAGATTATATATCTCCAACGCATTCAACCTGTTCTGCTGTTCTGTGCATTCAACAACTGCCGACTGTGAGGCATGTTGCTCATAGAGATCGATAGCCCCTGATAGACGCATACAAAATACCTAAAACCGCGTTTTTAAAGTTTTCTGTGACTATACCGTCATACCATAGAGAAAAATTTAACACCGCGGATTCATTTAGTACGTCGATCAGATACGATGTACGAGCTACGTTTTTAACCGACTTCCAAAAAGGAGGAGGTTCTATGTTTGTTTGTATGTATTTTTTTGTGGTATTCATCGACAAATTCGCCAATAGTAAACCGATTTAAAAAAACTTTTTTAGTAAGGTTAGTTTATAAATTTAATGGGACCACCCTTTAAATTATTATCGAAATCGGCGGAACCGTTTATGAAAAATCAACAAAAATGTAATATTGTATTTAAGTATTTCGATTCGAGCGAAATATTCAAATTTTGTTCACGATAAAGGTCGGTTGCGCCCTTGTGCCATTTTTTGCGAAAATTAATTATTGTTAAACGATAATAAGTACATATCTGCAACACAAATTCGGCTCAATGACAAAGAATAGGTACCTACACCAAAGATGCAGAAGGTTTATACCTATCTACGTTGTGTTATGCTTAATGTGACCATTTTTTAAAGAAATCATCATTACCTACATTCAGTCATTATTAAGGTAACTTCTAAAAAGAAGTATAATCATAAGTAATTATTATTGGCAGGGCAAGTAAGTATTTCAGATCTGTGCTGGACAATTTCTTTAGACATCGAACTTGTAAAAATATGACGTTTATCACACAGTTGTCAAATCCCACCCAGTAGTGGGCTTGGGCTGCCCACTATGCCCACTGCACAGGCATTTACTAGTATCATTGATTTGACTTTTTTTTCTGTACCTACTAGTATCTACTAAGCATTTACCGTACATCGGGCTAAATTACCTATTGATTAAAAAAAACAGTCTTCGGTCAGAACCTAATTATAAGTAAAATACAAATTAATAAGCATACAATTAAACTTGTTATTTAATAAACTAATCTACATATTTTAATTCATCATTAACATAGATGCAATTATAGCTTCTCAAAGAATTCATACTCAAGGTAAACGCTACTGTTTTAATATAATAGATAATAGGTAATATGAATAATCAGTGAGCCCACTGAAAAATGCTACGGCATACCTATTATGACAGTATTCTAAAACCCCTACCGGTATTTAGAGAAACAGAGTAAAAGTAAGTGCTGGAAACAGCTGCGCTCTACCCTAAAACTACCTTTGGTATTTAGTCTAGAAATTCAAATATGCGCAAAATAAATAAATGAGGTCTTTCATATAAAAGAAAAATTCGAAGAATAAATTCTCTCATTTGACTTTGCGTTTATGAACATTTGAGCCGATGACTTCTTGCAAATAAACGCGGATGTAATCAAAATCCACTGGTAAGTACTTAAATTGCATTTGTATATATCCTTCTATCATTGAATAACTTACATAATAATTACTAGGTATTATTCGATTGATGAATGACACTATGATGACACTACTTAAATTGTTTTTATTCTTATTGATAAAAAATATCCAATAGGTACGTATACTTAACTCTATCTATTACCTACGAATGTATTAGTTTTGCCACGAGCAAAGTGCTATTTTTTAGGGTTCCGTACCCAAAGGGTAAAAACGGGACCCTGCGAGCATTACTAAGACTTCGATGTCCGTCTGTCTGTCTGTCACCGGGCTGTATCTCATGAACCATAATCGCTAGGCAGCTGAAATTTTCACAGATGAGGTATTTCTGTTGCCGCTATAACAACAAATAAAAACTAAAAACAGAATAAAATAGATATTTAAGGGGGGCAATCATATCGGGCAACAAACGTGATTTTTAGAATTTTTAGAACAAAGTTTTTTGCTCGCTATTAAAATCGGCAATTGGTATGTACCATACAATACGGAACCCTTCGTGCGCGAGTCCGACTCGCACTTGGCCTTTTTTTTGGTGTTGCTTCATCTTTATCTAAATAAGTGTACGTACTAGGTGCGCTATACTAAAACTACGCCAATTTTGATAGTTTATTTACATTTAAATTAAATATGTAATATTATCTACAAAACGAGGGTTTTAAAATCACATAGCACCTATTTTAAATTTATTACAATTAACTACCGATAACGATTACCTCCATTCAAGAACTTTACGACCCCATCGGTCATCAGTCCTCCGTGCTATGTGTCCTGCCCACTGCCATTTAAATTTGCCAATCCGATGGGCTGTCGGTAACTTTGGATCTTCCTCATTCTTGATACGATCTCGCAGAGAGACTCCGAACATACCACCACAACCACGACCACGTACCGGCAAGATGACAACCGGCAAGCAAGGATGACCTCATCAAGACCGCAGGGTCGCGCTGGATGCAAGCCGCTACCAACCGGTCCTATTGGAGATCGTTAGGGGAGGCCTATGTCCAGCAGTGGACGTCCTATGGCTGAAAAGAAGAAGAGAGAGTACGATTACCTACCCAGACAGAGTCTAGTGGAATAATATAGAATAGTCTTTTGATTTTGATTTGGCAACGGCAATTTTAATTTAGCTTAATTTAATTGCTATTGAGAAAATATGGTGTAAAGCCTGTATGGAATACCTATTATCGAGTTAGATAAGGTAATAGTAGATTATGTACCAAGAGAACCAAGTGGTGTCTTATGTTACGGGCGACAATTGGACCCTGAGCGTAGCGAGGGACTCTATAGTTAACTCCCGAGCGCAGAGAGGGGAATTATTTAGAGTCCTGAGGGATGCGAGGGGTCCAAGTCGCCCAAAACGAAGACAAACTTGGTTCTAGCGGTCTACTTTTCATACAGCCTGCGAGAAAATATAACCCCAAGAATATGAGTAATACTTACGTCATAAATTCACTAAGTGTAGGCTCAATTCGGTGTTGTTCACAATAAATTAAAACAAATAAGAATGTAGCTACTAATTTTCATAGAATCGCACACAATTGAATAAAGAGATAAATAAAGAGAATGGAAATGCTACATGAAAAAAAATAAGACCATGGCCAGCTCGATTATCATAGATTAAACGGGCATTGCATAGAGGTTTTTATTCTATAAAATGGAACTGATACGGGCACCAAAGAGGCTTTATTCTGTGAAGTCAAGTAGAACCTTCTTACAATGCCAGTTGCGTACAATGTAAAGAGGTTATATTTGATTTAGCAAAATGCCATGGCCTGCCATGGCCCTCGAGATTTTGTTAAGATAATAATGACTCGTTTTGAGATGAGATTCTATGACATTTAATGGGTCATTTTCGAGCAGGTGGTATGAAAACTTATTATTAGGGCAAGTTCCTTTATTAACTATCAACAAAATACAATCTTAAGATCTTCAAGGGTCTGTGGATGATCCAATAGCTTTTTATGCAGTATAGTTTATGTAATTTTAGGCTATGTAAGTAGTATTGTAGATTAAGTTGCCTTTGGTAAATTTGCGAAACATCTTTTGATTCTGAAATTGTAGGTAAAATTAAACGTCGAAAAATCTATGCCTAGATAATAATTTATTTAATTTAGTATAATTAAGTAATTTGGACTGCATTATACGACTTATTATCTACATATAATTCTCACATAATTAATTACCACCTAGCAACCGAAAAGTAGAGGTATGTAGAGGAGGTAAACCTACATACCTACATACTGTACAGTACATATTGCACGGTTAATCAGTGTTTAAAGTGTGTTTAAATCTTAAGACTAAAGTCTTCCTCATATCGGTAAACCAATTAATGGCATTAAAATCGTCCTTATAACGCATTACCACAAAAGATTTAAACACACTTTAAACACTGACTAACCGTGCAAAATGTACTGTTAAGAACAAAAGATGTTACTGTCGCTATCAGAAAGTTGAAATGGAAATGGGCTGGGCACACAATCAGGGGAAAAGAAAAGTGGTCAAAGTCAATATAATGCACTGGTTCACGAGTCACAAAAAAAGAAAACGCGGAAGACCACCGAGAAGGTGGGTGGACGAAATAAAGCTGTAACAGGCAGTGAATGGTCAAAAACAGCCAACGATAGAGACACATGGAGACTACTGGAAGCCTTTGCCAAGAAAAGGCAAACAGACATTGGCGTCGACTTATAGGTGATTGACAGAAATAAATTAATTCATAGTGATAATTGAATTAGTAAATAAATATGTAATGAATTTTTAATGTTGGAATATGTGATGTTTGAATAAAGGCTTTTTTTGTATTATGTACTGTTAAACATTGTCTAAAGCACAAGTAAATCCTTTGTGGTAAGACAGATAATGTTTAACAATTTAGAAAAATAGGTATTCAGTAAGCCCGATTACAGAGGCGCCAGCGTAAATTCAATAGCAACTTAAAAACGTTCTCTCTATCGAATGCCTAAAGTGAAAAAGAAACAGAACTATGCTATTTAGCTAAAATAATTACGATGGCGCCTCTGTAATCGGGCTTATTGTTATGTTGTAAAAAGTTTAACAATGCGATTAATTTATTACTAGTTTTTTTTTCATTCCGTATAGGTTGCGTTTGACTACATACTGTCTGATGTTAAGAAAATATGCTGTCTAGTGTGTAGGGCGCTTACCTAGAATTTACCTATTTCGGGATTTGAAGACACGTTGTACTTGTAACTACTTTTGCGGGAAGACAGTATTATGTTGTGTTACTTATTACTTCTTAACCGACTTCAAGTATGTTATTCGACTGTACGTTTTTAGGGTTCCGTACCCAAAGGGAAAAACGGGACCCTATTACTAAGACTTCGATGTCCGTCTGTCCGTCTGTCACCGGGCTGTATCTCATGAACCATAATAGCTAGGCAGCTGACATTTTCAAAGATGATGTATTTCGATTGCCGCTATAGCAAAAAATACTAAAAACAAAATAAAATAAATATTTAAGGGGGGCTCCCATACAACAAACCTGAATTTTTAGACGTTTTTCGCTCTATATTAATAATGGTACCAGGTAGATGCTTGAAATTTTCACAGAATATTTAGTTTTATATTCACTTCAATAAGAAATAATAAAATTAATATTTAAGGGGGGCTCCCATACAGTACGGAACCCTCCGTGCGCGAGTCCGACTCGTACTTGCCCGATTATTTTGTATTTACCTCTATGTTACGCGGGTACTCCGCCAATTAAGAACCAATTCTGATGATTCCTCTTTTTTGGTTGATTTAGAGGTGGATCCAATTTTATCAAAATCGGTTGTCGTTTTTAAAATCCTACTTCCTACTTACTAATATTATAAACGTGAAAGTTTGTAAGGATGGATGGATGGATGTTTCCGTGGATGGACAATCCGTTCAGTAGTTTTTGCGTGAAAGTACTCTTTCATTTGATTGATTGAGATGAAACTTTGCAATTATATAGCTTATATATCAGAATAACACATGGGCTATAAATTATAATGATATTGCGTGAATTTTCCTTATTATAACAATAAGGGTTAATTAAGTAAGAGGAAAAATTCTGCCATCTGCGATCTCTTCTAGCGTGCGCACCAAGAAATGTCAAAAAGAACTGTCGAATCGAACAAATGTCAAATATATTTTATTTGTATTTTTAATTTTCCACCTCCTTTATTAAGTGTGGTAAGGCAGGGCCTCAAATTATCATGCGGGCGAAGCTGCGTGCAAAAACTAGTCAACAATAACTCAATTATCTATTACTACATCGATTCGTGCAAACTGTTCAAATTCAGTACAGTTCAGTACACGGTTGAAGTCGAGTTGGCGATAAATGATTATTTGACCCAAGAAGATCCTACAATCTACATTTACCACCGGCTTGGGGAGACCAGTCATACTCGTATATAGGAGTCTCCGCCGACCTAAATCGGCGGTATACCCTAATTACCCTTCCCGGTTTTGGAGGCAGTCGGTCGTGCACCAACCGCCTCTGGAGCGTCGTCGTCTGTGTATGAGGAGACTCGTGATGTCGTCCTCTTTAGTTACTTATAACACACTTGAACGGAGCAAGCTTCACGTCAAATCCCATAGAACCTCCTTGCTATGAAGGAGCGTGCCACATGAGTGCGCAAAATGAGTGGACACGTAGCTATTGGTCTGGATAATGTTAGCAGCGCAATGACGGATTTTCAATTCGCATTATAAGCAGGGATTTTCTTCCCGATTTTGCAGAAATGAGTCTACGATATAATAACAATAATGACGGCTTCAAGACGCATAGGTAGTTAATCACTAAAAAATATTATACATGCCTTACATTCAAATTATGGTTACCTGTTACTGTTAGGTATAATAATGATTTGATATAACATTTAGATAATTAATTAAGATTCGTAAGTATTAGGAGTTATGTGACCAGGAAGTTATTTTTTACGCATTTCAGATAAAAACACTGGGAAACTAGAACAATAGGAATGTGTACAGAAAAAATATTACAAAATGGCTACATACATTATCGGATTCGGAGACGTAAGTTATGCTCGAATATGTAGTTAGTAGTATATTGAAGTACACCTTTCGGCCCCGTATGTAACCGTGTTTTGTAACCGGTTACAAAAGAACAAAAATTTTCTCTTTCTCGTTACCTAGTTACAAACTAGTAAATATTTCAATGTATTAAGAAATATTTTTTAATAAAATATTTTAAATTTTGCAAAACTTGAATTTTCTAAGTGATGTAGCATCTTAGGCATCAGACATAGAGAGGTTCCGTGTAATAATAAAAATGTTCAGAAAGTCATATAGAATGTCCAACTTACTCAAAAATCGATTCGAAATATTTACTTTCGGTATAATATACGTAAAAATATTCAAATTTGGAATCCGTAAAAAAAAGTAACTTCAAGTTTCTAACTATTAATATAAAATACAATACTTTTTAGTTTTTTTATAAAAATAATTACAGATATTAAGCATCCAAAAATTCATGACTTCATCCTTAGTAAATTTTCAAAAGCAATAAACTTCGCAAAAAAGCATCATACGAAAAAAAAAACGGCCAAGTACGAGTCGGACTCGCACACGGAGGGTTCCGTACTGTATGGGAGCCCCCCTTAAATTATTTATTATTTATCATTGAAGTGAACATACAACTAAATATTCTGTGAACATTTTAAGCATCTCGTTACCGTTAGGAAGCATTCTAAGTTACCGTTAGGAATATAGAGCGAAACACGGCAAAAAAATCAGGTTTGTTGTATGGGAGCCCCCTTTGATTATTTATTTTATTTTGTTTTTAGTATTTGTTGTTATAGCGGCAACAGAAATACATCATCTGTGAAAATTTCAGCTTTCTAGCTATAACGGTTCATGAGATACAGCCCGGTGACAGACAGACAGACGGACAGACGGACATCGGAGTCTTAGTAATAGGGTCCCGTTTTTACCCTTTGGGTACGGAACCCTAAAAATTGTGCGTACACATCCACCTCTACTAGAAGTATAACTAACCAGAATATAAACAAAATTCACGACTTTACTTTTTTTTGCTGTTCGCTTCATGTGAAATGCCCTATTAGGCAAGTATACGTAATTCGAAATATTTTTATTGACAAAATATATTCTGTGGACCAGAACCACTACAAACATACTATGTTTTAAAACAAAAATATGGGATTTTTTTTACTTGAGGGACACATATTTTTTTCCAAAACTTAAATTACATTTTTGTCGACCTTACCCTAGTAGCGGTTGTAGAGTTAAACTGTTCACTTTCTCACGCCATCATGAGAGCTTTGTTAATCTATCATTGTATAGTAACGAGAGATGCAAAGTTACACAAATATTATGTATCCGTTTAGTGGTAATTGAAAAAAGTTTGCAGTAGGGAGGTTCATAATTACGTTGCCTCCTGTGTCCGTGCCTGGGAAAAAATTATTAATTATTTCAGAAGCTGTCAGTGCTTCACAGAGCACGTGCTTGTGCAGTTTCGTGTTTTAGCAAGAAAATAATAACATGATAGTGTATTTATCAGTATTAGCACTTATTTTAATTTTAGTTCATATTTTGTTTAATTACAATGAAAAGGCAATTTTACTCAATAAAATATCAGGACCTAAAGGATACTTTATTCTTGGAAATGCGCCGGAAATTTTCGTTCCTACGGGTAGGTGTCTAAGCTGGGTAAATATATTTTACAAGGTTAAAGCCCGTGGCTTTGCTCGCGTTGTTCTAGTACTTGCTGATAAAATCATATTTTCGCTAATGTATTATTAGGTACTTTTTTCATATTTAGGGCAGTTTTGTTTTTCAAAATATAACTTAATTTTTTTAAATGATATTCGAGAGAAAGGAATTGATGAAGAGATTGACGTATGATAGAGTGAAGTATATATGGAAATGTGCTGTGCCGACCCCACCCAGTGAAATAAGGGCAAGAAGATAATGATGACACCTTCAAAATGTTTTGTTTGTATGTTTGTTGTGATGAAGGATATTTTATGCCAACTTCCAAAAAGGAGGAGGTAGGTACTATTTTCGTGTGTATGGAAGTAATTATATGTATTTATTTGTGTATGGTTTATAGATATTTTCGCCATTTCGAACCGTTTTAAAAAAAAACGTTTTTAGTTCGGCTGAGCCGTTTTTGATAAATCAACAAAAATGCACATGGATGTCACATCGAATCGTTTCGAATTCTGTACACGGTGGAAGTCGGTGTAGCGATTTTTTGCGAAAAATAATTGTTTGGTATGCTCACGTGTGGTACGTTATTTACCAGTCACATATCATTTTATCTAATATTGTTTTCATTTTTTAGCGGAATTAATGAAATTAGGAATGTTATGGAGCCAGAAGTGGAAAGGATTATACAAGTTTTGGGCTTATCCGTACGGAGCTGTCAACATTTATAATCCAGAAGATATTAAAGTAAGTCATTATGCATTTTAAGGATCAAAATAGTCATATTTATTTTATGTTTTATTACATAGACTTTTTTATTTATGTAAAATAGATAACTCAGCTAATGATTAATTATTATTAAATGGATATTTTTTTTAAATTTAAATAATTATTTTTCTTAAATTATTTATTTAATTAAATACTATTTTACTCGTATTGACGAGTACTAAACTGTATGAAAATAAATATGAATATCAATTAAGTAGGGTCGGGTGGCTAGCGCAGGTATCCGAGTTTTTTCAGCCTCATGAAAGCTTCTGATATAGCTTAGTGTCTAAAACATAAAATGCCAAGTCGATGGTCTAAATCTAAAACAACTAGGGCCTACGATTTGTTTCCAAGCCATGATAGAGCTCAGTTGTCATATTACTAGCGATGCCGCTAGGAGTAAATATTTTCTTTGCTCGCGATCGCCCAACCGACGACTGATTGTAGAAAGGTGTTTAATTTGTAAGAAGTACTTAATAAAATACCAAAAAACAGAACATAATGATAATTACAAAATGGGCAAGTAGATAATGATGATGATGCACCGGTAGCTTGGGCCCTGCCCCGCTGCTGGCGGCACTCTAGTTTATTATTTTTAGTTTATCAGTTTAGATCTAAGTAGTATTTTTTTTAACAACCAGGTGTTTGCTATGTTAATATTGTCTCTAGCTAACCATAGCGTCCCTCGCTACGCTCAGGGTCCAATATGTCGCCCGTGACATATGACACGACTTGGTTCTTTTGGTACATAATCTACTATTATAGAGTTTAATAGTCGTTTTATTTTTGTTCCGTCGAAAAATTGTGTGTAGGACTGTAGGTACCTACGTCTACAATTTGAGTGTTTATCAAGTTTCGTAGCTAGTTGCTATAGCAGCTGCACGTACTTAGTTACGAGCTACATCCTTGAACTTTGAAATAATGTGTGATCTATGATTATGTAAGATGGATATAATTTTTAATTACTAATCTGAGTTTTCGGAGATTTTTTTTTTAAATATATCTAAGTTAAGATTATAATTACTTACTACTTTTTACAGACAATCATATCAGGATTAAAGTTTAACAAAAAAAGCGCTGTTTATATGATGATGACACCGTGGTTACGACAAGGCTTGCTTTTGAGTAAAGGTAAAAGTTTCTGAAAATATTAAAAAATAAAATGGCACAAAGGAGAAGAGGCCTATACTCTGCCACGGTTCCACAAGCACATGGTGATTCATAAATCTATCAGCTGTAGGGCTCGGCATCCACTGCTGGACATAGGCCTCTCCTATGGATTTCCAATAAGCCTGGTTGAAACCGGCCTGCATCCAACGCGTTCCTACCGTCGTAATTATATCGTCAGTCCACTTAGACGGTGGACGTCCTACGCTGCGCTTGCTGGTACGTGCTCTCCATTTGAGAACTTTACGGCCCCATCGGCAATCCGTTCTTCGAACTATGTGCCCTGTCCTCTCCCATTTTAACTTACTAATCAGCTGGGCTATATCGTTAACTTTGGTTCGCCTGCGGATTTCCTAAATCCTGATTCGATCTCGCAGAGAGACTCCTAGCATGTAAAGCCCACTCCATAGCACGTTCGGCTATCTTGAGCTTATTCATAAGGAGCTCACGATGATTAATACAATTTAAAGATTTGGTTATTATGGTATGAGAGTTTCTGTAAAAGATGGGATTTTTTTAAATAGCGTTTTTCCTACTCCCTGCTTTTAAATAACCTTTTACAACACAAAGTTAGGCAATGTTAAATATATTTCTTAAAAAAAATAACTAAAAAATTTCTGATATGTTGTTCTTTTTAGGAGAAAAATGGCATCAACGAAGAAAATTACTAACACCTGCTTTCCATTTCAAAATTTTAAAGCAATCTTTCATAGTGCTTCGAGAAAACAGCGAGCATTTGGTGAAAAGAATTAACGAATCAGCAGGAGAGCCCGTGGATATTGTCCCGGCACTATCCGAGTTTACTTTGCACTCTATTTGTGGTGAGTAGCTAAGTGGGTATGACAAAAACCTAACCTATACACACTAAATACTCAGAACTGACCGCAGCCAAAACCCGAAGAGGAAGGGTCTAAAAGTTGTTGTATCTGAATCTGTGGTAGAGTCATATTCTGAAAATCTATCTGCTACGATTTAAAAATATCAAAAAATCCTCAATGTTAGAATATAATAGAGGTATACACAAATGTTATAATCATTACATGAATTATTAGTAAAAATGTTAGTCAAATTTACAAATTCGGCTTTTTGAACTACTAATTAGTGAATTGAAAATTCATACTACTAGGCAGGTACACCGATTGTGGCCGCTGAACTAGCTGTGGCCATTTTTATACTTGAAGCCTTATAAATAAGAAAAAACAGAAAAGAAATTGGTTTTGAATAAATAGGGAAACAATTATGACATTTATAGCACCGCATGTGCACAGATTTTTTTATGATCGATTAAAAACAAAAAGTAATAAATCAGCCGAGTTTTTCTTTGTACTGAACTAATTTGTAATTATTTTGACTATATACAAGAATTTTGTTTCGAATTTGATTCAAATCTACTAAATAATGTTCTATAATAATATTTATAGGACAATTTGGATAATTATTTAATTCCTAGTATTTCAACGTAAGGTGGCTACAACCAATGCAACAATTTGATAGGTTTCACGGGTTTTGGCCATTCCGCTGACCTGAACTGGTTGTTAAAATTTAAACTGAGGATTTTTTCGTAACATCACTCTACGCTTGTAATAATTATCATCATCTTCAACTAAAATCAATTTATTTTATATTTTTAGTAAAAGCTAATTTAATGTTATTTGTTAAACAAAGTGCACAGTATACAGTACAGAGTGCAAAGTTGTTTTTTAACCGCGTGCTAAATTTTGACGACCAAGCGAGCGAAGGATTCTTAAAATTTAGAATACAGAGAGTTAGCGAGGAAATCAAAGAGCACAAGGTGAAAAATCTTTGCACTCGAGTGCAACACGTAACTTTTCATCCCACCTCAGCGAGGAAATGACTAAAGTATAACATATGGAATTGTTTCAAATGCTGAGAAAGCTCATTTGCGCATTATTAACAGTCAATTCTGTTAGCGTCAAATAAACTTCCTCATCACTAGAATCACTTATTTTAGGGTTTTCACTTGTTTTCTAGTTTCTTGTTGTAACATAAGAATTTAACAATATGATGTGAAAAGAAAATTGAGCGCTAAAATCAAATTTTAAAAAAGTACACCTAAAAGGTTCCGAGTTTGAGCTTTTCACCAATTACAAAGGTTGTATGATAAATTAGCATTACTTCTACGTCCATGGTGCGAACTTTAATTTTTTTAATGGTGCTGTTTATAATTTTAATTTATTAAACCTATTAATACTCTTTCCGAGATGGGGGATGAAAAAAATCATTATCATAACAGCCACCCAACGTCCATTGTTGGGCACAGGCCTTTTCTGTGTATTTTCTATAAGTTCAGTTGGAAGCGGCTTGCATCCATTGTGATTGAGAGGTCATAAAAAGATCGCCTCTCTACCTTTTCAGTGGGCATCCTACGCTGTGCTTGCCGGAAGCTGGTCTACTCGATAACTTTTTGCTCTGTAGGTCTAAGGAATTCACGACAAAATACTAGCGACAACCATTTGTCACAACAACTTTGGACTTACGCATTTTAATTCTAATTTGCTTAAAATGTAAAGTGGCCACAACCGGCTATCCGGTGTGACCACAGTCGGCGAAAAGTGGCCACAACCGGTGTTTTTGCCCAGTATTCATTAAAATACTTGTAGAAAATTTGTTTTTATTTTTATCTTTCTCCTAGTGTTTCAATCTAAAAATTAATAGACAAATGTCTGTTCTATCATAAGAAACTTATGTGACAATTTTAGAGACTGCAATGGGTACAAAATTAAGCGAAGAGACATCAGAAGCAGGGAATGCATACAAAGAAGCCATACACAATATCGGAAAAGTATTAGTATACAGATTCAGGAGAATATACCTCTTCAACAACCTCTTATTTCGTTTAACGTCAGTCTCTAAAATGATGACCGAATATTTGAGAGTTATCCACAGTTTTACTGGAAGAGTTATAAATGATAGAAGAGAGTATATCAATGAGCACGGTATTCAGGTTCTTGAAGAGAATGATAACGATGATGATGTTGTTTACAAGCATAGAAGAAAGACGGCAATGTTGGATTTGTTGTTATTGGCTGAAAAGGAAGGGTTTATAGATAATGATGGTATACAAGAAGAGGTGGACACGTTTATGTTTGCGGTAAGAATTTAAATCTATTCGTGATGAACCAATATGTGCAATATGTTCTGAATATTTTAGTTAAGTGCGACTAAACTGACCAAAGAATTGTGCAGAAAGCATTTCGATTTTTTCAGATGTTTTCAGTAAATTAAATATCCCCAGTTAAAAATGTTAGTAAGCTGTTTCATTTCCAGGGTCAGGATACAACGGCATCAGGACTTACATTTTGTCTGCTCTCACTGGCGAACAACAAAACCATTCAGGTAAAGGATATTTATATTCAATTTTATGAAGTACATATTCGAAGTGTATGAAGGAATAAAATGAACTATGCACTTGTATTACTTAAATATACCAACAAATACAGAAAGTATCCGTATCGACACAGTACGTCCAAGAAGCATTCATTAAAGAAAATTCGTCGACCTATTTGTGCGTTCTTGAGGTCCTGGGGTTCTGCGAATTCAAAGGTTCTTACTATGTGCCAGTTTCCCTACGGTTTCATTATGGCTCAACGGTTTAGTAAGTTAAAGTGACGCAAGACATAGTTCACATTTTGAAAAGCTAACAGGTATGCGTTTGACTTTTGTGACAGGACAAAGCTTTCGAGGAATTGCAAGAGATATTCGGTGACTCCAGCAGACCCGCTACCATGGATGATCTATCCAAGATGAAGTACCTAGACATGGTCATCAAAGAGTCTCTGCGCATGTACCCGCCAATACACTTCATCGGCCGCTATTTGCATGAAAGTGTTGTGTTAAGTAAGTATAACATTGAATTCTGTTCTTCTAGGCAGGCTTAACGTATGGATGCTAGACGTTCGAAGCCCTTTATTGCAAGTTATTTGGCACGTTCCATATTCACTCATTCTACATTGCGACGCAGCACTTAATCTTGGTGGCTAAGTCTTGTGATCCTGAACAACCAAAGTACGGCTAATATAAAACAGTAATAATATTTTTTCGCAAAAAATGGCAAAACCGCCTTCCATCGTGTACAAAATTCGAATACCTATTTCGCTCGAGTTTTTACATTAATGTTGATTTTTAAAAAACGGCTGGAAACGTAAAACGTACGTAAAATTTAAATGGGACCACCTCGGAAGTACTCTTTCGAACTAAAAAAGTATTTTTTGGTTCGGTTCACGGCGGAATTATCGATAAACATACACAAAAAAATACATTCAGACGAACATAGAACCTCCTCCTGTTTGGAAGTCGGTTAAAAATACCTAGACACTGCTATTGTTTTTAATTCAATTTTTGGAAATTGCAGGTGGGTTCAAAGTTCCCAAAGATATAATTTGTAATATCAACGTAATCGACCTGCATAGAAGTCCGTACCTTTATAAGGAGCCTATGGTGTTCGACCCCGACCGCTTCCTGCCCGAGAACGTGGCTGCGCGTCATCCGTACGCCTACATCCCATTCAGCGCTGGGCCCAGGAATTGTATCGGTAAGAGGTTAAAAGGTAAAATTAAAAAGTCATTAACTTATTTTTTTTCACCGAAATCCACAGCGACCTGGAGATAAGCACAGTCCAAGAAGAAATATCATCAACATGCAAAAAGTACAAACATCGACTGGAAAGCTGGCTGTGACACTCACAGAGCAAGGATAAAATATACCGAGACTTAAAAGAGAGCCGGTCATCAATTAAAATAAAATCAAAAAGATCGTCTCTTATTGATTTTACACACTTGACATGTCAACAGAAACACAAAACATTTACTAAAAGAGAAATTGATATGCATCAGGACAAAATAATCGGCCAAGTACGAGTCGGGCTCGCGCACGAAGGGTTCCGTACTATATGGGAGCCCCACTTCATTATTTATTTTATTTTAAATTTACTATTTATTATTGAAGTAAATTTAAAACTAAATATTCTGTGAAAATTTCAAGCATCTACCTGTTACCATTATTAATATAGAGCGAAAAACGTCTAAAAAATCAGGTTTGTTGTATGAGAATGAATGTTTGAATATTTATTTTAATATTTATTTTATTCTCCCCCTTGAATAATTAATTTATTCTCTTTTTAGTATTTGTTGTTATAGCGGCAACAGAAATAAATAAATCTGTGAAAATTTCAGCTGCCTAGCTATCATGGTTCATGAGATACAGCCCGGTGACAGACAGACAGACAGACGGACATCGTAGTTTTAGTAATAGGGTCCCGTTTTTCCCTTTGGGTACGGAACCTTAAAAAAATACCGTTCTTTTTTTCTTCTAACTTTCGTTCTCCTTGCAATTTTGTGAATCCACGAATCTGTGCGATTAAGAATACATTTTTTATTTATTTAACAAGGGGGAAATTTGCACAAGGTACCCGGCTGCTACGGGGTACAGCCGGGTTATGTGGGATTGAACCTACTAAAATCCCCTTGGTGGCCTGCCTTTATGCGCAGTTGGGAGTTCCAGGATCTCCAGCTCCCAGCGCTTTCCTATTGACATCCCTTGTACCGACATACCGTGTATAGTTTACGGCAACGCAGTGGATGACTAGAGCCACATTTCCAACCTCCCGCGAGCCCAGAGGTCGCATTTTAGTAGGCTTTTACTACAGGCAGGGGATACTGATGCCGTATTCTATTGCCACGGCATCAGATCTAGATCAATCATACATACGAGTACATGCATACCTAAAAATCAGTTTAGGTTTCTTACCTTTTTGCTTCGTTAATTGAATACGAGGCTTTATTATAACATGTTTCTGAGGTACAATATAAATATAGTTGCATTACTCCCTCAAGTGAACGTCCATAGTCCAACCGGTTGGATAGCGGGGTTGGACCACTAGCTGAAGGAATAAGGCTGCGTTTGACCATCAATCACATCTTCATTTGATATAATGTATAAATTAGGATATCCTCCCTTATCATACCAGATTTGGTTACTAAGCATTTCTTTTTCTCTAGTAGATAATAATATAGTTTTGATTCCACACTAGATGCATAATGTCGAGTCAAGTCGACAAATGGCCGTTACGTTAAAGTTACATTATATCTTAAAACCAGCAGGTAGGTAGTTAGATGAAGTATAATAATAGTGAGAGTCTGGCAAACATAATTTAAAAAATCACACATTTGATTCTATTTATTCATTAATAACATCTGGTCTTTGTTTTGGTTTAGGTCATCACTTTGGCTACTTTCAACATTGGTAGTGTATTTACATTAATTCAAAATTTTATATCAGAAATTTTCCACGATTACAAGTGAGACTAAATATTGTTATAGTGTTTTGTATTTAGGTAATTGAGTAACATTGCACTACCGTAAATGCGCTGCACAAATATGCAATTCATACAAAGTGTTTTACAAAAATACATGTTTGGTTAAAGCTATATCAATTCAAAGTTTCATATCAGAAATTTTCCACGATTACAAGGGAGACTAAATATTGTTATAGTGTTTTGTATTTAGGTAATTGAGTAACATTGCACTACCGTAAATGCGCTGCACAAATATGCAATTTAAACAAAGTGTTTTACAAAAATACATGTTTGGTTAAAGCTATATCAATTCAAAATTTCATATCAGAAATTTTCCACGATTAAAAGGGAGATAAATATTGTTATCGTGTTTTGTTTTTAATTGAGTAACTTTGCACTCGCATAAATGCTCTGCACAAATATGCACTTTATACAAAATGATGCAATGAATGCAATTTTACCAGAATCAGGTACATATTTTTTGTTCTCGGTAGAAACGACGTCCTTCCTGACAAGTGTGGCGTAGGACGACTACTCGCAAATGGACTGATGACCACAAAGACCACAAAATCGTGTTAGATGCAAACTGCTTTCAAGCGGTCGTATTGGTGATTTAGATAGATAGATAAACTCTTTATTGATTCACACACACATAAATCAGAAAAATAGAGAAAATTAGATGCTACAATATGTGAAGCAACCGGCGGCCTTTTCACTGAAAGTGATTTCTTCCAGGCAACCTTAGGATGGAGAGAGATGGTACAAAAGAAAAAACGACGAGGTGTGCTAATTTAGAGGACACTTTAAAAATAAAAAAAATTATACAATAGACATATACATACAAATATTATAAATACTAATACATAAATAAATAATTTAATAAAATAAACTAATAAATACTTTTAACTTCTAACATACACATATAACCAATGTACTCGTATAAGTAAACAAATACAATAATAAGCAAACTACAGAAATTAATAAAACACCCAAAAACTAAGAACTATTTGGAGATTGCGACAGATATAATTTTTTAACTTCCTCTTTAAAAACAATTACGGACGGGGCCCGTTTAATGGAAATGGGTAGTGAATTCCATAATTGGACTGCTTGGAATGAAAAGGATTTGCCATAAAAAGTAGTTCGAGCAGAAGGAGTCATCAGGGTGAGGTTGGTGTGATTTGTATAGCGGCGGAATTATAGAGCGGTCTTATTGGTGTCTTATGTACAACAGTGGACGTGAAATTAATGTTTTTTTATTTGCATCAATGTGGGACTATACTGTGCTCGAACCTCAAGTATTATCAATTTGTCTTCCAGGTCAAAAATTCGCTGTAATGGAAATGAAAGCTGCCGTGTCGGCGGTATTGAGAAAGTTCGTGCTGCTGCCCGTCACAAAGCATGAAGACATAGAGTTCAAGGCTGACATAGTTTTGAGAAATAGAGGACCTGTCTATGTTACTTTTGTCAAACGATAAAATCATTAGGCTAAGCTAGATGACAAAAAAAATTATTCATTTCCATGTAATATAATTTTAGACTGTAGACGTGAATTTATTGACGTAATAGGCATGATGTGTACCCATAGAATTACGAAGCCGCGGGCAAAATCTAGTTAGTTCTAATTCTATGTCTATCATGCCATTTTGTGAAATAACATTCACAATGCTTAATCATTTTGATGATCTGAAAAGTCGACTATTAGTGCCACACCTTGTCGATTTTTCCCCCACATAGGTACCTACGCAGCTTTACATGAATTGGAGTAAATTCTATAATAAAATACCTACTAATACATGAGTAGTATGTAAGTACCTAGACTAGCTGCTTAGGTGAGGAAAAAATTGACCAGTTAATTAATCGATTTTTCAGATCTAATGATCAGAGATTTTGGAAGTTTTTAAAGACCAGCATGATGATCAAACACAATTTCTATTCTCTCAATCAACTCATCTCAATGACAACATTAGCAAGTAAGCCAAGCGCGGTTTTTTCCGATATTTACTCTGTGAGAGAGCGGTTGAACTCGGTGGGATTTTTGTACAGAAATAAAATGTTTTCAGTTCCTTATTATTGTTGTTTATATTTTTGACACTTGGCCGTGCAGGTGTGCACACTGCACATTTCATTGTCCTGTCTTGTTTTTTATGTTTTCTGCTCTGAAAAAGGAAAATTGGTTTTCTTCTTCAGAGTAGAAAACAGGTTTTCTGCCCCGAGAGCTAATGTAGGTGTAACATCAAGTCGAATAGGTAAAAGATTGAAAATACCAATAGATTAACGTGTAATTAGCGTGTGACTTTGTGCGACCCTGGATCAATACTTATTTACAACTTAGTAAATAACTGTTTCATAGGGTGTTTTTTTACGATGGAAATATTGTAGGATATCATTGTTCCTATATTCATCATGATTATCATAGCACTTTTATCATAGTGTAAGCCACGAAATTGTGAAAAAAGGCAGCGTTCTACTTATAGAAAAAGTTCGGTAGGTAGGTACTGAACTGTTTTTTACTGACTTCCAAAAAGAAGGAAGTACTATGTTCGTCTGTACGTATTTCTTTTGTGTATGTTCATCGATATTTTCGCCAATTTAATATAATAGAATAGAAACGCTTTATTGTTCACACATCGAAAATTTCGCTCGAATTGTTTACATTATTGTTGATTTTTCAAAAACAACTCGGCTGATTTCTGAAAAATTTAAATGGGACTACCTCGGAATACCTCGGAATTATACTCTTTCTAACTAAAAAATATTTTTTCGAGTCGGTTCACAATTGGCGAAATTATCGATGAAAATACACAAAAAAATACATGCAGACGAACATAGAATCTCCTCCTTTTTGGTAGCAGTTTAATGAGTACAATATATTAATATAGTGCAACAACCTGGCGGCTTTATCGCTTAGAGCGATTTCTTGCAACCTGATTAAGAGAGGAAAGGATTACGCAGAGGAAGGTAGGGTAAGGGACAATTGTGAACCGAGTTAAAATTCTTTTTTTCGAAATGATAGGTGTACTCCCGACATTTAAATGGGACCACCCATTTAAATGTTCTCTAAATCGTTTTTGATAAATCAACAATAATGTACATGAATGTCTCATCTATTCGTGAAAACTATTCGAATTTTTATACGGTGGAAGTTGGTGGTTCCATTTTTTGCGTAAAATAATTATTACGTCCCAATTTCTTCAGGGTTGGACCCATAACAAAAGTAAGTCATAATGATTTATTTATTAAAACGATATCCTACAATATGTCTATTTTCTAGAAAGAAACCCAGTACGAGGATGAAATAGACAAATTGATTTCTTGCTCATAACCGTTTATCGTAATAATACACCTACAGCGATAAAGTGTAAGTATTATTTTCCAATATAAATTCTTGCTAGTGGTTAGTAACAAATTTCTTAGTGCGGACGTGTCGGTGCCATATTAATATGATAGTATATTTATTAGTTTTGGCCCTATTTTTAATTTTTATTCACATTTTATTTAATTACAATGAAAGAGCACGTTTGATCAATAAAATACCAGGACCAAAAGGATCATTTATAATCGGAAATGGCTCGCAAATAATTGTGTCTTCAGGTAATGGAGCTTTTTGGTGATGTAAATGAGGTTGTATAGATGGTGACTGGCTTGAAAAGTATTTGAGTTGAGAGTACATATATTATACCATATTAAGGTGTTTGTCTACTATAGCGTACTATACCATGACAGTTTTGTTAAAAAATAGAAAAAAAATCGAACAAGTGCGAGTCGGACTCGTGCACTAAGGGTTACCATACCACTTGCCGTTATTGTTAGCGAGCAAAAAACTCCTAAAAATCACTTTTCTTGTATCCATGTATATGGGGCTCCCTTCAATATTTATTTTACTCTGTTTTTAGTATATGTTGTTATAGCGACAACAGAAATACACCATCTGTGAAAATTTCAGCTGCCTAGCTATCATGGTCCATGAGATACAGGCCGGTGACAGACAGACAGACGGACATTAAAGTCTTAGTAATAGGATCCCGTTTTTACCCTTTGGGTACGGAACCCTAAAAGTATTAAGGTACTTTGTTCAAACGTAGATGAATTTACACTCTCATTTTCGTTTTTTTCTCTATGTGATATTGACGGCATTGAAAGTATACGATATTTTGTTTAGGTAAATAAAGAATGCATATATGAATAACCGGCCAAGTACGAGTAGGACTCGCGCACGCAGGGTTCCGTATTGTATGGGAGCCCCCCTTAACTATTTATTTTATTTTAGTTATTGAATTGTAGCACAACTAAACATTCTGTGTATATTTCAAGCATCTACCAGTTACCATTATTAATATCGAGCAAAAAACGGTTAAAAATTCAGGTTTGTTGTATGGGAGCCCCCCTTAGATACTAATTTTATTCTGTTTTTAGTATTTGCTGTTATAGCGGCAACAGAAATGAATCATCTGTGAATTTTAGCTTTCTAGCTATAGCGGTTTATGAGATACAGCCTGGAGACAGACAGACAGACGGACAGGAGAACAGACGGATAGCCGAGTCTTAGTAATAGGGTCCCGTTTTTACACTTTGGGCACGGAACCCAAAAAACGTAAGTCATAGTTTACTTAAAACACTTTGTGCGAATTATAAATTATACAAGGTTACTGGTAATCAATTAGCATCTTTTAGGGACTTATTCTGTACATCAAAACTAACAAATTTTGTACAACGCCTTTTATCAAATCTCAAAAAAGCTGTTCCATAGAAAAATATCGTTCACTCTCTATAAAATGTATGGAACAGCTGTTTTTTAGGGTTCCGTACCCAAAGGGTAAAAACGGGACCCTATTACTAAAATATGTATCTCATGAATGGTGATAGCTAGAACGTCGAAATTTTCACAGATGGTGTATTTCTGTTACCGCTATAGCAACAAATACTAAAAACCGAAAAAAAATATGTAAGGGGGCTCCCATACAACAAACCTGAATTTTTAGCCGTTTTTCGATCGATATTATTAACGGTGACAGGTAGATGCTTGAAATAGTCACAGGATATTTAGTTAAATATTCACTTAAACCATAAATACTTAAATAATTAAAGTAATATAAATATTTAAGGGGGTTCATACAAGAAACGGTATTTTTTGCTCGACATGAATAACGTCAACATGAAGATGCTTGAAATATGCACAGCATATTAAGTTGTTTAATTCCTACAAAAATAAATTACTAAATTAAAATAAAATGTATTAAGGGGGCTTCTATAAAGTACGGAACCCTCCGTGCGTGAATCCGACTCGTACTTGGCCGATTATTTTTAGTTTCGACTATAGTCGCAGAACTAAAGTTGTTAGTTTTGATGAACAGAATAAGCCCCTAAAATGATGCTAACTGTGACCCTGTATATGATTTTCGTGAATAGGTAAGCTCAGCGATGTCACGTAGTGTTGCGCTTCACTTCAAATTTCAATTCAGTTCATGAATTCTAAACCAAATATCTATTATATTTATTTACACAAAAACTTTAGTGATCTGGATCCCACACTAGGGTTACCTGTGTCGTGGGAGCCAGGCTCCCACCACACTAGGGTTACCTGTGTCGTGGGAGCCAGGCTCTTCCCACAACGGGGAGGTAATAATACTTTTTGTTACAATTTTTATTACTAAGATTAACATTTAAATTATAAACTAGCTGACCCGGACAACCTATTGAATTAGTATCTACCTATCTATCACTACGTTTACTAGCAGCTCAACAATTACCATGGTCATTGAGATTTGATTATACTCAGAAAACTTACTTTCAGTGGAATTAATGAAACTAGGAAGATATTGGAGCAGTAAATGGAAAGGAATATTCAAACTTTGGGTTTTTCCTTTTGGCTCCGTCGTCATTTACAACCCAGAAGATATTGAGGTAAGAGTACTTATACCAGCATAGATTAACATAGACTGTATACAGTCTAGCTTTTTTATCATAAAAAATAGCACATGCAGATAACCTAATAAATCTATACCAATATTATAAAGAGGAAAGATTAGATTGTTTGTTTGTTTACATCGAATAGGCTCCGAAACTACTGAACCGATTTGAAAAATTCTTTTAAAATTTCACGGTCGTCGTTTCGTTTAGCTAAAAACAATGGACGGTAATGTTTATTCAATATAAATATAACAAACCCAAAATACACAAACGAGAAGTCTTGAATAGCTTTAATAAATAAATATTATAACAAGAGTTCAACTGTACAAATATAAATTTTAATTTGGATACAAATGGTGTTGCGTCAATTTTAGCCATTGTATTCGACCGTCGTCTGTTCCTTCCGATGTCACAGCTCACAAAGTTTCATAACTCACATTTATGAATCAAATAATATATCAGAGTTTCATCTTTTTTTTAAGGTTACACATTAAAAATATATTATTATAAATAAATCCATAATCATTTTTCGCAAAAAATCGCAACACCAACTTCCACCGTGTACCTACAGAATTTGAATAGTTTGCATGGATCGATGTGACAACCATGTACTTTATTGATGATTTATCAAAAACAGCTCAGACGATTTCGATGACATTTAAATGGGACCACCTTGGAAGTATACCTCTTCGAACTACAGTTTTTATTTTAACATTGTAGAATAAAACTTACCTACACAAAAAAAATACATACAGACAGAACATATCCTCCTTATTGGAAATCGGTAAAAAGTTTATTTTTAGGGTTCCGTACCCAAAGGGTACAAACGGGACCCTATTACTAAGACTTCGATGTTCGTCTGTCTGTCTGTCACCGGGCTGTATCTCAAGAACCGTGATTGCTAGGCAGCTGAAATTTTCACAGATGATGTATTTCTGTTACTGCTATAATAATAAATAATACTAAAAACTGAGTAAATTAAATATTTAAGGGGGCTCCCATACAACAAACGTGATTTTTAGGAGTTTTTTGCACGCTATTAATAACGGCAAGAGGAATACGTACGGAACCCTTTGTGCGCGAGTCCGACTCGCACTTGTCCGATTTTTTTGGTTTGTTAGTTACCATTGCATGCAGAGCGACGGATCCACTAGATTTTTGGCCTGGATATAGTTCAAAGATCGGAGAGTGTCAAAGGCTATTTTTTTATCCAGGAAAAAAATAAGGATCTTGTGGGAAGCCCTAAAGGGCATACTAACTAGTCTCTAATAATTTTAACTTGAACATTTTCAGACTGTTACATCAAGTTCAAAGTTTAATGATAAGAGTTTTATTTACAATCTTCTGACGCCGTGGCTACGCGAAGGACTGCTCGTCAGTAACGGTGGGTGCTACTATTTTCAGATTATTACAGTAACACAGAATATTAATAAAATAACGCTTCACAATTATAGCCCCCCCAGTAGGATTTTCTGTGTCGGGGATGCCATGGAACACACACATAAATAAGGACAACTACCCTCAGATTTATTATTTATTATTATTATTTTTGTAGTAAAACTTTCGTTTTCTCTCCGATATGGAGGTATTTATTATCTAACACGGGCCGGAGCCAAGTGCTATGAAAGTGATAAAAAATTTCTTTCAATCCTGCACGTATTAAGGATGACTGCTTTTGAAGCAACTTATATGTTAATTTCTGGATGTCAAGTATTTTGAGGCTAGTTTCTAGCGATTTTGGTATAAATTATTATTATTCCGGCCCGATGTGATAATAATTAAGTATATTATAAATGAACGGTACATTACATACATCGTAAAGATCTATCTGAAAAACCTATATAGTTGACCGAGCGAGCGTAAGAGCAAAGCGTCCCTGCATCGGGTATGGCAAATTTTTCTAACATCTGTAATGTTGCTTTTATACCACTAGAATAGTAGATTGTATCATATGGGAGCAAAATAATATTTTTGTCTCGGGCGACGTACTTTGAATCCCTCGCTACGTTCAGGATTCTTTAGTAGAATCCTGAACGTAGCGAGGGATTCAAAGTACGTCGCCCGAGACAAAAATATATTTTGCGTCCGACAAATACTTCCAAATTGAAAAAGAAGTGCGCGGCAAAGATAATTTCGGCGCACTTATGTTCCAAATTCAAATAGTGCGCGGCAAAGATAATTCCGGCGCACGTATAAAGTTTCTTATAGAAAACACTTCCTCTGGGCGCACTTAAAGGCGAACCAAGTAGTCATTTTCGAATAGATGGGATAAAAAGTCATTTATTGTTAATTTCAGGAGAAAAGTGGCAACAACGAAGAAAACTGCTTACTCCCGCCTTTCATTTCAACATTTTGCGACAATTTTACGTCGTGCTTCGGGAAAATAGTGAACGTTTGGTGGAAACACTTGAAAAATCAGCGGGAAACTCTGTTGATATTGTTCCCATATTGTCGGAATATACATTGCATTCGATTTGTGGTAAGATGAGTTTAAAAGGTTTTTAGAAAAAAAATCGGTCACATCCTGCCCTATTCAATCGTTTTATTGCACCACAAATACATACATCTCTTAGTCTAATTTATAAACGTATTTTTTTTAACAGCCCTGTTTAGGGTACCCTCTTTTTGATGACCGACGACGCCGACGGACGGATGAACACAACGATATTATATGAGTGTCCATGTTTTACTATTATGGAACCCCAAAAATTAAACTGAGTTGTCTAACGGCACGGTTTTAGATTCGGCTATGATATACCGATCTATTTTCTGTATAAGTAGGTAGTATTTTATTAGGTATGCAAGTATTTCCGCCCTTTATGAAATGTCTCATCTTTTTTAGGGTTCCGTACCTCAAAAGGAAAAAACGGAACCCTTATAGGATCACTTTGTTGTCCGTCTGTCCGTCTGTCAAGACCCTTTTTCTCAGGAACGCGTGGAGGTATGAAGCTGAAATTTATATCAATTACTCAGGTCTACTGTCCCTTGAAGCTGTGAAAAAATCAAACTTCTAAGCCAACGAAATCAAAAGATACAGCCGTTTATGCCGCAAATTTTGAAACTCGCAAGTACTCGCAAGGGAATCAAAACCTAAAGGGTACTTCCAGTCGACCTAGAATCTTGAAATTTGGCATGAAGCAACGTTTTATAGCACACATAAAGGAAAAATTCCGAAAACCTTAAATTTTTAGTTACATTACAAAATATATATTTTTTAATAAATGTAAACTTATTACTTTTTTTGTCGTAATGAACGAACTTTGTAAACCTTGCAGGTTTGTACGGAACCCTCGGTGCGCGAGTCCGACTCGCACTTGGCCGGTTTTTTTTTTAGGTGAAAGTACTACTATACCGATTTCATTATCGAATAGTTCGCTCAAATCGATATATGACGTTTTTAAATTATTGTAGATTAAAAAAAAATAACCAACCAATTTTGATACAATTTGGTTTGAAAAAATTACCTTTTCAATAAAAAAAGAAGGATACTTCTTTTTTTATTCAAAAATCGGACTACTCTGTAAAAAGTTATCGAGTGTTTATGTATAAAATAAAATTAAAAACGCGTCGACTTGAGTACCTCCTGCGTTACGTCGTCGGTTAATAAAATGAACATAATTTACGTAGATGATGATGAAAATGAAAACCCACTGCCAGCGGCTCAGTTCCCAAAATGCTGGCGTAATGGTACCTTCATGCCTTATATTTAAAAAAATCTATCATTGCGACTGGTCGACGCAACACGTGACCAAAATGCTGGCCTCTACTTTGCCTGGAAGATCAGCATTGCCATATTTTGTAAATATTTTAGTATAGGTTAGAATAAATTATGTTACTTAAGTTTTGTGAATAATAATTTCTAGATATTTTATTATTGTAGAGACAGCAATGGGCACAAAACTGAGTGACGAAATCTCGGGCGTCGGAAAGACATATAAGGACTCATTGTACGAGATGGGACAAGCTCTTTATATACAGATTCACCAGAGTATACCTCTATATCGATTTTCTATTCAGTTTCACTTCTGCAGCCAAAACGATGAACAAGTGTATAAAAACCATTTACAACTTTACTGGGAGAGTTATCAAAGACAGAAGAGAGTATATTAACAAGTACGGTGTCCAGCTTCCTGCAGATGATGAGAACGATGACAATGTTGTTTACAAACATAAAAGGAAGACGGCGATGTTGGATCTGTTGTTGCTGGCCGAAAAGGATGGACATATCGATAATGCTGGGATACAAGAAGAGGTCGATACATTTATGTTTGAGGTAAGGCAGAATTATTCCAAATGTTAGACTATTTCTTTGTAATTTATCCGTATAGACGGTTTTCCGAAAATAAATGTGAATTTTTGTTACAAATTTTATTTTGCACCAAAACATGCCTGGTGCACAATATCTAGTGCATTAAATTGACCGATATCTTTTGTTTACAGGGTCATGATACGACTGCCTCCGGACTTACGTTTTGTTTATTGTCTCTGGCCAATCACAAAGCCGTTCAGGTAAATTATGTTATGTATTGTCTATTATATGCTTATCTTTTTAACAACATGAATTTAAATGATTGTAAATAGTTTTACGAACAAAGAAAGAGTTATTTACGTACTTATAAATATTGACTTACATTCGTGTATTCGTTTCATAGATAAGTTTTTTTTTATTCAATATAGGTTTGCGTTTGACTACATACTGCCTGATGTTGAGCAGATATGCGGTCTAGGATGTAGCACGCTTACCTAGAAGATACCTATTTACTCGGGATTTGAAGACACCCACGTCGTACTTTAGCGGGAACACAGACCCATGCAAAGCGTTCCACATTTTGGCTATTCGTATGAGGAATGAGGATTTGAAACGCTTGGTTCTAACGCGCGGAATGTCCACCATAAAAAGGTGGCGCTTTGGTCGCGTACGATAGAAGAAAGGGAGTTAGTTTTTGGTTTTAGAACTTACGAGTATAGGCCCTTCACAGGTGTAGAATTTATCTTTCTTTTTAAGGTTCCGTACCTCAAAAAGAAAAAAACGGAACCCTTATGAGGATCACTTTGTTGTCCGCCTGTCCGTCCATCCGTGTGTCAAGACCTTCTATCACGAAAACACGTAAAGATTAAGAGTTTTTTTTTTAAATTGAAAATTAAGTAACCACAGACTCCAGGGTTTGTGCCCTTTTTGAAATAAACACAATCTTTTGATTTTAGTGTACAAAGAGACTAATCTTACCCTAAATTATTTAGTCAGTGCATTGCGTGAATGCCACGAGCAGACCGGCGACCTGCAAGCAGCATCCGATCACGAGTATGATACATGGCGAGCATGAATGCTCGGAAGATTAAGAGTTAAAATTAAAACCATATACGCAGATCAATGGTCTCTGGCTGTTGTGAAAACATCATACTTCTCGGTTATCGTAAAGCCGTTTATGTCACAAAAAACCGCATATTTCGACACTCGCAAGGGAATAAAAACCTAAAGGGTACTCCCCGTTGACATAGAACTATGAAATTTGGCATAGAACATCGCCATATAGTACACATTTAGGAAAAAATCTAGATATAGATCACGAAACAATTGGGCAAGAGAATGCAAGAGACAAGGGTCCAAATTTTAAAGGGACTAAATCGTATCATGTGAGGCGTGTTAGGAAAGAGCTATACTAGCACAAGCTAAAACAGGTTACTAAGTAAATTTGTTTCCCGATTTTTTTTTGCAATTTTTCAGGATTTATACCCACCCCCATTGATCGAGCCTGGCTCGCACTTGTCCAGTTTTATTTCACTCTCCCCGCAATATATTTTCTTTGTTAATACTTACAAGATTATAAGAATGGTTTGGATTAAACGGTCTGTAAAATACAGAAATAACTAAATTGAAATCCACTGCTATCCTTACGGGGCTACGACCGTAGAGATGACTACGGTGCTACGGGCATCACAAATTGTTACTTTGTATGACACTGACATTTACTTTTTAGGGTTCCGTACCCAAACGGTTCCCTATTACTAAGATTCCGTCGTACGTCCGTCTGTCCGCCTGTCTGTCTGTCACCAGACTTTATCTCATGAACCTAATTTATTTTATACTATCTTGATAATTTAAATTTTGTAAAGTACTTTTACTTGTTAAGACATAATTATTTAGCCTTAACTAATACCAATGTTATCGGACTATTTCAAGTACATGTATTGTGTCTACGAAATAAAGAGATTTACATTGACTTTGACAGACACGTTAGCACATAAAAATTAACGCCTTAACTTGACCTTCCGTCAGCGTAGAAGGTGGAAAACCGCATGAGATGGAACTGCTCATTTTGGTAGATTTGGCAAATATCTAACGACTAAGCGTGTAGTACAGGAAAAAAGACGTTTTTTTGGTCAACTTGCACTAAATTTCAGATCCAATTTTTTTTAGTACCTGATGTTTAGGACTGAGCAGGTGGAGCTTCAAGCGCCATCTTGAAAAAACGTTTTTGGCCGATATCTCGGAAACTGTGCACTTTAGGACAAAAGTTACGGAGACCATTATTGTGGAGTATTTTGTGATTTTATGTTCAGTAAGTGATCCTAAACCTTATAAAAAATTGGATCGGAAATTTTGTGAAAATTTAAATTCTTTTTTCCTGTACTAGTGGTCAATCAGGCCGCTGCAAGTCTAATATATTGTGACCTAAATGGGGTTTCTCTGACAAGGACTCTGTGAAGTGTCACTGCGAAAGAGAGCAGACAATCAAACACCTATTTTCCTGCCCTCATTTTCCAAAAATCTGGTCGCTGAGTGACCTAATGTAGGCCTCTACTCCTAGAGTATCAGTCGATAAATCACTGGACAAAACTCGTGTAAATAGCACTTATCTACTTTAGAAACACCAATACGAAGAAGGAGAACTAATCTAGCTATCTCTGTCACCACAGGACAAAGTTTTCGAAGAACTGCGAGAGATATTCGGAGACTCCAGCAGGCCCGCTACCATGGAGGACCTTTCCAAGATGAAGTACTTGGAGATAGTCATCAAAGAGTCCCTTCGCCTTTACCCGCCAGTACACTTCATCAGCCGACATTTAAACGACGATGTAATATTAAGTAAGTAATGTTATGTTAAGACTTTAAATATCATAACATCTTGCTAGCTTGGCATACAAGACCACGACAAGAGTTTATCGACGTGTGCAAAGGTGACAGATATATCCTTCATCATAACTCTGTCACGTTCTGACACGTTGATAGTATTATTTTATGGTCCGTATGCTAAGCCCGCTGGACGAGATAAAACAAAAGACATGAAGTAACTACATAAATTAAGTGTTAATTGTAGCGCCAATAATAAATATTATAATAACAAATCAAACAATGAGTAACATTCTTCAAGCTTATTAAGATATGGACGAGTACTAGTTCCAATGAGCTTTAATTGCAATAATGACTCCTCGATCTTTGACTTTGATACTTATATGTCTGATCGATTTATAAATTACGTGTTTATTTCAACATTGCTTATTTCATTTTTGTTTACTTGCAATTGGAAAAAGTTGAGCAAAAAGGAATCAAACCACACTTTGGTCAAAATGAGTTATAATGTGGCATATGAAGTAAAGTCTTTTATACAGGGTCATGAGTACTAAACGCAAAATATTTTAAGGGCGGGTCTAGTACATCTAGACAAATAACATCTCGGAAAGACTATTTTTGCTCTTCAATATCTGAGTGCAAAAGTCGTTTTTATCCGCTAGAGGGGAAAGTAAAATCTAGACACGCGGAAGCATGTCCAGCCAAGTCTAAGAAAAAGGAACTGGCGGGCGACGCGACGTGTGTAATATTACACGAACCATTTCGAGCCACTTTTGACCCCTTCATAACTCGAAAACTTTTAACCTATATTTGAAATTTAGCACATTTATTAAAGTTCTTTAGCTTATCAACAATACACGTAAAGCCAAGCTTCTAACTCTATACGCCTTACTCTACAAGTCCTTACTTCACAAACTCTACACCTTAGTCAATATATGCGGCTTGGCTGTTTCGCTAACTGCGCCTGAGCGTAAAGTGCAGATTAATTCATTAATTCTGTTATACAAACAGTTCTTGTTGTAACGAAACGGCCAAGTCACATATATGTATTGACTAAGCTGCAGAGTTTGTGGAGTAAGGACTTGTAGAGTAAGGCAAAGAGTAAACGTAAAGCCAAGCTTCTAACTCTACACGAGTTAGAAGCTTGGCTTTACGTGAGATCTGACAACTTTTTGATAGTGGGAACTGTGATTTAGACTTGGCTTCATATCACATGAAAATGTTTTCGTTGGATTGAATTTATGTAGAACATCGTGTGCATTAAGTTTGTGAAATCAAAATATAAATAAAACTATTTACTTTTATCTCCACGGTGCCAAATATATCATGAAACTTTTTTTTAATATCTTGAAAACTTAGACTCGGAACCTTCTTGGTGTACTTTGTTTTAATTTGCTTTGCGCTCGACAATTTTTTTCGTGTTATATTGTTAAAACCTTATGATATATTATTTTACTCTTTACCTTATGTTAAAAACAAGAAACTTGAAAATAAGTGAAATACCTAAAATTAGTGATTCTAGCGACGAGGAAGTTTATTTGACACCAACAGAATTGAGTGAAACTGTTAATAATGCGCAAATGAGCTTTCTCCCTCAACAATCACGCTCTAAGAGCTAAGCATTTGAAACAGTACGACGACTTTAGTTATTTCCTCGCTGAGGTGGGATGAAAAGTTGCGTGTTGCACTCGAGTGCAAAGATTTTTGACCTTGTGCTCTTTTGATATGCCCTTAAAAGGTTGCTGATTAATTTCCGATAATATACCGCTAAAAGTTCGTGCACTTTGCAAAGCAACACCTTGTGTTTGATCTTTTTCCAGGTGGTTACAAGGTTCCTAAAACTACTCTTTGCCACATCAACATATTTGACCTACACCGAAGTCCGCACTTGTACGAGAACCCCCTGGAGTTTGACCCCGACCGCTTCCTGCCAGAGAACAGCGCTAAGCGGCATCCCTACGCCTACATCCCCTTTAGTGCAGGGCCCAGGAACTGCATTGGTAATGGCAAAACAGTGGTGTAGCGTGGGTTTTCGCCACCAGGGGCCGACCAAAAAGCCACCCCCCCCATCATTTTACAAAGTACTCTCCTCACAGCGAGAAAGAAATTTTAATGGCATATTTTTGCCCCTTTAAGTATGACGCTCGGGGCGATAACCCAACTCTACTCTGTTTAATTTTTAGCTTTATCGTCTCTACTGATATAGACTGCCTCGGTGGCTCAGTGGTTAGTGACCCTAGCTTCTGGGTCAAAGAGGAGTGGGATCGATCCCTACCTAGGGCAAATATTTAAGTGATGAACATAAGTGTTTGCTCTGTGTCTGGGTGTTATTTAGTTATTAGTTACTATCTATAATTATAAGAATGTATCTAAAAATAAGTATATGTAGTACGAGTATATCAGTCTCTGGCAGCCATATCACAAGCTTTGCTTAGGTTGCACCTTGTGTAAGATGTCCCCTAGTATTTATTTATTTATTGATATAATAAATCCGAAAGTAAGTTTGTTACTCTTTTATACTAGTAGTTCTTCAAACAGTTGACCTCACGATACTTCTCTTTGACTTCTTCATAAGCCTATATCTCGACTCGCTCTTGACCGATTTTGTCCATACTCGCAAATCTTGTAAGGATTTTGTTATTAAAAAATCTTGCCAAATATAATCAAAATCGGCTGATAAATACCGCGACAGAAAATTTTCCCCCTTTTTGAGAGAAATACTTCCTACCCCCTAATCAAAAATCGCAGACGACAAAAAATTTCATTCTTATCTTGCCAAGTTTCGTAGAAATCAGTTGAAATGCACCTCTAGACAAAAACCAACAACCGGACAGACGAAAGCAAAATCGCCGTGTTTAAATAAAGATCTTCGCTTCGGTTCAGTCAAAAAAAAACTAAATATTCAGAGAAATTCATAATGCATGGAGAACGTAACACGTGATTTAATTTTTCTATACTAGTGTCTTTACTTCTTCCTAGTTAAACTCATGATTCGGGACCTCACATGAATATTAATTTCTTCATAAACTCTTTCAGGACAAAAATTCGCCATGTTGGAGATGAAATCTGCTGTGTCGGAGGTACTGAGAAAATTCGTATTGCTGCCGGTCACCCGCCACGAAGAGATCGAGTTTTTGTCCGATTTAGTGTTGAGGCATACAGCACCTGTCTACGTAACTTTTGTAAAACGAGAATAATAATATTTTTATTAAAGGAATTATCCAAGTTCAGTTTCCACCAGGTATCTATGTCGGTAGTACAATATGCAAATAAACTTTATTTTTAACCTTTTTGGTCATTTTATGAGGAAAGTTTAATAATCTACCAAGTACGAGTCGGACTCGCGCACGAAGGGTTCCGTACTGTATTCCCATACATTAAATTAAAATAAAATAAAAATAAATATGCAATCTTCAAATATGCTTGAAATATTCACAGAACGTTAAGTTGTTTGAAAAATAAATAATTAAAATAATATATATTAAGGGGGGGTTTTAAAGAGCTCAGCACGATGCTCGAAGGCCTAAATCGGGTTTCTCAACAGGTGGGTCTTAAGATGAACATGGACAAGACGAAAGTCATGTGTAATTCCCATGTTGTACCCACCCCGATCTCTGTTGGGAACTCGGTTCTTGAAGTCGTTGACTCGTACGTCTACCTAGGACAAGTAGTCCAGTTAGGTAGGTCCGACTTCAAGAAAGAGGCCAATCGCCGAATCCAACTCGGCTGGGCAGCGTTCGGAAAATTGCGTAGCGTCTTGTCGTCCGACATACCTCAGTGCCTCAAGTCGAAAGTTTTCGACCAGTGTGTGTTGCCAGTGATGACTTATGGCACAGAAACGTGGTCTCTCACTATGGGCCTTATTAGTAAGCTCCAAGTAGCCCAACGAGCTATGGAGAGGGCTATGCTCGGAGTCTCTCTGCGAGATCCAATCAGAAATGAGGAGATCCGTAGAAGAACCAAAGTTACCGACATAGCCCAACGGATTGGCAAGTTGAAATGGCAATGGGCAGGACACATAGCGCGGAGGACTGATGACCGATGGGGTCGGAAAGTTCTCGAGTGGAGACCACGTATCGGCAAGCTCAGCGTAGGACGTCCACCCACAAGGTGGACGGATGACCTCATTAAGACCGCAGGATCACGCTGGATGCAAGCCGCTTCCAACCGGTCTTATTGGAGATCCATAGGGGAGGCCTATGTCCAGCAGTGGACTTCTTATGGCTGATGGATGGATGGATGGATATTAAGGGGGCTCCAATACAGTACGAAAACCTTTCGTGCGCGAGTCCGACTCGCACTTGGCCGATTATTTATTGTATTAGTGGTTTATACCCGCCGCACATTGATACATAATTATACCTTAAAATGAGTTCTAAGATACCAGGCCACCATATTTTTCGTATGCTATTTCAACTGAAAATACTAAACGTAAGGCAGCCGTATTTTATTTTTGTTTGTTTTATTTTTGAGTTCAGATGTACATCGTGTTTATCACCAGAAAAATATGAATGAATTTATTCTGTTGTATAACTCCTAAGTTATAAAAAGTATCATAATATTATTAAATGGTAATGTAAAATAAAATGAAAATAAAGTAAATAAACCGGCTTTATTAGTTTTATTTTTGAAGCAGTGATATAAAGAAAGTGTTTTCATTGGGCTATGTGAGAAAGTTAATAAAAGATCTACAACTTATTTTGACCTGATACCTGAACCTGACCTAAGCCCGATACCGAAAAAAAGAATGGTTGGTTGGCGTTTGCTGACGCCTCAAAAAAAGGTGGCCATACACGATGCGATGATTTGATCAAATTTTCGCTTCATGCCAACTGGGAACTCATTCAGTTAATGAAAAGATAGGAATTGGTGGTTCACGATTTGAACCACTACCTGAAGCTGGGCTCACACGAAACTATGATCGCATCTGTTCGTCAGATCAGTGCAGTAGGGGCCATGTAGTATCATCATGTACTTAAACATTGCTGGTAGGTATTTATTGAAGAAACAAAATGACACCACCGTCTTATTCGAAAAATATAGATCATGCTAAAAGTTGATGGGAATCAAAGTTGTAGGAAATCAAGAGATTTGATTTTCTACAATTTTGATTCCAACAACTTTTTGTAGGATCGATATTTTTTTAAATATGTAGTTGTACCATTTTGTTTCTTCAATAACTTGTGTTACACAAATTGTCATCAGAAGTTGTCGGAACAAAAGTTGTTTAAAATTGGATTTTCTACAACTTTGATTCTCCTCATAATTTTGTAGGATAGATAATTTTTGAATTAGAAAAATGTACCATTTTGTTTCTTTAATAACTTGTGTTATTTCAATTTTACGATAGAAGTTATGTGAACAAAAGTTGTTTAAAATTTGATTTTCTACAACTTTGATTCCCATCAACTTTTTTTAGGATCGCTATTTTTTTTAAACCGTTGGTGGTACCATTTCATTTCTTCAATAACTTGTGTTATTTCAATTTTACAGCAGAAAATATGGGAACAAAAGTTGTTTAAAATTAGATTTTCTATAACTTTCATTCCCATCAACTTTTTGTAGGATCGATATTTTTTTTAAATAGTTGGTGGTTACCATTTCATTTCTACAATAACTTGTGCTATTTCAATTTTAAAGCAAAAGTTATTGAAATAAAAGTTGTTTGAAATTAGATTTTCTACAACTTTGATTCTTATCATCTTTTTGTAGGATCGATATTTTTTTAAATAGTTGGTGGTACCATTTCATTTCTTCAATAACTTGTGTTATTTCAATTTTACAGCAGAAATTAAGGGAACAAAAGTTGTTTAAAATTTTATTTTCTATTTTACGATAGATGTTATCGGGACAAAAGTTTATTAAAATTTGATTTTCTACAACTTTTATTCCCATCAACTTTTTGTAGGATCGATATTTTTTTATATAGTTGGTTGTTCATTTCATTTCTTCAATAACTTGTGTTATTTCAATTTTTCATGAGAAATCATCAAAATCAAAGTTGTTTGAAATTTGATTTTCTGCAACTTTGATACCCATCATTTTTTTGTTAAATCAATATTTTTCGAATAAAATAGGGACCTACCGACAATGCAACTATATTAGGACCTCGCTGGACTGATCTGATGAATTGATGCGATCATCGCATCGTGTGTGCCCAGCTTCAGGTAGTAGTTCAAATCGTGAACAACCAATTACTACCGTTTGAATTAGTTGAGTGAGCCCCCAGTGACGATAACTTCGCCATTGGGCGTAGATGTAGCCGGACCATTATAGGTTGGCGTACCTATATCTGATCATAGAGCTATTACAATTACAACCAGAGGGATAATGTGGTTGTCATGAAAAATACCTTTCTCATTTCAGTGACTGTTGCCGTATTTTTCTCCCGATAACCCTGTTTGCCGCCTACGCAAAAACGACGGGGCGTTATAGTTATAGAAGCTAGAAAATTGCACATCTAGATACCTTTTTCGTTCTATTTGAAAAATATCAATCATAGAAAAAGTTAATGGGAAACAAAAATGTAGGAAATCAAATTATAAGCAACTTTAGTTCTGACCATTTCTCGCGTAAAATTAAAATTACAAGAGTTATATCAACATTCAGGAAGTGGTTCAAATCGTGAACCACCAATTCCTGCCTTTTCTTTAACTGAATGAGTGCCCAGTTGGCATGAAGCGAAAATTTGATCAAATCATCGCATCGTGTATGTCAAACTAAAGATGTTTTTAGGGTTCCGTACCCAAAGGGAAAAACGGGACCCTATTACTAAGACTTCGATGTCCGTCTGTCTGTCTATCACCGGGCTGTATCTCTTGAACTATGATAGCTAGGCAGCAATTTTACAGATGATGTATTTCTGTTGCCGCTTTAACAACAAATACTAAAAAGAAAATAAAATAAATATTTAAGGGGGGCTCCCATACAACAAACCTGATTTTTCAGACGTTTTTCGCTCTATATTAATATAGGTAACAGGTAGCTGCTTCACGAAATATTTAGTTTTAGATTCACTTCAATAATAAAAAATAAAATTAAAATAAAATAAATATTTAAGGGGGGCTCCCATACAGTACGGAACCCTCCGTGCGCGAGTCCGACTCGTACTTGGCCGATTATTTATTTTTGGGTAATTATAAAGGTGGCCATACACGATGCGATGATTTGATCAAATTTTCGCTTCATGCCAACTGGGAACTCATTCAGTTAATGAAAAGATAGGAATTGGTGGTTCACGATTTGAACCACTACCTGAAGCTGGGCCATCGACCACACATCCACACAGGGATGTGTGCTCGATGAGCTGGGCTCACACGAAACTATGATCGCATCTGTTCGTCAGATCAGTGCAGTAGGGGCCATGTAGTATCATCATGTACTGTAACATTGCTGGTAGGTATTTATTGAAGAAACAAAATGACACCACCGTCTTATTCGAAAAATATAGATCATGCTAAAAGTTGATGGGAATCAAAGTTGTAGGAAATCAAGAGATTTGATTTTCTACAATTTTGATTCCAACAACTTTTTGTAGGATCGATATTTTTTTAAATATATAGTTTTACCATTTTGTTTCTTCAATAACTTGTGTTACACAAATTGTCATCAGAAGTTGTCGGAACAAAAGTTGTTTAAAATTGGATTTTCTACAACTTTGATTCTCATCATAATTTTGTAGGATAGATAATTTTTGAATTAGAAAAATGTACCATTTTGTTTCTTCAATAACTTGTGTTATTTCAATTTTACGATAGAAGTTATGGGAACAAAAGTTGTTTAAAATTTAATTTTCTACAACTTTGATTCCCATCAACTTTTTTTAGGATCGCTATTTTTTTTAAAACCGTTGGTGGTACCATTTCATTTCTTCAATAACTTGTGTTATTTCAATTTCACAGCAGAAAATATGGGAACAAAAGTTGTTTAAAATTAGATTTTCTATAACTTTCATTCCCATCAACTTTTTGTAGGATCGATATTTTTTTAAATAGTTGGTGGTACCATTTCATTTCTTCAATATTTATTTATTTATTTGGGTATACAAATTGCCTTATAATATGTCTGGTTACAATTAAATTTATATAATAGCAACACAGTGCACATTATACCCTGTCGTTAGGGTGTCGCAAATAGTATAATTTACTAAGTATAACTTATGTATTAAGATACATTAAAGCGTTGTTTTATAGTTTTTTGGTGAGCTTGAAACTTTTTCGTTTAGGTAGTCATCAATAGTGTAATAGCATTTTTTTATTAAAAGTCGTTTGAATTTATTTTGGAATATTTTGTGATTAGTTTCTTCTTGTAGGTCTTTAGGTAGGTGGTTGTATATTCTTATCATCATATACTCCGGTCCTCGTCTAACTAATTCTAATTTTGGCTCCGGGGCTATGAGTTGGTTTTTTCTACGGGGGTTTGTGTTATATATAAATATTTCTGGATGTTTCTTTACAAATGTCGCCGCTTCTAGTATATATAGGCTTGGGAGTGTTAGTATGTTTTGTTCAATGAAATGAGGTCTACAGCTGTCTTTTTGGCGGATATTCATTAGTATTCGGATACATTTTTTTTGCATTATAAAGAGTTCTTTTGCGTCTGTACTGTTTCCCCATATGACTATACCATATTTTAGCCACGAGTAGGCGTATGCATAGTATGCGGTTTTTGCTGCTTGTAAATTTGTATTTGTTTTTAAAATTGATAATGCGTACATAAATTGAGACAGTTTGGTTTTTATATTCTTAACGTGGTTTTGCCAGTTAAGATATGTATCCATGGTAATGCCTAGCAGTGTCGCTGTGCATGTTTCATTTATATTTATGCTATTGATTAGTGTAGAAAGGTTTAATGGTGGCTTTTGGTATGGGTGGAATTGAATTATTTTTGTTTTAGTTGTGTTTAGTTCTAAGTTATGAACTTCCAGCCAAGATTTCACATTTGTAAAAGTCTTGGTTATTTTGGCTAGTGCGTCACTCTCTGATGTGCAGTTGAAAAGTAAAGATATATCATCAGCAAATATTACACAGGGGGTATCAACATTTTTTGAGAAGTCATTAATATATAGTAAGAATAGTATGTAACTAATAACATATAATAACTTGTGTTATTTCAATTTTACAGCAGAAATTAAGGGAACAAAAGTTGTTTAAAATTTTATTTTCTACAGCTTTGATTCCCATCAACTTTTTGTAGGATCGATATTTTTTAAAATTGTTGGTGGTACCATTTCGTTTCTTCAATAACTTGTGTTATTTCAATTTTACGATAGAAGTTATGGGAAGAAAAGTTGTTTAAAATTTGATTTTCTACAACTTTGATTCCCATCAACTTTTTGTAGGATCGCTATTTTTTTTAAACAGTTGGTGGTACCATTTCATTTCTTCAATAACTTGTGTTATTTCAATTTTACAGCAGAAGTTATGGGAACAAAGGTTGTATAAAATTAGATTTTCTATAACTTGATTCCCATCATCTTTTTGTGGGATCGATATTTTTTTAATAGTTGGTGGTACCATTTCATTTCTAAAATAACTTGTGTTATTTCAATTTTACAGCAGAAGTTATAGGAAAAAAAGTTGTTTGAAATTAGATTCTATACATTTTTGATTCCTATCAACTTTTTGTAGGATCGATATTTTTTTAAATAGTTGGTAGTACCATTTCGTTTCTTCAAAAACTTGTGTTATTTCAATTTTACGATAGATGTTATCGGTACAAAAGTTGTTTAAAATTTGATTTTCTACAACTTTGATTCCCATCAACTTTTTGTAGGATCGATATTTTTTTATATAGTTGGTTGTTCATTTCATTTCTTCAATAACTTGTGTTATTTCAATTTTTCATGAGAAATCATCAAAATCAAAGTTGTTTGAAATTTGATTTTCTGCAACTTTGATGCCCATCATTTTTTTGTTAAATCAATATTTTTCGAATAAAATAGGGGTGTCATTTTGATTCCTCAATACGAGTATCTACCTACCGACAATGCGACTATATTAGGACCTCGCTGGACTGATCTGATGAATTGATGCGATCATCGCATCGTGTGTGCCCAGCTTCAGGTAGTAGTTCAAATCGTGAACAACCAATTACTACCGTTTGAATTAGTTGAGTGAGCCCCCAGTGACGATAACTTCGCCGTTGGGCGTAGATGTAGCCGGACCATTATAGGTTGGCGTACCTATATCTGATCATAGAGCTATTACAATTACAACCAGAGGGATAATGTGGTTGTCATGAAAAATACCTATCTCATTTCAGTGACTGTTGCCGTATTTTTCTCCCGATAACCCTGTTTGCCGCCTACGCAAAAACGACGGGGCGTTATAGTTATAGAAGCTAGAAAATTGCACATCTAGATACCTTTTTCGTTCTATTTGAAAAATATCAATCATAGAAAAAGTTAATGGGACACAAAAATGTAGGAAATCAAATTATAAGCAACTTTAGTTCTGACCATTTCTCGCGTAAAATTAAAATTACAAGAGTTAATCAACATTCAGGAAGTGGTTCAAATCGTGAACCACCAATTCCTGCCTTTTCTTTAACTGAATGAGTGCCCAGTTGGCATGAAGCGAAAATTTGATCAAATCATCGCATCGTGTATGTCAAACTTAAGTCACTCTAATTTGAGAGCCAGGTAAATATTTTTAAAGTGCAGAACTGGGTTGTCACATCTCACTAAAAGTACACTTTTTGGATCACAAGTTCAATATTTTCGCAAAAAATTAGGCGTTATAAGCTGTCACAGTGAGAGCTTTCACTAAGATTTTGTCTCAAAAAAGAAGTTCTAGCATTAATAAAACCTTGCGACGCTTGCAGACTACTGCTGACTATTGATAAGGAAGACACGAAACTCTGCTTTTCAAGAAAGAGGCCACGAAAATCAAAAAATAATATTAATAAATCGTAAAATAATTATAAAATTCAGCAAAATATAGAGATTAATCCCTATTAAAAACTATAGGTACATGACCGAGAAGTTTTATTTTCTGTCCTAAGTTTCCCTAAGCATGTTGATTATGAATTAGGTACATACTCAGTCAGATCTCTGAATAATAGTATATTATGGTACAAGTGTGTTATGATGGTGATTACCGATGAGACGCCATTGAGCTATTTTACTAACGTCAAAATAGCTCGATTCGTTGTTTAGTTTGCTCCAAAATGATGTTTTAAAAAAATGTACTAGGTAGATAGCATTATTTATTAGATTTGAAGTATGTCGAAGGCTTTAAAACAGAAGGCCAAATAAGTGATTTCATTTAATGTCGAGCTCTCCAACCTGTATTTATATGTCATGTATGTAAAACTCGGGTGCTCGCAATTATAAACGTTAAAAAGAGTAACAAATGTTATGTCTGAGCGTAGCAGCGTGTTTGCTAGGCAAAAAGTAGTGCTTACTTTTACTACATTTTGTAAGATAACGTTTATTTTGCTCAAATAATAAGTTACATGTTTTGAAGTCAGTAATGGGGCAACAGCACCGACGCAAACACCTTATTTATAACGCAGAAAAAGTGTATACGCATCATTGCAAACATAAAACCAAGATCCAGCTGCAGGCCTCACTTTATTCGCTTAAACATCCTCACCTTTCCATGCATCTATATATTAGAAACAGCAATGTTTGTCCGAAAACACATAAACCTTTACAATAAAAGTAGTAACCCACGTAGAAATGAGCAATTATTACTACCCGAACCTAAAATGGAAATATTTAAAAAAGGTCCTGAATATATGTCCATTAAAATTTACAATAAAATTCCCAATACCATAAAAAAAGAAACATCTGACCAATCCTTTCAAACACATTTAAGAAACTTTTTAACACAAAAATGCTACTATACGTTAGATGACTTTTTTGATGATAAATTGTAAAACTAAAAGGAAATTATAATTGTTATGCTAGTTCTATAGTATTTATAGGATTAGATACCTATCTATAGCTAACTCTAGCTAGGTGTGTCACTAATACTAAACAGATGTAAGTAACATAATTGTGTTATCAGAAATTGTGAACTAAAACTGTTACTGTTAGTGTCATTTTTGCTTTTAAATGTTACTTCCATTACGCTGTTTAGCATAAATGTTTAGCTAGAACTTTGCTATACCCTATGAAACAGGGTGACATGTACCTGTAAGTTAGTTAGTGTTATGTTAAGACCTAATTATAACTTTATGTATATGATCTTGCAAATAAATAAATAAATATCTAAATATCTAAAATATCTAAATGTTGATAATTCTTAAAGTAGTGTTAGTAGGTACTTAGATTAAATTTACAAACTTCCAGAGTGGAACCCTAAATCTCACACTAGGGTGGTCCTGTGTTGTAAGATTTAGTCTCTTCCGCTTTTAAATAATAAGACATCTCATAATTCGCCTAATTAGTAATTTACTTTAAATACAAGTACAGGTAGTTTCCATTTTTAGGGTTCCGTACCCAAAGGGAAAAACGGGACCCTGTTACTAAGACTTCGATGTCCGTCTGTCACCGGGCTGTATCTCATGAACCATGATAGCTAGGCAACTGAAATTTTCACAGATGATGTATTTCGGTTGCCGCTATAACAACAAATACTAAAAACAAAATAAAATAAATATTTATGGTGGCTCCCATACAACAAACCTGAATTTTTAGACGTTTTACGCTCTATATTAATAATGGTACCAGGCAGATGCTTGAAATTTTCACAGAATGTTTAGTTTTATATTCCCTTCAATAATAAATAATAAAATTAAAATAAAATAAATATTTAAGGGGGGCTCTCATACAGTACGGAACCCTCCGTGCGAGAGTCCGACTCGTACTTGGCCGATTTTTTTCCTTAGGACTGCGTAACGGATTTATAGGTACAAGGAAATATATCTGATTACAAAGTCTCAAACAAAGAAAATAAAGGAAAACTAGAGTGTAAACAAATACCTATTTATTTTAACTATTCCAAAACTCCCAGAAGCAAAGGCGAGATAGACATTAGACCAAATATCAAGCTCAGCAGATAAAGAGAAATGAAATAAAAAATAATAATAATAATAATTGCGCCCCGCTCCGCTGCACCGGCGGCACTCTAGGTTTAGATTTTTTATTTTATTATATAGACATATACTCGTATTGTAAAAAACTTAAATTTAAGATAATAAATGGAAATGTGAATAATCATTTGTAACTTCATATATTTTTTATATACCTAGTAATACATAGTACAACATCTTGAATTTAAATGTTACTTACCTATATTTAACAACATTAATCTCAGTCTTTAATGCCAACCAGTAATTGTTTCAAGTTTTGTAAATGAAATATCAACTAGGTATTACAAGCAAGATAAAGGCAAAAATTATGTACTTGATTTTATCATCAAAAAAGTCGATGTTGACTAGGTACCTGTAACAGTTTCTCTTACAAAAAAAATTTCCATACATAAAGTGAACGCTTTTCAATACTCACTAGTACTTATTAACACAATATTTGTTTGAGCGGGCGTGTCGGTGCCATACTAATATGATAGTGTATATATCAGTTCTCGCATTGTTATTATTTTTTATTCACATTTTATTTAATTACAATGAAAGAGCACGCTTGATCAATAAAATACCAGGACCGAAAGGAGCATTTATAGTCGGAAATGGCTCGCAAATAATGGTGTCTTCAGGTAATACGGCTTATTGTGGTGTAAATGAGGTTTTACGTATGTGTAATTACCTATTTATGGTGACTACCAAAAATGACTTGAGTTATGACAATATTATAACACAAATGTAACAAAGGTGTGTGCCCACTATAAAGTACCACACCCTGACAGTTTTAGGAAAGTACCATTTAGGGCATAGAAATGTAAACCCGGAATTTGCCTCTCAACTTTTTTTTTTGGTAAGCTTTATCTACGTTCATTTTTTCATAAGCTTTTTTACATGGGATATTGACGGTTTTGAAAGTGTATGAAATTTTAAATAAAGATATAGGACAGATAAAAAAAAATTACATTCATAGTTTATTTTTGACATTTTGTGCAGATTGCCGGGTTTGATTTCAGTACTTAAAGATAACATAGTAATTCGAATAGATAGGTAGGCTCAGTGGCGTCAAGTACTTAGTGCTGCGCTGCACATCAAATATTATATCATTTTTTATGAATTGTACTAGTTTAGGTCAGGTGCACTACGTTTACTTACAGCTTAAAAATTACCATTGTCATTAAGAGTTTCTATTATACTCAGGAACTTACTTAATTTCAGTGGAATTAATGAAACTAGGAAGATATTGGAGCAGTAAATGGAAAGGAATATTCAAAATTTGGGTTTTTCCTTTTGGCGCAGTCAATATTTACAATCCAGAAGACATTGAGGTAAGAGTGATTACACCGGTATAGCTTATTTGTTACAAAGTCGCGCTTAGACAAAACTGGGGCCTCCTAGCACTCATGCAAAATTTATTGCTGAGGTAAGTCCCTTTCGACACTTTATTCTTTCTTTTTAATATAAGTTATTTTTGTATTGTGTATAACTATGACGAATAAAATTAATTCCTCCTCCAACCTGCTCGAGGCGGTGGCTTGACCTTGCAGGAGTCAAGTTTCGTCTTTTTTTCATCCGAGACATTAATTTCTAATCATTTGCCCTTCTACATTTCAGATAGTTATATCAAGTTCGAAGTTTAATGATAAGAGTCCTATTTACACTCTTCTGACGCCGTGGCTACGAGAAGGTCTGCTCGTCAGTAACGGTAGGTAACATGGAAATTTAAATAAATATAAATAACGCTTCTTCATAGCACCCCACTAGGATTCCTTGTGTTGAGGTTGTCATGAAACACACACATAGATAAGGACACTGAGACCACGGTAATATATATCATTACCGTGCTGAGACCCAGATCAGATAATAGGTATTTAAATTCATCACCCAAATTCCTGCCAGGCCGGCAACCAAAGCCAGGACCTCCTGCCAAGGCAGGACTAATATTAACTGCGTCAAATGGTCGTCATAAAATAATAGTCGTATTACTATTACACTATTATTTTTATGTGTCACTGTTTTGAAGTTTATAAGCTCTGAATTGTATATAGAATTAAGCTTGAACGATATAATTTTGCAAACAGATCACAGTTTGCCGTTCAGCGATACAAAGAGGAAATTTTCAGCCGATACCTTTTTAACAAGCTTTCATTTAACTTGCAATGTATGTATGTAATGTAACTATAATGTATAACCCGAGCCTTTGTGTCCTAAACACTATTATTGAATCGTCGGTGACAACGGCTAATTGTCGGGGGTCGGGGCCGTGAGTCAGAGAGGGACGGAGCCAATAATCCCCATCTATGTTTGGGTGGAATCTTGCAACGCAATTTTGCAAGCTTAAACCTATTGAGCTAAAATTTTGTATACATATTTGGATGACAATGCACGGTCAACTATGTGCCATCATGCTAAATTAAACATGACGAAACACCCAAGATGGCAGACTAGTTTTTTTAGTGCATCTCTACAATATGAGTATCAAATGAAGGGGCTTGCCAAGAATAACTCGAAAAATGAAATGACGTCACTCTGAATTCAACACGGCAGAACACCCAAGATGGCGGACTAGTTATATTTAGTGCACTCCTACAATATGGGTATCAAATGAAAGGGCTTGCCAAGAATAACTCGAAAAATAAAATGACGTCACTCTAAATCCAACATGGCGGTATACTCAAGATGGCGGTCTAAGTATTTTTAATGCACTCCAGCAAAAAAAATATTGAAATCAAAAAAATCTTTAAAAAAAAAGCTTTTATTTAAATAGCCTAAAATGAAGAAAATAAACTTTAAATTTAATAAAACCCATAAATGTTGAATATTACACAATTTTAGAGATATAAAAGCTTGTTGAAAGATCACGGATCGAAATGATTCAACATCTTTCTCTAAACACACAATAACATAACGGTTCATATAGATATAAAACCTATACCTAGTTGACCGAGCAAGCGTAAGTGAGCGAAGCGTCTCTGCATCGGGTGTGGCAAAATTTTCTAACATCTGTACGGATGTTTGTTAGTTTGGATGTTGCTTTTATGCCACGCCACTTCTTTGTTCATTTCAGGAGAAAAATGGCAACAACGAAGAAAACTGCTCACTCCCGCCTTTCATTTCAATATTTTGCGACAATTTTACATTGTGCTTCGCGAAAATAGTGAACGTTTGGTCGAAAGGCTTGAAAAAACAGCGGGTGACTCTGTAGACGTTGTCCCCGTATTGTCGGAATATACGTTGCATTCGATTTGCGGTAAGATTTGATTTCTTGGTATTTTTTACTCTCACGTGTTTTCATAGGTTTTATCTATGGGTAGGTTACTAATAGGTACAACATACGATTATGTCTATCCTGTGGAAGGTATAACCAGAAGTTATAACAGCTAGTAATAAAACAAAAACACTGATGTTAGATGAGATTTATCGCAATGTAGAACTTGGCTGGACACAATTTTGAAGGCTAACTTACTTAACTTTTGGCTTAACTGAATGATTTTCTTGTATTGTTTTATACAGCAATTAAAATGTTCAAACATAGATAGGTAACATAATTCCTTTCAAATGAGACGGAAATGGTTCTCGGTTCGACTGTACCCCAGTGTATATTTTTTGTGTAGGTGGTTATATGTATAAATTACACGGTATTTCCGCCCTTTATGAATCAATTTCGTGTTTAGTTTTTTTATATGTAAGCCATAAATAGTGTAATTTATTATTGTAGAGACAGCAATGGGCACTAAACTGAGTGACGAAATCTCGGGCATCGGAAAGACATATAAGGACTCATTGTACGAGCTGGGACAAGCTTTTATGCACAGAGTCACCAGAGTATACCTCTACAGTGATTTCCTATTCAGTTTCACTTCAGCAGCTAAAACGATGAACAAGTGTCTAAAAATCATTCACAGCTTTACTGGGAGAGTTATCAAAGACAGAAGAGAGTATATTAACAAGTACGGTGTCCAGCTTCCTGCAGCTGACGAGAACGATGACGATGTTGTTTACAAACAGAAAAGAAAGACAGCAATGTTGGATCTGTTGTTCCTGGCCGAAAAGGATGGACATATCGATAATGCTGGGCTACAAGAAGAGGTTGACACATTTATGTTTGAGGTACGGTAGCATGTCAAACACAGAGGTACCAGAGGGATAATGTGGTCGATCGAGAAAAGAAAAAAAGAGATGCATTTATTTACCTTTACCCATTTAATTTTAACTTAAAAACTCATTTATTTTGGCTATCCCTAAGAAACCCAATAGATTTTCCAGGATAATAATAGTTCCTGTATTGAAACATGCTGTGTGTTTCCTCCTTACCATAACCGTTCAGCTCGTTGGATGTAATTGGTACTTTTTTCACCAACTTTGGGACCCAATTTGACGCCCTAGATAAAAAAAAATTGGAAAAAGCAGGAACAAACGTATTTTTTTATTTTATCTGAGTAGCATGTATACAAATTTTCAAGTCAATCAGTACAGGACTAAAAAATATACTTGGAAAAGTTAAGGGCCCGTTTTACCCCGTCAAAGGTCAAAAGTTCAAAATTTTATAAATTTTATAAGTTCAAAAGTTCAAATTTTTGTCTATAGTGCTCCATTACGTCATACAACGTACCTTTATTCCAAATTTTAAGTTTATACCTTTTGCGGATTGAGCTGTAGCCTAAACCTGATTAATTTTGGCTATCCCTAAGGAACCCTATAGATTTTCCGGGATAAAAATAGTTCCTGTATTGAAACGAGTTGTGTGCTTCCTCCATACCAGATTTCATGCATAACCGTTCAGCTTGTTAGATGTAATCGAAGCTTTTTTCACTAGCTTTGGGACCCTATTTGACCCCTTAGATAAAAAAAATCGGAAAAATAGTAACAAACGTAACTTTTATTTCGTTTAAAAATTATGTATACAAAGTTTCAAGTCAATCGGTACAGGGAAGAAAAAGTTACATACAAACGAAAAGGGCCCGTTATACCCCGTAAGAGGACGATTTTTCAAATTTTCTTCCTTAGTGCTCCATTACGTCGTACAATGCATTTATATTCCAAATGTCATGTTTATATCTTTAGCGGATGGGGCTGTAGGCTGTCTGTCAGTCAGTCACTCAGGGAAGCCTTTATATAAATAGGTTGGAGGAAAAGTCTTTTCGTATTTTTTAAGAAAATTCAAAACATTTTTTAGTATAGTTTATTTACATTTAACTAAAGTATGTAGGTACCATTATGTTCGATAACTTTATGCCATCTTGTAGGTAGAGACATGATCCCATTGCTATAGAAATTTTGGGATTTCTAATCAAAACACCGCGACAAGTAGTTTTGGCAGTCCTCTCGTGATATTAACCTGATACTACCTAAAGAATTCTGAAGAGACCGAAACAGGTGGAAATCTGAAGGTGCAAGGTCAGGACTATACGGCGGATGCATCAACACCTCCCAGCCAAACTCTCTTAATTTTTGCTGAGTGGCTAAAGATGTGTGAGGTCAAATGAGTACACGGTTCATTAGGTTTCTTTCAGTGAGCTCGTGAGGTACCCAAATATCAAGCTTTTTTGTGTACCCAGTTTTTTTTCAAATGCACCAAAACTGTTTTGTGGTCGATTCACATTCTTCAGCTACGTCGTAACTACTGATATGCCGATCTTGCTCCACTTTTTCAAAAATGGCATCCATTTTATCCGTAATAGGGCGACCAGAGCGACGTGCGTCTTTGACATCAAAATTTCCGTATTGAAAACGCTTAAACCAAATTTGTGCTACTCTCGCAGACACACTGCACTAGGTCCATAAACATCGCAAATTTTTTTCGCGGCTTGCGTTGCATTTTTACCTTTTTTGTAGTAAAATTTTAAAATGTATCGATTTTCTTCATTAGATCCACTCATCTTGAAAGTACGAAAAACAAATGATAATTACACATTTTCCTAATTTGAATTTGGAATTACGTACTTTAAAGTTTAAACTTTCAATGATACCAGAACCAGCCAGATACAAATAGTATAGCCAAAGAGATTATATTACAAGTTCATACATACCATAATGCGAAAAGACTTTTTCCCCGACCAGATTGACCGATATCTCCTATTTACAGGGTCATGATACGACTGCCTCCGGACTTACATTTTGTTTATTGTCTCTGGCCAACCACAAAGCTGTTCAGGTAAACTATGTTACGTCTAATTACGCTTACTTTTTAAAAACATGCATTTAAATTATTGAAAACACCGCACAACAGCATGTTTGTTGCATGAAGACTTTTATATTATTCTAAGATAATTTTTTGACGCTGAACTCAAATAATATGCAATCAAATTTTCGCTATCAGCATTAGCTTTTGTTTTATAAGGAAGAGTTTTTTTTTTTTTTTTTTTATGAGAAAAAGACTGTCTCCTCAATCAAAAGATTATTGTAAAAAACACTACTAATTTTGAGTTTTTTTTAATCATTTTCTACTGTTGATGAATGATGAAGTGCTGTTCTAAGTCCAGCATAAATAAGACCGTTATATGTGCATCCCAGCGACCTAGGTATCTTAAAACTTTTTTCCTATCGAATCCGCACCTCAAAGGAGAAAAAACGGAACCCTTATAGGATCACTTTGTTGTCCGTTTGACTGTCCCTGTGTCAAGAGTGTCAAGACCTTTTATCTCGGGAACGCGTAAAGGTAACGAGTTGAAATTTAAACCATATACGCTTATGCTTTCCACTCGTCTAAGGTCTCTTGCAGCTGTGAAAAACTCTAACTTCTCAATAATTGTAGAAAAAAGTTAGAGCTGTTTATGTCGTAAACAACGAATATTTCGACTCTCACAAGGGAATCAAAACCTACTTCCCGTTGACCTAGGACTATGAAAGGACATGTTCTTTTTTGTATGGGACTTTGGCTCAATGACGGGCTCTATACTATAATAGGGAGAAAAAACAACTTAATTCCATGAGGCAAACAAATAGTCAATCAAATAGTCAATTAAAAAGCAAACAATTTTTTCACTTTGTGTTATTGCCATACTAATCGCCATTAAAGACATCCACCATGTTGTGGATCATGGATGTAAGAAAGGAGTCAATCGGCAACAAGATTCAAAATCTGCAGAATGTCACGGTTGTCTAAAAAAGTCAGCGTCAGGTCTGTCAGGTTTGCAATACATCAAAGTCCATTATCGTAACGTTGTAAATAATAAGAATCGAATTGTCGCAAACGCAAAGATTTCACAATGCATTCGTACATTGAAAACCGAATGAGATAAAACAATGGCAAACCGTAACAGTATTACCAGTTTCTATTTTCTTAGTTCCCAGAAAAACTCGGCGACATTCTCCAACAACAAATATAATGCATGTAGTAAGATGATTTGATACTTACATTGTACTTTCGCAATCACTAAGATTGAAAAATATCGTAGCACATCTCATCAACAATTATGCGTGTTTTCGCGAACGTCACAGCCAAACATAATTAGATGACAGGTGACATTGTCTGCAGACTTTTATAAATCACAAGTAGCATGGCAAGGGGACAAATTGTTTTTCCACGATTATATCCCCTTGAAGAGGAAATAAAGTATGGATTGAAAATGACATTCCTTAAATATTCGCGACAAAACTATTTATCAAATCATACTACGACACTCATATTTAGCATGAATATCCTTTCCTTTATCATTTTCATATAATAATGTCTCATGATCGATGAAATAATCGGGAAACAGTGTGATTTAAAAAAATCCCTGCGTTTAAATTCAATTCCCAATCGAGTTGAGATTCCCCGTGATTCGGGTGATTGTCCACAAAACGGCAACGCTGAAATTGACTTTTTCATTCTTTAGGTACACAAGATCGCGGAAAATTCACATCATGGGTTGCTAGGCCTGCGATAATAATAAATGTTTTGCTTTTTTTCTAAAGCGTTTGGATTTTTTTCAGTATTTTTTCGTGATTCGTCATATTTTTGTCTATACCTAATTTAAAAGCGTGCCAGGTTTGAGAACATCACCTTTGGTGAAGAGCATTGTTTTAGAGTACACGTATACGAATAAAATTTGAAAACTGTACATTTTTAATTTAGTCGCAAAAAATAAGGCTTTAGGCTTGCATAAAAAATATGGACCAATGTTAGACAATGGATTTTCGGATCATCATCATTTACGCAGAAGTCCGCAATATCTACGTTAGTCAATGAGAAATCGCTTTCTTCTTGAAGAACTTTCCTCTTTAGCCTTTTTGAAGTTTTCTTTTTAGTCTTTTTTTGAATTTCTTTTGCCTTTTTGTGGTTAATTGACGCAACAGACTTATTGGAGACAAAAGAGTTAAAACACAAGCAAAAATATATTTTGATTTGTCTTTTAATTAGGTATGAGCGTGACCATGTTTCCCCGCTGACCACCATTGCCCTGTTTTCCCCCTAAGATCTGTCATCTGGCAGCCTGTCAACTGTTTAGACTCTGTGTCAACTGATTAGATTTAACATCATGTCAAGAGAACTAACAAAGCATAAGCGCATCGTGGGACATTCGATAACTTAGACAGTCTGTTAATAGCTCTAACAAGGCATCAAATATTTGACATCGCTCGATCAAATTAGGCCTAGTATTTCAGTTGTACCACATTCGTAATATATTAAATAATTAATGGCTGTAGTAAATTAAATTAAACTCTAATTAATTATTTAAAAAGCAACTGTCACCCGCATCATGCTACAGCGCAAATAGTGTAGTACCTACCTATACAATACATATCAAAAACTCGATCTGCTAGAAAATTTGAAATCAGCGACCTCAAATTAGTAAACAAAAAAGGTTCATTTTGCAGTGAAACAGTTTATTATTATTTACTTTTGATTAAATTATCTGTGAAATAAAGAAAAAAACTACATAAATCAAAATCCGCTAAAGCAGAAGGAAATATTTTCTTTGACCTATCCTTGCGGATCTACGAGTACAATCGTAGATAGTAAGTTTCGCTACGGTGCTACGGACAGATACGTAGGCACATACGACGTGGTCAACGTGGAAGTCATTGAATCACCTCTGGACCCAGGTTGGCCACTGCAAGTCTAATATGACCTAACTGGGATTTCTGTGACAAGGACTAGAGTGTGACTGCAGAACAGAGCAGACAATGGAACACCTATTATGCTGCCCTCATCATCCAAACATGTGCACGCTGAGTGAACTAATGTAGGCCTCTCCTCCTGGAGTAACAGGCGCTAATCACTGGTCTAAACTTGTCTAAAATCTTCTTTAGGACTATCGACGTGAAGATTTATTTATGGGTAGTATTCAATCGAGTGTCTATTAATTTGATCAAAGCGAAAATTTATTCATATTAAAAGCATACGGAAATACTGAATGGACGACAAAAAGCGAGCTAAAACAAATGCCTAAATCAGCGACTAAACACTAAATATTTGAGATACTATAAGTATTCCACTTGTTTCATTGTGACTGCAGGGTCACGTTAGATGCAAGCCGCTTCCAATCGGTCCTATTGCTGATAATAATGATGATTACTTTTTGTTTCACACCTAATCTACATAAGCGATTTGCTTATGGCACTTGGCCGGCCGTTGCCACAGCACGCTCGCTTCGCTCGCTCGGCTCGTGCGTTGTTTGTCATGTTCTAACCTAAACTATTTTTAGTTTCATACCTAATCTTTAATGTGACTATATTCGACGAAACTTAATTCGTCTAATTGTTGTTTGGCCTAATGAAAGATTTGACAAATGATAAATGTTCCAAACGTTTTTTGTCATTATAATAAACAATAATTCTACCAAATGAAACGCCATAAAACAAAGCAAAACAGTTTTCCTCGAAAAGGCAGGAAACCTTATGTAACAATATTATTACCGCAGCTCATAAAACGCTGCTCTTATGTCCAGCTCAAACCCGATAAATAGTCACACACTTGGTAGTCGCCCACATGATTGTCGCACACCTATGATATTTTTCACACGGTTTATTATCCTTTATTAAAATTGCTACGACAGGACAAAGTTTTCGAAGAACTGCAAGAGATTTTCGGCGATTCCAGCAGGCCCGCTACCATCGAGGACCTTTCCAAGATGAAGTACTTAGAAATGGTCATCAGGGAGTCCCTTCGTCTTTACCCGCCAGTATACTTCATCAGCAGACATTTAATGGACGAAGTGATATTAAGTAAGTAATGTTATGTTAGGTCTTAAACATCATAACATGCTGGACGAGATAAGATAAAAAACATGAAGTATTTACATAAAGCAAGTGTTAATTGTAGCGAAAATCAAATAATATAAAGGATTTTTGGCAAACTCAATAAAATAATTATGTACCTACTAGTACCGATCGGCTTTGATCACAATAATGACGCTCCCACATTTGGCTTTTTTTTGTATTCAATATAGGTTTGCGTTTGACTACATACTGCCTGATGTTGAGCAGATATGCGGTCTAGGATGTTGCACGCTGACCTAGAAGATACCTATTTACTCGGGATTTGAAGACACCCACGTCGTACTTTAGCGGGAAGACAGACCCAGGCAAAGCGTTCCACATTCTGGCTGTTCGTATGAGGAATGAGGATTCGAAACGCTTGGTTCTAACGCGCGGAATGTCCACCATAAAAGAGTGGCGCTTTGGTCGCGTCTGTCTAGTCGTACGATAGAAAAAAGGGGCAGGTGGGACCAGATTATGCAACTGCTGAGCGCACTCTCCGAAGTGGATCCGATAAAGGCCGAAAAACACGCTACCTTACGTCGATGCTCGAGACTTTGCAGCTGCTACTTAGTCAAGATGTCGTTGTCAATCAACCTCCTGGCTCGCCTCTCAATCGACTCCAGAGCCTCCAGTTGATATTTGGCAGAGCCATCCCAAAGGTGAGAGCAGTATTCTATACAAGACCTGACTTGTGCTTTATAAAGACTAAGCAGTTGCTCAGGTGTGAAATACCGTCTCACCTTAGCGAGAACACCAAGTTTTTTGGAGGATAATTGAGCTTTTGACTCTATATAAGAGCCAAAGTTAAGAGTCGATGAGAGTGAAACGCCTTGGAACTATTGTTCCAAGCTGTCAGTTACCGGAACGGAGACACCGCGGAAAGCGGGAGACATTTGGAAGGGTCTCTTTTTGGCCGAAAACAAACAGCATTGAGTCTTCGTGGCATTAAACTTGACCAGGTTAGCATCGCCCCAGTCAGATACCACCTCCAGACTCAAGTTGAGCCGTTCGACCATAGCCTCTCTATGTGACTCGATCTGTGGCCCGCTGGTTATTGCATCGGATGTGTAGCTCTCCACGACTGTACTGTCGTCTGCGTACCCAAAGAACCCGGGCTTTAGCAGATCGTTGATATGCAGTAGGAAGAGGGTCGCAGAGAGCACTGACCCCTTAGGAACACCGGAATTTATAGCCATTTGATCTGACGAGCAGCCATCTACAACCACTCGTATCGACCGATTCCTCAAGAAAACTGATATCCATGCGCAGAAATCAGCAGACAGGCTGTAAGATGGAAGCTTGCCAATAAGGCTCTCGTGCCAGAGCCTGTCAAAAGCTTTAGAGATGTCCAAGGAGACAGCCAGCGCCTCCACGTGCTTTTCGATGATTTCACTCAAGATGTGTATGGCGTACGCCAGAAGGTCCCCAGACTCCCCAGTAGACCGGTTTCGGCGAAAACCGTACTGGCAGTCACTGAGTAGGTCATTCGCTTCTAGGTACGCCAGGAGCCTGTTGTTAAGAACACGTTCCACACTTACAGAGAGTAGATGTGATCGAAATCGGTCTGTAGTTAGCAGGGTCGGCACGAATGCCTTTCTTGGGAACAGGCTGCACGTTAGCAAGCTTCCAAGATTTGAGCACTTGTCCTGTCTTTAGAGATAGGCGAAAGAGGCGAGTTAGCACAGGTGACAGCTCAGGCGCACAAGTCCTCAGTACAATGGCCGGAATACCATCAAGGCCACTGGTCTTGTTCACATCTAGACTGCGGAGAACTTTGAGAACCTCCTTTTGCAGGATATGTATCTCACTCATTACAGTGCCACAGTTTGGCAAAGTTGGAGGTCTCGCACTACTGGGGTCCAGACGCGAAGACTCAGCAAATTGAGATGCAAATAAATTTGCTTTTTCTACCACGGTATGGGCCAGCGAACCATTGGGTTTCAGCAACGGAGGCAGTTAGGGGCGGCAAAAGTTCGCTTCAACCGATTTAGCTAGGGACCAGAATGCCTTACTACCCGCAGGGTAAGAAGCAAGCTTGTTCCCTATTCGACTAATGTGATCAAAGCGGGCCCTCCGCATAACCCTTTTGCAGAACTTAGCAGCCCTATTGTATGCCTTCTTCCTTAGACGAATGTCCCTCGACTTACGGTTTCGAGTATCGACCCAAGCCAGGTATGCTTGATGCTTTTGCGCTTCTCGGCGCGTCCACATTCAGGCCCAAACCAGGGCTTAGCTTTGCTAGACAGAGGCACGTCCGAAAATGGGATGAAGTATTCCATGGCGGTACGAAGCACATCTGTCACAGCATCCGCGCACGTAGAAGGATCATCGGAAGAGAAGCACACAGACTGCCAAGGATAAGATGCAAAGAAACACCGCATCTCGTCTCAATCCGCTAACTTTTACCGCCACACCCGCCGTGACCCTTTGGGGCTGGGGTCTGATGGGGAGTAGACGGATACAGATTTCACCAGACAGTGATCAGATGAACCTAACGGTGAGGAAATTGCCACTGAATAACGGTCTGGATCGGTAGTCAGCAGAAGGTCCAAGCAGTAGGCCGTGTGCGAGGCAACGTCAGGTACCCGTGTGGCGCCTGAGGTATTCGGTGAGTCTGGTTGTCTCCTGGTCCCCGCTATGTGATCGGTATACACAGGCGTAGATAATTTTCCCTAAGCCAGTGTCCGCCAAAGCCCAGAGCACTGAAAAAGAGGAGTCTTCAAACCTACGAAGGCGCAGAAAGCAAATGTCATCCCGGGCGCACACGCATACACGCGCACGTGGTTTGAAACGGTGCTCCAGGGAGTACCCTGGGTAGGAGAGATACGACACGTCGGATGGACCAGCAATCTGCGTCTCCGTGAGAAACAATAGGTGGGGACGATCTGTCTCAAGATGATGATGGACAGGCGTGAGATTTGAGTGCAGGCCCCGAATATTGCACAGGTGCACTTTAAGTGAGAGGGAGTGCTGCCGCTGTGTATACGTCCTTTTTCTTCTACATTTTCTCACGTTTGAATTGCGGAGTAAAGTAGGTAGTGGAACGAGACGTCACTCTGCAGATTCAGTGGTACAACGCACAAACCACACACATCAATGGAAGACTAGCCTGGAGACCGCGGGGACGCCCGAGCCCCCCCAAGGATGTCCATCGGGCCCTCTCGTCCGGTCGCCAACCGGTACGATGGCGCATCCCTGGGATTTTTCGACAGATGGCGGGGCAGCCTTTCATGAGTGGCTAGCTCACTACTTGGGCCCCCTACTATCTGCGGTCGGCCAGCGACAAACCGTGCCTCGGATCCCGCTGCTCTGCTACTGTTCCGACTTGACTTCCAGATTGGCCTCACTAGACTTCGCGCCGGAACACGAGCTCGAGAGAGTCGCTTGGCGTCGCGGCTTAGTCTGGTGGGTGGTCTCTCGCCGCGGCTGTAGCCTACCACCACCACCACCAACTCGGTCCCAAATACGTCAGCTTATATTTGTCTGGTCTATTTATGAATTAGCTACGTGCTTATCTCAACATTAGGTACTTATTCCGTTTTTGTTTACTAGCAATGTATAGTTAGATAATTTAGGTGTTGGGTTTAGCCACATTGTAAAAGTTAGTGTTAATAATGATGATCATAATCTCTGAAATCTATTTATGTACCTCTTAAAGTCCGTCAACTTTGCAAAGCAACACTTTTAGTTTAATGTCAGATGTATTGTCAATCCATACTTTATTTCTTCTTCAAGGGGATATAATGGTGGAACGACTATTAGTCCCTTTGCCATGCTTCCCGTGCAGGTGGTTACAAGGTTCCCAGAAATACTTTTTGCAACATCAACATATTTGACCTACACCGAAGCCCGCACCTGTACGAGGACCCCCTGGAGTTTGACCCCGACCGCTTCCTGCCAGAGAACAGCGCTAAGCGGCATCCCTACGCCTACATCCCCTTCAGTGCTGGGCCCAGGAACTGCATTGGTAAGGGAACAATTTAAACGCTGACCAAAATACATTTCCCGACCCTAACAATACAATACCTAAGTACCAAACAAAATAGAATGCTTGCCGAAATGGATGAATGCTTACCAAATATTGTTTCACCGTAACAGTAATAACATTTTGGTAGGTTGTTAGGTTTTTTTTTAATAAAAGCTAAGAGACTTTACTCTAATAGAAAAAACTACATTTCGGTAGGTTGGGTTAAGTTTTATAACAGCCTGAAAAGCCTTCCACTTACTTTGCCTTGGCAATTATTTACTAAAATGAAGGCAAGTTCGCGAAATAAAATATTGTATATAGTTGGTCATAATATCTGAATTTACTGAAATTAATGAAGTTAGTCTTTCTGAATTTAATTTCTTTTCAAGTTTTGAAAGAAATAGGGACTAAATGCGAAGTTATTAATTACAAGCTTTTGTAATTTAATTTATAATGGATGACCTGTAATTCAATAAAACATAATTATTACCAAATAAAAATGATATTGATTAATACAATTTACTGGATCTGAAATGTTAGTCTAAAAATAACTTTAAAAGTGTTCAAACAAATTTGTGGCATACTAAAGTAAAAATGGCTTTACTTTTTTATTACTTTGGGTAACACAATTTGGTGAGTAGGTATTTATCCATTGTGGCAGGTATAAAATTTTTTTCGGGAACCAAATATGAGCAATTCTGATGGGTGTTTAAACACAAGCCAAATAATAGCAAAGCAGTGGCGTAGTGTGGGTTTTCGCCGCCCGGGGCCGAGCGAAAAGCCGCCCCTCGTCCTTTTACAAAGTGCTCTCGCAGCGAGCACGAAATTTTTATGGCATTTTTGCCCCTTTTTAGTATCTATGCCGCCCGGGGCGATAGCCCAACTCTATTCTGCTTCATTTTTTCCCGTATTTGGCTTTATCATCCTTACTAATATAATAAATCCGAAAGTGTTTGTCACTCTTTTATACTAGTAGTTTTCCGAACAGTTAATCTCGCGATACATGTCTTTAAATTTTTTCATAAGCCTATCTCTCGACTCGCTCTTGACCGATTTTATTCATATCGCAAATCTTGTCAGAATTTATTTATTCGTATTTCCAAATATATTCAAAATCGGCTGAGAAATAACGCAACAAAATTTTTCTTCCCTTTTTGAGGGAAATGTTTCCCCCCAATCAAAAATCGCCTATGCCAAAAATCCATTAATGTATGTATATAAGGTTTGGCCGTGGGTTGCTGGCAGACTAGAATAGCACCCTCTCTTGTACCAAGTGTCCTAAGCGCCGATTGAGGTACTTAGTCATGGCAACGTACGCACGACGCTCGAAGGCCTCAATCGAGTTTCCCAACATGTGGGTCTTAAGATGAACATGGACAAGACAAAGGTCATGTGTAATGCCCATGTGTACCCAGACCCACCCCAGTATCTGTCGGGAGCTCGGTTCTTGAAGTCGATCTTGTTCTCGGATTCTACTATATAATTAAGACCGCAGGAACGCGCTGGATGCAGGCCGCTTCCAACCGGGCTTATTGGCAATCCATAGGGGAGGCCTACGTCCAGCAGTGGTCGCCCTACGGCTGATTGTGATGATGTATAAATAAATTCGTGTGCCAAGTTTCGTCGAGATTCGTTAAAAAATTGGTCCTGTAGACGAATACCAACATCCGGACTGAAGAAAGCAAAATCGCCGTGTTAAAACGAAGACCTTCGCTTCGCTTCGGTAAAAAAACTAAATATTCAGACAAATTCATAATGCATGGAGCGGGTAACACGTGACATCCACATTACATTAAAAACAAAACAAATTACAGGGACAAAACAATATAATGTATAGGTTTCTAACTGGCGGCCTTATCGCAATTTCTTCCAGGCATCCAAGTAGTATATTATATTATTGTAGTTATATTATCTAATCTTTACTTCTAGTCTGGCAGCCCTCTCCTTTATTTACTCCAATACTTTAGCTACGAGTACCTCGATCGAGATTTTTTTATAAGACTAATCTGGGCGTCTCGTCCAACTTAACCTGCTCACGAAGATTCAGCCTGTTATAAATCACTTTAAGATTTTAGGAGCGGGCTGCCGGACTATTGTGGTTGAACTCATGAGTCGGGTAACTGTTCCAGGACAAAAATTCGCTATGTTGGAGATGAAATCTGCTGTGTTGGAGATACTGAGAAAATTCGTGTTGCTGCCGGTCACCCGCAACGAAGAGATCGAGTTTTTGGCCGATTTAGTGTTGAGGAATACAACACCTGTCTACGTAATCTTTGTAAAACGATAATCATATTCAGAAGAACAATCCATTTCCAGTTAGGCGTTTACATTATCGGTTGTGCAATATGCTTGTTTATTACTTAATTTTGTCTACTTTGATGGCTCTGTTTGAAATGTTATTCTATGAACCAATTTTAGCAATTATAATAATCGATTTTTGCCAGCAAGCGCAGCATAGGACGTCCACCGACTAGGTGGTCTGACGATCTAATAAAAATTTCAGGAACGCGCTGGATGCAGGCAGCTCCCAACCGGCCTTTTTGGAAATCCATGGGGGAGGCCTATGTCCAGCAGTGGACGTCCTAAGGCTGATAGATAGATAACCCAAGAAAAAAAAATACTGGCCATAATCTTTAAAGCTGAAGTAGACTTTCATAATTTAAGAATGTACATTTTCAGTACTTACTCATTTTAATTTTGAGCAATTTTTACCTTGGGATATTGTATTACACCCATCATGCCAAAAATTGAATGTACCCATTTCTTAAAATGAATGTCTTTCATTGGTCTTCCTTCATTGTTTTGCTTGATGATACCTACTTACATCATTTTGTTAACATCAGCCGAATCTCCTTGCATTTGGTAAACAATGTCATAATTGTGGAAAATGGATGCAGCGAAGGGTTCTTCGTAAAGATGGTGATCGAGTAAAGGAAAAATTATTCTGTATGTGAATACTAAATTGGAGTCACAATTTTACCCGAGCAAAGCCGGGTTGTCATCTAGCAATAATAAATCCAACAAAAACATTTTCATGTGAAATGGAGCCAAGACTAAATCACAGTTCACACTATCAAAAAGTTGTCAGATCTCACGTAAAGCCAAACTTCTAACTCTACACACCTTTTTTTTTTTTTTTTTTTTACCAGGGGAAATCTTTTATAGATACCACCGCACCTCGAGGGCAGGCGGGTGGTTATGTGGGAGTCCTGCCGACTGGACAGTATACCCACCAAAACCCCTGGGTGTTCCGCCACTGCGCTATGTGTCGGGGCTACGGGCACGCTTGCGCACTCCTCCGCGGCACCCGACAGCGCTGGCCCAACTCGGGCCCCACCACGGAGCTTCGGCTCCCGCCAGAATGACGCTGTGCCGAACACCAGACACATCGTTATCCACCACCTGGGACCAACCAGCACTGGGCGTCAGACAGCACCCGTATCCGACAGCCCTGGTCCCGATGCAACGGGTCAATTAAAGTGGCCCCGCGCCTGCCACTACGGCTGCAGAGGATAGGGAGAACGGCCGTCGCGATACCGACACTCCTCTTCCCCTGCAGCCCCACCGCCTCCGCCAACACGTTGGCGGCACCCGTTAGGGCCGCAGGCAAGACGGATAGGCAGCGGCCTTCTCGCCGCCCGTCCATCCCGTCGCCGCCCCCGCCTCGATGGGCTCGGCCGCGGCATCGCGACAAGCGCGACACCGCAGTCCACCTCAGTCGGCAAGCCGACCTACTGGCCAGCCTCCGCACGGGCTTGTCTGGGCCCAAGACCCGGAGAGGCCGGCCCCACCTCGGGTTCCTCTTCGTTCACCAGGCTGGGAAGACCTGGCTACTAAGCCCCCCCGCCACGACAAGGCGGGAACCCACTCGGGGGGGAACTCTACACACCTAACTCTACAAGTTCTTACTTCACAAACTCTACAGCTTAGTCAATATACTCGTATGTGACTTTAACCCGCAGTTTTAAAGGTTAGGAGGAGATTTACTAAAAATCTTGAAATACGTGTTATATTTTTATTATTTATTTTTACTGAATAAAATTACAAACACATAATCCAAGGTCTATGCCCTTTGTCAACTAAAATTACAATTGTTTGATTATACTGTACAAAGTGAGTTAGTAGGTACCTGAAATCTTAGCCTAAGTTAGTTGATGCACTGCGTAAATGCCACGAGCAGATCGGCGACCCACAAGCAGCACCCGATCAGGAGTGTGACACATGTGCCAGCCATCGCTCTCCTCGACCATATTTGAGGGAAGAGAACGGCCCGGCACATGATGTCACCGCAAGAAGGAGCCTTCGATGGCGAGCATGAATGCTTGGGGCATGCACGCAATGCTTATTTCTTATAAGTTACAAATCCACATTTTTCACATCCTATGCCAATTTTTTTGCCTTCTCCTGGCCTAGAGCCTCCATCCAGTGGCGGACGCTTCCGAAAGAAAGTTTGCTATGTAATGCAAATATTTTAGGAAGTAACATTGTTTCATTGAATTTTATACATTTAGATGGCCATCATTTTTTTTGTGGTATTATATTTCCCTTTTTTTTTACTACTAATTTCAATAGTCAATAAGTAGTCGCCATATTATATAATGTTCTCTATGGCCATGTTGTTTGATGTGTATTGTGTTTGTGACTACGCTATCAGATATTTAGGATTTTAACGTTGTTAATTGAGTGAAAAATGGATAACATTGTCTGTGAAAGTTGTTCAGATGGTGTGTGTATTGAGAAAATAAAATATGATGCGTTTTCAAAACTATCTTTCGGTGAAAAAAAAAACAAGTTTTAATATACAAATAAACAATCCCATATAGTATACTCGCACCGCCATCTTTTCACTGCTTTCATTTAAATTTTGCAAATCACACAAATATTAGGTACAAAACATCAAACAAACGCGCCGTAAGGCCACTTTGAATATCCGTAAATTGGTATGTCTTTAAAATCAGTCAATCTATGGATATTTGAGTTGGCATTTGGCAATTACCTACATTATCAAACGACAAGACGACGAACCAAAACCAACGTGTTTTTGGTGAGTAAAATTTTCTGGCTACCCTGTCTTAAAACTGTGTGCACGCCACTGCCTCCATCACCGCCTCGTTCCGATCCCTGACGGCCATCTGCAGGTTGTATTCCTTGATGGTATCCGATGACGCAAACGACGCTCGCCGCACGAATCGACTAATGGCATAATTTTCGATGTCGTCAGTGTAATAGATGAAGGTCCCAGTGTGCCGCGATAGTGCAACGAACGCGTGTAAGACGCTCTCGTGTAGTCTCATTTTCGGCTTTGTTTTTATAACGATTACCGACGTTAGTCCCTGAGCTTCGTGAATGGTAAGCGTGATCCTAAGCCTCCCCCATAACCTTGGTTTATGAGGATCTCCTTTGGGTGTTGGGGAGGGTTTTGGATATTTGAGTCCCCTTGAACCTTTTCTGCTCAAGAGACCTAATACGAGGGGCTGAGGAATTGACCTGAGTATATTTCCCTCAACGCATAAGCGACATCCATTGGGTTTCTGTGTGTGCAGAGCAACTAGTGTTTTATTATTTGTAATAAAGAGTCCCTTTATCAATTTTTGGACATATAGCATCAAACTTTGAAAAGGTGTCATACAAACTTTCATCCCCCAGTTTTAGGGTTTGGGGGGTGGTTTATTAAGAATCCTGAAATCGTGTTTAATTATCTATTACAACTAGTTCTTTTATCCATTTTCTGACTTCTGGCATCAAAAGTTTCGAAAGTGACATACAAATTTTCATCCCCCAATTTTAGGGGTTGAGGGGTGATTTATTGACACTTTCACTGCTGAGGTACTTTTTGTAAGGTGCCTGCTAATTCTAAAACGCACACGCAAGGCGCGGGAAGACGCTACCGCACCACGCCTGGCGTGTGTAGTAGCCGCGGGGCGTGAGAATCGAAAACACAGACGTGTGTGTTTTCAGCAGTGAAAGTGAAAAATCTTGAAATACGTGTTTTATACAATTTCTAGCATGAACATTTGTGGAAGTGTCATACAAGCTTTCATCCCCTATTATATAGGGTTGGGGGTAAAAGTTCAAAGTTTTAGATTTTTCCCTTTTTAAATGCCTGATAGTCTACCTTGATGCCAAATATCAAGTTTCTAGGTCATCTGGAAGTGGGTTAGGTTTTTGATCTATAAGTCAGTGAGTCAGTGAATCAGTCAATGAAACTCCGGTTTTTAAACGTTAATATTTCATTAACTGTTGGAGTAAAATAAATGAAATTTCGTGATATAGATAAGCTAAAGAACTTTAATAAATATGCTAAATTTCATATTTATAGGTTAAATAGTATTCGAGTTATGAAGGGGTCAAAAGTGGCTCGAAATGGTTCGAGTAATATTACACGTCGCGTCGCGTCGCCAGTTCCTCTTTCTTAGTCTTGGCTGGACACGCTTCCGCGTGTCTAGATAAAGGCCCCCCCCCCCCCCCTGCCGGCGGCACTCTAGGTTTAGGTTTTTCATTTTATTTCATTTTATTAAATAAATATTGTAAAAAAAAAACTTAACTTTGTACCTTCATGTAATGCAACATCTTGAATTTAAATGTTACTTACCTATAATTAACAAAATTTAATCTCAATCTTCAATGCTAACCTGAAATTGTTTCAAGTTTTGTAAATAAAATATCAAGTAGGTATTACAAGCAAGATAAAGGCAAAAATTGTGTACTTGATTATCTTTAAAAAAAATGCAAAGTCCATGTTGATTACCTATAACAGTTTATTTGTCTCTTTCATAATATATACATAAGTACATGAAACGAACTCTAGTACTTATTAACACATTTGTTTGAGCGGACGTGTCGGTGCCATATCAATATGATAGTGTATTTATCAGTTCTCGTTTTGTTATTATTTTTCATTCATATATTATTTAATTACAATGAAAGGGCACGCTTGATCAATAAAATACCGGGACCGAAAGGAACTTTTATAGTCGGAGATGCACCTCATATAATGGTGTCTTCAGGTAAGGTAATTTGTAGGGCGTAAAACGCTTTTTAGGGTTCCGTACGCAAAGGGTAAAAACGGGAACCTATTACTAAGACTCCGCTGTCCGTCCGTCTGTCTGTCACCAGGCTGTATATCATAAACGGTGATAACTAGGACGTTAAAATTTACACAGATGACTTATTTCTGTTGCCGCTAAAACTACAAATTCTAAAATCAATTATAAATTAATATTTAAGGGGTGGTTCTCGTACAACAAACCTAAATTTTTAGCTGTTTATCGCTCGATATTAATAAAGGTGAAAGGTGGATGCTTAAAATATTCACAGAATATATAGTTGAATATTCACTTTAAAAATAAATAATTAAATTTAAATAAATAATAGAGGTGGGCTCCCGTACAAGGAACGTGTTTTTTTTTGTTCGATATTAATAACGGCAACAGGAAGATGCTTGAAATAATCGATTGGTTATTAATGCCGTGGTACCTCAAGTGTTTGTACTTTCCGCAACTCTATTTTTGCTGCAAATCACAATGACTCCATGTCCATTTGCACTGTCGCCTATATCGAGATATTCCTTTAACAGTGACAGACCGCCCTGAACTGCTGGGGCTAACACTTACTCCCACATTGAACTACGGCACGTACCTAGAATCTAGGACCAAATTGGCTGGTATGAAGTTGGGTATCCTGAACAAGGTTAGGCGGTATTTCACACCGGGACAGTTGCTAACTCTGTATCAAGCACAGATCCGATCGTGTCTGGAATACAGCTGCCATCTTTCGGATGGCTCGGCTAAGTATCAGCTCGAGACCTTGGAATCGGTGGACCGGCGTGCTGTTCGGCTTATAGGTGATGAAAAGTTAGTTGCAAAAAAACTTCATAGCCTGGAACATCGCCGTAGGGTTGCGAGTCTGTCCATTTTCTATAGGATTCATTTCGGAGAGTGTGCATCTGAGCTGCACGACCTTATCATACCATCCCCTCTTTACTACAGGACAAGTAAGAAGACGCCACATTACCACCCCTACACTGTCGATTTTCCTTCGATACGTACGAAGCGGTTTGACTCAACATTTCTGATTCGTACTGGAATGGAACAGTCCTCCTGCTTTCCTGTTTCCTAAGAGATATAATCTAAAATTTTCAACGTCAGAGTGAATAGACCTCGACTTCGACCACAACGTCGCTTACCATCAGACAAGTTGGTGGTCAAGCGCGAACTCATTCGCTACAAAAACAAAATCACAAAATACTAAGTTGTATGTTCCCTTCAAAAATAAACAGTTACAATAAAATGTATTAAGGGGGGCTTCCATACGGTACGGAACCCTTCGTGCGCGAGTCCGTCTCGCTCTTGGACGAACAATTTTTATACAGAAAGAATTAAAGTGTTCGACTGTTTTTGGTGACTTACTATATGACTAGTTGACTACAGAAAACCTAAATTTTACTAAAAAAATCAGATCGGTGGTAAGCGACGTCAAAGAAAATATTTACTCCTTAGCAGCGAAGAGAGCGACGTATTCTTAAAGATGTACTGTACTGTACCAGCAGTTTTGTTAGTCCACTACAGGACGTAGGCCTACCCACGAAGGTGACTGGACCATATCCGGCACGCTGGCCCAGAGCGGGTTGGTGGATTCGCATACGCCATGACGTATGCAGGTTGCCTCACGATATTTTCCTTCACCGAGAAGCCAGTGGTGTAAAATTCCGTACATAAATTCCAAGGAACTCATTAGTACGGGACCGGGATTTGAACCCTCGACCTCACGATTGTTAGGCGGGTGAAATGACCACTAGACCACCACGGCACCTTAAACCACCACGGCGCCTTAGCAATTTAATGCTTGAAAACAATTTAAATTTCGTTCGGCACACTTCGTTAGCATTATCGGCCCTGTATAAATTAATAGTACTTAGGAAGATTAGATTATGTACCAAGAAAACCAAGTCGTGTCTTCACGGGCAACATATTGGTCCCTGAGCGTAGCGTTGTTTAGAAATAATACGAGTCTCATATTTTTTAAAGTCTATCCGACGGACTAATTATAATAACGATTTTTTTACCTAGTCATTAGGCCTAGTGTAGTAGTTTTCCAAACAGTTGATGGTACAACACTAACTTATTTTTAAATAAGATGAATATAGTTTAAATTATTTTTTTGCTGTGTACAACCAGGAAACTAAGATAAAATAGGAATAAAATAAAATGCGACTACAGCGAGCTTTATGGTCCGACCGCATTCGAGCGACTCGGCGCGTGGCGCTGGGGACCTATTTTTTTAACTTTGTACGCCTGGGAACAAGTACAGTTCGGCCGTTCAGAGAATGCGTTCCTGACACGTCATCTTGAAAATATGTTTTTGGCCGATATCTCGGAAACTATGCCCTTAGGGCAAAAAACATAAAGATCATTTTTGTAGAAAATAAAATTTCGCATCTTTTGTTTCCAAAAAACTTTTTTGTAAAACTTACCGTTTACGATTTATGGCCCATTTAATGAAATTTCATTAAATGGACCTTAAAACATTTACACTATCCCCTATCGTGCGAGGAAGCCCAAAATAACCAACGAAGTCTTTAGATTTTAAAAAATACAAATTAAGACTGTTTTGTAGACATACAATAATAAGTATAAAGAAGGACTCTCAGGAATGACGATATGATTACGAATAATCTCTGGCCATGTTGCGACGTGCAGTGCCGCGCAGCACTGCTAAACCACTGCGGTCCGATCTTTATTGAAATATAGCTGAGAACCATATATATCACACCAGTTTTCCAACTACAGTTCACAAACCGGAACTTGGGTAAATAACATTTTTGCAAGACTCCGACCACAGTTATTATTTATAGGTATCCTACAACGAACATCTTAATCATGCGTCTATGTGCGTGCATGTAAAAAATATCTGCTGTTTCATACTAAAACTTAGTGGTCTTTCGATGAAAAATGGAAGCGTTTTTATGGTTCCGTACCCAAAGGGAAAAACGGGACCCTATTACTAAGACTTCGATGTCCGTCTGTCTGTCAGTCTGTCTCCGAGCTGTATCTCATGAACGACATGAACCATGATAGCTAGGCAGTTGAAATTTTCACAGATGATGTATTTCTGTTGCCGCTATAACAACAAATACTAAAAATCAAATAAAATAAATATTTAAGGGGGCAACAATATAACAAACCTAAATTTTTAGACGTTTTTCGCTCTATCGGTAACAGGTAGATGCATGAAATTTTCACAGAATATTTAGTTTTATATTCACTTCAATAATAAATAATAAAATTAAAATAAAATAAATATTTAAGGGGGGCTCCCATACAGTACGGAACCCTCCGTGCGCGAGTCCGACTCGTACTTGGCCGATTATTTTTATTCCACTTTCACGGTAGGTTCTATTGCGACAATTTCTTACCATTTTTACCAAAGAACAAAACAAATAAATTGTCAAAGCGCATATGATAGGGTGTTGTAGAAGATGATGATAGTATGACACCGAATTTAATGATGATTAGCTAGTTAAGTACTAGGAAAACCGTATTGGTGAAGAAACGATTCTAAGGTCAATGAGCTAATTTATTTTCAGATTAAATACAAAGTTTTTTTTTTCAGTGGAACTAATGAAACTAGGAAGGCATTGGAGTAACAAATGGAAAGGAATATTCAAATTTTGGGCATTTCCTTTTGGCGCAGTCAACATTTATAATCCAGAAGACATTGAGGTAAGAGGCACATTTAGCATTTTAGGGTTCCGTACCTCAGAAGGAAAAAAGGAACCTTTATAGGACCATTTTGTTGTCCATCAGTCCATCTATCTGCCCGTCCGTCTGTCAAGACCTTCAAACTCGGGAACACATTAAAAATAATTGGCCAAGTGCGAGTTGGACTCGCGCACGAAGGGTTCCGTATCCTATGGGAACCCCCTGAGCCCTATTCCAAGCGTCTTATTAATATGGATCCAAAAACAGCAAAAAAAAAATACGTTTGTTGTATAGGAGCCCCCTACAAATATTTTATTAATTCTGTTTTTAGTATTTTTTGTTATAGTGGCAACAGAAATACATCATCTGTGAATATTTCAGCTGCCTAGCTATCACGGTTCATGAGATACAGCTTGGTGACAGACAGACGGAAAGACGGACGGACAGCGGAGTCTTAGTAATAGGGTCCCGTTTTTACCCTAAAAATGATTTAATCATAAATATTATACAAACCTGTAGTCCTTGCAGTTGTGAAAATATCAGACTTCTCAGTAGGTAATTGTTTAGAAAGTTTCAGCTGTTTATGACGGGTAGCTCCATTATTGATTTGTAATGATCTTGATCATCTAAAGGGTAACTACATTTCAGACAGTGATATCAACTACCAAGTTCAATGAAAAGAGTGCAGTTTACAGTCTGCTAACGCCGTGGCTACGCGAGGGACTACTCGTAAGTAAAGGTACGTGCTTTAAATAATATAAATACTATCTATTAAGATAAATACATCGTCATATTACTTTAAAAAATGCAGTTTGTTTCATTTATACTTATACTCATCAGTTTAGATAACTTTTGTAAAATCACAAGTCGCAATTACAAAAAGTTCATCGACTTCACAAAAATTATGGTTGACTTCTTTCGCGATTTCGGGTTTGACTTCGTAGTAAAAGATGTTCGTAATGATAAGTATGTCTATACTTATGTAATGTAACAATGTCTAAAAGTCTCTACACTTTACAAAGAAAAGGCTTCCGCTGCATTAAAAAATCGGCTATTTTTTTCGCTGGGTTCGCGCACGAAATGTTCCGTACCGTATGAGAGCTTTAAGACCCATTTCACACTGGTGGGTGATATGCTCATAGTTTCATAGGTACGAAAAAAAGTAATATTAACTTAGGTAGAGAGCGTAAATGAGTAAGACCATGTTGAAAAAATGCGAATTACATAAAACATACGATCGCAATCGCACGTAGTAAACCCTATCTGAACCAGGCTCTTTTCGATGTAAATCATTGGCAAGGGAGTAGCTTTCGCTGTTTCGCCGCGTCACTGATACTGGGCCTCCGGGCTACAACTGCCTTTAGTACCATGTATAGTCATTTATTCGTGTATAGTCATTTGCCCTATGTAGTATGTATCTACCTAAATATGCCTCTTCGTCCATTTCAGGTGAAAAATGGCAAAAACGAAGAAAACTGCTTACACCTGCTTTCCATTTCAACATTTTACGACAATTTTACATCGTGCTTCGGGAAAATAGCGAACGTTTGGTGGAAAGACTAGAAAAATCAGCAGGAGACTCCGTGGATATAGTTCCCATATTGTCGGAATATACTTTACATTCAATTTGCGGTAAGTACCGTAAGCTTTAAATAGTAGATAATATAGAGTTATTCAAACAAGATGTACGAAGCCGAAAGCGTCAATTCAGTAGTTTAATAACCAGCTACAATCAGTGGCGGAGCAAGACCAATTACTTTTTGTGAGGCCATATTTCATTTTCCTGCTTAATCCGTACCAATAAAATCTACGCTATACAGTTACCGTCTTACCACAGAAGTTATACGCATGCTTTAGACAATGTTTAACAGTACAAATTGCACGGTTAAACATGCAGTAACATAGTGTGGCGGTTAGAGTTTCATAGGACTGAGATTTTGGCGAGGCAACTTTAGGTCACACAGGCTCCACTGGGGATTCCGCGCGCCCTAGGGGCCTCGCACCTCGAGGGCAGGGTCGTCGAGGGCTTCGGGGTGCAGGTCCCTAGGGCGCGAGGCCGAGGGCGGTGGCCAACGTCGCCCACGCCGCTTCTGGCTACAATAATTTGTCTTATGCTTAGACGCTCACAAAGTACGATTGTTTAACTTTGATTACGTTTTTATTGAAAAAAACCTATTTATTATTCTAGAGACAGCAATGGGCACGAAGCTGAGCGATGTGACCTCTGGTGTAGGAAGGACATACAAGGACTCCATATACAAGTTGGGAAGAATTCTAGTACATAGATTCACCAGACTATATCTATATAACGACTTCGTATTCAGTTTTACTTCTGCAGCCAAGTCGATGTACAAGTCTTTGAAAATCGTCCGTAGCTTTACCGAAAGAGTTATCAACGATAGAAGAGAGTATATTAACAAGTACGGTGTCCAGCTTCCTGCAGATGATGAGAACGATGACGATGTTGTTTACAAACAGAAAAGGAAGACGGCGATGTTGGATCTGTTGTTGCTGGCCGAAAAGGATGGACATATCGATAAAGCTGGGCTACAAGAAGAGGTTGATACGTTTATGTTTGAGGTACATTGTAAAAGTTGTTTATCCTTCAATTGGGGAACTGGATGAAGTGTGTACGTCTAGGTCAATTAGTTGGAACACCAAATAATCTCTAGTTACTGGTAACTTATGCACTACCTAGCTCTTAAGTGTAACTTTAGTACAGAAGTGAACAAAGCGAAAAAAAGGTTTAGATTAATTTTCTGTTCCTGGTTAAAGTTAACTAGGAACTTTAAAAAGTTTAAGTTGAAACTTTAACCAGGAACAGAAAATTACATTATTTATAGGTATTATTTATCCTTCATCTAGCTACTTACATAACCACATACTTAATACAATCTACATACACGTACCTATATTTTCTACATGCATTTAGTTTAGTATACCTACTTTCAATAAAAATGATGATGTTGGTTAAAAATGATACGCTAAGGAAAAGGTTTGCAAATGGTCATATTGTAACCGGTGAATAATTAATGATATACTTATCATAAAAGATATATTATTATCTACCAAGCATTAATAATGATAGATCGATCATATTTATTATACAAGGTGTTGATTTGCAATATAGCTTTACAAAGATGTATAAAACTCAAAATTGGCATGATGACTGGGTTAAAAAAATATTATTTGTATTAAAATTAATCCGTGAGTTACGAGTACATTATCAAAAACATTGGATACGTATTTTTTTTTATTTTTTTTAAACTAATTATATTGCCTTGAACTCGAGAAAATGTACAACTTCTTTATGAAAAGCTTTTTTTTAACGCGATTTCGAGTTTGGCCTCATAATAAAAGATCAGATAAGTTTAATAAAACCTAGTACCTACATTAACACCTACACCTGTAAATCCTTACACTTTACAAAGCAACACCTTGTATAAGACACATTAATTATCAAAAATGAAGATTATAAACAAGTACTTACTTACCTTCCTCAACGCACGACTGAATAAAAAAAATTGTAGTGCCAGATAAACTACATAATATTATTAATAAAATATGTACCTATAATCTTTTCCTTCCTTCCTTCCTTTCAGCCATAGGACGTCCACTGCTAAACATAGGCCTCCCCTAAAGATCTCCAAAAAGACCGGTTGGTAGCGGCTTGCATCCACCGCGATCCTGCGGTCTTAATGAGGTCGTCCGTCCACCTTGTGGGTGGACGTCCTACGCTGCGCTCCACTCGAGGACTTTTCGACCCCATCGGTCATCAGTCCTCCGCGCTATGTGCCCTGCCCATTGCCACTTCAACCTGCCAATCCGCTGGGCTATGTCGGTAACCTATAATCTTTTACTATGAACATATAGCCCGTGATTCCATTCCAGATTAATGTTTAATTAATTTATATGGAAACATATCCTTCATTTGTTTTCATATAAACGTGTTGAGTAACTGACAATACCTAAGAAATCTTGGCCTCAAATAATTACTCTTAGATAGCGGCTTGCATCCTCTGCTTCTACTTTGGAATTTATTTACAACTAACTTCACCCGCGGTTTCACACAGAATTCATACTTTTTCCTGGATAAAAAGTAGCCCATGACATTCTCCGCCCATTGGAATATATCCATGCGAATAAATAAATCGATCCGTTGTTCTCTTCCTGCGTAAAAGAGTGATAAACATAATCAAGTCGATCCGTCCCTTCCTGCGTGAGTGACAAACAAACCAACAAACACATTTTAGTTAATTGATATTTCATGTTTACAGGGTCATGATACGACTGCCTCTGGACTCACATTTTGTTTATTGTCTCTGGCTAACTACAAAACAGTTCAGGTAAACTATGTTTTGTCTATTACAAAATAATAGAAAATAGTCTATTTTTACAACAAAAAGAAAACATATCTACTTACGCGGAGTTATGCCTTTGATCTCGTGCATAAGCTGTTTTGTTTATTGATAAAAATAAGGAGAATTAATTTAGCTTTTATTGCTGCGACAGGACAAAGTTTTCGAAGAACTGCAAGAGATATTCGGCGACTCCAGCAGGCCCGCTACCATGGAGGACCTCTCCAAGATGAAGTACTTGGACATGGTCATCAAGGAGTCCCTTCGCCTTTACCCGCCAGTACACTTCATCAGCCGACATTTAAATGATAATGTGATATTGAGTAAGTATACAGTGTTATCCAGAACTGGTGCACTATGCCGAAAGGAGGTGATTTAAATTGTCATTGAATAACTTCTACTATGAGGCCAACCCGGCATTCGAGAAAAAAAATCAGCTGGTTCATACATTTTGTTTATATCAAGTTGAATTTTTGTATTGAACTGCTGTTTCTTTTCTCGAATTCCGGGTTGGCCCCATGGTCAAAGTTGTTCAAAATGATGGTCTCAACACCCTCTATCGGCTTAGTACAGGGCAAGCAGATAACCCAGTATATTGTCATGTTAGGTCTTTGAACATCATAACTTCCTGGACGCGATAAGATTAAATCCATGAAGTAATTAGAATTACATAAAACAAATGTTCAAATAACGAGCAAATCAAATAACATGTATTTTGCTTTCGATACGTACTTACTAGTTCCAATCAGCTTTGATTACAATTATGACTCCTCCACCTTTGACTTTAGAATAGAATAGAATAGAAAATACTTTATTGTACACAGTAAAAATAAGACAACAGTAATACATGAAAACTTATTAGTGTAGCTCAAGGCGGGGCCTTATCGCTGGAAGCGATCTCTTCCAGGCAACCCATTTATTCATATTTAATCTGTTTATAAATTACGTACTTAACATTACTCATTTCGTTTTTGTTTGATTGCAATTTGTATTTGGCTAATTTTTTGTAATATATTTTATTTTTATTTTTTACATTTTTTTTTAAATATTTTTTTTTTATTTATTAGGTGGACGGATGACCTCAATAAGGCCGCAGGATCGCGCTGGATGCAAGCAGCTTCCAACCGGTCTTATAGGAGATCCATAGGGGAGGCCTATGTCCAGCAGTGGACTTCTTATGGCTGATGGATGATGATGATGATGATATTTTGGGGACGAAAGAAAAGAAGTTTTTACCCTATATAAACAAGAAACCAAATAAATTGGTGAATCCTGGCTACTTAATACAAAAATTATTCTGTTTTTTTTTTTGTTTTTCTGGAATGGTACTTGATGGAAATAAATTAATTAATAACTTTAATTGATAATAATCAGCTAAGTACGAGTCGGACTCGCGCACGGAGGGTTCCGTACTGTATGGGAGCCCCCGTTAAATATTTATTTTATTTTAATTTTATTACTTATTATCGAAGTGAATATAAAATTAAATATTCTGTGAAAATTTCAAGCATCTACCTGTTACCATTATAAATATCGAGCGAAAAACAGTTAAAAATCAGGTTTGTTGTATGGAAGCCCCCCTTAAATAATAATTTTATCTGTTTTTAGTATTCATTGTAATAGCGGCAACAGAAATACATCTGTGAAAATTTCAGCTATCTAGCTATAACGGTTCATAAGATACAGCCTGGTGACAGACAGATGGACAGACGGACAGCGGAGTCTTAGTAATAGAGTCCCGTTTTTACCCTTTGGGTACGGAACCCTAAAAAGTATTTCATGTTAGCGAGGACAAACATACTGTTTAGTATCAAATATATTAATCACCGATTTCTACACTGGAACAGAAATTTTGGCGTTAGCACCACAGAAAAAGCTGTTTATAATGATATATCTTCTGAAACCTGCCTTGTGCAACACCTCGTGTTTAATGTCTTTCCAGGTGGTTACAAGGTTCCAAGCAATACTTTATGCCACATCAACATACTGGACCTCCACCGAAACCCGCACTTGTACAAAAATCCCATGGAGTTTGACCCCGACCGCTTCCTGCCAGAGAACAGCGCTAAGCGGCATCCCTACGCCTACATCCCCTTCAGTGCTGGGCCCAGGAACTGCATTGGTAATGGCAAAATTATACATCTGAAAGTTTTTAAATTTTTAAACATTGTAGTGAAAATCTGATCAAATGTTAGCATAATATTATGTAAAGTCTACATTTAATTTGAATTCACGGGGAGAGACGTGGAAGAACGATCTTCACCCAACTGATAACCAGGTGAGACAAACTTTTTATGAAATTTTATTTACATACAAATATGCCTATGATAGCTTGCCTGTCAAAAATTGTTCATGACTATGTTTAATTCGATATTTTTTTTGTTTTTTTTTCCTTAACTCTTTTGATAGTCGGTATTTTTTATTCCAACTAATAGTTTTTAATGTGGAGAATATACCTTGGTAGGTTTGCTTACTTAATCTTGTTCACACTTACTGGCAAGCAACTAAGTACAAATATGTCAATATAAGTACGAAACTGATCTTATAACCAGTCAAAATGGTATCACATGAAAGATAATTTAGTTGCAAAATTAATCACACAGGCTTGATTTAAAAAAAACGTTCATGACATATTTTAAATATAATAAAAATAGTCATGAATATTTTTCGATAGGCAAACTATCATAGACTTGTTTTTTTAAATAAAATAAAAAAGGCTCGTCTGGTTATCACGTGGGTGAAGGTCGATCTTCAGCGGGTCTTGGGTTATTTTAGGTATAATGGGCTAATGGTAGAGACATTATTTCGGCCCGTATTTCGATCTATCGTCATTATTAATTTTACATATACCTTTCCGAAGGTACATTTTTTGGTTTGTTTGTCACTTTTTTTATTAAAAAAAACATTTACACATTTTTTCACAAGAAATTCAAAAAATCATTCAGGGGGCAATGAATTCTCTGCGCTTTTTGAATTTCTTGTGAAAAAATGTGTTTGTTTTTTTAGACTCATAAATAATTCGTGATCAGCCATAAATATTAATTTCTTCAAAAACTCTTTCAGGACAAAAATTCGCAATGATGGAGATGAAATCTGCTGTGTCGGAGATACTGAGAAAATTCGTGTTGCTGCCGGTCACCCGCAACGAAGAGATCGAGTTTTTGGCCGATTTAGTGTTGAGGAATACAACACCTGTTTACGTAACTTTTGTAAAACGATAATTATATTTAGTGAACAATAAATAATTTCCAGTTTCCACCAGGAGTTTTTATGTTTATATCGCTTGTGCAATAAACTAATGTTTGAATATTGGGTTGATAATATTTTTTTGGTGTCCCTATCTAAAAAAGCTAGGGAAACTAACGAAAATATATTTTATAATTATTGTTCACCAACAATAGCTTAACCGACTTCAACTGTACAGAATCTTAATAGTTCGCACGAATTGATATGTCATCCATGTTGTAATTTTTACATTATTGTTGATTTTTCAAAAATGGCACAGCGGATTTCGATAGAATTTTAATGGGCCCCCAACTGAAAAAGTATTTTTTTTAAATCAGTTCATAATTGGCGAAAATATCTGTGAACACGCACAAAAAAAAATACATATAGACGAACATAGGAGGAACTATGTTCCTTTTTAGAAGTTGGTAAAAAACGATAAATTGTGTCATCCATAATAGTACATTACGATATAGGTGCGGTATGTTGAAAATTACAGCCGAGGCGATATTGCTCGCCTACGGCTCGGGCTATAAGGAATCAGAGGCTTTACATGCGCTTTGAAAGCGCAAGTATGTCATACGACGTTTTATAACATATTTTCGAGGAAATTAATAAAACTCTGACTTTCTTAAACGAATAAATATTTACTTGTCCACAAATTAGCGATGCGCGCGCATCAATGTTTTTTTAGGAAAAGGTACAAAAACGGCCAGTATTACTAATAAAGTAAATTAATTGTTTTTGTTACAGATCATTGTAATTGGTTGTAATTTATTGTCAAAATTAATTAAATTAAAGAATTAAATGTTTATTTATTATATTTTATCTCCCAAAGTTAATTTTATTCATAAAATATTGACCACTTTTCTGACATAAAAACACTTTGCTAAGATTTTTTAAAGTATCGTACACTCGTGCGTTTTACATTACAATAACGCACAAGTGCGTAATGAAATACATTACGATATTGAAATTGTTGAGCCACTTTATGAGCAAATATGTTATAAACTTAATTTATGAGTCTAATAACGGGCGTTGCACATATAGGTGTAGGAAATCTATGGAAATAATTATTCGTCAGGTACTTATTTATTCTTGTCTATTTTTCTTGTGACATTTCGAAATTGTATAATGTTTACTCTATCTATAAATAGCCTATCAGTGACAACGCAACGTTCGAAGTCCAGACATATCGTTTTACTTTATAGATAACACTATCCACATTTTATTAGGTACCTATTGTTTACATGACTTTCGATTGATTTATGTACCTATGTCACAGAAGAGAGCTGTTCTCTGGAAAGCTGTTCTGTGGACCTATATTGATCTAATTAGAAAGTGCATTGACTTTGATAACACTTGACGTCGCCGTTCATTGACATGCAGCGATAAGATTCCAATAGTAAATTAGATGAGTTGACACTGTTGATATAACCCGCCATGAATAAAAATATTTAAGCTTATTGATAGTTAAAACGTATCGTCATTTAACTAAGATACAGAAACTAGCTATAATGTACATCTTTACGTTATAACTGCCGTGTGCGAAGCCCTTTAATGCTGAACTAGATATCTTGTAGTTTCGATTATTTACTGTTACCATTGATTAGTACTTTGTGCCATTGATGAAACTGCGGGAAATATACCATATCGTACCGGGCGTAGATATCTATGAAATACAAGAGTAGCTGTGGTACTCATTAGTGTATTACGTAGATGTCTATGAAATACTGTAAATATGTACGAGGGGGCGTTTTTATATTCGCGGAATGGGGGACAAGGACGGAAAATAAGAGGTCAAATTTATTATTCATTTTCTATATACTCTTCAACAAGCAGAATACATACTAAGAGATTTTAATTAACTTATTTATACCCTCATAAAAAATGGTTTCCCATATCGGCAAAATACGAGAAAACTGCGTCTTTATTTTTCTTCATCGGTGGAAAACTTCATTTCAAAAGGCTCTTTTTTGATTTTTGGTAAGAGATAATAATCACTCAGAGTCTGATCTCGAATGTAGGGTGGGTAATTTAAAATATCAAAGCCCATCCAGGCAGGGCAGCCAGTGCAGCACGGCTCTTGTGGCCGGGCGTATTGTCGTGCAAGAGCATGACACCACTGCTTAATTTTCCGGATTTGTTTTTTTTTTAATTGCTTCGTTTTACCAATCTGGAATCGTTGCGTTGTGTTTTTTAACCGACTTCCAAAAAGGAGGAGGTTCTATGTTCGTGTGTATTTTTTTTTTGGGTATGTTCATCGATAATTTCACCAATTGTGAACCGAATCGAAAAAATATTTTTTAGTTCGAAAGGGTACACTCCCGAAGTGGTCCCATTTAAATTTTACAGAAATCGGCTGAGCCTTTTTTGAAAAACCAGCAATAATGTAAGCAATTCGAGCGAAATATCCGAATTTTGCACACGATGAACATCGATATTTTCGCCAATTGTGAACCGAATCGAAAAATTATTTTTTAGTTCTAAAGGGTATGTATACTCCCGAGATGGTCCCATTTAAATTTTATAGAAATCGGCTGAGCTGATCAAAAAATGTAAACAATTCGAGTGAAATTTTCAAATTTTGGACACGATGGAAGTCGGTTTTGCCATTTTTTGTGAAAAATAATTATTGGTTATAGGAACACCTTCATCTTTATTATCGATTAACAACATTCCTTCTGAGTCCCAAAAAAACTGTAGGCATGAATGTTCCAGGCGATTTTGACACTTTATTTTCTTAAGAGGTGCTGCACCCTTTTTTATGCCACTTTTTTAGGCTTGTTTAATGACATGTAAATATTGATAAACCTAAATCTCATCTTTAGTAACAATTTGGTTCAGTACATCATCCTTGTCTTCAACACAGAGGTCCAAAACGCGTGGGAGTATTCAATACGCTGTTGTTTTTGTGGCGGCGGCGTGAGCACTCTCGGCACCCACCGTGCCTTGACCTTAGTCATGCTGAGGTGTTTGTGCAGAATTTCAAAAATGATTTTATCAGTTAGTCCTACATTTTTTGCAAGTTTCGTCTTTATTTGAGCATGTTCCGATATTTTATTTTAACTTTTTCAACTAGTTCCTGAGTGATCACATTAGTAGACGGCCCTGGCCGTTTTTCGTCTTCAAGTGATTCCCTGTCTTGCTTAAAAAGGCTGCACCACAAGTAAACCATCGTTTTCCCAGGGCAAAAGTCCCTGTAGGCCGATGACATCTCTTTCAATATAATATGAACAAATTTTCTTTGTGAAGTAAGGCACTTTATGGCGGCACGATACTCGATTTTCTCCATTTTTCAAATGTTATTCCCGATTGAGTTGCTTAGTCTCGATAGTTCGAAAACGAATCGTACGATTGTTACAAAATTTCATGTTTATACTAGTAATGAATCATTGAATAGGTACGTTAAGCCCTCAAAGAGTCTGCTAAACCTGTAGTTGTTCGTCAAGTCGTTCGAGTCGTTCAAGTCATAGTACAAAAGTTGTTTGTCTAGATATACTCGTACTAGACCCGCCCTTAAAAGGTTTTGCGTTTAATACCTATGAGACTTATGACCCTGTATATGTGTGTGTCTGGACATGCTTGTCTAGAAAAAAATAATAATTTAAAAAGCATTTTTTTTTCAGATCTATCTTTCGTAAGATATAGGTAAAAAACCTGTATGGGTATTAATCTAATCGTTATTGATAACTAAAAACACAGACAGATATCTGTAACTAAAAACGATAACTAAAATATGTGTTAGCTATGGCAATCAAAAAATAGGTAGAGTTTATATATCTTCTATATGTATAAAAGGCAAAGCTGACTGACTCAGGAATCAACGCACAGGCCAAACCCTTAGAAACTTAAAAATCTGTACACATATGAGTACACCTCCTATAAAGCAGGGATCCTAAGGAAGGATTTTTCGAAATTCGTCTTCTAAAGGGGTAAAACGGGCCCTTTTCCATTGTATGAAACTTTTTATTGCCTGGACCGATTGATATGAAACTTGGGAAAAATTTTCTTCAAACAAAATAAAAAATACGTTTGATTCAACTTTTGCGATTATAATGTCATGGTCGGAGCCCCATAAAATTCCTAAGTTTGGGAAATAAAACATCGACTTCATCTAACGAGCTGAACGGATATGAATGCAAATTCTAAAGTATAGGAGAGACTTATAAGATGTATCTGTATAGGAGCTATATACATTCTGAAAAATCTATACCGTTCCTTCAAGATAGGCCAAATTAGTTAAGGTGAAAGCGTTTTAACGAATCGAATTAATGAATTCCAATGAAAATTGGTATTAAAATAGACAATAACATAAATCAGCACATGGGCTACTGTTATCCCAAAAATATTTAAGATGTTCCTTAGGGAATTGAAAAGACAAAATTGTAATGGGATATCCCTTATCGCAAAGGTATCGAGTTGAAACTAAAACCACATAGGTATTTTGTACGCAAATCTGTCGTCCCTTGCACCTACAAGAAAAAGTTTCAGTCGTTTAGGTCACAAAATAACATCATATTTCGACACCCACGTGGAACCTTAATAAAGCCCCAGGGATACTACCTTATAGGTAAGTGATGCGGAAATATTTTGCAATATTCATACTTATCGTATAGAATGTGACTTCTTCAATTTTTTGTTAGATTATATGATTATTCTATATTAATTTACACAAAAATTGAAAATGTAAGTTAGAAAATGGAGACCAGACACTAGCAACACCAAAAAAAGGTGTGAGCTAGAGGATTAAAAAAACAAGAATTAGAAAATGGAGCAAATAATATATTAACAAAGCATTTTAATCTAAATTAATTTACGTAATTATGGAGCAGTTAAATATAAATACATAAATATGATTTTTTATAACATCACCCAAATAAAAGGAATGGGAGAGGTACTAAAAGCTCGAAAAAAAGATGGAGGAATTCAGCTGTGACAGTAACAAAAAGTTTCAAAGGAATAGACCAAAAATAACACAAAAATACAGGAAAGGTAGTTGAAAACGTGAACGATGTGACTAAGTTAAGTATGCATTAATTACTTACGAATAGGGGTTCATGCAAAGGGGTAAATGTTGAGAGAAACATGAGGCGCTAGGACGCTAATATAATGTACTCGTTATGGGATTGATTTATGTTACATAATGCTCCGTCACTAATGTTAATCTGTAGAATACACATGACTTCCAATAACAGTTGTTACTGTCCTGTTAATCTGTATAAAATGTAACCCGTTACAGTTCCAGGTTGCCTATTGTATTAAAGTGTATGTTGAAGGTAATGTATAATAAATGCTGTGTGTAATGGATAATTTCGGTGTTTGCAATTGTGCTTCCCTAACTAATTTAGTAAATCTAGCCTCCTAAAACGTCATCATGACCTAGGTTTTCTTTGGAGTGTAGGGCTCTAGTCATAGGTCTCTAGTCTTCAACCTTGCAGGGATCAGTAGACTGTTGCTCACAATTATTTCGTCACCTACCACCCTAAGATGAAGGAAATTAATAGGCTTGGAGTACTCACCTCAGATTTCACCTCTTGAGGGAGGTCGCTACTGTAATTAGGTCATTGCCAGGATATACATGTACCACCCTAATACTGTTCTAACATTTTAGAATATCGATATCTCAGGAAGGTGATTCTTATAATAATCGGCCAAGTACGAGCCGGACTCGCGCACGAAGGGTTCCGCATAGTATGGAAGCCCCCCTTCATATTTTATTTCAGTTTAATTATTTATTGTTGTGGGGAATATGCTGTGCATATTTCAAGCGTCTTCCTGTTGTCGTTATTAATATCGAGTAAAAAAAAATACGTTTTTTAGGGTTCCGTACCCAAAGGGAAAAACGGGACCCTATTACTAAGACTTCGATGTCCGTCTGTCCGTCTGTCTGTCTGTCTGTCTGTCACCGGGCTGTATCTCATGAACCACGATAGCTAGAAAGCTGAAATTTTCACATATGATGTATTTCGGTTGCCGCTATGATAACAAATACTTAAAACAAAATAAATATTTACGGGGGGCTCCCATACAACAAACCTGAATTTTTAGACGTTTTTCGCTCTATATTAATAATGGTACCAGGTAGATGCTTGAAATTTTAACAGAATATTAAGTTTTATATTCCCTTTAATAATAAATAATAAAACTAAAATAATAAATATTTAAGGGGGGCTCCCGTACAGTACGGAACCCTCCATGCGCGAGTCCGACTCGTACTTGGCCGATTATTATAAAACTATTTTGGACGGGCTATATAGTTTGTAAGACGGAAAGTGACCTAGGCCATTTTATACTTATTTTTATACGGAAAAATGTTGTGATTCCCGTAGGATAGGGAAAACACTTTTTTATTAACTTACCAACTTATCATAGAAAAATGAGTACTTGTCATTTTTCTATGCAACTTATCCATATCCGTATCTAATATTATGAAAAGACGAAACGTAATTACATGGCAGGTGACATTGACTGCTGACTTTCATGCATAGAAGAAGGGAAAACAAAGGAAAACACACTATAACATGATCACCGCAAACGAAACGCCGCAATACCCAAAATGGCGATGAAAATGCACAGAAATTGATTTTGTATAAACAAGAGAAATTCCCTATGGGTTGGCATAAAAATCAAAATATAACGCGGGCGAAGCTGCGGGTTCAGCTAGTTCGAAATAATCACAAAAAAATAATTTTAGTGCGTAAAGAACGCTTGTTATTTCAGAATTATCTTTTATTGTAAAAAGAAAACATAATAAATAATAATAAACAAAAATTGGCGACACCGCGTACCCCGATTCAGTGGGGCTAAATGAGACCCCTGTCACACACACACCTCTGGACATCCTAACTAAGGCGTCCATATCTATGTCGCCCTCCCAGCGCTAACTTGCGGTAGTCTTTATGGGACCCCCCATAAAGACTACCGCAAGTTGGCGCCGGGAGGTGTTAGTGTTAGTGGATGGCAAGTCACTACCTGTCACAAGACAATGAAGTGAGGCATAAATGACGGGTAGCGCACCTCATTCCATAGCCTAATTATAACCAGTCACTAGAATTATAATCTCACCACAATAGCTCACTACATATTGTTAACGCATTTAATGCCAGTTTACTTGTACCTCAATATTTTTATCTGCTTTATTGCTAAACGGGCATCTCAGTGTTGGCTACCCCTTTCTGCCCCTTTTTAACCCCAATACAGGTGAATTTAAAAAAAATACGAAACACGTCTTCTGTCAATTCTATTATAGAATTTTATGCATATGTCTCATACAAACTTTGCCGTAATTTTTCATTCCTTTAGGGTTAGAATTTCTGAATATCCTTTACATACAAAGAACATTCAGGTCTCTACGATCAGCTGTTTCGGCTGTGCTTTGATCCGTCAGTCAGTCATTAAGGACAAAGCATTTTATATGTATAAGTTAAATACTGCAGACACTAATTAATGCATAAATAATAACATAATATATTTTATCGATAAGAAATTACGAGAAACTTGGCAATTGTCAGTCAATAGTCCTTGAAAGCTAACGTTACAGTGCATTTCAGTTTTGAACAAAATGATTACATATTTGCTGTTATTGTTGTTATTTTTGATTATTGTAAACGCATTTTTTAACCATAACAGAACAGCGCGACTGTTGCGAAAAGTCCCCGGACCAAAATTTACGTTTATTGTTGGAAATGCATTGGACATAATACGTCCTCGAGGTAGGTAAAAAACTGTTAAGAAGTGATGGTAAGGAAACCTTTAATTAATACGAATAAAGACTAACAACGAACAACAATCATTTATCACACGTGTCATTTTCAGTGTTTATTGGTTTTATTGACGTCATAACAACTTATAAATCGAAGAACGCCGGCTGCACGCTCGAATAAGTGGCACGTTCCGCCTGAGCCGAGCGTGCAAGCGAGAGCGCGGAACAAGCGTTAGAGAGGGCACGATCGGCCTAAGCATTCGGCTTGATTCAGTTGTTGATTCAACTATGTTTTTTTTATGACGATATCACGTAAAATTATCGTCCGTAAAGCGACTTTTAGAGACAACCAATAGTTTTTCAATAAACAGCGATAATCAAAACGCGTTCTATTTGCAAGTCAGTTCGAAATTTATAAAAAATAACCTTTGATTAGTTACCTCCTTGGTGGCCATGTTTCGGACTAAAAGATCGTTCCATTCTTAAATTACACGACAGATAGGTATGAGTTTACCTACATAGTAATTTACCTAGCCACATAACACGACAGATATGGATTTTCATGTGATTTTCACACAACTTGTGCCGGCCGCTGCGCACATGTATCTCGAAGAAGGTTTCCAAAATAATGTTTCAAGCATGTTTGAGAAATTAGAATTTTTTAATTTGTTTTTATTTTTATTTTAGAACAGCTGTTCCAGTTAATAAGAGATTTTACCAAAGATTGGGGTAATATATGGAGACTTTGGTCATATCCTTATGGCGCAGTCTGCATTTTGAATCCCAAAGATGCAGAGGTAATATTTAAAATAGTACTTTATCATAACTATAAAATGGAAGCTATCTCAAATATAACTAGTAGTTCTCCGAACAGTAGACCTCGCCTCTGTTTAACTGAATCTTCAAAAGCCTAAATCTCGACTCGCTCTTGGCCGATTTCGTCCATACTCGCAAATCATGTCAAGATTTAGATTCTTAACAATTTTGCCAAATATCTATTATCAAAATCGGTTGATATAAACTCTAACAGGGAAATCCCCTTTTTGAGAGAAATACCCCTCCGATCAAAAATCGCCGACGACTAAAAAATCCAAAAATATACAGGGTTATTCCTAATCGATTAGCATCCTTTTACGGGCTTATTCTGTACCTCAAAACTAACAGCTTTTTTGTCCAAAACTAAAAAAAAAAAATTGTTGTTCCATAGAAAAATATCGTTCACCCGCGACGAAATGTATCTATGGAACAACTATTTTGCTTTTTTGTGTTTTAACAAAAGGCGTAAAATAAAAGTTTTTAGTTTTGATGTACAGAATAAGCCTCTAAAAGGATGCTAATTATTATTAATCTGATTAGGAATAACCCTACATAGAACCCGGTTGAAAAATGTGACCTGGGGCCTTTTCGTGTAAGCGGTCTGACGTTCGGCTTCGCTTTTACTCCTGCTCGCGCCAGTACATGCGCCACGAGAGAGAGCGGGAGGAAAAGCTTAGCCGAACGTCAGAGCGCTTACAAAATAAGTCCCCTGTAGAGGAGAATCAACAACCGGACAGACAAAAGCAAAATTGTGGAGTCAAAACGGAGACTCTCTCTCTCACTTCGTTCGATCGGTCAACAAAACTGTTTTCAGTTTGAAGACTCGCTTGGCTTGACTTGACTCGTCTAGTAAGTAGAGCATCTGCCTTCAAAATGGGGTGTATTGGATTCAATCCTTGGTCGGGCAGAAGTTTGAATGGTGAATTTAAATAATATAATATTTATTATTTCTGTGTTTGGGCATACTTTAGCTGAAAGTACTTATTTTTGTCATTTTTAAATGTGTTCCATCACAAAAAGAGTAAGGTTAAATGATGTATTGGATATATAGGCACTATACTTGAAAAAAAAAACATTTGTTGTATGGGAGCTATCCCTAAATATTTATTTTATTGTGTTTTTAGTCTTTGTTGTTATAGCGGTTAACAGAAATACATCATCTGTGAAAAATTCAGCTTTCTAGCTATAACGGTTTATGAGATACAGCCTGGAGACAGACAGACAGCGGAGTCTTAGTAATAGGGTCCCGTTTTTACCCTTTGGGTACGGAACCCTAAAAAAACAAGAATGAAACACTACTTTTAGTGATTCTAGAATCAAGTACATAAAACAAATGTAAATGATCCAAATATTTTCTTCGTCTGGCCTTAATTTTTTTTTCTTTATCTGGCTGTAAATTCAAATATGTTATTTTTCTTTTTAATTACCGATATATTGATAATCTGTTAAAAATTGGGAGAAGCCACTGGCTTTAGAAATCCAGTTGTAAGACTAGTTCGGAACCATTGGATTCACCTGTTTGATATCAATAAATAAACTTTGATTGATTGATGATCCTATCAATTTGTATTTATTGATGATCCTAATAAAATAACGAGGTGAGGACAACATAATAAATGAGGACAAAAAATGTGCTTGCATTTTACTACGAGCATTTTTTCAGGTGATACTTTCTGGTATGAAACACAGTAAAAAGAGTTTTTTTTACGATTTCATGAAGCCGTGGCTCAGAGATGGATTGCTTGTAAGCGACGGTAAGAAACACTATTGTGACTTTTGCGATATGAAATATATTTTTAACCGACTTCAAAAAAGGAGGTTCTCATTTTGGCTGTATGTTTTTTTGTACATATATATTACGCGATTACGCCGCCAATTATGGACAGATTTTAGTGTTTTTTTTTTGTTTGATGGATCATAATTCAGGTCCTATTTAAATTTTATCGCAATCGGCTATGTCGTTTTTGAAAAAGCAACAATAATGTTTAAAACACTACATCGATGATACATCGATTCGTGTGAACTATTCGAATTCTGTTCACGGTTGAATTCGGTTTTGCCATTTTTAGCAAAAATGATTTTTAATTTTAACGGTACAGTTATTTTTAAGGTGAGAAATGGCAACATCGGCGGAAGATTCTAACGCCTGCCTTCCACTTCAACATCTTGCGACGGTTCTGCATTGTTTTTGATTCTAATAGCCAACGTTTAACAGAATCACTGGAAAAATTCGACGGCAAGCCAGTCAATGTGGTTGAGGCTATTTCCGAATTTACCTTACACACCATCTGCGGTAACTTTCTAGATATTTCTTAAGTTATTATAAGAGTATTTTGACAATTATTAACAGTATTTTTCGATCGCCGCTCCATGCACATTAGGAATATTCAGATGGCTTGATCATGTAGTTACAAGGTATTGCTTAGCATAGTAAATATATTTTAAGGAATTTATAAATATACTCTTTACTAATAATTAAGAATAACTTTTATAGAGAGACCAACCTTGAGATCAAGAAAAAAATACACAATAGGCATAATGACTGAAAAAAAATATAATTAGTCCGTCAGATAGACTAGCAAAAAATATTAGACACGTATTTTTTCTTTGGTCAATTAAACAAAAATTGATGAAGATATAGCCCGTTAAAGTTTTGCGTGACGTCACAAGTGCCACACAAATGTATAGAATTCTGTAAGAGAGGTGATGTCATGACCCCTACTCCTAAACTTAGACTAGGTGTAACTTTGTCATATGTAGTTTGATTGAAAAAAGAAAAAATACGTATCCAATATTTTTTGATAATCTAACTCACGGACTAATTATATTATTGAGTTTTTTAACCAGTCATCATACCTATTATCACGAGTCAGTTAACTTTGTGTATGAAAACAGGAGACATTTCTTCGCGATTACGGTTTTTTATTTAAATTTTATAAAGGTTTGCGTTTGACTAAATACTGCCTGATGAATTAGTTGGTACTACTTATAGTAAAAGTTATTGCATGCATCTGTCTATTGTAGAGCAAAACCTTTTTATACAACTTGGTTTGATGTGTACCGCGTATTCTAACAAAACCAATACCCATCGATTTTTTCTGTTGTAATAGGCACCTTAATATTAACATGATGTTTTCAGAGACTGCAATGGGAACGCAGCTCGACAAAATTGCATCCGGAACCTCATACAAAGAAGCTATTTGCCGGCTCGGGGATTTGATAGTCCATAGAATCGCAAGAACCTATCTTTATATGGATTTCATGTACTATTTAACCACGGTTGGAAGACTAGAGAAAAAATATCTAAATATCATTCACAACTTCACAGAAAAAGTTATAAACTTCAGAAGGAAGTATGTAAACACACACGGAAACGATATCGATAATATCATCGAAGATGACAACGAACATTTTTACTATAAAAAGAGCAAAACTGCTATGCTTGATCTTTTGCTGTCAGCTGAAAAAAATGGTTTGATTGGTCCCAAAGGTATTCAGGCGGAGGTGGACACTTTTATGTTTGAAGTAAGAATGTGTATTGCTATTAGAAAATATATTTGTGACAAAACGTCAAACTCGATAGTCTAACTGATTTGTCCAACAGGAAAAAAATTCCGCATGGTCAAATTGGCTTTTGTGACAAATAGTACAGTCAATAAGACAATAGTCAATCAAAATTCGAAACGAAACTACCTACTTATATCTAACGTACCTATGTATACATACTATACAAAAACGGGTTCTTCCGGATGGTCAAATTTGATAGACTAACTGAATAAGTACATACAATACAAAAACCCATACGATAAACGAGCGAGCCATATCTTCCATTGGATCAATTGAGCGCGCTTTCCTGGATTCCTTTAAACACTTCCATTCCTATTTACTTAACATGACCTAAAAAATGTTTTGTTTTGTGTTGAGATTGTATGACATTGAATTGCTCATTTTCAGGCGGGTGGTATGAAAATGCATTTTTGGCCAATCTCGAAACTGAAACGCTTCGCTTGTTCGGTCACCTAGACGAAACATTATATTATTATAATACTAGCTTTTGCCCGCTGCTTCACCCAGGAGAATTTTAATTTTTGTGCTATCCCATAGGAACATTTTATTTTTCTGGGATACAAAGTAGCCTATGTCACTATACGTCTTCCAAACTATGTCCATGACAAAAATCAAGTCAATCCGTTACTTCGTTGCTGCGTGAAAGAGTAACATACACACTTTCGAATTTGTAACAGTAGTCAGATTGATAAATAGAATTTAACGTAGTTTGTAAAGAAAATGACCAATGCCAATTTCATTGTGTAACAGTTGTAACTGGCAGTTCATTATGAAGTCGTCTCTGCTCATTTGTAGATTTCGGCGCGGGCATAGTGCTTTATCAGTTTCTTCAAGTTTTAACAATGTCGACAGTAGACATGCAAGTGTTATCGGGCGATGTCTTTTCATATTCTTGTTTAATTGTGCATGCCAGCTTTCTATCGCATTGTTACTACGGTGTCATTCACCAAATACTGACCATTGCGATTTGAATGATGCGTCTTTCAGCCATGTATTAGTAAAATATTTGATGAACTGACTCGTTTTTACACTAGCGGGATTTTCTGATTTTATGTACTTCCAGCCAACGTCGATCTTATCTTCAGGTAATAATGGGAGAGCAGAACATAATCCCACAATTCTATTTTCAATTTTTGATTTAATTTTAATTTTCTTTGTGTTTTTCCACAAGCTATTGCAGAAATGGTAATAGCATTTTACTATTTTTATGTTATTGAACATTTTCGACAACCTAATTTATTTATAACTGTACGTGATGACTTCGTAATGACACATGTGTTTAGAAAAAAGTTCTAGAGTCTAGCAATTTGACCACGCGGACTTTTTTTCCTGTTGGACAAATCAGTTAGACTATCAAGTTTGTCCATCCGGAAGGACCCACAAAACGCTGCCCGCTTGCGCAAGTGCATACTGCATACCTCTAATAATATGGAAAATAGAAGTCAACTCTATAAGAAGTTTTACAAATAGTTTACTCTTGTTACATCTCTGATAATGAATAGAGAAAGAGGAGGAAGGCATTTACGTTTCATTAGATTTCTAACCACAGTCGCGTATAAAAACCTTAAATTTTCCTATTACATATTACAGAGTGTACTCGTATTTCTAGGCGATGGATTTTTTTTGTATCTTCGTACAGAACTCTACATTATGAGTTACTTTTATTACGAGAGAAACAGAGCAATCGCAAAATAAAACAACTGTTGTACATTTTGTCGAAAGACATAGAAACGTTTTAGGTACCTATATGAAACAGCTGATATGTTTGGTCTCGTAGTAAAAGTTAGTTACACTAATGAGTAAAATGATAGTACCTAGCCCTTCGAGCAAATATCTATAGAGTCACAATCGTGCAAAAAGTGTCCGAGCTAAACCTCTGCCCAAGCTACGTAGTGGGCATAATTTTTAGTTAGTCGTAATCGTAAGGCGATTGCAAGTAGACTACAACGCCGCGCGATGCCAAAGTGCTCGGTTAACGTCGAAATTCGAGAAAACGGGTCATTGTGAATTAAAATTAATATATTTTTTTTTTTATTGGCATGTAAATGTTGAGTTTCTGATGCATATTTTTACAATAAGTTCAGAGTACGAGGGATGCTGTGCGATGATTTTAATAACTTACAGTTAATAAAATTATTTGTAATTTTTCAGGGACATGATACAACGTCTTGTGGGTTAACATACTTTTTGGTAGTCCTCGCTAACAACAAAAACATTCAGGTAGGTATACAAAAAATATTGGATATTTTAGTAACAAGTTAAATAATTAAATTCACACAAACCCTAAACCAACAACCGAGTCTAAATATACTGTATTGTATTAAATTCAATGTAAAATACTAAATTGTACAATATATCCGTCGCGAAAGAGTTTATTGGTAGTGAGCAACACTTATTACATAAACTTAACCCAGCTAGTCTAGCATGCGACCAAGAAAAGCCACGAAAAGAAATCTTTTCGACGTATGAAAAAGTGACAGATATACCTATACTTTGCCATATCGCTGTCTCGTTCTGACACTTCGAAAGAAATATTGCGTAGTACGCATCCTAGCCGGCTGGTCAGTCATGGTACCCTGTAGATAATTATACCCCTAGAACAAGTTTATCAAGATTTTTGACATTTTGACAAGTAACATGTTCTTCGATTTTTTTTTGTTAAAAGATCCTTATTTGGCCACCATCTTGCCTAAATAATGATTTTTATGACAGGAGAAAATTGTTGACGAACTGAAAGATATCTTCGGGGAGTCCAGGCGGCGAGCTACAATCGATGACCTTTCCAAGATGAAATACTTGGACCGCTGCATCAAGGAAGCTCTCAGGCTGTACCCCCCGGTCCCGCTCATTGGACGTATTTTGAGCGAAGACGTTAAATTAGGTAAGTAGAAAGCTTCTTTAACCGAGTTCCAAAAAGGAGGAGGTTCTATGTTCGTCTGTATGTATTTTCGATCGATAATTTCGCCAATTGTGAACCGAATCGAAAAATTCTTTTTTAGTTCGAAAGAGTATACTCCCGATGTGGTCCCATTTAAATTTTACAGAAATCGGCTAACCCGTTTATAAAAAAATCAACAATAATGTAAGCGATTCGAGCGAAATATCCGAATTTTGTACACGATGAACATCGATAATTTTGCCAATTGTGAACCGAATCAAAAAATATTTTTTAGTTCGGAAGAGTATACTCCCGATGTGGTCCCATTTAAATTTTACAGAAATCGGTAGAGCCGTTTTTGATAAATCAACAATAATGTAAACAATTCGAGCGAAATATTCGAATTTTGTACACGATGGAAGGCGGCTTTGCCATTTTTCGCGAAAAATAATTATTGCTCTATGACAAGTGTGTACCTAATATAAACTCTGACACCAGGGCTAGCCACCCGGCTTATACGAACTTACTTTTAGTGTGTAATATGATGAAAAACGTACCAATACGCTTATTTGTGAATCTGAAATAGAGATGTACGAGTAGCTATTTCTTCAATCAAAACTAGGCAAATGAGATTCTTGGCTGTTGGAGCCAAGGATCTTTGTTTAAAATACAGCCAACTTGAGTTAAAAGCAAGTGCGTGTAGGCCAGATGGTGTCAGTTTTAAGCCTCCTGAAGGCTTCTGACATGGCTAAACGGTAAAAACAACTATGACCCTCACCGCCCTACCACAAAAGATGTAAACTCGCTTTAAACACTGTTTAACCATGCCATTTCTACTGTTAAACTTTGTCTAAAGCGTGCGTAAAACTTTTGTGGTAAGACGGTCAGTGTTTGATCTATAAAGGAGATTTGAGTTGGCTCGGAAAGGAGGGAATGCACATTATATCTCAATATCGATGTCAGTGCATGTTACATTATCCCCATTTCGAATGAGAATTAAAAAGCAAGCATTCTGACTACTGTGCCAAATAGGCGTGGGTTCGATTCCCATCCAGGACAAGCATTTTTGTGATGAACATATATTATGTGTTTGCTCTGTGTGTGGGTGTTACTACATAAATATGTATTTAAAAATATGTATATGTAGTTATCAGTGTCTGGCAGCCATATCACAAACGTTGCTTATTTTGAGGTCAGAGACTGTGTGTATTTAAGATATACCCTAATATTTATTAAATTATTCTCGAAATACGATGTAAACTGTAATTTTTCAACGATTGCAGGTGGCTACGTGATACCATCGGGTACATTTGGTATTATTCACATATTCGATATGCATCGCTGCGAGGAATTGTACAAGGATCCCTTAAAATTCGATCCAGACCGATTTCTACCCGAAAATAATGCCAAGCGTCACCCCTACGCTTACATACCTTTCAGTGCTGGGCCAAGAAATTGTATAGGTAAAGAGTTTCTTATATAAGAAAAGAGTTTCTTTATAAAAGCAATAAATCCTTTGACAAACAACTTATTTATAGAGGTAAAGTAAGGTGCAATGACTGTGCTGGAGTCTAATAAAAGCAACATGTTTACTTTATTCTTCAGTCCGATCTAGAGGCTTGAATTTGTGTTAATTTGGGATTTCGTCTGGTGTTAATGTATTTCTCTCGGTAACTACTTACGTGCTGAGTTGCCAGGTCGGACAACACTATACCTATAATAATTATGTACGCTTTAAATAAATATTTATTCGAACATTGTACGTACGTACAAGACTCGTATCGTTCGTTCAGGGAGTAAATGTTTTAGTGACTCCAATCACCACAGCAGAAATAATAGTACTCTACAACTACTGCACCCCTAGCATGGAAATGGGATAAAACTATTTTATTTACTTTTGATGTCAGATGTCAATTTCAATTCATACTTAGTTTCCACTCCGAGGAGATAAATTGGCGAAAAGACAATTATTTTGTCCCTTTGCCATGCAGGTACTGGATACCGAAAAAAAAAACTTTTTACAACACTAAGACGTAGCCAAATATCACTTTAGATCTCCTTAGCTTGCATTTCATAAATTCAATGCAAAATATAGTAGTCAGGCCCAGACGGAGTTTTTTTTAATTCCGTATAGGTTTGCGTTTGACTACATACATACTGTCTGATGTTAAGCAGATATGCGGTCTAGGGAATAGCACGCTTGCCTAGAAGATACCTATTTACTCTGGATTTGAAGACACCCACGTTGTACTTTAGCGGGAAGACAGACACAGGCAAAGCGTTCCACATTCAAGATTGAGGGACGAACTGGACTTTTTTTGGATTAACTGGACCTACATAGCTTTAGATCATGAAGAGTGGAAGGAAAATAGGGAGGCTATTGCCCAGTACAGCAGTGAAACGGTCATAAAAATAATAAAGTAAAATATTAATAAAGTAAAATTATTCAAATTTATTATATATTGGGTCATAAAAATAATAAAGTAAAATATTAATAAAGCAAAATTAATGTAAATGTTACAGGTCAAAAGTTTGCATTATTGGAGATGAAGTCGGTGATATCGGAAATACTGAGAAAATTCGTGCTGCTGCCGGACACCAAAACTGAAGATTTGGAGTTTACTGTGGATTTGGTGCTGAGAAACGCGACCCCAGTTTATGTCAGCTTTTCCAAACGACCGGATCGATTTTGAAAATAGTGAACGGTGGTTTAATTTTGATGATAGCTACAAGTGTAACTCAACTAAACATATATTCTATGCTCAATTAATGACTCTTGCTTAGTTAAGAAAAGCAAAAGCTTAGTAAAATATAATCAAATTCGGATGATCTTGTTGTTCTTTAATTATAGTAATGTCTTATTATAGGCATAATGTATCTGTATATTCTGTAATGTAGGTATACCTAAGTACAATATTTACGTAGGTAGGTAGAATCAAATATTATTGATTCTGTTTCTTAATTTTAATTGTGTCATTTAAATAAAAATAATGGTTGTGTTAGATTCAGCCCAGCCTATAAATGCGTATAATTACAGTGTATAGAATAAGAACTTAAGTAAATTCTTCTGACTGTGTCTCTTTTGACAGCTCTCGCCCATGAAGTTTCGTATATTTATGTCAAAATTTCATCTAAATAGTATCGTACTTCATGGACGTGTGTCTTAGTGATGTGCCACACCGATTACTACGATTGTGCCACAAATTTCTAATAATCTGTAGAAGTAAACGCTAATATGTAAATAAGATGTAATACATAATTGTTTTATTTATACAGAAATACAACAAACCAAATTAAAAGTTGAAATCAATACATTAAAATATAAACGTCATATAAGTTTTTATTTTCTTCTTAGTATAAGACATAATAATACTACAACTAAACTAGTTTATTCTTTTTTTTAGGGTTCCGTACCCAAAGGGAAAAGCGGGACCCTATTACTAAGACTTCGATGTCCGTCTGTCCGTCTGTCCGTCTGTCTGTCTGTCTGTCTGTCACCAGGCTGTATCTCATGAACCATGATAGCTAGGCAGCCGAAATTTTCACAGATGATGTATTGCTGTTGCCGCTATAACAACAAATACTAAAAATAAAATAAATATTTAAAGAGGGCTCCCATACAACAAACCTGATTTTTCAGACGTTTTTCGCTCTATAGTAATAATGGTAACAGGTAGATGCTTTAAATTTTCACTGAATATTTAGTTTTATATTCTCTTCAATAATAAATAACAAAATTAAAATAAAATAAATATTTAAGGGGGGCTCCCATACAGTACGGAAACCTCCGTGCGCGAGTCAGACTCGTACTTGGCCGATTTTTTGTAACATGTTTTGTTGATTGTTTGATTCGTCCGATGAGGAGTCTTCAGTTATATTGATGATTAGCTCTTGTGTGCCTAAATTATTATTTATCAAATGCAATGTCACGGTCGTAATCAGTCATAACGATTCTCGTAATTCTCTATTTCTGTCCACCACACTTGCCCAGTTCTCGGCCGTCAAGAGAGTGCAAGCGTTTTTAGTAATTGCAACATTTTATCGTTGTGAATGGTTATAATAATAAATAATCGGCCAAGTGCGAGCCGGACTCGCACTCGGAGGGTTCCGTACCGTATGGAATACCGTATTTTTTTCAGATCGGGTGACTTGCCCTGGTACTGCTTGAAAGCCTCTGACATGTTTAAATAGTAATTTCTGTAGATGGCTTACAGAAGGAGAAGGTTCTACGGAATAGCAGGGCATTTGCAGACAGAAAATGACCACTAGATTTCTTGCTAGCATTATTCACAAAAATGCTTTCACTATAAAGCTTAAAAATGGCAACGAATTAAGAGTACATAATGTTAGCGCTTGGTTAGTTTAACGCCTAATAGAAATGCAGTAGCAAGTTCATATAAAATTAATAGACCATATTTTTCTGGAGATTAGCACTATTTATTTTTCAAGGTTCTAGCAAATATTCAAAGTAAAATAAATGAAATAACAAGTTTTAAGTTATGTATACCTAATTGTGCCATTTTTCGTTTAGAAAAAGAAGAAACGAATTAGCCGCCATCGAAAAATCTCATTGCGGGTGGAATAGAAATATTTCTGCCAGCCTTATTTCCCGAAGCGAGCTCTTTCAGGTTTACATAGTATCTATTTAAATGATTTGTAGAAGAGGTTTAAAAAGGACCGTGCATTCGATTTTTAGGTTTCCGTACCCAAAAGGGAAAAACTGGACCTTATTACTACTCCGCTGTCCGTCTGTCTGTCCGTCTGTCACCAGGCTGTATCTTATGAACCGTAATAGCTAGAACGTTGAAATTTTCACTGATGACGTATTTCTGTTGCCGCTACAACTACAAATACTAAAAATAGAAAAAAAAAATAAGTAGGGCATTCCCATACAACAAACCTGAATTATTAGACGTTTTTCGCTCTTAATAACGACAATAGGTAGATGCTTGAAATATTCACAGAACATTTAGTAAAATTTGCACTTTAAAAATAAATAAACAAAAATAAATTAAATATATTAAGGGGGACTTCCATACGGTGCGGAACCTTTCGTTCGCGAGTCTGACTCGCACTTGGCCAATTATTTACAAGCTTTTATTCAACTTGCAATGGATGTACCTATGTGTGTATGTAAGTTCGGGTGGAATCTTGCAAGTTCAATTTGACCAACTTCCCGGTTTCCGATTGAGCTGAAATTTTGCACGCGCATGTATATCGCGTGACGATACAATAATATGGTAGCACGGAAGCTGATCTGATGATGGAGTAAGAAGATGGCCATAGGAACTCCTGTACTAAGCAAGATAGACCCGTCGTGTTTGGGCTCGTTTTACTTGTCTTGGCTAGCACTCTGCTACATGATACCCAGGATTTCAAAAGCTTGTATTTAGAAATATATTTTTAGGGTTCCGTACCCAAAGGGAAAAACGGGACCCTATTACTAAGACTTCGATGTCCGTCTGTCTGTCTGTCTGTCACCGGGCTGTATCTCATGAACCATGATAGCTAGGCAGCTGAAATTTTCAAAGATGATGTATTTCTGTAGCCGCTATAACAACAAATACTAAAAATAGAAAAACTAAAATAAATATTTAAGGGGGGCTCCCATACAACAAACCTGATTTTTTAGCCGTTTTTCGCTCTATATTAATAATGGTAACAGGTAGATGCTTGAAATTTTCAGAGAATATTTAGTTGTATATGCACTTTAATAATAAATAATACAATTAAAATAAAATAAATATTTAAGGGGGGCTCCCATACAGTACGGAACCCTCCGTGCGCGAGTTCGACTCGTACTTGGCCGATTATTATAATAATTCCTACTACTGAACGGGTTGAGATGAAACTTTGCAATAATATAGTTTATAGGTATAACAGAACAACACATAGGCTATAATTTATAATGATTAACTTTGGCGGTACGAAGTAGACCGGGTCAGCTAGTCTATCTATATATAGATCCACTGACTCACCTATCACGAAATTTCAAAAACTACAAGCGCTAGGAGTCTCACATGGGGGTTCTTTTTAGGATATAGGAGCTCACTAAGAACAGGCTCTATATACTAGTATAATTAGAGATAACCATGGCAATATAAATGGCACCTGCTTTTGTTTTCTCAAATGTAGAAAACTGAGACAAAAGCCAAATGAACACTAAGCATGTTTTAGAGCATGTGGTATACAGTATACCTCTTACTAGCTAGAGTATCTAGTCTTAATTGTTCTACAACGTGAAGCATGTCGTAAACAACACCCATGCCGTCGCACTTGAGTTTTGTATTCATAAAAACATTGTCAGCTATAGATAGGATCCTAGCTAATAGTATTTGGCACTCCCGGCAGTATATTAATAACCGACTTATGAAGAAGAATGGCTCAGTGCGGCGTGCGCGGAAGAACGGTTCGACTCGCGAACTGTTCGTCGCGTCAGTTCGCGAGAGCGCCGACGCAGGCGCAGCATTTTCCACCGCTCCTGTTCTCTGTTATGCGCACTTTCACAAACGGTGGATTCGAGGACTTCGTGATGGAATGCGAAGATGGTTTTGAGGTACGTCATTAGTCATTAAAAATAGACGAAATATGGGGAAAATAGATTATTTTTTCTTGATTTCGGGTTTGCTTTTATTTCAAAAGTTACAAGTGTGCTTTCAGCCCGTTGTATTTACCTGCATGATGATCAGTGGTCGTAGTAAGTTGTTTGTAGTTTGGATTTTGAGATGTATGATATATTATGATGATGTATTACGGTTGCGAAACAGAAATTAATCATAACTAATTAATAATAAAATCACGGATTCGGATTATTGTCGTTTAAGCTTGATATCGCGCTGGTCGACCGGTCCCAAAAGTGCCCGGGTTTCGTCCGTGGACGCCCGTGAAAGCAGGCCGAGGACTAATTCAGAAGGCGCCTTGACTCATGAGAGGTTACATGATGATTGACATATTCGAGTATAGTATAATAGTTAATTCTCATGCCTAGAAGAGATATCTCTAGACACGCTAGAGTCTAACAAGATCTCTTCTTTTATAGTTAGACGGTAGCGCCAAAAGATCGGATCTGAAGAAGGCAGTAGGTCACTAATCTTTTTTATTAAGGGCATTGTTAGAAAGCTCCTCACTCTGCAGTCCTAACCACCGATAGCTTACCAACCCAGATAAAGGCGCATTTAATAGATAGGTATTTGTTTTGCTGTTCAGTTCGTTACCGAGTTCCAAAAAGAGGAGGTACCTGCTACTATTTTTGTCTGTATGTATTTTTTGGGTAGTATTTAATCGAGTGCCTATTAAATTGAACCGAGCGAAAATTAATCCGAATTAATGGTGTCTAAAAATCAGAAATGGCATACGGAAATACTGAGTGGGCGACAAATACTCGTAGCAAGCGAAAACAAATGCCTAAATCAGCGATCTAACACTAAATATTTGAGACATTAAGTGTTCCCCTTTTTCATTGTGACTGCTGCAGGGTCACGTTGGATGCAAGCCGCTTCCAATCAGTCTTATTGGAAATCTATAGGAGAGGCTATGTACGGTACGTCCTATTGCTGATAATAATGACGATTACTTTTTGTTTCACACCTAATCTACAAGAGCGATTTGCTTCTGGCACTTGCCGCTGCCCACTCTGACTCTCTCGCTTCGCTCGCTCGGCTCTTGCCTTGTTTGTCATATTTTTATTTTAAAAGGGTGTACTCTAGAGGTCCATTTAAAGATTATCGAAATCGGCTGAGCCGTTTTTGATAAATCGGCAATAATGTACATAGATGTAATATCGATTCGTGCAAACTATTCTAATTCTGTACACGGTGGAAGTCGGTGGTACCAATCTTTGTGAAAAATAATCATTTAGTTTAATTGTCTATTACTGCAAAATAAATCTTGTCATTTCACAATAATTATAAAATTTATATAAAAATTGATTGGGTAAAATAATTAAAACCGCAAAATAAAACTCATCATTCCACTAATTACAAAAATGAATTAAATATGATTACAATAAGTACCAAAAAATAAATGGGTTCGATCATAGCTCTCATCTCAAGGGTAGAGCAATAAACTTACAATCCTTGTTTTTAAGTGGGTTTAATGTTACGTGTGTCTTTAAAAGCTTTAAGTAAATAAGGTTTTAAAAGATTATTTTTTACGTACGGTTACGGTACGGAACACTTCGTACGCGAGTCTGACTCGCACTTGGCCGATTATTACTATGGGGCCTACCCAGAATTCGAAAAACAAAATTCAGCTGTTTCATATATTTTGTCGATTCTGCGTAGCAATAATTTTGTATGGAACAGCTGATTTTTGTCTCGAATTCCGGGTTGGTCCCATTGTAGAATTTGTTCATAATGATGGTCTTAATCACCCCCTTCCGGCTTAGTAAGTAGCAGTCGGTAAGCAGATAACCCTGTACAATGCATCGGGTCCGGGTTCGATTCCCGGTCCGGCAAATATTAGAGGGTTTTTTTTTATCGAGAATAAGTCCGCGCTTGACCACCAACTCGCCTGATGGTAAGCGACGTTGTGGTCGAAGATGAAGCACGCAGAACTAGAAGATAGTACCTATTTACTCTGATCTTGAAAATTTTAGATTTAGGAAACAGTCTCAGGAAACAGGAAAGCAGGAAGACTGTTCCAATCCCTGGCGGTACGAACTAGAAATGTTGAGTCAAACCGCTTTGTATGTATCGAAGGAAATACGACAGTGTAGGTGTGGTAATGTGGCGTCTTCCTACTTGTCCTGTAGTAAAAAGAGGATGGTAGGATAAGATCGTGCAGCTCAGATGCTTCTTCGAAATGAATCGTATAAAAATAGACAGACTCGCAACCCTACGGCGATGCTCCAGGCTATGAAGTTTTTTTGCATCTAACTTTTCATCACCTATAAGCCGAACAGCACGCCGGTCCACCGATTTCAAATCCTCGAGCTGATACTTAGCCGAGCCATCCCAAAGATGGCAGCTGTATTCCAGACACGATCGGATCTGTGCTTGATACAGAGTAAGCAACTGTCCCGGTGTGAAATACCGCCTAACCTTGTTCAGGATACCCAGCTTCATACCAGCCAATTTGGTCCTAGATTCTAGGTGCATGCCGTAGTTCAATGTGGGAGTAAGTGTTAGCCCCAGCAGTTCAAGGCGGTCTGTCACTGCCAAAGGAGTATCTCGAAATATAGGCGACAGTGCAAAGGGACACTTTTTGAGGGGTGGATTTAAATATCTGTTCTGGGTCGAAGTGTTAATTTTCCTTATCAAGTAAGCATTCTGAGGCAACAGAATATAGAGAAATCTAGTAGGCTATGAGTGTGAAGTGTTCATGATTTCTTATTCCGAAAAATAGTCATGCTTCTTGTAAGGTAAAACCGGGGGTTAAACGTAGAGCATGTTTTATAAAAACTACACACATCATTACAGTAATTTCTTTACTGGCACAATATTACTAAATATATACGACTATCTATTAGGTGTCGAAATATTTAAAATTCAATTAATCTACAGTTAAATTTATCAATGTTTTGCTAATAATAATAAAATTGTTGGCAGAGTTCGCGTTATCGATGAACTCTGCATGTAATCATAGACTACAAATTAACATAAAGACACTCGTGTAAAATCATGTACCAAAACTGATCACATCTTATCTTATCAGTTCTAATCATGTCGAGTACTATAAGAAAACCACTCGGAAATATATCACTTTGGGCCCCATTACGAAAATATTTAGCTAAAAAATGTTTTCCCGTCAACGTCGAATCGATTATGATAACGACCTAATCTGGAGTGATTACCCAAGACAAACTCCGTGTAGGTCTCCAAATAAGGTATTGATCAAACAGTTTCCATTGTGCGCCCCGAGCCGGCAAACATATCTAAATAGCAGCAATTCGCGTGTGTCGGAGGTGTTGCAGGTAGGTAGGAGATCAGCGTGACATGACATTTAGAATTTCCCGTAAACGAAACGTCACAGTCGAGTAAACAGTGTGAGCAAATTGTGAGATAAGGGGGCGATCCGTGAAGGCGGCTTCAGTTGGCGCCTGCGCGTTGGAGGTGCACTTCATAACGCCGACGTCGGCCGCCACTCCACGCCGATACTCGGGGTGGTTCGAAGGGATCGGAAGCTCAGCGCCCGCCATGAATGCCCGCCAGCTTCGCCGGCTCACGAGCCCAGTCAAACCCCTTTGCGTCTGCTTCAGACGGTATAGCCAAGTGAGACCCAACTATGTAATCGATAAAAACGATGTGAGTGTCTTTTATGTGTTTCTTCCATGATGACGGATTACTGGTCTTTGTCATTTCCTAATATCCGCTGCGCCTAACTGTTATCTAACTCATTGATATAGTTTTACTAACTCAGTTTCTTCGTTTCAGAAATGGCGCAACTCGGCACCTCATTTCTATGCGGTCCAATCCATCGACCTGACGAGGTAAGCATCATTAACCGCCAATGCACAAGTGCTGACACTTAATTGAAAACAAATTGTCATCAATAAACTGGTGTCCACTCATATTGATCAATTTTAACTCCGGCCGGCGCCTAGCGGCTGCTGTGCCAATTTACATGTTACAGATATTTCTAGTATTTTCATTCATCAATGGTAAAACAATTTGAAGTATACTAAAAATTAATGAAACCATGCTATCATCAGCATAGCTTGAGAATATCATTGCCAAAAATTCACAGATTTACCGTCTACGTTAAAGTATGCGTAATCTCCATGACATTTGAGTAGCGTAATACTTGTGTCACCTATATATCACTGCAACTGATAAGATTGTCTCCTAAAATAAAATTTGTTTATTCCACATGGTGCAGACGGTTTTCATTCGTGCATAACATCAGCCCCGTATCGTGAGTACAGGCAGCGCCCATGCCTAGTTGCCTGCTAGTGTGTTGCATGATTTAGACCCTTTAGTAGCGGTAGGTTTTAAACAGCTGTTTGGTTTACTTGGGGTTGGTCGTCGGTCACAGCGAGGATAGGGCTTTTAATTTTTTCCTTTTGAATAATTTTGAGTCCGAGTTGAGTAAGTATTTTGTCGTTCAGATCATCATTAGATGAAGATGGCATCCGATCATTCAGATCATCATTAGATGATGATCTGAATGATCGGATGCCAAAATTTTACATCCTTCCTTTAACCTTCTTTTGGCCTGTAACTTTCTTTAGTCTCTCAACAGAGAAACAACCAAACATGGTTGTTTGTTTGGCTTGACATTTTTATTGCTAAAAAGCCAGTATCGATTGAGCAATATAAAAAAAGCGTCACCGAGTTTTTGTATATTATATCAGTACCTATTGAAAAGTATACCTTACATAATTTACTTGTTGGCTTCAAATTAATCTTGATTTTTAAGCTAATGATTTGTTGAATTCGTCATTTTATGGCATTAGGTACCTGTGATAATAGGCAATGGCAATAAAATAAAAGAGAGAAATACTTTTTAGATTTTTTCCAAATTGATGAATAGTTTTCGAAATCCTAGTAATATTATAAACCCGAAGGTTTGTGAGTATGTATGGATGTTTGTTACGAACAAACGGCTGAACCGATTTAGATGAAATTTCGTATGGAGGTAGCTTAGACCTTGAATTAACACATAGGCTACTTATTATCTCGGGCTAACGCGGGTTACACCACGGGGCGAAGCTAGTTCTTGTATAAATATGTATAAAAATTTGGTGACGTGTTTATTCCACAAAATTCAAAATTGGACTTAAGATGACCAAGTCGCAACTAAAGTAGGTATGTTGTTACACGATGTTGTACTCGTATTTTGCACATTATTTTAAAGTTTTATTCATACGTTCCTGTAGTTCCGTAGTTTAGCACTATTTACCGTTTTTTAAGTATTTGTTTCGTTGCAGCTAGGACGTGGGTACTCTTAGAAAAACACATTTCCTTGGCATTCTTTAGTAATGCTAATTTTATCATCATGTGACATGTAAACAGGATGGTTGCTCGGTGGTCAGACGTCGCAGACACACCCGTCGCGACGTCAACACCTGCCTACGACACCTTATTATTAGATCACGTCGTCACGATCTTTTGTTACTGTACTATCCAATGTAAGCTTCAGACCACTGTATACTGTATACCAAACACATTATATTCCCATTAGAAATACTGCTCTAATAGATTTCGCGCACAAACATTATTTTTACTTTTCGCATGCTTCAATAATATTATTTTTTAGTACGTTTGTAATGTTCCTATGTATTTCAGGGCCCGCGACGGACCACACAAAAATGCAGATGATGTGCTATTTGACATGTTCAAGAATGAAGACAGTGGCCTCCTTCCGGTTGGAAAGTTTTTGGCCGTGAGTACCTTCTATGTAAAACAGTGCAGATTTTTAGTAGATTGTTAGAAAATGTTAAAATATCGGGCCAGACTCCCTATCAACAAAACGTAACGTAACGCGGTAAGTATTTTTTATCTCCGTGAATTTCGTTTAGAGCAATGTTTGATAAATGTAAAATTACGTTAAAATAAATTATAAACCGAGTTTAAGTTTTGTAAAACAAATTTCTTAAAAACAAAGAGCACGTTAGAGCGCGTTACGTGCTTCTTTTCATACAGAATCACCCCACAGGTGTTACATGTCTCAGAACAGATTATTGTTTTAAAACTTCAATAGTTAATAATTATTTTTCGCAAAAAATGCCAAAACCGCTTTCCATCGTGTACATCGAATTGTTTATTTTTCAAAAACGGCTCAGCCGATTTCTCTAAAATTTAAATGAGACCATCTCGGGAGTACCTATACCCTTTCGAACTAAAAAATAATTTTTCGATTCGATTTACAATTGGCGAAATTATCGATGTTCATCGTGTACAAAATTCGGGTATTTCGCTAGAGTTGCTTACATTATTGTTGATTTTTTTTAAAAACGGCTCAGCCGATTTCTGTAAAATTTAAATGGGCCATCTCGGGAGTATACCTTTTCGAACTGAAAAAGAACTTTTCGTTCACAATTGGCGCAATTATCGATGAACACACACAAAAAATACATACAGACGAACATAGAACCTCCTCCTTTTTGGAAGTCGGTTAAAAATATCAATGCGTCCTCCATACATGTACCTAATCCAATTATCTTGGATAGAACATTCAACTTGGCACGTGTACTGCCGAATCGACGCACCGAATCTAGAGTAAACCTAGATCTAGTACTGACATCTTCAGCTAATATTAATACATAACCCTACATCTATTCCAGGCCTTGAGGACAACAGGCATTAGAAAGAATGACTCTAGAGTAAAAGAAGTAATGCACAACCTTTACAAGGTTCACAAAGAGTCCAACTTCGAAGGAGGTTCTCCAGAAACGCTTAAACTAGACAGGAAGACGTTCAAAGAAGTAATTTCCCCCAACATTGTTCTGATTACGAGGGCCTTTCGAAGCCAATTCGTTATTCCAGACTTTCAGGATTTTATTAAAGACATTGAGGAAATGTACTGGAGTGCAAAGAGTAACACTGACGGTAAAGTTGCCAGTTACATTCCCCAGCTTGCTAGAGCCAGTGCTGACAACTGGGGCATCAGTGTGTGCACTATAGATGGTCAGAGATTTTCTATAGGTGAGTTTTAATAGAGCTAAGTCTTTATCGGCGCCTTTATTAAGTATGCGTATGTATTAGGTATGTCTATCTTCCACTGCTGAACTGAATCACCTCCACTCATTACGAGCATAGTTTAGGTATGGTCCACCATACTGGCCGAAGCAGGTTGTCAAACTTCTGGTGTTCCCAAGAATATGAAGAATTCTCAGACATCTAAGTTTTCTCGGGCAGTTTTCCTTCACCGCATTACAACGAAAAGATACATTAAGTTGGGTAATGTGTTTATCTGACTATCCTTTAAGATTTTATTTATTTTCTAGGTGATGTGAACGTCCCATTCACTCTGCAATCATGCAGCAAGCCGCTGACCTATGCTATGGCTCTCGAGACCCTGGGCCCCGACACGGTACACAAATACGTTGGCACCGAGCCCAGCGGCCGCAATTTCAATGAACTTGTCTTGGATCATAACAGTGCGTATCAATAGTATTCGTTCCTTTCAAAATACTGTACTGTACCAGCCTTTTTTAGGCCTACCCAAGAAGGGAGTTTGGCTTTATCCACTACGCTGGCTCTGTGCTGGTTGGTGGATTCACATACGCCATCGAATTTCTTCTACGGACATATGCAGGTTTCCTCACGATGTTTTCCTTCACCGATAAGCCAGTGGTGTGAAAAAACGTACATAAATTCCAAAGAACTCATTGGTACGAGACCGGGATTTGAACCCACGACCTCACGATTGTAAGGCGGGTGTTGCTACCACTAAGGCTACCACGGCTAACACACTAAAAAAAACTTTACAAAATACACTTTGCATTTAATCGTTTCCATGCATAAATACATAAACGATTACCGTTTAGCATCTTGAAATAACCTCCGAGTTATCGATTCCCCTGTCAACTAAACAGAAGACGTGCAAATTGTATGGGGGAATGGGGAATCCATCCATAGATGGATAAACAGATGGATTTCCCCTTTATCTTCAAACCACACAGAATTAGTATATTAGTCTACAGTATCTGCAAGCCATATCAGCCCATATCACTAGCTACTCGTATGCTTAGTTTGGGGTCAGAGACCGTGTGTAAGATGTCCTATAATATTTATTCATTTATTTAATTAAAAAGCAGCGCTCTTATGAAATTGTCTTTTTTGTGTCAGAGGGTTCGAGAGTTTTTGAAGTATTTAATCATAAAACTATGAACTTTTGATAATCTTGTCCGTTGCAATAAAAAGAAAATCAGACCGCGGTCGTCCTAATTACTTAATGTTATTTGCACGATTCCATTGCACATTGTTGCGTATAGCATATCTATTTGTCTCGGCAATATATGTAATAAATAGATTGATATGTACTCATATTTGTAACATAGCAGGTGTTAATCTGTTAATCAGATATTTCCTGAGAATATTTAAAATCAATACACAACCTACACAGGTCGCGTCAATGTGCTAATTCAATGTTTTGATTGATCTCCTCAGTGAAGCCACACAACCCAATGATAAACGCGGGCGCGATTTTAGTCTGCTCCTTACTCAAGAGTTTGGATAAACCTGAGATGACGCTTGCCGAAAAGTTCGACTACGTGATGTCATTCTTTAGCCGGCTTGCCGGAAATGAGGTGTTGGGCTTCAACAATGCAGTATTTTTGTCCGAACGCGAAGCCGCCGACCGCAACTATGCGCTTGGCTTTTACATGAGGGAACACAAATGCTATCCCGAAAAAACCAACCTTCGCGAGTGTATGGATTTCTATTTTCAGGTAGTTTCCTATTGCTAATGATCATTTCTTTCTGTAGCCAAGAAAGTGACCTTTTAGGCCCGAATTCCTCTGTCGCTGATGTCGGTCGCTGATGTCGGTCGCGCGTACGAATATACGTTGTGTTCTATGAAGCACCACACTGTGGCGCTGACATCAGCGGCGCGCGAGTTGCTACGCGCCGCTGATGGCGCGCGTCGGTCTCGCTCGTCAGCGCCGCGTTCGTCGGTCGACTGACGCGCTATAGAACGCTATGAGCGTCCTCACTCTGTTCCCGACCGTCGGCACGCGCGCGTACAGTCGCCCGCCACCATGATGAACATTGATAGCAGTTCATCAAAAGTTTTTACTTTCATTCTAAAATAATTAAAAAACTTTTCATCGTCCTGACGTAGCTTTTCAAATAAAGTAGAAAATTCACCATTCGTCACCCTATCAGCAACAATTAGGTGAATGTGATATCTTTTTTTTCTATATTGACGCCGTCTCCGCTTGCGTAAGTATGCTGCAGCAACTAAACAATTTTTAATTTTTAAACAATTTTCATAATAATATCCCAAATTCAAACTCCGCTTCACAAATCCACAACAAATCTACTTGGAGACGCCTGTACCGTGGAGCGGTCAGTATCGCACTACGGATGTTTTCATTGGCGCTGATGGTCAGCGCGCTACGCGACTGACGGTACGCGACCGACGTCAGCGACAGAGGAATCCGGGCCTAACGAAATGATATGACTAATCATTATGCTATATTTGTTTCAGTGCTGCTCAATGGAAGCAAATTGCGACATTATGTCGATCATGGCGGCGACTCTTGCCAATGGAGGAATATGCCCTATAACTGACGAAAAAGTGCTTCGTCCAGACTCAGTGCGGAATGTGCTTTCCTTGATGCATAGCTGCGGCATGTACGACTATTCGGGACAGTTTGCTTTCAAAGTGGGACTCCCCGCAAAGTCCGGGGTGTCCGGAGCTATGCTCATAGTAGTACCCAACGTCATGGGCATTTGTACCTGGTCTCCTCCACTCGATCCTCTCGGAAACAGCTGCAGAGGACTGCAGTTCTGTGATGTAAGCGTTTTTGTCCTAAAAACTTTTTAGAACATTACAGTTGTTACATTTTTTAACATTTTTACTCGTATGTGTTTCAGGAATTGATCAATCGGTTCAATTTCCACAAATACGATAACATTCGTTACGCTAGCCATAAAAAAGATCCTCGCAGATACAAGTTCGAGTCCACCGGGCTTAACATTGTCAATCTTTTATTTTCGGCTGCAAGTGGAGATCTCAGTGCTTTGAGAAGGTATGTGAATTGAAGCTATTATCACACACTAGCATGTTTTGTGGCACGTTTTGCATGATTTTAAGATTTGTTTTATTTTCGTCAGCGCTACGGAAAGTGATTCTGAAAATGCTACAACTGTTATTTCTGAAAGTGTTGAGAAAAATCTTCCTGAACCGGCGACACCTTCAAACTAAAATATCTGTACAAGTACACGTCTCTCAATTCCGCTCGTAGACGCCGTTTGCTTTACACGTCACGGCCTTGGGCTAAATTCGTCATCCTAGTTTTTCACATATTATTATTTATCTAGGTTAATGTTCAATCGTCACGTTTGGTGCTTGATGGCGCTTATTAATTTAGCTATTGGCTCTTCACGGAAATATTTTGCTGGTATCACAAGAGCATATAGCATAGCATTTTTTGCAAGCTACATATTTGGGTTCGCTTCAACAGGGTTTAGCATTGTTTCATAACATGCAAAACTAAATAATCTTTGTTTCTAGGCACCACTTGTCTGGTATGGACATGACGCTTTCGGATTATGACGGACGTACAGCGTTGCACTTGGCCGCCGCAGAAGGACACTTGGCCTGCGTAGACTTTTTACTGGCACAGTGTGGAGTGCCGCACGACCCGCGCGACCGCTGGGGCAGCCGCCCGCTGAACGAAGCAGAAACCTTCGGTCACACGGCTGTCGTGCAGTATCTCAAGGAATGGGAAACGTCCCACCCGCAGCCCAAACCTACCGAGAATGCGACCAACGTAGACGACCTTCTGACCGCGAAACCGGACGCTGACGACGCAGTCAAGGACCCTAGCATTCAAGAAATCGTCACCAGAAACGGAGACAAAGTGCAGTAAACCCGAATCTCAATTACAAGGGACTTGGATCAATTACAGTTTTCCTATTTTGCTAGTAGATCTCATTTTAAAGAACATACCAAGTATGACTTCTTGATGATGAGTTTGTTTTTGGTATGATGGTGAGGTACTATAATTTATTGGCAATTTAAAAAGACAAGTAATGACATGCCCATTAATGTGCATGTCATAGTATGGGTTGATGAATTAACTTGCCATTCAATGAATAGGAAGCTGGCAGAGATATACCAAGTTATTTATGCACAATGCATTTTGATGTTTAACAGCAGTGAACCAGAACGGCATGGGTACTAGGTTTGCTTGAGTGTTAACATTTTTATTTTCTAAGTGAAAATGAATGATTTTAGTATGCTTTCAAGTGATATTATGTTTAGGATTCTATGTTGTTTTGAAACTATTTTATATGGTATTTAAATAGTTGTTTATTTATATAGGTGTATACGTGATATACCTGCTAACTTTATATGAAAATCTACACTGTTATCTTTGGAGATTCTATATAAATAATCTCTCTACTAAATAGTAAGTTTATGGTATTTGAAATACCAGAGTTTAAATGTGCTTTTCAACATTCCAAATGGAAAAAAAGTAAATTCAACTAATCTCAATTGAGAGTCCACTCCAATCACATATTGAAGGGATTTTTTTCCCAAAAAACCCAAAACGTCACTGAAGTCGCATTATGAAATTTTTGAAGGGGCATTGACATAATTATTTACTTCCCCTGTAATGTAGTGTTGAATTTTTAACAATTTTTATAGAAAGATTTTTTTCTATTTGGGAATGGGAAATATCGCAGTTTCCTTTATAATTATTACTATGGTATCTTTTTGAGAGAGTGGAACCTTAACTACTACAGAAATATTATATAGCCACTTGTAGCATTGTGCAGCTTGAAGTAGCACAAAATTGCTTATAATTGTGTCAATATGAGAAATAATTACTGTAGTTTCAGTTAGCAAATGTTGGTTTTGGTTTTTTATTACTATACAGGGTTACTGGTAATCAATTAGCATTCTTTTAGGGGCTTATTCTGTACATCAAAACTAACAACTTTTGTTCACAGACTTTAACCAAATCTAAAAAAAATGATGTTCTATAGAAAAATATAGTTCATCCTCAACAAAATATATGAAACAGCTGTTTTTTTGTTTGTTTTGACAACTGTCGCAGAACAAAAGTTGTTAGTTTTGATGTACAGAATAAGCCCCTAAAAGGATGCTTATTGATAACCAGTAACCCTGTATATAGTACTTAAGCATATGTGTAACCAAAATTTTCATCTCACTATCTTGATGTGCTAACTGAAAGCTGCATATGGTGTTACAAATTTTAAAACTGTACTAAGTTATTTATGTCCATAGGTTTAGCCATCATTAAATTGATGTTTAATATCTAGTAGACTGAAATAGTTTTGAAGTCTAAAATGCAGTTCTTACACTCCATCCATTCATATTATATGTATTAGCTGAGCACATTGGAGTGAATTTTTGTAATTTATTTTAGTTTTAAGGGATTAATTCAGCACTTATTCACAAGACTTTTACTGTCTCAGATTTCACTTTGTGTTTATCTCAGAATGATAATTTCAATCCAATAAATATTAAACTAACTGTTACCTACGCTATATCATAGGACAAACACAATATCTTTAATATTGGTAAGAATAATCGAGTTCTGGCTATAAAGCATGCAACCACGAAAGGCGACGAAAAGAACTCATTTCGACGTGTGAAAAAGTGGCAGTTATATACTTTGCCATAACGCTGTCTCGTTCTGACACTACGAACGAAATAATTCGTGGCGCACATACTAGCCCGGCAGGACATAAGTTAAGAAATTAAAATTTATAAAGACCCAATTTGTTTTAGGATTTATTTGTAGTATTTTTTATTTTTACATCTAGACATAGGATATTATACTTAATGAAAAATGTACATAAGCTAAAATCTGAGACTGTCAAAGCTTACCGAATTAAGAACTGTGTTCTTTCCTTGAATTTCTTTGGAAAAGTTATGAAATGTTTTGAACAAAGACAATAAGTAGATAAAGTGAATGAATTTTAAATACTATAAGTAAAAGATGTACCTAGTAATAGAGAATTATACCTAATGTTTACCTATTCCTGTAGATGTTGTCCAAATGTATGAAAATGTCAATTAAAAATTGTTGCTTCAAAATTAGTGTTTTTTTATTATGAGTCAAAAATGAGTAGATAATCATGTTTATCACCATGACTTTTATAATTTTATGAATTCCAAGAGAACAAATAATAATATGGAGCTTCTCAATTCAGAATTCTCTCAAAATCACTTGGCATAAACATATTTAAGAAAAGACATTAGGTTTATGTTTCACCATATTTAGTTTGATAATAAGCTCGATTACAGAGGCACCATCGTAATTATATTAGCTAAATAGCACAGTTCTGCTTCTTTTCCCTTTAGGCATTTGATAGAGAGAATGCTTTTTACGTTGCTATTAAATTTATGCTGGCGCCTCTGTAATCGGGCATACTAAACACTTAATAAACTAACTTGGACTAATGCACAGGTAGCATCATCCAAATGAGGCATTTGTCATCAATTTATAGGGCTTTTTGCTTTTATACTTGAGCAATTAAAGAGAAATGATGTGATAAGTTTAAAAAACATTTTATAAACCTATTTACAAGTAGAAAACAGAAACAGACTTAAAATCAACAATACTTTATTACAACTACTACTAATCTACTTAATATAACATTACTTTGCACTTACTGCTGGTCGTAAGGGTGTGGATACAAGGCCAAGAAGTTTACAATCTGCCTCGAGCAGAGTCAAATCTGTGCTAGAGCCGAGGAAACGCGATGATAGCTCCAAATCCTTGATCTGAATTCTGACCCTCGCACCTCGAACATACTCGTCGCTACGGTTGGTGGGCCGTGTGCAGACACAGTGGAACTTCCATCCGAAGTCTATGTACAAGTCGTCTTCAACTATGTGAAATATCTTACCAATGACTACCTTGTTCTCCGGGTCTCCAAGCTGTAAATAAGAGAATCATATAGAAGGAAACACTACAAGACCGGATAGACTTTTGATTATGGACTTCTGAGTTGGCGGCTGCAACTTTTATGGCGTAAAGAGTTATATTTAAGGAGTCACTAACCAAAGTTAAAAGCTGCGGAAACTCGTAGTTTTTTAGTAATTAAATAAACAAAATTCATTTTTTCAGGTTAGATTTCGACTTCTTTTGCTTGATAAGTTTGAGTGTTGTCAACTTTTGACGTAATTCTGACGTAAGTATGACAAGTATGGTTAGGTTAGTTAGGTTACTTGTGACCCTAACGCGCGAGCCGAGCGAGCGAAGCGAGCGTGCCGCGGCAGCGGCCGGCGAAGTGCTAGAAACGAATTGGCCCCTGGTTACTAGTCTAGGCAGACAAAACTTGTATCAAAAAATAATAAAATATATTGGTATAAAAGTCATTGGGTTAGGTTAGTTAGGTTACTTGTGACCCTAACGCACGAGCCGAGCGAGCGAAGCGAGCGTACCGCGGCAGCGGCCGGTGAAGTGCTAGAAACGAATTGGCCCCTGGTTACTAGTCTAGGCAGACAAAACTTGTATCAAAAAATAATATAATATATTGGAAACCCGACATGAGTAGATTAGGTCGAAATGAATGACAGATCCGACACAGAGCACCCCGACCCCACCTAGTCTTGTGGCTGACACCCCTAGAGTGTATATAAAAAGCGCGGGAGCCAGAAGCTCAAGGGAGGTCCTGAGGTCCTAAGGTCCAGGGGGGCGTCTCCTCCCCCCCCTCACGCCCCCCTTTCCCCCATCACCCTCCCCCTCCCCCATCACCCTCCCCCTCCCCCATCACCCCCTCCCTTTTTTTTTGCAAGGCTTTTTGCGTGTTTCATATGAAAACTTAAAAAATTCATATCTCAAAAACTATAAGTTTCCGCGGGGAGGGGGGGGTGGTACAGGGGGTATTACCTCCCCTCACCCCCTCCCCCCCTTTTCGGAAGTTCATAATCCAAAGTTCAACCAAAAGACCTATCACATGGTTGTTCATATTAAGAACTAGCTGCCCATCCCGGCTTCAACCAGTTATAGGCCGCTCCACACAAATTGGCGGATGTGAAGTTAGCTACAAGCTGTGCAGTATTCAATCCTGTTTGAAGCTCACATAAAGCTGCAAGTTGATTGGCTATTGCGCAGCTTGTAGCTAACTTCACATCCGCCAACTTGTGTGGCACGGCCTATACTAGTCACAGCTGCAAACCTTCTCGTTGAAACACTAAAAAATGTGGAAAACCGCATTCGAATATGTTGTGTAGTTTGGAAGATATAAGGGAATACACAGACAGAAAGACAAACAGAAATAGCGACTTTGCTTTATAATTTACATGTAGTGATGAATAAAGATAAGGTTAGGTTTTGGTTTCTGTTTGCATCTATGAAAAGTATTACAAAAATCGGTTTGCGAAATGATTCCGGCGTTACTGAACATAAATAACTTACATCCATTAACTTAGAACGTCGAAGTAAGGATGCGAAGGTGAGGTTTTCTTCGGGCTCTTTAGTATCTACAATTTGAGATTGTTTTTCATAGGCTTTTGCAAATCCTCCTGCCTTAGCTGCGTCCGCGTTGATTTGGCCTTCTTGTCCCGAGCTGGATGGCTCCGATGTAGAGCTATAGCAACGGGCGCTTAGTATTTTTCTAAGATGATCTGATGACACTGAAGATCCATTTGTAGTTCGATGTATGATTACTTTTCCAAAGAATCTTCTAATAGGGAACATTTTCAGATACTTCTAATACTTTTTAAAGATATTCGCAATGTATCGTTTATTTGAACTCCTAAAAATTTAGATAGGATTCGCAATGGGACAGAAAATTCTGAAAAACAAAACAATATAAACATAACCTCAACCTCAAAGCCTCGCTCAAACTGACTGTGATCTGAAGTCCGAATTACAATAACTTTTCTGTCTTTTAAATCAGCGCAAATAGGAATCAACACCTGTCTTATGAAATTTGCCTAGAATTGTGGCGTTTTAATTTTCAAGTCATCTGTCAATTTATCGTAGAAGAGCAAACAAAATAAAATTAAAAAGTTTTTGTTTTATCTATTTTTCATACATTTGTCACTGTCACGTTAAAAATACTTGGGGTGACTACTAACAAAAAAAAAATTAAGCCACGCAGAGTTTGTGCAATAAATAAACCGTCGTCACGTCGTGGCGTTATGGTGAACGATTTTTAATCTTTGAACTTGGTAGACGCGAGTACTGACGAAAACCGAATTGGAGTCTACTAATGTACTAGAGCAACTAGCAATGACAACTCAGTGTTGTCAACGTAATGGTCCCCATTCACGATACGTCCACACGTCCATTTGGACTGGCCGACTTCTCGTGAATGTTTTGAAAACGCCATCCATTTCCATCCACGCCCCGAAATGCGTTCGGTATTGCCAGTTGTGGTTTTATTACCTTGTTCATAGGCAAAAAATTGTATCTAACTAATAAGGATTTAACGGGTAAATAAAAATAGTTTAAAGTGGATTTAGAGTTCCATTCAGTCACGTTATTTTAGTTTCACCTCTATCTATGATTAAATTATGCTAGTTTAAAGACCCACATCCTGGTTCCTAATTATTGAGATGAAATGTCACACGAATATGTACTGATAGCGCGCGAGTTGAATGCAGTCGGGGTCTGAGGTAAAGAGCGGGAGCATCTCCCCCCGCTATCCGCACGCCCCACCTCACGCGCCTGGGCGGGTTGGGCGTGCGGATAGCGGGGGGAGACATTCGCATTCCTAAGCTCTGCATTCAACTCGCGCGCCAACAGTAAGAACATTGCGTGACAATGTAATATTATAATAGTACGAGTATGCGTTGTCCCAAGCATTAATAAAATGTAATTATGTGACGCACAGGTAGTGCGATTTCAATTTTTTTACACGCAGTAGGCTAATTATAATATATTCGGGACAAATTTCTTTTCGAGGCTGGCAAGAGAGTGGCAACGCGGATGTCTTCCACGAACCGCTCGTCAATGGGCTAGAAAATGGATGTCGTCCATGTGGATGTCATCCATTTGTACTGATGGTGAATGGGGCCTATAACAAAATTAGTAAAATGGCACACGGGCGACCTCTATTCCTACGACGCTTCTCTTTTGCACAAACTCTACCTATTCACTGAGCAACATTGATTCGGATACAAGGTTTCTGAAACATCACGACAAGGAGCATTCATCTGAAACATTATTTTTTGTTTCAGAAACACGTAGATTTTGTTTTTGATACAGAGTTTATAAACAATTTATTATTGTTGCTCAGTGAATACATGGCTTCAGGCCTTTTTGCAGATCTAGTTGTACCTACTTTTATTTACATTTTTAGACTAGCTTGTACGCAAAATACACAGTAAACTCTAGGATAAAAACACCTCATTATAGAATATTTCTGGAGAACTTCTTTATGGATAGTTGATTATTATGAACAAGTTTCGTTAGAATCTAATTAGCGCCCATTCTCAAACACAGCAACACATCATAAAGCCGTCAAACTTGTCAAATGGAATGGAGGAGCGTTGAAATGTCAAAAGACCACCACGACACGGATTTTTGATAATGCTGTGTATTTTACTGGGTAATTTCTAAAGCAAAAGTGAAAATGACCGAAGATCAAGATGCCAAGGAGTCGCACTCGGACTCAGTGAGCAGAACCTTCGTCAATAAGAGCAAAGATAAGAAATTGAAAACTCAACGGCCACTGACCAAAGTGATTGTGTTTCTATCTATAAACGTTCTGTATCCCTGTTTATATTGGTTGTGTAACGTGTTTATGTTTTGTTCCAGATAATATTGCGCAGACTGCCGCCTACCATGACCGAGGAATCATTTCTGGAGCAAGTATCTCCTATACCTGACCATGACCACTTCTACTTTGCTAAACCAGACACTTCTCTAGGCAATAACCTGTATTCAAGAGCTTACATAAACTTTCTTAACATCGAAGATATCTACTTGTTCAGAGACAAGTTTGATGGATATGTATTTTTGGATGAAAGAGGCAAGTATCTTAATTACTTATATCTGTAGTACACAACATATGTTGTCATCTCCTTTACAACCTTATAAGCATTATAATTTTAATTTGCAAATGATATTTGATAAAAATAGGGCTACAGTGAAAGCACAGTGCATACTATAGTGATGCCACACCAACTTGTCCTAAATAATTTAAATGTGTCATAACCGCAGGTTTCACACCTTCGTAACTTCGTAATTCAAATCCTGCAGTCATGACATACCTACCTATTTTTGAATAATTTGTCATAAAATATTCTCGAGTCAACATGTACAGCTATGCAAACTCTCATTCTCACTCATTCTAAAAAAAAATGTTCTCAAATCATGATTATGTCCAGCTGTAAACTTTAAATAATAACTTAGAATATAAGACCTACTTTTATTACAAACAACATTAACAAGCAATACCTAGTTACTTTTAAAACTTAGCCATTTAGCCATGTTAGAGGCCTTCAGACAGCTTAAAAACTCGCTGACACCTGGGCTCGCCACCTGGCTTATGCGATTTTACTTGCTTTTATTAACACATAGAATAAATACTGAAAAAAAACACATGCCCTTTGTCTTAATAAGAGATTTGATTAGTTTTCTTGAGTCCCTGTATAACTATTGAAAACTTCTTCAAACTATTTATAAAACTAGTAGTTCTCTGAACAGTAGACTTCTCAATACATCTCTCTAACTGAACTTCATAAGCCTATAATATATCTCGATTCTCTCTTTGACAGATTCTTGTTGATCTGATTGAAGTCTTGTTAGGATTTAGTTATTAAACCATCTTTCCATTATCAAAATCGGCTCATAAATAACTCAACAGAAAATTTCCCCCTTTTTCCCATTTCTTGAAGGGAAATACCCCCAAAATAAATATCGCCATTTATGAAAAAATCCATTTATATATAAAAGCCATATACTAAGTTTTGTCAAGATTAGTTGATAAATGCGACCTGTAGGTGAAAACCAACATCCAGACAGATGAAAGCAAAATCGCTGTGTTATAAACGAAGACCTTTGTTTTGCTTCGGTCAATTTAGAATGCCATTTTTGAATTTTATGACATTATTGTACTTCTCATTCCAGGTGTGGAGTATGTTGGCATAGTAGAGTATGCACCCTTTCAAAGAATTCCCAAAAAGAAGAAAAAGAAGGATCCTAAAACTGGGACTATTGAAAGTGACCCTATCTACCAGGAGTTTATAGAGAATCTTAACAAAGAGCAGGAAGTGGAGAATCTGCCTAAATTGGAGTACTCTTATCCTATCAATGATTGTAAGTAGTATCTGTATAAACTGGGAGCCACTGACAGCCGGGCTGTTTGCAAGAAAAAGAAACTGTAGAGCATCTCCTGTGGCATTGCAAAGCCACAGAAGACACTAGAATAACTAACGGGTTGCATGACTTGCTTCTGCATTGGCTTTGTCATTCACATCGCCATCATCCTATAACCATCTAAGGCACTGGAGCAGTAGACTGCCAGCAGTCTAAAGCCACTCTCCGCCAATTTAAGGAGCTGGGCTGGCTCGGGTAGAAGCTGGAGGGGTAAATGCACAGATGACTCCATGCATCAGTACGAGACTTATTCCCCCCATGTCGAATAAGAATAGTATGGGTTGAATCAAACTTTACAGCGCCTGTCAACACAAGGCAAGTGATTGCACAATAGCAAATTCTTTATGCCAACTGTGCAAGAAGCTGGGATCTGCTTAGCTTGTAGCTTACTTCACATACATCTAGAAGTTTGATTCAGCCTATAAAAGTTGCTATTGTAAGATATAGATACAATAGGCCCAATTATGAAGGTGCCATCGTAAATTTATTAGCAACGTAAAAAGTTTTCTCTCTATTGAATGCCTAAAGTGAAAATGAAACAGAAATATTCTAATTGGCTATTAATTATCTTTGGTTTATCTTTGTCATTTGTTGTTTGATTGACAGAAGAAAAAATATGTGTCCAATATTTTTTGATAAATCTAACTCACAGAATAATTATATTATTGATTTTTATACCCAGTCACCATTCACTCACTTTTACATAGAACAATTACCTTAATGCTCCGTATTGATATTTACTGTTTAAAATAAATTAATTGAAGTTATTTCACCCAATTGCATAATGTGTCGCAATAAAATAGAACATTATTTGTTACAAACAAATAGATCTGATAAATAATTATGTGGTTTTATCAGCCACCAATTATTAATTTTTTTTATGTCTTATTGTAGAAAAATTTAGTTTTAGCACTGCTTGCTTGAATTTAAAAGCTCAAAAGATTGATCATATTCTAGCATGAGATATTTTAACTAAAGCAATAGATCATGAATTCTAGCCACTTTCCACTTATCTATTATATATTACTAGCTTTTGCTAGTAATAGCTGGGCTTTGCCCGCGTAGTTTTTTGATTTTTGTGCTATCCTATAGGAACCTTTTATTCTTTAGGTATAAAAAGTAGCCTATGTCACTTTCCAACTTCCGAACTATGTTGATGCCAAAAACCAAGTCAATCCGTTGCTCCGTTGCTGCATGAAAGAGGAACAAACCAATAAACCAACCAACAAATACACTTTCGGATTTATTATACTAGTAAGAATAAGGATAGAGATGATAATTATTGTGTCGTCTCAGTCAGAAAATAATCTTCTAAATTTATATCTCTGGCAAGCTGCCCGTTGCGACTTCGCCTGGGTACGATTAGCTAAAGAAGACAAATAGTAAGGATCCCAATTTTTTTTGAAAATATAATATAGCCTATGTTTACCGGAGATAGTGTAGCTTTCCAACAGTGAAAGAATTTTTCCAAATCGGTTCAGTAGTTTTGGAGCATACTCGATGCAAACAAACAATCAAATCTTTCCTCATTATAATATTGGTATAGACTAATGATCATTATCTGGTTATTTTTTAGCAAATGACAAGAAGGTGCAATCGACGCCTTTGCTGGAGTACCTAGCGGCTCGCAAACAAGACAAGCGAGGGCGGGACGAGCGCCGCCGGCGCGAGAATGACAAACGGAAAATGAGAATTGAAAGGAAAACTAAAGATGGCCCCATAAAGGTAACATTTGGTATTTTATTGCTGTACTTACTACAGCGGTACAACTTATGTACTAATTTCTTGAAAACTGACGGCAACACACTCAACGACGCGCTCTTGAAGGCTTTTCTGAAGCGAAATAACAACAACAGTACTTACCCCTTTACAATCGGCTCAATATAGGCGTGAAATCGACGAATTCAGGTTAAATCACGATTGTATTGAACCGGTTGTAAAGAATTATTCTTATTTGGTGTGGGTCCGCCAGATCTTCCTTTAATATCCCGCATAGGGTGTATTGCACATACAATAAGCTTGATTACAGAGGCGCCATCGTAATTATAATAGCTAAATAGCATAGTTCTGTTTCTTTTTCACTTTAGGCATTCGATAGAGAGAACGCTTTTTACGTTGCTATTAAAACGCTGGCGCCTCTTCAATCGGCCCTAATGTAATAGTACAGCACAGCGCAACAGTTCTTAATGAGAGCTAATAAGTTAGCTGATTCAAAGTCCATGCAGGCCATTTTTGCTTAATGTCATAATTTCTTCTGTTATCGCGGATGAGTTCGCGTGAACCACCATCTCGTTTGATGATAAGCGTCTTAGTGGTCTAAGTTTTTTTTTTTTAACGCGAATAAGTCCGCGCTTGACGGTAAGCGACATGGTCAAATATCAAGCACGCAGACCTAGAAAATACTTATTCACTCTGATCTTGAAAGGCTTTAGACTATATCTCTTAGGAAACAACAAAACAGGAAGACTGTTCCATTCCCTGGCGGTACGAAGCAGAAATGTTGAGTCAAACCGCTTCGTACGTATCGAAGGAAAATCGACAGTGTGTAGGGGTGGTAGTGAGGCGTTTTCTACTAAACTTGTCCTTCCTTTGTTCTACTTGAAACATGCAGACTTAATAAGATAATTAATAATTCACTTCGACTTTGGTAAACTTCATATTTTATCTCTCAGGAAACTCATGTATAAAAGACAATGCATTGCAAAAACAGCTAGCTTCATAGGCATCCCTAAGAGTCACCTAAATCAAAATTTCCGTTTCGAATCATTCATAAAATCGTAGCGTGCTGAATGCATTACAGTTTTTTGTGTCAGAATGGCCAGACAACTTTAAATAACAATAAATTTGAATATATTACAGCACTTCCAGCCCAGGAAGTTGTTTACTACATGGTCCCCATTAAAGATTCATTTTATGCTTGTCTTTTATCGTAATAACAATCATTTATCATCCAACTTATTCAGTATGCAGAGTTCTCTTTCACTAAAATAATAACATATCCAGAAATCTGGCGATTTATCTGAAGATGAAAACACTACAGAAACCTGTGAACATGGCTCTCACGGCATCTGGTTTGGCGAGCAAAGAGTTTACCACAAACATAAAGTGAAAAATACAGTTGTGAAATCAAATTTGAAAGCCAGGCATGGATCAGATGAGTTTATTAGTACTGACTCGGATTGGGACACCCACTTTCCCGCCCTAGTGATGAAATCTCATAACACTTTCACTTTAACTTCGGGAAACCTGTGTGACAAGAAAGAAGTAGAAGCTAGTCAGAAAAGTGGGGGTGATAATTGTTCTAAGGTTCACTATTTTCTTGTCTGTAAAAAGTCACACATTCATTATCGTCATGCAGTCGGTATTCCTTTACATATAATTATTAGAATTATAGAATCGTGGTATTAGTTCGTCTAAGTAATCTAAAGAGTACATCATACATATATTATAATCATTACAATGTATGTACAATATTAGCTGGTAAAAAAAATTTCTAGATTGCGAAATAGTACATTATGCAACAAGGGGACAAAGTACTGTCTTCTGCTGCGGGTGATATAATGGAACCTGAGCGTAGCGAGGGCCTCTAGAGTTAACTCCCGAGCGGAGCTAGGGAGTCGCGAGGGAATTATTTAAAGTCCTGAGTGAAGCGAGGGGTTCAAGCCGTCCAAAACGAAGACAGACTTTGTTCCAGCGGTGCATATATAGTCATTTATTCATAACATCATTTGTTACAAGTCAAATACTAGTCTATACTAGTACTAGTAATACAAAGTCACATACTCTTCATATAACTCCTGCGAGAAAATAAAAGTCCAGAAATTGTAATAATGCTAAACACTGTCATAACCTCACTAAGTGTACAAGCAACTCGGTATTGTTCACAATCAAATAAATTAGAGCATACCTACAAATATTCGTATTAAAGCTAATTAAATCCGAAATGCAAATTATAGAATGTAAATATTAAGTGACAATCATGGCCTATCAATCATTTTGTACAGTAAACAGCTAGTTTTGTTTGAAATTTCAATCCGTTTAAATTGGAGTAACACAAAATTAAGTAAGTTTAAAGCAATAGAATAGTATTATAATTTTTACATAAACTAAATCATTACAGCAGTTGAGATGAAAGTAATATAGTGTCTATGTGCCATCTAGTACTTGTACATATTTTCCAATTATTTTTATTCTCATAATATTTTTCCCAGGAAGAAGATTCGGGCGAGAACGAAGTAAAAAAAATAAAGTCAAGAGATTGGGAGAAAGATAAAAGCGAATCCAAAGAGGACTATGACAAAGATACTGTTTATGAATCTAAAACATATAGAGAACGTAAGTCCACAAACTTGGCAGCTGACAAGAAGAAAAAGCTAGATAATGACAAAGTGAATAACTATGATGACGAAGGAGACGATTCAGACAGAGGCACGAGGAAAGAAAAGCGCGATAAAAATAAGGAATCTCCACGAGAGCAAAAGAGTAAAAAATACAGTGATACTAGAAAAGAGAGATTGAGAAACGATTCAGTGAAAAGTGATAAACAAGCGGCTATTAGCAAGTTGATGTCTTCTGATAGCAAATCGAAATCTCTCAACCATGACGATATTAAACCTTTCACTCAACTGCCGCAAGTGAAGACTGATGATTTGACCAAAATGATCGATAGTATGGATAAGAAAATGAAGCTAGAAGAGTCCAAGAAAGACTCTAGTGAAGAAATAGAAAAGGCTGTGCCGAAAATCAGACGCAGTAGCATGGAGTCTGCAGACGGTCCCTTCAAAGAGGAGTCTAAGTTGAAGAGACAGAAGTCTTTGAATTGTGATGACAGAAGCAGATCGACTGACAGAGAGGGATCTGAGGAGAAAGAAAAGGGAGATGTCGATCGCCGCACCGAGAGAAGGATCCGGAATAAGGTACGATCCTAGAGCAAATATCTACAGAGCCACAGTCCCTAAGTGAAGGTAGTAAAAAAATGTCCGAGCGCCGTCATAGATACCGACTTAGATATTTACATAAAATAATTCACAATGACCCGTTTTTTCGAATCGTTATGTCACCTAATTAGGGCTTGTAACCGAGCACTTTGGCATCGCGCGGCGTTGTAGTCGGCTTGCAATCGCCTTACGATTACGACTAACTAAAAAGGCTGTCCACTACATACTCGTAGCTTGGGCAGAGTTTTGCCTCGGACACTTTTTTGCACGATTGTGACTCTAGATATTTGCTCGAAGGGTACGATACTATAATGTTATCGGCCGAACCAAACTTTCTGGCGTCTGTACAGTTAGCTAGGAGCTGCGCATATCCCCACTTCTCGCGCAGCTCACAACGAATTTGCTATTGCGGAATAACTCGCCTCGTGTTCACAGACGCCAATAAGTTTGATTCAGCCTACACGTTACATATAAGTTGTATCTGTCGTTATTAGATGGAATAGTAAGCCGCGCTTTGTATCCCGACTATTTCTGAGAGCTAAGTGGGAGTTTCTCGCTCGAACTCGATCGCGTTAACGTTTGATGTGATTTCTATGGAATAGGCACAGCGTCATCTTGTGTCACGTACAGAAAACTGAATAGCTAAGTGTGAGTATTTTTTACGGTAATATAACGAGCGCCAATCCGATCCAACACAAGCGCGGCAACGTCTGTGATTGGCTAACTCAAGCGTGTGTGTCAATATGCTCGCGTGTGTGCTCGACGCGCTCGGTCAACGCGACGTAAAAGTAATTCGATTTGATTTGCAAAACTCCCACTTGACACTCTGATTGTTGAATATGAATGAATGAATGAACACTTCATTGTTAACACAGAATGCAGAAAAATACACAGAAAGGAAATAAAAAGCAAGTTAAAACTAGTGCAACAAAGGGACGGCCTTATTGCTTACAGCAATCTCTTCAAGTAGTTAAATGTCGAGTGAACTACGAGTACAGTACAACAGCATTAACTACAAATTGCTAGAAAACTTTTGGCAAGTCCATCTGCGTCTGATAATTTGCAGTATTTTTAACCGAATTCAAAAAGGAAGTTCACAAATCGTCTGTATGTTTTTTTGTATGTAGAAACGTTACGCGATTGCTCCGCTATTTATGAATTGATTTTGATGTATTTTTAATTATTTGGTTTATATACATCGATTCGAGTGAACTATTCGAATTTTGTATGTAAGTACCTAGATTGTAATGATTGAAGTGGGTTGTGCCGTTATTGGCTAATAATTATTAGATGTATGGTCAGCCGTACATTGCGCCTGATTTACTGCGAATTGTTATTTTTTAACAGACTTCCAAACAGGAGGAGGTTCTATGTTCGTCTGCATGTATTTTTATTTTGTGTATGTTCATCGATTCTGAACCGAATCGAAAAATTATTTTTTAGTTTACTCCCGAGGTGACCCCTTTTAAATTCTCCAGAAATCGGCTGAGCCGTTTTTAAAAATAAACAATAGTGTAACAATTCGAGCGAAATATTCGAATTTTGTACACGATGGAAGGCGATTTTGGCATTTTTTGCGAAAAATAAACATAAATGTTGAAGTAAAGCGAAGTAAAGCAGCGGCAACAATAGCCGCGCATCATTAGCCGCAGAGTGTTGCCACCTATACTTTTCTCCTAACAGCTTTTTTGATATTTACAGGACCGTCCCAGCATCGTGATATACCAACCGGGTATGGGTAAGTTCAGTAAACAGCGCCTCGCCAAAGAGAAAGAGAGCCAGCTGCCGACGGCCAAATCTATCAACGAAAGTGAAAAGAAAGACACTTGAGATCCATTAAACATTTCCCGAAACTTGGACAACATTCAACGGAATCACCTGACGCTGGCAACACGTGTCCTCGAGGGTTACGTGGACGAGGGCAGAGCGTGCCGACTCAACGATTGGCTCGTGTTTACATAAACCTGTCTCTTTATTGTTTCATTTACCATATTTAAAATTAAAACACAAAGACGTTGGAAGAGTAGCGTAAAATTACGTATATTTTAGCCTGTGACCATATTAATTCAGTTTTTATTTTCATTTAAATATAATTTTTTTTTTCTCGAACAGTACTTCTGACTTTTTTTGCTAGTAACAAACCTTTGAATGAAAAGCGTAGTAAACTTGTGTACTGAACGGTTTTTTCTCGATTGTTGACGTCGTTGGCGCCAAGTGCTGGTCAAGTAGGTATTTGTGACATACGCGCTCGAAATAGAATATTTGGATCCCCTAATATTTCCAGACATTTATTGCGATGAAAACATTTTCTTTCTACCATCGGAAACACTATATCTTACTATAGTTCGGCCGTTCAGAGAATGCGTTCCTGACACGTCATCTTGAAAAAATGTTTTTGGCCGATATCTCGGAAACTATGTACTTAAGGGCAAAAAACATTAAGATCATTATTGTAGAAAATCAAATTTCGCATCTTTTGTTTCCATTAAACTTTTTTGTAAATTTTACCGTTTACGATTTATGGACCATTTAATGTTTTAAGGTCCATTTAATTAAATTTCATTAAATGGGCCATAAATAGTAAACGGTAAGTTTTACAAAAAAGTTTAATGGAAACAAAAGATGCGAAATTTGATTTTCTACAATAATTATCTTAATGTTTTTTGCCCTTAAGTACATAGTTTCCGAGATATCGGCCAAAAACATTTTTTCAAGATGACGTGTCAGGAACGCATTCTCTGAACGGCCGAACTATAATATTAAAAACGCGAAAGTTTGCAGGTATGGATGTTTGTTCCTCTTTTCTTTTCCACGCAAAAACTACTGATCGGATTGAGATGAAACTTTGCAATAATAATGCTTATACATCAAAATAACACATCGGCTACAATTTATAAAGATATTGCGTGAAACGAAGTTCGCCGGGTCAGCTAGCACTATATATATGTACTACTGGTTGGCTGTCAAATAATGGTAGGCATCAACGCGCGGCTTTGTGTGAGCTTCAGTCAGGATTGGATATTGCGCAGCTTGTAGCTATTTTCATTTCCGCCAACTTGTGTGACGCGTCCTATTAATACCAGGGGCTAGTTATTGAAAAGAACAAAAGGTGGAATAATGAAATCTTGGGCGTAATGTGAAAATCATTTATTTTTTTATCACAGTGATTTTAAACTTAGAATTACATAAATATACAACAACGTTTTTTAGTATCTTTGGAGAACATTACTTGATTTTATATGATCATAGGAATGACATCTTTGGCAAGATAAGTTATTGCAAATATACTCATAGTGACTTATTCTAATACTTAAAGTTATTAACGACTTAATCACAATTTTGAGAAAAAAATGCGAACATAAGAAAACTAATCAGCCTTTATGAGAAGCCTCTGAAAGTTTTCGTGATATTGTTTGGGAGAACTTATTTAATTATTTACAAAAGAAATCTTTCACACTTACTAAATTACTTCAGTGACTGAAATAAAAGCGAGACCATATTATCATCTTTATTTAAATTAAATACGGCACTTATTTTTTACTAGAAACTCCCTTATCTTTGTTTCTGTCACGTCAATTTTAGTGAATCGTAAGACAGAATTGATACATAAATGTCTTGCCTTCAAAGAAATAAAACATTTTAAAATACATAGACATCGATCGTTTCAGCTCGGACAGAAACGGCAAAAGCATTTTCTACAATATTTTTCGTTATAAGGCCCAAACGATCTACTGGCATGATAGCTTTTATACTCTTTGCCAACCCGTGTTCTATGGCCGCTACAAATGGTTGGTGCCCGCCACGCGTGTAGCGAAAACATGAAAAACCTATGAAAAAGATCTACGTTAGCAACTCATACGTACAGTAGCCGGTAGCTTACTGTAACGTACTGTACCAGCCTTTTTAATAGTCCACTGCAGGGCGTAGGCCTACCCACGAAGGGTGGTTGGGCCATATCCACCACGCTGGCCCAGTGCGGATAGGTGGATTCACATACGCCATCGAATTTCTTCTACGAACGTATGCAGGTTGCCTCACGATGTTTTCCTTCACCGAAAAGCCAGTGGTGTTAAATTCCGTACATAAATTCCAAGGAATTCATTGGTACGGGACTGGGATTTGAACCCACGACCCCACGATTGTTAGGCGAGTGTCACTACCTCTAGACCATCACGGCTCTAGTAACTTAGTCGGTAGCTTAATTGCGCCGAATCTAAATATAAGGACAAATCAAATAACTTACAACAACAATACATTAAAGCCTGGTCATCTCATCAGATGAGCGTACAAAATTAGTGCGTGCACAAGGTTAGTGTCCAATTCACTTCACTTAAAGTTTTTACTTTTACTTCTTCGAGCACGAAAAAAACCAGTACCTTCGCGAGCAAATAGGGAAATCTCTAAAACTCCTCTTAAGATATAGTATTTTGTACCGCGCTTGATCAGCCTCTCTCTCATTCAAATCGGAGTGAAATTCCACTGAGATACTTTCTCAAGAGCTGATGAGGCTGATGTGGATGCCAATTTTAGACACTGCTCATTTCATTCAAATACAGATAGAGAGTTTTGGTTTCTTTCGTTCATAAAACACCGAAATATTCTATTCGTAAGCAGTATTGTTGAGGAGGACCGCATTGGCGTTTCTGTCTCCGTCCACTGGCTTTTGTTTGAGCTTCTCGGCCGTAGTCTTCGTCTGGGCGACATTGTGGCGATGCATCAGCCACAGGAGCAAGATGAAGCCGATCAGGAACCCGCACAGCCCGCCGCCGATGGTAAGCCACGTGCGACGGGACGTTCGAACGTTTTGTACCTGGAAATGTCCGATATAAAGAGTGAGTATTTTAATTTGCTGTCCGTTGAGTTATTTATTATTCTGTACTGTGCTGTACTGACTTTTTAATACTCCATTACTGAACATAAGCTTACGACGGATGATTGGGCCATGGTACACCACCCTAGTTAAGTGCGGATTGGAGGATTTATCTTGAAAATGATTTTTTAGAGGTGCCTACCGTCTGAATATTTTGGATCTAATCAATAATCTCTGTTATTCTCTTATTCTGACTTATTCTTATTTCACAGTAAAAACATTGTAGTCAAGAGTCCACGAGGTCAAGAGTTTTAGTCACTCTTCAAAAGTTTCTTCAGTTTAGCCGAATTATCGAAGTATTCCATGAATAAAAGAGAAATATTGTCGGTAAGTGCTTAATAAATTAAAATATTTTGTCAAGTGCGTGTCGAGACACACGTATGATCAAACAAATTTTTACGATGTCATTAGATGGTTGACTACTGGAAAAACGTAAATGAGTATGAAATATGTTTGCGAGGTCAATGACTTCTGAGCTATGTGCATGCTTAAATATTTCAATTTTCTCTTATAACTCAAAAAGTTATGATCTCACAGTGCTCAAAATAATTTGAAGAGAAAGTTTTTGATGTGGTCTATATACTCAAAAAGTTTGAACATTCTATCTTGCATACTTTGCAATTAAGGGGCCCGGGGACACTTTTTTTTTTTTAACTTTGTCGACTTATATCTCACCAATGGTAAATTCGACAAAATAATTGTTCAGGAAACCTTACATTTTAGAAACCCTACGCAACGATACCACACATGAAGGAGTAGGGTTGAAAAAAACTTTTCATCTCCACTTTACATGTATGGGAGCTACCCCTTAAATACACAGCTTTGAAATTTTTAAGTACTTAAAATTGAGATCTATATTTAAACTTTCATAATATCAAATTTCACGCAATTTGGTGCAAGTTGTAAGGCTTTGTATTAAAAGTTATTTTTGTGATAAACATTTCAAAATTCTCGTTAATGGTTAGAAGTTCTGATAATTTCACATTGAGTGACGACTGTCTGGTTTAACACAGTTCTCACAGATGGCGCTTCCAACGCTGTATAAGTTGGTAGGAAAATAATAAACACTTCACTAATTTGGCGGGTTCGTAGTACAGCGTTCTAGCTTAATTGGACAAAGCATCTGGGCCGGAATCCCAGAAGGATGCAGGTTCAAATCCTGCGAGCGCGTCAATTTTTGAAATGTTTATCACAAAAATAACTTTTCTATAAACCTAGTGTGTGAAGCACGATAAAAATCATCTAATAGGCTTTGTATTAATGGGACGGACGGACAAATGCACACAATGAAGTTATAAGGGTTCCTCATTTTACTACGGAACCCTAAAAATTTAATTTTACCTGCTGGTACGTAGCTTTGCATCTGTTGTACGTCGAATTGTGGATTTCAAATGTGTTGCTGTCCAAATGGCAATTTTCGAATTCTGTAAACAAAGAACGCATTTTTCATTTTAACATGATCATATTTGAGATAACGATGTCTTAACGGTAATACGAGTACTTTGTCCTAACCACAGTTGTAGAGTGCACTGAGTTTAATAAAAGGTCGCAATTCGATGCCGCGTTTTATATATTTATATTTTATTTATACAGGGTTATTTCTAATCAATTAGCTGGGGCTTATTCTGTACATAAAAACTAACAACTTTTGTTCTGCGACTTTTGTCTAAACTCAAAAAAAAATCAGCTGTTCCATACATTTTGTCGTGGTTGAATGATATTTTTCTATGGAACAACAACTTTTTTTTGAGAATTATTAAAAGTCGTAGAACAAAAGTTGTTAGGTTTGATGTACAGAACAAGCTCCTAAGAGTATTCTAATTGATTAGAAATAACCCTGTATATTAGGCTAGTCATGGGACTACACCACTACCATAATCATCTTTACAACACCTCTTGAGTATTTCATTCCATGGCTAGCACTATTGTTTCCCTATATTTACTGCCGCTCTTTCTAGTACCTAGGTATAATCTATCATAATTATCTCATATAACTAATGACTACATACCTCGAGTATTTAATCGTGTGTAATCTGTGTCTTTTAACTGGAAATATACACGCGTCGTTTGAAACCAAATGACGGCTGGTCTCAAGTCGCAGAGCTCTATCTCATTCACAGATTGTGACAAGTCCACTTTCTCCAAGTTGCACATGCCTGCGAAATGCTTGACGTCGAGACTCGTAAGAGGATTGCTAGATATGTTATACAACTTCATCTGAGGAAGTGTTCCCCAATCAGGCAACTCCCTGATCTTGCAGTCTGATATATCTAACAGCTCCAGAGGCGCCGTTATCGGTTTTGGCAGGTCCAGGCTCTTGAAACTCTTGTGTAACAAGGGATTTCCTCTCAGGTTAAGTTTCCTCAGAGAAGGCAACTGGAATATCGACTTTGGGAGTTCTAGGATGACGTTGTTGGAGAGATCCAAGATTTCCAAATATTTGAGGGACGTTAATCCGTCTTCATCGATGGAGTACAGCTGGTTCTCGGCTAGGTACAGATATTTTATGCTTGTGTAACCTGAGAAAGTGTCTGCATGGATTTCTTGCAACTTGTTTTCACTAAACTCCAAGATCTGAAACAAAACATCATTTTTTTAAAAGTTTAAATAATCAGGCTTACATTTGCTCTCTCTTGCTTAATGATACAATTATCATAATTATGAGTCGTACGACGTCCACAGTCACTGCTGGACATAAGCCTCCACTAGATTTCAAATGAGACCGGTGGGAAGCGGCTTGCATCGAGCTTGATTTGCTTGAATTAATGATAAAATTCGGTGTTACCGAACATAGGATAAAAAATACGCATATTCCAACGCCTTCCTGCTTAATATTTATTTGAACCCGCGAAAGTACATGTTTGGCTCGTGGAAAAACAACTCTCAAACTGAAACTTTTACGTTTCAGTTTACGGAGTCCATGGAGTCTAAGAGTACAAAATATAGTATAATCTTTAATATTCTACTACTAGCGACCCGCCCCGGCTTCGCACAGGTGTACGAGTATTATACTTATAAACCCTTCTCTTGAATCACTCTATCTAATAAAAAAAACCGCATCAAAATCCGTTGCGTAGTTTTAAAGATATAAGCATACATAGGGACAGACAGAGCGGAAAGCTACTTTGTTTTATATTGGGCAGTGATTTATCTACTTGCTCGTAAAATGCAACTACGAGGTATAATTATCTACTTTCAATTTTAAAACTCTTTATCTTCGGATCACTTACACTTCTGATGATAACAGTTATAAATAAGTACCTACGTCTATCTACTACCAAAATATACCTACCTGCCTAAAATTTCCACATGCTTTTCACAATCAACGTTCAGTAGATTTGAATAGGTAAACCGCTTATCTTAGATTATGTTATCGGGTATTGGTTGCTCTGACTTCGGTGCTCCCTACCTCGATGCCACCTCGTAGACTTGGCAGTTTTGACAGCTTGAGACCGGCGCAGTGGGCTCCGTACATGTCGTAAGCATATTCGTAGGTGCAGTGTCTTGGGGCAGCACCCAGCACATCCATCTCGGTTAACTCCTTGGCCCAGTTGAATGACGCACACAGCGTCAGCACCAGCAACACGTCATTTGTTCTGAAAACGAAGAGTTATCTGATTAGACTATTGTTGTTTGGCGTAGACAATACGGGTAGTTTACTATCAAACTAATGAATCCTGTCTATCGAATGAGTATTAAGTTCTTAGAAATATCTGTTTTCCGACTTAAGTTCTTATTGATATTATTCTAATTCTAACGCATTTGTGCTGATTGGTAGGTATTATCTAGTTCTGTCGTGTAGATTTCATTGATTGTGGCGAGTGGTCATAACTTTATGAATGACGTAGCTTTTTTTTACTCTTGTTAAACGTTTGTTAGTCATCGTTTAACGAATGGATGATGTGATAGATTTCTAGTAATGCCCGTACCCAACCTACTACGCAACGTTTCCAGAGAAATTATTGTACGAAGGCGAAAATGTAGATACCTAGGTATATCTCAAGAGGTAGATGCGCATTTGCCATTGTTTTGAGCATAGTTTTGTTCTTTTGGAGGGAATTAGTTAGTCTTTATCCTAATTCTTCCTGCTCACGGTCCAGAATGTAGCACGTTTATCCTTAAAAGTACTTGCTCATTTTTTAAATATAGATTTGAATAAGATAGATAGATAGATAGATAAACTCTTTATTGCACACCAAGAAATAAACAAAAAGAAGAAACAAAGATACATAAACAGTGTAACAATGGGCGGCCTTATCGCTGAAAGCGATCTCTGCCAGGCAACCTTAGGATGGAGAGGACAGAAAGCGTATAAATAATGGACGGGGTGCGCATTAATTAAAAAAAATTAAAATTAGATTATACATCATAAACATACATACTAATAAAATTGATAAAAATACTTAAAACACCTAAAAATAAAGAAAACATAACATATGAAAAAAAAAATAATAATAAAAGAAACCTATGACTTAATAATAAACTAAGAATAAGATATGTTGACTACGTCAGAAAGCAAAAAGAGTCTTAATTTTATTTATGCTAGTAAAACTAAATGGTGAAGAGAACCTTTGTGCATAAGCAGTGTGCATCATGACATGATGCACGTCTCTTTACTCATTTCCATAAAAAAAACTTGAAATAAGATAACTTCCTTTTCTGAGTCTCATTCTTTGTGTTGATCAGCTAGGGTCGTGGGTCAGACGCGCTATAACTCACAGACATTAACATTTCTCGGTATCTTGAGGGGTTATCTAATTTGACCCTGGCAACTAGGTACAAAATGAGATAAGTATGTTGGTATACCACAGATACAACGTACTTTCCCTATGAATAAGATCAATGTTAACGGGACTATGAAAAACGCTAAATTCTTTCTATTTCCCAACCAATGCTGGAGCTCAATTTTTGAAACGTTAGTATAAATAACTTGGGTATCTATAATCGCATGCTATGCTATCCTGTTCGCACAAATAAAGATTTACAATACTCGCTCCTGCTCTTACACGGTCTCGTGACCATTTACGGACACGTTCTAGCGGTTTATTGTTTCAAATGTAGAGCCCCTGTTGAAAATCTATAGATACTTAAGCGAAACCCTTGACGTCCACTGTTAGAACAGTGGAGGTCTTAAATTATGACTGACTTGATGATGATGAGTAGCGATGATAAATTAAACTTTGATTTAGAAATTAGATCTATTTTGTAAAATCGTGGATTCATTAGGGTTATTCAGAGGCAGTCTTCTGAAATTGCTATTGTGCTATTGAAATATCCTGCAATGCACGGATTTTTTGAGATCCACACTTCGTAAACTCGGTAGGAGGTTTTTTTAGCTCGCAAGCATTCAGTTATGAAATTATTATTGTAAAGTAAATCTAGGTATTTTAGATTCAATTACTATATTCTAGTATTAGCATCTGTCCAGTACTGTAATATCAAAATTAAATATTTAAAACTCTAGATCTGTTAAGTTGTCAAATCGAATGTGAAATTGTTATTTTTATCTAAATTACCTAGTAGATAAAAAGTAGTATTCTTAAATATTAAAGCCGTGGTTGTCTAGTAGTTGTAACGCTGGCCTGTCATTCTTGAGGTCGAGAGTTCAAATCCCGGTCCTGTAGATACCAATGAGTTTCTTTGGAATATATTTACGAAATTACACATTACTGTATGGCTTTTCGGCGAAGGAAAACATCGTGGGGCAACCTGCATACGTCCGTAGAAGAAATTCGATGGCGTGTGTGAATCCACCAACCCGCACTGGGCCAGCGTTAAATGGCCCAATCAACCTTCATGAGTAGGTCTACATCCTGCAGTGAAATATTAAAAAGGCTGGTACTGTACAGTACCTACCTATAGTAGAGTTTGATCATGTCATTTTTCCAAGAAGCTACTCTGTATAGTAGTAGTATTATAATAATTGAAGTATTTTTTTTCAGTCGTGTTTATAATTCGACATGTACTAATTTAGATGTTTGTACAAGTTATTTATACAATCTGTCGCATTCTCTGTGACATGGCCGCGTTTCAGTTTCAACGTTACGAAAACCGTCACCGCGATAAGTCGAGATAAATATGAAAATGATGATAACGTGCCAGGTTAATTGCCTGTTGATATTTTTGTTTTATGAAATGTACAGGTAAGTCACAAAAAAATTAAATCGGTTTTTTAACAACTCATGTAGGCGATTCCCATGTTCGCCGGCGTGACAAGTCTGTTGTGACCAAAGTAAGTAGGTACCTATTACCTACGTGCCAGTCGTACCCTCGTACCTACGTAGTTAATATTTTCAGAGTGACTTCGCATAAAAGAATATTCTGTTCTGAGTTTCATACAATTTATATTTCAAATTGTGATTTCCGAAAAATATAAAAGCCTACTGCAAGCTGTGTAATATCCAATCAACGCGCGCGCGGCTTTGTGTGAGCTTCAGTCAGGATTGCGCGGTTTGTAGCTAACTTCATATCCGCCAACTTGTGTGACGCGGCCTCTACTTCTGATTACTCTAGATTTGAATATTCCTTTTAAATAACGTTTAAACGTTTAAAAACACTAGAAAACCACGCTTTACGTGGCCTTTCTCATAAGTGCAAACACGACTATGATACCTACGATATTCCATCATGGAATGCCAGTGCCTTTCTTCCGGCTTCATCATCAGACCTTGAAACCTAATGGTGGTGAAATTTTCATTACGCTACGTCGCTACGACCCTTGGAATATGGTTAAATTAGTTACCTTAGATTCCATTACATAGGTTACACGTCGACCTAATAAAAGCGTGTTAAAAAGCTAACTTATATTTTTGTTTTATACCTATTCATTCAAATGATTTCTTTATTTTTTCGAGTTGGTACCTACAATCAATCAATTATTAAAACTTGCACCTAAATTGCTCGCTACGTCTCGGGTCAAGATGATTTTATTACATCTTTATGGTCAAAACAGTTAAAAAATACGTAGGTAGGTACTAATGACGTTCTTACTAACGCACTTATTTATAATCATTAAGTACCAATTAGCTCTATGCACTTGAACTATTGGCACATGTAATCTCGTTCATTGTGCTCATTATGGACATTAACACAATACGTCCATGCTTAATGTTATCCACTTGAGTGCATTTACCGCGAGTAAATAGTGGCGGCCATTAGGGTCCGGTGATCACTCCGGTGCCACATCAAAGGGTCTTGTTACAGTTGTTACCCGGTCTTTGGCCTGGAAATGTGAGTGCTACTAGCACTAGGCATTTTGCTAGGCCAATTTATAGATAAAACAGAGACCACAGGACGAGTTAAGGTGTTTGTCCACTATAACGTACCATTGACGTAGCGGATTGGCAAGTTGAAGTGACAATGGGCAGGGCACAGCGCGGAGGACTGATCACCGATGGGTCGAAAAGTTCTCGAGTGGAGACCACGCACCGGCAAGCGCAGCGTAGGACATCCACCCACAAGGTTGACAGAGACCTCATTAAGACCGCGGGATCGCGCTAGATGCAAGCCGCTACCAACTGGCCTTATTGTAGATCTATAGGGGAGGCCTATGTCCAGCAGTGGACGTCCTATAGAAAAAAAATCTTTGTATTGAATTTGTATTGTCACCGATCGTGTGTCATGCACGGTGCGTTTCGGCACCGGCGAGATATTCTCGACGGCTATTATTGACGTACGTATATTAGGTACGTTCGCATTGCGTTGATGCTACGCTTTAGTGGGCAGACACCTTTAGGCTGAGCGGTCGGATCAAAATGATACAAATTAACAAATCAGATCAATTTTCCCTGCATATACGAGTAGCCACTTTATTTCTTTCTTACTGTTTTTTATAGAATACGTTCAAGCCTGCGGTTCTCTACGTAAATCTTTCTTGCCTTTGAGAACTAGCGCTAGACCTACAGTAAACACGAGGCCTTCTCTCTACTCTACTACCGCTAGATCTATAGTAGAGACTAGAATATTAGGTAGACGTTCACACTTTAAAACACATTTATTTAAAAAAATATATAAAGTGTCGGAAATCCCCTGATTCCTAATTTGAAGAGCCCAACTAACCTAAGATCATGGTCATCTTCCGAAGATGACTGCTTCGGTGGCTCAGTGGTTAGTGAACCTGACTTCTGGATCAAAGAGGCGTGGGTTCGATCCCACCCAGGGCAAACATTTATGTGATGAACAAAAGTGTTTGCTCTGTGTCTGGTCTGGGTGTTATTTAGGTACTATCTATATAAGTATTTATTTAAAAAACTATGTACCTATATGTAGTATATCAGTCTCTGGCAGCCATATCACAAGCTTTGCTTATTAGATTGGAGTCAGAGACCGTGTGTAAGATGTCCCCTAATATACATTAAAAAAAAGAAGAATGTCTTTAGAATTTGTTAAAGCTGAGCCTACATAGGCCTGCCTAGATGGACTTGCAAAGATGCCATGTCTTTTCATACCCTTGATAATGGTATGATAGCGCAACCACTTTTGGTTTACGAGTATTTATCTACCTAATTCAGACGTAACTGCTTATTACGGGTAATAAAATGCCTATGCAGACGTAAGCAGATGACGAATGCGTCCGGAAATCATTTCCTGAAAAAAAGAATCCCAGCCCACGTTTAAATGCTAGCAAACAGTACCGCACCTGTAATTTTGTGCGTCATAGTAGTGACAATGTAAAACTAAGTTATTCTTAATGTCAGCAGAGATAATGAAAATAATGGACGCGAAATAATATCAAATTAGAGGGTTTAAAGTAATGCAATAATAGTGTGGTGCAGCGGATAATGAGAGGCATCCTCGTGATGTTCTAACCTTACCCACTTTATTCATGTCAGGTCCATTCTGACACAGCTTTTGTTAGGAAATTGCTTGTAACTATTTACCGGGTTGGTGTGGGATGGCCACTCTAGTTTAAAGTGATAAATTATACCAGCTACTTTTAGACTAGGTAGTAGAACTATGCCGCGGAGGAGTGCGGAAGCCTGCCCGTAGCCCCGACACATAGTGCAGTGGCGGAAACACTCCAGGTTTTTAGTGGGTATGCCACCGACTAGTGGTTGAGACTCCCACATAACCACCGGCCTCCCCAGGCATGTTGGTATCCATAAAGGATTTTCCTTGGTCAATAAACAATAAGGTAACAGTTTGCGTTGAGTTGGAGTTTGCGTTGAGTTGGAAGATAGATTAGGTAATCAAGTAATTAAAATTGTGGCTTAATTTATCTCCTTTACATGAAGCAAGTAAGAGCAAAGTCTCGGCAAGACAAGTGCCTACATCTTTCTATCTTTTTTACTTCACGATTTGTGTACAAATATTAATTGTTGCTTTATAAATACTACAACTACATAAGTACGTAAGTAAATGACCTGATTTTGCTTTAAAAATGAAGTAATTGGCCATGGCCCACATAAACTCATCGAGATTTGATCGACCATCAAGACAGGTGTGTTGGAGCCGCGATAGTGTTTTGTCTTTGGTGATACCAAGATAAACACTTTTTTAGCAGTTCTAGCTATAATTTGCCACGGTTAAAAGATATCGTTCAAGGCTAGAATGATAGCATTTTGGTAGATTAGCTAAATATCTATCAGTAAGTAAGTACTCGTCAGCTGTTATCTTATGGAATCTAAGAATTGTATGATGTCAAATGTTGTGATGACTCAGTTTTTGTACAATTTCAACAAAAACAAGTTCGATTCGATTTTATCATATAGGGATATTTATTTATATATATTTAGTTACATACTAAATAATATATCTTCAGCTTGCCTTATTCCACTAGTTCTTTGAGAGTTTGTACCTACATATTCTTCTTACGCATTTCTGAGAAATGAAATGAAATCTTGAAATGTTTCTTAATCAATGCGATTCTTCTAAATACTGGTACCTTCTCTTTTTAGGGTTCCCTACCCAAAGGGTACAAACGGGACCCTATTACCATTTAGTTTTTTGCTAATACTAAGACTCCAATGTCCGTCTGTCTGTCTGTCTGTCTCCAGGCTGTATCTCATGAACCGCGATAGCTAGACAGCTGAAATTTTCACAGATGATGTATTTCTGTTGCCACTATAACAACAAATACTAAAAACTAAATAAAATAAATATTGTAGAAGGGCTCCCATACAACAAACGTGATTTTAAGGAGCTTTTTTACTCGGGCTCCAACACGGTACGGAACCCTTCGTGCGCGAGTCCGACTCGCTCTTGGCCGATTTTTTTGTATCATTTTCTCTAATCTAAATCAAAGACAGCTCTAAATCCTTTGTTATCATTCTGTCACGCAATGAAATGAAATGAGATTTAGATAATTTCAATCCTGTCATATTGATCTAGTCATAGTGAGTGATTCAAACAAATATCGCCAAGTGCGATTTATTAATTATTTTTGAAAGGAATATGCTACTTAACATTTCAAGCATCTTCATGTTTCCGTTATTAATATCGAGCAAAAAAAATCACGTTATTACATTGAAAATAAAATACATATACCTAAGGGGCCGTTCAAGTACCTATTACGTAAGCAGATTTATTACTGAGGTAATCACCACCTAGACCCCTATTCTTCGATATCATTCTACTTATCATTATGACTAACTTTTGCTGTGAAGCCAACCCTAAAATCTCAAAAACAGTTATTCCATTCATTTTGTTTAACTCTCTGTATAGAGCACCAGATTTTTTTGTGATTTCAGGTTCGGTCCCATTGTAACAGTCGGTCATAATGATAAGTAAGTATACAATAAGCCTAGTACCTAATTATATTAGCTAAATAGCATATAGTTTTGTTTCTTTTTCACTTTAGGCATTCGATAGAGAGAACTCTTTTTACGTTGTTGTTAAATTTACGCTGGCGCCTCTGTAATCGGGCTTAATGTTATCCTAGAATGTGTCCGTCGTCAATCTTGGGAAACAATCTTTCTAATGTTTCCAAACTAAGATGCATAACAAACGTTCCTTTTGAAAAGAACTAGTTTCAAATATGAGTACATGACACTCATCCGTTCCAGCTAAGAGGTCTGGGGTCAACTGTCTTAATTGTCTAGAGGTCATACTCATCAGCTACTTAATTGGCGAGTCGTCTCCAGGAAAACTGCGACGCATTGCAGAATTGACATCGGGAATTTTTGAGTTACACTTGAGTCATTTTTCCTAGATTACTGAATCAATAAATCCTACTTATGCTTTGGGTGTGATGGCATAGCGAGAGAAATTATCATTGTATCGACAATTTTATTTCGAAATGCTTTGGACGAAACATGGAGCCCAAATCTAGAAGTACCTACTTAATATGTGAGGCTATTTCAGTTGTGTTTTGTTAATCGACAAAACGGAGGCTATCAAGTCGACGTGTATATTTTTTATGTATGAACATTGCATACGCATAACTTTTTACAGAGTAATCTGATTTTTAACCGACTTCCAAAAAGGAGGAGGTTCTATGTTCGTCTGTATGTATTTTTTTATGTATGTTCATAAATAATTTCGCCAATTGTGAACCGAATCAAAAAAATATTTTTAAATTCGAAAGGCTGTACTCCCAAGGTGGTCGCATTAGGTGTAAGACAAAAATGTAAAAATTGTATTCCTCAATTCGAGCGAACTATTCGAAATTTGTACACGATGGAAGTCGGTTTTGCCATTTTTTGCGAAAAAGAATTATGACAACTCCTTCTTATTGGAAAGAGTTAGTTACGCCGTAGTTTCGGTCTGATATAAATTTTATCGAAATTGGTTGGTTGGTGAGAAATCAACTATAATCTAAAAATGGCACACATCGATTCGAGCAAACTGTTCGTAGATTGCAATGGTTCAAGTCGGCTGTGCTAGTTTTGGCGAAAACAAATGATTATTTATTTTGAATTTTCATGAAGCTCTGATGTTTTTACTACCTTCATCACGTTCTAACTGCTAGCTTATCCAGGCACGGTCCCCGGAATCAAGGTCTCTCCGAAAAAGTATAGTTAAGCCCCTAGAAATATCGTCAAAAGGAATATATCTATTGTTCATTAACAAACTTGTATTCCCACCCCAGTAAAATCAATTTTAGGGCAGCACTATGTGCGCAAAAATCGTAGCTACACCAAATGGTGGAAATTTAATAGCGGTAATTTCACAGCAAGAAGAAAGAACTCTTAAATTCTTAATTAAATCTAAATATAGATACTACGTAAAGCTATTGTAGACCCTCAATGATGACATTGTACTCGGTACAGTAAAATAACATCATCAATGTGATCCTATTTTTTAGCCCAATTAGAGGCTACAAAACGGACCTATTAGTATACTTTGAACCTGATCGACCCGATCAACGGAAGCATTGTGCGTTATTGTGGGGGCACTCCTGCGCATCATGCGTGGCGGTTACGAAGTAACTGGTGCTGCTACTGTGGCAGCCCCAATTGTCTGAATGATCTTTATGATGCGCCCACGCCCTCGCAGTGGCAATCGAAAGATGTTGTTTTATTGGTTCGTTGTGCTGTTGATTTTGCAGACAAATATGTTGACAAAGGAAGGTATTTTTATATGCAGTTCTAAATTGAATAGTTTTTCTCTGCCATTTATCAAAGGTTTTTTTCCTGGGAACGGATAAATGTTGTGACACATATAAAAACAATAATAAATATTGGTCTCGCTTCCAAGCGGAGCGGATAACACGACTCCAAAGTATTTTCTAGGACAACATTATATTACAGTAACTATAATTATGTTCTTAAAGTCTATGAGTTCATTTTAAGAACATGTCTACGGAAGCTAATTATAACTATTTTTAATCTCAATACCTACGCCTTTAACACTTAGTATTTGTGTGATTCGTACTATATATATATTCTCATTTCTGAGATATTCATCCATTTTTGAAGACATCAGTATTTTTTTTATTTTCTTTTATCAAACTTGAGAACCATAAAGTTTTCTTTTCATTTACACGGGTGACCAAAGAACGAAAGTATGTGTGTGGAATTGCCGTGTGCGGTTTTAGTCACCCGTGTAAAACCCCTTTAACGTAGCGGTCAAGACGACCATAACTTACGAGTACCTACAATGAATTAAAACATTTATTATTACAGTGAGCATATGTATAGCTCAGTTGAAAATGCAACTCTGAATCACCAAGGAGAAGAGGGGAGACTGTCCATAGTAGGTATTAGCCACTCTAATCGCTTAGTAGCATCTAGTCAAGCTACGTTTTGAACGCTACGCCGTAGAGTATGTAGAGCGGTTAATTTTCCAGCGTGAAAATACCAGGCTATAAAGCATGCGACCACGAAAAGCGACGAAAAGAACTCATTTCGACGTGTGAAAAAGTGACAGTTATATACTTTGCCATAACGCCGTCTCGTTCTGACACTACGAACGAAATAATTCGTGGCGCGCATACTAGCCCGGCAGGTCGCGTGTACATAATAATGCGAAAAGGATCAATCGTGTCCACTTTCCGCTACACGTAAGGTTGAAACTAATCTCTCAATCGCCTCATTCAATGAGGTAATTTTGAAATTTAACTTATGGGTGATTTATACCTATACTTATCGTTGTTTCGAGTGTAGGGCCAACCATTGCTGGACATAGGTGACATCCACAGATATTCAATATGACCGGTTGAAAATGGCTTGCATCCAGCGTAATCCTGCGTTTTTAATGAGGTCATCTATCACTGGTCATTTAATACTTTTTTTAATGTCTTTTTGTATGTTCGTCAGGTCTTCCTCTGACAATAATATAAGTCAGAGCCATTGTGTAACAAACTAGATAGGTGAAGCTCGGGTATTTATGAATTCTTATTACCACATTAGGTACTTATTAGACTTAGCTGCTATTAGACATTGCGTAAACAAGCATAATACCCGCGAAACGCAATTAATCATATTTATCCTGATAAGCGTGATACGAATTTTTGTATGACTCAGCCGGAACTTTGATTTCATGAATTCAAAATAAGGATAAAACTAAATAAAAGGTTTATTCTGACGTATATCTGTAGGTGTCTTGTGCTGATTATTATCTATTTAAGGATCAGAATCAATGAAAACTAGTGCCAAGGGTGGCTGCAACATATGTAAGTATTAACATGGACCGAAAAGTAAACATGCTCTTACACCCCCACATGTTTACCAGATTTTGTATAATATCTTAATCTTTGACGACACATTGCCTGATGTTAACAGACAAGCAGTTTAGAATAAAGGATGTTTATCTACCTAGAAGATACTCATACATATTTATCTACTCTAGATTTATAAAGTCTACTTTCAATGTGATTGACAGGAAACACAGACTCAAGTAGAGAGTTTATTCTGAATCAAGTATTTGACGACTGCCTGCGTAATCATTATATCCGTAGTAATCCGGTAGTAATAACTACCATTATTTTGATAGTTGACATCACAGAAGTACATAAACGAGCATATAAGTAGTATATAAGTATTCAAAATAGACTTAGTCTAGCTCCAGTAGGTCTCAGAGCCTCAGACATTACATACTTTACTTCTTGCTCGATAGCAAAACGCTCTATTCTCCACAGTAAGTAGGTATATTTAGGCTCTTTGCTAATTGCCTATTACTTTGCAAATTATTTTTTAAATATACCTATCAATGGAATTTACCTAATAATCGCTATAATTACGGTTTGGTGATCGGTTTTTAATACGAGTATAAGTTAGGTGCAAGTCGCGGCATATAAGTGTATCGCTGAACGAAGTGTGGAGGGGATGACTGCGCATGGGTTTAGTATGAGAGTCACCATGCGCAGCCATCCCCTCCACAGTACCCTCAGCGCTAGACTTACGTGCCGCTACTTGTAGATTTATTTAGACTACTGTAAAATAGAATCGAGAATTTCTGATCATTGAATAGAGTGAGGCCATTGGTAAGCCTAATGGTGTCAAAGATTCTTTTTTTAGCCAGTATCTATAATGTAATACGTGGTATTACACCTAAAAGTGCCTAAATACTAACTGCCCATTTCAGCTTCGCCCCGGTACGGACAGATTTTAAAAGTATAATGCTATATTATAAATTGAGGTATAAACTAACCTACCTATCTATCAAGTTGTATCAACAGTTTGATAACATGTGTGCAAAATTTGGTTAAAAAAAATTAAGAAGAAGAAGATAACACCTAACTGCTTTAAGCCTTAAGGGAAGGGGATAAATTTATCTTCATAACTGAAGAACTATCATAATATTATCTAGACATTCTTGACCTTCGGCCTAATTAGGTACATCAAGCAGATACTACTTATAGTGGACACATGGACGCAAACAGTCACGTTAATATCCCTACCCACGATTAAACTAGAGTCACACAAGCTATCTAGTAGGATGGACTCTACTAGAGTCCATAAACACTTAAATAAGGATATGTTATGTACTAGAAATACTCAAGGAAAGTGGTCAGTGACGATGTTAATTCGTGTAGGTAGAGTGACTCTACCTAGTAGGAAATGTGTTCATGGACTCTACTAGAGTCCATGAACACATACTTAGATTAGGATATGTTATGTATTAGGATATTCCTACTAGGTAGAGTCACTCTACCTACACGAATTCACATCGTCGATGACCACTTTCCTTGAGTATTTCTAGTAAAATCTTCCCATTTCACAAGTACTCGTAAACCTTATGTAGTTTTACCTGAACATCTTGAGCGATTACAATCCAACACTGTATGATTCACAATTCAGAGTTTCACATCACCGCACTTATAGAATACACTGACAGAGGAGCACAGGCCCGGCATGACATCGGGAGCGCAATCGGCGACGGAAGACGTTGAATTGATTCAATTACGACCACTCCGCCAGGCGCTGTTGGCTACTGAGGTGGTGTATCCTCCGCGGTGGATCAACTGATACTGTTGCGATGACGCTGTAATCTTTTATCAGTTGCCCTGCGCGCGCGCACCCTATCTATTAAGACAATGGCTTCAGCCCGATCATTTGGGCCACACACTTATTGCGCTATCTATTCGCTCCGATTGGCTCGTCGATTGTATTTGTTCAAATAGTCGACAGTTCCTGTTATTTGTCGAGTAATTTACCGTCTTTGTTTTGATTTCTTTATCAGTTAATGTATTTTTAGAAAAATTCGTTAGCAGTAAGTACTAATGACATTACTTAGTACTACTTTATTTATTTTACTGCTAACTAGAATAATTAAATTAATGACCTTATTATTTAAGTTAAGATAATATCGATTTCAAGACCTCAGGATCGCGCTGGATACAAGCCACTATCAACCGGTCTTATTGGATATCGTTAGGGGAGGCCTATGGCCAGCAGTGGACGTCCTATGGCTGAAAAGAAGAAGAAGAATATCGATTTAATCCACTCCGAAGAAATTCTGAAGCTGGTTCGTTCTGAAGCTGGAACCACTGCTCGTGCTGTTGCACTGCTCTACGAGTGTGCATAGTTGATTGTTCTTTAACTCTTTTAATCACCTAAATATTTGTAATCTAAAACGGGCCTTTTACTTCTTAAAATTAATATTATTATATCATAAAACAATATACATACATGTCGTAGATACCTACCAATTTCGAACAACAACAAGAATTCCTTAATAGTAGGTATAGGTACATTTACATATAAATGTACCTACCTACATTCTACCTACAATATAGAAAAAGAGGTTTTTATGTCGTTTAAATTTTGAAATTGAATTTGCATGAAAACAAATCGATAAAAATATGTAAGTTTGAAAAGCTAAATACCTATCTCAGGAAACCTTTTAGCCTATACAGAAACTGTTTTTTTTTAGTGAAAGTGTGTACCACCACCAACTTCCCGAGAAACACACAACACGCTGGATGCAAGCTGGTTCCGAACGAAAGCGAGGCACTCCATTTTAAATGGGGGAAAAATATGGGATCAAATTAAGTCGTTCTGCCTACGAGAAAATATCTATAGAGTCACAATCATGCAAAAAAACGTGTCCGAGCCAAAACTTTGCCCAAGCTATGTAGTGGGCAGGCTTTTTAGTTAGTCGTAAGGCGATTGCAAGCAGACTACAACACCTCGCGATGCCGAAGTGCTCGGTTACAAGCATTAATTAGGTGTGAAACGTTGAGATTCGAAAAAACGAGTCATTGTGAATTATTTATTGTAAATATCTAAGTCGGTAAATATGACGGCGCTCGGACATTTTTTAACTATCACATAGGGACTGTGGCTCTGTACAGTGTAGATATTTGCTCGAAAAGTTCCGCGCCAAGTCCTAGTAGGTAGATTTAGGAAATACTTTTAGATACTTATTATATACTTTCTACCTACTTATCTCTCCGACCATTAAACTATTCAGGTATTGTTTAATATATGCAAAGGCCTATGCCCATCAGTGGACGTCCTATGGCTGAAAAAAAGAAAAAGAAGAAGAACATTTATCAGTCTTACATGTTGAGTTTATTATTTTCTTAAAAAATATCTACAATCTATAAACTAACTAGGTAGGTGATATCGACGAGTGTCGAGAGTCATAAATTATAAAAACCGCACAATAGAATTGAATTTCGCGCGCTAACATTTACGTTTCGATAAGGCCCATAGACCCGTAGCATTACTTTAGCGTGACACTGGCGGTAAAAAAATATTTTGATATTGACAGTTTCCGTTGTCATTGTTATACAAATGTCAATTGTCAAAGTTGTGATGAATGAAATCAAGCGTTTGCGGCTTTTTGGCTGGCAAAGTTAGTTTTATTTTACGGAGTAAACAATTATTTTGAATGATAAATGTCCCATAATTGACTCTCTCGTTACCGTAAAATGAATGCTACGAGTTTATATGTTTCAACATGCCGGTTAATAATACTAGCTGACGCAGCGGATAAAAGTTCTTGGACAGATTTGTTTCGCTTGGTTCCGTATTTACGACAATCTCTTTCTTGTACCGTTTGTGGTAATTTACTAAAGGAGCCCTACACGCCGACGAGCTCCGGCTGCCAGCACCACGTTTGCAAGAAGTGCAAAGGTGGTAGGAAAAAACTAAAGCCCTCGTGCAGTTGGTGCAAAGACTATGAGAACTATGCGGAAAACTTGCAGTTGCGTATCCTTTTACAGTGTTATAAAAAGTTATGTGAATATTTTATGGATACGGACGTGTACAAAACATTGTTGGAAGAAGATGAAATAGCAGCGGGAGTAAACGGCGGCACAGTAGCGAGCTCAGGCTTGATTGACTTGATACAGGAAGGTGCTGGCTTTACAGATGATTATAAAAGCACAGCAGGCTTGTCTAAATCAGCATACAGTATTTTACCATGTGTCTACACAAATTCCGCATCAACACAAACACAAGTTGCATCAACGTCTACAAATTCAGAGCCAAGAACTTCAAAGGATTCACCGAACACTACTAGAGCTACTTCGAATGGATCTCCAATGTATTCTGTGATGTATGCGGGGTCAGGAAATAAAATCACAATCAAAAGAAAAGCAGTAGATGAGATAGATTCTTCTCAAAGTGAACCCTCACCAAATAGTGATAATAAAAAGGTTAGTTTCTGATTATTTACTACACATTAAAGTGTTCCTTGTGAAGCTTGTGTTGTATGTTAAAAAGTCATAACAGTTACACAGCCAAACATCATTGTAAAATATATCATAAACTTTGATTGAAAACTTAGCTAAAAATTTAATGGACATACTTATTTGAGAGTAAATTCCAAATAAAATTTGTCATGCCATTTCTACAGCATAAATTAATTGAAGTAAATATTTGTTTGTTATAAATAATCCTGCGGCACTATAATATAATGTAAATTATATGATATCACCTAAAAATTGTTTGTCATACTCGTAAATACTTTATAGAAGCACTCATAAAAATTGCTATCTAAAGTCAATTACCAAATTGTAAGTTGGAGTAATAAAGTAGTTTCCGCCTATCACCCAGCCAGCTAGGTTTAAAGCCACAGAAGTTATAGTCCATGTAGGAGAGTAGAAACTTGTATAGGCTGAATCAAACTTGTTGGCAGCTGTAATCATGAGGCGAGTGGTTGTGCAGTAGCAATATACTCATGAATAAGTTAGCAGCGCAAGAGTGGAGATGTGCGCAGCTTGTAGCTAGCTACACAGACACAAACAACTTTAATTCTCCCAATCATTTTATAGTTCAATGTAATAAATATACCGCCTTACCACAAAAGATTTAAATACGCTTTAAACACTGTTTAACCATGCAATTTGTACTGTAAAAGATTGTCTAAAGTGTGTGTAAAATTTATGTGGTAACACGAATAATGTCCACTATCATTTCCAATATTTAACCAGGATTTTTGCCTGGGACGTTTTCTCTGGACTAGAAATGCTCTACGTTTCGCATTCACTACATTCTGTCAGCTTTATTTATCAGCTTAATAGGAAATAATAAGGTTTCATTATTGTGTGTTTATTTTTTGTTGAACACATGATTTCTAAACCAAAGTGACTCGTCACCGAGGTTGTTAAAAAGTAGCTAAGTAACATCACGTGATTATTGGCCCTTTTTTTGTTATAGATTAAACAGGTGTTGATGAAATTGTATGAATCCATGTGTAAACTAACATTTTTGTTCTCTTTTTCAGTCTAACCAATTAGGATTTAAGAAACCTTCCAATAGAACACGTAGTACATGTAGTATTAAGCGGAAAGGGTGTCGATGTGGCAACGCGACAGCGACTCCGGGGAAGTTAACGTGCTGTGGCCAACGCTGCCCGTGTTATGTGGAGAGCAAGCCCTGTACGGAATGCAAGTGCAAAGGTTGCAGAAACCCTCATTGGGCTGATGGGATGAAGGTATGGTATAGTGTTGATTGTCTGAGCAAAATGTCGCTAGATAATCCTCATTATTTTACAACAAAAGTATAAATATTATGCATGGTATTCGAAGAGATAATGAAAGAGGTAATCGACCTGTGCTTTTTACTATTTACCAATGACAACCATGAAATATCAAACATGTATAGTTGAAGCTTTTATTGATAAAGTAAGTCAACTAATCTATAGATGTCAAAATTTTGTGCCCAGAACTGAGGCAATACTTTTCTATTAGTGTTGAATAAGCAACTAATGATAACATCTTATTGCACGGTTCCACCAGAGTGACCTACTGTAGCTGTACCACTGTCAGTGTTGCATGCTGTTGAACACAACTATTTGCTCTTGGTAGAGAGAAAGTAGACTAACAACATTTAAAACCCGAACTTCACTTGCTGTTGAAGTTTCTACAAACCTATACAGAAATACAGAAATTTTTATTTGCAACAAAAATGAGAGGTACAATTCATAACGACAAAAGAAATGATAAAACACAAAAAACAACAGTATTTTTGTCACAAAAACTGGTCCCAACTCAGCGTAATGCTGGTTAACAAATGTGGCGAACATGTTTGCGGTGGAACCACACTTTTATTCAGCTATTAATTTCACTAAACCTAAGTGCCTACCGACCTTACGAGTAAACTGCTTATTAGGGTTCCGTAACCAAAGGGTAAAAACGGGACCCTATAACTAAGACTCCGTTGACCGTCTGTCCTCTGTCTGTCGCCAAGCTGTATCTCATGAACTGCAATAGCTAGAATGTTGAAATTTTCACAGATTGATTTCTGTTGCCGCTGTAACAACAAATACTAAAAACATAATAAAATAAATATCTACGGGGGGCTTCCATACAACAAACCTGATTTTTTATCCGTTTATCGCTCGATATCAATAACGGTGACATGTAGATGCTTGAAATATTTACAGAATATTTAGTTAAATACATATTAACTTCAAAACTAAATAATTAAAATAAAATATATTAACCTGGGGGCTTCTATACGGTACGGAATCTCGAATCAGGAAGGGTTTTCGCAATTGACCAATTATTATATTTTGTTTTACACATTTTGGTGTTCAATTCCAGGTGCCACCAAATATAACTCGGCTGGAGAGCCTGCAGCTGCCGGTCAACAACAACCCCAACAGCTCCCCGTCGTGCTCGGGCTCCCTCGACAGCCTCGACACCGACACACTCACCATGGAAGAAACCCTCACCTACGGCACTGATCTCAAACCTGACGATATCAAAGGTATGGTCTGATATTCTTAAATGTATGTGAAATAATAGTAAGTAAGTAAGTTCGTATAGGCCGGGTGGCTAGCCCTGGTGTCAGAGTTTTTAGGCCGCCTGAAGGCCTCTGACATGGCTAAACGGTTAAAACAACCGGGGCCTACAATTTAACGTGTTATCCGAGCCACGGTAGCGCTCAGTTAGGAAATGCCACCCGCGGTCACCCATCCAAGTACTGACCGTGCGGAACGTTGCTTAATTTCGGTGATTGCTGACAATCACCTAGTCAAACTACGCTACGAGCGCTACTGTGAAATAATGAAACCATATATTTTGTTGTTACTATTAAAGTTGTACTAAAAAAGTAAGTTTATATAAGAGGCTGGGTGGATAGCCCAGGGGCCTTAGCGTATGAATTTGTATAGTAAACTATATAAACTCATACTAACCCCTCTGATGTTCTTCCTTCAAATGAAAATTATATTTACTAATTTTTAATGTTGATCCCACCTAGAAGCGTAGTCTGAAAATGACCAAAAAGTAAATAAAAGGGTCTTTCAAGAAAACATTCTGATTTGGTTGTTGTGCTGCCCTTCATTTCTGATTGGATTTGTTGTGTTGCGACCAAATTGAATCTAGATCTGGTTTGACTAAAAAGTTTTACAAAGTTATACGTTTGGATGTTTAAGTTGAGAATATAAATGAGAAACTTTGTTTTCATATATTATTTCCCTAATCATAAGTTATATAATAATAACTGACTATTCGAAATGTGTCATTATAATTATTGCACAACATTGTTACAGTTTACACAACACAAATACAAGACGTGTCGCCGTCGTTACCGGCGACGATAATGATGGACGAAGACATACACGACCAGGAGCAGGACGAGGGGTCGGCGGGGGAAGACGACACAAGCTCGCCGCAGGACTACGCCCTGGCTTCCCCTCAGGACGGCCAGATAGAGGAGGAGGAGCTAGGTTCGCCCCAGTCTACCGAGACCCAGGACTTGAGCGACGTTGAGGTGGACGTATGACATTCACCACCCGGCGGTGAATAGGACACAGCCCTCGTCTGCTTGACGCTCGTACTAAGAACTCTACGCTTTTCCACGTGTTTGAACTCTTGATAGTATTGCTAGTCACGTTTGTGTCTAACTGGTATTAGGTGTAAGCTTTTTTTGATGTTGGTGTTTTTATGTGTACGTTGTTGTGTAAGTGGGTGCGGTGGTTTGGTAGAAATGTGGTTGGGTGTCGGTTGTCGTAAATGGCAGCGATCGGCGGCGGCGATCAAACTCTTAAAAACAGATACAGAGAGAAAATTCATAAATGCGATGAAAATTCTATGGCGTATATGATCTAACTGGGCCCGCACTGGGCCAGCGTGGTGTATATGGCCCAGCGTTGCCAGATTTTTTTTGGCAAGTCGCGGGACGTTGAACCTTTTAGAGTGAAAAAAGCAGGATTCTTTCGTCGAAAGCGGGATAGTAAATATAAAATTATGTATAAATACGTTTTTTACTATGTCCCGATTTCGACGACAGAATCCCGCTTTTTAGGGTTCTGTACCCAAAGGGTAAAAACGGGACCCTATTACTAAGACTCCGTTGTCCGTCTGTCTGTCTGTCACTAGGCTGTATCTCATGAACAGTGATAGATAGAACTTTGAAATTTTTTGATGATGATGATGACGTATTTCTGTTGCCGCTATAACAACAAACAAAAACAGAAAAAAAATATTTAAAGGGGGCTCCCATACAACAAACCTGACTATTGTACTGTTTTTAGATCGATATTAATAACGGCAACAGGAAGATGCTTGAAATATTCACAGTTTAATTATTTTTCTGTCCCGCGCGGGACATCCCGCCCCACACGTAAAAATCGAGACGTCCCGCGAAAATCGGGACGTCTGGCAACGCTGAATTATGGCCCTATCACCATTCGTAGGTAGTTCTACGTCTTGCAGTGGACTAAAACTTACAAAAGCTGGTACAGATACACTGCCACAGAATACCTTTTACAGATTTCGCTCTCAAAATTATCGAAACGCATCATTGTAACTTTTTTAACAAAAATTTAGATCCTTTCTTTACATATAGTTGAAGCGACTTACTTGGAGGGTGGCTGTTTTTCCCAATACAGGCCTCTACGGACCCTTAATTGCGTGACGATCATTCGATTGCGGCTAGTTCAGCCGCAGTAATTAAACAACCTTACCTAATGATAAGCTAAAGGCAAACTATTTCGGACTCCACGACCTGTGCTTTCTAATCAAAATCAGAGTGCCGAGTGGGAGTTTTGCAAATCAAATTGACAAAACGCGCATACTCGAGCACATTGACACACACTCTTTGAGTTAGCCAATCACAGACGTTGCCGCGCTTGTGTTCGATCGGTGTGGCCCTCGTTACATTACCGTAAAAAAACTCACACTTAGCTATTCAGTTTTCTATACGTGACACAAGATGGCGCTGTGCCGTTACCATATAAATCACATCAAAGTTTAAAGCGATCGAGCAGGTTTCGAAAATAGTTAAAAACTCCCACTCTGCCCCTCTGTAGAGGGTATTCTGGGCACTGCATCATGTTCATAACTCCCGTTAATAAAGAAAACAAATGGGAGTTCGTGTCATCTCGCTTGCATAACTGTTGAGTGCAAGCAAGAGGAGGCGAACATTCGGATGTTTTCTTTATTGACGCATCATTATTTGAGTGTCGCCGAGCGCTGTTTTGTCAACACGAAGTGACCCCATGCAGCATGTGCAGTATGTGACATATTGTTCCTACACATTGTATTGGTCGGCATATCATTGTTAAGTTGAAACATCACCTTATTGTTCTAATTATTTATTGCTTTCACAATAGTGAAATCTCCATTCGCTTTAAGTTATTATTTTGTGTGACTGAATATATTTTTGACATCATTTTTGTATCATTGCTTTAGGGATGTAATTTTCTGGATGTTGTAGGTTTTACTTAATGTAGTTTTAGGGACGTTATCCAAAGCCTATATTATTACTTCTTGATTAAATTTGAAACACATAGGATCTACAGAAGAAGCGAAAGATCTAAATCGAGATTCATTTTAAGAGAAATGAAGCATGACGTGGTTCCTTCGTTCTAAGAAACGCATATTGTTCTCTTTTCAGTAAATAAAAGCGAGTTTAAGGAGTGGAATGGTTTAAGATAAGCAGTGAAATATTTTAGCGATACGTTTCACCTTAAATATTGAATAATTGGATTGACTTAACTACACGTTAAACCTAAAATATTTCCCGAATCAATTTAGAGTTTCAATAAAAATAAGTCCAGTTGGTATGTTCTTTTGGATGAGCTATGTCCCGTTTTATTTCAGTTTAAATGAATGAGACGCATTTATTCGATCGCTTTTGCTCTTTTAGGTAATTTCGTAGCCTATGTGAATTGATAAACATAAAGCCTTGTAGTTCCAATCCTTTCAATTTAATTACTATCAATTAATGAAAATTATATTACTATTTGTATAAATTGTAGCTTTTACATTAGCCTGGTATGGTGATTTACATTTTTATTATGTAATATAAAATATATTTTTACTAGATTTGTATGCAACATCTCTGCCAGAATAGGTTTAGCTGAAATGAGAAATTGTATGAGAATGGTAATGCACTGAATTTGTGAGAATATCTTTTGTAAAAATAAACTAATTCGTATCTGTGATGCATTTATGTGTAAATGTGTAGTTGTCTTCTTGTACCAGGATTGCTGTGTTTTCTCACTAAGGTTCCGTTATTACCAAATATTGAAACGTGCCAAAATACTACGATAGGGCGCTGTTGTGTACATGAGAGCTCAATATCAAATCAATTATTATTTATAAACGAAATGTGTACATAACTGTTACTACGAGACCTATGAATTGTTACATTAGACAATTTGGTATCTGTTAAGCTGGGTATCTATTAAAGGCAACCTCGGGGCGAGCGGCTGCCGCAAGTTGAAATAACGTAGTGGAGACCATGTCTTTGTAATCGAAGCTAGGCGTGACTCGAATCAAACTGGGCGCTAAATTTTTTGAAACGTTTGAAAATGACTTCTATAATTGCATGCTATCACGTTCGCACTAACATAGATTTTCAATACTCGTTCCTGCTCTTAATCGGTCTCGTGGCTGTTTACGCATGCGTCCTAACGTGCTATCGGCCGCCCTTTGAGCCTTTCGGCGTCAATTAATATGTATACACATCCGAGGCGCGCTTTTATTAAATATGATTGCATTTTTGACGTGATAACGTCTTATGAATCGATTAACGCCGGCTGCACGCACGTAAAAGCAAGAGTTATTGTCACGTTCCTCCTGAGCCAAGCGTGCAATCGAGAGCGCAGAACAAGCGATAAAGAGGCACGATCGGCCTAAGCGTTCGGCTTGTGACGCATATGACGTTATCACGTAAAAATTATCGTCCGTAAACCGACGTTACAGAAAACATTTTTTTTAAAAATATAAATACATACATCAGTTTTTCTCAACTCAGGTGTAGCTCAGGGTCAAACAGCTCACCACGAGGCTGCTCAAGTAGATATCCAGCTATATGTATTGTACTGAGAACCTTCGAGTTGAACCTTTTGAACGCTAAAGTCACCTGATATACTTGATCGACACTTTTGGTCGCCAACGACGTCTATAGTCGAGAAAAAATCGGCCCACATAAAATAAAAATAAAATTTGGGTGTTTGGCGTGTTAAAAGGTTAAAATCTTACCCCTGCTGATGTTCCTAAGTAGCAATTATATTTTGGTGACGTGACGGTTGCGTCGCCGCGATAACAGCTGTTTTGTCAGACAACCCATTCGTGTATAGACAGCAAGGACCAAAGGGGATAAGATTTTAAACAACTCTGTCTCATGTACATAGGTTTTAACCTAGAAAATGATCCATGTCTATAAGAACCACGGTTTAACCCCTTATAGAGTTCACACTGAAACGCACTCGTCACATCTATTTTTTCTATTACTAAGCGCACCTTCTGACAAAGGAAACGTTTCGAGTTTTCTCAACTAGCGCTTACCTTCAATTTCAGTTCCAAAATAAAAAGAGCTCTGTTATCTGTCGGGGATAACCTGTGAAAATACAATACATCAATCCTGTAATGTATTTATATTAACCACAAATGCTTTACAATATTTACAAAATGATCCAGAATACTGTTACAAGAAAGTGACAATAACTTACTTTCACGTTTTCTTAAACTAATATTGAAAATGCGAAAGCAGACCGCAAGGTGTTTCGTTTTACGTTACGTATGTCTATGGTGTAAATGTGTGAAAACTGTATGTGATCTTTTAATGCTTTTTTATCATAATTATTTAAGTAACTTTAAAAAAAATTAAGCATCGACGTAGATATTTTCTCAGCTGTATACTTTGGCCCACTCCAGAAAATTAAAATTTAATGTTTTCTGTTCTGTGAGCGCCGATCACCCCCTAGGTATACTAACAAATCGACGGATGAGAAGTTAGCCGCAGATGACACTTCGCCGTGATTCGCTAATTATTGCGCATGTGTGCACAATGCCTATACAAATGGCGAAGTACTGAACTCGGGCGTAGGGAGCGCGCGGGAGGCGTGAGGTTAGCGGGCGGGTGTGCCCCGACGTCTCGTCTCTCTGGCTCCCGCGTATACCTATATTTCGGCTTTTGCGCAGCGTTGTGCGCATAACTTCCCATCCGCCGATTTGTGTGGTGCTTAGTATACGAAGGGCCGCATTAGTGGGAAACGTCAAACTTCAACAGCATTTAACGCGTGCGGCGCTGACAGATTCTCGACATTACACAATTTCATATAAAGATTGATGACTGCAACGCGTGCGGCTCCTGTGGTACGGACAGGTGCGCGCTCACTCTTAGGTTCCAGAAACTAAATCCGTGCTAGTCATATTTGTAGCGTTTTCGTACTGAAAACTGAACAATCTTATTATTCACTTGTTATATTATTCCTTATGTTTGCTGCTCTTTAAACCATTATTTATCTCAAAATATTATGTTAACGATAAACATACTTATAAATGAAAATGACCAAATGAAATTTAGAATGAAATTATTTAATCAAATTATATAAAATGATTATGTACTTTTTTCTGTTCATCTGACTTCTCTTCGCATACCGATGGTATCAAATCTTGAATTGTAAATATTGTTTAGCTTTATAGTGCATTCCATAAATAATCTTTTTTTCAAATACATACTTACGTAATAATTACTGTGAGAATGGGTATAGAAAATCTAGCCCTGAAGACGCGGTTCCACCGGAAAACACCGAGAGACACATTTGTGCTCAACACTGTGCAACACAGTTGGCAACTCCCGTAGAGCCGCGCCGTAATATTCACCGCAGCGGTCTGTTTTCGTATGTTTTTAGGCAATGAGTATGCACTTGAGTACAAAATTAGTAAATCTACAATTTGTATTAAAATTAATGTTATTGTAATGCAATAATTTTGAAAAGATAATCTCATTAGGCAGACGAAATAAAATCAAACTATGTTTTGTTACGTACACGCTTTTATTTCTAGAGTCCATTTAGCTATATAGATCGTTATTAATTGCCGTAAAAAAACAACTTTTTTTGTTAATTGAATTGAATTATCGAATAATATTTTCGAATAGGAAATACGGAGCAAGTGTTAAAAATTGGTTCACAAATTGAACGTTTATTTGTACATTCATTTATAAAACTCGTACCTAATAACTTATGCATTAAAATAATATGCCCATAACTTTAAAAATCAGTTGTTATAAACTCTATATTTTTAACCGACTTCCAAAAAGGAGGAGGTTCTATGTCCATCTGTGTGTATTTTTTTCTTTTTTTGTGTATGTTCATCGATATTTTAGCCAATTGTGAACCGATTTAAAAAAAAAAACGAAGTGATCCCATTTACATTTTATCGAAATCGGCTGAGCCGTTTTTGAACAATCAAAAATAAAGTAAAAAAAATGATAAGTACGACGATTCGAGCAAACTATTCGAATTTTGTACACGATTGAAGTCGGTTGTGCCGTCTGTTACCAGTGTTACTACCAATCTTACTACCAGTAGTAAGAACAGTAAATGAATTACTCTTCTCTATTTTCTCCGAATAATAATTATATAGAACATCACTATCACTACATAGTATAAAACAAAGTCGCTTCCCTGTCTGTCTGTCGCTCCCTATGTACTTATGCTTATATCTTTAAAACTACTTACGCAACCGATTTTGATGCGGTTTATTTTATAGATAGAGTGATTCAAGAGGAAGGTTTATATATGTATAACTAGCGACCCGCCCCGGCTTCGCACAGGTGTATTGTACTTATAAACCTTCCTCTTGAATCACACAACTAAAAAAAAACCGTATCAAAATCCGTTGTGTAGTTTTAAAGACATATTTTAGCATAAAGATTTTAGCATAAGTATACATGGGGAGAGACAGCGAGAAGCGACTTTGTTTTATACTATGTAGTGATAGTGATACACCTGTGCGAAGCCGGGGCGGGTCGCTAGTCATAACAAAAACTCCTTTCTGTTCAAAAAGTCCCGTTGAAGTCAAGCCATCGCGAAAATAAAATGAACATTGGCACACGTCAGAACAGTTGAAAACGCTTTTGACGTTTACTTTTTATATCCTTATTTTAAATTTTTTCTAAGGAATCGTGTTAAATAGGAGTTGTTACTACGCTCTTTGTGGATTAGTGCAAAGAGTGCGTTTTTTAGTGTTTATCTTGCTATAAAGTTTATGTGATGATGGGGAGTGGCTTATGATGTCCCAGTCTCGAGTACGCAAGGCCCCAGGGGCGAGCGAAGGGGGCAAGTCTCACGCTTCTCTAGAGAAAGCGTCTGGCGACAACGCCCCCACTTCACGGCCCAAAGAACAGAATCATAGAAAAAAGGACAAGATACCCAAAAAATTACAATACGATCTAGATAATGCCCTAGTTAGTGTAAGTGGTTCCTGTTTTATATTTCATAGCAAATTACCAGATTTATGATGAAAGTGGAAATTACTTTAACACTAGAGTACACGCGCCCACGTTTTTTACACCAGTTCAAGCGTGGCCTACTACGGTAGGCCTTTTAAAAATGGCTCCAAGTAAGTTTCTAAAGAAAAAATGTACTAAAATACAATACTGTTGTTTTTTTGTGTTTTATCATTTAATTTTGTCGTTATGTATTGTACCTCTTATTTTTGTTGCAAATAAAAATTCTGTATTCTGTATTTAAATGATGTAGTTTTACATTATTATAGTTGTCTAAAAATATTAGTTTTTTTTTAAAGAAATTTAGAAATACACACGATTTTACAAACTTAAACGAACATTTAAGAAAAATATCATCTATGAGATTAGTTTTCGAAAATTTGATTTTTTTAGTATTATGATATAGTATTTTTTTATATTTCGTAGCAATTCGAACTTGAACTTGAATGTGATGAAAGAAAATCCACTCGCTGTACGTTTTGGACATTTTTTTTAGCCAACGAATTTAGGACTCTCAGACGGAGTGGTCATTCTCCAATCTTTTCCAATTTTGGTATGAAATCGTGATAAACTAGTAATAAGATGTATATTTTATAGCATTTATATTCTACATTTCAGCTGTTTTTTTTTATTATCATCATCATTAATATCCGTCAGCCATATTTCCAATTGTGCTACCTATACTAGATTCATAAATGATGAAAGTAGCAATAAATGTATTAAAATCATAAATTAAAACTATTATACTTATTACGCTTTCTATATACAACTAAACAATATTAAATATGGTAGAAAAACCTAACAAACTTAAAATACAATAATAAATTGCTGGACTAATTTTGGTACACTAATACACGCGCGGACTACTATGGTAAGCCCACAATTTTGGCGCCAGATTACACAAATGTGAGTACTCAGTAAGTCATATGAGTTATTTATTTGTTGACGAATTCCAAGAAGCAGGCTTGCTTGGAATTTTTACTCTCTAACCCTTAAACTACCCATAGTAGGCCACGCGTGCACTCTAGTGTTAAGATTCTACGATTTTAAAAGGAGTTTGCGGCTTTAACTCACGCAGAGTAGCGAAAACAATGTGTAACGACAGAATTATGATCGTTGCTCTAGTTAGAAACCAGTGTAATATTATTTGTACTTAATAAACTAGATATTCAATGCTGTTTTCGTATCGACTACAGCCTCTCAATAGCTGCTATTCAGTTATGGCGACTTCAGAGTCGAGACGACTCATTGTCTAGTGGACAGAACTCATTATGATTATCAGGTAATATTTTCAGCTATGCGACGTATGGTTCGAGGAGATAAAGCCGCACCTGGTCCGCAACAACATAAAGCTGCACGTGGAGGGCGCGGGTCCGGCCGGCGGGGACCCACGGCCTGAGGGCGCGCCCGGCTGTGAGCACGACGACCCAGGTGCTGCCTCTCATGTACGAGCCTTCCAGCTCATACATACTAGAATCATTATTTACATAGCAACGTTTGGAACGATCAATCTCCGCATGGGTGGCCGCGGGTTGCATTTACAACTGAGTCTTCAAAAAACAAAAATACTTTGATTTCTGTGGGATATGTGTAATCATGATCTCACGCTGTGCTAAGGAAATTTCTAGGCAACATTTTCTAAAATCCTCTTCGTAGAGGAACTGCTGAGGGGTTTCGGAAGCAACCTTTAACTAGTTAACTGTAGGTACGTTGGTTTTGGTTTAGCCCCAGTAAGCAAGCTGCAGTAAAGCCGATATGACCACGTCAGTAGCATAAAAGTTCTGGAGTTGTGCGACGAGCCCAACACCTTTCAAGCAACATTTAATAAAAACTTACGTACTTATCTTTAGTTTTAAAATGAACTGTGAATCGGTATTGACTAGCGTTGTATGTTGGATGCAGCAAGCACAGCGGAGGAGTGCGAGCTATGCGGGCTGCTGTACAGCGCCGCGAGCAGCATCGAGAGCGCCGTGTCGCAGGCCGCCAGCGCAGGCTCCTCTGCCAGCCCCCCGTCCGCCGCCTCCGCCTCCCGCACGAGATCTGACATCTCAGGTCAGTACCAACCTCTATACCTACGTTATATTATTATATTCGATGTAGTAATTTTACAGCGGCCAAGTGCGAACTATGCCGGTCGCGACCAGCATCAAGAGTGCGTCTCCACGAAGTCTGACGTCTCAGGTCAGTGCCGATCGCTATTCACAGGTACCTCCCAAAGGAACAGGGAAAATACTGACGGCTGCGGGCGAAGAGGCTCTAAAGTTCTAACCGTTATAACAACAATTGCTTGTATAAAAATCACAGGATCGAACCCTGTGAGGAATATGCGAGCTAGGCTGTTTACCTATTACCTCTAGTAGGTATAATTACAAAGTAATCATCATCGATATGATCATCGTTACATAGAACTAATCCTGAAATTACCAAAGAATCAGCTGTTCCATAAGTACCTACCTACCTACGTTTTGCCGAACGTTAATGAACTTCTTGTACAGGAATGCCTCGTGCAAACGATTTTACGAAGTACCTATACTAAGCGCCACACAAATCGGCGGATGAGAAGTTAGCCGCAGATAACACATCGCCGTGATTCGTTAATATTGCGCATGTGTGCACAATTCCGACGCCGCGTGTCGTAGTGGTGAGCACAGGCGTAGGGAGCGCGCGGGAGGCATGAGGTTGTCGGGCGGGTGTGCCCCGGCATCTCGTTTCTCTGGCTCCTGCGCATACCTATATTTCGGCTTTTGGGTAGCGTTCTGCGCATAACTTCCCGTCCGCCGATTTGTGTGGCGCTTAGTATAACTTATCTGATCTGTGGCTAAGAGTTACATATATTGTTTCTTTAAATAAATACAATCTTATAGTTACGCTGCTGCTTGCTAATGAGACCAACAAAATAAAGAGCTCGATGGTGCTGCACCCATTGGAGCACATATTAGACCCAATTTTAGAGGCGCCATCGTAATTATAATAGCAAATTTAGAGTAGCCCTGTTTCTTTTTCACTGTATGCATTTGGTAGAGAGAACACTATTTTACGTTGCTATTAAATTTACGATGGCGCCTTTAAAATTGGGCCTATTGTCTTAACTAAACGAATAACCTATTTTTAATTTCACGATACATAGATAATAAATTAGCATAAGTAGATATCGGTAGATAAGATTTTACAATTTACAATAATACGAGTACGATAAGTAGGAACTTTTGGAAAAATGCATGAATAATAGTTTGCAATTTTTTAAACTATGATCATGTTGTTCTTCTGATGCGTGTCTTTTTTGTGGTGGCTTTAAATATTTCAATTCTTTTTATTGTCTGTTACAGAATAAACCTTCCAGGAGACAGTCCCCGACGCACCCTCACAGCCGAGGAGATCAGTCACTTCCTAAAAGGAGAATGAATCGTCCAGGCAGAAACGATGTCGTCCATCCGCCAGACTCTCCTGACAAAATCATTAAAAATCTCAATTCTATGCCACCAACATCGAAAACTCGCGAGGAACATTATGCAAGTACTTACTTTGAATCACTTACCGTTTTAACCGTAGTAAGTCCTCAGATATAGGCCGAATCAAACTTCTTGGCGGGTGTGAAGTTAGCCTCAAGCTGGGCGAAACCCAATCCTCGCGCAATTGGCTTTTGTGCAGCTTGTAGCTAACTTCACACCCGCTAATAAGTTTGATTCGGGGTATACCTACATCTGAAAGGATCCTTCAATTAGATGCGGCTTCGTGAGTGTGCCGTCCATCATCTCGTCTGTTCAATTTGGTAGTAGGTAAATATTTAATTTTCATGTTGTGTTTGTGTCTTAAAGACTAATTGCCAGCTTATATCAGAATAATGAGAAGGAAATGTTTTCATTTCAGTAGCTCTTTCCTAATCACTTTATAATCACTACATATAATTCTTTGATTGTATAGGTTTCTTTACGTGGCTTGAAGTGCTTTATTTATAAATAAATATTCGTCAGCTAAACACTACAACGAGCACTCAACCATCTCTAGTAAATATATAACAATCAGTGGTGTAGCGTGCCTTGGCCGCCCCGTATAAAAATTTGTTTGGGGCCCTTATGAAAGGTAAAGATTTCTCCAATTCAATTATACGGGGCCCCCGGGATAATTGATACGGTAGATATGCCTTTGATAACAATGTTTCTAATGGACTTGTTGCAGATCTTAAACGACAATAGTCGCAATCGAACAGAAACTCGAGATGAATATTCCCAAACGGATCCAGTGCCGATCGTATTTCAAAATAGTATCGAAAAGCAACACGCGTCCAGAATAAAAAGATTCAATGCTATAAAAAGCAGTATGACGGTCGCACTTGAAAATTCACCAAATGCACCACCACCACAAGACGCCTTTCCTACTCGTAGATTCTTCCCCCAAAACCGGAGATGTACGGCACCTCACAAGAAATGTATTCCATCTAGAAATACAGTCGCGAGGCCTCAAATATTGCCAGCAACAACGCAAAAACAGGTGCAGTCAAAAACAATTTTCAATAAATCAACAAGCAGATCTACTTCTTTAGAAAAAAGACATATATTTTCAGACAAGTCACACAATATACCGCGCTATAGAGCAATATCATGGGAAGATAAACGTATAGCTGCAAAAGATGGATACATGGTTATTCAGGACAGTCCTCGGCAAATAATTATATCGCCGCCGTCAAAAAGAGCTTCGAAACCCCCAAGCAGGCGAAAATCATCACAAATTCTGTCGCCAACTACTGAAGTCAAGTGTACACCTACAGAAAATTTAATAGAACAATTAAAGCATAATGAGCCTCCACTTTCATCATCGACAGTTAGGCCTAGTTCACAAATATCTATTACCTCCTTGTCCACAAAAAAGCCAGAGATGGCAAATCAAACTCTACTAAGAAATAAAACGCAAACGAAATGCTCTGATGAAAAAAATATGGAAATTCACTCTTTGTTCGAGAAAGTAAGTAATTTTCGTTGATTTTGTTTTTATCATTTTGAAGTGAATTTTCGCATTCAAATTCAACTTAGTGCTACGTTTTAATAACTTTGTAGGAAATTACAAAGCTATTTTGTATATCATTGGCGTTTATTATGTTTAATAACTACAGAACTTTGTTAATTGACCGACTAAACGGAGGAGGTTCTCAATTCGACGCGTATTTATAAATTTTTTATGTATTACCACGCATAACTTTTTACATAGTGGTCCGATTTTGATAATTATTTTTTATTGGAAAGAGTCTACTTCGTAATTAAAATGAATGGTCCTATTTAAATTTTATCGAAATCGGCTTAGCCATTTTTGATAAATCAACAATAATGTGAAAAATGCTACATCCGTGATCCGTGCGAAATATTCGCGAATTCTGTACACGGTTGAAGTCGGTCAAGCCATTTTTTGCGAAAAACAATTATTTTATTTACTAAATCTAAGAGCATAGACTAAGTAGGAAAAAATGGACTTAATCTGAAAACATCTCTACAAAATAGCATGTTTTTTTTATATAAGGCGAAAAAATATAATCTCCGCGGATGGACCTATCTCGATACCTAGTTTAAGAATGCTTATTTAATTTCACCCACAGGACCTAATCGATATAATCGCCGAAAAGAACGACAGAAGGTTACAAGTACTGTTCCAAAACAAAGATAAGAAAGAATTATGTTCAACAGTACTGAACTTATACAGTCCTAACTATAAGCGGAAAAAAAGCAGATTGTCGAATCAACCTAGAATCCTTACGCCATGGAGGTGAGGAATACTGGAAGCCAAGTAATTTACTCTCTTCTTCTCTCTATTTCCCTTATAACTATGAAACAAATTAAGTAGCTTTATTCACGTTTTTACATAGCACTGTGTAATTTTATTTCTCAATGTATTTGTTACAATGTTTGATAAGTTGTAGAATATTTTACATTACATATCTAAATTGAATGTCGAGTTTTCATATAGGATCTAATACAAAACCATCAGGGCACGAGCTAATTTTCAAGTGACACGTGGGATACCGATTGTGTAGTTTCTTTTGCCTCAACAATGAACAGACTCTCTCACACTTTTGCCATCATGATCTGCTCTAAAGAATGAAGTTACCTAGTTTTTGTCATTATGTTAAGTCGTATGCTTGACATTGCTAATGATTCGATTCTTATCTAGACCTGAGCTTATGGAAACCTACCGAGAAGAATCATCAGCGAGGAGTAAAACAAAGCAAGAATAAACGTTTCTCACACAACACTTTTAATTGGTATACAACTTACGACTATGTCCTTACTTACGACTCTTTACAAAATTACAACAGACGTATCGACTACAAGGCAGTTACAGGGCGCTTTTCACACGAATAAAATAATTTACAAAACAGTCGAACATTCGCATACATCACGCTCACTACCTAAATAAATAGCTCTTTCATCACCGGCTCGCTTCGATCGCGACCGCGACAGCGCGCGCGCCGCGCGCCGTCCGGCCGGGGCCGAAGCGCGCACGCTCTTTGGATCCGAGATAAGTCTATGGAACGTCCTCGCGCTCGGCACTGGCGCACTAGTTGGCGTGCTTCACGTAGTCGGTGTCGTAGTAGGGCGGCGAGCCGGCGTGCGCGCCCTTGCGGTCCAGCGCGCGCACGCGCACGAACAGGAAGGCCGCCACCAGCGAGGCCACCACCAGCACCAGCAGCAGCATCACCAGCCCCGCCACGAACGACGGCACCGACATGCAGATGGTCTCGGGGTCGGCCGCCGGCGACTGGATCACCACGGTCTCGTTGGCGGCCGCGTTGTTGAGCGCGAAGTTGACGTCGCCCGGCGCCACCACCTGGATGGTGCGGCTCGTGTTCACGTCTGTCATCTCCTGCGCGTCGCGCTTGTAGATGCGCGCGTCGCGCCGCCGCCGCGCGCCCGCCAGCCCCTCCACGGAGCGCGGCCGCCCGCCCAGCGTGGCCAGGTTGGCGTGCCCCTCGTCCTTCCGCTTCACCGTGTTGTAGACCACGCGGCGGCCGGGCGGCGGCGGCGGCGGCAGGTTCACGTCGTCGTCGTCGCGCGCCGGCGCCGGCGAGGACGGGCTCGGGGCGTTGGGCGTGGAGGAGACCTGTGCCTGCGGCGGCGGCACGGCCTCATCGCGCTTGTCGGAGAAGGCGCCCTGTGCGTCGGCCGGGTGGCGCGGGTCGGGGAAGGCCGCCGGCACGCCGTACTCGGGCAGCGGCGCGCCGCCCGGGGGGCCGTACTCCGCGTGCGGCGCGTTGGCCGCGTACTCGCCGCCGCCGAGCGAGTTGCCGCCCAGCAGCGGCACGCCGTAGTCGCCACCCAATCCGCCGCATTTGGGCTCGGGGCAGTTGTATCGGCACACCTGGATCACGCACTGGAAGTGCACGTTCATCGAGTCGGGGAATTTGAACGCTTGGAAGTACGCGAACGACACCACCGAAGCCGACGGCCCGAAATTCTTTATCTTCTGGAACTTGCTCATGATCTTCGGTCTGACGACGCAGCCGTACTGGTCGACGAGCTGTATCGGCGCTCGCTTGCCGTCGTGCGCCACGCAGTTTCTGACCAGCATGTCGAATTTGTTCTCGTCGTCCTTTATGGCGAGCACCATCGTCATAGTCTGTCCGATTTTGACGATTCCGGACACCTCGGAGGCCCAGGGTCCCTTGCCGACCTGGATTTGCATCCAACATTGCAGGTTGTCCCCGAGAAAGTTCGCGGTGACCGCGTGCAACATATCCACTTGGAAAGGTCTAAAGGTGACCGCTTTCTCGTAGAAGTCGTACCAGGTGCATCGCAGTTTCCGCGCCTGATCCCACACTTCCTGCACGTAGGGGTCGTATTGAACAATGATGGTGTTCTCGACGTAGGAGCCGCTGGGCGTGGGGCTGCCGTACGTGGCCACGTTGTGGTTGGCGGAGCTCGACATGCCGCAGCTGTTGAGGAAGATCTCGAAGGTGGCGCTCAGGTGGCCCGTGCCCGGCTTGAGGTGCATGCAGTGCGGGTCACTGTAGAAGCCCTTGGAGAAGATCATGCCGTAGAAGGGTCTGTCGAACTCGATGTTGACGCGCATGTGCGTCTTCTCGCACTGCACCTGCAGGTGTTTGATCTTGGGGCTGTCGGGCGTGGCGAGCGGCCAGGGGTCGTCGGTGTGCGCCGGCGGCAGCGGCGGCCCGTACCCGCCGCCCGCGCGGTGCTCCAGCGGCAGCGACGCCGAGTCCACCGGGGGCTCGCATGACGCCTCCTGAAATACATACAGTTTCATTTTACTAACCGATCACCATTGCCTACTCTTCTCATACAGAATAGTGCCTAAAATATACATTTTTTTACGTTTATTGCTAGATATGATTCCGCCGTAAAGCGTTGTACATTTTCCGCGTACGTTTCAGTCTAGATACCGCGCGCCACGCGAGCGCGTGCGGGCCGGCCACATCTCGCCGCGAGCGCGCCTCTTTCCGACTTTCTACTCTGATGGATAGCTCGCGCGACCAATTATAATATTAATCAGCTCAATCATACTGTTTAGATGAGTTCCACAAATGCTTTCACGATACTTTACCGTCTGCTTTACGGACTGAGTAATGGTAATGAAGTTAGTTTAAACATTGCTGATTGCGATGTTAAAATACATTCACTTGTGGAAGTGGAGATTGAGCGGACGTAGAAATCGATTGAGCTTTTTCGAGTTGGGGCTAATACCTATTTTAATTGAGTGAGAACAGCTCGAGCAAACTGGATGCGCTGTATTTGGGCTTTACATGTGGAGCATATGGGGCGAGAGCTGCCCGACAGGTGCCGAGTAAGAATAGACGCCGCTGCCGCCCGGTGCGTACCGACGCTCGCGTTTTCTAAACCGGTTAGAAATTACCCACTGATCGAGATTGCCAGTTGCGGAAGAAAACACCAGACCTATAAACATGCGCAACTTGACGGGAGCTTTCTTTGATAGGTCTCGGGTAGGTACATCATTGTAGAATTCAGCAGCGTAGACGGCAAGGTCGCGCCTACGTAATTAGTTAAATAACTATATGTAAGTAGGTATAGTGATTATCAAAAATTACGTAGTTTCAAGGATGTTTTTGGATTAGACATGGAAATGACTTAGAGAACGTTATTGTACTCGTTAGGTTTTATTTCAGCACCAAGTGAGGATTTGGCAAAAAAAAAAACTTCCGCATAATTCGTCGCGAGTTCGTAGTAGGCCGATCATAAGTCATAGGTATAAATCTTGATTGGATTTTCCGCTGCTTTCATCTTATTACACATCTGCCGATTTGTATGATTTTAATATTATTTTCACAATTGAGCATCTTAGTTTTTCGCAATTTCAGAGTGTAAGTTCCGTCATAAAAGTTTATAGAGTTGGGTGGCACAATGGTTGGAATCTCTTATATAGGTATCTTAATTGATGCTTCAAACATAAGGGCATAATTTAATAAACGTTGTCGTGTTCCGTCAAGAACGCGAACTCGACTGTGAGAAATTGTTGAGCGTAGTTCAAATCACGCATGCGCAAAACAACAGGTGCGTCCGCCGCCGGTGCCGGCTCAAGTGAAAGTATCCGGCTTAGCTGCATCCGCTAAAACCCCAATTTTACCAAGTACATATCAGCATTGTTTATTTGATACTAGCGACCCGCCCCGGCTTCGCACAGGTGTATTATACATATAAATCTTGCTCTTGAAACACTATCTTTTTTTAAAAAAACGCATCATAATCCGTTGCGTAGTTTTAAAGATATAAACATACATGGGGACAGACAGCGGGAAGGGACTATGTTTTATACTATGTAGTTATTTTAAGAGGATTTTTTATGCAACGAATCCTTAAAAAATCAATGTGGGTGCTTGAGGATTTTATTTCGTAACTTTGTGACAGTAACGATGAATAAATAAATGAAGCCTTCTAGATTTAGCGTATAAATAGCGATGCTATGAAAGATGTGGTCAAATATGTTGCAATGTTCTATGAGAAAATATTAGAATATTGTAATACACGTAAGGAATCGTTTTATAAAAGTCTCTAAAATTATTTTGGTACGTAAGTGACAAATTCGCCGATGATTAACCTTTTAACGTATTTTTAATGGACCTACTTAGAAACATTCTTAAATATAATTTTCCCAAAAAATGGCAGAACCGCCTTCCATCGTGTACAAAATTCGAATATTTCGCTCGAATTGTTTACATTATTGTTGATTTTTCAAATTCAAATTCGATTCGATTTCTGTTAAATTTAAATGGGTCCATTTCGGGAGTATACCCTTTCGAAATAAAAAAATATTTTTTCAATTCGGTTCACAATTGGCGGAATTATCGATGAACATACACAAAAAAATACATACAGACGAACATAGAACTTCCTCCTTTTTGGAAGTCGGCTAAAAATATATAATTTATAATTATAATTTTGAAATAATACATATAAGTAAAGGCTGAGGTCATTGTGGTCTAGTGATAGTGACACTTGCTTTTTAATCGTAATAACGTGGGTTCAAATTCCGGTGTCGTACCAATGAGTGCTTTGGAATTTATGTACGGATTTTCACACCACTGGCTTTGCGGCGAAAGAAAACATCGTAAAGAAACCTGCATAATTATAGCCGTACCAAAAAAAAATTCGATGGCGTCTGTGAATCCACCAACCGGCACTGGGCCACCACCGACCACCGGGTGGATATGGTCCAATTAGGCACTGTTCATGGGCAGGCCTACATCCCGTAGTGAACTATTAAAAAGGTTGGTACATACAGTACATGTAATTTTTACTAATAAATCCGTACAAAAAAAACTCTCTAAATAAAATTGATATTTCTTTGAAGAAAAATTAAGTTCTTGTCGCCCTATAAAACATTACATTCAGAGCGTAAAATATCACTTGAAAAAAATCCAACGAGATGATTTGAGAAATAAAAAGAAGTAATGTAAAGGCCAGTTTCGAAGCTTTAATTTGAGAGTGTAAACGGATATGATGTGCGCCGTAAGTGAAATTCCATTTCTGCGATATTTTCTCATTATGCCTTTTTATTGGATTTCACCTCTGTGGGCGACGGCAAAGAAATGTCAAAATAATTCACGAACACTTTCTACGTACCTATGCCGAGAATTTGGCAAATATTTCGTAAATACGGAGATGTTTTGTGAAAAAATAAATAGATTGAAAATTGATGAAACCTATGTTCGTGACCGTAGGTTTGTCAATAAATTCTGAAGGCACAGCTCCAGCTGATTATTCTCTAAGACAACACACTTTCCGTGCTTCGCGTTAGTTCTTAGAGGAACTGGTGTGTTTTTGTTTCTAGCTTCTTCCCGAAATGGTGTATATGTCATTTAATTTTAAAGAAACTTGAAAGTTAATAACCGTTAATAACGCTTTCTGATAAATAATAAAGCCCAAATGCTTTGATATAGCGTTAGAAAATAGGGGTGAAATGATACGGTGAAAAAGATCAAAAACTTGTTAGAAATAATATCTTACATATCCACTACTAATATAAACCAAAATCGACGAAGTTTGGCAAGAAAGAAACAACCACTATGAGGATATGGATTGATTTTTTATAGAAAATAGAAACTTATTAGTTTACTCTTTCGTTACAACAGCAATAGATGCTATTTGGAACAAACTATGAACTCTACTCTATAATATATTAAACTTACTTAATTAGTGTCGGCAAAGCCAGAAGAAAACATAAGGTTTGGTATTATAGTCTCAAAGAGTTTGAGCGCATCCGGTAGGTTCCTACGCATTAATCTAGATCAACACATAAATCTGCTACTACATCTTTAGAGATTTCTCGAATGAATTCTGCATTATTAGCTCCTCATTAATTATTATGTATTTCGGTCGCACTCAGCGCAGCAGTATTTCTAAATTTCATTAATCCTGATGAAAATAAATTAATAGTTTAAAAAACACGCTTTACGTGACCTTTCTCACAAGTGCAAACACGACTATGATACGAAATTCCATCATGGAATGCCGGTGCCTATCTTCCGGCTTCATCATCAGACCTTGAAACCTAATCGTGGTCAAAGTTCATTACAAGACTTTTCTAAGAAATCCAAAACAGCTATGATACGATTTTCCATCATAGTTCCAGTTCAAATCTTCCGGCTCCATCATCAAATCAGTTCGACAGTACCATATTATGATCAGAACTACATACCTACAGCTGCCAATTTTCTTTACGCTACGACCCTTGGAAGATGGTTAAATTAGTTACCTTAGATTTCATTACATAGGTTACATACCTACAGGTCGACCTAATAAAAGCGTATTAAAATCGTTAATCATTTCAACACGATCAATCAAAGACAACATTTCTGGGTAATTCCAGCTACTACGCCTATCGCGAATACCGTACCTGACCAAAATCCAACAAATAGACTAATTTAATTTGACAGTTAAGCTAATATCTTCTAATCCATCACCGTCACGTAAAAACTCATCGATCTTAGAGCAGCTTTCTAATTCTCACGAGGAATTTGGCAAAACAAACAGGCAGCTTTTGTTCAAAACAAAATATTGAGCACAAAAGACGGACTTGTCCTTGATTAAAAATAACGATGATTAAGTATTTGAAAACGGACAATTTGGTGACTGTATTTAAATTGAGCTAAGTAGGTACCAAAAGGTGCTACTTCGGATTGCGTCTTTAAAATGGGCTGATTTGCATGATACTTCTCATGCTTGTAAGCATGCAATGCAACACTGGAAACGCTGTAACCCCCTACCTAAAATTATGCCAAAACTTTCTTAACAGTATAATTCACTTTAAAAAAAATAGAATAGCTATTTCTACGTATTCCACAAATCTTACCTATTTAAATATACTATTTACAAGGTCCGCATCTAAGCATTTTAGACCGAGATCAAAATTTGATTGGTAAGTATTACCTACCTATTATGCTTGTAATTTAAAAAATATTAAAGTGAGCTTTAACTTTTATGTTTACTGCTTTTAGAGTAAATTGGATTTAACCGCATTATCAAGTTGATATATTAATTGAAATCTATTTTCCTGATAAATAATAATACTTAATATTTGAAAAAAAAAACGATAACTGAAACAAGATACGTTTTCTTGCATAACTTATAAATAACTGGGTAGCTACGCATGGTTAGATAAATGAAAGTTGTAAATAGCCAAGTGTGAATTGAGTAAAAGCACAGAATAAATGACAGTGCGACAAACCGGAGTTTTGGTTAGATATGGGCGTAACAAGGTCGCGGTTGTTTTGATCTTACATCGGTCAACTTTGCGTAATGTTATTAAGCTTGGTACATGTCTTATTTTCACTAAGTGCCCACGAGTAGGTAAAGTTGTAAACTTTAGAAAAAACTTTACTTAAGTAGGTACCTACTAGTTAGCAAATTTGGTTAACAGAATGATTTTAGGCCAAATCCACGTGGGAGTGAGACGCATGATCCTATGTATTAAAGCAATAATCATCCATCCATCCATAGGACATCATATGCTGGACATAGGCCTCCCCTATAAAGCAATACTACCGATTCTTAAACATATTTTTAGTGCATTGAAAATGATGGATCGATGTCTAAACTTGTATACCTATAATAGCCGACAAGCTCTCCGAGAACTTTGAGAGGAACCGAATTTTACGTGAACAGCTTGAAGAGGTTGCCCTCATAAAATGAGCAAGCAATAAATACGCGTTATGCAAGCGACTTCTTACTGATCCCTTTAGAAATTGATAGGCTAGAACGGTAAACCTGTGGTTCAGCGATGAACACTCTAAATCTGAGATAACATCATGATGACTCACTCCTTGATGCTAACAATACAAATCAGATAGGCAGATGCTCATTATTTTCTTCGTCCAAACGAAAGCGCTCCGAGGATCGTCTAAACATGCTGTCGTCTCCGAGACGAGAGCATGACAAATAAATTAACATCGACGTTGCGTCCGAAACGAGTCTATTAAAATTGTCAGACAGTTAATGAATAGCCTAAAGCGACGGGTAAGCACCCATGGCAAGCATAGCAGATCGATTTTAACGACTAATGGACGGCAAATCGATGTGAACACTAAATTCTATCCGAACGAAAGTGATCGACCATTTTACACTTTCTTTGTGCAATTGCTTTCTAACATGAATTAGCGAGACTGCGTTGTCACTTTGCAAGAAAGTTCGATACTAGTCCAAAACAGACTACATGAGATAGGCGGCACGTAAGCTACATGAGGTAATACATGCCAGTCAGTTTTTGCTATTGTCAATTTGTCATGTCAGCTTTTACAGTCATTTTTGTACAAATACGAACTCAAGTAGACATGTAGAATAATACAATGACAAATCTTTATTGGTACAAAACTCAGAATAATGAAATAATCGGCCAAGTGCGAGTCGGACTCGCGCACGAAGGGTTCCGTACCGTATGAGACCCCCATTTCTCTTGCCGTTATTAATAGGGAGCGAAAAACTCCTAAAAATCACGTTTGTTGCATGGGAACCCCCCCTAAATATTTACATCATTCTGTTTTTAGTATTTGTTGTTATAGCCGCAACGGAAATACATCATCTGTGAAAATTTCAGCTGCCTAGCGATCATGGTTCATGAGATACAGCCCGGTGACAGACACACAGACAGACGGACATCGAAGTCTTAGTAATAGGGTCCCGTTTTTACCCTTCGGGTACGGAACCCTAAAAACAGTAGAAGTGACATAAAGTAAAAAAGTTGTGATGCATGATCTCAGTAACATGGCATCAAAAACCTCTGTGTCGAAAAGGCATAGAAAATGCTATGTAATCTTGACACACTTGAACTAGTGAATCAAATATCAAATAAAAGTGAAATATCAAAAAGTAAAGTCAAATATCAAATTTGATTCCACCCTCAGAATAAGGGAAAAACAGATTCCACCTGAATCCACAGAGCTGTAACTCTGTGGATTTCACAATAATGGTGGACAACCTTCAAACGTCTTTTAGGTGGAGCTTTTATTTTGGTAATCTAAGCCCTAAACGTAAAAAATGAAATCCGATCAAATACAATACAATAACAAATTGTCAATAAAATAAAGGATATGAGATACGATACTTCTACTTCGTACGTTAATTATTGTACTGGATAACGACTCATCGTGTTAGGTATAGCAGGCTTTACCACTAACACCGCCAACACTGCTTTCATTCTCACATGTTGAAGTATCGGAATAGATATACCTACTTTAGGGATTATGTATGATGAAATAATCTATAAATCTGATCCAACTAATAACTACCTCAGACCCAGATACTAGACCTACTTAGACCGAAACATCTACTATCTGCTATACCACAAACTAAAATTAACTACACTTTTGATGACTTAATCAGCTACCATAATACCTACTATTACGTCGGCGGTAATAACTACCGTTCATTTATAACTACAATGATCCAAACTATAACTGCACGGAATGATTACGCAACAATCTGAATAAAACTACGAAATTTTGGCCGTCAGTGAAAGTAGCGGCGTAGTAAAAGGTATTTCGAACGGTCAACGACTGCGGAATTAACTTCCTCTGGTGTAATGTCGCATTTATGCTCGTTTACATAATATTATAAATGTTAATGCAATGTCGACCTTTTCAAGGCCTGCTTTAGTGAGTGAAATCCCGTTTAACCCGGATGCACGCTACAGAAGTACAGACGCATTCTGTCGATTCGGAAACATCCCTCGCTAACCACCGAAACTTGCTTGACTCATTGTGTCACTCAAAATACGGCTATAAACACCGTACTCTTTCGCTGCTTTTTAAAGGAATCTATTATATTTTATATATTTCATTTTTAGGCGTTTAGGTTTAGGGGCTAAGTTATCGAACAAGCTGAGAAGAAAATTTAGTGGTTCTTATACAGTAGTGGGCAAAAATAAGTCCCCGAGCCTTTTGTTGGTCATGCTTTTATTGGCTGCTTGCGTTTTTACAATACTCTAGTACGCCACGAACACTTTGTAGCTTCTTTAAAACAATTCCCATTTTCTCGTATTGCAACATATATATTTTTTTAAGTAATTGCATCTTATCTTGCAATTTATTAGATGAGTTGCAAACTGGTCTTCTCTAGGCAATATAAAAGACCGAGAAATGTATACATCAATCTGGTATTTTAATTGATTGGAACCGACATACTCTATACAACTGCAAATAATATATCTATATCACTCGTTGGTCAATAAAATGGAATCTATAAATCTTACTGTAACGATCAGCATAAATTTTAGCTCTTTATATTTTCAAAGCCAATATAGCGACAGGTAAACAAACAACTTTACTAGACAAAAGAATGATGCGTATTAGAAATGACTAGTTTTAAAAGAAGAAACTATTCTGAGAGAATGAAAATGTGAAGAGAAATATATTCTGAGCATTCGTGGTAATTTACATTTTACTATTATTTGAGTCATACCTTCGTTTACTGAATATTCCTATTTACGTTTCAAATTTTACAGGATTAATTTAATGCTATGTTCCATAGCATTAAAAGTGGATTATGTGAAAAAATGTTAGAAAGAAGATCACAGAAGATCAGACAATCACAGACGATATTCATTTGTAACCGTTGTATTTTTGACGCTTTTTTGTTTTATGTTATAAGTACGACTCTATTTGTAGGTATATGTTCGGCTGTAGCCGAGCTTATTAGCGTCAAAATTTAATTATACAATAAAATAACTACCTTCTCTGTAGAATACACACCTGCATGACAACTATTTAGCGTAATTCGGTCTTATAATCGATTACAAACTGGAAACATTGATTTCTCTATCAGCATAAGCAGTTAGTTTCCAATGGTCAGGTGTTTTGTGGATGTGCTAACGGAATCATTAGCCTAGTTGGCGAGATCGCGGAAAAAGCGGAATAATGTAGGAGAGGAGCGCACGCGCCCACCACGCGCCACGTTCCGGCACGCCGGTTAGTGAACATTACTTTACGCGCCATCAATTTTTAAATTTCATTAATAGCTCAAAAGCATCAAAGGCTCTGTGTGAACGAAAATACGAATAATAGGGAAGTGAGCTCAAATATGACTGAACTGTACCAGCCTTCTTAGTAGTCCACTGCAGGACGTAGGCCTACCCGCGAAAGTTGATTGGGCCATATCCACCACGCTGGCCTAGTGCAGATTGGTGGATTCACATACGCCATATAATTTCTTCTGCGAACATATGCAGATTGCCTCACGATGTTTTCCTTTACCGAAAAGCCAGTGGTGTAAAATTCCGTACGTAAATTCCGAAAAACTCATTGGTACGGGATTGGGATTTGAACCCACGACCTCACGATTGTAAGGTCAGTGTCATTACCACTAGACCACCACGGCTTGATATTCAAATATGTCAGACGAGAAGAATTAACGGAGAAAACATGGTGTCATGGTCCATCAGATTGGGAAGACCGTAGAGAAGAGAATTGGAGAACGAGTTATTAATAACTCAGATTTTTATCAAGTGTATGACAAAGGCTCACTCACTTGTTATGATGTATTTTTTATATCAATGATTGAAACTTTGTACGCATACTCTATGTAACTCTACTTCATCGCAAATGCGAATCTTCTACTTATTGAATAAAAGATTCATGGTGGCGTAGATGAGGGTTACAGTAACTTAAAAGTAATATTGTCTTATGAAAGCTACAGACAATTTTAGTATTGCATTCTTTGAATCCAGTATTTGCAGACGTATCGTTCTCGTTCATCATCGTAACTAGGTAAAACTGTAATCTGTATCGTAAATCCGTTTCACGTCCTTGCAGCTGTCTATTCTGTCCGCGTGCTTATTAAGTCCTATAATCTACGCGATTTGGAATGCAAAGTGAGCTTGACCGCGAATTTAAAGATCGAACCGCCCCGTTCGTGACACATAGTAGTTAGAATGGAATTGGATTAAGACCGCATACTAGAAATTTTAGAAAAAGTGTGCACAGCGTTATAAAGTAGTCACCGGAATGATAATGCAGCACTTTGGAGGTAACAGCATCAAGGTGGACTGTTATCAGTTCAGTTATAATGCTCATAATCAGAACTCTTCCACACAACTGGTCGAGACAACGGTATTGCTAACCAGCGTGTAAAATCTACCATCTATGGTCATAGAAAATGTTAAAAGACTGTGGGAAATGGGGAATAGCCTTCAATGTGTTTGATAAAATCAGTTGATTTTGTGATTTAAATTTGATTAATTTTTTTAGCTTTTACCGATCAAGCGAGCGATCTTTCGTAGAACTCATGATAAATTTGTTCTTTGTTAACCGACTTCCAAAAAGGAGGAAGTTCTATGTTCGTCTATACGTAATTTTTTTGTGTGTTCATCGATATTTTTGCTAATTGTGGACCGAATCAAAAAATCTTTTTTTTCTGAAGTGGTATCTTTTAAATTTTATTGAAATCGGAAGAGCCTATTTTGAAAAATCAACAATAATGTATTCATATTTTGTACTCGATGGATGTGGGTTTTGTTATTTTTTTCGGAAAATAATTATCTTATCCTGACTAAAAAAATATTATAGTGTCAATACGGTTAAATTTAATGGCAAATATCTAAAGTATTCGTAAGTTATTGGATCTACAAGTAGGCTTCATATCGTATCTGCTAAGGCGCTAAGTGAACTGGCTATTGAAACTGCGGAGGCAGAAAACAAATTTGCAGTACAAGCAGTTGCCGGCTTGCCGAGTTTAAAAAAATGCGATTTGGGATTTTTTTCGCTAACCACGTTATAAAAACAAAAACTAACCTGTATGAGGAGCGCCGCTAAAGCCACCAGCAGTTTAATCCTCTTCATGGTCACAGTCCAGTCGATCAGCGTCCTGCAACCAAGGAAACACGTTCAGGATGTCACTTTCGAAGCCCGTGCGCGGGCACTGGCGAGGGCGCTACTGTTCCATTCCCACCACCGACGGAAGACGCGACTGCAGAGTCTGCAGTACGGAGAGCACTGTGGCCGGCGCGCCGCCCCGCCCCCCCGCGCCCCGTGCGCTCCGCAAGCAAGTGGGGCTGACCCACTGACCGAGTGCAACGCGAGCCGGACGGAACTGCACCGGCACTGCCTACACACTACTCAACGCGACAGTGCTGAAGCTCGCGCTCATCGAATTCCACACGTAGGCTATACGCTACGGCTGCTACGCTTTTTCACACTTTGTATTTTTTAATTTTAAATACTTAAACGTGTTACCAGATGCTCTCCTATTTTGTTATAGTTGGACTTTACGCTTAAATAACTTTGTTAATAATCTAACTTGCTTAACTATTTAGTGAAATTGATAGATCAGCGCAGTGAGGTCAACAAAATTAAATGCTCAAAGTTCGTTATTTTGTTTTTTTTTCAGTCCAATATATTTATTCAACCCTGATACAAGTAGCGGCACGTAAGTCTAGCGCTGAGGGTACTGTGCAGGAGATGTTGACCGCCATACTAAACGCATGCGCAGCCACCCCCTCCACAATTCACTCAACGCTAGACTTATATGCTGCGACCTGTAGCATAGTTGATAAATAATCATTCTCAATTTAAAAAAATGTACGATTATATTTACTAATAATTATTTTACTGTAAAATTAAAGTTTGCTGACTGGAATTCACAGCTAAGCCAACTCTGAAAAAACTTAACTGAATTTCATGTTTAGCTTATTTAAGCTTAGTATGTTGATGAGTATGGTTATCATTGCCAGTTATTTTTAAAGACTTGACCATTTTTTAGCACGTCTAATCAAGCCGTAAGCTTTAATAATTATTTTTAGCAAAAAATAGCATGACCAACTTGACCCGTGTACAGAATTCGCGAATATTTCGCACGAATCGATGTAGCATTTTTCACCTTATTGTTGATTTATCGAAAATGACTCTGCAGATTTTGACAAACACTAACCCTTTCACTGCTGAGGTACTTTTTTTAAGGTGCCTGCTAATTCTAAAACGCACACGCAAGGCGCGGGAAGACGCTACCGCACACGCCTGGTGTGTGTAGTAGCCGCGGGGCGTGAGAATCGAAAACACAGACGTGTGTGTTTTCAGCAGTGAAAGGGTATGGGACCAATTTCAAAGTATACTCTTTCCAACAAAAAAAAATTATTCAAATCGGACTACTATGAAAAAAGTTATGCGTGGTTATACATGAAAAAAAATATACGCGTCGAATTGAATACCTCCACCTCCTCGTCGGTCAAAAAAAAGTTGTATGGAGAAAGTAAGAAGATAATGCGCTGAGTTGCAGCGTCGACGGCGCGGCGCGGCGGCTGCACGGAGACGCGCGCGCGCCGCTCCCGTTGCGTCGAGAGGAAACCGCGCGGCCTTCGCCTCGTCGGGGCAAGGTCGCTCTTTGTTTATACACCTCCGAGACAGATTTGTACATCTATTTGTGTTTGATGTTTAGTAATTTGTTATCTACCCACATTGCCGCGTTTTTGTCGCGTAACATTTCCCATTGGCGAAGACATACTCATAGTCACAGATAGTGTAAGGCTGGATACGCTTCTGCGTGTCTAGATCTATTTGGGTTTTGATGTTTGATTATTTTGTATCTACCCACATTGCCGCGTTTTTGTCGCGCAACATTTTCCATTGGCGATGACAGTCACAGTGTAATACACTAGACGATCTAAGACGCAAGATCAATGGACGAAGTAATTTAAAAAAAGTTACACATTGATATCTCTTTATTGTTTATGTACAAATATCGTGTGTAAATATTTACTTAAAATGTTACATGTGTGCGTTATAAAATTGAGCAGCCAATTTATTTTCACTTATTCAAAAATAAGATCACAATGTGAAATTATGTTTTAGATTAAAATTACTGTAGCGAATAAAATTGCAGCGTAGTGCTTGTAATGTAATGAATGACCTGAGTTTGACTATGAATGGATTGTTACAGTGCAAAAGTGTGTAATTTTCTCTCGGTAAAACGTACCCGCAGGCTGCATTTTACATTTTTTAACTTTCGCGATAGAAATTGAAATCATAGGTACGTTTATTTTTCTTTTGTAACTACAGATAAGTACGAGCTACACACAAAGTATTTGATTTGTCCATGGGCATCATAAAAATATAATAAGATATTCATATTTGAAAATATCATAAACAATACATTGCGTAAAAATTAGTCTCAGTTACATACATGTTTAGCATTTTGTTATTATTAAAATATTGAGAACGGCATATGATATTTGGAGCACACGATTAGAACATTTTTCTGTAAAAATTATGAATTTTCAATTTGTCCGTACTAATCAAAATCATTTTTAACCGACTTCCAAAAAGGAGGAGGTTCTACGTTCATGTGTATGTATATTTTTTTTTTTTGGTTTTGTGTATGTTCATCGATAGTTTCGCCAATTGTGAACCGAATCGAAAAAATCTTTTTTAGTTTGAAAAAGTATAATCCCGAGGTGATTCCATTTAAATTTTACAGAAATCGGCTGAGCCATTTTTGATAATTCAACATTAATGTAAACAATTCGAGCGAAATGTTCGAATTTTGTACACGATGGAAGGCGGTTTTGCAATTTTTTTGCGAAAAATAATTATCTAAAAATAAATTTTTTTTCGCTCTTATCTTCTATAACATGATGTGCAATTTATTGCAACTTACTCGTAAGTTTTAGCTTCCTCAGATTTTTTTCAATTAGGTTTGAAAAATAATTTGCCACGTGTAATTTCTGTGTTTGTTGTTGTGTTCTTAGATAAATAAATATATATCACGTAAAATGTAAGCGGACATGGTGTAGCGTTTAGTTAATTTGCGGTTGGGTGCGCCCGCGCACGCGGCCGGTGCAGCGCCGATTTCACCGCCGACACTCGATCTCTGTTAGAAAGCACACTCTCATCTGACGATGCGATATAACTGACCGTTAGAAATGATTCTCTGTTTGTAACAATAGCCATAATACTTGCGTTTTTGTTGATAGAAAAAGTATAGAACTGTCTTGCAAAGAACCCATGACTAACATGACAATTGTGAGGTTCTGTTCGCGCTGTGTAAAAAATATTGATGGCAGTTAAGTTACTTGCGTATTACCTCAGTAATAATAGACGTTTTTTTTAGTCAACTTTGCACTAAATTTCCGTTCAAAATTTTTCTACAATAATGGTCTTAATAACTTTTGCCCTAAAGTGCATAGTTTCCGAGATACCGGCCAAAAACGTTTTTCAAGAAACCTCTTGAAGCTCCACCTGGATCTGTCAGCATTTTGTGATTTTTTGCTCAGTAAGTGATTCTAAATGGTAAAAAAAAACTTTGATCTACATTCCATAATTTAGTGCAAAATTAAATTCTATTTTTACTGACCTATATATTATGTAGCAGTAGCAAGTTCTTGATAATGACATGCGAATCGTTGCAAGTAACCCGCTTATGTATGTTTTTTCGATTTTATGATTTAAATATCATAATGCAGCCATTTAACATCGTTGTGTTCTGTTGAAGCATAAATCATATTTTCTCTCAAGATCTCTACATAACTAATGAAGTGCATAATCGAGAAGAATATTTTCTTTTAAATGTTACCTTGTAAACATTATTCTATTCTCCCATTCATATGACACTTTCTATCTCATCAAAACCAATAAAATTCCATCGACGATTAACGAGTTCTAAACTCGCCATCAGCTAATCAGGTTTCATTCGTGTTTGAAATAAGTTTTGCTTTTTTCTGCAGAACTAGGCTAGGCTGGTAAGAAAGCGGCCCTAGACCATTTTCTATTTTGTGCAATCTGCGGCGATATTATAATAATAGAGGCGGTAGGTGCTCGCCGCGGTCAATTAGGCAGCGCCAAGAACCGACGAATGTGGGCCAGGTGACGCCCAATCAAATTGAAACCATAAATGTACTTAAGCTCGTTCAAGTTCGCGCTGCCGAGACACCCTTCTGGCACTTTCTAGCAGGTTCGTTTTATCATTTCGCTCTTGACATTTACTATCTCTGCGGCGCGGCCGATCACATACTCTCTGATAACTAGCGCCTTTTTATGCGGACGAAAGAGCTTGTTCAATATCACCTAGTACCCGTGGGAAAATCGCGTGGGAATCAAAAACATATTGACAACTATTTGTAAAAACTAACACAACATATCAAATTCTGTAAACATTTGAAATGAACAAAGGAAGGAGGACGAATTTCGTAACTGCTACGGCGTAGCACTTTGTAGCAGTAGCTATACTTAAAATTTTCAGTTTCACTTTAACATAATAAAAGTAGATCCACCGTGTATTATTTTGCTTGACTGAAAGTTAATTAATCTTTTCCATTAAAGCCCACTGTGCTGAACTTTTCTAATTAAATTAATAATATCATTCGTGACGCAACTTGTGAAACGTAGCTGAGAGAACAAAAGGAATAAGGTCACATCAATGAAAAGCATGCAAAACAATGTGTTACAAAGCATATTGTTGTCGGAATCATCAATCTCCCGTGAAGTCGGACCAGGCCCGAGGGCTAGCATATTATTAGCGAGCCTTCGCTTCAACTATTAATTGATCTGTCAAAATACTCATCTGTCGCGGGGAGCGTCGGGAGATGAAACTTCTTATAGATTCCGCATTTGGAGATCTTTGGTCCATTTACAATGCCTCAAGGCAATGGGTCTCAGAAGTACGGTTTTGGCTTAGACATGTTTATAATTCTGCAGATTCCTGAAGAGGGTATATTATTGTTGAATTCGACGGATCAGCTATTCGACAGGAAATAAAGAATGACTGGCAGTTTGAGACTGATTTCTTTGACAACTGCTGCGGGGCGTATCTATAGGAAAGCTTTTGATTGCGGAATCTGTATGAGTTATCTGCGTCGGATCTATCGCCCAATTTAATTCTCATTGATCAAAGTCCAACAGAGAAAGCTAGTCTGAATTATAAGTTTATTAAAAGTTGACTCATTAATCGTCTATCACGCGAAATGGGTCACAAGCTGATGTGCCGTGACGCTTTTGTAGGTAAATTATTTTGACCGTGATGGGATCTGTTTGGTTTTAATCGTGGGGAAAATTAATAAAATATTGACGTGCATTCAAAATGTCTGGTGAGGTGACGAGGCGAAGTAAAAGTGAGAACGGTGCCGGAGCCTTTAAATTAAATAATCTGCCAAGTACGAGTCGGACTCGCGCATAAAGGGTTCCGTACTGTATTGGAGACCCCCTAAATATTTATTTTAATTTGATTATTTATTATTAAAGTAGACATGCAGCTAAATATTTTGTGGATATTTTAAGCATCTACCTGTAACCATTTTAGCTATAGAGAAAACGGGCTAAACATTTAAAATTTTTGTATGGGAGCCCCTTAAATATTATTTTTATTCTATTTTAGTATTTGTTGTTATAGCGGCATCAGAAATACATCATCTGTAAAAACATCAGCTTTCTGGCTATAGCGGTTCATGAGATACAGCCTGGAGACAGGCAGGCAGACGAACAGCGGAGTCTTAGTAATAGGGTCCCGTTTTTACCCTTTGGGTACAACCCTAAAAACTGCTTTGTGCATCAAGTAAATTACAAGAATATTTTTTAGACAGAATCAAAATGAAGGTGTCATATTTGTATCATACAAGAAGATGAAGAAGATAATATTATCACCAGGAGAAGACGGCACGTTTGAATCAATCATCGAAAAATTGCACAACATTGTGCTTTTTTTGTTTGTTGAAAAATAGGTGAAAATTCACTTTTCTTTGTTTGTTTTTTGATATACTAAAAAAAGAGTATTTGCTAATGAATCGGCAGTTAAGTCTACAAAATGGTCTTATGAGTCCAGAATAAGTTTTAACAAGCAATTGAGATTTCATCGAGATCGTCGAAAAAACAGATTGATGGTTTAATAACTTTAGCATTAAACTTTCAGTTTCCAAACTGCGTCGATTAGCATTTAAATTGATCGTTTTTACAGCACTTTATTTTAATGAACAAACTCAACAAGGAGTCCATTTTAAAACTTTTAAACCAAGTTACATTAATATTAAAATGGAAAGATACTAAAGAATGTAAAGTCAACTGGAACTCTAGAACGAATTCGGAAGTTACAACTTGATAGGATAGCGTCAATGATCTCTATGGATGGCATCGTTTTATTACAGGAACTTTATAGTTAAATCATTCGTAAAAAAAACCGGCCAAGTGCGAGTCGGACTAGCACACGGAGGGTTCCGCACCGTATGGGAGCCCCAATCCTCTTGCCGTTATTAATGGCGAGCAAAAACATCCTAAAAATCACGTTTGTTGTATGGGAGCCCCCCTTAAATATTTATTTTATTCTGTTTTTGGTATTTGTTTTTGGTGTTTGAAATACATCGTCTGTGAAAATATCAGCTGCCTAGCTATCATGGTTCATGAGATACAGCCTGGTGACAGATAGACAGACAGACAGACGGACATCGAAGTCTTAGTAATAGGGTCCCGGTTTTACCCTTTGGGTACGGAACCCTAAAAAAATGTATACGAACCACTATCTGCCCTCCTGCTCGTACAACCAAAGATTTTCAATACTTGCTCCCACTCCTTCACATGACCATTTATGTATATGCTCAGCGGTTCGAATGATTCAATTATAGCGCTCTAGAATCCTATACATACCAGCTCTATGGTATTATAGATAGATCCGTTTATTACCAAATAGCACTTTACAAACATAAACAACGTACAAGGACAATTATATCCCATTTATAATTGAAGCGTACAAAATTTAAGTTTTTTTTAAACACCGAAAAATTTCAGACTCAGATAAAGTACTTACTTATTCATACATTACAATAAATAAATACACGCACATAACCACACCGGTTCGATACTTTGTTGTTTCGTGGATATAAAAAACAAACAATTCAAAAAACACTTTCGGATTTATAACGTTGGTACGAAGGATATATGTACTTTGCCTGGTACACTATCATATGTATAAAGTACACAGAAATTAACACTCGGTAAAATATATACCTGTATCATATCAATTGAACATAGCATGCGTAGGTTGTAATTACTCTGGCCATGCATTATGCAGAAATGCAAAACAGAGAAATGAGCATTCTTGATACTATGATTTGCAAATACACGGGTACGTTATATACTGGTTTTATACGCTTCAACTTTAGAACACTGAGCAAAATCATAAAAATGATAAAATACCTACAGGTAGATAAAATGTTCTTATTTGTCGCCTGCAAAAGTCAATGAATAATATTTATTTTTTTAGAAACTATTTGGAATATAAAAATGTACAATCCACTATGTGAAAAATTAAACGTCAACAAGTGAGTGCGCTTCTTATTTTATTAATTGATATTTGTGTTTCCGATATATTTAACTATAAATAGCTTAAACAGTTTTACAACGGGCAACTAAACAGCAATTAGCAATTAAACAACTGCTATATATGTAATGTGTGCGTAACCGTAATCTTATCTCTGTTAGATTAGATCACTTTTCTATTTTGCTGTTCAATTCTTCACATAAATTCTTCTGTTTCTTATTTATGCTTCCATCTGATCGTGTAACTATCACATCTACCTTAATGGCTTTTTTATAGTCCACTGCTGTACATAGGCTTACCCATTAGGTTTTATCACCACGCTGGCCTAGTGCGGGTAAGTAGATTTACATACGCCATCAAATTTCTCTGAACGGGTGTAGGTTGCCTAACGATGTTTTCATTCATCGAAAAGCCAGTGGTGTAAAAAAAAGTAGGTACTCGTATGTGAGTCCCAAAGAACTCATTGGCCATCACATCTTACCTGATGTAAGCAAAGATCTTATATTGACTATACCAAAATATATACTTATATTAAATTATCACATCAGTGAACAATTATCCTGTACTTTGAGAACAAATCTTTACAACAGCTAAATTAATGTTGTACAATAAGTCGAACAAATATATACATATTTTTCTGAAATTTTCAAAATCGATAGAGGTGCCCAGTGTCCATAATGATGATTAAAATTTGAAACCTTTCTGAATGCTAGAAGACCGTTAGTTAATATTATTCTAATATTTATCCTTCGCCAAAAACCAGTTCCATAGGAAAGACTTCAACGCGCTACAGACTGCTACGGCGTCTGTAGCGCGTTGAAGTCTTCAAAAATTTAATATAATTTTTTTTTAATAGTCTTCTATTGGACGTAGGCCACGAAGAGTGACTAGGCCATATCCACTACGCTGGCCCAGTACAGGTTGGTAGATTCGCGTATGCCATCGAATTACTTCTAAGGACGTATGCAGGTTGCCTCACGATTTTTTCCTTCAACGAAAATCTTTATCATTGGTAGCCGACCTCTATGCTTTTCAGAAAGTTAGGAAGAAAAGAATAGAAAACTGGATCTCCGTAAGAACGTACCAGTATGTAGGTATCAACCTCGTTAGTAGAGCCACTTTCAGCACGTGTAATTACTGCATTTACTATACTACATTAATACACAAACCGCTATGTATTTAGCGTCGTAACTTCGCTAGCAGGCGTTTGGTTCGATAAAACGCCACCGTCAGAGCTTACGTCGTAAAGCCTAATAAATAAGTAATAGACTCATGAAGCTATTTATATTGCTGTTACTTAACACTAAATTAACGATTGATTAGGTCGTAGCAAGCAATAATTATTTATACTTATGATAAATTTGTCATTTTATCAAAAATTGTGTGTTAACATTTTAGTTAATTTTGACACAATTTTGTACTCTAGATGCCAATTTAATACAGCCTTTTTATAATCATGAATATAACGAATTAAAATTTGCGGTCGCTATCGACATGATATCGATGCTGAACTAGGTTTTTACAATTTCTTTATTCACAACAATATTCTGAAAGAATGACGTCTCCCATAAAATAGAGAGTAAGATGCAGAATATTTATTTTAACCAACTTTCAAAAAGGAGGAGGTTCTATGTTCGTCTGTACTTATGTTTTTTTTTTGTGTATGTTCATCGATAATTCCGCCAATTGTGAACTGAATCGAAAAAAATATTTTTTAGTTCGAAAGGGTATACTCGTACTCCCGAAGTAGGCCCATTTAAATTTTACAGAAATCGGCTGAGCCGTTTTTAAAAAATCAGCAGTAATGTAAACAATTCGAGCGAAATATTCGAATTTTGTACACGATGGAAGGCGGTTGGCAAAACCGCCTTCCATCGTGTCTTTTGCACAAAAGAAATATGTTTTTTTAAAAATAATTGCTCATTTATCTACACTAATGATTGTGAACCAGCCTTTTTAGGGTTCCGTAACCAAAGGGTAAAAACAGGACCCTATTACTAAGACTCCGCTGTCCGTCTGTCTCTCTGTCTCCAGGCTGTATCTCATGAACCGCTTTAGCTAGAAAGCTGAAATTTTCACAGATGATGTATTTCTATTGCCGCTATAACAACAAATACTAAAAAAAAAAAAAAAAAAAATTCAGGGGGCTCCCATATACAAAATCTAAATTTTTAGCCGTTTTTCACTCGATATTAATAATGGTAACAGATAGATGCTTGAAACATTTACAGAATATTTAACTGCATGCTTACTTTAATAACAAATAATTAAAATAAATATTTAAGGTACCCCATACAGTACGGAACCCTTCGTGCGCGAGTCCGACTCGTACTTGGCAGATTATTCATTATGGTGGTAATTGCTGATCAAGCTCTTTCAAATTACCATAGCTTGGTCACTAGTAGATAGTAAAATTCTCCGATTCGCCACGGACAAGTATGCGCTCGTCTTTCAAACTATTTCGTTATTTTACTTACGTTTCTGTCTTGAGAAAGCCGCCGAGTCACGTCGAGTAATTACGGCGCGATGGCGTGCTCGCTTTATCTTTATCATATTGCCGTCGTCGGCTCCCCATTGTCTTGCCAGTGCTCTTGTTCCGGACATTGTTTCGCGGTACGATAAATAAAAACAAATAGAAACTTGTGGAGCTTTTACGAGTTTAAGTGTTTTAATGACGAGCTAATTTTATTTTGAGAATTTTAGTTTATAAAGTATTTAAGTTGAAATTACGAGTAAAGACGTTACGTCAATTACAGTAGCTCCAATAAACTTGTTTCATAGTACTTGTTTCAAATACAACATAATATACTTACGGTTATTATGTATTACAGAGTGGTCGTTTCGTAAGCTCTGTTAGCACCTACGTACATTGTAAATATTAAATTAGCGTAATGCTGAACATAAATCTCTTCTCCTTTTGGGTTAGATAACATTCTCCGCCTTGCCACAAAAGACCTGAATTCGCTTTAAGCATTGTCTAACTGTGCAATTTGTACTGTTAAACTTTGTCTAAAGCGTGCGTATAACTTTTGTGGTAAGACGGTGTCTAAATGCTTACAATGGATAATGCTTAACCAAAACAACTGTTTAATTAAAGTCTACAGTTTGTGATACTTTTCTAAAAACAATCGTATTTTATGTTAATCATCATCAGCTATTAAGAGTAGGGCTACTTGTCGGTAGGTCTTGTCGGTAGGTCTTGTCGGTAGAGCAACTTCTACGTCTCGAAGTCCTCTACCACTGTTTCCACCTCCCTGTACGAGTATCACCCCTGTATCACCCTTCGTGGGTAGGCCTACGTCCTGCAGTGGACTATTAAAAAAGGCTGGTACAGTACGAGATGACATCTACTTTTTCTTTAATTTGGCCTAAAAATAGTCTCCGCGGTCTTCCCCTCCTTTTCTTTCCTTCTAGCATTTCTTCTTTATGGTAATGCTAAGCCATTATTATGCATACATTTAACAAGAATTCAGTATGTATATGTGTTTTATTAATAGTAATGGCCATATGAGTACGAAGTCTCACGTAAATACTACTTGAATAACCAGTAGCAATAAAGAGAGAAAGTGATATTGATAAATATATACGAGCACGAGCAATAATGTGTAAGAGATAAGTGCATATATATTTATTGGACATAAGAAATTCAAATCGAATTTAAGACCTCAGTTAAATCTTGACCAACGTAAAACAGTTTTAATGTCGATTTGTATTTTTATGTCAACAAGTTTATATATTCGTCACCATAGTATATGATTAAATTAATTAAGTTATTACTAGCCAAAGTAAATTAGGTTATTTCATTATTAACCATTGGTGATTGTTAAAAATATATGCAAAAAACTTTGTCAGGAATTAAAATTTTGCGGGATGAAATATTTTTTATGATTTTTTAAACCCTTTGTGAGCCACGCAAATATTCAAGAGTAATGAATAATTACATATACCTATAACAGTAAGTAATGTTGCTTACAAATCACTCAAAAGCTATCATCTCCGTCTTTGTATCTATACCTGTATTATTTCTTAACGATACTACATTTCGCTAATCTCGGATTCATAACTCGTAGACATCGATCATCAAAAATATACCTATGTCCGTAAGGCGATAAATAATATGTCAGATTCTAATCAAAACGACATCTAAGTGATTCATTGAACATTACACTCCGAGAATCCAAAGACAAATTATAGTGTTGAACAAATCACTCTCGGATTCTCGGCCTGACTAACGAGGTGCGGGCATGTGCTCGACTCTTAATTAGCTGTTACTTTTACTCAAAATAATGAATGAGAATCGCAGCAAAGATCAACCTCCCCTCGATAATTCTTCCGCAACACGTGCAGGTTAGAAAGCGAGCATCGTTTAACTTAAGTAAATAAAGTCCGCTAATTGTTTGTGAACGTAATGTAAATTGTCGCATTCAATCGCGGCTGATTTCTCCGCATCGAAATGTAAAAACGGAAAATAATCCGAGTCCATTGAAGCGACTCTAAGAAAAGGCATAATTTGCGAGTTTGCGACGTGCGACGCTTGAATAACGAACGCCTTGGATTCATCTGGGAACGTACGTAGAACAAGCTATTGAAAATGTTTTACTAGCTTTCGTTTCTAATGAAAAACGGCTGTTGTCGCTTTTATTGTTAATTGTTTGCAGGTTTCACTTATTGGGTCAACGGTCGGATACATGGATACTACGTCTTGTAAGCAAACAGCTAATTACGAGACGGTTAATGATCTTTGAGGTGAGTAAGTTTGAACAAATAGTAATAAATCATACGGCTAATTATTTTAGTTTTTTAGTAGGTAAATAAAATGACAGGTATGCATACAATACAGTCGTACCTATTTATTATGTTAAAGACATACTTACCAATTTATTAGACGAAAGAATCGCACTTAAATTACAACTGAATTTCGCTGTCTGAGAGAATTTATTATTGGTTGACATGTGTCGTAAAATTGACTGATGAAAAGCTACTTAAGAGCCCATTTGTGATGGTTGTCGTATCGTGAAGCGGAAAAGTTATGAGTCCGCTTGGTAATCGCGAAGAGTGCGGCGTGATCTCTTAACTCTAAATCGTCGCCCCGATACCTCAATTGAAACAAAACTTCACACTCAATTTTCTTGTCACGTGCTAAATGCCAATACGTTTTGGTTCATTTTAATGCCTATATTCTTCAAAAATTACTTTTACAATACTTATGTATAGCGAAAACGACAAAAATACTTGAAACGCCTAAATCGATTACTAAATAGGTAAGTAATTAATAAAATACTCTATTACAAAAAACTGCGGACCTACTTACACGAAACTCCTAATAAATTTCATAACACAATTAAAAAAAATAAAAAGTTCGGCGTTATGTGAAGAGTATATTAATTATTCACTAATTAATTATAGACTTGACAAGCAGTTAAGTAATCGCGTAGGATAAAAAAAGCTCCTCGAAACGTTACGTGCGAATGATTGTGGGTGTCGGAGACTGGGGCAAATGCCGGACACATGATTGTGACGTATCGATTAGGTGATTCGATGAAGTGCAACGTAGTCTCAAGGTTACGCCACAACACTTTCTCTGCTCCCGCAGTTCGTTGCTCTCCAAATTCTGCCGCACCATCAATGGCAAAACTCCCAACTTAACCAAACGAAACAAGCGATTTTAAACCCAATCTTATGTTAACAAGCTCAAGATTCAATTGCAATATCATATTCAAGCTCCGAGATGCTCGTTGACGTTTACGTTCAATGCCCGTGGTAATGGTACCGGGCGACGTAACGTGGCCCACTTTCTCTTTTAAGCACATGTTATCTCCCTCTTTCGTTCAGACCCCGTCTGGAGCAGAGCGAGACGGTTGTATCTGAGATGTTTCAGATGCTGGCTCGCTTTCTTCGCCGCACTTGGCATTGGATGTGTACGAAATCCGGTAACTTTCGATTGTGTCAATTCCAAAGTTAGTGCCGCCCACGCTGTCCCGACTCGATACAATTAGCCATTGTGATGTAACGATTATTTATCAATTTGGTAACAGAGATCGTTTGTTGTCCGTCGATGACAATTTGAGATGTTGTTACACAGTTGCATAATGCCATATAATATGTTGTATTGTTATGATGCAATAATACATTTCGGTTACATGACAACTCATTGTAAACCTAAATTATTGGCACTAGTTATTTTGATTACCATTTTCTGATTTCAAGCTGAAAAATCGTGGTTTGAGAAAACAGCACATAATATTGTAAGCATGATTACAATCTACCGTACCATTTCACTGCAAATAATGTTTGTGCTTTCTATGATATTAATAACAAAATAAGCCTTTCGTTTTTTCTAAAAAAAAGTATAATTGTGTAACTTTTTCACCAGCCAATGTGACTTAATCAAGGTCGAAGAGATACTCGGAGCATAAAAACTCGTCATTTACCAGAAAAACTGATTACGTGAGTATTTGAACTTGACCGCGTCCAAGCCGTAAATTAACGCAATCAACCTGCAATGTCAGTGGCATGGGAATCTGGGTTTCCGCATCGAAGAAACTGACCCGGTTTTCTGAGAAAATTGCCTGATTTGCATGGACTGAGGCGAGATGTTAAAATGTGTATCAACGCTGTTGCATTGCCGACGGATATAAAGAGCAATGAGCACGGCAGAAGAGATGAATTGCTCGCTGCAATTTTATACGCGCTTAATTGTCATGTTAGACGGCGGAATGACACCTACTCATTGGATGTTTTGCAGCATGCTGGTGGTTGTTTTAAGCGTGTCTTGAATTCTTGTGCGTTTTATTTATTTAGGCACTTCCTTAGGTTGGTGGTAGTAAATAGTTTGCTGAAGTAGAGTGTTCTTGGAGTTAGCGTTATTTTTTTACTAACAAAATGAGTTGATAAATTTTGATTTGAGACGTAGTTTGAGAAGTCATGTTATTGATGTGATTTTTTCTATTTTATTTAAGCGGACTTTAAGGTATATTCAATAATACGTAATTTCGTAAATTATCGTATCTTTTTTAAATTTTTTTCTGTTGACTTTGATTTCGTGGAAAACTGAAACAAAGTTCTAAGTACTATTGGCTGCAGAACGTCTTTAGCTCTGTTTACTAGTAATGATAGTACTGTTATTTAGATTTTGAAATGCGCAATAATTATCTAGTCTATCTCAACATTTGGCCTAATCAGTACAATCCATTTGTCTAGTCCGGTAGTTCGGTTTCCGCCTAAGCCGGAACTTCTGGAGAAACCTCGACTGATTGCGCGCGCTTTTCCCGCGCGACACTCGATACCGCGCCATTAGCGGTGTCTATATCCGCGGATTTATACGTCTGTGGTTATGTTTAGAACAGATGGCGATTGAACGGTTTTTCTGTAGTAGCCTCTATTATTTATTGGGAAAATGTTTGTTACGTTGTTGATATTTTGTGTACCTTTTCACGTCATCTGTTCAATGTCATTTGCGTTTTAAAAGTAACATGCACCGCAATATTTTTACGAATAGAGTAATAAAGCTCTTCGAAACATATTTTATTAACTAAGTAACAAAAAAATCTTAAATTTTGCCATACAAAAATTATTATCTTACAGTGAGATTTCAAAGTTCCAATATAGACACATATACCCGTACACGACTCACTTCCAAAGTTTTGCTTTTAACTTTAGCTTTATAACAAGAATTTTCTCTACTATCGAGGTAAACTAGACATTTTCACAAATTGTTTACACGTAAGAAGGTATCACGTGTACCGTCAGTAAGTGTGTCACTAAAACAAACGCATGCATCTAGCGCGGGTGGACGCCGCGCCGGACTCATCGGAGCCCGCTCACTTATAGATATCTACCTACATTTAGGTACAACATATAAATATTAAACAGAATTATTATAAACGAGAACTTAAGCAACGTTAGGCATGATCAATCTTTGGATGAGTGACCGCGGGTGGCATTTACAACTGAGCTCTAATCCCGGTATAGGACAGGGTAGGTCCCGGTTGTTTTAACCGTCAAAGGTCTTCAGGCGGATTAAAAACTGCGACACCAGGGCCACCCGGCTTATACGAGTATGAACTTACTTAAATTTATTATAAGCGAGAAAGATATAAATGAGATTGGAATATAAATGAGGAACATAAAAGAAGATAGGAAGAGTTAAAATGTGTTTTAGACATTAAAGCGCGACATCCTTCTTTAAGTGGTTGGTTTAGTTTGATCAATGCACAGTTTATGTATAATGTTAATCTTTTGCCACTTCATCTATTTTCATCTAAACTAAAGTGATATGACTTTTACCAAGTTCATTTTTAGTTTGCACATTTATTGCTTATTTATTTTTCTTTTTACTAGAAATACCCTTTTTTCCACCATAAATTACACCTTCAGTCCTTCCACTTCTAAGCAATTTTGTGACGCTGTCCTCTCCTTCTATACATAGGAGATATCCTATCTATTGGAGAAATATACTATAAAAATATAGGAGTATATTTTTCTTGACCTTGTAAAAATATCCCGGAACGTTATACGATATAATAGTAGGTATACGATATAATATGCATCGGTCACATCAAACTAATCTAAGTATTAATCTACCGCTGTCCTTCTCAATCTCAACGGGTTAAATTTCAACCAAATATTTCATGGAAAGTAAATAAACATTACGTTAAGGCTACCAGATTACGAGTTCACCCGTAAAAGCCTAACTGTCACCATTAAAACGTAACAGCCACGATATAAACAAATTATGGCGATATCTTCGTACATTACGATAAAAGTCATGTGTAACATTACCGCGGCAATTTAGTTTGTAATTTTAGAAAATATATCTAGTTTTTCTACTTTAGATAGTTTCTCTAGGTTTCAGTTTTGGAATTATAGGTACTAGTAACGACGCTGAATGCTACTGATACTGATTTTCTTCAATCTGTTTAACATAGGTACCTATTTTTATCTTGTAAAATAAAATATTTTTTTTTGTTTCAACCCACTGTTTTTAAATTTTTAAGCGATAACATTTTCAGATATTAGAAAACTTGTTTCCTTTTCTAATGTAAACCTTAAAGCGGATTCGGCTTAAACAAACAGAATTTTTACTAAAACCAATCCTCACCTGATTCGAAGACGAAAATTATCGAGTCAGAGTAATAAATTAATCATAGTAATACGGTAGCGCATTATAGTAGCCAACTATCTGAGATCTTCACGGGCAGCGGCGCGGAGGTTCGTGGAGTGGACAGTGATTGATGGCGGCACCGGAAGAGAAAGTATCGTTTCAGGCCAAGGACGAGGGCGTCGCTCCCTGCGCTTGCGCAACTCTGAGGTAATTGATGCCTGCAACCGACGGATATAGGGCTGCCGGCTTCGGCTGCCTAAAGAGCGTGGGAAATGAAATAATGTCTTTAGAGAGTTGGACATTATGATCCATAACTGGAACTGGGTATTCCTGAGCAGTCGAGACTATCTCGACTAGTTTTGTTCCCAAACCACTTCCAATGAGAGAAACAGCGACGGGTATACGTAAGCTCAATTGCTCTGGAATTACTTTGAGCTTTATGATTTACGAAGAAGACACTAAGGAGGAGACTATGCTTTATAGTGTAGGGTTTCTAACTATAAGAAAAATCCTTGAAATTACGTGCTACATAAAATATGCGGTAGGGATACGACAAAAAAAACAACACTTAAAAAGCAGATACATGATATACCTGAATACAAGTTTAGGTATATTAAACCTACCAAAACATATTTCAACAAAACAAAAAACCTGGAACCAACCCTATCTGAAAATCATCGCGTGATATGAAGAAATCACAATGCGGATGCTATTTAAGGACAAAGCCGGTCTGCTTTTTGAATCATCATCTAAACTAAAACCTCGCCTCGGACACGCTTTCACTTCAAATTCTCTGACTTGCGCAATATCTATGACTACACTGAAATTATGCGTCCACTCCTATAAAAGCCAAAGGCACTATGATTTATAGTTCTCGTAGAACGACCATTTTAGAAGAACAACCTTTCAAAAATTTAAATTCATAATGATTGATGAGAAAAATCCGCGTGTTCGTTCTATAAATATGCATCAGTCAAAATAACTACGGCTTGCCAACGACGTGGTAACAAAATTACTGGAGAAATTCAACATCTCATTGTGACGAAAGAAGTGCATTACCGTTCAGAATATTAAAGCGTTAGAGATCAAAAAATAATAATTTATAGAGGATATTATTTGTTATGACCGAATGTGATTCATGAATGTGAAAAAGCCGTGGTGATCCAATGGTATTGACACCCGACTTACAATCGTGAGGTCGTGGGTTCAAATCCCGGTACCGTACCAATGAGTGTTTTGGAATTTATGTACGGATTTTCACACCACTGGCTTTTCGGTGAAGGAAAACATCGTGAGGAAACCTGCATATGTCCGTAGAAGAAATCCTATGCGTATGTGAATCCACCAACCCGCACTGGGCCAGCGTGGTGGATATGGCCCAATCATCTTTCGTGGGTAGGAATACGTCCAGCAGTGGACTATTAAAAAAGGCTCGTACAGTACAGTACAGAAATTGATTCTCGTCATTAGTAGGTATATGCTGATTTGTTATCAGTTGTTTATGCCGTGTGATGATTTGAGATAAAATAGTAGAAAAATCGTGAAAATTCTTCTTAAGGAGTCAGAAAACTGGCATCAACTAGACTTCCTCGAATTTTTGAAAATAAATTATTTCATACAATATTGTCCTGATCTTTCACTGAGATCTCGTTGCGACACTGGACACTAGTCTCATAGGTCTTGTAAGTAGTAGGTAGTACAATAATAATACGCTAGTTGACAATTTTTTTTTTTTTGATGTCCTCTTGTAACAGCTAACCATAAACAGAGCCGTAACAAAAACAAAAATAGAATCAACTTAGAAATAAAGAAGTTACAAGCATATATATAGCTAATGAACAAGCATTATTAGACATTTATATGCGAAAACTTGTTAATAGTGAATAGTTATTTAAGGTATTAGTGATTTAGCTTGATACCACTGTATGTTTTCCAAAAAAAAAAATTTTTTTTCTTGCTAGACAAAGAGCGCACTATGGCAGGCTATGACGTCACTGCCCGTAGGTAAGTGTCATACATTCGCCATACTATGTTATGCTTTGTGGGAAAGGGACAAGGCATCCCCTCTTTATCCCTACCAAAATCTTTAGAAGCTTATATCTCTGAACTTGATTAACCGATTTTGATTTTTTTTTTCAGTTTATGAATCATAATTAATTGCAGAATTCACTAATCCTAATACTTTTAATTATTTCAATACTAGTCAACTACCCTATTGTTACATAACACACAGAAACCGTGCGAGTCGAGTTGTACTTGCAAATGGTAATTACTTCAGAGAAAGTAGATATATATTTGGCGAGAAACGATCGAGTGAGCTCGGAATACAACTCGCTTTTCGTTCAGCGAGTGTTACGTAACTGTACATCCCAAATTCGCTAACACCGTCAGTTGGTTGTATAATAAAAATGATTTTCATTTTTACGCATTATGATGGTTCTTTTCTCCGATATACGAACTAAAAAAGAAAGCGGAGCAAATGCATGTATGATCTACACGGCATAGGAAATCCAGTTAAGTTTTTGTCAGACAGCTTTTACAGGACGGTGATATCCTGTGCTAACTTTTTGTGATCAATACAAAATGGTTTTGAATTTAGATGCTGATAAGCTAGTAGATTATTTTATTTAATAATATTATTTTTTTATTTTATATTAGGGGACATCGGACACGGTCTCTGACCCCAAACTAAGCAAAGCTTAACATATACGTTTTTTAAATACATACTTCTTATATAAATAGTACCCAAATAACACCCAGACATAGAGCAAACACCAATGTTCATCACATAAATGCTTGTCCTGGGTGGGGATCGAATCCACGCCTATTTGATCCAGAAGTCAGGTTCACTAACCACTGAGCCACCGAGGCATATATGTTAGTTATTGTTAATTTGTTATTATTTAATTATTTGTGAACTGTCAGGTACCGAATAAGTAACTTAAAAGTACGATATTTAAAAATAACTTACAAAAATTATCTCGGTGACATAAAGTTGTGTGTGTTGCGAAACTTGAAAACCTGAAACAATAAAAATTACATTAATTATTTTCTAAAGTAAGGTACGATTATCAAAATCATTTTTTTTTCAGAAACATAACACACATTATTCTCAATCACGAGTAGTACAATGAGCAATTTAAAAAATAATATGAACTAAGTAGGTAGCTATTACTAGTGTATTCAATTCATACGATATGAATAATGGTTATGTATTCATGTCAAATAAATTTTAACAGAAGTTTAATGTGTTTGATTACTATGTTGTTCTATAGAATTGGTCCCGATGACACCTTTTCAAAATCAATTTCATTGTTTACCAAACTGTTTTTATGCCTGATATAAATTGGCAACCGCAACGCATAACTTATCAGAGGCTCTACATGGTACTCGTATCTACACTTACAAGTAAATAAGACATTAGGTGCTATTGTTTTCCCTTTCTTTTATGATGTCATAATTATATTTAGCAGTTATCTATGTCGCGAGCTGCCGTGTATTGTCGACAGTGAAACCCTATGGATAACAATGGGGCCGTACAATGAACTATATTGCGATAACTCCCTTCCTCTAGAGCAGCGGAAATGCAAAAGTGAAAGCATGCAAGGAGCAATAAACTAAATTGTTCGTGGATAGTTACGATACGTAAAGTTCAACCGTAAAAATGACACAAATGTTGAAATGGTGACAAGTATGTAGGTGACTAAGTAAGTAGACTGTTATTGTGCAATATTCAATAAGTGTTTACTATTTATTGATTCTGAATAAGAATGTAAATAATGATAGGACAGAATAATTTGGTTTTAGAAGAAGGCCGGATTAAGATTTTTTAAGACATTGAAATGTGATTGATTACTGGGGAGAAAAATAAGTAGATACCTACAACACTTAGTAAAGTTTTGATTTGTTATATTGAACTATGAGTACGGTTAATCAAATGGTACTGACAGATCAGATAATGATTTATATTTAAAAGGCAAGTGCCATGATATACCTACTACCATTAAATACAAGACTTAAATAATCTAATAATTACGTCTAATTCATTATTATATGTATTGATTGAATTCACTGTTATTGTATTGTTATGCAGTAGGCCGCGCCGCGCGGCGAGCTGTTTACACCTAATCGCGAAATTTATGGTTTTATGACTCAGGCGGCACCGGTCTTTGTGTGCGTTTATTGTGAGATTTTTTTGGTGTTTTCGTAATAATTAAGAACAATAGGAATTCTCGAACTTTACACTTGTTTACTTTGTCAGTCACAATGGCACCGAATATTCTACAGATTTCTAGAGAACCCTTATTCCGATATAAATAGGGCGATGGTTTTCGTTCGTGGCAGTTATCGCGTTTTATACCGGAGCGAAAACATCTCGTGTTCAAGTGCGGTACCAGTGATTGTGAAGTGAATAGTTGTGTGAATATCAGTGCCAGTGTGAAGTGGTTGTGCGAACCAGTTGTGTCGTGTGTACTGTGATTTTGTGCAAAAAAGTGCAAAGTGAACGATCGGCGTTTTAACTGAATATTCAAGAACCCATCTCGTAACAGTATTCTATATTGTTGTAAGTGTTATGGTGTATTAACAATATTCAAATATTTGCTAAGGAGGTAATTGAGCTGGTTTACGAAACTCCTTCCAGCTAGAGCGATGAAGATGCGAAGGGAAATAGGTACTCAATATAAGTATTAAAATCTCTTTATTTTAGCAAGTACCAGTACCTAATTATTCCAAGAGCACTATTAAATACCTACTTACAACCGCCCGTAAACATAAAAATAAACACGCTCTATGCATGCAAATCGATAAGGCAACAAGCCGCTTTCAACATAACGACTGTCGTATTCTTGTCGAGACAGTTTTTCACTAGATCGAGATTGACGTGGTGGTAAGAAGCAAGAATGCACTCCGGGATGGATGTGGCTTCACATACTCGTAAATACAAGATGAAAGTGGTGAAATCTTTAGACGGGCTGCGAGAAATCGACTCCATAATAAATAATGCACTAGTTTGGTCGAGCAAGCCCTTAAACCGGCATTAGCAGACTGGTTTTAAGCCTTCCGTCGCCCGCCGTCGTGTTTTGACAGGCTACATTGTAACCGTAGAGATCTAGAGAGCTTTTTTTTAACCGGTGAGATGTTTAGAGCCGCCTCTCATTACGATACGCATTTACAACGCCTAGTTTTTAGAAAACAGTAGCCGCAGAGTATTTCACATTCATTTAAATGGTTAATCGCACACTCGATACCGATAAATGTCTATGTAAGATACTCCACAGCGTCTCTGAAACTTATATTTAGTGGCCATATTATAATGAATTAATGAGATACGGTCCTTCACGTAGCAAATATTCGTTAACACCACCAAATTGATTACGACACATTCCTGAAGGATTGTGTCGTCGAATGAATATTGTGTGAGCGCATATAATATCAAGATGTGATTTGTTGTGTACATTAAAAGTAAGTTCGTATAAGCCGAGTGGCTAGCCCTAGTGTCAGATTTTTTAGATCGCCTGAAGGCCTCTGCCATGGCTAAACGGTCAAAACAACCGAGACCTACAATTTAACGTGCACACTAGGTAAATAATATTTATGTAATAATATCATTTGCATGGCGCGTAGTTGTGATGTTAAGCAAAGACTTTCGTCTGTAGTTTTTAGATCGAGATTACATGTCGCATCTGGTAAGATCTGTGATTATAACTAATCGGTTCGAGTTTTGAGCCGAAGTTACGCACCTTTCTATTTAGATTGAGATAATTGCTGGAAGATAAAATATATTTGATAATATTGTAGATACGAGTTATGAAATGGATAATTGTAGGTTTTGATCTGATTTTATTGAGTTATTTTCACTCTCACTTGCTTATTACTGTATGTAATTTAGTGTAGGTATTTTAGTGGTTCTTATTGGAGTACAAGAAACTAATAAATATAAGAATGTATGATATTTTAAATATCAGCTTGTTTAGTACTGATTATGATATTTTTGGACTCATTTGTAAGATTTAATGCATTTTTGATGATTTAATCTACATTATGATAAATAGAATACAAAATTATCAGCATGTAATCAAAGCAAACAAAAAATAGAACATTTTAATTTTACAAGTGTAAAGATGATCGGTATATACGTCCACATAAAAGTAATCGAATACGTTGTATTTTTGATTCCTTTATCTGATGAAAGTGTCACCGCATCCGTTTCAATTTAACAAACACAGACAAACACTGTCAGTTGGTTGTTCTGATTATGCCCATTGTACTCGAAGCCAGTGGCCTGTGAATAACAAGGAAGACAAGAGACGGCGAAATTTAACATCATTTCTCAACTGAAGACCGCAAGAATTAAGTAGATTGGGTAGTTCAGGATCCAAGATATTTTTTATCAGTAAATTAATCATACCATAGACTTGTAAAAATAAAAATACGGGCATGCGGGTCGCCGGTTTGCTCGCGGCATTCACGCAATGCACTGAAACCACTAACTTAGACTAAGATTTTAACTAACTTCTCTCTATAGTACAGTCGCATTCTTTAAAATGTAACTAGTTAACAAAAGACACAGACCCTGTCTGTGGGTTAAAAACTAAATTTAAAAAAAATGGAAAAATTATAAGTTTTAATAAACAATATGCATGTGTTTTTTAAACGATAGTTTGGATTTCATTAAATAATAATAAAAGAATATCTGGTACTTAAATAATAATATAATATAATGAAAAAAATAAAAACAAATCGTACTAGCATAATCCTTTAGTGATAAACTTTGTATAAAAATAAAACGAACGCATTTAATATCTAATGCATATTCCTTATTAACTTAATAGCTGAAGTTAGAATAGCGAAATTCTATCAAATGCTCTTTTTTGTGACGCTTAAGAACACTGAAAAGCTTGTAAAAATCGGTCTGAAATAAGCTTTCAAAAAAAAAAACAATGGAGATCGAGAGCGCGGTTTTATTCTCACTTACAGTTGTTAATGTCGTTAGCATTTGAGAATCCTAATCCTCTCACAGTCAAAACAAAAACAACTGAATTTTTGCCGCTTAATATAAAAAAAGCATCAGCACCTTGACATGAAAGTTTAGGAAACTCTGCCACACAAGCATAGTCTACCACAGCTCTACGTCCGAACCCCGTCGCCGCAACACTAAGCTGCACATCACAATTAGAGCACAATAATTTGATATACTTTCACCAATTCAACGTTAAATAATTCATAAAAATTCAAACATAATAATGTACATGCATGTGAGACTTTAATTAATACTTTCGGTTTCTTCTCGGACTTAAAACAATAGTTTCTACCGCCGCGCTGCCATAATGAGCTACTGTATAATTTTGTATCTCCAAAACGAAGTGAAAAGTTGGTTTATGGCACTTCCCTTGTGATAATAACTTTGCCCTATGCGAAACGAGTTGGTAAATAAAAATGTGCATAAATAGTTTGAAATAAACCAGATTTATACTTATAACTACTGCTATGATATATGGTGGAAAATTACAAAAAACGAACTCCGTACAAATCTGTCCCGCTCCGCTTTAATCGGACATAACATATATAGACCTAGCTAGTTCCTATTTGCGTCAAAATATACTAAAATACGTAAAAAAAACTGTTGCCTGTAAAGTCGGTATACGGGCGAAAGTTTTACGTGACAACGACTTTGAGACGAATGAGACGAATGAGAGCGAGTGAGAGGCACGTAAGTGCCTCTCATTCGTCTCATTCGTCTCGTTGTTTGTAATTATTAGGTGTTAGTAATTATTATTGACAATAACTGATTAAATCTTAAGTAGGGGGTAGTTCGAGAAAAGTGTGAGCGGAGCGTAACGCAGTTTCTTGAAGTGTCACCCGGCAAACCAATTTATAAGACGTTGTCACGTCAAAAATGGATTCCTTAAATAAGTATTTCACGAAAATCTCGTGAGCGCTTTCTAACTCACATCTTTCCTTTTGAACTAAGAATATTTTTCGCAATTTTAGAACTGCGGGGCAATTCTGTTAACCAATCTCGTTGCTGAGGTGACGCGTTCTTGAGCTTCTCTCGTTTTTTTGACAGCTTTGAGCCATCAAAACTGTCAGAAAAGCGAGCGGGGTTCGGGAGCGTATCACTTCGGTGACGAGATCGGTTGACAGAATTGCCCCGCTGGTCCAACCGCAAAAGATCAGCACAATGCTTCCGTGCAGCCTTATAAACTTAGACTCCATACTGCCTGCTATCATAAAGGCTACAATTGAGTACTGATTGAAGGGAACTTTCCAACGTCCCTTCACAGAAAGAGACAACAAAAGTGAAATCAGTAGATTTTCCCGCCGGGCGTAGGTAGAGATTGGAGCTTATAGGGGCTCTATCATCTTGTTGGAAGCAACATGCGGGCGCGCCTCGTTTGCAATCCTTGTTTAATATTACATCGCATGAGATATGAAACCACTTTCTAATGGAATCCTCATTATAATAAATGATAAGCCAAATGTTATCACATGTTACGTGAGGTAAAGTAAAAGCAATGTGAGTTACGTTTATCAGAACAGGCTATTTTACTAGCTACATTTTAAATTTTGTTTCGGAATTTTAATATACTACTATCATAGATAGACAGTACAGCAGCAACTCTCATGATTAGAAATTTAGCTACAGTGGCATAGTGAATATAGAGCACACACAGCAAGCTAAACTGGTGTCTGAAATGCCTTAAGGTCCTCAGATAGAGACCACCGACAATAGATGTTAGACATGTCTTACGATGCAGCGACAGAATCTCATATTTTGTGTTGTTTACTTTTTATATCATTGATTCAAAATTGTTATCGACTATATACAAGTGTGTCAAACACGAGGTAAAACTTTGACGCACCGATCATAAATAGCTGTAAAGTCTAACGCCAGACATAAATAATATCAATAAAATTGTTGAAGATAATTTCGCCTTACGTTTACTACTTGCCAAATTACACCCGTTTCAGAGCCACTTGCAAATAGTACTTAGATCGTATTTTGATTTGTTATTTCAGTAATTGTTTGTAACGAGAATTTAATCGATACCCTGAGGCATCGGAATCGTCCGATGATATTCGAATCGATAAAAAATGGATGGAAAGCTGACAGCTGAGCTTATTCGAGTAACCGCATTCCTTGAGGAGATAGTCACACGCAGAAGGTGCCTTTCAACATTATCACTTTTGCCATAGGATATATTATTATAATCCTATCCTTCCTAGCATTTCAGTCATTGACATATTTTTCGAATGTAATCTTTTGGATATCAGTTGTTAAGACGTAATAAGTTTTAGACCATCACCACATCACAGTGAAAACTAAAATACCTATTACCTACCTATTTAATATTTTAGTCAATATATGACTTCAAAAAAAAGTTATTTTCATAACTTTATTGATACCTCTACGTTTTTCTGAGAGACAAGAAGTGAAAAGCGAACAACCGACTCTATGAGGGTTTCCTTTTTAAATTTTTAATGAACCCTAATTGTTAAAAAAGTAGATTCACTGGATGTCTTCTAAATTAGCAAAAACTTTCGTTTGGCCTACATTAAATCCCTATTAAAACCGTACAGTTACGAAATTAATTAACACGAATCACAGATAAAAATAATTTAAAAATCAATCAATGAGTAGGTTCTCAACAGTTCGAAAATTAATTAAAATGGTAAAAACCGAGCCTAATTTTCATATTTACATTTGATTAACTACAATAAAATACATATGCCTAAAGGTTTTTCATTTTGTTATAATACTATGCTTATGCACCACATAGGTTTTGCGTTTCAGATAAGTTTAGGAGGCTTACTAAAAATACGCGTGCATACCTACTTAATTGTACGCAAATGGTACTTACAAAACATGGCGATTTTTCTTATCAAAATCGCTTCATGATTGACGGTAATCACGTGACATAGGTATATACAATAACATACAAATAATCGGCCAAGTACGAGTCGGACTCGCGCACGGAGGGTTCCGTACTGTATGGGAGCCCCCTTAAATATTTATTTTATTTTAATTTTATGATTTATTATTGAAGTGAATATAACACTAAATATTCTATGAAAATTTCAAGCATCCACCTGTTACCATTATTAATATAGAGCGAAAAACGTCTAAAAATTCAGGTTTGTTGTATGGGAGTCCCCCTTAAATATTTATTTTATTTTGTTTTTAGTATTTGTTGTTATAGCGGCAACAGAAATACATCATTTGTGAAAATTTCAGCTGCCTAGCTATCATGGTTCATGAGATACAGCCCGGTGACAGACAGACAGACGGACAGACGGACATCGAAGTCTTAGTAATAGGGTCCCGTTTTTCCCTTTGGGTACGGAACCCTAAAAAGAGGTTTTTTGAACTCGGTTGAAAACTAAACAAAATCCCAATGCGCGTCACAGCTTTGAACATAAGATGGCGACATTGCCATGTACTCCAAAGTTGAATTACTGTATCAGAAGAACCTTGTTTGAACATAACAATCTCATAGTTAACAATCTTATAGCCTTCGTATAACCGGAGAGTAGTGAAATATGTGTTCTTCCAGTTAGTCATTGCACTAGTCTAGTTAGCGAACCACTCAAGTGCAGCACAATTAGTTACGCGACTTATTTCCCAGGCTAAAAAAGAGCTCTACTTCCGACTCCGAACAATACTGCGATGCGATCAACTATAAAACAATAAAACGCTCTCCTAACTTACAATTAAAACGCTCCTTAGTTTTCTGATACCAAGATAGTAAATTCACACTTGTTAATTGTGTACTTTATCACAAAACTTTCATCAGGATGCAGATAAATCTGTTTGATGTGATCATTTTTGTTGTTCTGAAAACTGACGTTTGGTTTGAAATATTTACTAATTTATATGAATAAAATGTTAAAATACCTATCTACATTTATGGTATTTTTTACAAAAATACGGTATGATTAGGGTTTACTTCATTTCTTGTACAATTTACACCACTGATAGACCGCTAAACAAATCATTGAGTTCAATGAAAAAGGCCCAAAAGCTTCGTGATCATAATTGCCGAAAAATATTTATTATTGGACATATTACAACGAAACTTCACCATAAAGTGGTCATTTTTATTGCGTTTCGCTTTGTGAAAATCAGTATTCATCTCTTACCCATAAACAACTTCGTACTGGATACCGATTAAACCCACTTACTGGCGCCACAAACACGGATCATATTTTGTATACCTATACAAACATAGGTGCATATGAAGATTTTTGAAAGGATATGTTTGAAGTTAAATTTTAATGTAACCTGGCGTAATGGTGCTTCTAAAAAGATTTTTTTAAATGGTGAGTTCGGTTTTTAGGATTTTTTACACAAAACCTTTAAATTTGTATATATATATATATATATATATATATTTACATCCCGCTACATTTCTTGCGTCCACCAATGAAAAATCCCATAGTAATACTGCGTCCACCGACTTACTGCGTCCGGTATACGGACGCAAGATTATTTTCACCTCTAATCACCGCCATTCGATACCTATAGGCACTGGGCACCTATAGTAAAAAAATCGTTGGGACGCAAATTTACCTCCAGAGCGTCTGGACGAGTATAATGAAGTTCACCGATTGTCCGCTAGCGGCGCTGCATCGGTGTATATTTTTTGGCTGTATATTTTTTTACAAATTGCCGATAATATTGCGTCCACCCCCAAATGAGACGTTGCCACTTCGTGCAGTGCGAGTAGTTGCCTTTTGTATTGAATGCGACGTTGCCGCTCGGGTGCGTGGACTTGCCGCGTGCGCCGATAGTTTTATATTCTGCTCGTGAACTTTGCGGACGCTATAGTACTCCGTATGAAAGGATGCAATTAAAGTTGTGCAGTATAATATTGTGATGAATGTTGAATATAAGTTATTTATTTTAATGGAAGATGGTAAAGCCGATTCATTCATAGGAAAGTCTTTAGATTAGATGAATTTATCTATAGAAAAAGACCTAGAATGTGAAATTTTAGAAATAGAGGACGTCTTAAGCGTTGCTGAAAGTAAAAACAGACTTCAAGAAAAAAAACGGTTGGAAGCAGCTTGTATCCAGCGTGATCCTGCGGTCTTGAAGAGATCAAGGTGTCTTCAAATCCCGAGTAAACGGGTATCTTCTAGGTAAGCGCGCTACACCCTAGACCGCTTATCTGCTTTCAGCAGACAGTATGTAGTCAAACGCAAACCTATTCGAAATAAAATAAAAAACATCTCCAGTGTCGAACGAGAAGACGTTCCGAACGCAGTCCATTCGAGTTGGATTCGGCCATAGACTCTTTCTTGAAGTCGAACCTACCTAACTGGAGTACTTACTTGTCCTGGGTAGACGTAGGAGACAACGACTCGAAGAATTGAATTCCCAACAGAGATTGGGGTGGGTACGACATGGGAATTGCACATGATCTTCATCTTGTCCATGTTCATCTTAAGACCCACCTGCTGAGAGACGCGATTGAGACCTTCGAGCATCGTGCTGAGTTCCTCCATTGACTTTGCCATGACTAACGGAAGCTGAGTGATATATTCGCCCTTGATATTGATGCCGAATCCTTTCCATTTCAGGAGCCTAAAAGTGTTCTCCAGAGTAGCACTAAAACACTTCAACACTTCCATACAGCGATAGTGAGTTACACTCTTTTGCACAACTTGTGTTGTCACTTTTCTTAAAAAATAGGACCACCACGCTTCTGTTCCATTCTTCTAGCGTAACGCTCTCGAGGACGACGTAGTTAAAAAGCTTCTGACAGACTTTTAGTCCCAGTATTCCACCCGGTTTCAGATGCTCTGGTGTGACGCTCTATAGAAAAAAATCTCGCAAACACTTTGGAGCCTTTGTTCCGCTCGATGGTCTCATTAATATGTTTAATATAGGTCGAATCATACATGTCAGTGGATGTGAAGTTTGCTGCAGGCTGCACGAAACCCAATCAATGCGCTACTTTACGTGAGCTTCGGTCTGGATTGGATATTGCGCAGCCTGTAGCTAACCTCACATCCGCCGACTTCCGTTGTTGATCTCTTCCACCGACATGTTCTCTAGGCATGCAAAGCGGTTCCAGAGCTTGAGCTGAAAGTTCTCGCAGTTGTGGATATGGGCACGAGTAGGTCGGAGCGTGGACTTCGTCAGGTGTGACCTTTTGAGCTTAACGTTAACATCCAATGTGCCTCTTACGACTTTGTGATTGCTACCGGTTTTCACTACATGGATCACGGAGACATCATTGAACACCCGTTTCTCAGAGGTCATGATAAAGTTTTATGATTTCATTTTTTGTGGATCAATCGGATCTCATCCAGATCCACTTTCTGTGAGGCGGCGGCGGAAAGAAAAGTTCATTCAATATAAAAAGTTCTTCTCTCTCCAATAAGTCTATCAACCTATGGCCCCTGGGGTTCTTAGCTCAACTTTCTTCTGCCCATCTTTTCATTGAAGTCTCCCATAACAACAGTAAAAGACGTATGATGTGTGACCCCACTTACGTCCTCATACATAGTCTCCACTTCATCATCTGGATGTGACAAAGTCGGTGCGCACACCTGAATGACCTTCAGCGAATCCCTCTTGGATATTCTGAGTATCAGGTTTCAACCCTCCTTGACACACTTTCAACGTGATAACATTGTTAGCGAGGGACCTGTGAACGAGAAAACCGACAACACCTTGGGACCGCTGGTAACTTTCCCGGTTCTACAGCAGGTTGCCAGACTTCAAGGTTATCGTGTCGAGATAACTTCAGATAACCCTGAAATATCCCAACGCCACCTAATCAACTCTCCTTCCAACTTTTATATAACTGTTGCTCGAGTATTGTACTTTTCACAAGCCATGTTTTTGTTGAGATCTCACATTTCTGTTAGTGATGGTCTATCACCAACGTGTCCTCTCGTGGGGGGTTGCTCTGCCCTGTCCTTACCCTACCCCCTACCTAGCCTCTTACCTGAACCCCTACCGTGTCCCCTACTGTGCCCCATACTGTACCTTCTACCGTGCCCCTTACCCTTGGCCTAAAAATTACAAATTTGAATATAGTAAGAACATAAACTGAAATCCGAAGTCAAAACAGTAAAGTTATCTTGGTAGGTAAGTTATTTTGTTGTACTTGTGTTTTTATCAGTGATAATTAGTGAAAAATTGCGGTATTTTGTTGATTATGTGCTGATTTACGTGCATGAGTGTAGGTAAGTGATGTAATGTGATGTGTCATGTTGTTCCGTGTTGTTACCAAAACTCCATAGACGTCTCTAGTAAAGTCCCCACTGCTTTACTGAAGTATGACTTGGACTGTTTGGACTTGACCGCGACTTTATTGGACTATGACGTGACTACGGCAGTATCTATTTTCATTAAATATTATTAAAACTTAATACTTGACACTGGCAAATGCACAACAATGCGACGACAAAACATAAAAGAAGAAGACGGAACCAGTGTACCTGACTAAAAGTAGTATGAATTTCTATAATTATTAAATTTTTGTAAATACAAGTTTCACAGAAAGAAATATGGCATTTGATATAGAAGTCAACATTCACATGAAGTTTTGCAATAATGCCTGTGGAAATGGTGGACGCAGTAAACCAGTATGAGAGAACGCGCAATAAATATTAAGTACCATAGACGCAAAAAAAACATCAGTATTGATAAGAATATATAAAAAATATACGCTAGGACGTGCAAATGTACATGACGTAATAAGTGTACCAGAATAAAAGGAGTGTGAATATCTACAATTTTGAACTTTTCATAAATACAAGATGCACGGGTGCATGACATGTGATACAGAAGTCAACATTCAAATGAACTTTAGTGATAATGCCACTGGAAATGGTGGACGCAATAAGTCGGTGTCTCAGCATGGACGCAAGTTCTACACCGTGATGTATATATATATATATATATATATATATATGCCACGTATATATATATATATTTATCCCGCAAACAATTAGACGTCCCCTGAAGGCGAAAGTGCATTCAAACTGGCATCCACCTGCTTTTGACGTCCGCATATCGGACGCCACTTTGTTGGTCAGTGCGACTTACGTCCTATTGGTCCTAGCTAGCCGTAGTACAAATATCGACGGAAGCTGAGAAATCGTTAAAACGGTTGCAAAAAAATATTGAAAAGTTCCCGGAAAAATCTCAGCGCAGGGGTGGCGCTGCTGCAGCGCGTATATCCACAATAGTATATCTGAGAGAATTCCTGACTACACAATCGCGTATTTGGCGTCCACAATTGCGACGTTGCCAGCTTGCTTATGAAGTCTGTAACAACAACTCAAATATAATTCCTACCTCAATCAAAACAAAATATATTGTCTTCGGTCACAAACACGTTGCGTAATATTCGGCGCCCGATTTAAGTTTTCTTTATATTTTTATATTGGCTTTCAGCCGCAACTTCGCCTCCTTCATATGAGGAAAAAAAACAAAATCTTACATCTAATTAAAACATTAATATGAAAATGTATTATGACATGTTTTAGCTGACTTCAAAAAGGGAGGTTCAAAATTTGAATGTATGTTTTTTTTTGTTTGTTACGCGATTACTTGTCTAAATATCATGAATCGATTTCGGCCATTCTTTTTTTGATAGATAGTTCAAAGTTGGTTCGAATTTTGTACACGACTGAGGTTGGTATATATTATAATTACCAATAAAATATAATTTTACTGGTAGTTGGTTGCAACAAACTGATGTAAAGCTTTATACTTTGTGCGGACGCCCGATAGTTGTATACGGACGCCTTATATCCACAGATGGACGCCAAATAGCTGTATACGGACGCTCAATAGCTATATATGGACGTTCAATCGCTTGGCGATCTTGATTGCAGGAATACGATACTATAAAAGAGTTACGAGGGGTGATCCAAAAGTAATGATAATCAGTTATTTCTACTGCACACAAAAATACAAAAAAAATATCAGTCACTTGCTCAATTACCAACTAGTTCAGGAAAAAAAAATCATATAAATAGGCCACGATTCCCGGGAGCTACATTCATTTGAATACGGGCTGTCAAGGAGTGAACATCAAAATGGAAAAACACGAAATCAGAGCTGTCATTAAATACCTCTGCTTGAAAAAAATGTCTACCAAAGACATACATAGCGACTTGGTGGAAACATTAGGGGACTCTTCTCCTCCATATTCCACAGTTGCACGCTGGGCTAAGGAGTTTAAGCTGGGAAGAACATCGACGGAAGACGAACACCGCGAAGGACGCCCATCGACGTCCCTCACTGAAGAAAATGTGAAAAAAGTTGAAGAAGTTGTATTGGAAGATCGAAGAGTGACTATCAGGCATGTAGCTGAGGTCACAGGGATCTCATATGGCAGCATTCAAAGAATCCTTGCGAACGAATTGCATATGAGAAAGGTCTCCGCGCGTTGGGTACCGAAAATGTTAAACGACGAGCAAAAGAAGAAACGAGTCGCCATGTCAAGAGCAAATCTCGAAAATTTCCAGGCAGACAAGGATAATTTTTTGTCACGTTTTGTGACCATGGACGAGACCTGGATCCACCATTTTGATCCTGAAACAAAACAACAATCGATGACATGGAAACGATCCGATGAACCGACGCCGAAGAAATTCAAAGTGTCAAGCTCAGCAGGGAAGGTTATGGCGTCTGTTTTTTGGGACGCTGAAGGAATAATCATGGTGGACTACTTGGAAAAGGGGGCCACTATTACAGGCTCCTACTATGCAGAACAAATAAGAAGATTGCGGGAGGCTATTAAGGAGAAAAGGCGAGGCAAACTGCGGGCTGGAGTGCTGTTCCATCAAGACAACGCACCGGTTCACAAAGCTGCAATTGCCATGGCTGCCATTCAGGAAGCGGGCTTTGAGCTGGTGGATCACCCCCCCTATTCACCAGATCTAGCCCCCAGTGACTTTTATCTCTTTCCACGACTCAAGGAACATCTCCGAGGCAAGAAATTTGACGATGATAGCGATGTGATGGCCGCGGTTGAGGACTTTTTTGAGAGTCAAGATAAAGATTTTTTTCTAAGGGAATTTTAGGTTTAGAAAAGAGATGGACTAAATGTATAGACTTGCTAGGAGACTATGTTGAGAAATAAATTTATTTTTTTATTTTATTCATTGTGTTTGTTATTGATTATCATTACTTTTGGATCACCCCTCGTATAAATGGCCACAAGCTAACAACTGTAACGTGAAAGCACTGTTCCCAGTAAAATTTTCATCTATCTATTTATAAAAGGCAAAAAGGACTGACAGGTATCAACACACAGGTCAAACTCTTAAGCCTAGAAACTAAAAATTTCGCACACGTATTCCTTTCATGATTTAGAATCCACTTCTAAAGGGATACAACGGGCTCTTTTCGATTGTATGAAATGTTGTATTGTCTGGTCCGATTTGATAGGAAACTTGGCAAAAATATTTATGAAACAAAATTTAGAATACATTTTGATTCAATTTTTGCGATTTTAATATCCTAGGGGTCAGATAGAGTCCAAAGTTTCCGAAATAAAACATTGATTACGACTAACGAAGTAAACGGATATAAATACAATCTGGTTTATGAGAAGCTTATAAGATGTACCTATCTGTACAGGAGCTACGGTCTTCCTGCAAAATCCGCACCATAGGTACGGATATGGATACGTAGGCATAATGAATTAAATTGACAACTTTTTAACATAACCAATTTTTATTTCCAGTGAAGTTGTGTGTAAATAAAGTAAATATTACAAATTAGCACAGCGGCTAATGTTACCCCAAAATATTTAAAGTGTTCTTTGGGGAATTAACAAATAAAATAATTTGATAAGAGGCCCAAACGGAGTCGAATTTAACTAAATTTGAAAATAGCCTACAGAGATAGAGTACAAGTAACTGTAGGCTAAAACATAAACTTTGATGTCCCGGAAAGTATTGATGATTCCTTCAGAAAAAAAAAATATAACTTTGTTAATAAATTATCCTATCACATTCAATAGGCTTGAATAAGGTATTTGGAGTAAGCAGTTATGTAGATTCGTTTTCTTTAATATAAATAAAATATGAACAGTTCCTACAGGACATCGACTAAGGGAACAAATTAAAAGTGGAACAATATTTTATAATAAAATTTTACTAACTAGATGACCATAAATTATTGTTTTAAAAAATACTAAAAAAACATGGGCCAAATTACGGGCTATTGTCATTTTAAACAATTACTTAAACAACTTGGGCCAAACCGCTGGCGATTAGTATTAATATGTACTTAGACAACGCGGGACACACCGCGGGCTATTATTATTTCAAACAAGTACTTAGACAACGTGTTCCTAACCGCGGGCTACAAATATTTTAAACAAGTACTTAAATAGCGTGGTCCGAACCGCTGGCTATTTAAATATGTATTAGCAAGTTCTTAGGAAATAAACTTTTGGTGTCCTGCGGGACAATTCTGTTAGCCGATCTCTTTACTGAAGTGATACGTTTTTGAACCTCTCTCGTTTTTCTGACAGTTTCGACCGCTCAAAACTATCAGAAAAACAAGATAGGCTCAAGAACGTGTCTACTTAGTGACGAGATCGGTTGACAGAATAGCCCCGCTGGAATATATTGATGATTAGTTCATAACAACATCTAAGTATAACTTTATTAAGAATTTAATTTAACTATTGACGGGCTCAAATATAGATACAGAAGTAGGCATTTACATGGGTTAGCTTTCTGTAATCATAAAAGATGTTTTTTTATTTGCCAAAATAGCGCAACTGACTTCAATCGTGCACAAAATTCAAATAGTTCGTTCGAATCGATGTCAACGTTTTAACATTATTGTTGATTTTTCAATAATGACTTATCCGATTTCGCTATTTTTTTTTTTTATTTGAATGTTACACTCCACAGACTCCAGGGTCTGTGCTTTTTAAGATTAACTTTTGTTTTTTAAATGACATTTGAACAATATTGCTTATAACTAAAGGCTTTACAAGAGGACACTGAAATGAATCTAAATCTAATTATCTTTCTCTTTAAATACGATTTTAAACTACGATTAAATTATTTATTTATTATTTTCCAAATAACTACTTATACCGCTCAGGGCCTCCATCACCGCCGCGTTCCGGTCTTTAATGGCCATCTTTAAATTTCGCTAAAATTTAAATAAGATTACCTCAGAAGTATATCCTTTTGAACTAAAAAAGATTTTTTAAATCAGTCCTCAATTTGCGAAAATGTGCGAAAACTCTACAAATTAAAGAATATAATAATCAATTTTTAATGACTTTTTAACTAAATAGATGCCCATAAATTATCATATTGAGCAATTACTAAAACACGGGTGATTTTCATTTTAAGCAAGTACTTGGCAGCGCAGGCCAAACCGTGTGCTATTTTAAGTAGAACTAAAATAATGCGGGCCAGATTGCAGATTATTATCTTTTTAAGAATGTACCTACTAAGAAAACGCAGGTGAAGTCGCAGGTGCTGAGCTACAGAGATATACCTAATCAATTAGCATCCTTTTAGGGTCTTATTCTGAACATCAAAACTAACAATCAATCAATCAATCAAATTATTAATCTTTTGTCAAAACTAAAAAAAAAAACAACTGTTCCATATATTTTGTCGCGGGTGAAAGATATTTTTGGAACAACAATTTTAAGAAGAAAAAAAATTGTTAGTTTGATGTGCAGAATAAGCCCCTAAAAGGATGCTAATTGATTAGAAATAACCATGTATATAGGAACGGCAAAAGTGACTGACTAACGCACAGGCAAAACTCTTAGGAGCTAGAAACTGAAAAATTTGCACACGTATTTCTCTTAGAACGTAGACATTCACTAAGGAAGTATTTTCGAAAATTCGATTACTGAAAGGGTTAAACGAGACCTGAGTTTGTTTAAAACTTTTTATTCTCTCGATTAATAGACTTGAAATCTGGCTTAAGTACTCTTCAATCTAAAGAAAAAATATGTTATGTTCAATTTTTGCGGTTTTTTTTATCCTGGAAGCCCAATTAAAATCCTACAGTTTGTATAAATAAAACATTAATTACAAAAACAAACATATGGACAGAAACAAATGGACGGATTCAAACTTATATAGCTATTGAACGTCCGTATACATCTGTTGGGCGTCAATATATAGCTATTGGACGTCCGTATACAGCTATTGTGCGTCCGTACAAAGTATAAAGCTTTACGTTAGTTAGTTGAAACTATATACCAATACTAGCAAATACAGGCCAAAGGCCAAACATTGGGCTATGTCATTTTAAGCAAATATTAGGACGAGGGTCAAGCCGTGGGCTATTGTATATGAAGTACCTAAGTGAAAGGTGAGCGCGGGCTAAGCCGCGGGCTATTACTATTTTAAGCAAATACTAAAACATCGCTGGTCAAACTGCGGGCTATTGTCGTACCTAAGTAATCGGTCACCGCGGGCCGCGGGCTTGAGCTAGTTCAATAATAAACTATCCTTTTATTATTATTATGAAATTTATAAAAATATATAATGTTTTTTTTAAATTTCATTCAGTAAGTGTTGTGTGAAAGACGGACACACATTTACTATTCAATTATTTTATCTATGCTCATCACAACACAACATAGATCAACAACTCGTAGATCTAGATACATTTAATAACATACGACTATAGGGCATCCGTATATTTATAGACCTGATAACTATTGGAACTTATTAAATGGAGAAACTGTGCACTACAGACAAGCGATAGGAAAAGAAAGAGATAAAAAACCCAAAGCTGGCAACGTCGCACTCCCAAACACCGTCCATCCTTCGAGGAAGTAAAATAATCGATGCCATAGTTAAATTAGGCTCAATATATCTAGGATGCCTATAATGCATCACCATGATTCGGGGTTCAAAAATGTTTGAGCATGACTGCAAGACGAATATCGCGATAAATAAAATCATCGGAAAATGACGTATCCCACGAAGCTGGAAATCGAAAAAGCAAGCAATATTCATAAAGATATGATAAAAAAAGTAAAGGGAACCGGGGGACGTCGTAATGATGCACGACGAGCATGACGCCAAAATGACTTTAGGATGTAAATATATATATATATATATATGCCACGTACCATTATATATATATATATATATATATATATATATAGGTACGTGGCAGAAATAAATATTTTCCATGTATTTATTATCAAAAGTGATAGAGATGGTTACGATGGAATACAAAGAACTGCTTACTTACGTGATATGAACTCGCGATTAATCTATCAAAAATGTATGTATATTTATACTACACCTGCTCGGAAAGTACCTTGATACTTTATCAAATTTACGGTAGAAAGTACGTCATTGCATATCGAACAAATATGCGGGGAGAAAACGCATCTGAGCGGGAGAGAAAAGTGTATGAAAATCCATTTCTTACGTGGTTTTTCTTTTTTAATTTTGGGTAAGGCTATGCGCTGGTAACCTAAATATCAAAAAGTTTTTACAGTGAGTTTTTATCTCCAAGTTCGCAAAATGACACTGGCCACTAGCTGTGTGTTGGATGGTGTCAAACAATTTGAAAAAGGACATGTGAAAATAATTGCAGACGCCATTGGCGCCATTTTCAAGTGTTACATTAAGCTTCACTAACTGCAACAATTTCAATATAAATTTCAATTAGTAAATAGAAGGAAATATACAACTAAATATTCTGTGAATATTTCAAACATCTTCCAATTGCCGTCATTAATATCGAGCAAAAAAAAAATACGTTTCTTGTATGGGAGCCCCCCTTAAATACTTATTTTATTTTAATTTAACTATTTATTTTTAAGTGAATATTTATTCAAATATTCTGTGATAATTTCAAGCACTGTCACCGTTATTAATATCGAGCGAAAAACGGCTAAAAATTCATGTTGGTTGTATGGGAGCACCCCTTAAATATTAATATTTTTCTGTTTTTAGTATTTGTTGTTATAGCGGCAACAGAAATACATCATCAGTAAAAATTTCAACGTTCTAGCTATCACCGTTCATTAGATACAACCCGGTGACAGATAGACGGACAGACGGACGGCGGAGTCTTAGTAATAGGGTCCCGTTATTACCCTTTGGGTACGGAACCCTAAAAAGTGTTAAAATGGCTCAATATTCGAGGCCGTCTTAAGTTCGCCGTCCCGCCCGTTCCCTTTGCATGCGCGCACAATTACCAATGTTTATGATACGACGAGGAACCGGCCGGGTGACCACTTGCCAGTAACCTGCTTCCGTCGGATCCCTTACTCCTCCTTTCTGACCCAGTTCCGTGGCCAGGGCTGCCAAATTAAGGTAATTTAGCACCAACAGAAGAATTTTTTGGCAAAAAATATATGGTGGATCTGGATATGAGTGGAACTGAATACTTAATTGTTCATTTATTATCACATTAATGTGGCTTTATTGCGGTGATGGATATAAGTAAATAATCAATATTTTATTGCAATCCTCCATTCTTATTCTTTACTCGAAAAATATCCCGGAAGATATCCTAGGAAATCTATGATACCATAAGACAAGGGAGCCAATCCTACCACCTTGAAATTGCTGACCATCTTTATAGTTTACTACTGGACGTGAGCTTTCTGTTTCCAATGGACTGGTTGGTTTCTGTTTCCAGTTTGTTTCTGCAGTTTTATGGTTACACTTAAGTGTGAGTGAAGTGTGTTCAATTCGCGGGGTGTGAGGAATTTAGGACAACTGCACTGGCAACCCTGGTCGTCGATCGGGTGCTACTCAATCAGCTGACTGCTTATTAGCATTGAGTGGTTTATCTACCACGTTTCTATTTATCCGGTATTGATTTAAATTCCGCGCCGATTTTATGGCTTTCGCTTAGTAAATAGAGTTAATTAAGATTTATGTTTATAGGACGTGTATAAATAACTAGAGAAGTTTGCATTTATGTTTAAGCTATAATTTAATTAATTATACGAAAGTTTGCAGGAAACATTATTTTAAAAATTATGATCTTGCTAAACGTATTGGATGAGTGTATGTTGTTGCTATGCTAATTATATGATTATGTTTTTGCAGTAATAGAAACAACTATCAAATTAATTTTATAATTAAATATAACTTCCTTAATGACTGCAATACTTATGTTCATTGAATATGCCTCGTAACGGAGACGCAAGTAGGTACCTACAAAAAATATTTAAATGATTATGCCTACAAAATACAACAAAACAACAATATTATTTAAAAAAGAGTACTGTAGTACCTAACTATTACCAACATTGGGTAGGTATTTCAACTTTAAACTAATATTCGATGATATAATATTCGAACTTATATTCGATGTTTTTTTTTCTATTGTTATTGTTTACAATAGCCACATACCAATTACAAAGGCTACAGCCGAAGGATCCAAAAAAATACAAAATGTAATTTAAAAATTAATTTATTAACTAATTATTACAAGTTAAAACTTAAAGTAAAAGGTTTACTTCATCGAAGAATGATGGAAGCAAAGTGTGTCGGTGTCCGATGTCGGGCGTCGCACGTAGCCTCGGTTGCCGCGCTTGCGCAATGGTATTCCGCTGCGGTGGCACACGTGTCGCTGGGCCGCGCGCATTGTGTATCGAGGTCGATGCCGAATCAGCAATGCACTAAGGTTGTGCATGTGTAACACCTCCCCCCGTTGAACGGCGACTATCGCAGAGCCGGGTCGAGATGGTCGCTGGGAAGCATCCTGGGTCAACCCTTATCTGACTTGGGTTGACATTGCGGAGTTCTGGGACTGCATATGTTCCTGCTGGAATGCTGTTGTCGGTCTCTGTAGCTCCTTTACTTCTTTTGAGTAGCCGGCGATATAATTTTGACAGGATGAATGCTCCTACTGCCAAGGATGCTAATAGATATATCGGTATTGTGGTGTGATATATGGCAGGATCGGTGACGTCGTCCAGATGAGTTGGAGACTGGGCTAATACGTCTTTGTTCAGTGTGTGGAGTTTCTCTAAGCTCAGTGAGTTGAGGGTGAGCTTTGGATAATCTTCAAGGCCGGAGTCGTTGTGTCTTGGTATTTCCAATATTCTTATAACGTGACCTTTGATGTGGTCATTTGTGTTGGAGATGGTGAATGATGGCGTTTTCAAATTGCAGCTGAGTGGAATGACGACCAAATAGCTTCCTTGTAGAGTCCTATATTGTTCTTGTCCACAGGATATCTTGACTTTGGTCGGAGTGGGGAAGTTTATGGTGTAATGTTTGTCATCCAGTGTTTCTAGGGCTTCATGTATCAGGGTCACGGATGTCATCTTGCAGGTTGGCTGGAGTTCCTGGTGCTTGATTAGGTGTTGCACGCAGTCTGTCTCGTTCTTGACCACGAGACTGGGTTTCGCTTCACATAGATACAGAGAGTTTAGCTTCGGACATTCTGTCTCTATGTACCTAGTGTCTTGGCTAGAGAGCGCTACATAAGGTGAGGGTGGTATAAGGATTTGATAGTCTCTATTGGGAGCAAGGGATAACTTATAAAAGTCAAAGGTTGAAGGAATGACAATCGGTACCTTAATAACTACCACTATTTCTTTATCTAAATAGAAATATCCTAGTCTAATTATTTCATAAAAGTTCCTAATTTCTAAATCAAGGATTTCATTACTTGAGTATAAAATCCTTAGCTTGTCTAACATATCCCTAACGTTACCTATACTAGCTATAGAATAAGGAGTGCTCGATGCACGAATAAAAGCTAATGCGTTCTCTAAATTTTGTAACTCTTCGCATAAATCTTCTATATTATCTCCTAGTATTAATAAGTGTTGTGCCAGGTGGGCATATTTAACCATGTCCGTGTACTTAGCATCGCTATCTAGAATAGCATTAAGTGCTTTACTCATTTTGTCTTGATTTGCGACTATATTGCTTATTAGCTGAGAGCTCTGAGAAATAAATTGCTTATTAAGACTAACGTGATTATTAAGTTCTAGTTCCAATTTCTGTTCGTTGTTGCGCAAGATATTAATGGCATGTTCATATTTTAATGCGTCGGTGTAATCTAGGTTACCGGATATGCTTTTTATTACAGAACCTAATCCGTCAATGAGACCTCTCTTGCTACGGACTGATTCAAATATACTAAGTTTGTCCGTAATTGATTTAATTTTCTTACTAAGATGTTCTAAGTGAGGGTCAAATAGGGAAAGTGTCTTATTATTCAATGAAGGTCTTAATTCGTCTGTCTGTGACTTTACTGATTCGATTTGAACTCGGATGTTTTCTAGATCGATGTGACTTAGGAAGGAATGGTAGTGTGACACAATTTTTGCAGTTCCTAATTTGAAAGGGAGTAGTCCGGGTCCAGTGTCAAGAGAGTCAAGCGTCATTTCTTGTCCCAGTGTCTGGTGCGTCAACGTCAGCCATAGTAGTATCCTGCAACAATGTGGGGACTTTAGGGCTTCGCTTAAGGCGTGATTTAGCTACCGGACCACGTTTCTTCTTGGTATAAATATGTATGGGAAGATCTGCTAAAACAGTGTCCTGAGTATAGCGTGGGGCTAATTTCTGTCGGGTTGCTATAGGGTTGCGAATGAACACTTGTTGGTCAGGGGAGTAATCCTTTTCAGGTTCTCTATCCTTATTCCGATTCTCAGTCAATTGAGTCCTGTCGTGTAAAGAAGTCTGATTGATAAGGTCGTACACTTGAGTCATTTGGGTCCTATGGTCTTGGGAATATTGTTGGTATAGATGTTCGGTTAAGTCGATGTCTATGGGGTCACGCGGATCAAAATGTCCAGTTATTAAGTCGAGGGGTCTACATTTCGTAAAACTGTGGATGGAACTGTTGTAAGCTAGAATGGCATAAGGCATGAGGTTTACTGCGGGTTCATTGCGTTTCTCGAGTTTCAATATCCTTAGATGTTCAAGTATAGTAGAATGAAATCTCTCTACTATGCCATTGTCATTCGGGGAATGTGCTAGTATTTTATGATGTTGAATCTTATGGATTCGTGCAAACTCGGAGAACAATTGGTTTGTGAACTCAGGGCCTCCGTCCGTGACGATAGTGAACGGGACGCCGTGGTGCGTACAGAATACAAGGAGCGCCTGTACGACACTTAAGGCTGTGCTATCTCTGAGATGGTACGCCTGTGCGTACTTTGAGAAGGCATCCACTATGGTAAGATATTTCTCGTTTTGGGCAGTAAAAAGATCAAGGTGGACTGTTTGAAATGGCTTCGTAGGGGGTGGAACGATCGAAAATCGTTGTTTGATAGGATTTCGGTCGTACTTAGCCTGTCCGCAAATGCTACATTCATTAATGTATTTTGCTATGCATTCCTTCATCTTGGGCCAATAGTACTTGGAAGACAAAGCTAAATAACACTCGGTTATTCCTCGGTGGTTTGTCTTGCCTTCGTGATATTTTTTTATGATCTCTTGCTGACGTAAGTATTCCTTAACGTTTTCTATTTCGATTTTGGTGAGGACGAGATTCATGGAAGAGCTCTTGAAATTTTCTTGTATGATGGGGATAATCTTATACATTGCGAGAGGGGGATGAATGATAATTCCTGTTTTAACTTTAGGGTTGACAAATTCCTTTATGGCGTTAACTACGTCATGAGCCAAGTTGGATTCAGAAAGTTGTATAGTCGTTCGAGTATGAGTCTCAAAGGGTTTCGTCACTGTCGGTCGTTTCTTAATGTCACCTACTAATACAAAGCATATTTGTCTATTGAATCTATTTAGAGGGTCGTCGGTAATCGGGACTTCTAGGATTGGCATTTCATTACTGGTATGAATGGTTTCAGTTTCTGAGTTACTTTGCTGGGGCGATGTTTCGTAGTTATTCGTAGGGGCTGTTAAGGTTTCAGAGCCTACTTCTGAAGGAGGTTTCTCTGATACATTAACTACGATGGAGTTAGTGTCTTCATTATGAATTTCAATGCGAGACAAAGCGTCTGCATTGGTGTTCTGTTTGCCTTGCTTGTAAATGGTGGTGAAGTTATACTCGCTCAATTTTAGTCTCCAACGCGTAAGTCTAGAGCCGGGTTCTTTAAGGCTCATTACCCATTGAAGGGGTCTATGGTCCGTCACTATTTTGAATTTCCTCCCGAATAAGTATGGTCGGAAGTACTTGGTAGCCCAAACTATGGCTAGTAATTCCTTCTCGATTGTACTATAGTTGGTTTCACTCGAGTTCAGAGTCCTGGATGCGTACGCTATTGGCTTGTCATTGCCTATTGGTCCCTGAGACAGGACAGCACCGATTGCGAAATTCGAAGCATCGGTTGTCAGGACAAAGTCTTTTGTGAAGTCAGGGTATTGTAGTATCGGGTCATTTGTCAAAAGCACTTTACATTTCTCGAAACAGTCAATGTACTTAGGGTCGTTATAAGTCACTTTGGAACCTTTCTTTAGACAGTGAGTCATAGGTTTGGTTATACGCGCAAAGTCCGGGATGAATTTCCTATAATATCCGAGTAAGCCAAGGAATCGCTTAATCTCGGTAGCTGTCTTTGGGATCGGGAATCTCTGGATGGCTGATATTTTATCAGGGTTCGGTTTTATACCATCCTTACTTATGATATGACCTAAGTACGCAGTTTCTAGCTTGAGAAACTCTGACTTGTCCATCTGAATCTTGAAGTTCGATTCCCTAAGCCTTTTGAAAACTTTTTCTAAGTTCACCATGTGTTCTTGTAAGGAGACGCTGAACACTATGATGTCATCCAAATAGACTAGACAGATGACGTTTTGGAGGTCTCTGAGGACATTATCCATCACTCGCTGGAAGGTGGATGGAGAATTTTTTAGACCCATGGGCATTCTCAAAAATTCGAAATGGCCATGTTCTACATTGAAAGCTGTCTTGGGAATATCCCGCGGGTCCATTTCGACCTGGTGGAACCCACTGGCAAGATCTAATGTCGTGAAGTAATGACAGTTGCCAAGCTTATCTAATACGTCATTGATATTGGGAATAGGATATTTATCGTCGATAGTCTTTTCGTTGAGTTTGCGAAAGTCAACGACAATTCGCCATTTGGTTTTTCCAGACGCATCTGATTTCTTTGGGACTACCCATATGGGGGAGCTCCAGGCAGATTGAGAGGGGCGAATTATACCCTGTTCAAGCATTTTTGCGATTTGTTCTTGAACTTCCTGTCTGTGAACGAAAGGATATCTATAGGTCTTAGTATAGACAGGTAATTCGTCTGTAGTGTTGATTCTATGCTTTACCTTGTCGGTAAAGGTAAGAGGTTCGCCTTCGATATAAAAGACATCAGCGTATTGCGCGCAAAGGGACTCTAAGTTAGCTCGCTCTTCTGGATTCAGATGGTTAGTACGTAATCGTGAAAGCACTTCAGCGGCGCGATCACTGAGTTTCTGAGTACGCGTACATTGTTCGTTAAAAAGCTCAGCACTAACGGGTCGGTCCATAGAAAATACTACGTCGTGTTTTGTCGGGTTGGTAACCTCTATAATGCCACGATTGTTCTTAACAGTGGTGATGCAATCCTGAATGGTACAGTTTGATATGAATTGTTCTGTAACCAACGCATCGCCGTCGTGAAAATTGATTGGAACTCGAATCATTTTGGATGTGTTTGCGGGTATTATATCCTCGTAAAGGTTACAGTTACGTGAATCATACATTCGCAAAGGGTTGGTGGATTTCCGGGTTACTAAGACTTTATCTTTTAAGTCTATGTTGGACTCTAGCTTCTCTAATAAGTCTAGGCCAATTAACCCATCAAAATAGTTGTGAAATTTATACACAAAGAGCGTGATGTCGCAATCTTCGTTAAATTCGTCAAAGCATGGCACGGTTATCGAGTAATTATTACGGGTGGTCGCGTGGATGTTGGTCACCTCGAACGGGTCGTAATTACACGGAATGTTTGAATAGTATTTTTCTACAGCGTCGGGGCTGATATATGACTGGTTTGCACCTGTATCAATTAACAATTTGAGGGGTGGATTTCCTATCTGTATGAAGGGAAGTTGCCTTTGAGTTTGCAAATTAATTTCTATTTTGGCTTGTCTGATTTCGCGCTCTTCTGAAAATCCTGCTGTTCTGAGGGGGCTTCGTCTGAAGTCTCCTCGACATATGCGGGAATATATTCATAAGGTTGTTCGTAGGGTGCAACGTCGTAAGTCATTTCGTAGTAAGTCGGCTCATAGTCGGGATAAGCAGCACTATCGTAGTCATAGTAATTGTCAAATTGGTCATAGTATTGTCCGTCATTAAAATTCAGTTCCCTTGTTTTAAAATAATTGCTTGGGGGCGGATTCCCCTGTTTCGACCAATCATGCAATATTCTAGCTGGGGGTGCTGGTCTTGAAACGAAGTGGCTAACTCCGCTCATTGGCTGAGGGCCTGGTGGTTGATAGTTGGTCCTATTCTGATTCAACCTAAAAACATTGCTCTGCGGCCTATAATTAGGCGGAGGGGCAGAAAACATTTGTTGGGTCCTTGACGGGCCTCGGTTCATAGTCATTTGGGGCCTCCAAATTGGCATCCTTTGTGGCTGGGCAAAAGTCGGGGGCCTTGATGGTCCTGGCTGTGAGTTAAAAGGGCTAGAAAAAGCTGGTCTCGCTTGTGGCGAGTTGAAGTTAAACGGTTTGCCTGTATTAGTGCTAAAATCGAATGAAGACGTCGGCTGCGTTCTTCTGTCTGTAAGGTGGTCGTTACGTTGCTGTAGATAGAGGGTGTTAATTTCCTCCTGTACATATTCTAACGCTTTCTCCAGTGTTTCCGGTCGCATGCAGCGAATCCTGGAGCCTAATGGTTCTTTTAAGCCACGAACAAAAGCTTGTAAAGTTAATTTTCTATAGAGAGTGCGCTTTGCCTCTATGGTGGTAGCTAAGGTCTCATGCAAAGTCACATAGGTCATAATAGTGCTGAAGAGACTTTGACACTTTTCATAAAATTCTTGTGGGGTCATATGTCTCTGTGTCAGAAGGGCTAGGTCATTGTAGAGAGCGGTCTCATCTCTCTGGTCAGCGAAGTTATTGACTAATGCGTTTCTGATACCCTGCCAGTTGTCAGGTATTCCATTGGAATTTATTGTTCTGGCAGCATGCCCGGTAACTTTATTTAAAATCCCGTTCAAAAGGGCTAGGTTACTAAGCTCAAACCCAGGCTCTGGCCTAATAAACTGCACAACTAACTGGTCGCACAGATGTATAAATCTAGTCAATACATTAGGATTGCCGTCAAACTCAGGCAATAGGCGGAGAGCCTTATAGACTTGGTCTACCTGTTCCGCGCTCATTGTTATTTCGCTTTGAATTGAGGTTCTGCCTAAATCTAACGGATCTCTTAAGATAATACTATCCTCTAAAATAATTTCTAAATTCCTATTTGCGTCGATTCGCACTGCCCTACTATTCCTACCTCTAACAAGCGAATTTCGTGGGTGGAAAATTTTGGAAACTTTTTAATGTTTCGAGGAAATTAACACTCTGCGAAATCGCATACAAAATATAAAATAGGGTAACAAGGACTAAAAATAAAATAAAAGGATAACTAAGGTTAAGGAAGGAGAGCGACTCTAGTAAGATCTAGGTACTCACCACATTTGTATCTCTCTGGCGTATCTATGTCTTGATACTCCTCCTGCTGCAGCTCTCTTGTAGGTTCAGGATACCCGCGCCGGTGATCGATTCACTGACTCTACTTTACAGGTATCCTACCGACTGCGCCAATTACAAAGGCTACAGCCGAAGGATCCAAAAAAATACAAAATGTAATTTAAAAATTAATTTATTAACTAATTATTACAAGTTAAAACTTAAAGTAAAAGGTTTACTTCATCGAAGAATGATGGAAGCAAAGTGTGTCGGTGTCCGATGTCGGGCGTCGCACGTAGCCTCGGTTGCCGCGCTTGCGCAATGGTATTCCGCTGCGGTGGCACACGTGTCGCTGGGCCGCGCGCATTGTGTATCGAGGTCGATGCCGAATCAGCAATGCACTAAGGTTGTGCATGTGTAACATACCTACAATACATAAGACGTGTACTAAAATGTATCAATAAATGAGTATGAGTACAACAAAATTTACAAAATTAAAGTATTTTTATATATTCTTGGGAACCTGCATAAAAATATGTAAAAAAAATTGTATATATATCCTATAGAGAAACTCCCATTGCTACATTCTAAAATATTGCAAACAGAATATCATCAAGTATCAAAACATTTACAAGGCACTTCAGTAAACACTAAAGCGTCGTAACAGCGTATTATTCAAGCTTTGACCAGGTGTTAGGCTGAGGCCGATAAACGCCCCTTGGACTTGACACACTGCCTCGCTTTCCACCCGCCTTCGAACCCAGATGCCGCGAGTCTCCGCGATCTCATTTGCACATCACTGGAATGACAGTGACCAAGAAAGATGAATGATATTGCGTACGTGGGCTCAGTTTGTCCCTTAAGTTATTAACAGTTCAGATACGAAACATGATTTCCGACTTGTGCTCACTTTCAGTGCACTTGCTGATTTTAATTGTCTTGATCTGCAAGATATTGAAGAGGTGCGGCAATATTATAAGAAAAGCGCTAGACACAAAGACAGTTGCGGCGGTAAATCCTTACATAGTCCTTACATAGTATAAAATAAAGTCGCTATTTTCGTTTGTTTATTTATTTCTTTGTTTGTTTGTTTGTTTGTCTGTATGCTTAAATCTTTAAAACTACGCAACGGATTTTGATGCGGGTTTTTTTTTAATGGATAGAGTGATTCAAGAGGAAGGTTTATATGTATAAAAATTACCGAAATTCCCACGGGAACGGGCACAACGCGGGTAAAACCGCGGGGCGCCGCTAGTATAAATTAAGTCGCTATTTTTGTCTGTTTATTTGTCTGTATGCTTAAATCTTTAAAACTACGCAACGGATTTTGATGCGATTTTTTTAAATGGATAGAGTGATTCAAGAGGAAGGTTTATATGTATAAGACACCTGTGCGAAGCCGGGGCGGGTTGTCTAGTTATAAATAAAATTGAAGTTAACCTTGACTCAGAGCAGCAAAAGTTATAAGATGTTTACAAAAACAATTGTAAGCAGCCCTAAATTTAGTGTTTTTTTTGTGATGGATATTATAATCACACTAACACTTCAGGATTAAAAATTATGCTGACATATCTAATCCTTTATTTTAACGTGATGTTTGATTTTTCTTTAATTTTTTTTTTACATGTGGGTAAATGGAAATAGGTAGCACACAACGACCATCAATGCGAACCATAATAAGGTCTGAGAATTAATGTCTTGCCCTTCTTTCTTTGGAATCGTCATTGCATCTCAGACTACTTGTTACCTGCAATAATCCATAAAAAAAGTTGCAAGCGTCCAACAAGCGTACATTTTGACGTAAATGCGAGCAACATGCACGACTTAAAACACTTGAAATATTCATCTCAGCGCAACATTGTAAAACATTGTAGAAATTATTAATCTCGTTTAATTATTTACGCTTCACTTGTTACAAAGTATTAATCCGGTTTTATTACTTGAAAAGATATATCTGCTACCGATTGGGCGTTTCATTTCAAGTAGAGCATTAAGTGTTGTGATGGCGATATGCACATTTGATGCCCGTCAAGTATTTTAAAGTTTTAAGGCGTCTTTACGGAAATTAAAACTGGACACGCTCATTAAGGCTTTCTCCGCCATGTTTCCGTTATATTACCTTGCAAACATGATACTTATACATTGGGAAAGTGAAAGTGACAATTGGATTTCAATATGTGTATCTTAACATATTGTTGAGCGGAAAACTCGAAACAGGCGGTTTTGTGAGTATCCCTTTTGATACGAGTAACATTGTTATTTTATTGGGTTGTAGGTTTTCATTGTTTTTTTCTATAAAGTGCAATCGTACAGTAATATTTTGATACGAAAGCAAATATATAACTAAAAGAAAGAATTTACTGAAGTTTGCCCAACTGAACAGAAAAATAATTTTGATAAAAATAATTTTCTATTGCACCAAACAGCAAACGTCACTTTAATAAAATGGTGACGTTTCGTAATTCCCATCAATCTCTCGAGAAAAATACATTTTTGACTATCCTGTAGTGTTTGCAGTTTGCACCACATGTTTACTTTTTGTGATGTCAAAACTGTTCACATTGTTTCAGTGATTGCCACAAAAAGACTAGCCTAACTCATTTTTGTCCACAATAGCATCTGTCGTTGCGTAAGTGAACAATCCCTGAAGAAGGTAAGTCACCGTGACGCAAAAGACGCTCTTACAAAATCTTAATGCATTCAAACAATAGAATGGGAGTCCTACCAGTTTACGTACACTTGCAACACAGTAGCCATTTGTTGCATGTTTCGCATCCGTTTCGGAAGATAAGGATAATGCGAAAACTGCGGATTCATTATCTAACTAATGGCTTTCACGCTGTTTTCACGGTTTATGTAGATTACGTCAAGTTAACGTGTTTCTGTTTTCATGACGTGTCCGAGTTTCTTTTTAGGGATCCGTACTTATTTTGCAGCGCGTCTTTTCAAAGCTTTACAATAGGTTTAGGCTGGCAACAATGTGATGTTTGGACGTAGTGTCGGTCACGCCCGTGCTTGCTCAATCATACTCATGCTCATTTTCGAGTCTTCTTCCTTGTGATATTGACTGTATACACAATGCTTTGGAATAAAACGTTACTGTATATTTACATTGAAAACTTCTCTTTAAAATTATATAAATAAATAATTTTATTTGAGTCTAGGTCTAGTCAGTAGGTTTATACTAGACCTAGCACCATATAGCGCCTACACTAAAACCGATTGAAAAGCAATGTTAACAAAGGTAATTTTACACAATAAACAGAAACATGGCAAACACGCATACGCGCTTTACTGATTGATTTGCACGGTATAAGCTGGCGTCACGTGTCATCTATTACCAGCCTTAATTTCTGTAAGCTTTTGAAAGTACGATTAGAATAGTCGGCGGATTTACTGTTATTATTTGACTGTTCTCAAACGTATTAATATCTACCTTTTATCTATTCTTCGCGCGCCGTGTGAACGTGCTATCCCATTTCTATGACCTTAATTAATTTGAAATACAATCAAAATTATTGATGACGATTGACAAGATTGGTATGTTTCTTTGTTTGTGTCCATTGAAGATAAATTAAGTAGTATCTTATATATGTATTTCAATCGAGTTCTTTTTTGTAGTGTAAAAAATATGTTTGAGAAGTTTTTTTTTTCACCAGTGACCCTTCGAGTTTAAACATTAAACTGCGGGGCAATTCTGTTTAAGGTGGCACGTTCAAGCTTGAACCTCTCGTTTTTCTGACAGTTCTGATAGCTCAAAACTGTCAGAAAAACGAGAGGTTCAAGAACGTATCACTTCAGTAAAGAGATCGGTTAACAGAATGTACGTATAAAGCAATTCACTTGAATTTCGTATGCACATTGGTATTAGCGTAAACGAGAAACCCCTCGGATACACCTACGAGTATAAAATGCGTGCCGTGTGACGCGCGCCCTACTTTCCTCGCACCGGCTCCACCACATGTCGCTTCCAACCACAGATTACGTTGTGTGGATTCCGTATTTCTCGTAATCATTTTATTGTTTGTGACAACTTTTTAATTAATAATAGATTAGCACTGATTAATAATAGATAACACAGATTAGCACTGCTTCGCAGTTACCCATTATCTTCAAATGTATTTTGGTACAAAAATTACAGCGTAAGATATATATCTCTTTTATTTGTCACGAGTTTAAGTTATTTATTTACGAATCTAAAAAAAAAAAATATTGTTTGGAACAAATTTTTAAATACTAAAAGATTAGCACGGCTTCGCATTTACCCATTATCATTAAATTTATTTTGGAACCAAAATTACAGCGTAAGAGATTTATTTCTTTTATTTGTTACGAGTTTAAGTTATTTATATACCAATCTACATAAAAATCATCCGGCAGCTACAAGTTTAAGTTTATGTAAAGTACATTTATACACGCTGAAAAGCTTAATGCCTTTTTTATTAATAGTATGTGCCTGGGACATGCTATTTAAACATGCAAGCATTAAGTTTTTAAGCGTGTGTGATTGTACTTCACATAAACTTAATCTTTTACTTAAATAATTATTTTTCATAAATGAACTCAATTGTTGTTAATTCAATATTTTAGTTATACCGTAGAAAATTAGGGATAAGGCTAAACTATTTAGACTTTAATGCGAAGATGTACCTAATATGCATAGGCAGCTGACTTTGCCCGACCTAATTTGTGTATACATACTTCGGATAAGTAGTCGCATTTTCTACAGAATACCTGTCAAAATACAGTAAAAAAGCGTGTTCCGTAACCGCAACATTGGTATAGTGAACAAAAATGCTTTGTTATAATAGTTCGTAACGTAACCAACGTAACCTCTCCACAATCTTTTAACAAGTCCTAGTCAAAAGACAGATCACGCAATACATTACCTGTAAAAAGGTAATCTGTGCTCACAACCGCCTTACACTTACAGAAAAAAACAAGTTCGTTTTGCAAACAAGTGCCCATTCACAAACGAAAACCGCTGAACATGCAAATTGTGCTTCAAATATTTCGCGAACTTTGAGCGGACTCGAGTGAAAGTGACATTATGCAACTTTCTATAGCCAATAAAGTTTAAATTTAAAAAAAATTTAAATTCATATTCCATTTTGCATCGTATTCATTGTACAAATATTTAGTTGTCTGCTGTAAACTGTTTATGTATTTACACTTTCATTTCAGTTTTTGTTCTATTCTACTGCCATTCTATATTGTGTTTTCTGCAAATATGTAATCGTGAACTAAAGCTATCACTCACTCACTCCGCACATGCACAAATAAGTGATAAAAAAAAAGTATCCCAAATCTTTCAATTGCGAGAAAACGTGAGCTTTTAGAATTAAGTTTTCGTAAAGTTATTGTAAGATTAAATCTAAATAAAAACACACAACAGAACTTGTCTTAAAAGTTCTTGCAAACACAATAAACATTTGCGGATACTTAATTCCAATTAGCACATACTTCTTAAATCAGACACATTTATACACTTTCCAACACATCCAAGAAAATCCAAGTACCTTTCCAGGTGAGCTTTCAAACGGCACAGAGGAAGAAACAGTTCAAAGATAACAGCGACGGCTACCGATCACTGTTCCAGGGTTCACACACACTGTAGTCACAGTCTGATCCGTGGATCGTCACTTTCGTTTTCGCGAGCGCGTGGAGCGTGGTGCGCCGCCGTGCGTTGGGGCTCCGAGATAGGTGGCTCACTGGTCGCGCCGCCCGCCTTCACTGTAGTTTTATACGCGTGAAAGTTCTGCTGCACCGCCGGACCCACCTATCCCGGATAGCTGTTTGGCGAGGATTCCGATTTTGTAATCCTTGCAACATATATTGACGTCAATGAGATGACGGTTGCTGTGGACTCATCGAGGGAACTTTTGGTTGGGCAAGAGCGGACTTCCTTTGGAAGACTAATGTTGCATACAAATGCATTTAGCTTAGGGCATTATAGCTGTTGCTAAAATAGATGTTGCGGTTATCAAATAAGCTAAAACGAATATAAGAGTAATGGATAAAATCTACTAATTGTTGTTTTATATTCTTGTTGATGCGGGTCTTCTCCACAACTGAGCCCTCCATGGGCTGTTTTAAGTATGATTTATATTCGTATTTACCGTACCTGTCGTTATTTATGCTGCTTGTTTTTAAATATATACATTTTTAAACTATGTTCGTATTTTTTTAGACTTTTTATTTGGTACCTATAGATTTTCATACAATTTTTCAAATAGCATGTTAAAATATTAAAAACATCTATAGACAAAAATAATAAATACAATTTTCCTATCTATAAAATCACTATTGCATCGAATCCGAGATAAATTCTTTTCGCCGCTGTAAAAGACATCAACGCGCGCTTCATAACTGACCTTGCGTAAATTATTTTGAATTGGACGTCTTTCGTATCTGAATAACTAATTAATAGATGATCAATTCTAAACTGATACTATCAAATTTTAAGCTCTATTTTATGCAATCGAGAGGATTTTTTTCTGTGCCAAATTTGAATTTTTTTAGCCATTGAAATGTCTTATGTGGTCCACAAATAATATATAAACGCGCACTTTATTATTACTTGATACCTTGCATGTAAATAATTTTAATTTTGACGTCTTACGCATTTAAATTTATAGTAACATAATATTAAGCCACGTAGTAAACCGTTTTTTTTTTCTTTGGTAATCTGAGGATTCAAGCAATTAAGATATCTTATCTAAAATTTGAGAATTGTTTATTTAAAATTATAAATAAGATAACATGAACTTTTTTATTGTGGGTGTGTTTTATATGGACCACCCTATAAAGAATTCTAATAGGGTAATGCGAGACTAAAGCAAGAAGCTTAATAAATTTTAAGATGAAAAATAATAACACCAGCTCATCCTCTACGCTCCCACGTATTACCAAAATGTCGCGATGACTAAATCCACGAAATATGAAATTACAGTATGAGTGAAATCGCATAAATTGGACATTGTTTAGCAGCAAGGTGCACGGATTCGGTATTACTTTCTGTTTCCATCTGACCACGTGCCGGCGGGTGAACGATCTCGCCCAATGGAGTCCACAGCAGAAAATTCGCAGAAAGTCAAGTTTTGTTTGACACCTTTTCACGCTGTTTATTTTAGCTTGCAAGATACGACGCCACCATTCAGTGGCTAGAGTTTATTTACTTATTATCTACCTACCTATTATTTACCTAAGAGTAGGTAGTCTTTTCGTTTAACATCAAAAGAGTTATAGCTATTATGGTTAAAAACCAAAACTTTAATAACGATTAATTCTGAAGCCATTACGTAGCAAACTGCAAATCGGTCAATTAACATGGGACCTGAATGAAGGGGGAGGACTATGCTTACACATAGACAACGACTAATGACAGACCCGGAACTGATATTTAAATTCATCACCCAAGTATCTATCCAGTCGAGAATCGGATTCGGAACTAGGCCTTAGAAGGCAGACGCTCTGCCTAATAAGCCATAATGCCATAACTTTGCATAACGTACGATTTTACTATGTAACCCAAACGTTGTAAGTTATTTTATTAGAATGTTTTTTTTGGATATAGTATAAATGTATGTGTTTGATATTCGTGCGCACTTGGCAAGGGCATGAGCAACATTTTGTAATATTTCGATCTTATTTACTATTTTATATGAAGTGTACTTACTATGTCCTGATAAAATAAGTGTCTGAATCAAAATTTGCTAAAACCCGTTTATAGCCCAGTATCGATCCTAATAAATACTTACAGATTCTATAGTTTATTTTTTGTAGTGATAGAAGTTACCTTACTTAATATTTGCAAGCTGCAGAGCTCCAAACTATGAGAATCCGTAATCCAAGGCAAAATTGTTCACGCGCTTATTATCCACGCTGACGAAATCGAGTGAGAGTAATTTCTTTATTCAACAAAGGTACGTGTAACGAGATCGCAATCTTTAGAAAGATTATGTACACGACATAGACTATAATTTGATATAATCATAGGGACAAAATGTTGTAAATGGACCTATGGGTATGATTTAAATACAATGAGGATGATTATTTTTTAGTCTTTTTTTTATAAATCTAGAGCTAACTCATTTTACACAAATAGAATTCGACCTGAAGAATTAAAATTCAAATACAATACAGTGTTATAGCCCCATAGGATATAGAAAAAAAATCCTTAATCTCCTTTACCTACCTCAAAACCCATACATTCATACAGTCTTTATTAGGGAAACTCTCTGTAACGAAGAAATAAAGAAATCTCGATCCATTGAGCTTTGATAAAAAGAAAGTACCTACTATGCCATAGCTACTCAAGCCGACTGATTCCCACTTCAATTTTGTAAATATCATAATCGTATATAGGTAGTAAGCATTTTGGAAACGTGCTACCTCTTAGACTAACCCATTACCAAGCCACACGGCTTAATATCAGGACAAATGTAATCAAACACAAACGTATATTAAATATAAAATATAGGTATTGTACAACTTACACCAGATATTTAAACCACCCAAGGATGAAAAAATATCAAACTGAAAAACCCAACATCTTTAAAAGCTCATTCACTGTTAACCTTTGATTATACCTGTTTGCATGATGTTGAAATGAGAGATGAAGCTATACCCAGCAGTGGACCGATACAAGCGAATGATGACGGTGATGACCTAATTTCGCAACAACATGCCTGCCAAACAAATCTAACAACTAATGACCTAAAATACTTGTAACCTAACGTCATGCGAGCGGTAAAAACGTAAAACACCTTGTTATACGGACAGATCCGCTTTGCATAACAATACTGCGTCCGCACCACGACTTTCTTGTGCGGAACAGCGGAATTTTTGTGTCACATTAGTCACTGCGAGTTAGTACACGGCGCAAGTAGACCGATTTACATAAGAAGCTTACTTACTGAATGGTTGGCTTATCATTATGGCAAATTGCAAATGTGTCAATACGAACACAATGGGGGTTAGGGTTGTTTGGAAAGTGAAAGTAGGTGTTATGATGCGGTATTTATTCAATTCAATTCTTTATTTGCAAGTTAATGGGTAACAATAAAGGTCTTAAAAATATAACATTAACTGCCAATAACAACCTAATGCAAGGTATGCAAAATGATTATTTTGAGAAATAAATAAAGTACTTAATCTTATGCCTGGTTTTCCCACTTTTTCTATGTTCCTAGTTGGCAGTGAGGAAACTCATATTTATACATTAAGTTTATGAAGAGAAAACTTCTTTAGCAGCGTTATGCACTTTTTGGGATGGGTAAAAATGCAAACTCGCGTCAGGACACGTGACGTGATCGAAAATTCGTAAGACGGCGCAGAGCGCTTGCGCGAGTGTGATGTTGTATTTTACCACATAAATTTTACCTAGTATTTTATTTGTTCAAGTTTTCACTTCTGTCTGCACTCCCGGAGTGCAACCCGTAAATTTTTTATAGAATGTAGATGAGGTATGTACACATGTCATTATTTTCGTCATTTTTGTCACTAAAAATATTAAGAATATGAGTCTTCATAATATTTTTAAATATGTTTTTTTTTTTAATTGACATCCTTATATTGAATGTTAATATTTGTTTGTCAATAATTGGCTATTTTTCTAGATAGAAATTATGTAAACCTTATCGTATTGTAATGCAAATGAAATATTTTATGAATAAATTGAATATAACGACGTCAGACCCATCTTAAGTTTATTAATAAATAGAAAATAAATTATCACAGAATGAATATACTACATAATCAAACTTAATTTATTATAAATGACTTTATAAATAAGTAAAAAGTCAACAAAGGAATGAAAATAATAATAAATTAACTTTCTCTATCTGCTCTTCCTGAAAATGAAAAATAAGCAAAAAAAAAAACCATGCTGATATAAGGATTCAAACGCTGAAGCGGTTTTTTTTTCTAAAATTTTCAACTACCCTTCAAAATTAACAATAACCAAAACATACAATTTAGATTACCTGGCATGTATATATATAATCTTCAGAAGCAGCTAGGCCGCGCCACTAATTACGGCAATCATTTCTTCACAAAAAGATCTTTGCAAGTCGTGTCTGGGTTTCGAGGCCAACTGGGGCTGGCCTAAATGACGAATTGTCCATTGATCAATGTTTTCATACACATGCCGTAGAGATAATGTTAGTTAATCTGTGGGTTAACTGCATAGAATTAAAAAAATCGAGTTTCGCGCAAACGTTTCCGGACCAAAGGACCAAAATAGCTTACTACTCGTACATATTATAAATCATTGCTAAGTGTATGAGAGCATTATGTTTAAAAAAAACATATTTTGTCTATATAAGTAACTGTATATGCCTATTTATTTGTGTCTACTTAAAATTGAAGCTATTGTATGATTTGCAACTATTACACAAAGAAAACATAGCATATTTGCCTTGTGTATCGAAATGTAGAAACGCATTGTATTGTTTTAACCGTTTAGCCATTTCAGAGGCCTTCAGGCGGCCTAAAACTCTGACACCAGGGCTAGCCACCCGGCTTATATGAACTTACTTTTTATTGTAACTCAATGACTGACCATGTATAGGTACGGCCCGAGCAAATATAGGCAGAGCGTTAAAGTCCACAAGCCCAATGCATGAATGTTACATTTGCTTAGCGAATAAAAAAAAACTGCACTCTCCCCGAGATTTTGTTTCGTTCCTCAATAAACAAATGTGATATTTCTGCAATGGGTTTACGGGCTACAACGCTTTGCCCACCCCCGCTCTGCTTTTGTTAAGTCTGGGCTGGAGTACGCCATTGAAACAACACAGTGAATAACTACTAGCCCGCCACGTAATCCGCGCCATTGAACCCTGCCCAAAAGTGTTTTAAGTACTTGAGCACACGTCAATGCATTCATTACAATGGCCGACGCAGCGGCGATTATCCAACACGGACGCTGTTGGAATGGGGCGAGTAGTTTACAATATTTCATAACTTGTATTATACGTATATGTACAGCACAGGTGAAGTTATAAGGAAAAATTGGTAGGTACCTACAGAATTGTCTTCTGTCTTACCTACGGTACAGAAACAAACTGAAGTTTTGTTTGACTTAATCCTCAACTCAATCGCTGGTATTTCATGTACGTGGACGATTTGGCACCTTCTAGTATAATGATTCAGTGACGAAGCGAACTGTGCGTTTATTGTACTTGATGTTAAACGTTACGCGTACCCATGAGGTCTGTGTACTCACCTACTACCCAGAACTTTAAACTATATTTCACTAGTGCAAAACCCTGCTCAGAACAGCACTGCGCTCGTCACTTTGAGATATCAAGATCTTAAGCCTCATGTTGACCAGAAATTACGTTAGAAATATTGCCCTTCGATTGAACGCAGTAATACTTGCACACTAGGTAATGCATAGCGGATTATGGAATAAAATTGAATAGCTGGAAAAGGGGTTCAATAGAGCCCTGTCACTACAAAAGTAGGTATGTAATATACCTAAATACCTATTATTTATCTATGTTAACCTAAGTAGCTGGATAACATATCTCTTATGATATGATATGATCTCTAAAATTTCTCTAACTCTAACATTATTTACTTAAAGAAAAAAAATCATTTATTTGCTAAACATGTGTACATTCATAGGTCTTATTTAGGTAATCTATCTCAACATGTTTCTACCATATGAGAGGGTGTGCAAAAGTGAGAGGCGAGTTGCTCATTAATTAAATTAGGTTACATTACAATCATAGACATTAAATTTATAAGTAGGTACATGAAGAAAAATAATAGGTACCTAGGGGGAAAAGTTTCTTCGCATTTTTTAAGAAAATTCAAAACATTTTTTAATATAGTATATTTACATTTGAAGCAGCTGAAATTTTCACAGATGATGTATTTCTGTTGCCGCTATAACAACAAATACTAAAAACAAAATAAAATAAATATTTAAGGGGGGCTCCCATTCAACAAACCTGAATTTTTAGACGTTTTTCGCTCTATATTAATAATGGTAATAAGTAGATGCTTGAAATTTTCACAGAATATTTAGTTTTATATTCACTTCAATAATAAATAATAAAATTAAAATACAATAATAAATATTTGAGGGGGGCTCCCATACAGTACGGAACCCTTCGTTCGCGAGTCCTACTCGTACTTGGCCGGTTATTTATTTATGATGTTCTACACTAGAAAACTCTTAAAAGACGTTTTGTTCCATATGATTAAATAAGCACAGAAAACAAATAAACCTCCATAGTTAATCATAAACCTTTGAACTTCACTAAATTTAATTTGCTTGTCATTAAATCCTTACTAATATTATAAACCAAAAAGTGTGTTTGTAGGTTTGTTTATTACTCTTTTACATGGCAAAAAAGTGAGGAATCGACTTGATTTTTCGCATAGATAAAGCTTAAAGGTTTGAGAGTAGACTACTTTTTATCCTGGAAAAATAAAAAGTTCCAATGCGATATCACAAAAACTAAAAAATCACGTGGCGCAGTCGCGGGCAATAGCCAGTTATTAATAAACATAATAATTTGCTAATCCAGGCTAAATAGTTAATTCCTAGATTTTCTATCTACCCATAAAACCTCTAATGCACACAAAGCCGTAATCTACTCGTATTGATCACTAATTAAGCGTAAAAACCACTAATGCTCGCTGGGTCCCATGAAACTGCATTTTCACATACATACATACATACCTCCACTCTACATAATGGAACTTTCGCCAACTCAAGAATGTTTCGTCGGCGTGCATACAGATAACTTTAAGATTGTGTGTAAATCAATTAACAACGCATAGTAGAAGATAAAACAATTGTAACAAGATATAAATGGAAATCTTACGTAAAAAGTAAAAACCATTGTTAATGCAATTATTCTTTTTTTAATTCGGAGCAACATAGAGCTCGTTTACACTCGCACAGTGAGTGCTTTTACCGAGAGTTACGTCGTATATTTATATTATAATCTTTAGAGAGCATGAAGAAAGTTTAAATCGAAATATGTCTTAGAGAATTTCGTTTACGCAACCATATGTAGTTAAGCTGATGTAAATCGCTTTGCTTGAAGCGTTCATTATTAAGTATTTTTAATACGGCTCATTATTATTTTTTAGGCTTTTAGTCTCAACTTAATGTTTACTTAACTACCTTAAGAGCTGGAAAAAATCTTCCCACGTCTTCAATAACATAAAATGTATCAAGTACACAAAATAAACATCAATGTAAAACAAATGTTTACCAAGTCTTACCACAAAAGTTTTACGAACGCTTTAGACAATGTTTAACAGTACACATTGCACGGTTAAACAGTGTTTAAAGCGTGTTTAAATCTTTTCTGGTAGAGCGGATGAGGTTAAATTAAAAGCCAATTGTTGGTTTAATCAAACATTATAATTTATCTTTATTCACTCATCTTATCTTAATTATACGTACAATAGGCATAATATAAAATAAATATCATTATTTTCTCTCCACCTCACCAACCTATGCCACTCCTTAAACAAACAATTCCATGTTTAGTTAAGCGTTAATATTTTGTCGTTTTTAACAAATTGTCTTCCAATTAGACAAACGTTTTCTCAAGCGAGATGACTTCTAATCGGCGTGTTTATCTCCGTCACATATGAAACGTGGCTAAGCATAAAACTGTGCTAAATTAAGATAAAACTTTCTCAATTTATTTAAGAATAACTTATCTTGATGGTCGTGGATATGAAAAGGCCATACCTACTTACCAAGAAAGTAAATCTATACTTAGGCAGTACCTACATGCTTTGTGATGACAATCCTTAAATAACATTATTTAACAGTGGTATAAGCATTACAAGTATTTTATGCATTTATTATAGTACTTAGATTACTTAGCATCCCTAAAATAAAATCACTTGAAAAACTATTTAAAATATATCATCAGTTAATAGACATTTCAGTAACACATGTACATTAACATTATTACCTAAGCTTTTGTGTAATACCTAATATACTTAATAGATCGCTGCCTCGCTTAGTATTTTTAATGCTAGGAACTCAAAATTCTCCTGTGCTCGTAATTCTGAATCGTGTTAATTTATTTTCCTTTCTAGTCCAGAAATTTTGCAAGTAACCAAAGTATGAGGCGAGTCTCTCTGGGAGTTCGAATCAGGAATGAGAAGATGAAGCAAAGTTATCGACATAGTCCGTCTGATTAGCAAGTTAAAATGGCCCTGGGCGTGGGCAGGGCATAATAGCTCGAAGAAAGGATGGCCGATGAGGCTGTTAAGTTCTCTAATGGTTGGAGACCACGTACCAGCAAGCGCAGCGAAGGACGTCCACCGACTGCACTGACGATATAGTTAAGACCGCAGGAACGCGCTGGGTGCAAGCAGCTTCTTCCAACTGGGCTTATTGGAAATCTATAGGGGAGGCCTATGTCCAGCAGTAGACGACCTACGATGATACATTTTAGTATAAGGCGGCATATCATTGCTTGTTTACTTGTTTATTTTACTTGTATTATGTGGCAAAGATATGGTTTACTATATTTTAGAAGAGTTATGCGCATAAACCTTGCCGTCTACTACTAACTACATTGTACATCCTACATCCTATCCTATATCCGCTATATTTAGCGTCCATGAGTCAGTATTGTTTTGAAGCAGAACGCGGTCAGTTGCACAATGTGTCGCCGACGTAACAGCCATCCTGCGCCGTAACATGATTCATGCAAGTGAAAGTGCCTCATTTTGGAACGCCGCCCCATTATTTCTGAATTTTAAAAGCAGAAACAACCTTGAAGATCAGTGGGAGGACGATTACGAGGTTCATTAGGCTTCATTGTTTAAGACTACACGATCTTGACCATTGAAATAAAATTTACATATCGTAATATTGAAATATTTCCTTGTCTATGGACACGCACCATAATACATTACCTAACGAAGTTCTTAATTTTTGGCGATATAACTTTGTTTATAGAGGGAGAGACGTAGAAGAACGACCATCACTCATCTGATAACCAGATGAGGCAGACTTTTTATGAAATGTTATTTACACACAAATACGTCTACGATATCTTGCCTATTGAAATGTGTTCATAACTAACTATATTTAATTAAATTTTATAGCAATTTTTTTTTTGCCTTCACTCTTTTGATACCCAATATGTTTTTATTCCAACTGATAGTTTTTAATGTAGAGAATGTGACTTGATAGATTTGCTTACTCATTTTTTTCATGGTGCCTGATAAGCAAGTTTGAACAAATATGTGAATAAATAAATAAATAAAACGTTTATTGTTCATCAAAGTTAACACAAAACAAGTTGTACACTAGATCCCACACTAGGGTGACCTGTGTCGTGGGATCTAGGCTCTTCCTTATACTATCAAAACAGATTCACCATCATACTAATACGAGTATGCAAACTTAATTTAACATTCATAGTGCACTGGATCCCACACTAAAATGACTTGTGTCGTAGGATCCAGGCTCTTTCCCAGACGGGGAAGGTACTACATGTCGTACTTATATTACGAGTAATTATTACTTATTAAGTAATTATAATAAATTAATATAGGTACGACACGATCTGATAACCCGTCAAAATTGGTATCATAAGAAAGATAATTCAATTACCAATTTAATCATATAGGCTTGTCTACAAAAAAACCTGCATGAACTATTTTTAATTCAATAAAAAAAATAGCCCTGAACAGTTTTCGATAGGCAAGCTATTTTAGGCGGGTTTGGAAATAAATAAAATTGATAAAAATATGTCTGATCTGGTTATCACATCGGCGAAAGACGATCTTCAGCGTCTCTTAGACCATTAGATTTGTTAGAGTAGCCGAATTATTGAGATAACGCTCGCTGTGTAAACATTACATGCAGTAAAAATTTATTTTAGTATTATTACAACAACAAAAAAAAACAACAAGAATATTATTGACCTTTTGCAAGAAAAACATAAGATTGAAAAAAGGATAAAATAGTTTTTAAAAAAGAATTCTGAGCGCCAGGTGGACGCGACGCATGACCAAAATGCTGGTGTTTATTTGCCATTCAGCGCGGCAATGCTGCCAGCATGCTGGGCATGCTGCCAACTGGTAGTGGGCTTAAGTATTTGAATTATGTTTAGACCTTCAAGGGTCTGTTAATGATCCAATTGCTTGTTATGTGTATAGTGGTAGTTAAAAAAGGCTCGACCTATGAAAAAAAATACTGTTTGTAATTTTTGGGGCATTTAAGAAACTCTCAGATTAGAGACAAACAGCTCTTAGAATTACAATTCTTTTCTCCGAGTGTGGTAATTTACTTTTTCAAAACAAAACCAGTGATTCTCAGTTGTGTTTCTACACATATTTATCTCGAGAATTCACACCGGAGATTACTCGCTGGGGCCTGGACTGATTAAATCTGGCCATTAATCAGAGCGCCTGCAGCTTTGCTCGCAGCAACGCGCAGACCACATCCGCCGCTCCACACTTTCACTGGCTAGAATAGACTTCACCGATTGTTTATACCTCGCTCCATGTGACTGCGGCTCGCATTGTATTACAGAGCTTAAGATTTAATGGATTAAATGCCTTTTATAGGAGGAGATTAGACGAGGAGAAAACACTAGAAGACCGCGGACTGCTCCAACAAAAGCATAGTTCTAAAGTTTTTAACGAACAGGATTATATAAATAGTTGTAACAGATTGCAAACAATTTGTAGTTCTTTTAAAGATGTCTATGAAAAGATTTCACGCCTTTGAGACAGTTGAGATTAGCATTTACTTGAATAAGTAATCTTTATTTTGTTTATTGATGGCGCCATCTACGTCCAGAAAAGCGTAGTCAGGTTATGTTTACACAATCCATTGACAATCAATTCCTTTTTAAGTTAGAATAATATAATGTACTTCTCTACAAAAAAAATAGTAGGTAATTCCTCTTACTACTGTTTTGTATGATGTAGCAACCATATCAACTTAAGTTTAATTCAATTAATCCGCAGTTTTATATTGGATAATAATATGATCAAAGCTCTCGAGCGTAAAAATTAAGACATTGCAATCAAAAACTTTCTAAACAAATGAAAGAGGTAAATTAAAATGATAATAATCGTGCGAATGCAGCCTCGCATATGCAGGAGAACTAACGTATCGCAGACTCTACCGCTTCTACAATTTTTTTCGCATTAAATCTAACAATAGAATTTCTAACTTAAATTTTAGCCATAAGAGAGGTGAAGCTAAGTTTCTGTTTCGATAAATAGCGTATCACTAGCTAGATGTATCCGGCTGATGAGACGGTCGTTGACTTCTTTTCTAATTGTGGGTAATAACTATATGCTCTTACATGCCAGTTTAATGTAGCAGCCGCGAAACACTTGTTATAATGTAGTGTTGCCTGCCCACGTTATCAGGAAGTTCTTTAATGATTTATGTTGCATAAAGAACCATTACCTAATTCTGTTTCAAATCTGTCGTGCCTGGTTTTAATGTACTCGATTTATAATAATCACAAGTTTAAATAGATGTTTTGTTCATGTTATTTATCTGTGTATTAGAAGGTTGCGTAACAAATCAAGTAGGTATACTAAAAATATTTTTTCTTGTTTGCATATATTATGGACACAGGTATCCCTGCGCGATATTATATTTTTTACTTCATATAGGTTCGTGTTTGACTACACACTGCCTGATGTTAAGCAGATATGCGGTAGGTACTCGGGATTCGATGACACCTACGTTGTAATTTATCGGGAAGACAGATTCAGGCAAAGCGTTCCACATTCTGTCTGTTCGTATGAGGAATGTGGATTCGAAACGCTTGGTTCTAATTCTAACGCGCGGTATGTCCACCATAAAAGGGTGACGCTTTGGTCACGTCTCTCTAGCCGTAACATAGAAGAAATGGGCAGGTGGGACCAGATTGTGCAACTCCTGGACGCACTCCCCGAAGTGTATCCGATAGAAAGCTGATAGACACGCCACCCTACGTCGATGCAGCTGCGACTTAGTCAAGGTTTCAAGGACTCCAGAGCCTCCAGCTGGTATTTGGCAGAGCCATCCCGAAAGTGAGAATAGTAATTAGCTATTAAATGAACAAAAGAAAAGCGTTTCTACCTTTCATTTACTCTTAATTTCTCTAACTTAAAATCTCATAATCTTCCAAAAATCAGCCTTGTTTTTTAACAGCATCTGCATAGCTATAGGGCCTGATGACGCTCGCTTTTCCTTGACTGTCGTAGAAAGTGACGAGTTGCTTCACGCTCCCATAACCGGGCGTGGTGACTCCTCCCGTAGAGCCTGACTTCGGAGGCACCGGCTTCAAGTCCATTTGATTCGGGAGAGGTTTCACCGGCTCTATCTTCGACGGAGCAATGGTTGGGGTTTGGACGTTAACAGGTACTGGCTTTGTTGTTACTGCTGGTGTGGGTGCTGGGTAGGTGGGGGACTTTGGCGGAGCGACCGCGGGAGCCTTGGTGGGTGCAGGGCTCTGGGGCTTCGCTGGCGCTGGCGTAGGGCTCGGTGGGCGGACGGGAGCAGCCGGCCGCACTCCGCCGCCGCTCTCCATGTTGATGAAGTCGATGTTAGCATTTTTGTTGATGGGAACGACTTTGCGGCCTGAAATAGTATAATAAATACATGTCTCAGTTCAAAATTAACGCGTTTTAAATGATATTGATAAGTCTATTTGTAATATATTAATATACCTGTCAGCACACCGTATGACTAGACCTAGAGCAAGTTTAACCTACCAAACATACCCAGTAGGTACCCACTAGGATAGATAGGTATTTTGTTGGATAGGTATATCCAACGAATACCTTGGTACATATATCTATAGGTAACTAATGTAATAAATATTAAGTAACTATATCGTATAAGCAAATTAGATGTGATTATAAATAATATACTACATACACACATTCTAAAACTCGTTTTACAATTTGATGCATTGATAAGAACAAAAAAAATATTGCTATATTTAATGAGCAAAAAATAAAATAATTTAGGTACTCACATTCTATAGCGCAAATCGCCAATAACACCACTAATAATGCCACAGCCTTCATCTTGCGTCGTGACTCCTTCACACCTTAGTATTTACTGAATAGGAAACTAAATCGAGAAACTATTCGTGGTTGAAGATTTTGATAGAACAAGTTATAGCCAGGGTCAGTGTGAGAAGTGGCAGTAATGGTCGACGAGCAGTAGTTATACTTGAGCCACCTATCCGCGACTTATGACCTCATGCTGATAGCGCTTCTCGGTACGTATTTGTTTGTTTCTGATTTACTTAGGTTTACTCTGAATTGAAAATAACCAAGTAGGTAAATTATATTGGATAGTTAGGTATGTAAAAATATTAGTGAGAAGTACTTGTTTGTCGAGTTATTTGTGCTTTAAGTAGTGCAAATACTTTATTTTTCTACGTAAACAATATTTATGAAAAACAATCGTTTTTTATACAGGATGTTTACTAGACGATTGACTTTATGTATCTAGAATATCATTCTACTCGTCTTTATGACCAAATTTTACTCCAATTTTTAATTCGTTTTACCAAATACGAAATCGCGATATTTCATCGAGAGTTGGTGAACTTTTTGAATAGAACATCTGATGTTTTCTTTACGATTTCAGGGTTAAAAGTAGGTAGGTACGAGTAGTAAAAATGTGGTCCAATGATGAATACAATATGATACCTTTAGATTTGGTCGTTGTCTAGTTTAAAGAAACCCCCGGTGTATTTTATAGGTACTGTACTGTGCAGTACCTATAGGTATATTTTATAGGTATTAGTGACGAAATAAACATACCTAATATTTGCTAAGTAGGATAACGGTATTCTTAGTGCATACTAACGCATGTTTATTTTAATGTCCTTATGTAAGCTTACAGCCTGATTCATCAGTTGACTAACACGAGAACAAAGGATTCTATATGGTCTAAGTAACTGTCCAACTCATTTTCAATCATAGCTGAACAACACGAGCATCTAGAATCGAATAAACGACACATGTTTGTGCAACAGGTTTGTTTATTAACCGAAGTAGAGCAGATTTCTAGTCTGAGTAGGAGGAAAGACAACGCCACCGGCGGCGCTACCGGACATGCAAATTGGAAGTAAATGGCAATGAATGGTACATTATTACCCATTTAGATGGAGTGACGTTTTGATTGATAACCACCGTATACCTGGATAGAATATTTTATTTTATGTCTACACTTGAAACGCAAATAGGCATTTTTACAATATAAATACAGATTGATCCATAAAGATTCCGCACTATGATATGCAACTGTCAAAATACGCCTCAGGAACAAAAAATTGGTACCTATTTAGACTAGGTTCATACAATTAAGTATAAATTATGTAAGCACTTAAGCCCATCATGTTAGCGCTATTGCACTTTTTTACCGCCTTATACGCAGTATGTTTGGAGAAGTTAGTCTATCTTTTGTCTTTTTCTTTCATTGAAACAAGGATGTCGGCAGCTCATACATACGAATACCTTTTGTATACGAATGCACTAATTTTCTCCCAAGTTTATTTCTAAAAATCTTATGTTCGTTAGAGTAATTTATGACACTTTAAAACTGTTCTGATATGTACAAGTTCGTTTTTAATGAAATTTCAAAATATTTGACCACACAAGCATTGTTAGGGGATTTAGATGGTAAAAACAATAAAAAATCATTGTTATTTTTTTGGTGGTCTAATTTTAATTTTAAGTAGTGATATGAAAACAGCAAAATATCACTTTATTTTTGAAGCACATATCATTATTAGAAAAGATGTTTTGTTTCATGATTGTAAAAAATAAAATTAAAATGTTTTGACAGGTCGAATCTCTGCATCCTTCTTTTAAATTCACTTTGTAAAAAACAAAAGAAAATCTAGCTACTCCAAACGCTGCGTTTATTGATGAAAAAGAGTTTTCGTTACCTTTTTTTTAGGTATTTTCGCTAGACCGTTCTAATCTTCACCGACAGCACTTTGCATCATGTAGAAAATTACCATTAATAACGCATTCCTTGTCGTCAATACAGTTCTATAACAGCACCATAGTGGGCCGGAGAGCAGATGCATTATACATAGGAGTCCGATCTTACCGCGCCACTACTGTTGCGCGCACGCCACTACATTGCGCGCGAGCACTCGCCCGCAACGATACGCTTTGATAATGTGTCTTCTCCTGACTTTCTTTTGAATTTGTATTAGGTGGACTTTTAGTACTAATAAGCACTTAATTATAGTCAGCTATTATTTGAGCCATGCTTTGGTAACTCTATATTACCTACATTCTGATTTAGTGACGAAAAAGTAATAGATTCAAGTACATCAATTGTTAGCTACTTTCCGGTGGATTTGTAGTAGGCTTAAAAAATTGCATCTATAAAAAGAAAAGAAAGCCAATAAAAAACACCCATCAAAATAATTAGCAGATGGGAGAGTTTTGTCGATTGCTTAAATCATCAAGCAATTTCAGGATTGCTCTATAAATAAATATACATACCTATCTAGGTACTTTGCTTATCATCACAAGCAAAAAATAATAGTTACTTGTGGCCATATTAACCATATGTGCATTTATCGAACTGAATACTCAAAATATTATTTAGAAGAAAATTTAATTTTTTAATAAACTCTCCGAAATATCAAGTAGGTAGGTATCAATAATAATTGTATCTAAGTATCAGTTTTGAACTATGAATTAGAGAAAGAAGAACAAAGAAAATTTGATTACCAAAAATATTACATTTAGCAGAAAATGCGCAAGTGATGAAGAAAACGTACATTAACAATATTAAATTTAACAATGACTTTTTTACGTCGAGTAAATATTTGTTTCATAGAACATAATAGGTAATATCAAAATGAAAATATAAATACATAACCCTGCGTTTATCTTATGAAGCCAATTCAGCTGCTGGAATGTCCCTGCATTCCGACAGCTGAATTAGCAAAGGTGACCGGTCGATACTCTACCATGCTAAACGTGATTCGATTCCGGTGTCAATCAACTCTAGGTATCGGCACATTCTTACGTCATCTTTAATATTAGTAGTATATAATACAGGTAGGTAAGTAAAGTATACTAAAAGAGCACTACATTGTACTACTACAATTACCTCTAGCAAAAAGTTATGAATGACTGCCACATACAATGCATATGTTATTAACAATAAATAGATATTTTCACGAAATAGCAGCCATTAAATAGTTTACAGATATCACTGCAACAAAACCAGGTAATATGTGATTGAATGAAATTCTCTGTTTCCTAAGCGAATGACTTCATTGCACCTAAAACAAGTCGACCGGAAGTAACGAAGGTCAATTTTGTTTACCAAGGTACACTACAGCTTGCATATCAAGTTACCTATTAGGGCAATCTCAGTCGCAAAAACCAAGATCCGCGGCTTGAATCTCAACATGCCGTATCTACATGAGGCTGACGTCAGCCAAAGGTCGCGCGGCCACGGCGCGCCGGGCGCAGGGATCACTAGTGCGCCGCGACCGCGCTAGACACAACGTTTACTTTACTCCAACATGAGGGTCACATTCGTGATTTTACTTTGTTTGGCCGCCTGCCGCGCCGACGACATCGCTTCGGCCGCCGGACAGATCTTCCAGCAGATCCTCCCCGGCCTCATCAGCAACCAAGCGACGCAGCAGCAAGGCAACACCGCCACCAACGCGCTCCAAAACATCGGAACAGTCGTAGGCGGCGTAGTCGACTACGCCAAAAAGAAGAGCTACGAAGACCTCCTTCGTCAAGTTCAAGACCAGACCAGCGACGATGACCTGCTACGCGTCAGCGAAGAGATGTTCAATGCCGACATCAACAATGCGATTAACTACATCCAAGTCAACTTGCAAGGAAAAACCACTCCTATGTCAAAGAACGATGAAGCGCCTTCCAGGTATTTGCCGTTTTAAATTTTATCTATTTATTTAGCCTCTTAAAATTTTACAACTGGACGCCTACTTTGTATGGCTCATGTATTCGCTCCAAATTATTAGTAGTTAGTTTGAACTAATAATGTTATGGCCATAATACTCCCGTTGCAGACAATTTTATAAAAATAATTTCAATTTTTTGCAGCCTCTTAAACGTTCCGGAGAACGTATGGAATGGCCCCACCATCAAGCCTTTCGTGGCTCTCTTCGACAACTACCACAAAAACGTGATAAGGCCAGAATTCGTCACGCCTAATGTAAGTGAATGCTACAATGAAATCATGCATCCAAACAATATAGTAAGTAGGTAGTTATGTATCACAAGGTGATGTAAACTAACGGTGATGTCATTTGCAGGAGGAATCGGAACAGACTACTTTTATCAACACAATCCTCGCCACGGGACCTATAAGGAGCCTTATGACCTTCTTGACCAGCAAAGGTAAGTGTTTACGAGTACATCTGAATAAAACAAGACATGGCAATAAAGGTTACCTTCTCTAAGACACATGCTATAACGTAGGTAAACATATTTCCTCATATGTAGCAGGAAATCGCTAATTTGTCTTACGAAGAACAGGTCACACGTATGAGTTAATAAGTAAATCCACCTAACAAGACACTTGCTTCAATCATTGCCTCTATCGAAACAGAAAAGGCACTCTAGAATATTTTGCGGGTCGTTACGAACTCTACCAAATCTGTAACTAAGCACATAGCAGTATTTTAACGACGGGTTCACTTCATCAACTTAAGAGCTAGTTCCCGTTCCGAGCTAGGTGTACCAAAGAGCAAATATTTACAAAGGCGTCTTGTAAGTAGGTACATTCCATGTGCTATTACAGTCCGTAGAACCAAGGCAGTCTGCAGATAATTAAATGATTTTATGCACAGTGTTAAGTCCAATTGCGTACAAATAATTATTTATAAATTCTTCCACGGTAAAAAATTGAAAATAACGTAGTTATATCACATAAATTCAACAATAACAGACAAACCATGGTCGAGGCTTACGAGTAATCGAGAGTCCTGGTCGATATCAGGGCTAGTTACTCAGCGTTACCAGCCAAACACCAGCAGCTATCTGCTTTTGTCTTATTATTCCAACTTACGCTATCTAAGTGAACGGAATGGAGAGTAAAACTACATTTCACACTCGGAATATTTCACACTAAAGACATTCTCTTATTACTCGTACATTCTTCACACATAACTTCAAACTTTCTCCGAGATTTTACAAACACGATTATTTTATTCAACTTGGATTCATTTAATTGCCATATAAGTTTTATTGCAACATAATTTTTTCGGTTGTGTACTTTTTGTTGGACACAAATTGTATCAAATTACCGACGGACTTGTCGTTAGGTATAAAATTTTAGCAGAATGTCATACGCTTGTATTTTTATTTAATCGTAGGGTCCATCGAGTCAAAGAAAGGTAATACTTACGAGTATAATTTAATTTCACTTAAACATTAACCGCCTTACCACAAAAGATTTAAACACGCTTTAAACACTGTTTAACCGTGCAATTTGTACTGTTAAACATTGTCTAAAGCGTGCTTAAAACTTTTGTGGTAAGACGGTCAGTATCTTCTTATCTATAAAAGATACGATGCACGTAGATTTATAGACACTGACCTACTCGTAATAATACGAATCATACATAATTTATAATTATATAGGAGGACCATTGGTAGAATATGAACACAAGACCAAGTACTGCAAATAGATAAATAATATTTAGAGACAGTTTTTTTTTTTGGTATGGCATCAACCCATAAAACCCTGAAATCTCGATGTGATGAACATAAAAATGTCGTATCACAGTGTTTGCTACTCCTCCGAAACGAGTTGGCCAATTTTTATACTTTGGTGTACATTTGGTAGGTCTGAGAATAAGTTATAGGCAATTTTTTTTATATCCCTGGGTGATAAGGGTGGCCCTTTCCAGAGGTTTTGTATATCAAAACAACGTTTACCGGGTCAGCTAGTCTTTCTAAGCCATTCCACCATTCCATATAAACAGGCTCAATCATATAAAATTAACCTTCTGTTCCATTTGCACCAGGTCTGACTCAACTGAACGAGTACCAGGAGCAAGTGGAACTCCTGAAGAAGATCTGGTTCACCAAGTACGCGCGACACTGGACCGGCCTCTGCAAGTGCAGCTGCGCCTTCGAAAACATCTTCATGGCTGAGCTCAAGTCCAATGACGTGCTCGGTAAGGGTTTTTTTTTAAATATATTTTTAGTCTAAACGCAAGACGTCACAGTTTTTAATAAATTATAAAAACAGTTTTGATAAACGATAGGTCATTGCTGGTAATCTAACCTCGACACAAAGTAGAGCCAAAAACCACTTCCGGAACATTTAAGATTTTCTCCGTTTTAGTCATAAAGCCTCGGTAATTTCAAAAGTTAGTTTCCAATTATTATAATTTTAACCTAGTTATACTGTCCCACTCCTGGGCAAAGGTCTCTCCCATTTCCTTCCATGAGTCGCGATCCCTCGCAACCTCTTGCCAACCCCTCTCGAATGAGTCAAGATCATCACGCCAACGTTTCTTAGTCCTTCCCTGGCTGCGTCGTCCGTCAGAAACCCACTCCGTGACGATCCTGGGCTAACGACCGAGGTGCACCCGCCCCGCATGTCCCGCCCAATCCCACTTCAGTTTGGCGGCTTTTTGGCCGACATCAACTACTCCTGTAATAGAACTCAGATGAATGATTTTCTTAAGAAAATGTATTAATTTGTGGTCCTTATTTGCAGGTCTTCACAGTTGGTTGTTCTTCGCCAAGCGCGAGCTGGACCACAAAGCCAACTACTTGGGTTACGTGGACAAACTTGATCTATCTGGCGTAAGTACCTATATTACATTCTTAGCTATTAAATAAAATAACTTATTACTAGATTTCCTCCAAATAGCAGTAGGTAATGATTTGATCCAAAAAGTGAGAAGCAAAATGGAATCTTTTCTGCGATAGGTAAGTATATAAATATTACAAAGGTATACTAAAACCTTTATTATCAATATTATTTCACAGGCTCCGTGGTTTTTGTCAGCATATATCCCCTACGCAGTTCTATAGGTATACTTATTTATTCCTCTGACGCAGCGACCCAATATTAGTCTTGGCCTCCAACACCAGAGAACGCCATTGGTCTCGGTCGAGCACTGTCTGCCTGCAGTTCTATAAAATCATTACAATTACCTCCTCTACGCAGTTCGATACAAATTCTCCTTTTGTATTGTGCAATCGTGAAAAAAACGAAAGCCTTACTTTTGTCCTAACGCACTAAGACACATAAGAAGCTTAATGTGTTAAAATGGTACCATCGATATTTTTTTTCAGAAAGGGATGATCCTGAAGCAGCACTCGGTCCTGAGCGAGACGAAGGACGCTCCCGAAATCAACATGTTCGTAGGAACATCGCCCGAGCTGGAGATGGCTCTGTACACCCTCTGCTTCATGGCTCGCCCGGACCGCCCGTGCAAGCTGCGCTACAATAACGTGCCCTTCACCATTCAGACCAAAACCCTCCGGTCGGACAACGTCCTTCTCATCGATACTGCGTACCCTATATTCTAAGTCAAATACTTAAACAACGCCCCGGACTATGGGTAATTTTTATACCCACAGTCGTAGAGATCGTCGAAATCTTCGTTATTATTAACGGCTTGTTTTTATCTTTACAAAACGGTCTGCAGGATCAGATGAAGCATAGAACTCAGAATGTAGTTTTTTTTTTTTATTAGGTAAACGTAGTTCAAACTTGTTGCCAACAAATGTGACGAAGCATTGAAGATGTTCTTCAGTGGAACCGCGCCTAAATGCCTAGCAAAAAAAAATTGGGCTATGTTTGTATGCATTATGGCTGATGTCCGGGGTACCTAACACAACCTGTACAATGCCTGTACCTGTACAATAATTTATTCTTAAAATCGTGGAGATTTCTGCATAGAGCAATTTTATACTAGATGTATACCGAAAATTTCCAGTGAAACGGATATATAGACACCTCTCCCACAAGTCAGAAAACAAATCTACACCTTTAAAATAATGTTAGAAGTGTTGCTATCGAGAAACTTAATTTATATACTTTTATAACGCTATTATTTTTCACGCTCTCTATGCCTTTACAAACGTTAAATAAATAAGTTATTTAAAACCTAAAGTTGTGTATTACTTCACATAGCTTGACTATATCTCGATTTCGCAGGTTATGCCCCCGCCGATAACCCGTACCAAGAAACCTAATCAAAGTCGACAGTATCTCGGGTTAGTCCAATAAAACGACTAGATATAAACAGCTCTTTATTACAATATTTTCTTAAGATATCGCCACAATATGACACGATTTCTTAATTTCGTCTTTCAAGATATAATTATAACGAAATTGACTACAGATTTACTTATTGTCCAGTAGGTAATGGCTAAGGTTATCTATAAAGAATTCAGTAACCCCAAATAGATACGATTGCTTGCGCATGTACGTACAGCGACATAAAAGAGTAGAAAATAATTCAGAATGCTAAGTACTGATTCTAATAGCAGTGGCAATCTTCGCAAAACAAAATTCAAATTAAAAAAACATTTGACTAAAGGAAGCAACGGAAATTGTCAACTTAGGAGGCTCACAGTGGCGGAGTAAGACTAGAATTTCCTGTGGGCAATTTCCATTATGTCCTATTTTATTTCCCTGCGTAACCCGTACCAACAAAATCAACGCTATACAGTTCGAATTTCCTAGGATTGAGAATTTGGCAAGCCAACTTTGGTCAACACATGTTTCACTGGGGAACCCCTGCCTTCGAGGTGCGAGGCCCCGCCGTGGGCGGTAGCCCACGTCGTTCATGCCTTGCGCCGCCTCTGGAGGCTCATTAATTAATGTATAGGTCTAGGTGTTAATGACCCATATTTATGTGTTACGGATTCCTTACTACAGTCTTGAACTAAATAATAAATGATTTGTTGTTTTATCAATACATGTTTACGAAAAGTACAGTAATACCGAAACCTCTCGTCAGGGACATCATAATAATTCAGTGTCATATTATGATATAAGGACAACTTGTTTTATTTTTTCATGGAGTTTTTACAACTGATAATTTAATTTCCACTCTTTTGTGTCGCGTAAATAAACGTCTTTTCCTTAATTTTTTAATAATTAAGTGTCCTGACTTAGCTTTTTACATATTTTAGTTAGGCAATTGCAACCTCTCGTACCTACTTGTCCTTACTGAGAAATATCGTGTCATCGCGATGAAAACACACAAGTTATACAAAATAGTAACATCTTGGTATAATACTTTAGCACTGAGCTTTACTACGATGTAATTCATGGTAAAAATATTGTAGCTTATTTCATAGACCTAATACGAGTATTTAGACGAACTACAATTTGAAGTATAGATATTTGAACATTGACAATATACGATATGCGTCCATTTAGTATGCCAATTTCAAAACTAGTTTCTTACAAACTAAACCAACAATTTTGCTGAAGTAAACCCGAACCGCACTAAGAAATGTTTTGACAGCTGCAACACAAATAATGAATGATGATGACTATGATATTATTGTTTAAGTTACCGGTATAACCCGATTTTAGGGATTACGTGTTTTCCTTAGTTAGAACTAGATATTACGGAATGTTTTTGGGACAACGCGTTTTCCCTAGTTATATCCCGAAACAAGTCAAATAAAACCTAAATGATCGTTAAATGTGTCGGACTTGTGAATTTGAGACTCCGAGTGGGCTCCCGCCAGAAATTCTGCAGTCGGCCCTGAGTGTCACTGCGCTAGACTCGGCCTTCGTTACGCTACAGAGGTCAAGATCTCCTTAGAGATTCTGACTCCCGCTTTTTTTTAATAAACACTCTTTGAGTCGTAGCTACAAGACTACGTGGGGTCGGGGTGCTCCGATTCAGATTTATGACTCAATTCGAACCTAAATGATCTGGTTTAACTGACTCATTTCGGGATATAACTATTGAAAACGCGTTGTCCCAAAAGGATTCCGTCATATCTAGTTCCTAACTAGTGAAAGCGCGTAATCCCTGAAATGGGTTATAACGGTGACATATTATATATTAACAGTCGCTTGCGATGCAACAATTATGTACCAAAATTGGCGGACACGCGCACTATGCCAACAGATTTCTACGTAATGTATGAAACATTATGATAAAAAAATACCGTATGTATTCATAAAAAAAACATACGAATTGAAATTTTCACTCTGTTACAACAGCTATTAAAATACTTCTTTGTGCAGCTCATAAATGATTTTTTATTTTTCAATTCCCAGTTTAAAATTTCGACTAGAATCTAGACTAAAAAGTATACAGGCAGTGTACAAAAATCCACTTTAAATAGATAAAAATATAATGTATAAATAAATTAACTTTTCGCTTTGATTATGTTCCCTAATTTCTCCAATAAATGCCTTCACAAATCTCGGTATTCGATCTGTACAAAAATATGTAGGTATTATAAAAGTAATAAATGATTTCGATTTTAAGAATAATAAAACCCGTATTGATAGTAGAACTATTAAGGTATTTATAATACATCAGATTCAATAATACTGAGAGTCCTGTTCAGAGTTGCGGATATATAAAACTATAATGTTTATAAAACTAAAAGTGTAGAAACATGTATTTAAAGAAACAGTAAAGGCTTTTAATATGCAACGACACAAAATACTTTGATACATTTGAAGGAGCGTTGCAATTGGTATGATGACTAAAAAAAATATAATTAGTCCGTCAGATATGTTATAAAAAAGTATTAGACACGTTATTTTTTATTTTGGCAATTAATTGAAGATATAGCCCGTTAAAGTTCCGCGTGACGTCACAAGTGCTATACAAATGTACAGACTAAATCGCACTTGTGACGTCACGAGCCCCCACTCCCAAACTATGACAAGGTTTATCATTGTCATTTATTGTTTGATTGACATAAGAAAAAATACGTGTCCAATATTTTTAATAATGTGACTCGGGGACTAATTATAGTAATGATTTCATTACCCAGTCATACATCATGCCTATTAGATGAGCAGTTTTGTACCACAATGGAACTTTTGAAACATTTTCAATTTTATGGTTTTCAAATACAATTGATTCTATTGTGAAAAGTATAATTAAGTTTCATCAGTTCCGAGCTTCGATGTTGTCTCTTTGAGACAATACCTGGTAGAAAACTACACATGTACAACTTTTATAACATGCCCAAATTATATTATGTATTACATTTTCAGTGTCACATATAAGATTGAATGTCGCACTGAACATAAATGACTCAATTAGTTGTAAATATTGGCCATAGTTAGTGAAGGTGACGAAATCAGCGATAACTCAATGTTCCATCGATATTCTAGTCATGGATAGCGTAGAAGAATAGTTACTATACGTAACTATTCTTCTACGCTATCCATGACTAGAATATCGATGGAACATTGAGTTATCGCTGATTTCGTCACCTTCACTAACTATGGCCAATATTTACAACTAATTGAGTCATTTATGTTCAGTGCGACATTCAATCTTATAATACATTGACAGTAAACTGATTTTCGATTGGCACGTCGGCATAAGAGTTATTCGATTTATTAGTAAATTGTAGAGTTCATACATTCATACATATGTATTCTAAACGAATATAATATACTGTTTATAGAAAAAATGCTAAGTCGATGATACTGATACATCAGTTAAAACTATCATATGTATATGTTTAAAATAATAATAACATCAAACGGCAAGTATAAAATTACAATTATGGACTGCTTTTTTTATTAGAATGTTGTACCCATATTTTATTTATATCGTCCGACTTTAAACATTTCACTTTTGCTGATAAGTCAATCGAAAAGTAGCTTACTGGTGATAAAGATTATCCTTACTCATCTAACAGATTTGATCTTATGTACAAATACTGTAACAATAGTCAAATAAAATAACAAATCAACTTTTTTTAAAACAAACTACTACTAAATGGCTAAGATAGAACACTGGTCGATTCTGTAGCTTTTCACGAACTAAACTCTTTTACATCTTAATCTAACAGTAGTAAAATAGATAACATCATCATTAAGCTTTGCCCTTATTTTTTTTTTAATTTTATACCTTGGGGTCGCGGTTTGTTGTCATTATAGACATCGTTAGCGCCCGAGCGTGCCGGTCTAGTATAACTGACTTTGCCGTTCAAAAGATTAAATTAATTAATTCAATTAACTAAACATGCTTCAAAAACAATAGTGTTGCTAAAATTTTAAGTCAATCACATTGGTTGAAAGTAATATAGAATCGACTACAGAATCGATGACGTACAGAATAATGTTCATCTCTGTCAACTAAACATTAAAGCCTTGTTATTCACTGAGCAATTATTTTACAAAGGGTAACACTGTATCAGAAACAAAAGCTACGTGTTACCTAAACAAAAAAAAATGTTAAAGAGACAATTATTTTACTTCTGTAAACACTACCGTGTGGAGCACGGAAACAAATCAGTTCCTGGAAACATATACGTGTATTTTCAGAAACTGTGTATCCAAAACATTGTTGCTCAGTGAATACATGGCTTAGGGTCCATTTATGTTGTATACTCCGACGCGGAGCATTTATGTGAAAAATGAATACCATTATAATTATATAGGTAAAATAATCTCATGTACATTTAACCGATTAAAATATGTATCCTTAAATCGATACCAAAGTGAGAAAACTACCTATTAGTAAAACTGCATATTCAATTGAGAGAGATAAATATTACACAATCTCAAAAACTTCCGCGATGATTTTGTTACAAAGTTAAAATGTACACGGACATACTAACGAGAGAAAAAAGAAGAAAATATAAAAATTAGTCTCTTCCTTTTTATTTCGTTTGTTGACACGGTCCGTACGATCCAAATCCATAAGCTTAGCAATCCAAATCCGGGTATTTCAAGGCTTTTTAAACGAAATAAGAGCCATATTCGTGCGGCATGACACCACGTCTGGGGTAAAAAGTGTGCGTCATCGAGTACCTCAACAAGTTAGTGATATTGGAAGTGTAGATATCAGCGAACCTGAACAGTCTTCTAGAGAAGTAGGTGGGGTTGTGATACGTACGGAATACGCTACCGAACTGTGGGTTAAACACGGCCTTTATCTCGTTCCTGGAACCGAGAATATTACTCCTACATTGCAGGCATGAAAACAAATGGTTAGCGTTATTTACAGCCAATCCGGGACGCATGTATAGCACAAAACACGAAAAGCAACATTTTTTCACACTTTCACAAAACATGACATTTTGCTGGTAATAATTTATGGGAGTAACAGCAGCAGCATGAGCGAGAAAACAGGTTTTTATTGCTATAATTTTAACAATGAATCATATTTTGTTAAAAGCAAACAATACATGTAAGTATAAAGATTCACGTTTAACTTTTTTACAAGGCTCACAATTTTGAAAAGCATTTATATCGTAACATAAAATTTGAAATCACTAACAGCAAACCGCGTCACACGCATTTTATTCATTATTAAAGTATCCCTAGTCTATGAACGACGAGTTCACTTTCCTGAGGAATCTAGTCTATGAATGATCAGTTCCCTTACTTAGGTACCTGAGTACCTAGTTAATAAATTATCAGTTCCCTTGCCTGAGGTACCTAGTTAATAAATGATCAGTTCCCTTATCTGAGATACCCAGTTATTAAATGATCAGTTCCTTTACCTGAGGTACCTAGTTAATAATACCTAGTTAATAAATGATTAGTTCCCTTACCTGTGGTACCCAGTTAATAAATAATCAGTTCCCTTACCTGTGGTACAGAGTTAATAAATTATCAGTTCCCTTACCTAAGGTACCTAGTTAATGAATGACCCTTACCTGAGGTACCTTGTTAATAAATGATCAGTTCCCTTACCTGAGGTACCTAGTTAATAAATGATCAGTTCCCTTACCGGAGGTACCTAGTTAATAAATGATCAGTTCCCTTACCGGAGGTACCTAGTTAATAAATGATCAGTTCCCTTACCTAAGGTTCCTAGTTAATGAATGACCTTTACCTGCGGTACCTAGTTAATATATGATCAGTTCCCTTACCTGAGGTACCTAGTTAATAAATGATCAGTTCTCTTACCTGAGGTACCTAGTTAATAAATGATCAGTTCCCTTACCGGAGGTACCTAGTAAATAAATGATCAGTTCCCTTACCTAAGGTTCCTAGTTAATGAATGACCTTTACCTGAGGTACCTAGTTAATATATGATCAGTTCCCTTACCTGAGGTACCTAGTTAATAAATGATCAGTTCCCTTACCTGAGGTAGTCCCGCTCGGCCATCCACTGGTCCAGCACCTCCAGGGACTCGGGGTCTTTGTACTCCTGGTGGTCCTCGATGAGCTGCGTGAGCATCTGCAGCCAGTTGGCGTTCTCCTTGAACGACTGCGTGTTCAGCGTGTTGATCTCGTGCTGGAATCGATACAATACATTCGTCTACTGAGTCTGCTGTAACCTCCAACTATTCATTACAATAGCAAAGAGAGATAGGAAATTTCTCTAAACTTCTAAAGAGTAGGGTTACCATCTGACGGTGTTGTCGGTAAACTGAGACATGTATTTAGGTAAATAACTTAAACTATACTAACTATCAAATAGCGCTTCAGTGGACTTATTACAATAATCGGCTAAGTACGAGTCAAACTCGCGCACGGATGGTTCCGTACTGTATGGGAGCCCCCCTTAAATATTTATTTAATTTTATTTATTATTGAAGTAAATATACTCGTACATCTGAATGTTTTGAGAAAATTTCAAGCATCTACCGGTTACCATTATAAATATCGAGCGAAAAATGGCGAAATACATAGGTTCGTTGTATGGGAGCCCCCCTTTAATATTAATTTTATTCTGTTTTTAGTATTTGTTGTTATAGCGGCAACCGAAATACATTATCTGTGAAAATTTCAGCTTTCTAGCTATAACGGTTCATGAGATACAGCTTGGTGACAGACAGACGGATAGACGGACGGCGGAGTCTTAGTAATATGGTCCCGTTTTTACCCTTTGGGTACGGAACCCTAAAAACGAGAATATTGGTTAGCAGCTGGTGGTCGCTACTCCATCAGGTACTGCAGCTGTCGTACTCACAGTGAGCTCGTTGATGATGGCACCGGTGCGCCAGCCGTGCTCGAGCGTGACGTCGGCCAGGTCGCTGTAGGGGTGGTCGCCGAAGTACAGCACCTGGTGCCCGCGCCACCCCGTTAAGTCCTGCAGCTGCTTTACTGTGCCCTGCAACCACCAATTATTTATAAGTAATGGTCACTAGTAACGACTTTCAGACGCGCCGCGACCACAACCCGCCATCTTTAAAGACCGAAACCGGAAACAGACAAAAGCCGCAATCAGCAATATTACTTTCCTGTTTTCTCGCAATTTTGAGACCGAAAACGGCCGGGCCTCTGCGTGGCCGGGAGGCGCGGGTGCCAGTCGACGGGGCGCACGTATTCCCTGATGAATGAGTACTAATTACTCGGAAACCGATAGGGCACCCGGTGGCCCCTGAAAACCGAATTAAGCATGCCTCGTTTAGCAAATGGGATATACTGGAACGGAATCACCGAACAAAAAGTATAGACTGAATCAAACTATTGAACTAACTTTATTGATTTAACTGTGAACACGGGGCGAGTCATTGCGCAGTAGGATATTCGTATGACAACTGCGTAAGGAGAGGGGATCTACGCAGCTTGTAGATAGATAGATAGATAGATATTCTTTATTGTTAACACAAAGAGCACAAGTAACACAGATAACAAAAGCATTATAAGTATAGCGTGTAACAAGAGGCGGCCTTATCGCTAAAAGCGATCTCTGCCAGGCAACCTTTGGATGGAATAGGAATATAGAACAAGTAAAGACGAGGGTGTGCGTTAACAAAAATAGTTCGTACTTATAATCATACACATACATACTAATAAATACTTACATAAACATAAAGTACATAAAATTACCTACCATACTTATCTAAATATAGTTATATTAACAAAAAAAAATTATAGAACTACATACATAAAAAAAAAAAAAAAAATACAACAGCACTATCGTTTATCAACGAGCGGACAATTGCAAGTAATGATTTTTAACCTGTTCTTTGAACACGGCAAGTGATGGAGAAAGTCTAATCGGCACAGGCGAAGCATTCCAAAGTTGAACTGCCTGGAAAGCAAATGACTTCCCATAAAAAGTTTCGCAGCGTGCGGATGGTGTTTTAAGCTTAATATTTTCTGTGGACCAGCTTGTAGCTAACTCTACAAACGTCATTAAGGTTGATTCGGCCTATATAGCACAAATAACACCTATTTACAGCTCAGACATTATTTCTGACTTTTTAACTTCCAAGGAGTAGTTTTGAAACAGTTCTACAATATTGATAAATTGCTGCAGAATTTGTATGAATTCGATTATACCGTTTTAGTCAAAAAATATTATGTGCATATGCTATACAACACAAACTTGATACTGATTTCGCAGTATCAAGTTTGTGTTGTAACTAAAAAGCGTTTTCTCACCTCATAGTAAATGATACCCTATTCGAGCGCAGAGGTCTTCTCTAATATTATGTGGTGGCGTTTTTGTCAGGTGTTCGACAAAACCGCCACCACATAATATGGGAGGTCTCGGGACCCGTATGGGGCGCGACACCTCCGTAAAGAACTTGGCTTTGTTGGCGCTTATTGAATAATTTCTCATCTATCAGTCATAAGACGTCCACTGTTGGACATAGGCCTCCTCTATGGATCTCCAATAAGACCGGTTGGTAGCGGCTTGCATCCATCGCAATCCTGAGGTCATCCTCCTTGTGGGTGGACGTCCTGCGCTGCGCTTGCCGGTACGTTCATGAATAATTTCCCACCGCATAATAAATGATGCCCTTTTCGAGCGCCAAAACCTTCTCCCATATGTGACTGCCTCACTGGCCCAGTAAGTTAGTGACCTTGACTCCTGGGACAAAGAGGCGTGGGTTCGATTTCCACCCAGGCCAAGCATTTTTGTGATGAACAAAGATGATTGTTTTTTTGTGTCTGGATACTATTATTTACATAAGTATGTGTTTAAAACTAAGTATAATATGTAGTATATCAATAAGTATGTGTAGTATACAGGGTTATTTGTATTCAATTAGCATCTTTTTAGGAGCTTATTCTGTACATCAAAACTAATAACTTTTGTTCAACGACTTTTATCAAAACTAAAAAACTGTTTCATATTAAAATATCGTTCACCCTCGACAAAATATATGGAACAGTTGTTTTTAGGGTTCCGTACCTCAAAAGGAAAAAACGGAACCCTTATAGGATCACTTTGTTGTTCGTCTGTCCGTCCGTCCGTCTGTCAAGACCCTTTTTCTCAGGAACGCGTGGAGGTATGAAGCTGAAATTTATATCAATTACTCAGGTCTACTGTCCCTTGAAGCTGTGAAAAAATCAAACTTCTAAGCCAACGCAATCAAAAGATACAGCAATTTAAGCTGCATATTTTGAAACTCGCAAGTACTCGCAAGGGAATCAAAACCTAAAGGGTACTTCCAGTCGACCTAGAATCTTGAAATTTGGCATGAAGCAACGTTTTATAGCACACATAAAGGAAAAATTCCGAAAACCTTAAATTTTTAGTTACATTACAAAATATATATTTTTTAATAAATATAAACTTATTACTTTTTTTGTCGTAATGAACGAACTTTGTAAACCTTGCAGGTTTGTACGGAACCCTCGGTGCGCGAGTCCGACTCGCACTTGGCCGGTTTTTTTTAGTGTTGACAAAAGTTGCAGAACAAAAGTTGTTAGTTTTGATGTACAGAATAAGCCTCTAAAATGATGCTGGTTGATTACCAATAACCCTCTCTCTCTCTCTCTGGCAACCATATCACAAGCTTTGCTTAGTTTGGGGCCAGATACCGTGTGTAAGATGTCTCCTGATATTTATTTACGGAATAATTTCTTACCTCATAATAAATGATGCCTTTTTCTAGCGACGAGACCCTCTCCCATATGTGCGTGTTGGCGTTTTTGTCGAACACCCGTATGGGGCGCGACACCTCCGTGAAGAACTTGGGTTTGTTGGCGTTCACTATCACCACGTCGAAGAAGTCGCGCCAGTCGTGCCCCGCCAGCATCTCCATGCCCGCGTTACTGGAAACAAATAGATATCTTCTTAAAACACCACACGCTGTAAAACACAAGATGAACCATTTCAAATAACAAGAAGATTATTGAGTGTTTCGTTTACCTTCGAAGCGAAATCATCTCAAGAGTTCAAGTGCAGAGTTTAGCGACAAGTTTGTGTGAATATCAGTGCCTGTGTGAAGTGTTTTGTGAATAAATTGTGTCGTGTGTTTTGTGATTCCGTTAAGTGATAGTAGTTGATAAGTAGCTGTAAGTGTGGCGAGCATCTAACTTTTATTTTTTTTTAAATAGTCCTGCTTTACATACCTAACAGCTTTCGTTTACGAATAATCTCATTCTCAGGGTACATGAATTGGAGATTTTCTTTATGGTAGCAGCTGCCTGGTTTTGTCCAACCAAGAAAAATAGTTACTTTCTACTTTCCTGGGAAGAAGTTTCTAGGTAAGTGGGTAAGGCGCCACCGAATACTCACACAAAATGGTAAGGACTGTTGGTAACAAGGAAGAGCTTCTTATCGCTGTCCCCGAGCTTCTGGAAATACTGCCTGAGGTCGGGGTTGGGCCGGATGTACTCCTCCACGTTTTGAGCCACTATCTTGTGCATTATCGGGTGGCAACTCTGCACCGAGTTCTGAAATGACATTTTTATACAAAGGGTGGCCTTCCGTGTTAAAGCCTTCAACATATTATTTTAAATTTAATAAATAAAGCTATTTATTTAGTTATATACAATTTTCTAAACCTTGGAGCAACCTTTATCTAAACAGCGATTCGAGCTATTTTGACTAATGTAAAATAGCTGTTTTGATTAGTCTAATCTCAAAATAGCTGATGATTATTATTATGAGCTGATGCTTAATTACTTCCTTTGTTTATTATTTAGTTTTTTCATGGAAAACAAAATAAGTAGAACCACGTATCTAAGAAATTCACAAAGATACCAGTAGGACAATGTGGTCGATCGAGAAAAGGAAAAAAGAGATGCATTGATGTAATATGACGTAAGTTAGAAAGAGACATAAAAAATATCTTAATTTAGTGGCTAGTTGCCGTGTTTTTCTGCCAAAAGTGTTTTTTTTTTTTTTTTTGTGAAATTCCAATACAATTATTTGACAGTGACAACCTCTGATAGTGATTGTCCATACATTTTCGCGGTTGAGAATTGCCTGAAGCGACAACATATCTCTAGTTGTAATAGCTGTGTAGAAATTAAAAAAAAATCTACTGTCGTGACATTTTTAAAATGCTCAATCTTTCTAAGTTGTCCTCAGACATGATACTAGACAAAAGATTGGGTTTATGATATGATTTTTATTTAGAGTGTTTTCCACACTAGGTTTTATCTCAAAGAGTTATTTTTGTGACAAGCATTTCAAAAATTTGAAGCGTACGCAGGATTTGAACCTGCCCCTTCGGATCACCGTGGAGCCTACTCTCGTCAATCTTCAGAAGTTCTAATATCTTCTAGTTGAGTGATTACCTGTCTAATACAGGTATCACAGGTGGCGCCGCCAACGCTACAAGTGGTGGTAGTGATACTTCACAAATTTGGCGCTTACGTAGGAGGCGGACTAGCTCAGTTGGGAAAGCGCCAGGCTAGTGATCCGAAGGGGCAGGTTCAAATACAGCGTTGGCTTCAAATTTTTGAAATGCTTATGACAAAGAAAACTCTTTGAGATTAGATTTACTGGATTGATCGATAAGTACATATTAGCATACTTTCCACACTTTCATGCAACCTAGGAGTATGTGTACCTATTCATACCTACAATCATGATGTACCCTTCTTAACCTATGTACGTAATTATAGTAAATTATTCAAAATAGTGTGTCAAAAAGCAAAATCAATTTTTATTAGAAATAAACTTACAAAATCTAGCAATAAAGTTAAAACTACCTGGTCTATAATAAAACCGGAAACCGGCAAGTCCACTCAAGAAGACCGTAAGATTGAGGTTGTTCATGACAATGTTTTGGTTAATGATAATCAAAAAATAGCTAATATCTTTGTAGATTACTTCAACAAAATACCCATGGAAACTACACAAACTCTCAAACCTTGTAAAACTCAAGCTGAAAAGTTACTTGCTGAGAATGTTCCAGCTACCCCTGTTGATTTTTGTTTCCATGAAGTTACGCCTAATATAATAATTAAAACGTTTAAGTCACTTAAACAGAAAAATTCAGAAGACGTATGGGGAATGTCGGTGAAATTTGTCAATAACTTTGTAGAATCGTTAGCACCTTATCTAGCTCAAATTTTTAACGAATGTATTAAAAAAGGTACGTTTCCCGATCTCATGAAATACAGCAAAATATTACCTTTGTATAAGTCTGGAAGTAAAAAAGAGCCTGGAAACTACAGACCAATATCTATCCTTCCAACATTAAGTAAGATTTTCGAAAAAATACTTCTAGATCAACTGAGTTCATTCTTTAATCTGCGGGGAATCCTGTACAAGAATCAGTTTGGTTTCTCAAAAGGCTGTTCCACAATTGATGCAACCACTGCTTTTGTGAGTGGTATTTACGAGGCGTGGGAAAAATCTAAAGATGCTATAGGAATTTTTTGTGACTTATCGAAGGCTTTCGATTGCGTAGATCATAATATACTCTTGTCAAAACTGTCTCACTACGGAGTAAGAAAAGAAGCTCTACTAATATTAAGATCATATCTCTCTGCCAGAACTATGAGCGTTAATATAGATGGGGTGATGTCTGATGCCTTGGGTGTAGATGTGGGAGTGCCTCAGGGGTCGATACTGGGTCCGTTCTTATTTTTGGTTTATGTCAATGATCTTCCTTTCCTATTACAAAAGTTTTCCAAGACTGTGTTGTTTGCCGACGATACATCATTATTGTTCGATATGGAAAGGAAAGCAACTGATACTGATAATATTAATCTAGCTCTGAGCCACGCGTATAACTGGTTTAGTTTAAACAATCTAGCACTAAATGCAAAAAAAACTAATTGCGTACATTTTTCTCTAGCGAAAAATAGAGTTTTAACTGACATAAATATTGATAATAATTTATTAGATTTTACTGCTACTGCCAAGTTCCTAGGCTTAAGGATTGATAGTAAGCTCCAATGGGGGCCACATATAAAAGAGCTTTCAGGTAAACTCAGTTCAGCTGCTTACGCGATACGTAAAATAAGAGGCCTTACCGATGTTGACACTGCAAGAACAGTATACTTTAGCTATTTTCATTCTTTGATGACATATGGAATCTTGCTTTGGGGCAATGCTGCTGATGCTGTTAAAACTATTTTTGTGCTGCAAAAGAGGGCCATTCGTTATATTTATAGGCTTCGGCCCAGGGACTCCTTGAGGCTACTCTTTAAATCAATAAATATCTTGACCATGCCATGCCAGTATATTCTTGACAATATTATGTATGCTCGAAAAAATTGTAATAAATACCTTAAAAAATGTGATATCCATGATTATAACACGAGAAATAAGTTGAAGTTAGTGATACCAAAGACTAGGCTAACCAAGATAGATAAATCTTTCCAAAATAATTGTATCCGTTTTTACAATATTTTACCTGTAAGCTTGACAAGTCTATCTGACAATCATTTTAAAAATATCATGAAAAAAATTTTAATAAAGAAAGCATACTATACCATTGACGACTTCTTGAAGGATAAATTGGCTTGGAAACACATGACATTGGATAATATTGATTTATAGTTTTTAATTTTTGACATGTATGAATTGATTTAATTTATTGTAATTTGTTTTTGTTTATGTTGTGACGTTCAAAAGTGTACTTTTTCTGTACCTATTTGAAAAATAAATGATTGAATTGAATTGAATTAAATAGGTACCTATCTCTTAAAATCTCCAATTTGATATAAGTAAATCATTTTACCTTCACGTCCAAGAAGAGAATTTCTGGATGATAATCGATGTGGTTTTTGATGAAATATTCGGCCACGTTACAGAGCAAACCCATTTCAGGCACGGAGAATAGATCTGCCAAGTGCACCATTTTAGCTCTATTTGGCTGAAACATAAGATAAAACAATCAAGTAAAAAATACTCAAAAATCACTTTATTTAGGTATAGGAAATAATCGGCCAAGTACAAGTCGGACTCGCGCACGGAGGGTTCCGTACTGTATGGGAGCCCCCCTTAAATATTTATTTTATTCTCTTTTTAGTATTTGTTGTTATAGCGGCAACAGAAATACATCATCTGTGAAAATTTCAGCTGCCTGGCTATCATGGTTCATGAGATACAGCCCGGTGACAGACGGACAGACAGACAGACGGACAGACGGACATCGAAGTCTTAGTAATAGGGTCCCGTTTTTCCCTTTGGGTACGGAACTCTAAAAAGAAAAATAAACTCTACTATATGCCGATTCAAACATCTAGGCGGCTGTGAAGTTAGCTTTAAGTGAGCTTCAGTCGGGATTGGGTTTTTTGCATCTTGTAGCTAACATCACAACCGCCACGAACTTTGATTCGGCCTTTATCACTTTTTTTTTAAATATTAGGGGACATCTTACACACGGTCTCTGCCCCCAACTAGGCAAAGCTTGTGATATGGTTGCCAGAGACTGATATACTACATATTTTTAAATACATACTTATATAGATAGTACCTAAATAACACCCAGACACAGAGCAAACACCTATGTTCATCACATAAATGCTTGCCCTGGGTGGGATCGAACCCACGCCACTTTGATCCAGAAGTCAGGGTCACTAACTACTAAGCCACTGAGGCAGTGTATTATTATACTATTAATTTTCTTCGACAAATACCTAAATGTTTACAAACGATTACAAAGTTTCCTGACCTAATATAACCAACGTTCGTTCGTTCGTTTTCGTTTCGTTTCGTTTTTTGACAGAAGCCTACGTTAAAGTTGTCTTGTTACGCAAGCTAAGTAAGCCCCTCGCTAGCCCTATACCAGATGTTATCATTGAAATCATTGATTTTCCATGATGCGAGATAAACAGCGCCCTCTGATACATACGTACGAGTAGTTTGATTTTCACTCGTATATGAAAGCAAATATCTATAGTCACAATTGCGCAAAAAAGTGTCCGAGCCAAAACTCTGCCCAAGCTATGTAGTGGGCAGGCTTTTTAGTTAGTCGTAAGGCGATTGCAAGCCGACTACAACGCCGCGCGATGCCAAAGTGCTCGGTTACAAGCACTAATAGGTGACATAACGTCGAGATTCGAGAAAACGGGTCATTGTGAATTATTTAATGTAAATATCTACAGGGTTATTTCTAATCAATTAGCATCCTTTTAAGGGCTTATTCTGTATATCAAAACTAATAACTTTTGTTCTGCAACTTTTGTCAAAACTCATAAAAAATGTTGTTCCATAGAAAAATATCGTTCACCCGCCGCGACCAAACGTATGGAACAGCTGTTTTTTTTTTAGTTCTGGCAAATGTCGCAGAACAACATTTGTTAGTTTTGATGTAGGTACAGAATAAGCCCCTAAAAGGATGCTAATTGATTAGAAATAACCCTGTATAAGTCGGTATGTATGACGGCGCTCGGACATTTTATTACTACTTTCACCAAAGAATATATAATAATACTGCTTTCACTTAGGGACTGAGGCTCTGTAGATATTTGCTCGAAGTCGAAATCATTGATTTTCCATAAAGCGAGATAGCCAGCGCGCTCTGATACGTAGTTTGATTTTCATATACGAGTAATGAGTTATATTTAATAGATAACTGCGAGTATAGCAGTGAGTAGTAGTTGTACTGAGTAGAAACAGATCGCAAGGCAAACACTACATCAATGCCACGACATTGCCACGCCATGCCGCGGCCGGGGCGCCGTAAATGAATGATTGCTTACAAGTGCCACTGATTACTCTGCCTAGGCCTAGTCATATTATTATATATTCTTTGGCCTAGTACTAGTACAACTTGTACTGATATCGGTTCTGCGGACACATATTAGATAATAGTTGCTACGTACACAGATGAAACAATATGATATTTTCTTTCTTCTATCGTACGGCTAGACAGACGCGACCAAAGCGCCACCCTTTTATGGTGGACATTCCGCGCGTTAGAATCAAGCGTTTCGAATCCTCATTCCTCATACGAACAGCCAGAATGTGGAACGCTTTGCCTGGGTCTGTCTTCCCGCTAAAGTACAACGTGGGTGTCTTCAAATCCCGAGTAAATAGGTATCTTCTAGGTAAGCCTGCTACACCCTAGACCGCAAATTTGTTCAACATCAGGCAGTATGTAGTCAAACGCCAACCTATACGGAATAAAAAAATAAATAATATTCTATAAACTCGCGGAGTTCTACGTTATACGGAATAAAAAAATAAATAATATTCTATAAACTCGCGGAGTTCTAGTTAGGTACGCTAATATTCTAGACATATACCTATTGAATCAAACACTAAACCAAGCTAAACTACCGCCTACCAGCACTGAATGTCATTGATTCTAAAAATTATATTCTTCAACGGAAGTCCTACTAAACTGAGGAGATCTATCTCCAGCCACGGACGTCCTACTATCCTACGCATAATAATAATGAGGATGGCGGCGAATCTTTACAGCTTTTAATCTGTATGTAATACACTTTACACTTAACAAATTTTGACAAAATACTATAAATGGCCTTTGCATGATTCTTTAAGATGTTCACTTTAATCAATTTTGAACATCTACATGGTGCAAAAAATATTGCTATCACGAATCATCAACTGATAAAAGGAGGATCAAATAAGTAAATACAGTAAGTATTTACTTTAGTTTTAGATACTGTTTCATTTAGATGAACATACTCATGGCAAACTAGGTATAATGCAACCGATAGTAATAATAATTACTACTACCAAAGGAATCAACAATAACAGTTACTAGTTATATCTAATATCATATGAATGAACAAAATTAATTTCAGTTAATATACATAATACAAATATACCAACTCCAAATCTCTGCGAAATTCATGATCGGTAAAATGGTCTTTTATTGTGATTCAAATAATTACTAGATCTATAGTTTCTTATTGCTTACCATGCCTTACTGCACTCCTGGGGACATTTCAAACATTCAGTAAAACTAGATAGACACTATTTAGTAAGTGGTTACCAATCACCATGTATTATCCTACCGCTTTACTTAGTCCTCTCCTGCGCGGTACAGGGGCGCCGGGGGAGACGACAAAGGGGACAGAGACAGGTGCGGGCAGGAGGACTTAGTTAAGCGGTAGGATTATAGGTGCCTCATCCTAGACTGCATATCTGCTTAACATCAAGCAGGAATGATCAAACGCGAATTTATTTGGTTAAATAACCGGCTAAGTACGAGTCGGACTCGCGCACGGAGGGTTCCGTACTGTATGGGAGCTAGGGCATGCAAACCGGTTAACCGAAAACCGAAAAAACCGAATAACCGACAGCATTAGAAACTCGGTTTTTTCTAGTTATAAAACCGGTTTTTTCGGGTTTATCGGTGTTTTCTACAATTTTTTTAAATTCACATTTTAACTTTCCCCTTCGCAATAAAATACATTATTGTCATCTAGTTGCTCTAACCTACAGAGAAATAATAAGCCCAGCGAACTAAGACACTTTTTTTCTATTTGAAAATTACGTCTAATGTAGGTACATTAGACGTAATTTTTTCGTATAGGTATACGTGCTAAGGATGAAATTCAAGTGCGAAAGTTCTCATTCTCTCTCTGCCTTTACATAGCGAGTATCGTGATTAGGCAGAGCGCTGCGCTGTAGCGTTATAAGCGTAATGGGACGCGTTTTGTCTCATCTTCACCGAAACGCTATCGACCACCGCCGTTTTGTTTCGTTACATTAGTCCGGCAGTCTCTGTTAAGCTACGTAGTAAAACTACGCGTAGGATATATTGCACGTTTGTCTAATATTTGTAAATTATACATAAAAGAAAGCTCGATTGTTGGAATTAAATAACAAAAGAAATATAAATAATGACTATTATTTCATCAAAATCATAGAACATCGCATATCAGGAAGACTAGACATGGAACAACCACCCGAACAAGCTGGTTTTCGTCGCGGGCTATTTAAACTACAGACCATCTCCACGCAATCAACCAGATTATAGAACATACGTGTCGAATTGAGTACCTCCTTTGTTTCGTCGGTCAAAAAGCATTTGATAGCATCAATCACGTTAATCTTCTCCGCCTCACCCATTCTCAAAGTACTGCTGCAATAAAATTACAATCTTCTGGTCCAGCATTTACAACAGAGAAATGTGTTAAACAAGGAGACCCACTGTCCCCGAAAATATTTACGGGCGTCCTCGAAGAAGTTTTTAGAAAGCTGGCGGCAAGCTGGGAAGGATGGCGTGTTAATGTTGGTGAAAAATGGTTAACTGACCTTCATTTTGCAGACAATATCGTCAGCTTGTATCTCTTCCTCAGTCAGAGAGCTATAATCAATGCTACAAAACCTAACCACTGCAAGCCTTGAGGTTGGATTGCGGATACGGAACATGTTAATTAAAGACCAAAGTGATGACCAATGGCATCAAACATCGGGTAACTGTCGATGGCGAAGACATATACGTTCACGATTACATCTATCATGGCCAAATAGTCACCTTCCAGGCGAGACAAGACCAAGAAGAACAGAGAACGCCTGGAAGAGCTGTTGGGCCATGAAAGAACATATGAAGAAACGCCTTCCGATCACATTTTGACTTATGGTGTACAAACATGGTCATTAACTATGGTCCAAAAGTCCAAGCTCAAGGTTTGCCAAAGAGCGATGGAGCGCAGTATTCTCGGTGACCGGCTAATAGACCGAGTAGGTACTGCGAGTAAACACAGAACTACGTTCCATAACTCAAATCAAAGATGTAGCTTTCACAGCCGCTAAACTGAAGTGGCAGTGGGCCGGGTAAATCAGTCGAATGCCGGAAGACCTCTGAAAGACCTCTGGGCTAAAATCACCACCAAATGGAGTCTTAACTCGATGCGGCCTCGTAGCAGACCCTCTATTAGATAGTGCGATGAACTGAATACATTTAATCCAAATTGGCGGCATCAGCACAAGACCGACTAAACTGGAAATCTCGAGAGGAGACCTTTGCCCAACAATGAGGCAGTACAGGCTCATAAACAAACAAACTGTTATATTTACTAGTATTTTCATAAATTTACTAGAAAAAAAAACCGAAAAACCCGAAAAAATCGATTTCCCCGGATTTTTAAATAAAAAACCGAAAAAACCGGTTTTCCAAAACCATCCGGTTTTTGCATGCCCTAATGGGAGCCCCCCTTAAATATTAATTTTATTATCTATTATTGAAGGGAATATAAAACTAAATATTCTGTGAACATTTCAAGCATCTACCTGGTACCATTATTAATATAGAGCGAAAAACGTCTAAAAATTCAGGTTTGTTGTATGGGAGCCCCACTTAAATATTTATTTTATTTTGTTTTTAGTATTTGTTGTTATAGCGGCAACCGAAATACATCATCTGTGAAAATTTCAGCTGCCTAGCTATCATGGTTTATGAGATACAGCCCGGTGACAGACAGACAGACAGACGGACATCGAAGTCTTAGTAATAGGGTCCCGTTTTTCCCTTTGGGTACGGAACCCTAAAAAACAAGGTTTTTGTTGCCAAACAAGTAGAATAGAATTAATTTCATTTTTACATCAGATGAAGCAGGAATAATGTCCAGAATTATTTTCTGTTAGAGTTAAGAATCCTACGCTAGTGACTACAAATTAGATCTGGCGAGATGACATCCTATAACCATTTTTATATTTTAGTATTTAAATAGAGATTGACCCAGATGTAACCCAAAAAAAAAACGACGGGTTGCACACCGGGAGTGCCGGCAGAAGTGAAAACTTGAACCTATAAAGTACTATCATTTATGTGGTAAAATATAATATCACACACGCGCACTCGCGAAAGAAGAGCGGTAGAAGAAGAGATTGATATTAATTCTTCTCTACGCCGCGCCGGCGATATAATCTGCCTCCGTCTTACGAATTTTCGATCAGGATTCAGGACATGTGTCCTGACGCGAGTTTAACATTTTTTACCCATCCCAAAAAGTGCACAACGCGCAACGTCGTTAAAGAAGATTTCACTTTTTTTTTTTTTTTAATTATGATGGCGTTGGGTTGTGCATGTACTGAGAAGCCAAAAAAAAAACAATGGACCAAAGATATCATATTTTGGTCCCCAAGAGACGGGAAGCGGTTCAGGGGATGACCACAGAAAAGATGAGAAGACGACCTGCCGCCAGGGCGGCGCTGGAAAGCCAGAGATAGGGAGCACTGGCAACTTCTAGAGGAGGCCTATGTTCAGGGTGGACAACCTTATATTTAAGAAATAGAGGATAATGTATTATAAGGTTATAGTTATAGTATTAGTGAATAGAGGCGATTTTCATTTTACATGTTTTCACTTTAATAATTGAGCCAGGGTTCATCAGTCCAGACAGTCTTTCATCAGACCGAGATTTTGAAAAAGATACAGGTAATATCTGGACTGGGAACCTGTTGATGCTAGGCTTCATGCTATTTCATGGGTACTGTGTCTTCTAATATTAAACACTTTTAATTAAAAAGAATTCATACATTTTACTATAGGTATACTCCGCGCCACACAAGTTGATGGATGTGAAGTTAGCCACTAGCTGTGCAATAGCCAATCCTGACGAAACGTGACGTGGAAGACGCACGTTGATTGGCTATTGCGCAGCTAGTGGCTAACTTCACATCCATCAACTTGTGTGGCGCGGAGTATAGGTACATATGAAATTCCTTACCTTATGAGCCCTAGTGTCTCCTTCCACATATGCTATAGGTATAATCCTGTTCTTGTAAAGTTTGAGCACTTCATCTGAAGAGACAGGCGTGAGACCTCTGTAGACGGCTCCAATTTGAATTTGTAGGAAGGAGTCCAACTTGAGCAGCAAACCCTTTTCAATGTCATAGTGCAAACCCCTTACAGCAAAGTTAGGCTGGTACTCCAGTTTTAATATCTCTGGTGGATACTGGAAATAACAGAAGGAATTTCATTAAAACATTTCAAGATACCCATTTATTTAAAAAGAAATTCAATCGGATATCCCCACCAAACGCTAAGCATCCCAGCTAACAGAATCTGGGGTATTGTTGTTCACCACCATGACTACCTATTACCAAAAAATCAGCTTTTAGAAAGTAGTTGCATTTTTTGCGCTTACCTCCCGGGCTATAATTGAAATTATATTGAATTTATTTTGTAATAAACTGTACAGAAGGCAGGCTCTATGGTGAGGTACAATAATGTTTTTGTGATATTTATAAACTTTAAATACTGGAAGAGTGCCATAAAAGAAAACAATACAGCCTGGTGACAGACAGATGGACAGACGGACGGACAGCGGAGTCTTAGTATTAGGGTTTCGTTTTTACCCTTTGAGTATGGAACCCTAAAAACAACACAAATTATAGAGGTAATTTTTCTCTTCTATCACATAGGTAGTAATATGATGGCTTAATTTCCATACAGTTTTATATTAGATATATCTTATCCAAAATGAAGTATGCACAATAGTAAAATACAACAATTTTGCATACATAGATATATGTATTGCAACTTAACATTTTATCAGAAGCCATATTTTATGATTGACTGAAGCGAAAGCGAAGGTCTCCATTTTAAACACGGCGATACTTTTGTCTGTCCAGATGTTCGTTTCCTGTACAGGTCGCATTTTTCAACAAAATATATCGACAAAATTTCATACACAGGTTCTATGTATTAATGGATTTTTTTGCTGTTGGTGATTTTTGACGGAGAGGGTAAGTTCGTTCGTTTCAGCCATAGGACGTCCACTGCTGGACATAGACGTCTCCTCCCTTATAGATCGCCAATAAGACCGGTTCATAGCAGCTTGCATCTGGCGTGATCTGAGAGGGAACTCCCCCTTTTTTGAGGGAAATACGGTAAGTATTTCCCTCAAAAGCTATTGCGCTATTTGAAAGATTGTATAGTATCTAAAACCTAACAAAATTTGCAAGTGTGAACCAAATTGGTCAAGAGCAAGTCGAGATATAGGCTTGTGAAGATTCAGTTAAAGCAGTGTTTTTCAAACTTTTTGAATATGCAACCCCTTTATGTTTACAATAGTTTTAGCGACCCCCTAAGGGTCAAAATCACGCTATTTTAATGACTTAATAAACTTATTTTATAGTTCTACATATAAAGTGACATTTGTATTTTGTTCGAGACCCCCTTAGTAAGGATTCAGACAGTTTGAAAATCACTGAGTCAAAGAGATGTGTCTACTGCTCGGAGAACTACTAGTCATAGAATAATTAAAAATAAGTATTTCGATAAATACAGACTTTTTTAATGACAACATTTTTGAATGTTAAAAGTAGGAAAAAAATCTATTACTTACATTATATTTTTCCAACAGAATATCTCTTCCGAGATTATACAAGAGATGCTCTAATGTCGGTTTGTAATGGGCCAAAGTGTAATCATAGTCAAAGCCATACACTTGGACTTCGAAAAGGTCCAGCTCATTGCAGGCAAAAACTCCGTATGGGTTCACATCTTGTGGCAATTTCTTGGCTAAAAATGTGGACCAAAAATAAATAACAACTGATATGTTAAACAATACTTATGATCAATTTTACAATACAAATTATGGGAAGTTTTGTAAGTACCATTTAGGTATTTTCCAAACTATGACTATCACTAGAGACCGGATTATAGGCAACATAAAAAGCTTATTATAAGGAAGCAAATATGCATGAAATATGCCCAAAAATTGTCAGAATATGCAACCGAAACATATAAAAATTAGTTTTTTTTAAATTTCAAATTCAGTATCCAATTAGTAAATTATCTTTTGACAGGGGATAATAGGTACAGTACATGTTGTACACATTACATGACATTAACATTCTTTTCTAATTTTATGAACAAAAACTATCAAGTATTGTAATGTACTGATAATATGCATCATAACCAGATTTTAGGTAAAATATGCTATTACTGCTGAAGAAGGCTTAAATATGCTAAAACATATGCAAACATGTTTATCACAAATAACTTGTTTTATGTAAGAAAATTTATATATTCTACATCCAACTATCTTCATAGTGATTAATCTGTTGCCATATTTTGACCACTAATTCTAATAAGATTCTGTTTGCTGTGCATGTTATCTTGTATATCTTTACTGTCTTCTTGTACTACACACTAAAAGAATGATCAAATAAGATATTGTAAGTATTTAAAAAGTACCGTAAGTAAATTACAAATTCAAATTTATTTATCGTACTAATATTATAAATGCAGAAGTTTGTTTGGATGTGTGTTCCTCTTTCACGCAAAAATTACTGAACGGATTGAGATGAAACTTTGCAAGTATTGCTTATACGTCAGAATAACACATAGGCCATAGTTTATAAAGAAATTGCGTGAAATTAAGTTCCCAGGGTCAGCTAGTTTACAATAAATACAGCTTATAAAAGCTTAATTTTAAGCACAAGCACATGAAAGAGAAAAATGTGCATAGCATACTAATAGGTAAAAGCGAACACAACTTACATCTGCATTTCAGTTTCGTCCTGCAATAAGCTTCCTTGAGTAGTTCCCGTGTAGACAGACCTCTGTCTTTAATTATAGAATATGTACTCCGTACCTTCCCATTTATTAATGATTTAACCAATGCCGATTTACCCATAAAGTTACTGCATAATACATTGGACGACATGTCTCTCCAAAATGGAAATATGCGAATTTTAAAAGTATGACAGAAAAGTAACTTATTGATCACTAAAATGAACTGAACTCTTATTGATAAACCCTTAGTTATTTATGGGTATAATAATAGCCCTGTATAAAGTTAAAAATCATTGCATAATTGCAAATTGACCACGAAATCCCACGTTCGAATTGGAGCAATCGACTGTTTTCGCAAAACTTACAAACAGTGTTACCAACCCCAGAAAACTAAAAAACAGCAGGTCACCAATAAACACAGAGCTATTAAAATAAAACAACCGGAGAAACCATTAGATAAAGTAAAAAAGGCAGATTTCTTACTTTTCTTTTATAATAAAAAAAAACTACTTTATTTTATAGTTAGTAAGACTCACAAACATTGTTACATTAGATTACCTATAATTAAGAAATACAACCTAATGAAAAACAAAAATCAGAGTAAAATTAATTTTCTAGTCTCAACTTCAGTATTTTCAGACTTATTCTTTTAATATATTATATTTCATCGTGTGGTGTAGTTTCACTTCGAGGTGTTGAACGCTAATTGAATAAATAATTTATTTTTCGCAAAAAATGGCAAAACTGCCTTCCATCTTGTATAAAATTCGAATATTTCGCTCGAATTGTTTACATTATTGTTGATTTTTCAAAAACGGCTCAGCCAGTTTCTGTAAAATTTAAATGGGCCCACCTCGGGAATACACCCTTTCGAACTAAAAAATATTTTTTCGATTCGGTTCACAATTGGCGGAATTATCGATGAACACACACAAAAAAAATTACATATGGATGAACATAGAACCTCCTCCTTTTTGGAAGTCGGTTAAAAACAGTAAATATCAGGAGCGAAACAGAAAACAGGGTCATCAATGTGAAAACAACAGCAAATCTACTTTAAAACAGTAGGGTTGTCAACACTGCTCACAAAAGACAGCAATAGAAAAATTGACAAATAACCATGGATGTATAGTGAACATTAAAGCTAAGCGTCCATTGGTGGCAGGTCGGGCCGCAACCGCGGTGCCGTGAGCATTTTTGTGTACTGCGCAGTGCGCAGGGCAGGCCGCGCCGCATCGGCGGATTTTTATAGTCTGTCATGTAAACGTTTGACAAGTGAGCGGCCAGTGTGACCAGAATCAGTATTTTAATACTTACTCTTTTTTTTTGTAGATACAGTATTTTTGAGTAGGTATATTTTGGAAAAAAAAGTGTCGTTAAAAGGTATTTTTGAGTATATTTGGATAAAATTGTTGAAAATGGTGTTTTTTTTAATTCATTGGGTACCGAAAACTATGTTTTTTGCAGTTTCAGCATTTTCTGAAATTTAATCTGGTCACACTCTTTCCGGTGGTGCTAAGATATCACAGAGCTATTTAGGTGCAGTCGCTGTAAATAAGTCTAGCGCTGAGTGAAGTGTGGAGGGGGTGGCTGCGCATGAGTTTAGTATGGCGGTCAACATGCGCAGCCACCCACCCTCCACAGTACTCTCAGCGCTAGACTTACGTGCCGCTACTTGTACGTTTGATTTATGTGCTAACAGCATTATTTTGCAATAGGGTGCTAAATTGGCTAAAAATAACTAGATTATGAACTTCAGACAGCGCTACTTCATTCATTAATTTTCAATTTATGTAACATTTATGCATTTTCTCCAACAAGTCCCTATTACTTAGTAATAAGAAACGAGGATGCTTTACAAAATGTTTAAAACATTAACATTAACTCCTAGTAAACAATCAAAATTTATCAAAATACATACTATGTCAAGAAAAAGTAGCTTTGTATGAAGCTAAGTGCAAAGCATTAGCTTTGTGGTAGCAATTAAAATTAAAATAGCGTGTAAACACGCTATTTGTCAAACTTGACATAAATCAGAAATTACTAAATCTGAGTCAGGAATCCTAGCTCTGTGCAGGAATCCCATTGATGGCAGCTCTATTTGATGTGACATTTGACATCTTTTTAAATTGACAGTGACATTTAGATTAAAAATGATATATTATTTCTTTTATTCAGTCAGTTTGACTTCGCAGTCATATGACATTTGCTAACTGTAATGAAAAAAATGGTTAGGATTTCGGAGAAATCAGTAAAAATTCATTTTCTATTACCTAATCAATCCATTATAATTGAACTTCTCTGTCTACGTAATTGAATTTTGATAAGTGACATAAAAAAATAACAAAAAAACAGCAATTTTTTAAAGCACTGCTTATTTTTAGCAATCCAAAAAAGAAGGATGCAGCGAATGGACCATGAAGTTTTAGGTGTCAATCAATTCTTGATTTGTTTTAGGTAAACCTTTACCTAAAACTTCATGGAATGGACCTGTCGTTTTTTTTTGCAAGTAGGTATAAAACACAACATCTTTTATCTACACTAATGTTGTAACATTCTACTTATGTTTCCAATACCTGACTTGCAATTTCACATGATGTTATAATATCCACATCGATATCGTAAAATCTCATTATAACATCGCGCGCTCGCTCCTGATTGGCCCTGCGCGCGCAGCTGCGCTCTCATTGGTTAGATTTTAATGGCGCCAAGTTCACTGTGACAATACACGTACGCGTGAATTTAATGTTTCGCAATATGTTTATTTTTATTTTTTATTAGTGAAGATAAAGTAGTGTATGCAACTGCATATAACACGGGTAATATAAGACAATTGCATAAACTACTATTCTAAAAATGATATGTACTTCAAAAATATAGTGATTTTTTGCTGTTTTCATATCACTCGTTAAAATTAATATTAGACCACCAGAAAAATTCCAATGATATTTTATTGTTTTTACATTATAGATTACATACATAAGAAGTGGCGGTATTAAGCAGGCCGCGGACGTATGCTTCCCACATAGATTTTTCGATGCCGTAGCCAGGTTTTGGCAACGAAAAGCCCACAATCTGTTAAAAGAAGGATGTCGGAAGCTCATACATACGAATACCTGTTGTATACGAAAACACTCAGTTTCTTCCAAGTGCATTAATAAAAATGTTATGTTCACCAGAGTAATTTATGACGCTTCTAAAACTGTTCTGATATGTACAAGTTCGTTTTTAATGAAGTTAAAATAAGAAAAACCGAAAACAATTTTCAAGCTATATGTAGAATACTTAGGTATATAATTATAGGCCAAAGATTAAGGATTGCCAGGTTTGTAATATATAGAGTGCTAAAATGGTGCTAGATATTTAAAGACTTGAAGTCATATCATTTTAGTTAATTTTGCCTTAATGATATTTATATTGATTTTTTTATCAGTGTATCTCATTTTGTTAAAAAAAATGGTTATCTGTAATATTGGACTACGTTTTGGAGTTCATCGATTTATAAGACGTTATCACGTCAAAAAAGCTCAATGCTTAGGACCGATATAAAAAGTAAACGAAAACATGAATGATAATCAATTTCGGTATTCATCCATTTCATTCGCAATAGTACAAGAACCGCAACTATAAGATAGGAATATAAGTTAAACAGCTAATCGAACCACGGCTGCAGCTTACGGATGCAAGCCGCGAATGCAGGTAGCACAAGCATGACACGCAGCCGCTGCCAGTATCCACAGTCGGGAGTGTTTCCGATGCTGGCTGCACGAGTAGTCCAGGCTTTGCGAAGTTTACTCAAACTTTCGCGTTCGCGTGTGGCTCCATAGATTTTGGTTAGTTCTTCCTCGTTTCTGCTGGGGCGCTGTACAAAAATGTATAGGGCCATACCGAAACAGCTGTAGTTTCAATTTACGTGTAAACCTGGATTAACCCCTCAGTTGTGCAGCCACAGCCGGCTTCGTGCAGTGCTGCAAGTGCTGTTTGTAGCTATAGCCTGCTGCCGAGATTCGAATAGCACCTTTAAGGATTATTACGAATAATATCAAAATAATCAGGAATATCTCGGATAACTTCAACTGCAGCTTTTTGTTAGTAGTAAAGTGAGTGAAACCTAAAAATATAAGTATTCTTTCTTTTTGATAATCTTTTAGTATACAAAAATGTATGTTTCTATAAAATATGTAAAAAGACACCTCGGTTCGTAAAATTACTAGTTGAAACACTTAAAACGAGTTAAGGAAGGATCATGTACCAATTGTTGAAAAAGAAAATAATCATATCAACCCCTCCAAAAAATAGAGAAGTCGGAATACCGAAAACGAAATCTGGTAATACTGAATACATCATCTGATCGACTGAATTTGACATTTCCTTTTTTTTGACAGCAACAGTAATAAAATAGTGTTTTTTTTAAATAATGTGCCCATTTTTGGACAGGCTAAAGCCTTTAAGGTCATACCGCCACTTCTTATGTATGTAATCTATAATGTAAAAACAATAAAAAATCACTGTAATATTTCTGGTGGTCTAATATTAATTTTAATTAGTGATATGAAAACAGCAAAAAATCACTATATTTTTAAAGCACATATCATTTTTAGAAATGATGTTTTGTTTTCTACCTACTTGCAAAAAAAAAAAAAAAACGACAGGTCCATTCGCTGCATCCATTCTAGGGCTTGATAGGTACTCCGGAAAAATATTATTTTATTTTTAGGATTATTGTAATTTGCAATATTCAACTCAAAAGTTAATGTCTCAAATACCTACCTATGATACGTCATGCAGTTAGGTACACATACCATATAATTATGATACTAAATGCAGTAAGGGTATGTGTCTTTAGTTATATATCTATTTATATTTTATCTTGTTGAAATGAAACAAATTAAAATACAATGAAAGTGTTTAATTCATTTTCATTCTAAATGGAAGGTTTTAAAACAATTTCGTTCTTTGTTTAAGCAAAAGTAACAATTGCATTTACTGCAGTAAATGTATGATAAGCATGAACAATTTTTGCAGCGCTGGCGTTTTTCTCCCCAGTTGGGCCAATGTCCAATTGAGTCGTGTACTGCTTCTTCCGGAGGTAGTTCGAGACGTCGCCTCTTTTTATTAGGTTTAGGATGTTCTATCGGAGGGCGCCCTCGACCTCGGGTGGTAGGAGTAAAAACTCCGGTCGTCTCGCGCATCAATATATATTTCAGCAACTTCCCTCACCTCATATGGGTACTCTGTTAGACGACAACTCTTTGCGTGTGGCGGTGGCCCTTCGCCTGGGCTGCAAGGTGTGTGAACCTCATAGATGCACCTGCGGTTCAACGGTGGAGGCCGATGGCCATCACGCGTTGAATTGTCGTCGGTGCACAGGGAGGTTTCCTCGTCACCATGCCCTTAACGACATAGTCCGAAGGGCTTTCGTGTCTGCGAATATTCCCTGCGTCTTGGAGCCGCCAGGCCTGAGTAGGTCGGATGGCAAGAGGCCGGATGGAATGACTTTGGTGCCTTGGAAGAACGGGAAGTGTCTGGTGTGGGATGCCACGTGCGTCAGCACTGTTGCTGCCTGTCACCTTAGTCGCTCCATCCAGTCTCCTGCGGCGGCTGCGGAGGATGCCGCTGCTAGAAAACGGCAGAAATATGCAGCTTTGGAGGCGCAATATTACTTTGTGCCCGTCGCCGTTGAGACTTTGGGTTCTTGGGGGACCGAGGGCAAGAAGCTGATTCGTGAGATTGGGCAACGGATCAGAGAACGAAACGGTGACCCCCGCTCCGGTTGTTTTTTGGTGCAGAGGTTGGCCGTTGCCATTCAGCGCGGTAATGCAGCTAGTGTGATGGGGACCTTTGCGCCGGGGACAACCAAGGGCGGGCTTTTCGACTAATTTATTTATAAGCTAGTTTTAAGTTGACATTTGTGAAATTTACTTAATTAAAATATAATATAATTTTAATATTATATTATTTAAATAAAAGCTATTTCAGCAATATATATTTTAAAATCCAACAGCGGCATATAAATCGTTTCCTCCTGTTTGTTTTCAGCAATTTGTTTGTTTCGGCGACGCCACAAAAGCCAGCTGTTCACAATAGTCATATCCAACATTTGACGTGATAACGTCTTATAAATCGATGAACTCCAAAACGTAATCCGATATTACAGATAACCATTTTTTTAACAAAATAAGATACACTGATTAAAAAATCAATATAAATATCATTGAGACAATATTAACTAAAATGATATGACTTCAAGTTTTTAAATATCTAGCACCTTTTTAGCACTCTATACATAACAAACCTGGCAATCCTTAATCATTGGCCTAAAATATATACCTAAGTATTGTACATATAGCTTGAAAATTGTTTTCGATTTTTCTTATTTTAACTTCATTAAAAACGAACTTGTACATATCAGAACAGTTTTAGAAGCGTCATTTTGAATTCCTATATTGCTTAGATTATAAGTAACGATAAGATAAGTAACGCAATGGTTTATCTGTAATGTTATTTTTCTATAAGCAAATAAATAAAAATAAAATAAATTACTCTGGTGAACATAACATTTTGTGTGAATTCGTATACAACAGGTGCATACAAAAATGTTGCTAAAAATAAAAGACGTGATTAATAATGGTAGATTATTATATTTCTTTATGTGATGTGAAAATGTAGAATTGCTAGCTAATACCTACCTATAGGTTAACATTAAAACACATTTATTTAAAAAACATACTAAAAAGCACAGCTAAAAATAGCTTACTATAATTTAGTGATAAACATAATACGATTTAAAACAGAATACAATAATGTTTACACAATTATACTTATCTAATTATATTAGGTACATATATTTGCTAATAGATAGATACTTGTATAAAGAAAAAGTAATATGGATAAAGCAGCAGATCCTGCTGTCTGCTAGAAGGGAAGGGAGATATTAGAGGCCTATGCTTAGCAGTGGGACAAAACATGCTCTTAATAATTAGGTACAATAATATAATGACACATGACTCACAAATAATATTATTCGGTACCAATTTTATATTAGGAATAATAATTATTAATAATAATATATTAGGAATAATAATTATAATTTATGTTATAATTTATTATGAGTAGGTATAATAATTGATCATCAACACTGTGTATTAGTCTAATTAGTTGTATCTAACTCCAATTAGTAGGAATTTGTGGAAAAGCAGACCCTATAAGGTTTTTGCTGCGGTAACGGAATGTATAAGTTGCTATATTAACATCATTATTAGCGAGTTTAAGTGTGCAATCATTGTCGGCACGGGTAACGAAGCAGAGCGTGTATAGAGCTATTTCTAATTCTGGCGATGTTCCGATGAAGAAGCCGTTTACAGGTTTGTCAGATCCTTGATGATTGAAATGAGCTTTCATCAGCGTTCCTTTCTGAAATACAGAATTAAAATATGTTTAGTCACTGATTAATTAGGTATTTAAGAAGAATTTGTTTCACCCGTTTTACGAAGTTTCTGCCATTTAACCGACTTCTAATGCTTTACGTGTGGTTGATATCAGCTTTGTCTTCCACTGAATAAATTATGCTATAACAGTTTTACGGGTACTATAAATCACTTAATTTATCAATAATATTTTTACAATAAACTTACATCGCCCAGTTGAAGATATGATAAATATCCCAAGTAATTCATTCGATTAGCCGCTTCTTCTTTCGCAAAGTAAATCCAATTATGTAGTCCTGAAAACACGATAAAAATATTCTGTACCTATGGTTTATGAATCTTCGTTACACTATTTCATAATTTTCAATTACTCAATGTAACTACGATTAATTATTTATTTTTAACATGTATGGCAGGTATAACATCTCAACAATGGGTTTTAATTTATTTGTAGGTAATCTCCACTCAAATATTTTTTTACAGAAAGTAAGTACATCCCAGAAACGATCGCGTTATTGTGAAGCCATCTCAAAACCTAACGAACTTTGAAACTTTACTTAGGAAAAGTTTAAAACATCTGGTGCCCTGTGTCGGAACACATTGCCAATGGTTTTAACGTGAAACGTCTATAGATCTATGTCAGTGAGTGACTTTCATACAAATAGATGGGCACTACACCCATTATTTTAGGAAGATTGAGAACTTTGAGGCACTCTTGGAACCGCCGCGCTCACTCAGAGCCGGAAATTGTGGTAGGTACCCGCACGAGGCTCATAACCCCTTCTACGCTCCCCCATAAGATTTATGTTTCTATAATTAGGTAATACTTTTGTAGTAATGATAATAATAGACATTTAGTTACACTCCACTTCTCTGACCTGCTACTCAGTGTGATTTTAAAGACGTTTCACGTGGTAAAGTTTTTGACTCTGGCCCCAATGAGGAAATATGAATTTATGAAGTGTTTTGTCACAGGAAATAGCAACCGACTGATTACAATCCTTATTTCTTATACATGATGTTTATGATTATTTCATGTAGGAAAACATTTATTAAACTTTACTTTCTTTATTTCAAGGAATCTCATGTCAATATTATTCTGCTGCTAATCGCGTTTGAACGGAAAATATATTATTATTAAATGAATGAAACCTACCTAACTAAAGTATCATGCATATAATTCTGATCAAAACAAAAAATAAGTAGATTTTGTGACTATTGCTTGTATGCGTTTTGCTTACCCATGACTGCACCATTTTTGAGTTCCGAAACAAAGACATGCTCAAAGCCAGAGCTGCTGATTTTTCCTTTACCTCTAGAATACAAGCTAAACCACAATTGTTTTAGGAAATCCCTTTGTTGTCGAGGGTCTGGTGTAACGTAACCTGAAATAAATATAATTATGGTCATACAATTACCTAGAACTTAGTGACGCCTTCAAACTAACTTACAACACAATCAATATTACATACCTTTGTCTTTTAAAAAGTTCATCAAGTGACGTATAACCGATGTGGACATAATTGCGTCCATGAATGCATTTTCTTCATTCCTCTCCTAAAATGAGACAAAATAGGTACATAATAAAGTAGTGCAAACCCACAACACATTGAGTACCTAATCCCTTATGCATTATGTTTAATAGCATTGTTTAAATACAATGAAAAGTACCTGTGGAGTGACATATTCGTTAACTAGTGTGTCTCTTTCATAATTGTCCAAAAGAGGTACAAACTTTTGAATAGTTAGAATATTCCATGTTTCCGGTGATATTGTTAGCAACCTAAAATGCAAAGTTTACATTATTAAAGCTATCTTGCACACATCGATCATAATAAGATGGCTCATTTTCTGATAATCTCTAATTGTAGAAAATACCAAACGAATTGTAGGTATATTATTATAACGAATTTCTGGGTAAATATATCAGGGGTTAGCGCGATAAACGCATAAAATATGTATAGCCTCAATGTTCAAGTTAAGTAAACAACTAAGTAATAACATCACAATTATAAGATATATTTACGGGCCGGGTGCTTTATCTTCTTTCGATTGCGATGTTGTCTTTTCTTGGTAGTTTATAGTTATATATCTTGCAGCATTATTGACATCTTTTCGTAATAATTCTTCACTTATAGTTTTCAGTTCCAAATCCGTTGGAGAGTTATTGTTTGTATTAGTATTTTTGTTACTGTTTACTATAGAACTTGGGAGCACTGGGGTGCTCGGTTTTGAAGTAGGTGTATTGGAAGGAAACCTAGTACTTGGTTTAGGAGTAGTTATGGTTGTTTGAGCATTTGGAGTTTTTGAACCCGATACGACGTTACTATAACTGAATGGCTTTGTAGGAACTGAGCTTGGCCTTGGAGTAGTTTGAGTAAATAGCGTAGTAGTTGATGCAGATCCAGGTAGATTTTTATTTGTTGTACCAGTCAAAATAGAGCTATAACTAGGAATTTTCGGTGGTGGGTTTTGGCCACCATTTTTATCGTAAAAGTTTATAAGATCTTTTACTTTTCCACCCGTTCCCGTTGGCTGATTAGTTCCCTGAGGTGGTTTGAGCGTTGGATACTGGGGAGCTACATAGTCACGTTTTGCTCCTGGAGTACTCAAGGTGGCAGTAGTAGGAGATATTGGAGTAACATTAGCCCCGTGATTTGGTTTAGGGGTTGGATATTGTGGGGCCACATAATCCCGTTTTCCACTAAGAGATTGTGTACTCCAGGCATTTGTTGTGGAAGGTTTTGGAGTCACAGCCGACGGAGATTGAGGAGAAGGAGCAACGTAATCTCTTCTTCCAGAACTCTGGAAGTTATTATTAATAGCAGACGGTTTTGTTGTAGTTGGAGATTTCAAAGGTGGAAACTGGTCCACATAATCTCGTTTCCCGTTGTTTTGATTGGCATTTTGCTGCCCAGGCGCAGCTGATGTTTGAGTATTAGGTTGTTCTTTATTGGCTCCGTTCGGAGATAAACCACCTTCGTGTAATAAAAAGTCAGTATTTGTATTGTAACGTTGCTGCTGTTTGCCATATTCTAAACCTGAAAAGAAAAGTGTTATTGTAAAGAAATACTAATAATATATTATGATTATTAAGGATCATCGAGCTGAACTTGGCAACACCTCTTTATATTTATCTGTCAAGTCAAGCCAAGTTCTGAGCATAAATGAGTATTGAAGAATGTAAAGAATCTAATTAAGTAATATGACTTAATATTACTATTAATAAAATCTTTTCAGTAAAAATAATCACCATTGGGTACAAAAACAATACAGCAATATACCAAAAAGTTTTCCTTGTACTTACCTACCTACTTCGTATGCAAACAATAAACATTTTACAAAATTAGGTACTCACATATTGCCGAATTAACGATTGTGATCACAAAAACCAGTAAAACGAGTTTCTTCATATTTAACAAGTTGAAAGTTCACTGGCACATCTGAACTAAATTCGCGATGATCTCGGTCGTTCTCTCGAGACGTGATTTCACTAAATGTAGGTGAAATGACTAACACGCTACTACAGCCTGCGTCGAGCACTGTACTAAGAATGCTATAGACGATGATGTAAACACACTGAGGTTGCTGCTAGGCGACGTCACTCAATGTTCCTCAATACATACCTACTTATCTATTCGGTTCAAAAGCTTGATTAGAGATCAAGGAAGTTCTATTTATAGTCTAACAGAAACCATCTAAATTGGATAATCCTTTCAATTTTTATTGAATGGTAGCCGTAATAATACAATTCACAAAATTACAGTTCGAGTCCCATTTAATTTGGACAAATTGTTTATTTTCATTTTAAAGCCAAGTCGGGACATCATTTTAATATAATAGGTACCTAAGTATAAAAAATTGAAATACTCGTGTTTATAAAAATCTAGCCAAATTAACATAAACAAGTTTGATTATACAATAATCAATTTATCTATGAGCGATGAAAGATACAATTGCATTAAAACCACGTATCAAGAGTGTTTTAAAGTAAAACCATTCAATATTTTCATTTGTTCTAGTAAAAGTACTCTGTGAGAGTCTGAGAGAGAACATCATTCTAATTAACTGTACCTATAGGTACCTAACAAACTTTTTGATCAGGTAGGTAACATAATGGTATTGCTGAAGCTGGTATAATTTATGTGAGATCTTATATAACGTATATGTATAATTATTATAATATAGGAAGTGAGGCTTATTCCCAACAGTGGGTCTCGAAAATGGTTTCCATGTATAGGTAAATAACCGTTAAGGAAATTAAGCGCAGATTACGAACGACATATGACATAACTAGACGACCCGCCCCGGCTTCGCACAGGTGTATTATACATATAAACCTTCCTCTTGAATCACTCTATCCATTAAAAAAAACCGCATCAAAATCCGTTGCGTAGTTTTAAAGATTTAAGCATACAGACAAACAAACAGACAAAAATAGCGACTTTATTTTATACTATGTATGTAAGGATATTTGGATTTCGGGACATACAAAAATTAATTAAAAAAATATGACATTCGTACTAACACAATACTAACATAATATAAACTAGCAGCGCCCCGCGGTTTTACCCGCGTTGTGCCCGTTCCCGTGGGAATTTCGGGAATTTTTATACATATAAACCTTCCTCTTGAATCACTCTATCCATTAAAAAAAACCGCATCAAAATCCGTTGCGTAGTTTTAAAGATTTAAGCATACAGACAAACAAACAAACAAACAAACGAAAATAGCGACTTTATTTTATACTATGTAAGGATAAAGTACCTAGTACACTGAGAATGTATAGTTGCAAATAATTTGCCATAGTAAGCAGATAGTATGATTAACTTATATTACATGGGCACAGCGTGATTTATGCAAAGGTCTTACTTTGTACTTTATATTTTAATTTAAAGTAAACCACGGAAAAGTAACTCACGTTATTTCTTTGTTGTAGTAAGAATAAAACCTAGACTAAAATGTTTTAAATCATCCTATATAGATTCTGAATAATTTATTTCTTACTGCGAATAACAGGTTACGTGCTGATAACCTCATTGGAAGATAAGAATAAAACCAAGTGATGGTGATATCATAGACTTTTGTGCTCTTAATTGAATAAATTTATAAAATTGTAGAGTTAGTCATGAAGAAATCAGCGAAAAGTCCACTTGATTTCAGTGAGCATGTCTTTCACTGGTGCGGGTATTTTACAACGCTGTGGATCTTCTTATACAGTTATTATGTGGCGCAGAATGGTAAATATTCAATTTATACCATAATCTATTAAGTATGTACTTAGTCACATTTCGACCTACTCAAAATAATCCTTATAGCTATGGGGAGGGCTATGCTTGGAGTCTTTCTGTGTACCTAATCGAATCTGGAATATGGACATCAAACGAAGCAGTTGCCAACGTACCCCAGCTTATTAGCAATTCGAAGTAGCAGTGGGCAGAGCACATAGCACGCAAAAACACATCGACAAGTGTAGCAAATGGTTATATAGCTGTAATGATGATGATTATCGTGCTGATAACTCCCAAAATGTAAGAAAATATAATTTTTACACAGGTAACGTGGTTAACCCGTAACAATCCTAAAAAAGAAATTAAGTAGATAGATATACTTTCAGTTACCACGAAAGGTAAGCGCTGTGGCTGATATGATGATGTTGCTGATAATACCTAAAATGTAATTAATTATCATTTGTGAAGAGATGACGTGGCTTACCTATTGTCATTCAAAAACATTTTCAAAAAATTGATTTTTTTATCCTCACGCTTTTGTCTGTTTTCCAACATAACATAAAAAAAAACATAGAACGTCTTTCTAGCTTTCTATTAAGCTCAACAACTTTGTCTTACAATTGTAAATAAACGAAAAGTGACTACGTCTGTAAAGTAAATACTGTTCCGTGCATACAGAAGCCATATCTTCATACATTTTTTTTAGAATTGTCACGGGTTATAGATAACCCGTGACAATTCTAAAGCTTTCTTTCTAGCTTTCTATTAAGCTCAACAACTTTGTCCTACAATTGTAAATAAACGAAAAGTAACTACTTACGTCTGTAAAGTAAATACTGTTCCGTGCATACAGAAGCCTTTAGAATTGTCACGGGTTATAGCGTGACAATTCTAAAAAAATGTATGAAGATATGGCTTCTGTATGCACGGAACAGTATTTACTTTACAGACGTAGTCACTTTTCGTTTATTTACAATTGTAGGACAAAGTTGTTAAGCTTAATAGAAAGCTAGAAAGACGTTATGTGTTTTTTTTTATGTTATGTTGGAAAACAGACAAAAGCGTGAGGATAAAAAATCGATTTTTTGAAAATATTTTTGAATGACTACATTTGTGTATTGAATGTCTAAGAAACAATAATGGGTCATCAAAAAACCTATCAAACGATACCCATCACGAGCTATTTGATGAAATAGAACTCGTGATATAAGCAAACACCTACCTACAACGGTCGGCGGCCATCTTTGTGACGTCATAATATCTAAAGTCTACCAGCTACCGCTTGATGGCTTTGGTCCAGAAGCAATGACGAGCACGTTGATACTAGTTCTAGGTAAATAACCACGAGATTTTGTGAAATGGGTCGACCGCCACCCACCAGTCTATAAAGCCTTCGACATACCTAATTATGTTCAAAATATTATTTTGAATCTAGTAAAAATATTTATGGGTAGTACAATATACGGAATCCTACATATTATCGCGCATCCCGACACGACCTTGCCGTTTTCTTTTTCAAAGTGTTGTGTATGGCTGTATGCTGATATAAACTTATTTGGGCTCCCCATGGTTGTATTATATAAACAGTAGCGTCAGTAGCAGCAGCACTTAAATAAAGATATCTGTGAGCAGCAGGGCAGCTGGTTGCTAAATAATTATTTATCTGTGAAATATCTGGCAAATGCACAATAATGCGACGCCAAAACATAAAAGAAGAAGAAGTCAGTGTCAAATTTTGATGTTGCCATCTTAATAATATTTCCACATATTGGTTATAATGCTTTATCTTTAAAAATGATTTACCATCAAACATGGGTAATTATATTTTTTGTTGAGAATACCACACTGTTTTGAAATTAAAAATTTTGCTATTATCAGAAAAGCCGCGTCAAAAGTTATCAGAAATCTTAGTAATACTGAAACACTTCATTTTTCCTAGACCAGTGTAGAAGTTAATTTGTTTTTATTTATTGTATTTTAAGAAAAATCGTTATTTTAGAAGTCTTTTTGCGGACTATAAGTTTACGTGATAACGTCTTAAATTCTTGAAGCGCACTCTAGAATAGCTCGCAGATAGCAGAATTTTTCCTGTAAGTAGGAAAAATTCTGCTATCTTTGTAGGAAAAATTCTGCTATCTGCGAGCTATTCTAGAGTAAATTTTCCATAATATACCGATATTATGGAAAATTTACCCAATATCATTATAATTTATAGCCTATGTGTTATTCTGATATATAAACTATAGTATTGCAAAGTTTCATCTCAATCCGTTCAGTAGTTTTTGCGTGAAAGAGTTACAAACATCCATCCATCCTTACAAACTTTCTCGTTTATAATATTAGTAGAATAGGACTAGCGACCCGCCCCGGCTTCGCAAAGGTGTATTTTACATATAAACCTTCCTCTCGAATCACCTTATCTATTAAAAAAAACCGCATCAAAATCCGTTGCGTGGTTTTAAAGATATAAGCATACATGCGGACAGACAGCAGGAAGCGACTTTGTTTTATACTGTAGTGATAACAAATTCATTTTTTACCGACTTCCAAAAAGTAGGAGGTATTATGTTTGTCTGTAGGTATGTTTTTTTTTGTGTATGCTCATCGATACTTTCACCGATGAACCGATTTAAAAAAGTTCTTTTTTTTTTGAAAGGGTGTGGTGTGGTCCCATTTAAAATCGAAATCGGCAGAACCGTTTTTGACAAATCAACAATAATGTAAAAATTAATACATTAATGACTATTCGAATTCTGTACACGGTGGAAGTGGGCTGTGCCATTTTTGGCGAAAAATAATATTTTTAAATCTAGAATTATAAGAGTGGTGGGTAAAAACGTATATTCATGCTGGCTATACTGAAATAATTTCCCGTCAAATTCGAATTCTCTATTTTTGTTTTGAGATCAACAAAGTTAGGTTGCAGTTTTATTTTTGTTTTTGATTTAAAGTTACGAGTGATAAATATTCATAAAAGATGAGATGTGCCGTAAATTCTTTTGAAATGTTATCGTATTTTTGCATTTGGGTGTCGATGGTTGTATTAGCGCTGTATAAACTCTTCGAGGCTCAAACTGGTACCGCTTTATTTTATACCGAATTTTTAATTAATTTTACCTAATAGGTATTTAGTCATCACAGAATTATATCATTACGTAGTCCTTGTTTCAAGTTTTTAATTAATTATTGATAAACATTTTTGTGTATGTTTTCTTCAGAGACATAATTGATTTAATGTGATCCTTATTTTTGGTTACAGAAATATTTTCGAAGGATCCTTACTTGCGACTTTCATTACAAGATCTTGCATCGGGCTGGACGTTCTTAAATAGAGAAAAGGATATATCCGATATTGAATGGGGTTGCTGGAAATATTACATACAAACATCATGGCTTTATCTTACATTTCATTTTGTAGTATCAGAAATCATTAGGCAATACAAGACATCAATACTTAAATACTGGTATATAATTTCAAGTATGTTCTTTATAGTATTTTATATGGGAGTAATGCAACTGTTATTGGTTTTGATTCAGCCCATAATATTTTTCACATTAATAATTTGTGGAGGAAAACGAATAGCTACTTGGATAACCAGCTTTCTACTACTTATATGCTATAACACCTTGAAGTACAAATATTATTTTTGGCAATTCTTGGACGATGGAAGTTCTCATGAAGAAAAAATATTCTTACTACTGTTTTCCATGGGATGGATTGAGCTGAGATGCATCAGTTATTGTTTGGATTTTGTCGAAAAGCAAGAAAAGGCTGTTGAATCTGGAGAAAATAAACATACTGAAAATGCACTACAAATTTTCACAAACTTGTTCAGCTATGTCTTGTATTTGCCTGTATTGTATCTTGGGCCAATAATATTGTATGAGGATTTTGAAAATAGCTTTCAACAAAAAAGTGAAAAACTGTGGGAACGCCTAAAAGGATTCTCTGTGGATATGATTCTTTTTTTAATTTACACAGTCCTAATGGAAATGACCTTGCACTTTATTTACTTCAATGCTATGCATAGTGATAAGGAAGGTATGAAGGTATGGCAATTCAAATTCATATTTTTATTCCATGAGAAAAGCACTCTTTATAGTTTTAAATTACTGCATGATCTTTGTTGATAGTATAATCTGAAGTTTACCACCAGTTACTGTACTGTAAGAAAGATATATCATGCAGGCATTCCATCAAATAAACCAATCATAACACAAAGTTTTCATAAAAAGAAAAATATAATACTCAAAAATTCTTGTTTTGAATAAATATTTAGTGTATTTCCGCTCTGTCGTAGTCATATAAGTTAAGGGTACTATTCAAAATTCAAATTAAATCACAAACAAAATTAGTAATTAATCATCAAACTGTAGCATGGTTCGACTATCGTTAGGTCAGGTTAGAAAAGTTAGGCTTAGGTATGTTTACAAAATATGAATGAACCTGAAACAAAATTTTTAATTAATCCGTTTAAAATAATAAAAAATAATTAAACCTGTAACAAAAATAGTAATGAGTAATCTATTTAAAAAATGTAGTAAACCTGAAAAAAATATTTAATTAATATGTTAAAATTACAAATATAATTTATTTATAAAAAATGGTATAAAATAATTGAAAAAATACTTAGTCAATAAATAGCACCCTTATTCTTACTGTACTCTATTCGACACGTATTTCGCCTCTAAACGAGGCATCTTCAGGACGTGTTGACTCTTCGAGCTCACTCGCAAGAATGACGGCTCGCCGCGCCGGCGCTTCTTATATACTCGTCGTGACGCACCGAAGTAAAGGCGATGTGACGGTAGTTTGATCGTTCAGCAATTCGTTGTGTGTGTTTTGATGTTTCATTATTTCTAAATGCTCCAAAACATTTAAGCGAAAACCTTTTTCACATACATGTAGAATTTCAAAAGTGTTGTTGTTATCCAAATCGTGTCCAGTTTCTAATAAATGTTTCGCAAAATTCGACTTCTCTGGGTGATTGTTTCTAGATGCAGCTAAGTGTTTTTTTTTGCAGGTTAACTTGTATACCCCCGATTTCTTGCTTAAGCAAGAAATCGGGGGTATACAAGTTAACCTGCGACACATGTAACGCAGTTTATGTGGGACAAACTGGAAGGAGTTTTCAAACCCGCTACAAAGAACACTTAGCTGCATCTAGAAACAATCACCCAGAGAAGTCGAATTTTGCGAAACATTTATTAGAAACTGGACACGATTTGGATAACAACAACACTTTTGAAATTCTACATGTATGTGAAAAAGGTTTTCGCTTAAATGTTTTGGAGCATTTAGAAATAATGAAACATCAAAACACACACAACGAATTGCTGAACGATCAAACTACCGTCACATCGCCTTTACTTCGGTGCGTCACGACGAGTATATAAGAAGCGCCGGCGCGGCGAGCCGTCATTCTTGCGAGTGAGCTCGAAGAGTCAACACGTCCTGAAGATGCCTCGTTTAGAGGCGAAACACGTGTCGAATAGAGTACAGTAAGAATAAGGGTGCTATTTATTGACTAAGTATTTTTTCAATTATTTTATACCATTTTTTATAAATAAATTATATTTGTAATTTTAACATATTAATTAAATATTTTTTTCAGGTTTACTACATTTTTTAAATAGATTACTCATTACTATTTTTGTTACAGGTTTAATTATTTTTTATTATTTTAAACGGATTAATTAAAAATTTTGTTTCAGGTTCATTCATATTTTGTAAACATACCTAAGCCTAACTTTTCTAACCTGACCTAACGATAGTCGAACCATGCTACAGTTTGATGATTAATTACTAATTTTGTTTGTGATTTAATTTGAATTTTGAATAGTACCCTTAACTTATATGACTACGACAGAGCGGAAATACACTAAATATTTATTCAAAACAAGAATTTGAAGATGAACTTCCGCAAAGTAACGCCTGATTCAATAAAAAATACTCAAAAAATCGGCCAAGTGACAGTCGGACTCGCGCACGAAGGGTTCCGTACCGTGTTGGAGCCCCCTTAGCCCCATTCCTCTTGCCATTATTTATAGCGAGCAAAAACACTCCTAAAAATCACGTTTGTTGTATGTTTGTCACTTTAAATATTGATTTTAATCTGTTTTTAGTATTGGTTGTAACAGCGGCAACAGAAATACATCATCTGTGAAAATTTCAGCGGTCTAGCTATCATGGTTCATGAGATATAGCCTGGTGACAGACAGATAGACATCGGAGTCTTAGTAATAAGGTCCCGTTTTTACCCTTTGGGTACATTTCTTCCCTCTGTCCCTTTGGGTTGGGACATATTTCTTCATGGAAGGCATGGTTTGTAATTAAGAACATATGTTTATTTCAGCTGATCAAACAATTGTCTGCCATAGCACTCGCTGGAGGAGGACTATGGATGGGCTTTCAGTTCCATGCTAAATATGTCATATCATATGGCACTACAAGTGCATTTGCTCGTCTAGACAATATAGAAGCTCCGCCAACACCACGATGCATAGCTAGAATTCACATCTATTCAAATATGTGGAGATACTTTGATGTTGGACTGTACAAATTTCTATTACGGTAAGTAAAACAGCTGTTTTTTTTGTTTTCCTTATAACTTTAGGCAATTTGTTAATTTTCCATATAAATTTTCAAAAGTAATATAAATTTTTCCTTGTTTCAGATATATTTACAAACCTTGCTATGCTAACCTGTGTCAACACATGAAATTATCAAAACACATATATAAGTTGATAGCCTCTTTCAGTACCTTTGCTTTCATATTTTTGTGGCATGGCACTGCTATTAACATCTTTATTTGGTCTATTTTGAATTATATTGGCATTTTATTGGAACAGTCTGCTAGAGCTCTTTCTACTACAGCGTGGTATAAAAACTTTAAAGATCGTGTTTTGAAGACAGATGCTATGGAAGTCAGATTCATTGCAGGCCTGTGTGCCCCATTGTTAGCAGTTTCAGCAATTTCCAATTTTTATTTATTTGGTGGTGATGAGTTAGGGCATGTGTATGTGGGACTGCTGGAGTGGCCGGCACCACACAATCTGCTGATAGTGTTGCTATCTACATACTGCTGTTGTCATGTTTCAATGAGTCTAATCAATGTTCCTTCGAGAACTGACAAAAGTCATAAGATTAAAGTAAAATAACATGATGTTCCTTATTAAATAAAAAAAATCTGTGATAAAATTCATCTTTGATTGCTATAACTAATGAAGATAGGTGTGACTTGAAAAATATTCTGTATAATTTTTCTAACAGTATGTATTTATTTATGTCTTGATTTTATCAATCCATCAACTACGCATAGATTGATGTTACTATCAGATAAAGTACAATAACAGGAATCTCTTAATTATTGTCTATTTTTAGTTTATATTTATATGTATTGTTATGGATTTGATTTTTAAGGATTTTGGGAACAATTAAAAGGCTAAATTCATATGTAGGTACAATGGTATATTTTCTAGTATTTGTTTTAGTTCCTATAATGTAATCAGTTGATATGTGTTAGAACCTTTCAGTAACAGATATGAGTGTATGTGCATAGCTTCTATGAGATCGCCTGGGTCTCCAGCCACGCCCGCTGCCTTGTGAACCTGTATAAGCTCTTGTCTAGTGAAAATATCTTTCCCCAATTGATGTGCTCTTCTTGTTAAGGCATCCAAAAATTTCTTCAACTGAAACGTTTTAATTTTTTAGTATTTTTACATGTGTATTTTTTGAACATTTATGTACTTACTACCTATTGTTATATCAACTTTTTTATGTTATTTTTATTACAATAGATGACATTATCTATACCAATATAATAAAGAGGAAAGATTTGATTTTTTGTTTGTTTGCATTGAATAGGCTCAGAAACTCCTGAACCGATTTGAAAAATTCTTTCACTGTTGGGAAGCTACACAATCCCCGGGTGTCATAGGCTACATTATATTTAAAAAAAATAGAGAGGCTGCTAGTTATAAGTATATATGTACTGTTTTATTTAATGTTTACTTATTTATGTTTTTGAATAACTAACAATTTGTTTAAGTATGAGGCACATAGACAAGTAATCGCCATTTATTATTAGCCAGAAGATAAGTTTTATAATTTAAACAGGTCTCGCAAGACGCGTAGAAAACAGTCGATACAGCTGGAATAATATTGCAATAAGTTTCTTAATTTTATTTTATGACTTGGCGACGACCAATGTCTACTACGAAAATGTACAATTATTCTAGTAATTGACCTTCGCATTAATTAAAAACTTGATTGAGCTTCGTAAAGTCCATTCCTGGTTTATGGTAGTGAATTTATAATTTGCAAAATATTGAATTTCGCTTTCCAGCTATCGGGAAGTTTCTTAGTGCTAACTTTTCTACGGTCGAGCGCAAACCGAAACCAAAACAGAAATTAATGCATAAAGACAAGGTTCCACCGGAAAACGTGTTCGCTACTTTGTCGACAAAATGATTGAAAGCTCCCAACAGTGGGCGAATTTGAGTTGTTGATGTCTTTTATGTCCGTCTCTACCGAAAGAAAGATGTTTGAGTAATTTAAAAAAAAAATGTACGTAACACAAAGGATTCTACTTATTTGTTACCACATGTGCAACTACGTGTCAGTCACAGTTGGTAAATCCGGTGGAACCGCGCCTTACCAACCATAAGCTTGAAGATCAGAAAGTAGGTATAGATCGATTAAAACTTAATGGAACCTGTGAAGTTAGTCACAAGCTGCACAAAACCCCACTCCTCACTCCCGCAGACATTTAATTTTGTTACTATAGCTCGAATCACACAACTTGGCGGCTGTGATGTTGGCTGCAAGCTACAAGCTGCGGATAGCCAATCTTCGCGCAGATGTCAAGTGAGCTCCAGTCAGGGTTGGGCTATCCGCAGCCAGTCGCCAAGTTGTTGATTGAATCAGGCGTTACTTTGCGGAAATTCATCTTCAAATCTTTGTTTTGAATAAATATTTAGTGTATTTCCGCTATGTTGTTGTAGGTAAATAAGTTTAAGGACCCTATTCAATACATTAATTAATCATTTAAATAAATCAATCCGGTTTTAAAAAAAACCTTAAATTTAGTAAAATTAATAATATTACAATATAATTTTACATTTGAAACATCATTTCACGAAATAGAGGAAATAATAATAAACACTACACTATTTTTAAATGTATAGTTATTGTAATATTATTAATTGATTGTAAGGTATTTTTTTAAACCGGATTGATTTATTTAAATGTTTTACTAATTATGTATTGAATAGGGTCCTTAAACTTATTTGCCTACAACAACATAGCGGAAATACACTAAATATTTATTTAAAACAGCGTTTTGCCGCCAAGTTGTACTATTCGACCTATAGACCAATTCGCTCGTGTTCACAGACTCCATCAAGTTTGAATTTTACTATAAAAGAAACTCACTTTGCCTCTAGAACTGACTCCCGAGCCATTGATCGACCTTGAAAGTTGTATGTTTCCGAATTCGTCCTGGAAGGTATCGATCAAGCTGTGTTTGACCAGGCTCACTACATCAGTGGCGTCGGCCGCAGTTGCCTCCTCTCTTAAATCTACCCTGGCTCGAGCCTAAAACAACGAGATTTTGTTCAAATAAAGAAATCGAGTGAATGGGTATTTTCTAAGTCTGCGTGCTTTATCTTCGACCACAACATCGCTTACCATACGGCGAGTTGGTGGCCAAGCGCGTTATTTGCGTTAAAAAAAACTGTTTGACAAAGCTGACTACGTCAGTGGCGTTAAATCTACTCTGGCTTTAGCCTAAAACGAGATATTTTGTGTAAATGAAATTCGTTTCGCGCTAAATGTAAGGAGATCGAACACTAAGTCCTGTACTAAGCCGAAAGGAGGCGATTAAGACCATCATTATGAATAGCAAAAATCAGCTCTTCCATTGCAACTCGGAATCGACAAAATGTGTGGCCCCATAGTAAAAGGAGTTCATAATGATGGTCTGAATTACTTTCCAGTTTAGTACACCAGTTCAGGATAACCTGTATAAACCCAACCAAACTCAATAGCGCGTTTTACACGTTTCGTGAGGTCTATGAAGTTAGGTACAAGCTGCGCAAATCCACACTCCTCGCGCCCCTGACATATCACTACATAGTATAGAACAAAGTCGCTTCCCGCTGTCTGTCCCATTGTATGCTTATATCTTTAAAACTACGCAACGTATTTTGATGCGTTTTTTAGGGTTCCGTACCCAAAGGGAAAAACGGGACCCTATTACTAAGACTTCGATGTTCGTCTGTCTGTCACCGGGCTGTATCTCATGAACCATGTTAGCTAGGCAGCTGAAATTTTCACAGATGATGTATTTCTGTTGCCGCTATAACAACAAATACTAAAAACAAAGTAAAATAAATATTTAAGGGGGGCTCCCATACAACAAACCTGAATTTTTTGACGTTTTTCGCTCTATATTAATAATGACATCAGGTAGATGCTTGAAATTTTCACAGAATATTTAGTTTTACATCCACTTCAATAAAAAATAATTATTTGTTTATTCATTAGAACGGCATAAGCCATAAAATAAAACAAATATTTAAGGGGGGCTCCCATACAGTACGGAACCCTCCGTGCGCGAGTCTGACTCGTACTTGGCCGATTATTTTATTAGATAGAGTAATTCAAGAGGAAGGTTTATATGTATAATACACCTGTGCGAAGCCGGGGCGGGTCGCTAGTGCATAATAAAGGCGCTTAGATAACATTTGCTGAAAACATTAAGTTTGATTAGCCTATATTGCTCGAAGGCCTATTCAGATTTTTAATCAATACCTGCGTTAATCTAATACACGCTTCGAGTTGTCGCGTAGTAATAGGAGTGCCATCGTGTGAACCTCCTTGGTGATTATGCCTCAGTTCCATATAAAATGTTTGCAGTACATTGGCCGCTTCCTTACTGAGCTTGGGGTGGACGTATCGTCGCGCGTACGCAATGTATTTACGGAGCAAAACCACCGGCAAATGGTCGATCACTTCGCCGGCCTTCAGTCTCAATCGTTGGCTGTAACGAAATTCGCAATTTGAAAAATAATTTAGGAAAAAAACGTCGCTCATTAAAAATTACATTACTTTTTAATTAGCTTAGGGTAGAATGTTTATAATTGCAACTTAGGTATGTATTATTTACGACTGAGCGCTACCGTGACTCGGATGACACGTTAAATTGTAGGTCGCGATTTGTTTTAAACGTTTAGCCATGTCAGAGGCCTTCAGGCGGCTTTAAAACAGACACCAGGGCTAGCCACCCGGCCTAAACGATCTTACTTATTAAGCCCGATTGCAGAGGCGCCATCGTTATTATAATAGCTAAATAGCATAGTTCTGTTTCTTTTTCACTTTATGTTGATAGAGAGAACGCTTTTTACGTTGCTATTTTTACGCTGGTGCCTCTGTAATCGGGCTTTACTTATTATTGATCTAGCTGGCATCTAATTAATTCTAGTACACCGTACAGTTGATTGAAATAAGCAACTTGGCCAACATGAGTATAAATATAGGCGCCACTGTCGCATTTTGTAATAGTGGTGCTTCCAACAAATCATAATCCAGGATTTTAATTACTACGAAGTATAGTAAATTTAACAGTATCCACAAGGAATTAAACTAACAGATTTTAATATTTTCTTAGAACCAATTTTTTGGACCACAGTATAGGCATGATGACTAAAAAAATATAATAAGTCAGTCAGATAGATTTAAAAAAAATGTAAGTTTTTTTTTCTTTTGTCATTAAAACAAAAATTTACGAAGATATACATAGTACGTTGAAGTTCCGCGTGACGTCACGAGTGCTAGACAAATGTACAGACTACGTCGCACTAGTGACGTCACGAGCTCCCACTCTCAAACTTTGACTAGGTTTGTCTTTGTAATTTATTGTTTGATTGGCAAAAGAAAAAATACGTGTCCAATAAGTACGTGGACTAATTATAGTAATGATTTTTACCCAGTCATCATGCCTATTATGGGGACCATGAGAAAAATCGTTTGAAAACTTTGTGCCAGCTATAGGCTAAAATAGTGGCGTATAGTTGTGTCAGTATTATACTAAGCGCCACACAAATCGGCGGATGGGAAGTTATGCGCAGAACGCTGCGCAAAAGCCGAAATATAGGCATGCGCGGGAGCCAGAGAGACTCGCCCCGGGGCACACCCGCCTGCCAACCTCATGCCTCCCGCGCGCTCCCTACGCATTGTGCACACATGCACAATAATTAGCGAATCACGGCGAAGTGTCATCTGTGACTAACTTCTCATCCGCCGATTTGTGTGGCGCTCAGTATACTATCAATGGTGTAGTTTAAATCAAACTTATGGCGTCTGCTACAGGCTGCGCAAATCCCCACTCTTTGCCGCCGCTGACATTCCAATTTACAACTACGCAACGACTCTCCTTGTGATCACAGGTGCTAATTTGATTCGGCCTATATACACCAAAGTTATCAGGGGAAGATAGGTATACTAAGCGCCACACAAATCGGCGGATGAGAAGTTAGCCGCAGATGACACTTCGCCGTGATTCGCTAATTATTGCGCATGTGTGCACAATGCGTAGAGAGCGCGCGGTACGGCATGAGGTTGGCGGGCGAGTGTGCACCGGCGCGTCTCGTCTCTCTGGCTCCCGCGCATACCTATATTTCGGCTTTTGGGCAGCGTTCTGAGCATAACTTCCCATCCGCCAATTTGTGTGGGGCTTAGTATATCAAGGTTTAACTAGGTGCATCCTAAATATCATTATTTTAATGCGTAGTACATATAATGTATAGTAATGGCACTTACGCTAGCGACATTTCGTTAACATCAGTTTGACTAGTACCGAGACCGGCATTGAAATCTGCAGCCCTCAGAGCTTTGTTCCTTTGTCCGGTGTGCAAAGCTAACACATGTTCTGACAACATCGCATCCATTATCTGAAACAAAATAGCAAAAGCTAAAAATAGAACCAATAAATCTATAATTTAGTTTGGATCCGTTGATAAGTTAATAATAAGAGGGTTACCTCTGAATATACTGAACCGCGTTTGGAAATTATTTTACCAATAGTAAGTAACATTATTTGTGAGTGTCATAAGTTAATCTATCGCTTAATAGAAGGACTCGCGCAAAAAGGGTTCCGTACCGTATGCCCTTAAATATTTATATTATTCTGTTTTTAGTATTTATTGTTATAGCGGCAATCGAAATACACAGCGCGATCTTAGTAATAGGGTCCCGTTTTTACCCTTTGGGTACGGAACCCTAAGAAATAAAAGACTTTTTGGCTGTAGACGGATTTGTAAACTAAGCGCGGGCGAAGCCACGGGCAAAAGCCAGTTCAGTATATTCTTATACTAAAGTAATAAAACCATAAATGCACCTCATCAGGCTGATCCAACAGAATAAAAACTAAATCAAATCTTGATAGCAGGGCCGAATTCAGTTTCAAGTTTTCTGCTACGGTTTTTGCCCTGTAAAGAAGGCAAGGTATGAACAAAGATATCACGATACCATGAAACTATATTTACCTATCGTTTCTCTAGACGACGAAAGTTGGGGTTGGTCTTTAAAAGTTATGACCAAGTTTTAGAAACCAACCCCGAAATAGTGAATATAAATCCAGTTATGTATTCCAAAGAGTTTATTGACATTTTAGTAGTAAAAGTTGGTTACAATAAGTACAATGATATCCTAAAATATATGTCCACTATCTAGGGAATCCACCGCTATAGGTACTAGGTATAACATACATATTATCAGTGGCGGACGCTTCATAAAGACAGAAAGACACTGCCTACCCTAGTTCTAATGATAGATCTCATAATATTTTATCAATAAACAAAATAACATAAAAAACTTAAATCATAAATCAGCTCCACCTATCGAGTGCCGGTGGTATCATTAAGATAAAATCGACAGGTGATTTCGCATTCACCGATTCGCGCTGCACGAGTGCCACCCGCCCTTGCCACGGCAAAGACACAAACTACCTATGGATCTCTTAATGTTTTGTATGTGTGCTCTCGTGGTAAGTCGTGGTCATGCGGATTTAATGTGTGTGCGTTCCTATAGCTACGTGGGCTTTGCTGACACACAATGACAAAAATCACGCACACAACTGCATGAAAAGACAGTGTCTTTTTGCTTAGCTAACACGAACAATTACGACTCGTACCGAACATTTCCGAAAGAAAGTTTGCTATGCAATGCAAATATTTTAGTAACATTGTTTCATTGAATTTCATACATTTAGATGGCCATCATTTTTTGTGGTATTATATTTCCCTTTTTTACTACTAATTTCAATAGTCAATAGTCGCCATATTGTTTGATGTGTATTGTGTTTTTGACTACGCTATCAAATATTTAGGATTTTAAAGTTGTTAATTGAGTGAAAAATGGATAATATTGTCTGTGAAAGTTGTTCAGATGGTGTGTGTATTGAGAAAATAAAATATGATGCGTTTTCAAAACTATCTTTCGGTGAAAAAAAACTAGTTATCGAGATAGGTCGTGCTACACCGGATTTGCAATTAATACAAATTAAAGGTAAAGTCAGTCGTAAATTCAATAAAAAACAATATGATTCATATCATTGGCTGACAGGTTGCATACACAGTAATCGGTTATTTTGTTTCGTTTGTCTACTATTTTCAAATAATAAAACCGTCTGGAACGACATCGGTTACAAAACATCTAACAAACGCGCCGAAAGGCCACTTCGAATATCCGTAAATTGATATGTCTATAAAAGCAGTCAATCTATGGATATTTGAGCTGGCATTTGGCAATTACCTACATTATAATATTGATAATTATCAATCGACAAGACGACGAACCAAAACCGACGTGTTTTCGGTGAGCAAAATTTTCTGTCTACCCTGTCTTAAAACTGTGTGCACGCCACTGCATATTATGTCAGTTTCACAAAATTAAATGCGCGCGTCTTTACGATATGCCTCTATTTGACGGAAGGGCAGATTTCTAGCGCTATCTGACGTTCATTTGCAGGCACGGTGCCGAGGCGGAGGGTGACGATGTAGGTACGAGTATCTGGTGTTCCCACACATTCTCATCGGTACGGAGTGGAGCGCAAGCTCCGCGGAGCCTGGCTCTTGGCTGGGCTGGCGCTGTCGAGGCCGCGGATGAGTGAGAAAGCGTACCCGTAGTCCCAACACCAAGCGCTGTGGTGGAACACTCCAGGGTTTTTAGTGGTGGATATACCGACCATGCAATGCGGTGGTTATACCTGTTATAGCTGCCGCCGGCGGGGTTGGCGGCGGCGAGGACGGTGGCTCGCGCGGGCAGGCTGCACACCACGCCGCCCTTCGCCACGCTCACGCGCCGTAGCTCCATCGCTTCCAGCAGGCTGCTGTGGTGACAACTCATCTGGAAATTTAGTCGAAAGGGAATCAAATACTAGCAAAAGTGAATAAGTTCGTATAGGTAGAACGATTAGGCCTGATATCAGATTTTAAGCCGCCTGAAGGCCTGTGACATGGCTATACGATTAAAACAAGCGGGATCTACAATTTAACGTGTCATTTGAGCCACGGTAGCGCTCTCGCGGTCTCGCGATTTCTCATCCGCAGACTGTCCGTGTCGAACGTTGGTTAATTTCGATGATCGCTGACAAACACTTAGTCAAACCCCACACGAACCTTGTCCAGTTCGTCGATGCAGCAGACGCCGCGGTCGGCGAGCACCAGCGCCCCCGCCTCGAGCGCGAAGTCCCCGCCCGCCTCGCGGCCCAGCGCCACCGTCAGCCCGCCCGCCGACGCCGAGGCGCCGCACACATACACACCTACACAAATATTGTAGCATTTTGAAATTCTGGCCGATCACGAACACTTGCGAGGAAGTGTTGTGAAATCGTATTGTCATCAAACGTGGCTATCGAAAAGAATTCGAATGTATATTTGGTTTTTGTACAGCGGCCCTAAAGCTATAAGTAAAGCTTTAAAAAAAATTAAAAATAATATAAGGAACTCAACTAATAATATGAACTCAATTTTGGCGGCACCAAAGACAGTTATTTTTAATGTCGTCACGTGGCCAGCCACTCGATTTTGGGGTTTCTTTCGAGGTCGTCATCGGCAGGGTTACAGCTATCATCTGTTTTGTTAATACTCGCCTCTGGGCGCAGCGTGCGCCGCCGCCTGCAGCAGCTGCGACTTGCCGAGCCCCGGGTCGCCCACAACCAGCACGTGCGGGTTGGACCGCGGACCGTTGTCCACCTCGGTCCCGCCGACCAGCCCCAGGACCAGTCCCGCTTTCACCGCCTCGTGCCCGAATATGGCCGGGCATAGCGAGTGTACCAGAAGCTTGAACACGTCTTCTGACGCGTGGATTTCCTGGATAACATTACCGCTATTTAACTAGCTGCAAATTGTACTTCATTAATAACGGAACATTTTTTCAGAAGGCTTTAATTTTAGAATTTTATCTCTTCACACCCACATGTTAAAATTGGTTGCTGTTTGGTCACACCATGGACTGTACGCTCGTGTATAATGGAATGCACAAGAGATGTATGCGTTAGTCTCTTGCACTTTCTTTATCATTAGATGCTAGGAATCCTTATAATATAAAAAAAAATACTTCAATCCTTATCGATCACACTGTATTACAAAAATACTACACTGAGGTAAGAGCCTACTAAAAAGAGGCCGGTTCGCAGTTGGATTGAAATGGGGCTCCATCCACGTAAACGGGCCCGGGAAGGACAACACTGAGTGGCCACGTTGTCGTATTGTGGTTGTATGACAAACACAGGACATAAATAGAAAAGTGCTGGGAGCTCCGGTGCGTTCCCCTGGAAATCCTGGAGCTACGAAGACATCACAAAGACCGGCCACCGAGGGGGTTTTAGTGGGTGCAATGCCACATAACCCGGCTGTACCCCGTAGCAGACGAGTATCTCCGAAGATTTCCCCCTCGTAAAATAAAGGTAGAAAACAAACCTCACTTACTTGTATGGCATAATAGTCTTTCAGAGTAAAAGACAGGGTGGGATTGCTCAAGTTCCTGTGACTGTGTATAGACACGGCTTCAATATAAAGCTGCAGCAGTCTCGCTGCTCTTTTGCCGTCTTCACCTCCTTTGCTTTCTCCTCGTACCTACATTGAGGAAACGAAACATTTCATAAAGGCTAGGCAATACTATATGCGCACCATTGGTCTATTGGGTCTAAGTACATGTATCTTAGATTTGTGACGTCACATGTATTTTAACTAATTCTCGTATGTCCTTGTTTGACCAAAATATCGTCATGCGATACTTAGCGACGAAGTGGACGAAAATCCGACTGGAGAAACTACCAAAAATATCTCAACTGTACTTTCACAATAATAATTATTACTATTTATTACTGCCAATAAAGACCAAGTGAGTTGGATATCAGTATGTACCTCATCCAGTATTAAAAAAAATATCAACCCAAATATGTATACTATATTAATTACATGTTTTAATGATGATTTTAAGGCTGATCGTATGAGTCAGAGCTCGAAACACATTTTTTTTCGCGTTTTTTGCCTTTTACTGATTATCTACTCATTTTAAGTTTTCGAAAACTCATTTAGCGGGCATGAATAGGTAGCGTTTACGAGTTACATACGTGTATAAACCAAAATTTGTGGTCTGATTATGCACGAAAGTGCACAAGAGTCCACTAAATCCACTACTGATGCACTTTCGTGCATAAACTGATTTTCACCTTAGGTTTTAGTTAGTGGACTCTTGTGCATAAACTGGTCACTATTTTGGTTTTTAGGTGTGAATACTTCGTTAACACTACTCGTACCTATTCATGGCCGGTAAATGAGTTTTTGTGAAGTTACAATTAGCAGTTTGCCAAAAACCTAAAAACATTTGAATTTCGCGACTTAGTGAATTCACCTAAATTTATTCAGCATAAGTTGACTAAAGATAATTTACCTGGACAATGCCAGTGACTGAGAGGACATCTCCCGGGCAGGCTGAGCCAACTAGATCACCTTGTAGGTCGATTTCGACACTCCTTGGTATGGTACCCGATATACTCTGAAATAATACATTAGAGAAAATTGTACCTCTGAAACATCTGTTCATGTACTGAAGATACCGACAAAGCACATCAAGTTGAATTGTGGGTAGCATGCATACACTACCTACGCAAAACGCGCGCAGATCAATGATGTAAAATAAAATAAAAAAACAACGGATTGCAATCCGGTAGTGCCGGCAGAAGTGAAATCTTGAACTTATAAAATACTATCATTTATGTGGCAAAATACAATAGCAGGGCGCTTGTGCAAAGTGCGTGTGTGAATATGATACACGCACACTCGTGCAAGCGCCCTGCGCCGCTTAAACGAAACATTGCTGTTTCGTTTAAGCGGCGAAGGGCGCAGGGTAGAAAGAGAGGGGGGATATTATCTATTTCCTCTCCTACGCCGCGCTGTCGATCTACTCTCCCTCCGTTTTACGAATTTTCGATCAGGTCACGTGTCCTAATGCGAGTTTAACATTTTTTACCCATCCCAAAAAGTGCACAACGCCGCTGAAAAAGTTTTCACTTCAAAAATCAGGCTCTCAGAAACTTTATTGATTGCGTCATTTGTCGCATTCTTGACACACGACACATAAGTAGGTACATTTTTTTTTGTATAGTAAGGCTGTATCAAACTTTATGGAATCTGTGACCACGAGGCGAGTCATTGCGCAGTATATGTCGAATCATACAAGTCGGTGGATGTGAAGTTAGCTACAAGCTGCGCAATATCCAATCCTGACTGAACCTCACATAAAGCTGCGCGTTGAATGGGTTTCGCGCAGCTTGTAGCTAACTTCACATCCGCCGACTTGTGTGATTCGGCCTATAGAAAGTTCGTTATGTGAGCTGCGCGAGGAGAGGGGATCTGCACAGCTTGTAGCTAACTTCACATCCGCCGACTTGTGTGATTCGGCCTATAGAAAGTTCGTTATGTGAGTTGCGCGAGGAGAGGGGATCTGCACAGCTTGTAGCTAACTTCACATCCGCCGACTTGTGTGATTCGGCCTATAGAAAGTTCGTTATGTGAGCTGCGCGAGGAGAGGGGATCTGCACAGCTTGTAGCTAACTTCACATCCGCCGACTTGTGTGATTCGGCCTATAGAAAGTTCGTTATGTGAGCTGCGCGAGGAGAGGGGATCTGCACAGCTTGTAGCTAACTTCACATCCGCCGACTTGTGTGATTCGGCCTATAGAAAGTTCGTTATGTGAGCTGCGCGAGGAGAGGGGATCTGCACAGCTTGTAGCTAACTTCACAGAAGCCATTAAGTTTGATTTGCCCCATACATAGGTCTTATTTTCATACAACTGAGTCAAAACTTTGCACTGTTATCATAATCAATTCAGCTATCGTGAACTATAAGAGAAAGGGACATTTTTCAAACCTGAGACTGTATTTCCTGTATTTTCGCGACTTGCCAGTCCATTGTACTAGTGAATGGGGATGACTGTAACGGCTCAAATTTTGCTGTTAAATGGCAGTTTTGACACAAATTCGGAGCTGAAACGAGAGAATTTCAATGTTGGATAAATACGTATTCTTTCTGAATTGCGTAGTAAATAAGGATCCATTAATGCGACTTTACGCTGCGTAAAGAACATTATGTTTCTGAATCGACTATTATTTGTGTCGAGAGTTTGGTCACCACAAACATATTTAATTAACATGCACTTGAATTAATTTCTTCGACAAAATATAAACACCGTTTACCGTCTTACCACAAAAGTTTTACGCACGCTTTAGATAATGTTTAACAGTATAAATTGCACGGTTAAACAGTATTTAAAGCGTGTTTAAATCTTTTGTGGTAAGGCGGTTATAGTTGGTGTATGTCTAGACGTCATATTGTAGTGCCAATCTTAGCAGACTATTTTTATCACTTTCATATTTGGCACCATGGTAAAAGACAGATAAAGTAGATACATAGCAGGTAAAGATATAGTCGGTCCAATTTTAGTAAATTACCCCTAATTTTGTAATTTTTGTTGTCATAAAAAAGTCATACAAATTCAAAATTCTTTATTTCGTACAACATAAGCATCGTTTCTTTTGTGTATGTAACATAAGGTTACATAAACAAAAGAAACGATGCTACCCACAGTAGTCACGCACGAAGACTGATCTCAGATACCGTAGATAGCAAAACCCACCTCCATCAAAGAATTTTACAAAATAAGTATATGTATAGTATAGTATACATAGTACTTAATTAAAAAGTTGTATAACAGAAACCATTTGAACAATCAATTGAACATGCGCGCTCGTGTTGGTGTGAGTGTGTGTGTGTGAGGGTGTGTGTGTGTGTGTGTGTGTGAGTGTGTGCAAGTGCATGTATTAAGACCGTGTGCGCGGCTAGTAGCGTGAACACAAATGTAAGTAGCAATGCGATACACGAGATCTCATAAGAGTCAAAGTTCAAAGATAAGCAAACAAAATACCTGTAAATACTCCCTGAGGTTGAAAGACTGCTTGCACGGCATGGCAGTTGGAGCATTCAAAAGCCATGGATGTGCAGATCAGGCCAACACTGCCTACTCTTATGACTGTGCCTTTGATTGTAACCAGTTTTCCTGTCGAAGTGAAATAATAAGTAAATATTACATAATAATTAGGCTTGAATAATAAATTATTATAGGCATTTGTTGCTGAACTAGGTCGGAGCCTAGTTGTTTCAATTTGTCTGAATATGAGTAGTTTTTTTTTTTTGAATATAGTATAGTATAATCCGCGCCACACAAGTCGGCGGCTGGGCGCAAAACGCTGCGCAAAAGGCAAAATATAGGTATGCACGGGAGCCAGTGAGACTCGCGCCGGGGCAGGTAGTAAGTAGTAAGGTGACAGGTAGATGCTTGAAATATTCACATAACATTTAGTTAAATTTGCACTTTAAAGATAAATAAATAAAGTAAAATAAAATAAATATTTAAGGGGGCTCCCATACAAGTAACGTAATTTTTTTGCTCGATAATAATAACTGCATCAGGAAGATGCTTGAAATATTAAATCCTTTCAACATAAATAATAAATTAAAATAAAATATACCAAGGGGGGTTTCCATATGGTGTGGAACCCTTTGTGCGCGAGTCCGACTCGTACTTGGCGAATTATTTTCATGAATATGGTACTATTTAAATCATTAGGTGCATTTTGATGTCAAAGCTAATAATAATTTGCACTGAGAGATAAAGACATTAATACTGTTTATATGAAAATCAACATATTCTATTTTGCTGTGGTGGGCAATAGTAGGCAGCTGCTTCCCCTAAAGAATATCTCTAGCTACACTATTGTACATTACTTACATTACATTGACTGCCTCAGTGGCTCGGTGGTTAGTGACCCTAACTTCTGGGTCAAAGAGGTGTGGGTCGATCCCCACCCAGGGCAAATATTTATGTGATGAATGTAAATGTTTGCTCTGTGTCTGGGTGTTATTTATTTACTATCTATATAAGTACGTGTTTAAAAATAAGTACATGTAGTATATTGGTCTCTGGCAACCATATCACAAGCTTTGCTTAGTTTGGGGTCAGAGGCTGTGTGTAAGATGTCCCCAAATATTTATTTATTATTTTATTTATTTATTAGTAATGTACTTACCAAAATAATTTACTTTTAAATTAGCTATAGGTATCACAGGCTGATGATTAAGCACCCTGACTTTAATCTTCGCTTCCAATTTGAATTTCTGAAAAAATTTGGTTGTTGTAAAGTCTGTTTACGGACAATAATTTTATGTGATATTAGAAAACATTGTTCAATCAACAACTGAAACAAGCTGAATGCTTAGGCCGATAGTGCCTCTCTATCACTTGTTCTGTTCTTGTGTATGCTCGGCTCAGGCGAAATGTGACACTTATCCGTGCATGCAGCTGGTGTTTATCGATTTATAAGACATTAGGACCAATTATGAAGACGCCATCGTAAATTTAATAGCAACGTAAAAAGTGTTCTCTGTATCGAAAGCCTAAAGTGAAAAAGAAATATGCTAATTTGCTATTATAATTACGATGGCGCCTTTTAATTGGGCCTTTTATCACGTCAATAAATGATAATTATTATTTGTTTGTTTTACATACAATTATTACACCATTGTGATATTGTAAGTTTACTGTATGTATAGGTAAAACCACTAGAAGATGTTTCACTTTAAAAATTATGGCATGGGTTAGAAAAGTGTTCTTCAAGCTTACTTGTCTGTTTAGGGTTCCGTACCCAAAAGGGTAAAAACGGGACTCCATTACTAAGACTCCACTGTCTGTCTGTCTGTCACCAGGCTGTATCTCATGAACCGTTACAGCTAGAAAGCTGCCTTGCCTTGCCACTATAACAACAAATACTAAAAACAGAATAAAATTAATAATTAAGGGGGGCTCCCATACAAAAACCTGATTTTTTAGTTATTCACTAGATATTTATAATGGTAACTAGCTTGAAACTTTCCCAGAATATTTAATTGTAAATTCACTTCAATAATCAAATTAAATAAAATAAATATTTAAGGGGGGCTCCCATACCGTAAGGAATCCTCTGTGCGCGAGTCCGACTCGTACTTGGCTGATTATTTCATTTACTTTAAGTGTTTTAATAATTATTTAATAAATAATATTAATATAGTCTCATTTATTCTATTCTTTCCAGAACTTAAAATTTGATGTGTGATAAATATTATGTTCAAGATACCTCATGAAGACAATATTCCAATAGCCTCAGAGTTGTATCAGGATGTTCAAATAAATCATTACTGAAAGTGGACCAGCCACTACTGAATTCTTCATCATTTGTCAAGGTTTGAATGTCAAGTGGAACACTGCGAGTTTGGTCAATCTTCTCCAAGTCAAAGAGGCTCCGGTTTTTGTCAATAAATGAATTAAAACAGTTTATGTGTTCAGTAATTTCTGAATTAGCTGGGTGATCTGAAAATAAAAAAAAATTATGATACTTAGTTGAAAATATAATTTATGGTAAAGCATATCATCATCGTCAATGAACTGCTGGGCATAGGCTTCCTCTTCTTTGAGCAATTGATCGCTGTCTCAGACTAGTCTCATCAACATAGGACCTATAATGGATGATATCATAGAGCATAGCCTTTGAAATTCCATATAATACCCAGAATATTCTTTTAATATAGACACATAACCTTATAACTAACCTTCCGAAGGAAAATAAAGTTTCCAAGCGTTAAGTCCAGTAGTAACAGGCACGAAAATAGGTAATTGATTGGTAGCTGCCCTAGAAGAACCCACAGAACTTGAAACTTGGACTGATGCAGATGAATTGTTACGGCTCGCATTATCGGCAATATTTGTTGGTCTATTGCGGCCGCGGCCTCTGAACCAATTATTTCTGAAGCGACCTTGCCAATTTCTCCGCATGTTGGTTTCGTTTCGTTCTAGACCTAGAAATTAGCAAAGGCTGTAGGTAGCTAATTTTAAAATTTTGGAATTTGAAATATGTACTACTTATTTATAACAAACAAACTAAGTACAACAGTACCTACTTTAAGCTTGATGCCTAATAACAGTTCTCTTATTAGTTTTAGTTAACTAGTTCTCTTATTGGTTTGTGCCTAATAAAGACAAGACAACCTAAATTAAAGAAAGACCAAACTTTTTAAAAGAAACTTCCGCGAGCATGGGCTGGAATCTTAAAAGAAAAAAAAATGCCCTTATTTTCCACCATAGACAAATGGTAATTTCCATTTTGACTTTCCCAATTACATTCTCTATGTCCATTCAAGGCTGCTCGAGTTGCAAAATGTCAAAGTCAATCAATATTTTCCGTTAGCAGTTTTTGTGCTTTCTTTTTTAATGTTTTATTAAAGTTATTGTGTTAGCTGTTATGTAAAGTGTTCGTGCTTATCGTCTCCACTGAACTGTTACAAAACCACACGTTCATTGTGTTTTATGTATTAGGAGTGCACTCTCCACCTTTACCTAAAACTTCATGGGTGGAAGCCGGGAACCATAGAGCCATTACAACTAGTAACTCTGTGCCGGGAACAAGGGGAGCCAATAATAAACGACCCAGTAATTCACGACATGATAATGTACAGCCTAAAATTGTACGGCATGATAATTTGTGTCCCTGGCCATGGAATGTTAGGCTGTGCAACTGTTGGTTAGGATAGGTTAAACATTGACAACAATGTATGAGCCGAGCGAGCGAAGCGAGCGTGCCGCGGCAGCGGCCGGCAAAGCTCCAGAAACATCATGTCCTTATTACGAGTTAAAGATACTCCCATATCGGAACATGAGTGGGTAGGGGAGTGCACTATGCGCGGTGCGGCAACTACAGCTACTTTATTTTAGTCTAATATTTTATATCTCTACTATCCCGTTCAAACGAAGCATAGGGAACTGACAGAAGTCACACAAACTAACCAATGGGGTCAAATATTCTTCATGCAAATAATGTATTTTTTTTTACAGCCCGTATTTTGCGACACAATAATGTACAGTGATATTTGTGTACTTTTCTTCGGGACACATTTAATCATGCAGTACATTATTAGGTCCCAAAATACGGGCTGCAAAAAAAATTATACATTATTTGCACGAGGTGATAATAGGGCCAATTATGGCGGTACCATCTAACTAGCTAACCGACCTAAAGGCCTCAAATTTGCTAAAAATCCTAATTGTATTACGGAGTCACCATTTAGAAATGTCACTGTCACTGTCACATTCAAATTTTAAATCGAATGAATGAAAACCAACTAAATCTAACTACATTTAGAGATTTAGGCGAATTTGGTATTCTGGAGACACACTTTTAGAGCTGTCTGACGTCATCTTTAAGAATTTTAATGAATTGAGGTTATGTTTTTAACCAGTACCGAATTAGATGGTGGTTAAAAATAATTAAGCTCAAAAGTAAGTTATAAAGAAGAAATGCTGTGTTTTTCTCCAATTAAATGTACTTAGTTACATTTAACATAGCTGATGGTGTTCCTATAAATATTGATTTTAGTTATATTTCATGTGAATTCGCGATGACAAAAATGTTGATTTTCAGCAAAAACTAGAATGAAACAGCTGGACTTAACCATCGAGCTATATTACTTTTCCTCAAAGGACTTAACGAGTCAAATTAATCCACCTCATCATACCGACCACATTTTTGTTGAAACAAAGAAAGGATTACCATTTTGTGGAAAGCAAAGATAAGAAGTACATTTGTACACACAGAAATGTAACTAGGTAAGTAATTTACCTAGTTACATTTCTGTCCATGCAATTTATTAATCCGTAGGATCACACTAGATGCAATCCGCTTCCAACCGATCTTATTGGAGATCCATAGGGGAGACCTATGTCCAGCAGTGGACGTCATATGTCTGATGGATGGATGGAATGTATTAATAGTAGCTATCTAATTATAATAAGCTATCCATTACATCCAATTAGAAATGAGGATATGCATAAAAGAAGCAAAGTAATTAATATAGCTCTGCGGATTGACAAGTTGAATTAGCTGTCGGCTCGGCAGGGCCCATAGTTGGGCAACTGACAGAGTCAAGTTCTCAAATGAAGATCACAACAATCGGCAAGTGCAAAGTAGGATGTCAAAGTGTACAGATGTTATCAAGACTGCATGATTGTACTAAATGTAAGCCGCTTCCATATAGTCTTATTAGATATCTCTAGCGGAGGCCTATGTCATTAATAATTCTTATGTGAGCTTGCCTATGACAGTAGAATTGTGCTTTAAACAAACTTAAAACCCTATTTGCTAAAACATACATAGGACCCGGCATTACGGGCGGATCTCAAACTTCTTGGCCGCTGTGAAATATGCTACAAGGAGCGCAAAACCCAATCCTGACTTCAGTCAGCCTACAAGCAGCATGAGGACTGGGTTCACACAGCTCGCAGCTACATCCACAGTCGCTAACAAGTTTGATTCGACCTATACCAGCGAGAATAGTGAAATATTGCACTAGGGTAATAGTTGTAATTTGATAATTATTTATTGCTTACATTTTATAAGTTGTTATTCAGTACCCATGTTCTGGTTGCTTGTTTGTTCTACATATATGTAGAGAACGCTATCAGGTTTTGTACATTTTGGTATTTTTGTTACTGACTCTACGTTTCAAATAATTATGTAGTAGTTATACACATTTTTATCGATTAAATTAATTTCCAGATACCTCTCGATGACCAACTTTAGAAACAAGACTATGAAGTTGTGAACCAGTTCGATGTATAGTAATGGCCCTAATATGTAATCATCATCCTAAATTGATCATCGTGTCAAGACTTCAACCAGGAGCCATAACAAGATGAGGAAGATACAGATTGTTATATCGGCTAAATAAATGATAGACTATTGATTGTATTGTGGTTTGTATTTTCCTTGGCAGGGCAAAGCAAAACTACAGAAAGAAATAAGAAAAGATTTAATTCAATACAAAAATAATTATTCGATACAGTCATTCAATTACCAGGCAGTTTTTAATATCAATCACTTTTTATTACCCATCAGCTTTATTTTACCTATCACTTGATAAAGGTAGTTAATTACTAAAAATATATTAGTATTCAGTAGGTAAGCTTCAGCTTAACAAATAACAGTCCAATAAAAGATCACAAGAACACCACATCAATTATAATATGAAATGCTTTCTTCTATAATAGGTATTCAAATTCATTTATTTTGTGTCTTATTTATGTACAAGTCAGGTTACAATATTTATATCAATAAGTAGAATGTAACAAAACACTTATTTACGATTAATAATTTAGAACATGTGTTAAAAATAGTAGTAATGACTAATCATGTATAATATATTTATGTAAGAAAACTTAAAATGTAAACTATAGCATCACTTAAGTGGAATCATACAACTTGGCGGCAGTGATGTTAGCTACAGGCTCCCAATCCTTACTGAAGCTCACATAGCATCTGTGTGAGGATTTTGGTTATCCACAACTCTTATCTAACATAGCTTGGTAGGGATTAGTGTACCAGCCGAACATGCTGCATGAACAGCTACCTAGTGGTGTGTCTCGGTCTATTTATACAATATTTAAGGACTTTTATAGGCTAAATCAACTTACAGACCGAATCATACAACTTGTCGGCTGTGATGTTAGCTACAAACTGCGGATAGCCCGATCCTGACTGAAGCTCACTTCACATCTGCGCTTAGGGTTGGGTTAGGTTAGGATAAGTGTACCAGCCGAACATAATAGCTACCTAGTTGTATGTCTCGGTCTATTAATACAATGTTTAAGGACTTTTATAGGCTATATCTAACTTTTTAGCTGCTTTGAAGTTAGCTACGAGCTGTGCAAAACCCAATCCTGACAATCTCACATAACAGCTGCGTAAGGTTTGAGTTTTGTGTTTGACATTTAAGCAACCTGCATCTAGCACTAACACAGACACAAACACTTATATTTTACACAATTTCACATTTTTAGGGAGTTTGCCTTCTCATGGTTTGTCTTAGTACCGTCATTGGTGTTTTCAATGTAGTAATCTTTAGTAGTAAGCTTGGAAAGTGCTGTAGACCACCTGCAGACGTTTTAGCCGCTGCTGATCTGAAAATAAAAACAACATTTATATAGGTACTTACAACTTTTTTTAGTTTTGAGAAAAGTTTATTTTCCTGGAAACAAGATGACAATAGAAGTCTGTATTTTCCTGTAATTAGCGAATACCTACCTATTTACAGCCTGTTTAGCTTATTAACTGCTCAAAAAGCCTTGTTATCTTATTACGATCAATTCGTTTAAGCATATTTCTTGTCCGCCGCAGCAATACCTATTGTGTGTGATAACGCCTTTGGATCCTTTATAATTATGTTTTACTGGCTAGGACTATTATTTACCTTAAAAGCTAAGTACCTAGCAAAGCAAAACGAAATAAAAACCAAACAATTTTGTTTTGTAAAATATAATAATGGTGGGAGTGTTGCCACAATATGAATTAAAAAAAACCCCGGCTTTACTTTCGTCCCGGTGTCTTACGTTGTTGTTTTGTTTTTAATGTGATGAAATACGTTATACAAACGATCTTGGTAAAGTTTTATATCGCGGAAATGAATATTTTTTTTAAATTAATGTATGCATTTTATACGCTTATGATTAACAACAACATTAACTCTAAACTTTACTCAAAACTAAAATCCTATTGACGGATAGTTGTTCTACTAAAAGAACCATTTGCGCTGCATATTTGTGCACTTGCACTGAATGCGTTCTGTGGTCTGTGGCTCTTTTTCTGATTTTCAAACGTATACGTATTAACTTTGACAGATAGTACGAAAGATCCACAAAGTTGCGTATATGACCTAGCCGTCTTCATACAAGTTTAATACTTACATACGTCAAAAATAATGTTTCTGGGACTCTATTTCTGAACTTTGAACGGTTTGTACGCTTACGGCACTTCGACAGATTGTGTAAAGAATCCGTAAAGTTACGTTTACGTCCTTGCTGTCTTCATACAAATTCCGTATACGGCCGAGCCAATACGAAAGTCAAAAACAATGCCCCGGGGGCACGATTTTTTAATTTCGAACGCATCAGAACTTTGACAGATTGTATGGAGAATCCGTAATGTTGCATTCGTCCTAGCCATTTTCATACAAGTTCCATATACGGTCGTGTACGAAACTTAAAAATCATGCCCCTGGGGCATCCCTTTTGACTTTCGTACGGTTCAGACGTGTAGGGAGCTTGTATGGAGGGAGAATGAACTTTACTACGGATTCTTCATAAAATCTATGAAAGTTCCGTATACGTTGAAGTCGTTCGAAGTTCAAAATAGAGCCCCAGGTCACTTGCTTAAATGTTTTTATTTATGAAGCCCGAAATACTATTATAAAAATTGTTTAAGCAATAATATGTGGAAGTGGTAATTAACTTGTAACACTGACTACCTCTTTCTTAATTTTTAAATCGACGAAGCCACAGATAATATTAAAAAATTGAACTAAATCGCTGTCAAGCCGGTCACTTGATGGTGTGTAGACGGCATTACATTATATTTTTAAATACATTTTTTTATCTGTGAACTACCTTTAGATGAACCTAAACAGAGTTAGCCATCGTTCAATTTTTAACTAAGTGGTGCCTTTATAATAGCAGTTTCTGACTAATTAACTTTAATTTAAGCAGTCACTAACTTTAGAGAATTTTAACGTGGTGACTCTGGAATCGGGCCTAATGTCCATTGTCCGGCCAGTATTTTACGACACGTATTGTACGGCATGATAATTGGTGGCATGGGACATGAAATACGGGCCGTGCTTTCCTGCCCGTACAATATGGTGTCATCATAATCATGTCATCATAATCACTCACGGACACAGACTACTATATATACCTTAGAAAGTAAAGTATAGAGTATATATCTTAGAGTATATTTCGTACGTACGTACGTTATTTTTCTAATATAAATATATATACTACGTTTCAGACAGGAATCTATGAACAACCAATAGAGGCCTGGTAATTTTGAGTTTGACATTTATATATTTTTTAAAACATGGCGACCGAAATGACGACAGTAATTTTTTTTGGCTTCATAAATATTTAATAATTCCTGTATGCATAATATTCAATTCAGAAGGACTTAGTTTCCATGATTACGGAAAAATAAAATTAACAGACGTTCCGCGTTCGCGGTTGAGTTCCAAATTCAAAAGTTTACATTTTTCCAAGTTTTTATTTTCCGCCATATTGTTGCAGAAAATAAATACTTAAAGCAATTGTATTTATCATAGCTGTAATCTTTTAAAGTGATAAAATTTCTACATTTACCTAGCTTTACTTAGTTTGTGATACATAGTATAATTTAATTCTATTTGTAAGAATTTAAGTGGAGACAATGACTGAGGAAGGTGGTGCTGATGAAGTTCCGACGGAAGATGCTGAGCGTCAGGGCCAGGCGAGCGTCGAGCCGCAGCCTGAAAGTTCTAAACTGTTGATGGATATGGAGGATATACGAAGGAGATCGATGCTATCTATGCGTGGACGACCCAGTAACGTAGAAGGCATGGAGAAAGTCATTATCGATAGAACCGCTCTCGAAGCTATCTTGGAAGTTCGCTCCCGTATCCAACATATGCAGAGAAGTAAAGTGTCTATGAGTACACTTGCCCTTGCTCACGAATCCTATAAAGATAAACAAGTAAATAAAACTACTTTTATTATACTCATATAATTATAATTATGGTACCTACCTACCAGACCTGGTAGGTACCTACCAGATGTTTAGGCTCTGCATTGTCTGTCAGTCAGTGTGTCAGAACTTTGGTTTTTATAGATATAGTTAATACTAGTACACTGTAAGTTTCAAAGTTTAATTATATTTTATTTATTCCACAGGCTAAAGCTAAAGAAGCACGAAACAATAGAGTGGGAGGATTAAAAAGTCAGCACAGGTTTCTTCTAGAAGGCTGTGCTTCTGTTCTCAATAGATCTATGGAATATATTTTGGTATGTTACAAAATAAATACAATTAATCATTTTCATGCCATATAAGTTTGATGTTTTTTTGTGTTTTGTAAAAAAAACGGCCCCAATCTCATGAGAGAGCGAAGAGTTGAAAATAATTGAGGGCGCCACTATCGCTTTGTTGATGCAAAGATGCTATCTTTTGCAACATTTTATTTAAGACTAGTTGCCCGTCTTGGCTTCGCCTGGTTACAGATAAGTTATAGCTATAAACCTTCCAGAAGAAATATTCTAAAAGATAGTGAAATACGCTTTGCAATCTGTTGTCTAGTTTGAAAGATATAAGCGGATTCACAGACAGACACACAAAAATAGTGGTTTTTCTTAATATGTAGTGATGCACAAAATAACATAATACAGGATAAAAAATTAACAATGACTGATAGCTCAGGTAGTTGTTTCAGCAAGAGTGATTTTTTAGTTCCCGAATAATTAATAATTATCTACTCTTCTATGTCTCACTTTATTTTATCACCATGAACACTAAAATGGGATTCTTATAAAGTACAACCATACTGCAGTGTTATATTTACACCTCAATATATTTTACAGGATTGACCCAATAATAATATATTGAGTTCAGTACACATACAGGAATTTTCTATGATAAATTCATAAAAATATGTACTAAAGTTAATGTAAACATATTAGATAAATAATCTTCCATTCTTCTTTCAATCTTCAAATGCATCAGACAATTAAAATACAGTACTATACCTAAAGTTAACATTTAATACCCTGAAATTTTGAAACAAAATTACCTATTTTAGTTATATCGAAAACACTTATCTTATAAATACTAATACTAGTGGATGTATAATGAAAATACAAACAAACAACCAAACAAACATTAATTTATTGATATAATGAAGATGAATAGGTTTGACGCTCAAAGGGTTCAGTAGAAATTCTTATATCCATCATCCATCCATCCATCCATCAGCCATAAGAAGTCCACTGCTGGACATAGGCCTCCCCTATGGATCTCCAATAAGACCGGTTGGAAGCGGCTTGCATCCAGCGCGATCCGTCCACCTTGTGGGTGGACGTCCTACGCTGCGCTTGCCGGTACGTGGTCTCCACTCGAGAACTTTTCGACCCCATCGGTCATCAGTCCTCCGCGCTATGTGCCCTGCCCTGCCCATTGCCATTTCAACTTGCCAATCCGTTGGGCTATGTCGGTAACTTTGGTTCTTCTACGGAATTCTTATTCTAATAAGAATTCTTATTCTCTTCTTTTCTTATTCTTCTAATTCTTATTAATTCCAATTCAATATTACTAAAAAAATATTCAAGATATTTTTTTGTTACAGGAAGGAGTTTATGATGCTGATGTTCATATTGACTTGCTGGATAGTGTGATAGCAGAAGGTGGACGAAATTGCATTTATTTGTGTGATGCACTACTGCCACCTGTGAAAATGGGTAAGTTTTTTTCTTTTGAATATTTTCTGATCTTATTTGTAGGCTATGCAGCAGCACCATAACCATCACTAAAATGATCTACAAACACACACAGCCAAAAGACATTCTTTCTGGTCATACAATAGAGGGCGCTAGTAGGCTGCAAATAAGCCTAAAAAATTATTCTTGTTTTATGTATACACTAGACGACCCGCCCCGGCTTCGCACAGGTGTATTATACATATAAACCTTCCTCTTGAATCACTCTATCCATTAAAAAAAACCGCATCAAAATCCGTTGCGTAGTTTAAAGATTTAAGCATACAGACAAACAAACAAACAAACAAACGAAAATAGCGACTTTATTTTATACTATGTAAGGATTTAGGGTTCTATTGAAGATTTTCCAAAGTAATACTATTTTTTCTCATTAAAATCGACTATGTACTTCTGGCAAATAAATGAGAAAGCCAGAGCCAAAGAAAAAGAGAAACTTTGTTTTATTTACAAATCCATAGAATAATAACGCCGTATAAATCTATGTATAGACCGCATCATACAAGTCAGTGGATGTGAAGTTAGCTACAAGCTGCGCAATATCCAATCCTGACTGAAGCTCACATAAAGCTGCGCGTTGATTGGATATTGCGTAGCCTGTAGCTAATTTCACAGCCCCCGATATGTATGATTTGGCCCATTATATTTTTTGTATTTTGATGATTTAAGAGAATTATATTATGTTTCGTTTTGTTTTCCTTGCTTCTGTTTTACTCGTAGTATAATTGTATATTTAATTTAGGTATAGTTTTTCAACTCTGTATAATTGTAGCATATTAGATATAAGTCTGTCAAGCTATATTTATATCATAAAAAAATAAATTTGAATTTTGAAGTTATAGAATTCACTATATTATTATGTAGTTATAATTATAGTGGATTCTATAATAAATCAGTAATTATTACTGATTGTATCTCTCAAACTATGTTATTTTCACTCAGAATCTGGGAGGTTCATTCACCAACAGAAAGGCCTAATGGAAAGAACTTACCTATCTGATGGAGTAACGGTTGGCACTGAAGGTCGGTGCGTAGCTATGTACAGAATTAAAAACAAGGCGGTAGATGCAAGGAATATCGCAGATGTAAGTATATGTCACGTAAAACTATAGAGTGTAGTAATAGTAAGTATAGGGTAGGGAACGCGCACGGCTGCGACCGGCGTGAAGTGATTCAGTGGAATACACCGATAGCTACCGGACAGTCGTCTTGTTATTTCCGCCCCCTGCGTCCGTTCTTAACAAGAGTATAGGAAACTATGGAGACTTAGGAAGGCGTGGTGGCGTAGGAAGGCGTGGTGGCGTAGGAAGGCGTGGTGGCGTAGGAAGGCGTGGTGGCGTAGGAAGGCGTGGTGGCGTAGGAAGGCGTGGTGGTATAGGAGGGCGTGGTGGCGTAGGAAGGCGTGGTGGCGTAGGAAGGCTTGGTGCCGTAGGAAGGCGTGGTGGCGTAAGAAGGCTTGGTGCCGTAGGAAGGCGTGGTGGCGTTGGAAGCGTAGTGGTGTAGGAAGGCGTGGTGCCGTAGGAAAGCGTGGTGGCGTAGGAAGGCGTGGTGGCGAAATTTGATGCACAGGTTCTATACATTAATAGCAGTTTTTTTTTGTCGTTGTCGATTTTCGATTGGGCTGGTATTTCGATCGAAAATGGGAAAAAATTGGTTTTGCGCTATTTATTAGCTGATTTATTAATATTTAGTTATATTTAGTGTCTAAATTTTAACAAGATCTGCGAGTATGAACCAAATCTGTCAAGATCGAGTCAAGATAATTATAAGCTTATGAAGATTCAGTTAACGAGATATAGCGAGATGTACTGTTCGTAGTAGTATGTTATATATGAATTCACTGTACTACTTCCTTTTTTTACATCAATAATGTTATATAACACAGTCTTAAATCTGGTGGTTACAGGAATTTTTCTTGGTCTTTTTCGACATGAACCGAGAGACAGAAAATGTAGTGTCTGGTATCTACAAGACTATGATGAAAGTTTATATACCATCACTGAAAGAATGCAAATCTTGGGGTGATGTGAACCCTCCTAATCCTAACAGTAAAGATATTATGAACTATTATATTTCCAAAATTACGCTGTTTATGGATTATCTTGCAAGTGAGTTATTATTACCTTCTTGTTCATCGTAATTAGCTAACTAGCCATATTAGCTTTGATGAATTCTGTATCGCAGATAGCCCAGAGAGATCATACTCGTATTATCACACTCAAGAAAAACATGTCTATAAATTAGCTTTATTGCTTATTAAACAGCTATTGACACTTATGTTATAATACCAGAATATATCATTAATGATCATTCATGAATGAAATATTAAGCAAAGCAAAGCAAAGAAGCAAAAAAACATTCAATAGATTCATTACTTTGCACACTTAAATTCACTTACCTACATAACAGTCAAAGTAAGCAACCTAGTCAAAATAAGTAATAAATATGTATATAAGAAGGATGGGCATTTTGGAGAGTGTATATGTCAGCATGCAATCTAGTAAAACCTATCATCATCGACAGTTCAATTCGGCAAATAGCAGAGCATAAGTCTCCTCCCCCTTTTGCTAATTGCTCCCGTCCGGTGGTCTGTTACAGCCTTATAGGCCGAATTAAGCGTCTTAGCGCCTGTGAAGTTGCAAGTTGCGCACATCCCCTCTCTTGCGTCGCTAACATACTTACATAAATTATTATAAATGTATAACTTTTTAATACAAGCTTTTGAGGTCCTGGATATCATGTAGTAGCAGAGTTATACTGGCCAAGAGAAGTAAAACGAGCCCAAACACGACGGTTATATCTTGTTTAGTAGAGGAGTTCCTATGGCAGCCTTCCGACTCGATCATCAGTACAGCTCCATGGTACCATATTATTGCATGGTCACGCAATATACATAATTATGCGTGCATAAATTCAGTTCAATCGGAAACCAGGAAATTGGTCAGATATAACTTGCAAGATTCCATCTGAACTTACTTAAATAGGTACAGGTCGCGGCATATAAGTCTTGCGCTGAGCGAAGTGTGGAGGGGATGGCTGCGCATGAGTTTAGTATGGCGGTCAACATGCGCAGTCATCCCCTCCACAGTACCCTCAGCGCTAGACTTACGTGCCGCTACTTGTAGACCCATTGCAGGTAAATAAAAACTTGTGAAATATTACTACTTCACAATCATTGGTCTCGTCTTCACAGACGCTAAGTGGTTTGATTAGGTCAATAACAATGTGATTTTGGGTTTCGTCGCGCCATCTCTGAATTGGTTTTTCGGTGTTGCGTGGCCACCAGTAAAACCTATGGTAGAAAGGAACAAGATATGGTAATTCTGCAAACTCTGGTAACTATCCAGATGACGATATCTGAAACGAAGTAAGCTCTATTTGTGCATTTCATTTACAAATTACGATCCAGATTCCGGAAAGTTTTACCATGTTCTATCATTATAATAATTATTTTTCACAAATGTGAAAAATGGCAAAACCGATTTTAACCGTGTCTAGAATTCGAATAGTTCGCACGGATCGACGTAGTAAATTTTGATTTATCGAAAATGGCTTAGACGATTTTGATAAAATTTAAATGGTTTGACCACCACCTTTGAAGTATGATCTACCAAACAAAAAAAGAATACTCAAAATTGTACCACGAACTTAACATTAACATTGTAAAAAGTTATGCGTGGTCAAACAAAAAGAAAATGTACGCGTCAACTTGTAAACCTCCTCCGTTTCGCCGGTTAAAAACGTCATTATTAATCGTTTTTTGGTCGATATATTGCATATAATTAAACTGATTTCCATATGAATTTATCTATTTCAGAAACGAAAATCGATTTGGATTGCTGTACAAAATTCAAGATAAATTTACAGTTGTATGAAGACGAGTTATCAGATGCAGAGAAAATGAAGGCTGCTATCACGAAAACTGCCGTGCTTATAGAGATATGTTCTTATGTAAAGCAATGGGTCAAACAGATTACTATGGTAAGTTTTAGGTGATTTGGGTTGTAAATTGGTGTAGATCAGCGTATTTAACTTTTTTTTGAGCCACGCTTCCTTGAGAAAGTCGGGTGCGAACGATTACGAAAATTGTTGATAGCATAGAAAATGCCATTAAAGAGGAAATCAATTCTTTAATTGAAAATGATACTTGGGAACTTGTGGAAAAACCAATAGGTAGAAATATCATCGACTCTAAATGGGTGTTTTCAGTTAAAAATGATGAGTTCGGAAAACCTGTAAAGTATAAAGCGCGTTTAGTTGCTCGCGGTTTCAGTCAAGAGTATTTAAATTTTTTAATATATTTTATTGTAGTTTGTTAGGAGGATTCTGAATCGACCAGTGTTTTCGCGTTTTCTGTAGAAAATCGAGAAAAATCGCGGTACATTTTTGATAAAATTTACGTTCCGGGAGAAAACTCATTTCATCACTTAAATTGATTTCAGAAAAGTTTTAGTTTCTGTATACTTTTCAGCCAAAGTTTTACGTAAAAATATGACATTTAAGAGGCTTATAACTTTAAGGTCATTTAAAAAACTAAAAACTAAGACGTACAAACCTAGTTATTGTAGTGCTAATTACATGAAAAAAATTATTACTCAAATCGGATAAGATATTATCGAGGTAGATAAGAGCTTATTGCTTTTGTAATGATCAAGTTGGCACATCACAGTCACAATTGCCTTAAATGGCCCATAAATTTGACCATACGGACCTTCAGAAACTTTTGCGGACTCCAGATCAAGAAACACTGGTGTTAATAATTATGTTGGTGGCACAACCACGGGAATAGATGGCGCAACAAACACTTGGATAGTCACCACTGAGAACTTAGGGTTATATGACTGATGCGTATCTATAAACGCTGTATGATAGGATTTCAGAAAGATTGCAATTGTATTGTATGTATAGACTAAATCAAACTTAACACTTTCACTGCGGAAAACACGCACGTCAGTGTTTTCGATTCTCACAGCCAGGGGCGGCTACACGCGCCAGGCGTGTTGCACCGAATTCCATAGGACGGTGCGACAACCCACACGCGTGTGTGTTTTATCAGAAGTAACGCCAATGCGTGCAAACGTGCGAGGCGTGTGCGACGATTAATGGCATCGGCAGTAAAGTTACATGTTGCGCAACCCTATTCCTCACCCCTACTACTGTTCCTGTTACTGCGCAATGTTCACAGACTCCGACCTATACTTATAAACTTCTGTAAACATAAACTATTTTCAGGTTCTTGTCCAAAGTCAACAGTTGCGTCGCGAGCCATTAAATATCGGTCCGTTGGCGGAGCTGGACTTCTGGCGGCGCCAGCTGACCACGTTCACCTCCATTATCGAGTTCATCAAGAGCGAGGCTTGCATGATGTACATCCTCACGCTCATCAAAGCCAAGTCTAAACTCATCAAGGTAAGCCTTTTCCTTCCTCTAGTCGATTTCCTCATATCTGAGAGTTGTGACTTCCACTTTCCTCTAATTTCTCCCAGATCATTTTCCTTCATTCTTTCTGGTCCTCGGAGACTTGCAGCGCGTCGTACATTGAGGAGTCCAAAGTTGTGCGGATCTGGTCGGACCAACGCATCGGACTGCGGCCACGAAGACGTTTTCCCTCTACCTTGCCAGTAACCATTAGCTTCTGTAGTTATCCTATCGCTGTCTTTTCTAGCAATATGGCCAAAATATTCAAGAACGCGTTTAAGGCATATAGCCTATAGCTGACGTTAAAGGGAGCTAACACGCTTGCACCACCTAGACATGTGCTGGTTTTCCAGTATTAATTGCAGCCCAGATAATACCGGTTGTAGTCATTCTTATTGTTATGATCAATTGTCACTATGGGATCAACTACAAATCGCGAATAAAAATTCTAATCGATATAAAAAGTTCATTGACTGTCCATAAAATAAGTGTGTATTTTTGCCTGTGCGAGTGTATTTTTTTTTGGATCTGTTGGAAGAGTTAATCAACAGTTGCGCTGTAGTTCCTACTCACACCCCCCTCCCCCCGTTGTTCATATACCGTTTCAATTATGTTTTTTTATCATATTATACCGTTTCAATTATGTTAATTCATTACAGAAATGGAGGGTTTTGGATAATCATGTTACTGATTACTACAATGAAGCTTATGATAATGTCAAGTATTTGTATGCTTTGGAGAAGTATTGCGAACCTTTGTACAGGTGAAACACTTTTTTTTTACATATAAAGAGTACCTATAGTACCTAATTAGTTAATTTTATCGTAGCATTTATGACTTCTTATATTACATCCTTCTCACAAGCTTAAAATAGACCAACGTGATATGGAGAGCGCTATGCTTGGAGTCTCGAGCTGCGATCCATAGACAAAAGTTACCTACATATCCTAGCGAATTAGCAAGTCGAATGACAGTGTACCTACAGGGCAAATAGTTCGAAGATCGGATGGCCAATTGATCCATAAAGCTATCGAACGGAGACTACGCCCAGCAAGCACTGTGTAGGACGTCCTACGACTAGATCGCCCATCTATATATGGCCTATCAGCCATAGGACGTCTACTGCTGGGCATAGGCCACCCCTATGGATCTCTAATAAGACCGGTAGGACGCGGCTTGCAACCAGCGACGACTAGATGTACAGAACATATTATAATTAAGACCGGAGCAACGCGCTGGATGCAAGCCGCTTCTAACCGGGCTTATTGGAACTCCATAGGGGAGGCCTATGTCCAGCAGTAGACAACCTACGACTGGTGGATGGATGGATGGATAGATTTAAAATAGTCAATACCGGCACGTTGAAGATTCACCATAAACCCAGAAACTGAAAGTAGACTACGTTATTTTGTGACAAAGATAGATTGGTTCATGTATTACTTGATATTGTAAATTGTATTCAGTATTTAATGTTGTTTGTTTTGTATGTTATCTGTCTTGTCTTTGCCGCAAATAAATGGTTGTCTATTTTCTATTGTCTATTTCTTGTTACAGATGTGATCCGTACACAATGCAGCAGTTTATCCCGGGCCTGCTGTACACAGTGCGGATGATCTATGCGACTTCTCGCTACTATAACACCACCAAACAGATCTCTACCTTGCTGGTCAAAGTTACCAATCAAATCCTCAACATGTGCATGGACTTTCTCACCAATCATGGCAAGAAAACTATATGGAATCAGGACAAACTGAATTTTATTAAAAAAGCTTGTGTAAGTATGAGTGTAGAACGTTTGTTAGACGTGTCATCTTTGACATTTTACTTGAGTATTATTATTATCATAATAAACTCACAAGCAAAGCTTGGTACTTTGGTTGGCATCAGTGGGGCCGAAGCCAACATTGAGCGGCCCTTTTACATATTTTTTTTTTATAAAACTAAGAGTAGAATGAATATAGCTATTGCTAGATATGACTAACAGTGTTTCGGGCTATTGTGATTTGCTGATCGATGAACTAAAAAGATGGGCTATGGAATGAGGTACGGCACCCGCCAAACAACCGCCTCATTTCAAATATTTAGGTGGGTGGTGACTTGCCATCCACTAAATGCCCCCCACATAATAGCTACCGTATGTTGGCGACGGCCGCCATTGGTGTGGACGGCTTAGGGTGTCAAGAGATGTGCTGTGCTTTCACTAAGAGCTACTAGCGGCGTTATGCCCTTTAACACTTCCACCCTGGAGCTTGGATCCTTAGCTTGCCGGTTAAGGCAAGAGAGGAGTCAGGGGTCTCATTTCTCCCCAGGCAAGAAATCAGGGTTCGCGGTGTCGCCACTCACCAACGACGGCTCGCCACATATTCAACATAAGTACTCGTAATTTACAAAATTAAATCCTCAAATTAGGTTATACTTGTTTTTTTTTTCGAAAACAAGCGCTACAAGAGTGATGATTACCAAGTAATTAAACGAATTTCGTACATTTTTCGTTTCAAATCTGAAAGAAAATGAAATGAACAATACTTAAAATGAAATTGTTAGGCATAGACCTTAAGATAATGTATCTTTATTTTAACGCCAAATACCTTGAAACTACACATTAGTCCGTAATAATAAAGGGATGCGTCTGATTTCCCTTATTTTGTTAGTGGTCGATCGTGGGCGTATTATAAAGTCTGGTATAGCACCAATTACACTTTTAATCCATTCGTTAACAATATTACAAAAGATACTAATGCGCGCCATTGCTCGTTCCTGTCTAAGTCTGTAGCGTCGCTAGTGTTGTCCCCTCTCTTGACGCGCGTTAGGGATGTGCCGATACCAATCGACTCGGAGAGTCGATTATGCGGCTAACAGTAATAACCCTCTAAATATTTCACTGTCGATTTTTTAGAACGTTTTACTTATGTAGCCTATCGGTTCTGTTACTTGTATTCCTTATTGTGGCGTATATCACGTGTTATTGTATTTTCAGCTTTGCTTGAATCTGTACAGTTTTTACCGCGAGTGCTATGAAGAAACTCAGAAAGAAATGGCATTAGCGGCAGACGAGCGACCATTCAATTGCTCTGAGATGTATATATTTGGCAAATTTGAAACCTTCAAAAAGAGATTGTTGAAGGTAAGTTAGACACGTAGTTTTGCTAAAAGTCGTATGCTCTTCCTAAATGTTTTGTAGAAATACCATGCCAGTACGAGTATTCAGATATATTTATTGATCATTGAATGTCATAGTCAAGGTTTAGTTGACAGTAAACCAAAGTAACTTTATTCTATGTAAAATAAATCTGCCAATTTAAATGTTATATCTTAAGATATGACTAGGTAAGTATAACATTATATATATATATATATGTAAATAAAAACCAGACTAGACATCTATAGGCGGACCGTTTATCTGAGACGTCGCCTGCGCGGTACAGGGGCGCCGGGGGAGACGACACAGGGGACTGAGACCGGTGCGGGCGGCGGGTCCCTGCCGCCCGCACCGGTCTCAGTCCCCCTTTGTCGTCTACCCGCGCGCCCCTGTACCCGCGCAGGCGACGTCTCAGATAAACGGTCCGCCTATAGTTTATCCATCGGTGTGTCATTTTCGGTTAATTTATAAATTAGTTTGCAGACATTTGGTGTCTATACCTACCCATACAAGGTGTCCCTGAATTTAACGTCAAGCCGGTACGGGGTGAGAAGTGGGATCACACCAGTCCCGGGAAAAATAAAAATCCCAATCGGTTATTTGAATTTTAACAGCCAAAATAAAAAAAAAAATAAGAAAATCAATACCTTGAACCATATTTTTAGGTAATGTGACCACAAATTTCACAATTTTACGGTTATTTTTTCACTAACATGATCCTTAATAAACGTACTAATGAATCGCAATCACAAATCAAGCATACATTATTACTAAGTTAATTAAAATTAGCATAGTTCTTTCAAACCATAATTAAAAAAATAATTTCACCTAACTTTGACTCGTCTTCTTTCTATACACATATATATAAATGAATCGTGGTTGTTAGTCTCGCTAAAAATTGAGAACGGCTGAACCGATTTGGCTAATTTTGATCTTGAAATATTTGTAGAAGTTATGGGAAGGTTTAAACGGTTAGATAATGTGTAAAAGTTGCGAGAAAAATAATAAAAACCTAAATTTAATTTTCTCATACAAAATGTTCTTGTGAAAGTTCTCATTGATAATTTCTTTTCATTAAAGTTAGATCATTTTTGTAGTACCTAACTAAAGTGCATCAGGCACAATAAGAGAGAAGCCTATACCCAGCAGTGGATAAAGAAGGTTCCGGGTGATGATGTTAAAGTGCAGTACGCTGCGATTCTTCGTTTCCCGTTACTTGTTGTTTGTCGTAATCGTGTTACGTTGTACTAACGACTTTGGCTTGTGTGTACCTGGACTTGATTTTGCTTATCCGAGGACTTTGGCTTTGTTTTTCTGCACTTAATTTGCGCTGTGTGGACTGTGTTACTTCACTAGGCAACATGCCGTATGAGTACACAGCAGAAGAGTACGCAAACATGTACTCCATCTATGGTGATCGTGGTAATGCTTCTGCCGGGCTGGATTTTGTCACGAAAGATATCCAAATGCACATGTTCTTTAGTCCAAATGCATGCAAAACACAAATCAAGTCCAAAGAAACAAAGCCAAAGTCATAGAATAAGCAAAATCAAAACAAGCAAAAGTCATTAGTACGAGAGTAACACGATTAAGAGGACATCTCCTCCGCAGGAAACGAAGGATCGCAGCGTAATGGTACACTTTAACAACATCTTCATCATCCGTAACCTTCTTTATCCACTGCCAGGTATAGGCTTCTCTCTTATTGTGCCTGACGCACTTTAGTTACTACAAAAATGATCTAACTGTAATGAATAGAAATAATTACTAATTTATCGGCTACATTATCCTTCTTGCTTACACATGTAACATAGCATCATAGCTATCTCGCTCTATCACATCTCTTTATCGCTTTAATAGGTGTATTTTTTCGGCCGCTGCACTGTTAACTCTCTCCCAATTTTTGAGAGCCTAACACATTATAAGCATTTAACAAAAGAAAACCAACAAACTTCAGTTGAAATCTATAAGAATATTTCTAAGTTTTTTTTTATTAATTATGTTTTTTGTTGCGAAGGAAAATTTTTCAGTGTGCACAATCATGTCTTGACCCATGTTGTTTTCCACTCGTGTACCAAGTTTTATCTAATTACATACGAAATCGTTTCATTCATGTAAGAACCATTTTTTTTCCGAGAGAACAGCAATATCACAATCGTAAACTAGCCTTACAACATCTAATTCAAAATCGTTCAGCCAGTTTAAAGTGATCGAGATAGTTGTTGGACTTTCAAACGATGTCTGCATTCATCCACCAGCAATAGGACATCCACTACTGGACATAGGCCTCGCCTATGGATCTTTGATATGAGCGGTTGGAAGCGGTTTGCATCCAGCGCAATCTTACGATTTTGATAGGGTGGATCGTGGGTGGACATTCTACGTCAGGGAAGGCTTTTATATAATAGATTATTATTTTTTGCTTTCAGATAATAGATTTATTTCAAACTTACATAACATACTACGTTCTGAACAAGACCACTCTAGAAGGGATCGAGGAGTTTGCTGCTATTTTCAACAAGCTGTTTAAAACTATATCGACCAAAACTTACGATGCTTTAGATCATAGGTAAAAATAAATGTATATTAGTCCGTAGGGACCTGTACTAATCTTAGTTTAATGAAACACTTACACACTGTCTCTGACCAGCTTGTGATATGGCTGTCAGAGAATGATATACTACATATTATACATATTTTTAAATACATACTTATATAGATTTGGTCCTGGCCCAGATTCCAGTTGAAGCCTTCAGATATGTATCTCATGAAAAGTTAAATATTGACCTAAAACAGTACAGTACTTTCCCTTCTTTATAATCGTACTTACTATATCTATAAATAATCCATCATTAACATCACTTAGAAAAGTAGTCAAACTCAAATCTATTGATAATAAAACCTAGTAATTTCATGTTGATTTGGATTCAAATTCGAACCACGGAAATTGGTTTGCCTTCAAATCAGTTTCCGTTGTTCGAATTTGAATGAAATTAATATTCTGACTGCTATTTCATTTGCAGAAGACCTGATTTTGATAAGGACTATAAAACTTATAAGGATAGTGTGGCGAATCAAGAGTTGCTGTTGGAAAACTTTATGATAAATGTATTTATTTTCATTACTAGAATAGTAGTCGTAGGACATAGTAGTGTGAATTATAATTTCTTACTGTAGAGTTTGTGCAAAAAGAGAAGCGTCGTAGGTGACGTCGCCCGTGTGCTATTTTACTAATTTTGTTACGTTGATAACACTGCTCTGTTATTGCTAGTACAACTAAAAGTGTTTGATTCTTGGTAGACACCAATTTGTTTTTCATCATTACTTCCGTCTACCAAATAGCCGGTAACTTGGCTGCTGATTAAAATCTTATTGTTAGTTCACCGTAACGCCACGACGGTTCTCTTTTTGCACATATACTAGTACATTTTGTAAGTTTTATTCATTTTCACAAAGTTTCTTAACATTCTATTTATTCTTCTAAATAATAATTATGGTTTCAGAGCGTCAATAAATGTCCCACAACGGAAATAGCTTTGCACCTTTTAGCAAGGTTTGAGAAGCTAAAACTTCAATGTTTGTACCTCGAAGATCAATATTACGACTTGATCAGTACATACACAGCAGAGATTGAATCTCTTAGAGACAGGTATTTTCATGATTCATATTTAGCAAAAATATTGATCTGGGGAAAATAAAATAAAAAATAAAAATAAAAAGCCATTTATTCTACTACGGTTAACAACTTACAATGAATTAATTTACAACTTAATATCTATCCGTAGAAGTTGCCTCTTCGGCAAAGGCCTCCCCTAGTCCCCTCCACTCTTCCCTATCTCTTGCTTTTCTCATCCAGTCAGGTCCAGCTCTATCTGTGAAAACATCTCTCCATCGTTTTCTCTGTCTTCCTTGTTTTCTTTTTCCGTCCCGTGGGGTCCATTCTGTTACTCTTTTTGTCCATCTTGAGTCCTCAAGTCTACAGACATGTCCTGCCCAGTTCCATTTTAGTCGCCGTATCCTTTCTTTAGCATCAGGTACCTTAGTTTTTGACCTTATGATTTGGTTGCTTATTTTGATCTGGGGAAAGGGGATACAAAGACCACAACATGGCGATTCTATTTTATTGTGCACATGGTTATTTGATAAACACCTATTGAATTAAGCTTGTAATTTTTACCAATCTCTAAAAGTTTTAAATTTTTTTAAGATTATCGTTTTTGTGTTAAAAATAGATACAGAAATTACACTTGAACTCACAAGATCATCTATAAAGTAAATATCTTTGATATCATAGCTTTTGTTGGCCTTCTCCCGTGACTAAATCCTCGAAGCTTATCTAATAATGCATAAAATACTTTTGCTTTTCTAGTTCTAGTATATAATATCAAGCTAAATAAATAATAAGCCTGATTACAGAGGCGCCAGCGTAAATTTGCAATTAGCAACCTAAAAAACGTTCTCTCCATCGAATGCCTAAAGTGGAAAAGAAACCGACTATGCTATTTAGCTATTATAATTACGATGGCGCCTCTGTAATCGGGCTTAATATCTAAACATGTTTAAAGGTATAACGAAGAAAGAGAAGATCCCGAGTTACCACGTAACATGCCACCCGTCGCTGGTAGATTGATGTGGATAAGATTTTATGATAGAAGTATTAAAAGACCTATGAAAGAATACGAGAAGCACCACGAAGTTATAACGCACACGGTAAATGGATACACCTCTTACATTTTTAGCATAGAAATCGGCTTCAGATAACAAAAACATTTCGCATGAAAATTTACTGACCATACGCTGAAGAACTCTTCAATCACATTTGTGTTTTGTAAATTGCACCATAACCGAATTGTTTATACGGGGTGAATCTCGAGTCACTCGCGAGTTCATAAATAATTCTCTAGGATCATTTATGATCAACTTTCACTATCAGACCAAACTCAAAATCACAAAAAATTAGCTATTCCGTACAAAAAGCTTGTTGAACCTTGACAAAATGTATGGAACAGCTGATTTTTTCTTCGCGGTTTCGGGGTTGACCCCATAGTAAAATAAGGTCATAGTGACGCAGTCGCTCACCTGTAGCACGGTAATGATAATACCGTGCCTGTAGACTTAAATGCTTTATTGCATATCTTATTTTTAGAATACGCAAAGGACTATCAAGCTCTACAACGTTCTGTGTATCGTATTCACGGAGTTTGAACTGATTTACCATCTGGCTTGGACTGAGAATGTTGAACAGGTAATTTATTAGTTTCGTTCGGAATCAATTGTCTGAACCCAAGTTGTGCCCTTAGTATGATATTATTACAATACGATAAATATGGTAGGCTTTTTTGTGGGGCTTTTTAATACTTTTTAGTAAATCACCCCCAGTGGAAACAAAGGAGAACTCGCAAACTTGTATGAAGCTATACCAAAACAACCAGTTCTTGTTTTATGAATAACTTCATGCTAAAGCTGTGACTGTATTATTTTTATTTTATCATTACGCACTTCAATGTATGGTACTTGTTGAACGGGTGTTTTAGACCAAATCTTCAGTTGCGATAATGCCAATCTGAGTCTTTAGTTACGGGTTTTGCTTAGTTTACATAAACTTGCGCGTTTGCGTGTGGTTCCATACTTATTTGTTAGTTCGCGCCAGGGGCGCTGTATAAAAATGTATTGACACATACGGAAACTACTGTAGTTTCAATTTATGTGTAAACATCTACTAACCCCTCTGGTACTAACTTGCAAATGAGTGACCTTATCTTATTGCGCTATCACTCCGCACTGTTGCAGCTCATCTCAATTCTTCACCTCATACATTAGTCAGTATTTGGATGGGTGATCGCGGGTGGCAATTTTCAACTGAGCGCTTCTGTGGCTCGGAGGACACGTTAAATTGTAGGTCCCGGTTGTTTTAACCGATTAGCCAAGTCAGAGGCCTTCAGGTGGCCTAAAAACTCTGACACCAGGGCTAGCCACCCGGCCTATACGAACGTACTTCTATTTTATACATTTTTTGTCTGTTCAGGTCAGACTCGGCCTCATTGTACCTCTGCTGATTCGTCATCCAGTGACGAACTTGTACATCGTCAACTTCAATGTTTATATCCCGGAGTGCATCAGGGAAGTTGAGTACATGTGGCAGTTGGGGCTGTGTAAGTTATATTACCATTATTTATGATATTACTACATAAGCTTTAGTACGAAAATAATTATTTTCTTATGTATAAAATGGATCGTGGTTGTTAGTCTCGCTAAAACTCGAGAACGGCTGAACCGATTGGGCTAATTTTGGTCTTGAAATATCTGTGGAAGCTAAGGGAAGGTTTGAACGGTGAGAAAATTTAAAAATGTAGTGAGTAAAAAAATTAAAACATGAATTTAATTTTCCCATACAAAATATATTCCAGTTGACAGATGGTGAGATGAAGTTCACCGGGTCAGCTAGTTTATTACTAAAAATGGAACAACCGACTACAAATGAACAAAATTTGAATAGTTATCTCAAATATGATATGCAATTTTTAGATTGTTGTTGAATTTTTAAAAACGACTTAGCTGTTTTCGACATAATTGAAATGAGACCACCTCTGAAGTATGTTCTATCAAACTAAATAAGAATGATTTAAACCGATTCATAATTGGCGGAATAATCGCGTATAACATACGTACAAAAAAATATTCAACCGAATTGATCCTTTTTAGTCGGTTAAAAATGCTTGTAATGTTACGTTTTGTACAATATGGCTATCAAGATGAAAAATAATCTTTGTTTTAGTTACATTTGTATTTAACCTTGTGCATTCTTCTTTTTCTAGATGTTCCCGACAGTGCTCAAGTTGTGGCATTCTGCAAGGATAAAATATTTGGAAATTACGAGAAAATAAAATCACTTGTCGATAGAAACACTCAGATCAGGAAGTAAGTTATTTGGTTTCATAAAGTCTATCAAAGATATTTTCCAAAACACCGCCCAATTTAAGCTCTAGTGCGTCTACTGTACTGTACTAGCCTTTTTAATAGTCCACTGTAGGACGTGGGCCTGCCAACGAAGGGTAATTGGGCCAGTGCGGGTTGGTGGATTCATATACGCTATCGAATTTCTTCTACGGACGTATGCAGATTGCCTCACCATGTTTTCCTTCACCGAAAAGCCAGTGGTGTGTAATTGCGTACATAAATTCTGGCTCAAAGAGGCGTGGGTTCGATCTCCACCCAGGGCAAGTATTTATGTAATGAATAATCAGTCTCTGGCAGCCATAGCACAAGATTTGCTTAGTTTGGGGTCAGAGGCCTTGTGTAAGATGTCCCCCAAAATATTTATTTACCTAAACACGCTTTCGGATTTATACTATTAGTAAGGAAGTAAGGATATAATAATTATGTTCCCTTTCATGCTGCAAGTACGAGTAGCAAGTAGATTTCCAAAAAAAATTGTCGGAATAGTCTCGACGCATGTGCTGTTGCGATCTTCAAGGAGTCGTCTAGCCATATATGTCTTGTAGATGGACTGTGGTATAGCTAATTTGCAGTGTGCTTCTGAAAATTTAAACAATATTTATTTTTCAAAAAATGGCATAACCGGCCTAAACCGTGTACAGAATTCGAATAGTTCGCTCGAATTTATGTACACAATTTTTACATTTTTGTTGATTTTTCAAAAACGGCTCAGCCGATTTTGACAAAATTTAATTAGGTGGTTCCATTTAAATTTTACCATAGAGAGTAAATTTTAAATATACCCTTTCGAACTAAAAAATATTTTTCGATTCGGTTCACAATTGGCGAAAATATCGAACATACACAAAAAATACATACAGACGAACATAAAACCTCCTCATTTTCGAAAGTCGGTTAAAAATGGAAACTTATACTTTAAAAATATTCGTGATACTAAGTGGTAATGCTCTAATTATACCAATAATTCAAAAAATATATTTCCAGGAGTATGCCAAAACTGTACCTACCGCTTCTACGAGCGCAACTGATAAAGCTAGAGGAAGCTTTCCAACCCGGCCTCTCCACCATCACGTGGTCGTCGATGGAGATACCCTCCTACTGTGAACACATCGAGGATGTTCTAAACGAGGTTGACCTATTCGTCAAAGAGGTACGTACGTTCGTATAGGCCGGGTGGCTAGCCTTGGTGTCAACATTTTTAAACCGCCTGAAGGCCTCAGACATGGCTAAACGGTTAAAACAACCGGGATCTACAATTTAACGTGTCTTCCGAGCTACGGTAGCGCTCAGTTGTAATGCGACCCGCGGTCGACCATCCCAATACCACAGCCCGGACACTCCGCGATTTCTCATACAAAATCTGGTGTCTTACGCACACCTACACAGTACTTACTCACAGACAACACACATACGCATGGTCGCTACACGCGCATTTGTGTGCGGAACGTCTATGGCTGTCAGCGATCACCACAACGTGACGTCATGCCGCGTGAGTGAGACAGTTGCGTACTTAATTTGCAAAAATGAATATTAATCTAGTGCTTCAAAAAGTATAACAATTACTTAAATTGGAAGCATTTTAACAAAAAAGTAGCCGATCTACTTCTTTTGTAAGACAATATCAAGAGGAAGTTACCAAATAATGTAAAATAAGTTATTATTTATCCTTAGGGAAACATTAAAATTTCTTGTTTTGTTGCGTGTCATTGATATTCAACCATACACAGTACAAGTCTTCCCTATTGTCACAGTCTAGGTAGTTTTTACTAGAAAATCCACCGACCAGTGCAGCCCGCACACAGAGTGCACGATGCGGTACGTAGACGCGGGGTGGAAGTGAGGAAGACTCAAACGGGTGGGGGGTAACGAGTGGCCGTTCTATACGTAGTATTATTATATATTCTTTGCCAATACTGACCGCGCCAACCGTTGCTTAACTTTAGTGATCGCTGACAAACACCTAGTCAAACTACGCCGTGAACGCTACAATAAAAGGCCGCTTGTATGCCTACTTCTGTAGCTAAGATTTTTTGAGTACCTCTCTCTAGGTATAGGCTGAATCAAACTTTGACTTCTGTGAAGTTAGCTCTACAAGCTGTGCACAGCCCCGCTTCTCGTGCAGCAGACAACGAATTTTCTACTGCGCTATCACGTGGTCGTTGATGGAACCTACTGTAAACATATCGAGGCTGTTTTGGACGAGGTTGACTTATTTTTCAAAGAGGTAAAAGGCCGCTTGTATGCCTACTTCTGTAGCCTGTAACTGATAAAGCTTGATGAGGCGTTCCCGGACTCTCTACTATCACGTGGTTGTCCATAGAAATTTGGAAATTTGGTAGGAGGGCCTACTGTAAACATATCGGGGATACTCTGGATGAAATTGACTTACCTATTTGACAAAGAAGTACGTACGGCACGTACGCTCATATAGGCCGGCTGGCTAGCCCTGGTGTTCGTTTTTAAGCTCAGTTGTAAATGCTACCCGCGGTCACCTATCCTAATACTGACCGTGCCAACCGTTGCCTAATTTTGAATTGCTGACAAACACTTTCAAACTACGCCGTGAATGCTACTGAATATAGTTTGGTCATCTATAGTACGAGTGGAATAGCGGGCTGCATGGTAGTCGCTTCTGTGTAGGTATTACAACAGACTACTCTCCTTCAAACAAGACTCAATAATCGGCCAAGTACGAGTCGGACTCGCGCACGGAGGGTTCCGTACTGTATGGAATCCCCCCTTAAATATTTATTTTATTATTAAAGGGAATATAAAACTAAATATTCTGGCATCTACCTGGTACCATTATTGATATAGAGCGAAAAACGTCTAAAAATTCAGGTTTGTTGTATGGGAGCCCCCCTTAAATATTTATTTTATTTTGTTTTTAGTATTTGTTGTTATAGCGGCAACCGAAATACATCATCTGTGAAAATTTCAGCTGCCTAGCTATCATGGTTCATGAAATACAGCCCGGTGACAGACAGACATACGGACAGACGGACATCGAAGTCTTAGTAATAGGGTCCCGTTTTTCCCTTTGGGTACGGAACCCTAAAAACTGTCATTCTATGTGGCGCGAGCCTGTACCTACTGCTTTTTTTTGCAGTAGGTATAGGCAGTAGGCGTTTTGTTCCTGTTGATATAAGATCATACTATATTTTTAATTGACGAAACGGAGGAGGTTTACAATTCGACGCGTATATCACACATATAGTACACACGGTAGTACACATAAGGTAGTCCCGTTTAAAATCGAAATCGGCTAAACCATTTTTGATAAATCAGCAATAATGTAAAAATTACTACATCGATCCGTGCGAACTATTCAAATTCTGTACACGGTTGAAGTCGGTTATGCCATTTTTTTTGCGAAACATAAAAATTATAGATTTATATTTAGATCTATGCCTTCCATATGATTTAAATATGTCTTTAATATGTCTATAGGTACTCTGGGCTAATCTAGCACAATACTTGACATAATAAAGTTTATTTTGAGATTGTTGTAATGAAAGTATTCGTGGCGCAGGTGGTGGATATGAAAGAAGCTCGCATCGACGCCATCTTGGCAACAATCACGAAGACTCAGCTCGTGTATTTGCCGGAGCAAGCGGTTGATCCTAATGAGTTTTATGAAGAGAACTTTACGAGGCGTGACGAGTTAGGTATGGACTACAGAGATTGGTAGGGAGGATTTTAAATCCGGGACGTATCTGCACCGGGCGATGCATGCGCAGAAATATGTGTGTATACTCCGCGCCACACAAGTTGATGGATGTGAAGTTAGCCACTAGCTTCGCAATAGCCAATCAACGTGCGGCTTCCACGTCACGTCTCGTCTGGATTGGCTATTGCGCAGCTAGTGGCTAACTTCACATCCATCAACTTGTGTGGCGCGGAGTATACGCGTATTTGCGATTCAGACCTGTTGTCTGAACGCTTGTACAGGTCGCGTCATGTAAAAAGAAAGCTGGAGTTTCAAGCTGCGCACAAGTAAATTTCACTCCTATTGCACAGTTCATAGGAATTGAATCTCCCAGTATGCAACTTTAACTTCATGAAGGAGATTTAATTCCTATGACGTGTGTAAATAGGAGTTTTGTTGTGCGCAGCTTGACACTCCAGCGTTATGTTTACGTGACGCGACGTATAAATAGGATGGCCTGTATGAGTAATAATATAATATTGTAATACAATTGTATAATTACTATTGGCGATTACGTGTGGTTGTGATTTTAAGTAGGGAGTTTTGTGGGAAATTAGGTCTCGCTAGATCGAGCCATCATAGCCAATGTATTGAGAAAAAAAAACCCTCGAAATTTCGCACTGCGCACTGAACTAAAATTTTTATGCATCTTTTGCTAAATTTAGCTCTATAAATCATCGTGTGTTATAGTTATTAAGTTGTTGACAATGAACCTTTTTTCAGCCCATGATTTGCAAACAAAATCATCGAACGCAGAATTGGTTGTTATAGAACTGGTACACAAATTCCTTGACAGCGTTCCTGCAAAACAAGTTAATGATTTGAAAAATAAATGGTAAATGTATAGTTTAAAACATTACAATTTAAGGGGTGAAAAGAGATATTTTCCCGGAACGTAAATTTTATCAAAATTGTACCTACTGCAAATTTTCTCGATGCTCTACAGAACACGCAAAAACACTGGTTGATTCAGAAGAGCGCTGTCACTCTGACGGAGCACAAAAATGGGTATTTTCATCTGCAACAGATCTCTACCTTGTTCCTATAACGTATGCATTAGGGAGTTAAATTTCACTGTGTGCAGTTTACATGACACTACCTGTATCTTTAATTTTATTACGTTGTTATTTTTCGTATTTGGTGTTGGTTTCGTATTTCATAAATAGTATCGTAACAACATTAGTACGTAACCTGTGAGCTTTCCTAGAAAGTTCGAAATAGGCCAACGAGCTAAGGATAAGGCTATGTTCGTATTCACTCTGCTAGATGGAATGAGGAATGAGAAGATTGGTGCATAACCAAAGTTACTGACATAACCCAGCAAATCAGCATGTTGAATTGGTATTGGGCTGGGCACATCGCATGCAGGGTTATAACCGATGGTATTAAAGAGTTATCGAGTGGAAACCTCGTACCGACAAACTTATCCATTCATCCGTCCATCCGTCGTGACCCATAAGGTGAGGAGATGACCTCAGTAAGAGCACAGCATCTCGCTGTATGCAAGCCGCTTCCGACAGGTCTTATTACATACATAGTGATCTATAGGGAAGGTAATAACGATACGCCGTAATAAGTTGCACTGCACTGCACTCATTTATCACTATCACATTCTTCGTTAAACTTACACTTTCACTTTTATCGTCCTCTAAAGTTTAACGATACAACAGTCCGGTGGAAGTGTCAAATTTCGATAAAAATTGAGCTTTCATGCTTAGAAAAATAACAAAAAATATTTTTTTAAGCTTTCATGTTAGCGTTTGACGATAAAAGTTCTAGTAATTCATATATATCTTCATTTGACATATCAAGTCGAAAAGTTTGTACGCCATGTTAGCAGCAGCTGCTAAATCGATATAATTGCAAAGAATACTTTAAAGAATAGAAGAAAGTTTACTTTGCCATAACGCGGTCTCGTTCTGACACATCGAAAGAAATATTACGTAGTGCGCATCCTAGGCCGGCTGGATGCGCAGGATATTTTCAATGTCAATATATTTTTTTCAAGTCCCTCATATTCAACAGAAGTTGCTATTCGTGGTCCCCCATATCAGGTCTTGTTTTTCTCGAAACAAGCACTGTAAGAAAGATGGGTACTAAGAAGTAATCAATTGAATTCCGTACATTTTTCGTTTTGAACCTGAAAGAAAATGAAATGAGCAGTACTTTTACAACGAAATAGTTAGGCATTGACTTCAAGATGTATCATGAATGTAACGCCTAATACCTTGCAACTAGGGTAAACGGCCCAATACTCGTGAATTTCTGAACTTCGGTGACTTTGCAGCTCTGTCATGCTGAAGGTAATTAACTTTGAGGTCTGAAAATTTTTAGAGAGGTCATACACTTATCATTCTGTACGTGGAATATATTATTATAATAATATAATAACAATAAGATCGATATAAATATTAAAATCGTAAAAAAGACCCATATGTCCCAATGCCCGTCACGTTTGAGGTAATTATCGTCAAAGTGACCCAAAAGTCGTGATTTTTTTTACTGAATTTGAACCTTATTCGCTATTAAATAGAGTCTAATTATTTTGTCCTCTAAATGTAATTTGTAAAATAATAAAACGCAATATATTGTTTTATTATTTAATCAGGTATCTTGAATCAACAAAAAATTAATTATTTCAAAATTTACTTTGAGTAAAATACGTAAGGAATACGTTAGATCAGTCCCTTGTCCTATATCCAACAATAATCCGGTTGTTAGGCACATGTGATACAATAAATAAACATTTTTACTAAAACAACATTGTCATAATTATTTATATTAAAAACAGCTAAAAAAACTGTATGGTAGCGACACTCAAAAAAAATCAGAAATCTGGTGATCAATAATATGAAACGTTATCACCCAATGAGTAAGCTCATTGTGAGAGGGGTAATATTGTTTTTATTGCACAAAAATTATTTATAGGTTCTTAGAATACATAGTCTTGATTCTACGCGGATAGTCTATTCTTTATTGCAATGCTTCTCTAAGTGCCCGCAAAAATCAGTTTATAAAACTCAAAAATGTACCTAAATCTTTATAATCTTAAACATAATAAATTAAATATATAATTCAACAGTCTTTTGCTACTATGGCCTATGACTTTTGTTTTACAAAACCTTAGGTTTCAGTTTCACTTTTATCATATTAAAAAATGTGGATTTCTTTTTTTCAAATGCTCTTCTTCTTCTTTTGTCAACACAGTAGGCGGTCCTATTGAGCAGTCGACCGAACTTCTGCCATTAATTTTATCAATCAAAGTCAACCTTGGTCCGTCAAATTCTTTTGCAGCAGAAGAAGGAGGTATGCTGAAGTCGCGCCCTACTGAGGTCAACCATGATGAATATGTTCAGGCCCGAAATCGCTGCAATAAGGTGTGTAGGGATGCAATGCGTCGCTATGTTCATGCATCAGATGATGATGGGAATCCAGCTAAAGTCTGGAAATTTCTCAAGTCTGTGGGAATTGGCAAATCTCTCAATCAGACACTTCTGCTAACAATATTGACCTTAATGCCTTAAATTTATATTTCTCTTCAGCTCCCATTATGTCGGATGTTGATAAAAGCTATACTCTACGTTATCTTGCTGCCATTACTCCTCCCGACTTTCCTCCTTTTGAGTTCAATCGTTTCACTGAATGCGATGTTAGGAGGATTCTAATGTCGATGTCCTCCAACGCGGTTGGCGGTGACAATGTGAGCCGGAACATCCTTTTGCCTATTTTAGACATCATCCTTCCTATCCTGTGTACCATTTTTAATTACATCTCTTGTGGAATATTTCCTACAGCCTGGAAAGATGCACAGATTATACCACTACCAAAACAATCCAATCCCAAATACCGACCTATCTCTATCCTTCCATTCTTATCCAAAGTTCTGGAGCGTCTTATCCACAGTAAGATGAACGATTACCTTAATAGACATGATCTCCACAATCCTTTCCAATCTGGTTTCCGTCCTGGGCACTGTGTCTGCGCTCATTAAGATCACCGACGACATACGCTTGGGTATGGATGACGGTAAGCTTACTGTTCTAACCCTGTTAGACTTCAGTGATGCTTTCAACACCGTTGACTAAGACATTTTATTAGTATTATTGCGCTCTTCTAACATGTCTCCATCAGCAATCTACTGACTTCACAGTTATCTGTACGGACGCCGGCAGCGGGTTCGCCTTGGAGACACTTTTTCTTCCTGGTCCCACTACTGCTGGTGTGCCACAAGGCGGCGTGCTATCTCCTCTTCTTTTTGCTTATTTCATTAATTCTATATCGCAACGGCTTACTTCTTCCCCTCATCTTCATGCAGACGATCTCCAAATTTATTCGCAAGCTCGGCTAGTTGATCTAGATTCAGCGATATCTGCTATAAATTCTGATCTCTTCCAAGTAACAGAGTGGAGCAGATCATTTGGCTTGAAGATCAACCCCGCAAAGTCACAAGTCATCATAATTGGCAGCTCTTATAATATTACAAGATAAATACAAGATAATATTACAAGAATCGACTGGTCCGAAATTCCTTGCGTAGAGTTCGATAGATTCACTTTGCCATATAATAAATCTGTGAAAAACCTCGGTGTCATGTTTGATCGTACCCTATGCTGGGATATTCATATTAAAACAATCAGCTGCAAGTTGTTTGCTGCTGGTAGCTCTCTTAGACGGCTCCAAAACTTCCTACCTACTGCTACTAAAGTTGCGCTCGTACAGTCTCTTCTTCTTCCTATTTTAGATTACGATGACGCCAGCTTTTTAGATCTCACTGAAGTCCAACTTGATAAGCTTGAGCGTCTCCAAAATTATTGCATTAGGTTTATATTTTGGTTACGCAAATATGACCGTGTTAGAATAATAATGTTATAATAATATTAATAACGATTACAAAATGTATTAAGTAATGTAAGACTAATTGTAAGTAGCTAAATGGAACTCGGAAATATCGTGACGTCCGAATGTCGGCCATTGTTGTTTACGTACACCATTTATTTAATACTGTGATTTCATAATGTTATAGATGACTTGAAATGTATCAATAATTGTTCTAATAATTCTAATAAGTATGAAATACAGTTTAAGATGATTTTATGTTTAACAATTGTGTAAAATGGAAGCTACCACCGTGCCCGCCATCTTGCTCGTTCCCTATTGGTTGTTGGTAATGTTTACATCGAGCAGTGGTGGTAAGGCAAGGTGGGAGCTTGTGAAATCAGTATAAAATAGTCTGTTGGCGAGGCTTCGTCTCTTAATATCTCTTAGTATCTTGGAATCTCTCTTGGTGTTCTCCCGGTATTCTGATAATAACGTTGAAGTCTTGCTTAGCTAGTTATGCTGAGTGTCGGTACCTTTTATATTCGAAGCCAAGCCGAGTGGACGTCGCCATGTTGCTAAAGTTAAGTACTTTGTGTAATATCTAAATTAAGGAGACTGATCATTGTATATTGCATCAAAAGATTATACTGATGGCGTCTTGAGTTTCTTGCCACTTCTTCTCAAAACGTCTAGGGCTTTGCGAACGTGGCATAATTATTGCAATACATGGTGGTACCCTCGAGGGACCCATGAAGTATAAAAAATATACAAAGTATACTTATTTACTTGTTTCCTTTACTAATTTAGAAACCTCAAGTTAGGTAACTACCCTCACAAACATTTAAAGGATCAGATTGAAGAGTTTCTTTGTTATTAAGTTAGAATCAGGGTTGCTGCATTAGTTAAGAGTAAGATTTCCATCCTAACAGTAATATTTTGGTAGAAAATAGATAAAGTAACCGCCTCTTTTAACCCTGATCTAACAACCGCGTCTCTCATTTTCGTACTAAGCTCAAGTGGCTGCCAATTCGTCTTCGTCGGAATGCTCATATCCTTAATCTCCTTGATAATATCCTCTTCAATCCTTCTACTTCATGCTATCTTAAAGACTCTTTTTCTTTCTGGCAAGATGCATATTCCCTTCCCATCCGATCCAAGGATAACCTTTCCCATAAGACCCCTACCGCACGGTGTGAAACTTTTTACGGACGGTCTTTTGCCTTTCAGGCAGTCCAGTTATGGAATGCCTTGCCCGTTACTGTCAGAAAAGCTTAATCACTCAACGTATTTAAAGATCAGGTTAAAAACCTGCTGAAATTGTCAATTTTTTAACTATTTAACTGTTGTTGTTGTTATTTATGTTGTTTTATGTAATTAGTATATTGTAATGTATTAGTTTATTATTTAGTCATAGGTTTCTTTTATAATTTTTTATATGTATTTTTTTCTTTAATTTTAGGTATTTTAAGTATTTATATCAATTTTATTAGTATGTATGTTTATGATGTATAATCAAACTTATATTTTAAACTAATGCGCACCCTGTCCATTTTTATACGCTTTCTGTCTTCTCCATCCTAAGGTTGTCTGGCAGAGATCGCTATCAGCGATAAGGCCGCCCATTGTTACACTGTTTATTAGGGTTCCGTACCCAAAGGGAAAAACGGGACCCTATTACTAAGACTTCGATGTGTTCTGTCCGTCTGTCTGTCTGTCTGTCTGTCACCGGGCTGTATCTCATGAACCATGATAGCTAGGCAGCTGAAATTTTCACAGATGATGTATTTCGGTTGCCACTATAACAACAAATACTAAAAACAAAATAAAATAAATGTTTAAGGGGGCTCCCATACAACAAACCTGAATTTTTAGACATTTTTCGCTCTATATTAATAATGATACCAGGTAGATGCTTGAAATTTTCACAGAATATTTAGTTTTATATTCCCATCAATAATAAATAATAAAAATAAAATAAATATTAAAAGGGGGCTCCCATACAGTATGGAACCCTCCGTGTGCAAGTCCGACTCGTACTTGCCCGATTATGTATCTTTGTTTCTTCTTTTTGTTTATTTCTTGGTGTGCAATTAAGAGTTTATCTATCTATGCCTTTTGCAACAGTTTCCATAGCCTTTATCAAAGCCTCTGTTGTGTATTTTCTCTCGGCCATGATGATCTGTAAATTTTCATTCAAGCAAACTGATGTAATTAAATGTTGTCAATCAATGCTTAGGTATAAATTGCACATAAATTAAGAAACATCATAAATTAGTCTGATGCACATAACACTGTCATGAGAAACTTTTAGAGAAAACACGTGTGTCAGGTAGGGTTGATTTGTCCGGGTTCTGGACTCTAAAATCCGGGATTTTCACGCGACTTGTCCTGGTTGCCGAATTTTAGAGTTGGCATCCCTAGTGTCAGATCATGATATGTATGAGCTACGGGCATCCTTTTTTCTGGGTTAAACTAGAAAACTAAAAATCTTATTACGTCGAACGTTGATCACAAGGTGGCTCTGACGAATGTACCTACGAGTAGGTACGGTGCTGATTATAACTGTAAGAACAGACCAGATTCAAGCTGCTTCCGCAGGAATACACTAGATGAAATCTACTTCCGACTGGTTTTGGTATTGGAAATATGTATCCAGCAGCAAACATTCGGACCTACGGCCTAAATCCTAAGACTTAGAAAAGATTTGCGCGTCCTATTCTAACAAAAAACTTGCTTTATACGTAACCGCCAAGTACCGAAATACAAACGAAAAGCTTGATAGATGATAAGACAAAAATATTCCGATAAAATGCATTAAAACACAATAGGCGCGCGCATTTTGTAAACGTCAGTATAATTATTCATATCTAGATCAAAAATAGCTTATTAAATTATAAATTATCTTATGCATATTTTTGACACTGAGCCATAAAAAAATGTACCTTATGTCGTCTCTATTAAAGTTTAATTTTAAAAAAATAACGACATAAGGTGCACCTTTCAAAGTGAATATCAAGTGTGTCCCGATAGCCGTTAATTTATTAATTATTATGACGAGCATTGGGACAAATCGGAGTTACGGCGCACCATTACCTGACACACGTAATTAAAAAATCTATGATTAAAGAAAGCACAATTTTATAGGTTATAATGTTAGAATATTAATCAAGCTTTAATCTCATTATAATTTCGCTTACAAAAACGAACAACTGATCCAGTAAACATTGAATCGAACACGGCAAGTCAGTCGTCAGGTTCAGGAGCTAAACTTTGCAAAAAACACAAAATTTCGGAGTGCTGCACTTTAGATAAACACTGCGCCTAGGCCATAACAGATATGACTAAGAGTTTCCATTGAAATTGAAGCTAATATTACCGAGAATTTGTTGCCATAAAAAGTTTTGATGTAAGTTTAGGTATAATTTAGTAAAAGTCTTTTTATTTAATTTTAACGGGCATTGGGACATTGTCGACTTTGTGTACACTTACCCTACGCATTTGTCCGTAATAACCCTTCTTTTACTTCAGGCTTGACCCAGAAAAGGCTTTGAAAGTTGTGACTTCAGCCACAAGAACGTTCCCCGATGATGCCGGTAACTTTTACAATTTTAAATATTAATGTATAAATAGCTCATGGTACACGAGCAAATATTTACCTGTTTTTTTACTTTAGAAACTATGCGCATCACAACTGGTCTGTGAAGACACGCGTGTAAAAAAATCGGCAAAGTGCGAGTCGGACTCGCGCACGAAGAGTTCCGTACCGTATGGAAGCCCCCCCCTTAATATGTTTTATTTTATTTTACTAAATATTCTTGAAGGGAATATACCATTTAATGTTCTGTAAATATTTCAAGCTTCTTTATGTTGCTGTGATTAATATCGAGCGAAAAACGGCTCAAAAATACAGGTCTGTTCTCTGGGAGCCGCCCTTAAATATATTTTTTTCTGTTTTTAGTATTTGTTGTTATAGCGGCAACAGAAATACGCCATCTGTGAAAATTTCAATAGGGTCCCGTTTTTACCCTTTGGGTACGGAACCCTAATGAAATGCTTATAATTATCTTCGCTTTATCTCGCGATTTTATCACTACATATTTTGAATGTGGGTTTCATATAATCTTTGTCATAATAATACTTTCAGCATTTTTGGAGATCGAAAATCCGGATCACTTTGAAATTAATCACATAATCAACGAGTGTAACGAATTGTTTGCGTATTTTGCTACCAAGTGTTTGGAAGCGCTCATCAAATGTACCAGGCAGAGTCTCGACTTGTTGAGACGGAGAGCTTCAGTTTCAAGGTTAAAGTGAAGATTTTATTTGCAATAATTGTGGTTACACTAGCAGGCTTTCAACATGGATAATTTTGCGACATCAGAACGATAACTTGACACAGGTCTCCCCTGTTGTTGGTGTTACGGCGAGACCATCCCTATTATGAACAGTTTTTTTGTCTTTACACTCCTCAATGTTAGGCCAGGTATCAATTTTGTCAGTCATTTGCTGTAACTCTAAGTGCTGTGTCAACATCGGCTGAAAATCAAAAGGTGGGTTAACTCGCTGGAGCTCCAAAGTTTTCTCTGCTGGCTTTGATAACTAATACATCCCTCCACGTCGGATGACTACTGCTTTGCTTTCGTATTCATAATTATGATTGTGTTTTATTCAGTTTCCTGACAATGACTCTGGATCCAGAAGAACAGAAAAAACTAAAACCTCTGATGCTAACCAAGATGTTCCTGCAAATACCGAGGATATTGATCAGACCAGCTTTGGAAGAAATTCAGACAGCTTTCACACAGGTTTTCATTACTTTATTTTTAGCAATAGTCATTTATACGATGTCGGTTGTAAAGTTGTGTAACGTTGTGCAGCAGCATTGTCGGCCGTTTGTTATATTGGTACCTAATTATTTTAAATTTATAAAAATTGAAAAAAAAGTCTGTTTTGGTGATTTTTGATACAGGATAAGAACATTAAGAAGAATTTGTCCAAATTTGTCAAAAGACCACAAAGTATAGTTGAGAAACTACGAATATCGTTAAAGATTTTGTTTGTTGTTAGCCGTCGCAGATGTAGAGTAAAAATCTTTGGTGCGATCTTTAGTTATTAGTGCAAGTGCCCCAAAAACTTAAAGAGCAAATTTTCAAAGATCTACTCGGAACGCAAGAAAACTTTTGCATTATAGGTGGTCCTGAACTGCATTGTAGACATTCACCGCAACGTATACCAGTGGGGTCAGCAGGACGCCATTGCCGCGGAGAAGCTGGCTGGGAATAAAGCAATCAATATTGGTGAGTGTTATACACTGTGTGTCAATCATGTCCAACAATGTGCTAATGTAGGTAAAGTTTACTGGTTGGATCCTATCATCGCGGTTGGCTTTGATCAAATCGGCATGTGTATAAGGAATTTACTCGATGAACTAAAATGACCGCATGTGCCCATCAACTTCAAACAAGCGCGTACCTACTCAGTTGAGCATAAAATCTCAATCGCTAAATATACCGCTCTGGTTGACCTGAACTGGCGGTAATATATGCTTGTTAGTCTCGATCAAAATGTAAAAGCACTAGAACAGCTCCTAAACTGTTACTTAATCTTTAACACATACTGTTAATTTTCTATCACTTTAGTCCGTTATCTATATGTATTAAGTTTAGTCCGATTCATTAGGTAACCAAATATACTGCTGCAGTATACCTACGACGGAATGACATAAAACACATCACCCCAATCTTAGAAGTGACGTTAAGAGGGGTTCACCTGGTACAGTTTCAGTCGGGTCAAGATCGGGTTCGACGTTGATGGGCATCAAGAGCTATTTTCGCATGGTGTCGGAGCACAAGGATGTTGTGCGCTCGGTGATGGCGCTGCAAGGGATCATGTACATGTACAAACCCGACATCGAGAAGCTATTGCTGGTCTGTTACCTTGTCTTCTTTAAAGCTTGACTTTTTAACAGTTTATTTATTTATTTATTTAACTAATAGGAGGATCAACAGCATCAAATACATAAACATAAACGTAACAAATACGAAGCGCTAATTATAGATCGTCACGTTTAATAAACTTAAATTAACGTGTTCTAATTAGTATAGGACAGATCCATGATGAAACTAGCGAGATATTTTATTTTCGTCCCTTCCAAATCGCGGTTTGAAATGGAACTAGCTGAAACAATGATTTCTTATACATAATTTTCCTTGTATTTTTTCTACTTTATAAAGATTAAATGAAAAGTTGAACTTCAACAAATATAGAGGTGTGTGATTTCAAGTTAAGTATTCATTTACATATGAATGCTGGACCAAGGTCGCACATTCGATTGGATTCCAAAATCCATAGTGGGAGCTATGACTTGGAAGACTTAACTAAGAGCTGAACTATGAACGACAAACAGTAAGATGTCAAAGCAGAAATGTAGAATTCAGAAGAAAGGAAAGGAGGACTTTGTCCAGCAGTGGGATGAATTAATGCAGATCGCAAAATAATCAACTGTTTTTATTTTGATTTCAGAGCTACAATAAATTTTCTTATCTCTGGGCTGAAGACAGAACTAAACAAATTCAAGAATTTGTAGATGGCAATCCTTTGAACGTGATAATAACTGACACGCTGAAGAAATACGAGAGACAAACGGAAGAGGTCCTTAATTTGCCGGATAGACATATTATTGGATCTATACAAATTGACATGGGTATGTGTTTTACAGCACAAAAATGTTTATATAATTATGATCTATAAAACTGCATATCCAACTGAAATGACATACCTATACCTACATATGTAGGCGCAAGTGCGCGCGTTGCATCCAGGCGTAAGGTAGCATGTGTGGCAATTTTCTATAGGCTCCATTTCGGTCACTGTGCACCGTGTGTGTGTGTTGATCTCCCCGACCTAATTCCTCCATCTATTTTCCACAACAGGACAAGCCGTAAACCGCTTAAATATCATCCCTACAGGCGAGTTGGTGGCCAAATGTAGCCCTTTTATTACTAAAAAAACTGCAAAATCCAGGGTAGGAAGGTGGTCTTGACATACACTACGTGTAGTCACCGAAGGTGGAGGGAATCAATTTAAAAGAGTCACGTAGTTTAGGTAGGTACGTTCCGATAGCTGCGGTACTCATCTACATAAGTGTCTATGGTGCAAAAGTAACCCTTTATGTTGTTAAAATCCTGCACGAAACGGCTAAATGTGTATTCTTCGTAGTGTCAATGTGTTAAAATAGTAAAATTATTTTCTCCCAATATTTGGCCACTGCGACCCCGCACGGCGTAACATGGGCACGTAAGCAGGTGTTCCATGCTCTGCTCAGGGGCTCCGCAATCACACTATACCCTGTCAGTATCAAGGTGTATTGTATTTTACAGATAACATAAAAATGGGTCTTCACGTAGAATCCGTAGAGTGGAAGAGGCTCCTGGGCAAGTTACTCGGCGTGGCATACAAAGAGCGCGTGCAGAAATTAATGCAGTTCATCAACGACCGGATGAAAACTATGTCCAAGAAGATAAAAGATTTGGATGGTGTCCGAGTAGCTATGATGTGTCTTGAGCTTATCCGAGAAGAGTTTATTGGGTAAATAAATATTTGGATAAATTAAATTAAACTGAATGAAATTTGGTAGTATTATAGGCTAAATCAAATTGTATGGCGTCTGAGAAAACGAAGCGAGTGTTTGCGCAGTTGTAATGTATTGTATATGTTAGCGGCGCAAAGAGAGCAAAGAAAGATTTGCGCAACTTGTTGCTAATTTCATTAATGCCATTAAAATTTGATGCGGTCTATAGGTAATAGCAAAGTACTATAAATATGTCTTTAAAAATTGCAGAATGGACATGGAATTAGATCTTATCGAAGAGTGCTACGCAACATTTGCACAATTCAATATCGATGTATCCAAAGAAGACTCTTACTTGGTATATGGATTGCGATACGCATTCCAAAACATGCTATTGACGGTATATTGCACATTTTATACTATGAGTTTGAGTATAGAGTACAGCTACGTAAAGTAAATTCAAAATTTCCGAAATATAATGGTAAACAAATCTGTCGCTGTTTTCCCACCGAAATCGCACAATTGAGCAACGCATTAAGGTGTTTCACTCTGATCACAAAATAAACTTTAATTCATCTATTTCACTAAGATATCAATCTTTGTGAAATACATGCATTTTCATTATTTTATTATTTTTTCCTTAACGAAACTAAGAATGTCGTTTCACGAAAGAAGTTCCGCGCCAAAAAAGTGAAACTAATTTTGACAGATCGACTATGTGGTTGTGGTGATGTCGTTATTTACCTCTTTATTTCATGAAAATCTTTGTTTTTTTATAGTGCCAGTGTAGGTTTTACGCAGCACTCATACGGCCCCTATGTCCGCGGGGTACTATTTTTTTTGCTACAAATGAGACGCCCACAAGGTGGATGGGATGACTTCATTAGGACCGCAGGATAGCGCTGGATGAAAGCCACTACCAACCGGTCTGGTCTAACTGGAGATATTTAGGAGAGAACTGTGTTCAGCAGTGGACGTCCTATAGCGGAAACGACGAGACATCATAGTGTCTCATTCTATCGTATGGAATCAAAATAATTAAATGCAGAAACGGATGATATACTGTACTGTACCAGCTTTTTTATTAGTCCACTACAGGACCTACCCACAAAGGGTGATTGGGCCATATCCACCACGCTCTGGCCCAGTGCGGGTTGGTGGATTCACATACGCCATAGAATTTCTTCTACGGACGTATGCAGGTTGCCTCACGATGTTTTCCTTCATCGAAAAGCCAGTGGTGTGAAATTCCGTACATAAATTTCAAGGCATTCATTGGTACGGGACCGGGATTCGAACCCACGATCTCAAGAGTGTAAGGCGGGTGTCATTGCCACTAGACCACCACGACTTTTTTAACGGATGATAAAATAGAAACGGATGAGAATGTTAACGTTGTTTCCCAGTCCCAGCAAGTGCAGCAACGTATAGTGGACATGCAAGGGCCTTTGTCCAAGGAACTTACAGAAGGTGTAGATCAATTTCAAAGTGACATATTGAAATTCGACGCGGACTATGATGCTTATGGTCCCATGACGCCGGGGCTGACTGCTAGAGATGCCAGTGATAGGTACCGAAAAAAATATAACACAGCTGCACGCTGAATCAAACTTCTTGGCGGCTGTGATGTTAGCTACAAGCTGCACGAAACCCAATTCTCAATGATCACTTAATAACTGCGTGAGGATTGAGTTTCGCGCAGCTTGCAGCTAACTTCACAGCAGCCAAGAACTTTGATTCGGCGTGTTGGTCTTGAATCATCACATCCAGTCGACGATGTTATTGACGCAACCTAATTGCATCTAGTTAAAATGTTTAGCATAAAAAAATGTTTCTGTGCGTTTTCTCTATTAAACCGAAATAATTTAAACGATATTAAACGGGACTCACTCACGTGTTCGTATAGTCATAACACGACTATAGTTTCGATCGCGTTCGGCGACCTTTCTCAAGTTGGCGAGTGCTAACACGCGGAGCCGTCTCGCAATGCACTGAATGAATGTGTGTGCATTGCGAGACGGCTCCGCGTGTTAGCACTTGCCAACTTGAGAAAGGTCGCCGAACGCGATCGAAACTATAGTCGTGTTATGACTATACGAACACGTGAGTGAGTCCCGTTTAATATCGTTTAAAATGTGTGAAAACCGTTAGCCGTGGGGTGCCGGCAGAGTAGAATAGCACCCCCCTCTAGTACCAGGTGTCGTAGGAGCCGACTAAGGTACAGCGGAACCGACTAATGGCGGTATAACCATTCAAATAAAAACGTAGCTAAAATGGCACAGGGCAGGGATGGGGAGCAGCATCCCTGTCGCGAAGCTACGTTTCTGCGATCGCCACCACGCTTGCCCAGCGCGGCGATTACGGGCAAATACCCAATATGGAACAAACAAAAAGACCAGGCCCCCAGTCCCCAGCAGCTTCGCTAGCCCGGGGCTACGGTAGCGGCCCCGGTAACGGCGGAGAAGGGGGTGCTAAGAATCGCTGGCAGACGCCCGGCTACCACTCCCGTAAACGACGACTGGCCCTGGTAACACACAACGTGCGCACGTTGAGGACTGACGAGAAGATTGCTGAGCTGGAAGAAGAGTTGAGTAGGTTGCGTTGGGATATTGTGGGGTTGTCTGAAGTCCGTAGAGAGGGGGAGGACACGATAACCTTAAATTCCGGCAACCTGCTTTACTACCGGGAAGGTGACCAACGGTCCCAAGGTGGTGTTGGCTTTCTCGTTCACAAGTCCCTCCCCAACAACATTATTACCATCGAAAGTGTGTCGAGCAGGGTGGTATACCTAATACTCAGAATATCCAAGAGGTATTCGCTGAAGGTCATTCAGGTATACGCACCGACATCGTCACACCCAGATGATGAGGTGGAGACTATGTATGAGGACGTAAGTCGGGCCATTCATATGTCTAAGACCCACTTCACTGTTGTTATGGGGGACTTCAACGCAAAGTTGGGCAGAAAAAACGACGATGAGCTGAGGGTGGGGCAATTTGGATATGGGCAACGAAACCCTAGGGGCCAGAGGCTGGCTGACTTTCTGGAGAGAGAGGAACTCTTTATGATGAACTCTTTCTTCCAGAAGCCGCCTCACAGGAAATGGACCTGGATGAGCCCTGATGGTTCCACGAAAAACGAGATAGACTTCATCATGACCACCGAGAGACGAATATTTAATGATGTCTCCGTGATCCACAGGGTGAAAACCGGCAGCGATCACAGAATTGTACGAGGCACATTAGATATTAATGTTAAGCTCGAAAGGTCCCGCCTGATGAAGTCCACGCTCCGACCTACTCGTGAACATATCCAAAACCCCGAGGACTTTCAGCTCGAGCTCTTGAATCGTTTTGCTTGCCTAGAGAACCTTGCGTCGGTGGACGAGATAAACAACGGGCTCGTAGAAACTGTCCAAACGGTGGGTGCTAAGTTCTTTAGACCCCGCCGTTCAAATAAACCGCAGAAATTCTCCGATCACACTGTAAATCTCATGGCCGAACGACGCTCGCTAAGATTGCAGTCTTCCGATGATGCAAAGTCATATAGGCGTCTCAATAGACAAATTTCGAAATCCTTGCGGCACGACATCCGTCTTTTTAATACTAAACATATTAAAAAGACAATAGAGCGGAACAAAGGCTCCAAAGTGTTCGCAAGAGATTTGTCTATTGGACAAAGCCAATTGACAAAGCTGAAGAGAGAAGATGGAAGTTTAGCGTCGACCAAGGCAGAGGTATTAGAGGAGATCGAAAGGTTCTATGGACAGTTATACGCTTCGGTCGCTAAGCCTGTTAGCAGCGCGGCCAAAGATCCAAGAGCCAAGCTGACCCGACACTTCACCGAAGATATCCCAGACATCAGCCTGTACGAGATTAGAATGGCCCTGAATCAGCTTAAGAACAACAAGGCGCCGGGTGATGACGGTATCACATCAGAGCTCCTGAGAGCGGGTGGAACACCTGTACTAAAAGTCCTCCAGAAGCTTTTTAACACCGTCGTCCTCGAGGGCATCACGCCAGAAGCATGGAACAGAAGCGTGGTGGTGTTGTTTTTCAAGAAAGGTGACAACACCTTATTGAAGAACTACAGACCCATCTCACTTCTGAGCCATGTTTATAAGCTGTTTTCAAGGGTCATTACGAATCGTCTCGAGCGCAGGCTTGATGACTTCCAACCTTCCGAACAAGCCGGTTTCCGAAAGGGCTTTAGTACCATGGACCACATTCATACGCTACGGCAGGTTATACAGAAGACCGAAGAGTATAACTTGCCACTTTGCTTAGCGTTTGTGGACTATGAGAAAGCCTTTGATTCGGTCGAGACTTGGGCTGTGCTCGAGTCTCTCCAACGATGCCGTATTGACTATCGGTACATCGAAGTGTTGAAGTGCTTGTATAATAACGCCACTATGTCGGTCCGAGTACAGGAAGAGAGCTCCAAGGCGATCCCTTTAAAAAGAGGCGTAAGACAGGGAGACGTAATTTCTCCGAAACTGTTTACGGCTACTTTGGAGAACGCCTTCAAGCTCCTGGAATGGAAAGGATTCGGCATCAATGTCAACGGCGAATACCTCACTCACCTTCGGTTTGCCGACGATAAAGTAGTCATGGCAAAATCGATGGAAGAGCTCAGCACGATGCTCGAAGGCCTCAATCGGGTTTCTCAACAGGTGGGTCTTAAGATGAACATGGACAAGACGAAAGTTATGTGTAATTCCCATGTTGTACCCACCCCGATCTCTGTTGGGAACTCGGTTCTTGAAGTCGTTGACTCGTACGTCTACCTAGGACAAGTAGTCCAGTTAGGTAGGTCCGACTTCAAGAAAGAGGCCAATCGCCGAATCCAACTCGGCTGGGCAGCGTTCGGAAAATTGCGTAGCGTCTTCTCGTCCGACATACCTCAGTGCCTCAAGTCGAAAGTTTTCGACCAGTGTGTGTTGCCAGTGATGACTTATGGCACAGAAACGTGGTCTCTCACTATGGGCCTTATTGGTAAGCTCCAAGTAGCCCAACGAGCTATGGAGAGGGCTATGCTCGGAGTCTCTCTGCGAGATCGAATCAGAAATGAGGAGATCCGTAGAAGAACCAAAGTTACCGACATAGCCCAACGGATTGGCAAGTTGAAATGGCAATGGGCAGGGCACATAGCGCGGAGGACTGATGACCGATGGGGTCGGAAAGTTCTCGAGTGGAGACCACGTACCGGCAAGCGCAGCGTAGGACGTCCACCCACAAGGTGGACGGATGACCTCATTAAGACCGCAGGATCGCGCTGGATGCAAGCCGCTTCCAACCGGTCTTATTGGAGATCCATAGGGGAGGCCTATGTCCAGCAGTGGACTTCTTATGGCTGATGGATGGAAGCCTTCAAGAGGCTTAATAACTCTGACACCACGACTAGCCACCCGGATTAAACGAACTTAATTGTACTACAAATTAACTCACTTTTGATTTCAGGGTTATTGTGTTCCAATCGCGATTCGATGAACTGTGGCGGAGATTTGAAATGTACTCCAGCGGCGAGAAACTCTTTGGGATGGTAGTGAATGACTATCCAATTTTACATCAGAAGAAGAAAGAGTTCAACCTTCTGAGCAAACTGTTAGCAATTTTAAATTCTTTATGTAGTTTCATCGGTCTCGGTGTGTTTGATAAAATCTTGCTGTATTGTTGAACTACTTCGCCTTTTTCGGTAGAGCTGAAGTTTTGCATACATAATTATGTTAATTGAGTGAACATGCAATATTATTACAACGTGTAGTTGATCAGATGATGGAAGTATCTGAAGAAACATTGCGACAAAATTAAAAACTGTCGTGTTTGGGGCTCGTTGCATCGTCGAGGCGATGCGAAGCATAATAATTAAAGTATTGAATTTCATGTTCAATTGTGCAGTTTTCTGTAAAAAAGCTCTACATTGTATTGGTATTTTGCAAAATGCGTGCCTCGTTGGCGGTTATTTTTTTAAAACTATCCTACGGCTGGTCTCAGCAAGTTGAATAACGTTTAAATTATCATTTTCTTAAATTTTTACAGGTATAGTTTGTATCTGGCCGTGATGAACTCGATCGATGGATACTTCGAGACTCCTTGGGTAGAAATACAAATTGAAACAATCGTGGCCCAGTTGGCCGAATTCGATGTGAGGTGAGTGGGTCTATTTGGGTTTAGCTAATCTTAAACTTTAGTAGTTCAATGCTTTACTTGTAGACACAGACGACAGACAACTCTTTATTGTGTGCACTAACATTAACTACTAAAACAGAAGGTACAAAATATTAATAACTATGTACCTATAACAGAAGGAAAAAATACACATCTTAAATTAGTGCTACAAATGGCGGCCTTCTCGCTGACAGCAATCGCGACCACCACCTCTTTTAGCAATAGTAATAGTGTTTTTTTTTATATTGACAAGGTGTCGTAAGCTCCCAAAAGCTATGAAGGATTGGCCCGCCTTCATCGAGTTAAAGAATAAAATCGACGATTTCAACCAAACTTGCCCGCTGCTGGAATTGATGGCAGACAAAGCAATGAAAGATCGCCATTGGCGTAGACTGGAGAAGCTTATGAGTAACTTAATGATTTTATCCATTTCCATTTATTCATTAACCTACTCGTACGTCTATCCATTTATTTACATCTATCCATTTTCATTCTCATGTAAATGGGGTCCATGGGTTCCATTCAAGACTGCAGGATCGCGCTGAATGCAAGTAGCTTCCAACCGGTCTTATCTAAAAAAGAGGCCTATGGCCAGCAGTGGACGTAGATGGATAGATGGTACCTACCCATTTCCAGGTCATTCGATTTTCGTAGTCTGGAAGAGTGAACGGTAAAAGTTGTGGTAATTTGTTTTGTTTTTCAGACTGTGTTTTGGATGTGGAGTCAGATTCATTCACGTTAGCAAATGTCATGGAAGCACCGCTATTAAAATACAAGGAAGATGTGGAGGTAAATTGTTCCTATTTTTGTGCTCTCTCATAAGAACCTTTTATTTTTCTGGTACCTATAATAAGTACGAGTAGTCTATGTCACTCACCGACCTTTGAACTACATCCATGCCAAAAATCAAGTTAACCTGTTGCTCTGTTGCTGTGTGAAAGGAGTAACAAACCAACAAACACTCTACATAAAGCTCTAGTAAATAAAGCAATTGACTGATTTTACTGACAGTGCAAGCGAAGGATCTTTGAAACGACTGGCAAGACTTTCGTTCATCTGTTGTTTTATTTTTGTGTGATCAATAATTTGGCAGGATGGCGCTGGGTGCAAGTCGGTTCCAACCGATCTTATCGAAATCGATTTCGGTTTCTATCGATCCGCAGAATGTCTTATGTCTAAAATGATGATGATGAGTATTTCCCGACATCTAACGATAATCCTAAATGGTTCCTAGAAGTATTGTGTAAAATGTTTTCGTAGGATATTTGCATCGGCGCAGTGAAAGAGAAAGACATTGAAGCAAAGTTGAAGCAAGTGATAACCGACTGGGCCGTTGTTGATCTCACGTTCGCAATGTTCAAGAACAGAGGCGAGCTGCTCATCAAGCCTCAGGAAACGCTTGACATCATCACCTTACTGGAAGACTCGCTGATGGTTCTTAACTCTTTGGCTTCCAATAGGTGCGAACCAATTTAACAATTTAGGTTGGGTGCTGGATAATCATTTAGACTGCGCTAATCTAACTTCTGCTTATTATTCTGGGCATCATTATATTAGGAATAGTAATATTTACTAGTAGTTCTCTGACAACACTTAAATCTTCATAAGCTTATATCTTATCGCGCTCTTTACCGATGTGTTTCATACTCGCAAATCTTGTTCGGATTTGCATAAACGATATTGCCAAATATTATGGAAAAAGGCTGATAAATACCGCGACAGCATGTTTTGTTTTTATTCCATGTTGAGATTCTGTTCATAAAACCTAATATTCCATATTAGATACAACGCACCGTTCAAGAAGGATATAGTGCTATGGATCAATAAGCTCGTGAGCACTACAGAGATTCTAGAGAAATGGCTCGTGGTGCAAAACCTGTGGATGTATCTGGAGGCGGTATTTGTGGGTGGCGATATATCTAAACAACTGCCCGCGGAAGCTAAACGATTTGCGGTAAGAGACTATACCGAAGGTAACGGTTTTATGTATGAAATACAGTTTTCTATGTATTTGCATCTAGATTTTATGTATTGGGGAATACAATATTCTATGTATAGCTACGTGCTAGCAAAGGCCTTGTACTTATTAACAAGACTGTGCACCAACATTTTTTGTTCAGTTAAAAATGAGATCTAACTGCATAGCTTTAATGTAGCTATTTCCTTAACAGGTTGTAGTTAGGCGAAACCGGTCGGAGTATGAGGGTCTGTTGGTGACTGTGTTCTTGTCTGACGTCTTAAAGACGTCTAACGTTGAAAGAGACACCGCTACCTTGTACCCCGCTGACTTAGACTGTTTTTACTGTCATCTATGCGCAGTCTAGTTACGTTCGTCTATGTCTATTTTGTAGCTGTAGTTTGTGTATTGTTGTAAGATAGCGTTTTTACGACACAGACCATTGACAAAACGTACGTGAAGATAATGTACCGCGCGCGTGACATTGTGAACTGCGTGGAGACGTGCACGTCGGACGATACTTTGCGGAGCCTGCTGCCGCACCTGTTCGAGCAGCTGGAGGCGTGCCAGAAGTCGCTCACGGGCTACCTCGAGACCAAGCGCCTCATCTTCCCACGCTTCTTCTTTGTCTCTGACCCCGTGCTGCTCGAGATCCTGGGACAGGCATCCGACCCGCATTCTATACAGGTGAGAAATTGCTTAGAGGCTACCTCGAGACCAATTAAGCGCTTCATCTTCCCACACGCGCTTCTTGGTCTCCGCATTCTATACAGGTGTGGACATAGTAGATGGTGGTTGTTTTGATTTTCTCTAGAAAATTACTATTTTTGACTACTTTATGTGCTCCTAGCTTAATGCCCGCGGCCTGGCCCGCGTTATTTTAGTACTTGTTTAATATGATAACAGCCCGCGGTTTGTCCCGCTTTTTCTAAGTACGTACTGACAAATGATATTAGCCCGCGGATTGGCGGGCGCTGTTTTGTACTTCCTTAAAATGTACCTAGTCAGGTCATAAGTATTGTCACACAGTAAAAACTTTTCTTTTAGAATGCTGGCCACAAAAAAGTTTATTGAATTCAAATTTCGAATTGTTCATGAAAATAAAAATGTATACATTTTAGTATTTTACTAATTTTTAAATATGGAGTGGACGCTTAAAGAAGACCGTGTTGCAGTTATTGCGTTGCATAGTTGCGGTTACGCGCCAATTCAAATTTTTGACATACTGAAAAATTTGAATATAACCTAAAGATTCGTTTATCGTACCATCAAACGATACAATGAAGACTCTAGTGTAGATGACAGGTCAAGAAGTGGTCGCCCTCGGACTGTTAGGACTTCAGCAGTGATAAAAGCTGTGAAGGCGCGAATTCAAAGAAATCCCAAACGTAAGCAGAAACTGTTGGCCCTTCAGATGGGGTTAAGCAGAACCACGGTGAAAAGGGTATTAAATGAAGACTTAGGGCTTCGGGCATATCGAAGAAAAACAGGACATCGTTTAAATGCTCGTCTAATGGACCTGAGACTGAAGAGATGCCGCGCTTTGTTGAAGCGGTACGCGGGAAAAACATTTCGGGAAATTCTTTTTTCGGGTGAAAAAATTTTTACCGTAGAAGAGAGCTACAACAAACAAAATGATAAGGTGTACGCACACAGTAGTGAAGAAGCGAGCAACCGTATTCCGCGTGTCCAACGAGGTCATCTTCCATCCTTGCTCATGGTATGGTTGGGAGTTTCTTATTGGGGCTTAACAGAGGGACATTTTTGTGAGGAAGGTGTAAAAACGAATGCAGTTGTGTATCAAAATACAGTCCTGACGAACCTTGTGGATCCTGTTTCTCATACCATGTTCAATAACAGGCACTGGGTATTCCAAAAAGATACGGCGCCAGCTCATTGAGCGAAGAGCACACAAGACTGGCTGGCGGCGCGTGAAATCGACTTCATCCGGCACGAAGACTGGCCCTCCTCCAGTCCAGATTTGAGTCCGTTAGATTACAAGATATGGCAACACTTGGAGGAAAAAGCGTGCTCAAAGCCTCATCCCAATTTGGAGTCACTCAAGACATCCTTGATTAAGGCAGCCGCCGATATTGACATGGACCTCGTTCGTGCTGCGATAGACGACTGGCCGCGCAGATTGAAGGCCTGTATTCAAAATCACGGAGGTCATTTTATATAAACTTTATTGTCATAAGAATCTATGTTTTGTTAAGTTCATTTTGGTATATAAATGGTTACATAATGAATAAACTTGTTTCAATTATTTTATATTAAACATGTGACAGAATTTATGACCTGACTGTGTATATAGGCCGTGGTTTGGCTCGCGTTGTTCTGTACTCTCTTCAAAATATTATAGCCTGCGGTGTGGCCCGTGTTGTCTTAGTACTTACTTAAAATAATAAAATAATGAGGGATCTTCGTTTTGTTCGTTTCGCCAAAACAATTTTTTTTTTTTTGGTGATTTTTGCTATCCCGAAGCAATAGAACAGATTTTTCTGGATAAGTATGACTCCAGTATTGCTACAAATTATAAGCTCCTCCAATACCAAATGTTATCCCTATCTATTAGCCTATTTCCTCCGAAGGTTCAAAAAAGATCCGCCAGAGGCAAGCACTAGGGGGGAGTACAAGTGTTTTGATTTCCCTATTGAAAGTAACGTTAAACGTACATTGTAAATAAATATACAAATTAGACATTAGTTATACAAATATCGTTTGACACAAGTTTGTCCGCAAGGGTATACAAGGATATACATTTTAATATATTAATTTATTTGCTTATGCTTTAGCCACATTTGCCGAGTATCTTCGACGCAATGTACACCGTGGACTTCGATGACAAGGACAGAATTATTAACATGAATTCTGATAATGGAGAGACTATACCTTTGGACGTTCCCGTCGTTTGTGTCGGTGGCGTAGAGGTAAGACTATTTCTAAGATAGTGCTTTAAATCGGTTTACGAATAAAGCTTGCTCCACACGCGCCTTATGTATGAAAACGTCGAAGTCTGCTTAAAAATGCAGTTTCAAGCCTTACAGTTGCTAATTTAATACTCAAAAATTGCTCGTGTGTTCATTGATTTCCGCTTGACTATAATAAGGAAAACCTAGCATTAGTGTTCAGAATTTGGTTTTCTTCTAGTTATGTCGTTTGCAGCTGTCTGTGCCTTAAGAGGTTCATTGTATGACATGCAATTGTTACAGATTTGGCTGAACACATTGTTAGATACCATGAAAGATACAGTAAGAAATGTAATTGCGAACATCGCACAGACTATGACCGGGGATCCCGAGTTCGAATTCTTGGTTGGGTTCTGGCACTTCCCTGGACAGGTACAAAAAATCAATTATATTTATTTTAATAAATCTGAAAAATCTGCTTTGTAAGATCCTATGATTGTAATGTCCGGCAGCGTAAGCGCGCTTAAATTCTGGTCATCATCATCATTCATCTTTGACAGTTATTTTTGCCCACTGTTGGCCTCCTCCCTCTTGTGTCAATCTTCTTCTACCTCTTATGCATTGAGCAAGTAGGGGAAAGTGGTCACCCTTCGTACACTTTTTAGATTTTATTTTTTTACTCTGTCATTAATTGTCGGATTTATCTTGTTTATGTGTCTAAGTCTAACAAATATATTGTAGTTTGTTACAAAAAAGTCCGAAACTATTAAGTCAACGGGTTAAAGGGTTATAGCCATTTTCCTACGGTAAGATATTTGTACGAACGTACCCCACGTATGGGGTACTTTCGTACAGTACGTGGGGTACTTTCGTACGCCATGGGGTGGATTCAGACAGGGTAAATAAAAAGCCTATAAAAGTCTTTAATGTTTTTATTATATTATCAAAAATAATTATTTATCAAAGAACTAACTTATTATTGTTTGACTTGACTCATAGTCAATAAATTTCTTTAGAAATATAACAAAAAATAAAATCGTTAAAACTTAGTTTACTTATTGATAATTCTAAGCTTTAAAATCAGTCTAAATGAGATCTTTACAATCATTCTGTGTGAGATCATCGTAAAACTCTTTTACAATTTAAATTTAAAATAAGTAATTAAACATTTGGTTGTTACTTTGGAACTTATTGCACGATATAATTATTTAAATTAAGTGCAAAAGTAAGAAGTCTAGCCATTCTAGCTGTACAGCCCGCTCGTGGTTGAGGATCAAGGAGGATCATGGCGATGTCGCTGATATACTGAGTGTGTATGTCTTCTATATCAGGGAAAAAGAATGACCGTGATAGACCCGGTTTCATCGGCGTTAGAGCGATCTTTAAATTTCTTGACTCGTCTTTCCAACGTTGATGTTTTGATGTTGTACTTCAACGCGGCTTTTCTATACGACAACCGTCCTTGTATTACATCATCAATTGCTTAATTCATGGACTCTTCGTCCACTTCTTGAGTACGCGTACCCTTTTTTTTTATATTTTCGCACCATGATTCTGCAATGAAATATGAATTGTAAGGTTTATTGAATAAAAATATTTTAATTTGTTAGAAGCAGAATATATCATTAAAAGGGAAAAAATGTTATTGCGTCGTATCGTGCAGATAGACGATAATTTTAAAAGTAACCTTAATATTTTATTTCATAAATATCAATTTTAGGTTAATAATAAGTAAAGGGGAGCATTCGTACGCGTACGAATGTGCCCCCCGTCTGTCTGTCCGAATGTACCCCATGGTGCAAGGCAAAATAAAAATACAAACTATACAAATTCTATGTTAGTTTGAGAAATATAACTATTAAAGCTCATTATGAACATTGTAAACAGTAATTAATAATCACCAGTATGTCGAAAACATGAAAACTCTACTTACAATAACGAAAAAAAACTTGGTAAAAAATTTACTCACCGCGCGCGAAAACACGTAACGTCTTGTCACCTGACACACTGGTGTGCGACTGGAGCGACACTCCGCGAGAAACATGGCGGCCGGTATGCCTATGCACATAGGCAAAGGCGTCATTGTGTGCTGTTTAGTTGTTCTGCTATACTAACTGTACGAATGTGCCCCGCGTACGAAGGGTGACCACTTTCCCCTATCTATAGAGTCACAATTGTGCAAAAAAAGTGTCCGAGCGAAAACCTTGCCCCAAGCTACGTAGTGGGCAGACTTTTTAGTTAGTCGTAAGGTGATTGCAAGCCGATTAAAACGCCACGCAATGCCAAAGTGCTCGGTTACAAGCACTAATTAGGTGTCATAACGTCGAGATTCGAGAAAATGAGTCATTGTGAATTATTTAATGTATACGTATATCTATGTAGGTAAGTATGACGGCGCTCGGATTTTTTTTACTACTTTCACTTAGGGAATGTGGCTCTCTAGATATTTTCTCGAAGCTCTTATGTCAATACCGGTCTATTTATATTGAACTTTTACTAACACCCTAGTCTAGCCTTACTAATAATCTAACAATTCATGTTTCCAGGCGGGACTGTTAGGCATGCAGATATTATGGACAAGCGACGCCGAATATGCCCTAAAGAAAGCTAGAGTGGACAAGTTTATTATGCGAATAACGAACAATAAGTTCCTAGATCTGCTGAACGGACTCATCGACTGTACTGTCACAGATCTGGCTCCTTTGGATAGGACTAGAATAGAAACTATGATTACTATTCACGTACATCAAAGGTATTGCTTCTGCCCTGCTAACAAAAATGTTTTACTCGTACATATTCATATTATTTTATTGATATCAAAATACAAGATAAAAGTCAATCCAAATCAATTACAATTGTTATTATAACAATAATAATATTAATCCTTAAAATTTCAGCTTTGCTAAAGCAAATTAAAATTATATTAATATTGAAAGAAATAAAAATTGCTAAGTTAAATAAATTATCAAATAATAAATTTTATAAACAAAATTTAAAAAAAAAACAAAAAATTAAAATAAATCAGATAAAATTGTTTCAATTTTTCTATGTCAATAATATTATTGACTCTCGACAAAATGATTGAAATAGCAGAATTTTTCACCATATCAAAGTGTCAAAATAGGACCACCCATAGGAACAGTTGAATGTCAAAGTTTGATTTGATACGTTTCGTTATATAAATCATTTGATATTTAGGCACTTACATTTATGTAATGTACATACATACTTCCATTGCTTTATTTGGACGCAATATACTAACAAATTGATGTTTTATATATCTCAGAGACATTTTCGACGACTTAGTGAAGATGAGGATAAAAAATCCAGGTGATTTTGAGTGGCAAAAACAAGCACGCTTCTACTATTTCGAAGAAAGTGATGATTGTATCGTTTCAATTACCGACGTAGATTTTCTTTATCAGGTATGTTGTTGTTGTTGTGATCTAGCACTAGTTAGGTGTCAATTTGTTTCTCGACGATCAGTCAATGTGAATAAGCGTACTGGCAACTAGCAAATTGCAGAGATAATTTTGGGCAATCCAAGAACCTCTTCCAAATGAATTTTTTTTTCGAAATGAACGTCAGGAGCCGTGTTTGTCTAGTGATAGTGACACGGACCCGCATTACAATCGCGAAGTGATTAAGATTGTGGGTTCCAGGTTCAAATTTCGGTCCCGTACCAATGAGTTCTTTAGAATTTACGTACCGTACTGAGAAAATTCACACCACGCTTTTCGGTGAAGGAAAACATCATCGTGAAGACACCTGCACAATATGTCCGTAGAAGAAATTCGACGGTGAATCCACCAACCCGTTCTGGGCCAGCGTGGTGAGTACGGCCCAATCACCCTTCTTGGGTAGGCCTACGTCCTGCAGTGGACTATTAAAAAGGATGGTACAGTAGCAAATCATTTGTCACGATTTCAGAACGAATACTTGGGTATAACGGAGCGTCTGGTGATCACGCCACTGACAGATCGATGTTACATTACTTTGTCGCAAGCTATCGGCATGAGCATGGGCGGCGCGCCGGCAGGACCCGCCGGCACCGGCAAGACGGAGACCACCAAGGACATGGGCCGAACGCTTGGGAAACTCGTCATTGTCTTCAACTGCTCCGACCAGATGGACTTTAGAGGTGGGCTCGCGGGCTTAGCACAAACCAAGACATTTTGATACACATGATGTGCAAGGCACTTTGACGCCAATGGCAACAGAAGGTGTGTCACATGGGTGTGGATTCGGGCAATTGCTACGCTATAAAAACTAATTTAGCGAGCGCTGCATGTAATGGGATGTAATTGGTATAAAGATGGTTATAAAGGATCTTGAGGGTTGAGTGCGTTCCATTTGCTGTCATGAGCATGTGTGACGCGTTACATTAGATGAACTCATGCGAGATTCGCTAAAATCAAAATAGACCATTGAATGCCATGTATTGTTTTTTTAGTGCATCAACGAAAGTTTACCAAGAGTTTTTGTGAAATATACCTACTACGTTGTATATTCCAATGACTCCTTTATGTCTAGGTCTGGGTCGTATCTACAAAGGTTTGGCCCAGTCTGGAACTTGGGGATGCTTCGATGAGTTCAACAGAATCGAACTGCCTGTACTCTCTGTAGCAGCACAACAGATCTACATTTGCCTCACGGCCAGAAGGGAAAAGAAGGATTTCTTTATATTCAGGTTTGAAATCAGTTTGTTTATCATTGAATATTCTTACTGTTTACAAATATTAAAAAAAAACACATTTTGAAAATGCGATGGACAGGCAGACGTGACAAGACGTCTCAAGTTTTATAAATTAACTTACTGATAGCTATATTTACGCATTTGATTTAATAATAAATTTATAAAATAATAAAGAAATCGACGCGCTAGGCAACACGTTGGCCATCGCGCTACATCTCCTTAAAATAGCACCTTTTAATTCGTCATTTCAGCCATTGGATGTCCACTGCTGGACAGAAGCCTCCCTTGTACATCATAGAAGCGGCTTGCATCTAGTAGTGCTATCATGTGCTCTTGATGAAGTCATCTGTCCACTTTGTAGGTCCTATTTAAATATCCTTTCGGATGCAAAACAGCGGATACATTTATTATTCCAGTGACGGCGACACAGTGACACTGAACCCGGAGTTTGCGTTTATAATCACGATGAATCCGGGGTATGCGGGGCGGCAAGAGCTGCCGGAGAACTTGAAGATCCAGTTCCGGTCCGTCGCCATGATGGTGCCGGATCGACAGATCATCATCCGCGTCAAACTCGCCAGCTGCGGCTTCAAGGAGAATATTGTACTGGGTAAGCGGTTGGGACTCTCCAAACTGCCAAATGTGTCGTCCATCATTGAGTTAGTCTAATCAAACTTAATCGCGCTTGGGAACACTAGGCGAGCCGATGTGCAGTAGCAACACACGGTCTCTGACCCCAAACTAAGCAACGCTTTTGATATGGCTGCCAGAGACTGATGTACTAAATATACATAGTTTTAAATACACACATACCTCTAGGTACATACATAAGTAACATCTAGACACAAACGAAAACACATATGTTCGCCACAAAAATGCTTGCCCTGGGTGGGAATCGAACCCACGTCTCCTTGGTACAGTAGTTAGAGTCACTAACCAGTGGGTCAACGAGGCAGTCAATTGGTGATTAGTCCGTAGTCGCAGGCCACAGCTGCCTGTGGGTCCCATTATATTATTATTTATCGGGACCAGTGTTTTAAGAATTTGTTTGTGTCTAGCCAATTTCAAGTGCAATTTCTTTTAGGACCATTTTTATTTTCCTACATGTCACCAGAAGTCACACGTGACGTAGGCATTTCAGCAGTCAGTCTTATTTTATCTTTTATTTCAGCTCGTAAGTTCTTCACCCTGTACAAGCTGTGCGAGGAGCAGCTGTCGAAGCAGGTGCACTACGACTTTGGTCTCCGCAACATCCTGTCCGTACTGCGGACCATGGGCGCGCAGAAACGGGCCAACCCCGACAGCACCGAGGAAAATATCATGATGAGGGTCTTGAAGTAAGCTTTTTGCCTATTTTTGCTTTCAGCATAGCTTGGTTTTGTTTGGGGTTTTGGCGAAATGTAAAAAGCCCTACACAAGCCGGACGTGGCGGACACAGTTTATTTTGGCCGGACATGCAATCAGAAAGCCTATGTCCGATTTTATTCGGTTGGGAGTAATGTATAGTTTACGCAAAAGTGATCACACTCCAAACCTCATTAGGTTTGGAGTGTGATCACTTTTGTTATTGTTAGCCTGCAGTGCCCCACTGGCGGGCAAAGGCCACTTCCCCCGATCTTTCCAGTTTTGGTGATTTTGTACTGTCGTGTGCCAGTTTCTGTCAAAGGTGTCAAGTTCATTCGCGCTCCTATTATCCATAAAATATAGGCAGTGTTCACCCAGTACGTATTGTTCGGTGTAAGGTTAATTCAAAATATCACCCTTCTAAATGTTTTTTAGTTTTTTCTTCTAAATGGGTGTGGTTAGACTTGTGTCTTACCTACAGAAAATAAATAGAAATTCAGTAAATATTTAATCCACAGAGAAATGAACGTGTCAAAGCTGGTAGATGAAGATGAACCACTGTTTGTATCCTTGATTGAAGATTTGTTCCCTGGCATGAAGCTCACGCAAACTGTTCAAAGGTAGGCTTAGATGTTTCTCGTTATAACAGATGTATGGTCAATTATGGACGGCAGTATACACAACGTGTCGAATATTTCAGAGAAATGCAGCGAGCTATAACTGTAATCACAGAACGCACTGGGCTCATCAACCACCCGGAATGGAATCTGAAGATTATCCAACTATTCGAGACGTCGCTGGTGCGGCACGGCCTGATGACCATGGGCCCTACCGGCTCGGGCAAGACCACTTGTATACACACATTGATGGCTGCACTCACGGAAGTCGGCAAGCCGCATAGAGAAATGAGGATGAATCCTAAGGTTAATAAGAATATATACCAATAAATCATTGAGTAACAATAATCATTGAGACGAAATGTTCTGGAATTATTTTCAAAAGTCTGTTTGTCATCATCATCTGCAGCATTCTTTATGCACCTTCTGGGTATAGGCCTCTTTTATGGGGCTATTTGTCTCGGTCCTATGCCAATCTCGTCCATGCTCGACCAAAACCCCCCTCCTAAAATTTAATTCATTTTTCTTTACCACAAGTAAACAATATATCAGTATTCCATCTCAAGAGACTGATCAAGTATTACGTAAGCAGATTTATTACAATTGTTTACCCCAGTAAATGTAACAATACTTCTTAGGCTATAACAGCGCCACAAATGTTCGGCCGTTTGGACGTGGCAACTAACGATTGGACAGATGGCATATTCTCTACACTGTGGAGACGAGCATTGAAAGTGAAGAAGTCGGACACGAGTTGGATTGTTTTGGGTACGTTTTACATGTTATAAAATCTAGATCTAGATGAGGGTGATGAGACTTGCACGTCCCGCATGAGGTGTTCTGGTTTAAGATATTTAAATCTCATAAAGAACACACATGCCTTCACTTACAATGAGAACTTAACTTATTCTTAATGTCTAGGTACAAACACAGCGTGCAAATGGTACGATTTATTTACAACTAGCATTGGTACGTACTTACAGTACCGCGGAATCAAAAAGCGGGTGTTCTGTGCTTTCTTCTCTGAGCTAATTTACTCCAATAAGTCAAAAAATAAAATGCCGGAGCAATAACCTTGGATCGCTGACATAACTATTCCATCATTATTGCACCAAGTGATTTCCTTGTGGATAGGTGTAGATATTTTCTCTTCGGGGCAGTTGCCGACTTTTTCCCACCCTAGAAAAATATAATTTCCATTATTGACTTTCAATATTTCTGGGGTGGACAGTTTTTAGGGTAAGCAGCGCCTACAAGTGCCCCTAGCTACGCTTATTTACTTATGTTGTTGTACGGTGCCTTTAAGGAGTACCTACGTAATAAACTACAAGAGTGATGTGGTCCCACATTTTCAGATGGCCCGGTAGATGCCGTGTGGATCGAAAACTTAAACTCAGTACTGGATGACAATAAGACCCTAACCCTGGCCAACGGGGACCGCATCACGATGGCCCAGAACAGCAAGCTGGTGTTCGAGCCTGACAACGTGGACAACGCGTCCCCCGCCACCGTCAGCCGGATGGGCATGGTGTTCCTCTCCTCGTCTGTACTCAAATGGCAGCCTGTGCTGGAGGTTGGGAAACTATATGCTTGCGAAATGAGGGTTTAACCATTTTTAACTGACTTCAAAAAAGGAGGTTCTAAATTCAACGACGTTTCTTTTTTTTGTATGTATTTTACGCGATTTCTTTGCCAATTATGAGCATTTTGAGGTATTAGTTGTTTTTAAAAAAACAACCATAGTGACTAAATCGGTTCGTGCGAACTATTCGAATTCTGTACACGGTTGAAGTCAATTTTGCCATTTTTGGCGAAAAATAATTATTGGGTACCAGTTTGCGCTACTGCAATGATTATGCTCATACTTTATAACTACTTGCATGAATAAATTAAATTTGCATGAGACCATCTAATTGGCCCACCATTCTTTGCGAGTCGATGTAGCGTGTTGAAAATTATATTCCGGCTTTTCACCAGAAATTAGCCACCTCGATGACTCTCTCTGTTGCCTCATTTAGGTCTTGAGTGATGCAGGTTTTAGGGCATGCTGCACAGCTGGTCAGATGTGACATAGTCTGCGGTTTAACGCCCCAGAGGCATTCGATCTCGAAGTTGTCTATATATCCCCATTTTGCTAGATTGTCTCGGCTTCGGCTCACTTGGGAACGGAGGTGGTTTAAGGTTTTCCAGGTGGGCCAAGGCTCTTCAGCTGCTTTAATGTAGTTTAGGGGTGGGTCGTACAGTTTTTGCCATTCAGTAAGGCGATAATCTGAAGGGTGGCTTTCCAAAGCTGTGGTGTGTTTTATAAAGCTTTTAGGCCCATCATTAATAAAACAGAAAAGCAAATGTTCAGTTCGAAAATGTCTGCAACTTAGGTCGGAGGATGCAGGTATTAGAGAAACAACAACACAAAAAAGCTGACGGACGACACTATCGAGTAAAGTTGGAGTTGGCTTTTTACTGGGGGCGTGCAAACAATGTGTACGTTTTCTTCAGAAACTGCTCGTAAATAGTGGCATTTGACATTTCGAAGACCTCAGACTAGACTAGCACTTTTACTCGTAGCTGCAAATTCATTCATGATCCTTAATCAAATTAATGGATTTCTAGGGTTGGCTCAAAACAAGAACTCCAAAAGAATATGATGCCTTGAAAGGAGCATTCAACAAAGTTTACGACGATGTACATACATTTGTACAGCAGAAACTGCCAGCAAAAATGAAGTTGCTTGAAGCTATTTACATCAGGTAAGGACGTTGTTTGAAGACGCATAGTCATAGTGCAACTCAAATTGTGTGCTGTGCTTTGCAGGATTCATTAAAATTTATGCGTTAATTTGTTACAGACAAGCAGTAGATGTGCTAACAGGCTTGTTGCAAATTGAGGTTCCGGGAGGCAGTAAGTAGACCATATTTATTTGATGGCGTTGTTATAGTAGGCAGACGTAATATTAAACGGATAGGTAAATAGTTTCGTGACCAAGAAATAAAATGTTGTAACAGCATATGGCTGTTTTATCACATAGAATGTTAGAGACACCCGAACTGCGTGGGAGGTCAACGCTAAGCAACGAATTTATGGTGTGGCGGAGCAAGATCAAAATTTCATACTGGGCAACTAATATGTTGCGCTTGCGAAGCCCTTTGGTAACACAAAGAGATTGGTTTAAAATTCGCTGATTATTTTAAAATGAGTAGGTACCCAGATTTGATTCGATATTAGAAATTAGCAAATGAAAGCATTTGACATTTAGAGCGAACGTAGCGAGCTTCATCACTTTTCATAATTTTTATTCAATAATATTTTTTTTTTTTGCTTATTTTGCATTTGAAGTGCGATGCCCTTCAAATGCAAAACAAGGCCTGAGGCCGTAGACGATCACCCATATCGCCCACGCTTGGGGGTGACACTGAATCCTATGTAATCTTTTAAGTACTTAGCGACTTAGCTTTCCACATAATAGACGTAGCTTTATTGAACCCGTTTCCCCCTAAAGTTGGGCTAAACCGCGTTGGCTTATAGCATCCTTAAAATGTACGCGACCTGTGGACGATTACATGGTAAAACTGCGGTTATAAAGATAGAATGTTTTGTCCAGAGGTGCACACAGACCGGCACCTCGAGCGGCTGTTCATATTCGCGATGATGTGGTCACTGGGCGCTGTATTAGAGCTGGACGGACGGACCAAGATGGCAGAGTTCATGACCAAGCTGCCGATGAAGATGGACTGGCCCGGCGCCAAGTCTAAGGAATGGGTCATGCCCTTCGAGTACATGGTCACTGACACCGGACAGTGGCAGCATTGGTGAGATACAACGAAAATATTTGAACCCCACAAAATAGGAGCGTTACTTATCTAAAACAGACAATTTTGTTTTGACCAGGTCCGAAATTGTAGAAGACTACATCTATCCAACAGATAGCATACCCGAGTACGCTTCTATCTTAGTACCCAACGTCGACAACGTTTGTATTTCGTTCTTGATCGAAACCATCGCGAAGCAGAACAAGGCAGTTCTGTTGATCGGTGAACAGGGCACAGCCAAGACTGTGATGTTGAAGAGTTATATGATGGCCTACGATAACGAAGTTAAACTGTTCAAGATGATCAATTTTTCGTCTGCGACTACGCCTAATATGTTCCAGGTAATTTTAAAGTACACCCATTAAGACTAGAAGTGCCAAAAGTTGCTACGTATGCTGAGGGTTACGTGATGTAATGTAGATAGATGAAAACTATAGTTTAGTTTGATTGTACAGCCTCGAGGCCTTGTGGTTGGGGTTCTTCGGAGTCTCAAACTACTGCATTGTATTTCTTATGTTGGTAAAAAAACTCAGAATTTGCAATGTAATAAGTAATTGAGCTGTAACTAACCTGAGTTAAGATTATCTAATTGGCAAATTACGCAAACGAAAATTGGCGCCCCTAGCTAATCGTCCAGAAAAAGAAAAAAAAACAGAATTTCTTAATGAAACCATTAAGAAATTTTAAAGGAAAACCTGATGTTTTGACAGAGAATCATCGAGTCGTACGTCGAGAAGCGAGTGGGCATGACGTACGGACCTCCGGGCGGACGAGCTATGACGGTCTTCGTGGATGATATCAACATGCCCGTCATAAACGCATGGGGCGATCAGGTAACAAAGATTCTATTCAAAGGGATATCCAGAAATTGGACGTGATGTTTTTCTCTTCCAAAAAGTAGAAAGTTCTGTATTAGATTGGTATTTTTATTTACTAGTTTGTTTGTTTTTTCGAGATGATACGAGTATTCGCGAAATAGTTTCCTTAAATAAATATCCATAATACTCCATAACTACCTCAAGTATACCATCATCGGTACTTCGGTATCTTAAGTTATCTAAAATAGCCCAAAGTGCACCTATCCCTGCCAGGGGGGAAGCTCGGTAGGGATAAGTGCACCAGCCGAAAGAAAGGGCAAATCTTGGAGTTCTGGGTTATCGAATCACAATTGAGGATATTCGTAGAACCAAAGTTACCGATGTAGCCTTGTGGATTATCGGGTCCAAGCAACACTGGACAGATATTATATAAATAACGCTCAGAACTGCTAGCTAAAGAAAAAAGATTATACTTTGGTAAGAGCAGCGTAAAGGTATGATTCCGAACGCGGCTGCAGGCAGCAGCAGCAGGCAGCAGTGCTGCCGCTGCACTACCGGTCCTCATACATTTACTATGAGTTTATATGAGAGTACATTCCGAGCTAAGCAGCAGCAGCACGGCAGCACTGCAGCGGCAGCACTGCCGCGCTGCAGTGTCGCCGTGCCGCCGCGGCAGACCAGTAGTGTCGCGACTGCAGCTACAGCGAAAACAAAAGAGCATCACAAAATAGGGGAGAGGTGCAACGAAAAGGACACGTATTGGAAGTGACAACTCACATAACCGGTAAAATAAAAACAATTTCGAGACATCATTATTTTTATTGCAACCTTATAGCAAGTTTGTCGGCTAACTTCATATATTCTTATCATTTAAAAAATGGCGGTTTCATGCAAGTGATAGTATTGTAATTGAAAAGTATTTTATTTATTCTGATATAGTTGAGAAACGTTTCTTTGAGTACTGCAAGAAAACTATTTTTAGTGGTGCACTGTTTGAGATAGGTTAGACAACCACAGATTCAGATAAAAAATACTTAGAATGAAGACAACGGGCATAGATTAAAAAAAAAAATGAAAATTAATTATAAGGAAAATGATTATAAGTGTCTGGATCTTGACTGATTATAAGCTAAAGTATTAATAGATAATTATTTTTTATGTTCATTTCATTTGCCAAAACCTTGCAATATTGTAGATTTCTGTTTAAGTTTGTATTTGATATAAAAGTTTTTAATTGCATTCATCTTTAAGATCAAAACGGCGGGATTTAATAATAGCAATAGTTTCAGCCACTCTTAAATTTGATATTTGTAGTTATTGTACACATGTTTCCTCGAATTTAGGTACTGTTCCTTTCATTAATTTCTATTTCTCTTATAATACATTCCAATTATGAAAGGGACAAAATTAACTTTTTTTAAATGCATAAAGAAACATCTAATAATTAGCTTAGCTCGGAATGTACTCTCATATAAACTCACAGTAAATGTATGGGGAATGGTAGTGCAGCGGCAGCACTGCTGCCTGCTGCTGCTGCCTGCAGACGCGATCGGAATCATACCTAAAGAGGCCAGATGATCGCATTACAATCGCAGGTTCGCACTGAATGTAAGCTGCTTACAACCGATCCCGTAATGATCTTATATTTTCCATTTATAGGTGACGAATGAAATAACCCGACAAATGATGGAATGCGGCGGATTTTACTCGTTAGAAAAACCTGGCGACTTCACTATCATTGCTGATATACAAATGTTCGGTGCCATGATACATCCAGGTAAACTGTAACCGGTTTTACTGAAAATTCACAACTTACCACATGACAATGATAATGTTACGAGTAATATATAATTTCACGACAAAAGCTTTAATTCCAGAATTTCTAGCATGGTTTTGTTGTTTTTTGGTAGATGAAGGAAATTAGGTATTGATGAATGGATGTTTTTTTACAGGCGGCGGTCGCAACGATATCCCGCCGAGGTTGAAGAGACAATTCAATATTTTCAATTGTACATTACCCAGTGATGTTTCAATGGATAGAATTTTTGGCAAGTAGCTATAAATTAAAAAACACTTTGTCGGAAAAAAGACAAAAATATTTGATGAAATTGCGACGTGCTACGGTTTCATTAACTTATTTTTAGGGTTCCGTAACCAAAGGGAAAAGCGGGACCCTATTACTAAGACTTCGATGTCCGTCTGTCTGTCTGTCACCGGGCTGTATCTCATGAACCATGATAGCTAGGCACTTGAAATTTTCACAGATGTTGTATTTCTGTAGCCGCTATAACAACAAATAATAAAAAGTGAATAAAATAAATATTTAAGGGAGGCTCCCATACAAGAAACCTGAATTTTTAGACGTTTTTCGTTTTATATTAATAATGGTAACAGGTAGATGCTTGAAATTTTCACAGAATATTTAGTTTTATATTCACTTCAATGATAAAATATGAAATAGATATTTAAAGGTACTGTATGGGAGCCCACGATACAGTACGGAACCCTCCGTGCGCGAGTCCGACTCGTACTTGGCTGATTATTCAATCAATAAAATATTATAATGACAATTTTTCTTCCGTAGAAACAATAAGCTCTGGCTACTTCTGTAAATCGCGCTTTGATAAGAAAATCATCATAGAGTTTATGCCTCGACTTGTGCCTGTTACGCGGATCATATGGCAACAAACAAAAGTTAGTTCACCAATGAAATATTTTACCTATAGAAGTAGAAACCGTCCATTGCGCTACAAAATATTAGCAGACAATATAATTAAGTGACGTCTAAAACTTCATTTTAAGTACTAATCTTATATTTCATAGATTTAGTTCTTATTTAGTTTTTTAAGCTCCGAAGCTGTGGCGGTCTCGACCTTAATCGTGAGGTCGAGACCGCCACAGAGGTTCATATCCCGGTCCCGTACCAATGAATTTCTTGGAATTTATGTACAGAATTTCACAGCGCTGGCTTTTCGGTGAAGGAAAACATCGTGGGGCAACCTGCATACGCCCATAGAAGACATTCGATGGCTTATGTAAATCCACCTACCCGCACTGGGCCATGGTGGATATGGCCCAATCACCCTTCGTGGGTAGGCCTAAGTCCTGCAGTGCAGTCATTAAAAAGGCTGCTACAGTACAGTACGGTTCTTTTAAATTCTTCTTTTTCGAGTATAGGAATTAATTATAACTTTCATTTATTTCGATCATGAATATAGGTTAAGATGCTGCCAACCCCTGCGAAGTTCCACTACGTATTCAATCTGCGTGATTTGTCTAGGATATGGGAAGGAATATTATTTATCCATAAAGAGGAACTTCAGAACATCAAAACCGCTATCCAACTGTGGTTCCATGAGTGTTTGAGGGTTATATCAGACAGGTGATAATTTTTGTTTATATTTCGATGGATTTTAAAGTAACGTTAATTAATAGTAGATTATGTACCAAGAGATCCAAGTCGTGTCTTCCGTCACGGGCGACATATTGAAATCTGAGCGTAGCGAGGGCCTCTACAGTTAAGTCCCGAGCGCAGAGCGAAGCGAGGGAATTATTTAGAGTCCTGAGTGAAGCGAGGGGTTCAAGTCGCCCAAGACGAAGACAGACTTGGTTCTAGTGGTGCAAACTCTACTTTTCATACCTCCTGCGAGAATTTAAAACCCTAAGAATATGAGTAATACCCACTTACGTCATAAACTCATTAACTGAAGGTACTCACAATGCAACTCGATATTGTTCACAATAAAATAAAACAAATTAGAATGTACCTAAGAATTTTCATAGAAAAACACACAAATCAGTAATAAAACAGAGAATGTAAATACTATCTCAAAAACATAAGACCATGGCCAGCTCAATTATCATGGCCAAACATGGACATTAAAAGAGGTTTTATTCTAAAAACCGAATTAAAACTCCTTAAAATGCCCCTTGCAAACCTTTTTGTTGCAAACCTTGCAAATGTTCTTAAGCTATGAAATTTTCTTACGAACTAGACGTTCCAAATTTAAATCACTCTAGGGAGTTTCATACAACATTATTGACCTGCCATAGGCTTCGAGATTGTGTTAAGATAATAATAACTTATTTTACGTTGAGATTGTACGACATTTATAATAAGTCATTTTCGAGCAGGTGTTATGTAAAGTAAATAAATGCGACTAGGGGCTTATATTCAATAGCTCCGTTTTTCATATTCATATTACCGCGTACCTACCTGTTATAATATCTCGTAATAATTAGTTCGTCTGCAGCAAGCAATCCTTATTGTTATGTATCAATCTTAGTTCAGTGATGAGATGTCGTATGATATAGTGAAGTGGCGAAAGGAAACGTGCTGTGCTGACTTTACCCAGTGGGATAAGGGCAGGATGATGATAATCAATCTTAGTTCAGTATGGTGACGTCTGCGTTCGTTTTTTATTTATTGTTTTTGTGTGTCATTAAGTAAGTTCGTATAGGCCGGGTGGTAAGCCCTGTTTTCAAAGTTTTTAAGCCGCCTGAAGGCCTCTGACATGGCTAAGCGGAATAATGAGGAAGTGCTCGTCCTTGATGTCGTTATGTCGGTGTCACTAAATAATGAGGAAGTTGATTTCAAAGCCTAAATGTAAATTCACCTTCATGTTGTTAGATTCACTACATTTGAAGACAAAGACTGGTTCGTGGCTAACTTCTGGAAGACAGCTGCTGCGGAGTTACCGGACGTTGTGAGCGAGTTTCCCGAACATGAGACCTTTTTTGTGAACTTCTTGCGAGAACCCGTCGACCCCACCGGGGATGAAGACGAGGACTTCAGCACGGATGCTCCCAAGATATATGAAGAGATGCCTTCGTGAGTCGAACACTGTACCTACTATAACTTGAAAATATGTCGCGTCGTATACTGGCTCACATAGTCTGACAGAAAGCAATTTCAATTTAGCAATAACGATGTTGATTTCTATCCGTTGTTCGTCCTTCTCGTTTTAGCCATAGGACGTTCACTACTAGACTTAGGCCTCCCCGATAGATCTGCAATAAAACTGCCGCGGTTGGAAGCGGCTTGCATCCAGCACGATCTTAGTTTTGCTGAGGTCACCCGTGCTGGGGGCTGTAGGTTGGGGAAAAAGTCTTTTCGCATTTTTTAAGAAAATTCAAAACATTTTTTTATTTACGTTTAACTATAGTATGTAGGTACCATTTTGTTCGATAACTTTTTGCCATCTTGTAGGTAGAGACATGATCCCATATTCGCTATAGAAATTTTGGGACTTCTGATCAAAATACCGCTACAAGTAGTTTTGGCAGTCCTCTCGTGAGGTTAACCTGACACTACCTAAAGAATTCCGAAGAGACCGAAACAGGTGGAAATCTGAAGGTACAAGGACAGGACTATACGGCGGAAACATTAACACTTCCCAGCCAAACTCTCTTAGTTTTTGCTGAGTGGCTAAAGAAGTGTGAGGTCAAATGAGTACACTATTCATTATTTGTTCTTCAGTGAGCTCGTGAGGTACCCAAATATCGAGCTCTTTTGTGAACCCAGTTTTTTTTCAAATGCGCCAAAGCTGTTTTGTAGTCAATTCCCAGTTCTTCAGCTACGTCGTAACTACTGATATGCCAATCTTGCTCCACTTTTTCAAAAATGGCATCCATTTTAACCGTAATAGGGCGACCAGAGAGACGTGCGCCTTTGACATCAAAATTTCTGGATTGAAAACGCTTAAACCAAATTTGTGCTACTCTCACAGACACTGCACTAGGTCCATAAACATCGCAAATTTTTTCCGCGGCTTGCGTTGCATTTTTACCTTTTTTGTAGTAAAATTTTAAAATGTATCGAATTTCTTCATTAGATTTATTATTATTTATTTATTATTTATCATTATTTATTTAGTCATCTTGACAGTACGAAAAACAAATGAAAATCACACATTTTCCTAATTTGAATTTGGAATTGTTCTTTAAAATTTAAACTTTCAATGATACCAAAAGCAGCCAGATATAGTATACAAATAGTATAGCCAAAGAGATTTTATTACAAGTTCATACATACTATAATGCGAAAAGACTTTTTCCCCAACCTAATATTATACTGCGCTTGACGGTACGTGGTCTCCACTTGGAACTTTTCGACCCCATCGGTCATCAGTCCTCCGTGCTATGTTCTTCTACGGATGTATTTAGCTCGTCGGGATAGTTGGCGCTTACTAATAAGGGTTGAAAGGCTCATTGTTATTTTTTTTCATAAATTGATTAAATTCCAATTTGTTTTCAGACACGACTTCGTGTTGTTCAAACTTGCTCAGTTCCAAGATCAATTCAATGAACAAATTAGAGGCGCACATTTGGATTTGGTATTCTTTCATGATGCGATGGTTCACTTGTTCATTATTTCGCGGATTATAAATACACCACGGTAAGCCATTAAAGAACTAAGAGTCCATTAATCTCTTTTTAATCTATTTTTATAATTTCTATGGTGTAATATCGTATACGTGGTTACGTTATGAAACTATTGCCTTTTACAGAGGTAATGCTTTGCTTGTCGGTGTGGGTGGTTCTGGTAAACAGAGTTTGACAAAACTGGCGTCCTTTATTGCTAATTACGCTTTCTATCAGATCACGTTAACACGGTAAGTGATAAAATTATTTGGAGATTTAAACTTTTACCTAGGTTTTGGGCCTTGATCTTAATGAAAATATTTAGACAAAATGACAAATCAGTCTCATTTTTGTTCTTAATTTGTTCTGTAAGACTGCACAATCACAAGCAGGGGTCACTTTCTTTAGGAAAAACGTATGTGGTAAGTGTGGAATGAAATCGCTTTAGGGGCTCTAAAATTTAATCATTAGAATGGCTGAAAGTATGCGTAAATGGTCACGAGACCGAGTGGGGGCGGAAGCGACTGTGCTTGGATGAGCGTGAGGGCATACCAAGCAGTTCTCTGCGAACGTTAGAAAATGTTTCTAAAGCCGCTGATCGACGAGCGAGCCGATTAGCTTAAAAACCAAGTTTTATGACTCGTCGACAAAGTTAGCCTGTTACTGTAAAAACTGCGTTAAAAACAGACGATACTGACTCGCAACTCGTCAAACATGTTGAAGATTTCTCAGCTCATCAAGTTCCACGATTTTGGCTCGTTGACTTGCTAGTCGGTCAGCATCGACGAGCCAACGATCCAAAATCGTCGAATTTTAAAATCGAGTTTTAAAGATTGTACGGCGATCAGCGGCTTAACATTTAAAACTTTGGGCTCCAGGTCTTACAACGTGAACAACTTCATGGATGACATAAAGATCCTGTACCGAATCGCCGGCCTGCAAGGGAAGGGCATCTCCTTCATATTCACGGACAACGACATTAAGGACGAGCAGTTCCTCGAGTTCCTTAACAATATCCTCAGCTCGGGAGAGATCGCCAATCTCTTCGCCAAGGATGAAATGGGTAATTCCGTCTTCATAATTTATTGTAAGCAATATCGATGCATTGTTTTCCTCTGTCTTTGTTCCGTTACGGCGATCATAGATGGTAGCTAGAGATTTTCTAGGAGGTGAAACTGCCTCCTGTGTCCCACCTCAGAAAAATATTATGGCTCAGACATAGGCAGCTTTTTATTGTGACAAAAATACAGAACTAAAACAATCAATATTGCATTGAATCATTAGTTTTCTGGGGTGGGCAAAGACACCGCCCACTCGTGCCTCCTCGTCGTGATACCCCTTCAGGTCTGATCAGAATTTATTGGGTGATAAAAATGTGCTACATTACTCTATTATTACTATTTGGCATACAATTATTTTCAAGACACTACTTAGATTTTTGACACTTCTTGAAGACATTGTGATGAGTGGTCACATGAAAAATAAGAATTGAGAAGTATTTTTTCTCCCACTCCATTTTACTGCCCTTTATGCCTTCTTGCCTCCAATCCGCTCTAGATTAGCGTAATAAGGCTTGATCATCCTTCGTGGGTAGGCCTGTGATTAATAAAAGACTTCTACTGTACAGTACGTATTGTAGATGGATTTCTTGGGCTTAATTTAATTTCTGAAATTGAAACACAAAGTAGGCTTATTACATCAGAGGTCATCTGTGTGTAGATGAAATGCTGAACGAACTGACTCCCATAATGAAGAAGTTTGCACCGAGAAGGGTCCCGGTGCCAGACGTCCTGTATGAGTATTTCATAATGCGCTCCCGGGCCAATCTACACGTCGTGCTGTGCTTCTCTCCGGTAAACAACGATATTATTACCACACTTGATTTGATTCATTCTAAACAATGTGTCGATTGCCTAGAAAGCTTCATTTATACTTTAAAAGTATTATGCGTTTTTTATTAACTTAGTTACAAAAGTTTATTTTATAAATGTAATATTTTTTCTTAGTTAATGATCAATTTTTGACCATGACGCCTACTGTCTGACTTAGAGTTTTGATGTCCAAGAAGATTTGAATTTACGTGAAAGTAAAGGAGTGAATTTTTCTTTTAATCTTGCCATAAAACGATTTTATTCAGGTGGGTGAGAAGTTCAGAAGCAGAGCATTAAAGTTTCCAGGCCTGATATCCGGCTCGGTAATGGACTGGTTCCAGAAATGGCCCAGAGAGGCGCTCATTGAAGTGGCCTCTCATTTCTTATCGGAGTTTCACGTTAGTATATATATTTTTATGTAATATTGTGGCAGACTGGCTGACCAGCCTCCTGTTAAGAAGGGGTCACCGTTGCCTAAAAACAATTGTTGTTACAACAACATGCACATTACTGAGTTTCAGGCTTGCTACATAGCAAAGTTTTTGTCATAATCATTAGTGCAATGATATTCTTGAGTGTCGGCCTTATAATAAGCCAGCCTTTATAATAGCTAATATGATAGCCTGAACATGCTATTCTGTATAAGACCTATGTCGTAAAAACGGTCAGATGTTTAATGTTTTATTTTTCTGTGCCATCAGTGTCCTGCAGGTACCTTATCTATTTGTTAGGCCCTGTCCTGTATATGTTTCCTCTTCTGGGCGAAATAGATGGTTTTCTGCCACAACATTTCTGTTAAACAATCTGCTTTTGTAGGTGGTGTGCTCGGCCGAAACGAAGACCCAGTTAATCGAAATTATGGGCATGGTCCAAGATAACGTGGCCGACACTTGTGTTTCTTACTACGACAAGTTCAGGAGACAGGCGCATGTCACGCCTAAATCTTACTTATCATTTCTCGAAGGCTACAAAGTGCTCTATAAGGAGAAACACTTAGCAATCGCCGAGATGGCAAAAAGGTGAGGATGGAATTTTAACTGCTCTTTGTGCTTATATTTGCAACAATTCATATGTGCAATTTTTTTATTGTTATATTTTATTCTATTCGAAACAGAATGACGACAGGACTAGACAAATTAGTCGAAGCGGCAGAGAGCGTTGACGTATTAAAGAAAGAATTGGAACTTAAGGAGGTGGAAATCAGAGAAGCTACAGACAAAGCTGAAGAGGTGCGTAGAATTTTACATTATTGCATTAAAAACTTATTAAGTAAATAAGAATTTTCAAAAAAATAATGTCGCGTTGGTTTGTCATTAGGTTTGCTTTTGCCGGCGTTACGACACTCCCCGGTCCTTAAACTACTTATATTCATGCAAAAAATCAAGTCGGTCAGTCTCTTCGTAACTGTGAAAAGTTGTCAAAATCAAATCTAAAATATTTTATATCGGACTCATAAGATTCATAATTCCAAAATATAGTTATAGTTTTAAGACCTTGTTTACTCTGTAAGCCCGATTACAGAGGCCCCATCGTAATTACAATAGCTAAATAACATAGTTCTGTTTCTTTTTCACTTTAGGCATTCGATAAAGATAACGCTTTTTAAATTTACGCTGGCGCCTCTGTAATCGGGCTTTGTTTTTGGCAATAAAGAAATTCTTGTTGTTTTTTTATAGGTGTTAGCGGCGGTGGCGGAGTCTGCAGCCGCAGCGGAGGTGGTAAAGGCCGAGGTGCTGGAGGTGAAGGACCGCGCCGTGCAGCTCGTCAGCGTCATCGCCGCCGAGACCGCCGTGGCCGAGGAGAAGCTGGCCGACGCCAAGCCCGCGCTCGACGCGGCCGAGGCAGCGCTGCTGGTACCTACTCTCATACAATCTACCTATTAATAAATCTAAGACATGCCATGCAGTTCATCAGCTTCATCGCCGCCGAGACTGCCGTGTCCAAGGAGAAGCTCCGGACGCCAAGCTGGTGCCTACTCTCACATACCTTATACGAATGTCGATGACATTCCACAGGATTCGTTCCGACGCCGCGCCGCACGCTCACTGAACTAGAACCCTGCAACACCACGCGGGAAGAAGGGCACGCTGTGCTTTTTAGAACAGTTGCTTTGGTAAAGCCTGTTGTGATTTGCCATAAACATGAAAACAAAATGTTATATTGTTTGGCCAAAAACAATAAGCTGCTATCTACCTCTTCAATAGACAGGTTTATACGTTTTAGTTTTTACAGTTTTTTAAGTTATAAGCCTCTAAAAAGTCATATTTTTACGCAAATTTATGGCTGAAAAGTATCCAGAAACTAAAACCTTTTCTGAAAAGATAAAGCAAACGAGCGTGCAATATTTCTTACTCAAGCGTTTGACATCAAAAACATAACACTTTATTACAATTTAAGGGATGAAACGAGTTTTCTTCTGAAACAAAAATTTTATTAAAAAAGTACCGCGATTTTTTTGATGTTCTACAGAAAACGCGAAAACATAAGTCGATTTAGAATCCTCTTAACATTTCAAAGAGATCTAAAGAGGATCGTATTTTTTTTATTTGCTATGTTATTTGTTTACTTATCTATCTACCCAAGCTACTCAATGGGTCACTTTTGGGCCGAATGATTCAGTACCTTCCAAGCCACTTCACTAAAGGTTTGCCGTTTCAGACAATCAACGCGGCGGATATCGCGACGGTGCGCAAGCTGGGCAAACCTCCGTATCTGATCACACTGATCATGGACGCCGTGTGCTTGCTGTTCCGGAAGAAGTTAGACCCCGTCAAACCAGACGCGGAGAAGAGCTTCCTCATGGCCTCGTGGGCTGAGTCTTTAAAGGTAAGCGACTGCTGGACACAAGCTTGGCTTACAAGGCCACTGATGACTCACACTTAGGAAGATTTAGCTACGGGAGAACAATTACGCGTACTCCTCTGTCAGGGTTTTAAGATATGTTAAAAGTCATATGTGGAAATTAGACACCAATAAACTTAATTACACAATTTTTGACTTAAGCTTGTAAGCAATTAAGGGTAAATTTGAATATCAACAACTGTGCTGGACTGATTACGCTTGCTCCGTCCTATAAACCCGTCACCAGTTAACTGTTCGCCTTTATTATCATTTATTACCATATACATTAGATCGAAACTTGACCGCTTGTTGAAAGCACCAGCAACCTTCCCCTAGAATGTAGTGAACGCGAATCAACACTACGATTCGCATCACTACATTCTAGTCCGGAGATAAACCGTCCCAGACTTACACATAATCTTTTAGATGATGATATTTAATATTTATTCATTTGGATGAACAAATTTGCCTTCGAAACAAACCCTGAAAAATGTCTCGTACATGTTGTCAAAAGCTTTTTGTATGGAACAAGTGTTTTTTTTTTGTTATTTCAGGGTTGGTCCCGTAGTAAAAGTTGTTAGTTTTAATGTACCTACTAATGTAGTACTCGTCACAGAAACCTAGCCTACGATATGGTCAAACTCTTTGGACCAAAGTAGGACTTAGTAATGCAAAGTTGTATCCCAAAAAGCCCTATTCAAATAGTTGACATACTTTTACAGGATTCATTACAAAGTGGTGAGTAAAAAATAAGCATTATATTTCAGGTGATGGCGGATTCTCGATTCTTGAACAATTTAAAGTTCTATCCAAAGGATGAAATTAACGCTGAAATGGTAGATTTATTGACGCCGTATTTTAAATTCCCGTAAGTATTTTGTGGTGTTATTTGCGTGGTCTTGCAAAATGTATACTATTTACAATAAAAGAAATAGCAAACTAGTACGTTTCGAGCAAATAAATATTAATCAAGTAAGTAATTTCGTATAAGCCGGATGGTTAGCCCTGGTGTCAGAGTTTTTAGTACGTACATCAATATAATTTTCTTAATTGATTTTTTTTTCACTGATAAATCTGTAAATTAGTTGCTTTAATTGAATTACAATCTTGTAATACTGTATTGTTACATTTCGTTTATAGACAATACACATTTGAAGCCGCAAAGATAGCTTGCGGTAACGTCGCCGGTCTGATCTCTTGGACTATTGCAATGGCGCAGTTCTACGGAGTGAACAAAGATGTGTTGCCTTTGAAGGCAAACCTCGCTATCATGCAGGGGAAGTATCAGGCAGCCAAAAAAGAGCTGGACCATGCTGAAGGTTTGCTGGCGGCTAAGGAAGTAAGTTATATATATTATGTATCTTATACATATACGAGTATACCTCATTCAAAAGGCCTGAAATGAGTGTAACGGGGCCACCTACTTATACGAAAATAAAAGAGGGTGGTCCAATAAATAAATTTATTTGCGGGTTTTAACTATTGCCCGGAATAACACCATGTACCGTTACGCGGCCACTAGGCAGTTATAGGCTAGCACTTCCCTTGTTCCTAGCGGGAACCGACGCGGCGACGCGGCGGAAGAACGCAGTAGTGGCGCCGCCTGAGTCCTGTGCCGGAAGTGAGGAGAACGTCGGTGCGAGAGGATCGTGCACTAAGCTCGAAGGTCTCTTCGTTCTAGTGAAGATGAGTTCCCCCCAAATCTCGGACCCCAATCGGGGATTGAAGCACTGAATTTGAAATAATTTGTTACTGAATAAATAAATGAATTATTATCACACAATAAGGTTGTGCATAAAAAAGTGATGAAGAATGCGTATATCGCGATTGTGCAATTTAAGTGTTGCACTAGGAGGTCGCCGGCACCCAAGTGGTGGTGGCGATGTGCCTGGTGTTCGGCACATCGTCATTCTGGCGGGAGCATATGCTCCGTGGTGGGGCCCGAGTTGGGCCAGCGCTGTCGGGTGCCACGGAGGAGTGCGGAAGCGTGCCCGTAGCCCCGACACCAGGCGCAGTGGTGGAACACCCAGGGGTTTTGGTGATTATACTGTCCAGTCGGCAGGACTCCCACAAAACCACCCGCCTGCCCTCGAGGTGTGGTGGTATCTATAAAAGATTTCCCTTGGTAAAAAAAAGGAGGTCGCCGGCAGAATGACGTTCTAACTCCTGCGCTCGAACCGTGCGAACAAAAGTTCGTAGTGCAGGGCCGGCTGCATAAATGTGGGGAGAAATGGACGGGGCATATTGGGCACGTTGAACCCGTCACTTATGATTTTTATAATATGTAACGACGTATCGTTACATGAGCATGAAAACATCTTGACTAAAATGAAAATGTCTTGAAATGTGGAAAAAAATCGAAATCCACCTAGTTTCTGGTTTTTTGCTTATTTGTATAATCTGGTCGTCAAAAGGGACTTTTAAATAACTGTATGTAAGTTCGTATAGGCCGGGTGACTTGCTCTGGTGTCAGAGTTTTTAAGCCGCCTGGAAGACCTCTTACATGGCTAAACGGTTAAGGCAACCGAGGCCTGCAATTTAACGTGTCATCCGAGCCACGGTAAGCTCAGTTGTAAATGCAAAAATAAAAATGACGCGATTTTACTAGCGTGAATATTGGTTTTATGATACCCTGACTTTAGTTTAAAATGCACGTTGATATCGCTCGCAAGGACAATAATTTATATGGTGTTTGATGTAGACTTGAGTTCTTTTATTACAGAGAGAGTTAGCAGGAGTGCAAAAAGAGTTCGACGACGCTATGAGGCTGAAGCAACTCGTCCTGGATGACGCAGCCAAATGTCAGGAGAAAATGGACGCCGCCACCGCTCTCATCAACGGGCTCAGCGGTGAGCGCGTGCGCTGGACCGAGCAGTCTGCGCTCTTCAAGTCCGAGATAGAAAGGCTCGTCGGAGACGTTTTGTTGCTTGTTGGGTATGTTAGTTTTAAACTTGTGGTGGACTATAGTCCGTTCCATAACCGCTGAGATCGAATCAGTTGAAATCTATTGAAGAATTTGGTATAAGTCGTAAAAATAATACAAAAATTATTAACTATGTACAGCACGCATATATTATATTTTAAAAACTACCATAATATAGTGATTTTTTTAAAGCAAACCTATTAGGTAATTATGTTCGTCAAAGGTCGTCGCGATCCTCGATCTCAGCGATTATGGAACAGACTATATAGGTATCTTACTTGTATCGTATAGGTCGAGTCAAACTTACTAACTTCTGTGAAGTTAGCGAGTCATTACCCGTGGTTCCGTTGGGTTGACCCGTTAACGGGTCCACGGGGAATTTTAATTACGAGGGTCAAACTGAAAGTTCTTAGAAAATCAAAAACTGATTACATTAGCCAGTTATTAGTTTTATTATATCTTTTCAAAATATTGTCCATTCACGTCAATACACCGCTGCATGCGATGGAACCACTGGGAAAAGCACTTTGCCCACTCGTCCTTAGGGGTCTCTTCAATGGCATCGCGATACGCAGCCACCGCTTCTTCAGCATTCATAAACCGCTTTCCTTTAAGTTTTTCTTTAATTTTTGAAAATAAATAAAAATCACAAGGCGCGAGGTCGGGGCTATACGGCGGGTGACCCAGTAATTCAACGTTTGATGTCGCCAAATAGTCGATCGTTCGCTTGGCGGTGTGCGATGAGGCGTTGTCGTGGTGAAGGAGGATCCTACTGCGAGGTCGTTTCTCTCGAACTTTTTCCAAGACAAGTGGCAAACAATTGGTAGTGTACCATTCTGCAGAAACTGTTTTTTGATCCTCTAACACAATTGTCGCGAAATGACCTATCCTTCCAAAGAACGAGGCCACCATTTTTTTCCCCGCACTTCGATCTCTCTTCACTTTAGTTGGCAACTCCTCGAAAGGAAACACCCACTGAGCAGATTGTCTTTTGGTTTCAGGATCATAACAGTAAATCCAGCTTTCGTCACCTGTTAGTATGTCGAACACAGCATTTGAGTCACCTCCGTTAAATCTTTCAATCATTTTACGGCACCAATCCACACGATGGAGTTTTTGAGCCTCAGTCAAATTATGAGGTATCCACCGGGCGCAAAGCTTCCTGACCGCTAAATGTTCGTGTAGGATTTTGTGCACTTGACTCATACCGATGCCTAAGCTTGTCCGAATCTGCTGATAGGTCACTCTTTTGTCAGTCTCTATCATACGCCGCACAACACAGATGTTATCTTCAGTCGTCGCCGTAGAAGGCCGTCCCTCACGTAAATCATCAGTGAGATTAGTGCGACCACGTTTAAACTCATTAAACCAGTTGTAAACAGTCGCACGAGATGGGGCTTCATCGTGAAAGGCCAATCGTAGTCTATCATAACTTTCTTGTTGACTTAAATGACATCGAAAGTCATAAAAAATCATTGCACGAAAATTTTCTCGTGTTAAATTCATGTTGACGTGACACAGACAATTTTCAATTTGCCGCCAAATCGTAAAACAAATGACAAATGAATGAAGTATATACTCAGTAATATTGGCAAAGAGTTCTATTTTCAAATTATAGAATTATTTTTTTATTATATTGTTTATAAGTGGCCAGTTCTAAGAACTTTCAGTTTGACCCTCGTACCCGTGGTCCCGTGGCACTAGGAATTAATAAAGCAAGTGATAAATATTGAATTGAACTAATTTTATGACAGCCATCATTAAAAGTTCGGAAAAAAATACGCATTTTATTAATAGTTACAGATCCTTTGCACTGATTTTTCCGTTTTAAAAACAGTTCCAAAGAGATGATTCATTTTATAAACCTTAAGTATGCTTGTCAGACTAATGATTTTTGAACGGAAAAACACTACCTTTCTTCCTTTTAATTATTTTTACGTCATTTTCAATGATTATTGAATATACAATTAATATTTATGGCAAAATAACGACTACTCGCAACTCTGTTTAGAATATGGTACCTACTTTGTTTTGATGGTTCTTATTTTCTATCGATAAATTCACAATTAATTCGCTAAACATAGAAAATAACGTAAAAATAATTAAAAGGAAGAAAGGGAGTGTTTTACCATCAGAAGAATTACAAGTAATAGAAGTATTGCCAAATTTCACTCAAATAAAAACTATGTTACAGCTGTCTTATTCATAGCTGGTTATACAGCATACGCGAGAATGAGTGGAATAAAAAAACTCAATGTACCTATGTCGCATACGTCAAAATCACTAGTTGGGAATGTCAAAATGGTTAAAATTTGGTTAGATTAGGTAATTTGCCTTTTTCGGAAATTTGAACCCCCTATTTCCAGTAAGAAGGTTCAAGCTCTGATCATTTTACCTTCCTACTTTTTACCTTTTTGAATTTGGACACCCGAGATAGCTCAATGCTAGTTTGTTTAACCCTTCGAAATTACGAGTACGTAAGTTCGGGTGTATGTGCATCTTTATCTAACACCTTTTAAATTTCATATTTACTCGTAAAATGGGACAAAGTAATGTATATCTCTTGCTATTTTAATACTGTTTCTAGTACTTTCTTCTTATTCTATGGGTTTACCGTTCAAAATCATTGGTATATCAAGTTAAAACGGATAAATCAGTGCAAAGGATCTGTAACTATTGATAATATAAAATTAGTTCAAATTAATATTTTTCACTCGCCTCATCAAGCCCTAGTTTTATGGGACCACGGGTAATGAAAATTCCCCGTGGACCCGTTAACGGGTCAACCCAACGGGACCACGGGTAACGACTCAACTACTCAAGTTAGCGACTAGGTGCGTACAACCTTACTACGAACACCCGCTGAAATATGAATGGACGACGTGACCCCATTTATCAACGGGCTCAGCGGCGAGCGCTGTACTAAAACGTTTGGCTGCTCGTAGGGTATTATGGTTTAACCTTTTCTTTGCTACCTTACTGTTCTGTATCAGTTTTTAATATTCTGATGCTGAATATAGAATAAAATCTTTAAGGGTGAATGGACTTTCTAGTTCAGTAAAGTTACAGGTCGCAGCTTATAGGCTTAGCGCTGAGCGAAGTGTGGAGGGGATGGCTGCGCATGGGTTTAGTATGGCGGTCACCATGTGTAGCTATCCCCTCCACAGTACCCTCAGCGCTACACTTACGTGCCGCTACCTGTAAACTACATCAGTCATTGTTGAAAGAACCTGAAAGAATTCATGTATTTATTAATTAAAGTTTGTCTATCTAATAGCAAAAACAGCTTTGAAGTGACGTACTAACATAAGAGATTCAAAGTTACGTGACAAAGACTCATTGCCTTCATTAATATTTCTGTAATTTTGAAAATTTGTCGTTGATCCAATTGATAAAATGATAAAATTCTGTATCTTTCTTTAAGATTCCTGTCTTACTCGGGGCCTTTCAATCAAGAGTTCCGTACACTGCTATCTCACAGCTGGCTGACTGAATTGCTCAGAAGAAAAATACCCGTGTCCATGAATCTAAATGTCACTGATCAACTCACGGACACCGCCACGGTATTAACGATTCAAATACATCATTTTCTTCTTTTTAGGGTTCCGTACCCAAAGGGAAAAACGGGACCCTATTACTAAGACTTCGATGTCCGTCTGTCCGTCTGTCTGTCTGTCGGTCTGTCACCTGGCTGTATCTCATGAACAATGATAGCTAGGCAGCTGAAATTTTCACAGATGATGTATTTCTGTTGTCGCTATAACTAATAATATACTAAAAATAGAATAAAATAAATATTTAAGGGGGGCTCCCATACAACAAACCTGAATTTTTAGACGTTTTTCGCTTTATATTAATAATGGTAATAGGTAGATGCTTGAAATGTTCACAGAATATTTAGTTTTATATTCTCTTCAATAATAAATAATAAAGTTAAAATAAAATAAATGTTTAAGCGCCGATGGCCGATTATTATGGAACATGGTCAAGGTTAATTTTAATTTACCTTAATTAATTTTAGTGATACTCTAAAAAGCTTCGATTGTACTGAAGTGGAACAAAACCGAAATTAAAAGAGCAGAATTCGGATGTTTTTTGGACGGCTAGCTATGATGAATCTTTTTTATGTCTAAAAGTAGAACTATTTGACGCTCAGGATGAACGTTTACCTGAGCGGACAAGGATAATTTGTTCAGTTGGTAGTAACTCTGCTGCATGAGGTCCCGGTATTTGGGTGATGAAGTTAAATATCTGTTATGGGTCTGGGTATTAGTTGTCCTTATCTATGTGTTATTTCATGGCACCCCCGACACGAGAACCCTAGCGGGGATCTATGAGAGAGATCTATTTGCCTCTTTTAACACAGATTGGAGATTGGAACTTATGCGGCTTGCCTAATGACGATCTGTCAATCCAGAATGGTATAATCGTGACGAAAGCAGCTCGCTTCCCACTTTTGATTGATCCGCAAACGCAAGGAAAAATATGGATCAAAAATATGGAAAGATATAATCAATTAATCGTCACTACGCTGAATCATAAGTATTTCAGGTAATCAATTTACTGGGCGAGATTTAACTTTTGGCGTTTTAAGAAAAGAGGAAGTAGTTGCTGAAAGCGTTTTTTTCCTAGTTGAGCTGATTTTTCGTAGACTCGATCTTTTCTGTGTTTTGATAGTTGGTTTGATAGAGCAGCTAGACCAATTTGTTTTATCAAGCACCACCTCCCCAACTTTATTTATTCACGTATAAAACGTACGTTTTCAAAGCGCTGTCGTGAAATTAATGGTGTTTCTTTTCACTGTGGGGGTCCACAGTAGTAGTTAAGTCTGCCGTACATATCAATAAAATAGTATGACATTGTGTGAAACATTTGAAAATGGATTTTGCTGCATTTAGGGACTAACCAGTAAAAATAACTTACTTTACGAATTCCAGAAATCATATCGAAGATTGTGTGTCTTTGGGAAGGCCGTTACTAATTGAAGACGTAGCGGAAGAACTGGATCCTGCATTAGATAATGTTCTAGAGAAAAACTATATTAAGATTGGGTCTACGTTTAAAGTTAGTGTTTTGTCTAATATGATTTTGCTGCATTTTTATTCCGACTATCAGGTTTCCCAGGAGTCTAGAAAGTAAAATAAACATAGCTGTTTAATATATTTAAATTACTTCTATAGGTAAAATTGGGTGATAAAGAAATTGACGTAACAGCCGGTCATAAAATATATATTACAACGAAACTGCCGAATCCAGCCTACACGCCAGAAATATCGGCGCGTACCTCTATTATCGACTTCACGGTTACTATGCAAGGTATGAAGATATTATAATTTTGAGGATTTATTTTTCGCGCCGTTTTATACTCTACTGTAGGTTATAAGGGGCTGTTTAGTAATTTACCAAAAACGAACAACAAAAACATACTTCGCTGAAATGGAAATGGGCTTGGTTTGAATGGAATCATTTGGCTAAATGGTATGTAAACAGATAGTCCAAGGTCGTAATCGAGTGGTCCCTTAAGAAATGGACTTCGGGAATAGTCCATCAATCCGATGGTCAGAAAATGGCGAGAATGAGAGGTAGCCTACCCCCAGCAGTAGGTGGAAACAAGCTGATGATGTACATTTGTGTAAATTAAAATGACGATATTAGTTGTTACGATATTAATTGCTGATTTTTTTTACTTCTGCCGTCGTAATGATGTACTAACAAGCCATAAGCGTGCTATACCGAGTAAACAATGGGCAGGTCTGGAAGACCAGCTGTTGGGGCGCGTGATCCTGACGGAGAAGGCGGAGATGGAGGCGGAGCGCACGCAGCTGATCATGGACGTGACGGCCAACCGGCGCAAGATGCAGGAACTGGAAGCCAACCTGCTGCACAAGCTCACCACCATCCAGGGCTCGCTCGTCGAGGACGTCTCGCTCATACAAGTGCTCAACGTGACCAAGACGACGGCCACGGAGGTACCGCTACTCCAATACTGCAGTGTTCAGACACGGCTCGCGCTCTACAAGACATCTGACACACGCAGGTGAGGGAGAAACTGGAAGGCGCCAAGGAGACGGAGCTGAAGATCAACGCGGCGCGCGAGGAGTTCCGGCCCGTGGCGACGCGCGGCTCGGTGCTGTACTTCCTGGTGTGCAACATGTCGCTGGTGTGCAACATGTACCAGACCTCGCTCGCGCAGTTCCTCGAGCGGTTCGACATCTCCATGGAGCGCTCCACGCCCAGCCCCATCACGCACCGACGCTGCGGATTCATCATCGACTACTTGGTTAGCGCTCACGTCACTTCCCATCATTGCATTGTTCTCTTTTGTTTTTCATTTTGGCGTAGGTACATTTGTGAAGTAGGAAGTTTAATTTTTTACATTTTGGTTTAGCATGATTTATGTGTTCTTCAATGTCCACTATGAGATTACAAGTATTCTGAAAATTTATCAATATAGATAGAAGTTAAGACAGAATCAGCTCCGAGTTTAGTGACAAGTTTGACCAAGTCTAAACCGGGCTTCGGGTCATCCTGGGAGATGTTTTTTTGGATACTTTAGAGATAGCACAAAATACATGTTTCATCGCATTATATCACCTGCTAACTCTTATGCATGTATAATAGTAGGTATTATAGGCATAAAAAAGAAAATGAACACGCCAGCATGATTTTAGCACGTTTCCGTCGTAATTTCACCATAACATTTACGTGTAGTCTACATTAACTACAGTCTACACTAGACTGTCTACGAGTATTTAACCGTGTAGACTCTCCATTTAACCAAATGATCCATTTGCAGACTTTTGACGTATTCAAATTTATATCGAGAGGTTTCTACGAGGTGCACAAGTATTTGTTTACGCTGCTGCTCACGTTGAAAATAGACATAAATAGAGACTACATTACCTATGACGAGTTCCAGAATTTGATCAAAGGTGAGCTGGTGTTTTGTTTCGAACTTTTCATTCATTAATTCTAATCTAAAAGCTGGGCTTTTGACGGAGGACCTATTGTCAGGCTTTCTTTTTCTGCCAATGATTTCATCTCCTTGTACTTTATAACGTCTGCCTTCTCTGTTCCAAGAATTTTATCCTTATGGTCTTTCTTTTCCGCTGTTTCCTTCTATTATCGTATTTTTACTAAATAACAATTTTGTACAAGATAGCCAAACATATTTCCCGTTCTGTTCTCAATGCTGGTTTTTATTCATCTATTTATTGTATAAAACTTTGATCTGATCAATACTCGTATATCGCATCACTGACCAACCAATTATTTGGGCCAACAATGTTTCTTACGATTTATCGATCAACATTGTATAAGTTTGTTAAAGTTGAATTGAATAAGGGCGCCATTATCTAGCACATGTTTGAAATTACTTGAATTTCAATTTCAATTTTTGCTATATCACCGCAAAGATAGCAAAAACTTCCATATCTAAACATTTTTATTAATCTATTGTAAACATGCGCTGATTTTTTGCAGTGATAATTTATTTTTGATTTTGTATGAAAGGCGGGGCTGCATTGGATTTGAATGCGTGTCCTCCTAAACCGTTCAAATGGATAACGGACATGTCCTGGCTGAACTTGGTGCAGTTATCGACACTGCGACAGTATACCAACATACTTACACAAGTCATAAATAACGAAAAAGGATGGAAGACATGGTATGACTTAATAATACGAATAGTTTCATTCAACTGCCCTGGAAGTCAATTTTTGATCCCTTTGAGAATCACTTTTAGCTTGTTATGCTATACCATTCGCGTTACAGATTTTTCAATGCTCGCTTCTACTATTATTAGGTGTCGTGATTATTTACCTATACGTTTAAGTGTGCTTTTAGTTCGAAAATAGAGCCCCTGCAGTGAGTCCAAGTTGCCAAAAATGATACGTATGTATCGGCATCACAGTTTAATTCAGCTTACTACAGGATGTAGGCCTCATCCCGACACGAAATAGTATCGCCCGATTTTGCTAAAGAGGGATGATATTTTCCTTTATATTTATGTGGCCTGCGAATTATCGTGACCAGGAAATATGTGAGGTTTTGTCATTTTTTCGTACGCCATAATGAAGCTGTATAATCGCTAAGAGCAAAGACTACTTAAATAAATAAAATAAAATAAATATTAGGGGACATCTTACACACGGTCTCTGACCCCAAACTAAGCATAGCTTGTGATATGGCTGCCAGAGACTGATATACTACATATACATATTTTTAAATACATACTTATATAGATAGTACCTAAATAACACCCAGACACAGAACAAACACCTATGTTCATCACACAAATATTTGCCCTGGGTGGGGATCGAACCCACGCCTCTTTGATCCAGAAGTCAGGGTCACTAACCACTGAGCCACCGAGGCAGTAACTTAAAGTATAACAATTGCTTAAAAGGTTCGATAAAGAAGCCCCGGAAGACGAGCCGTTGCCGGACGGATACCACACACTGGATGTGTTTAGAAAACTGCTCGTAGTTCGGGCTTGGTCCCCGGACAGGACGTTAGCACAGAGCTTGTGAGTATTTGATAAGTGTATTTTTTTCATCCCATCTAGTTGAAAATGACGACTTGGTTCGCCTTTAAAGTTACGACATTATTTTTTTTGTAATTTTCTGTGTCAGAAATTGATAGGATTTCCGGTGTTTAATAATTAATAGAACGGTTAGATAGAGCGTGATTGAACGATTGACGTTACTAGAGATTTAACTAAAATAATCACTATGTAAACTTCTTACAGCAATTAGTGGTATTGAATTTGCTACAAACTTGCCTTCTTTTTTCAGGAAATACGTAATACATTCTATGGGAGCGAAGTTTTCTGAAGCTGTAATCGTGAACTATGAGGTATTTTCCCAAAGATCCCCGACTGAAATATCCGCAACTAACAATCTTCTATCAGCCGTATAGGCCGAATCAAACATCTTGGCGGATGCGAAATTAGCTACAAGCTGCGGGAAACCCAATCCTTGCAGTTGCACCTATATTGTCTATGCGTTCTGGCGTTCGGCTTCGCTTTTCCTCTTGCGCATTCTCTTGTGCCGCGAGTAACTGGCGCGAGAGGGAGAAAAAGCGAAGCCAAACATCAGAAAGAAAGAAGAACGTCTCCCTTATTATGTACGCCTGTTCAGTGGGCTTGTAGCTAATATCACAGTCACCAAAATATTTGATTCGACCTATAATATAGATTAGAAAAGCGGGTCTTTGCGTAGATTATTGTTTTTTTTTTTATATCACTTTTCATTTATTATTTTTTCATAGTTAGGTTTCATCCGAAATTAGTTTTAGCTTCCGATGCTCTTCAGCTTGAAGTAAATAAATATGACGAATCTTGTTTGCAGCAAATGGTGCTAGAGTCGCGGCCCCTAGTGCCTCTCATTGGTTTCCTAGCGATGGGCTCGGACCCCACTCCCTCCATAGAAGTGACGGCCAAACGAATGGAATGCGTCTGCTCCTCTATATCCATGGGACAGGGGCAGGAGATCCACGCCAGAAAGCTCATAGATCGCGCTTTAAAAGAGGTACCGTATTGTATGTTAGATAATGTGACATAACAGTAGATTGGTTAGCGACAAATGGTGTAGAGTCGCGTTCCCTGGTACTACTCATTGGATTCCTAGCAATGGGATCGGACCCCACCTCTTCCATAGAAGTGACGACCAAAACGATGGAGTACGTCTGCTCCTCTATATCCATGGGACAAGGTGAGGAAGCTCAAAGATCGCGCTTTAAAAGCGGTATCGTAATGTATGTTAGATAAATGGGCACATAACAATAGATAGGTGAGCGACAAATGGTGCTAGGGTCGCGTTCCTTGGTGCCTCTCATTGGATTCCTATTGGATATCTGCTCTATAGAAGTCCACGCGAGGAAGCTTATAGATCGCGCTTTAAAGGAGGTAACGTTTGTTGCCTGATTTAGGGTGATGAGATGATGTCACACGGGTGCTACCCCTGCGCTGCGTGCAAAAACAACGATCTTAAGGCACTCTGCGCTACACGAGCGTTGCGATTCTTGCGATATCTCAACGTATCTCTGCATACACCGACGCCGATGCTGCAGCACTCAATTCCTGCCTCGTCTTCCTCACTCCTTGTCTTCTGTACGTGCGTTCTTTTGCCACAGCCCGCATGTTGTTTCAACGCTACTTGTGACATATCGTTCAGATTTTGTTGGAAATATTTTATAATAACAGACGTCTTTAACGTTACACCATCTTTATTGCAGAGCCAGAACCTTGTTATTTCATGTCAAATACATTACCATAGCAACATACATAATCCACAGATTTATATGTATTTGTTTTTCTATTTAGGGTCTATGGGTATTGTTACAAAATTGCCATTTGGGCTTGGAGTACATGGTAGAAGTAATGGAACAATTTGGTGAATTGGAGAAAGAACCCGAGAAAATCCATGAAACTTTTAGGTAAAATTTTTGTTTTGTACTTATAATATCCTGTAGATGCACGTAAAACTCTTTCTTAGTCCTCCAATAACATTTAAATTAGTACTTTAGTTATTTAAACCGGATTCAGTCCCTCACTCTTGAGGAGCATCATTCATAATAATGCCATCATCATTTTCCATCATTATCTCTACTCTTCATGATGATATAGGTACTTATTGATATTTTTTAGGCTTTGGATAACAACGGAAGTTCATCCGGTCTTCCCAATAACTCTGTTACAAATGTCTATCAAGTATACATGTGAACCGCCTTCAGGTATAACATCTAATATGTAACATCAAGTTATCTCGCATTTTGAATCATATCTTTGAAATGAAATCATTAATACTTATTATATTTTCAGGTATCAAAGCCGGGCTTATGAGAACATACGATTCTATGAGCCAGGACTTTCTTGACTACAGCGACAGTCCATTCTATCTTCCTCTGATATACACCATCTCTTTCTTACACACTGTAGTGCAAGAGAGACGCAAGTTCGGTCCACTCGGGTGGAATATACCGTATGAGTTTAATTCTGCCGATTGGCTGTCGTCATGTATGTTTGTACAAAACCATTTGGAGGGCTTGGAGCCGGGACAAAATATCAGCTGGACCACTGTTCGGTTAGTTTTGGTTACTCTATTAGGAATTTGAGATTTGAGCAATGTATTGAAGTTATTGCAATGAAAGAAAAAAAAATTGAAAGCTATTGTCCGGATCGTCCTCTCATCACGTACGTGCCATTGACATCATCTATTATATTATTTATTAAACAGTTGGAAACCAAACCTAAAATCGTGAGAAAATTAAAATGTTTTTCGCTAATTCAGTCCCGTGATAAAAAAATACTATTTAGTATGCAGCGAAATAAATCAGTTACAGCTTGCGCCACGTAGGTAACAAAAACTTGGACTAAACTTGATTTCTTGATCTCCCTTGAAGGGGGGTTACGTTAGTAGCGGGTGGTCGTGCCCTACTTTTATTATTGCACTACAGAAGCGCATAACGCGCCTCGGGCATCATCATCTGTGGTCCTTCCGCCACCTTATTTGACGTGGTGAGTATTGGCCTCGGAATCTCTCCTCTTTTGCCAAGGCTGGGGAATATGGTATGTCGCAGATACCATATGTATCCTATTTAGGAGGCCGCTCCGCGGCTTAGTCCTCAGACATTGATATAATTTGAACAACACAAGGTAACGTTACAGCTACATGGTATCGGCAGTCCAGTACGGAGGTAGAGTGACGGACGACTACGACAATCGGCTGCTCATCACATTCTGCCGCGTGTGGCTGTCCGAGGCGCTGTTCACCGAAGACTTCCAGTTCTACCGAGGATATGGCATTATGAAGTTCAAGAATATTCCCGAATACTTGGAGGAAATTGATAAGATGAAAACCGTAGACCCGCCCCAAGCGTACGGGCTGCACACGAATGCTGATATTACGTAAGTTCAATTATAACAAACACTGAAATAGTGAGTATTAAATCAACAGAAATGTCAGAATTTCTTTTTATAATCCCTTTTACGGTAAGTATAGTCCTTGTTAGCACAATAATGCTGTCATTATTTCTTTGATCGCGAATAAGTCCGGCCACTATCATTTGTCCGCCAACTCGGCCGATGGTAGCGATGTTGTAGTCATCACCACAGATTACACAGATCATTACACAAAACTTCTTGTAGTATATCTTGTAATTTAAAACAAATCCTTATGTATCATGTATTCGTGTACCTACTTGTTAGTCTTCGTAGTCTTGAAATCATGTTAAATTTATTGTTTTACTTCAGGTATCAGCGTAACAGAACGCAGCTTATGTTGGATACGATCTTGTCCATCCAGCCCAAGGAGTCCACGGGCGGCGGCGGCGAGACGCGGGAGGCGTCAGTGTACAGGCAATCTAAAGAGATGCTCGAAAAAGTTCCCCCCAATTTCGACCCGCATGAGGTCAAGGAAAGGTAAAGCTAACCATCATCCATCCATTCATCAGCCGTAGAACGTCCACTACTGGACATAGGCGTCCCCCATGGATTTCCAATAAGGCCGGTTGGAAGTGGCTTGCATCCAGCGCGTTCCTGCGATCTTTATTATATTGTCAGTCCACCTAGTCGGTGGACGTCCTACGCTGCGCTTGCTGGTCCGTGGTCTCCATTCGAGAACTTTACGGCCCCATCCATCATTCCTTCTTCGAACTATGTGCCCTGCCCATTGCCACTTTAATTTCCTAATCAGCTAAAAAGATAACCTACATGAGCGTAAACTCCAACAATTTTATTTCCTAATTTACATCGAAGTGGGTATAGAATCAAACATCTTGGCAAGCTACGGATAACCCAATCCTGACTGAAGCTTACTTAACAACTGATCTGAGACGGTGCGAAATTTATAACACCTATCTTTTTGTGTCGACGATTAGCACTTAAATAACAAGTCTTTATTTAAAAAATCAATAAAACAATCGCGAAATATTTTGTAGAATCTACACAATCAATAGCACCTTTTCAATTTCACAGATTGAGACTGTACGGTCAATTTGGCTCCATGGTGATTTTCTTGAGGCAAGAAATAGATAGGATGCAGATAGTGATATCTCTGGTGCGGACCACGCTGAAGGACTTGTTGCTCGCTATTGACGGCACTATCATTATGAATGAGGTATGTTCAAACGCATTGAAGTCATTTTATTAGTTATTATCGTGTGGTATTAGTAGTGTAGAGGGTCTGATCGACGTACAAAAGACTTCGACGGTATAAAGGTCTTTACGTTTCATTTGACGCTTTTCTATCTTGCAGCTTACCGTTTCTTTTAAAATAGCCGTGTTCAGTACTGAAGTGGTGCGTGAAAGAAATACATCATTCTTTTTTTTGTTACAATTATCAGTATCTCGTGACGCTTAACTGGACTCGGCTATTTTAAAAGAAACGGCAAACTGCAGAAAAAGAAAGCGTCAAATGAAACGCTAATTATAACCGAAGACCTTGCTCGCGGCTCGTCAAAAAAGTAGAAGGTTTACACGCAGTGTTGCCAACACTGCGACTATTATATATATTATATATATATTTATTATACCCGAAAGCCGTAGAACACAGGCTTTCGGGTAGTAATTTCTTCAGACGATCTCAAATAATTTATATAGTCTGTTGGTTCTACTATCAATTCTTGTATTAAATTGAAATGCGATAACCGAGACTTTTATTCTATTCAACTCTTCCCATGTTTTAGGGCGTTTTCGCATTTTTATTAATTTAGTTGTACACTACAGAAAGATAACGTACATTTTTAAACTTCGAATATGATAACATTTTGTATTATGACGAGCCAGTCTGAACCGCGGTTTTATTTTGAACGTCGAGCAGTCCCTTTAAATTTAGTGAAACTGTTGGTGACGTTGACGGCTTATTTTGTAGACTCTTTTTATCTCTCTTTGATAGAACTGGCCTGTGTTTGAACCGACTGGTAGACAATGTATTTCATCCATTGATATAATCTAAGTACCCGAGCTCCGACGACTTAATATTGCGAAATCGTTGCTACGTCATTATCAGACCTTTCTTATACTGATTCCCAACGGTCGTCATCATCTAATTACAAGAAAGTATTGCCTAGACCACAGATCCGAGAACATTTATCTGTGGGTTAAACCATATTTACCCCGCTATACAAATATAGACTGGCAGATTCCGCATGGCTTCGAGACCATGAAAAAGTCTCAGATATTATAAACTCATGCGACAGTCTCATCGTATTTTATGAACCTGACATGTAAATTGGCAATAAGACCCATGAAATAAATTATGATGATAATTGCAGGCGCTCCGAGATTCTCTCGACAGCATATTTGATGCGAAAGTGCCCACCTTGTGGCTAAGCAAGTCTTGGTCGTCGTCGACTCTCGGCTTTTGGTTCACGGAGTTCCTCGAGCGGAACATTCAGTTCTCCAGCTGGTGCTTCCACATGAGGCCTCACTCGTTCTGGATGACCGGATTTTTCAACCCTCAAGGTACTGCAATATTCAAAACTGCATGCTGCGGAAATAGCGTTTTAAGCGCTATAAAATACAGAAGTATAATTATGTTTACTTTGGTATTCATTCATATTCAACAGATCAGACAGAGATATGGATCATTTGCTTATTGGTTCTTTGTTGGCAGGTTTCCTTACGGCTATGCGCCAAGAAGTGACCCGAGCGCACAAAGGCTGGGCGCTAGACATGGTCGCCTTACACAATGATATCACGAAATTTTCTCTTGAAGAAATCAAAGCCCCACCAGCTGTGAGTACATTTTTTTGGATTTCTTTTATGTTTCTTTGGACAGAATAGCTGAAGGATGTAGTGTAGGATGATTAATCCTACGCAATATCAGCTTTCTCGTCCTCATCTTGCTGTCACAGTTTAACATTAAATTTACGGCTGTGTGATTCTATACGGCGTCTCCCGTTTTCAGTTTTATCGAGTTTTGGTGAAGTAAGCCTGTTTGCAGGAGGGAGTATACGTGCACGGCATGTTCCTGGACGGCGCTGGCTGGGACCGGCGCAACGGGCGACTGTGCGAGTCCACGCTGAAGGTGCTGTACACGGCGCTGCCCGTCACCCACATCTACGCCATCAACTCCACCGCGCCCAAGGACCCCAAACTCTATCAGGTGATCATCTACACGCGGCCCGATAACTTCGGTGCTTTCGAAATGCTGATTTCCGCCTCTGCTATATTTTATATCCTGAACGGTTCGTTTCTTCAACGTTCGGGCACACTTTGGAGCCTTCTTTCATTGGGACTAAAAGGAAATGCAAAATTTTTGTCCATCTTCACCTAAAAAACCATTTTGCGCAAACCATGTACATCACAGTGAGCCACAGTTGGCAAGTCCGGTAGGACACCGCCTTAAGATTGCCAAAACCGTTAGCAAAAATGCGAACTTTACGTTCACTGTTTCATTTTCAGTGTCCTGTATACAAAAAGCCGGTTCGTACTGGACTGACGTTCATCACCCCACTGTGGCTTCCGACAATCAAGAACCCTGACCACTGGATTCTAAGGGGAGTCGCAATATTGTGCGACATAAAGTAATACTTTTTAGCTATTTATCAAAGAACTTTTGATTAATTATGGCGAATGAATCTACATGAGTTTGATAAGTATTAAGTAACAGAAAAATAAGCATAAGTATACACGTATCTGTTTATCTCTCAAAGCTATTTCAGCTTTGCAGATTTATTTTTTGGAACTCTTTAAGTGAGTACTTGAGACTAAAACTTTGGACCATTACTTTTTCATAATGCTTATTTTTCTGTGTCGATACATGTTCAATTCATCTGTGTTTTGTTGATTTTTAATGCGTTAATTATATATCGTATGTACCCTAGTCTGTGTAAACCTAGTATTTTATTTTAAATAAATAATTGTTTTTTACAACCTGTTTCGTTCACTTGTAGCTGAATTGTTGAACTTGTAGCATTCGATTGAATAATATAAATCATTTCAAAGTCAGGGTGAATCTTATACATACTGAACTGAACGCATTATAAAATGTACGTGGCCCTCTTGGTGGCCATTCTAAGCCGTTCATTTCAATGCGCCTCGGGAGCTCCACGCGCCGTATTCTTACGGGTCCTTCCGGATGGTCAAACTCGGTAGTCTAACTGATTTGTCCAACAGGAAAAAAAGTCCGCGTGGTCGAATTGCTGGACTCTAGATCTTTTTTCTGAATAACATGTGTCATTACAAACTCATCACGTACATTTATGAATAAATTAGGTTATCTATTATTATGTTATGTTTTCCCGCTGAGTTTAGGTGCACGGAAATAATAGTTTTATTTATTTATTTTTATTTGGGAAGCACACTAAGCAATTCAAAAGGGATTTAGTGTTGAAATCCGGGTTAGAGCTCGCGAGGTTTTCCATTCTCATAGGACCACTGGTATTTTATAGTATGTTAAATTACTATATTTAAGTTATTTTCTTATATATTGGATTTATAGGTATTTATTTATAAAGGGATGTATACCAATAGAGATTGATGACTGTGTCTCGCGTGGTTCCTGCGTGTCTAGGTTCTGTGTATAATAATAAGAGCGCTTGTACACGGCCGTTATTTTTTCACCGCACAACGGACCGTTTTTAGGGTTCCGTACCCAAAGGGAAAAACGGGACCCTATTACTAAGACTTCGATGTCCGTCTGTCCGTCTGTCTGTCTGTCTGTCTGTAACCGGGCTGTATCTCATGAACCATGATAGCTAGACAGCTGAAATTTTCACAGATGATGTATTTCTGTTGCCGCTATAACAACAAATACTAAAGTCCCCGTCACGAGAAGCTATAAATTTTGTAAACAAGTGTTCAGGAGTTCACAACATTTGGACCAACAAAAAAATGAATTTGTTTAAGATTTAATAAATTATTAAGTAACAAATATTAATAAACATATATTATATAAGAATAATTATTCGCTATATAAGCTATATCACCATTGGTGTACCAATTAACCTAACCAATTACTTCACAATTTAAAACCTACTTCTTATATTAACCATATCTTAACAACAATAAAAAGTGATAACGAAACAATAACAAAATTAACAATAACAACCAGATCCGCGATATATGCAAAGCAATGAAACCTCGTACGCATTCGAAACTCGAATGACGCGTTTATTTCGAAATGGCGTCCCGATAGTTTACAATCCCTGCGACGGACGCATTCCGGTACCAAGAAACAAAAACGATAGCGCTTTGCGTCGTTAAAATATGATCCGACTAAATTAAATTGGTTGTTACTTTCATATAACCCGTCTATATTTCATGTCGATTGAATATGTTCAATTTATTATTATCTCGCAGTATAAAATGTCTACTTAGTAAAAGATGTTTGTTTACATAATTTATAGCTTCTCGTGACGGGGACTTTAGAAATATAATAAAATAAATATTTAAGGGGGGCTCCCATACAACAAACCTGATTTTTTAGACATTTTTCGATCTATATTAATAATGGTAACTGGTACATGCTTGAAATTTTCACAGAATATTTAGTTTTATATTCACTTCAATAATAAATAATAAAATTAAAATAAAATAAATATTTAAGGAGGGCTCCCATACAGTACGGAACCCTCCATGTGCGAGTCCGACTCGTACTTGGCCGATTATTTATTGTATTTTATACATTAATTTATTACATAATTGGCGACGAAAACTGCTGGCGGCTTGACGGATTGGCAGGTTGAACATATTTCGGACGACCGATGACCGATGGGATCGAAAAGTTCTCAAGTAGAGACCACGTACCGGTGCGCAGCGTAGGATGTCCACCCACAAGGTGGACGGATGACCTCATTAAGGCCTATGTGGCCTAGCCTAGCCGTGGACGTCCTATGGCTGATGAATGGCCGCTCAGAATAAAGACTAGTTATTATTGTTCCGAGGATGGCCGCCACTGTACCTACTATTTACCTATAATTATATTCTCTTTGGGCTCTCATTACAGTTCAGACTAAGAAGATAAGTCTTCTCTGTTTACGTGTTGTCTACGCATTACAGGCACGTAAACTTTAATTACAATAAAAATGAAGAACTCCTTTAATTACTTAAATTAAAAACTTTTTAATATTTGAATTTCGAATGTTTTTGTGTTTTCAACATGGATTTGAATGTCAAGGTATTGTCAGATTAGATCTTATGAAGTGAATGAATTACGCCCAAGATTATAACTGAAAGGAAGAGTTTGATCGTAATATTTAATTTGTAAATCATCTCCGAAGCAATGAGTGACAAAGAGGAAGGTGAATTACCACCAGAAGATGAAGAGGTCCCAGTGCTCGACACTCGCCCCTCTATAAGGATGATGGAGCACCTCGAGGAAAGGACGATGTCTTCGGCTCCTCTACGCGACTCTGTTGGCGACGAAGAGCGAGTGGTCGTAGACAGGACTGCACTAGAAGCAATCCTCGACATCAGTTCTCGCTTGCAAAGCAGACAACGAAAAAGTGGAGTCTCCATGAGCACCCTAGCTTTAGCTCATGAGTCTTACAAAGATAAACAAGTAAATAAACCTCAGGAATAAATAGTCGTTTTATTTATTAATGTAATGGGCTTATTATGATTATGTTCTGTTTGTAGGCGAAAGCTAAAGAAGCTCGCAATAATCGCATGGGATACTTGAAATCCCAGCACAGGTACCTGTTGGAAACCGCTGCGTCTGTTCTTAACCGACCTATTGAGTTTGTTCTGGTAAGAATAAGAATTGTTTTGTTAAATTTGTAGAACCGTTAAACTCGTGAGGTTATTTTTGGAACGATAACTTCGATTTGGTCACTGATGATGTTGATTCATTTTTGTTTTTACCTTGTAAGATTTTAGGGTTCCGTACCTAAAGGTTAAAAACGGAACCCTATTACTAAGACTCCGATGTCCGTACGTCTGTCACCAGGCTGTATTTCATGAACCGTGTTATCTAGACTAACTGAAATGTTCAGTACTGACTCGTAGTCACACCAGATTATCACATCACAGATGATTTATTTCTGTTGCCGCAATAATATAACAATAAATAGGTACTAAAAACAGAATAAAATAAATATTTAAAGGGAGGCTCCCGTACCACAAACGTGATTTTTAGGGTTTCGTACCCCAAGGGAAAAAATGAGACCCTATTACTAAGACTCCGCTGTCCGCCTGTCACCAGACTGTATCTTATGAACGGTGATAGCTAGAACGTTGAAACTTTCACAGAATATATTTCTGTTGCCGCTATAGCAACAAATACCAAAAACAAAATAAATGAATATTAAAGGGGGGCTCCTATACAACAAACGTGATTTTTTGCCATTTTTTGCCCGATATTAATAACGGCAACCAAGAAAACAACGGTAAACGCTTGTAATGGGGATAAGGGATGTGGGATCCCACACGGTACGGAACCCTTTGTACGCGTGTCCGACTCGCAATTGGCCATTTTTTAGGAGTTTTTTGCTCGCTATTAATAACGGCAAGAGTAATGGGGCAAAGGGGTTCCAACACGGTACAGAGCCCTTCGTGAGCGAGTCCGATTCGCACTTGGGCCGATTTTTCTTGATATCAAGACAATGTAGTAGTTCTAATAAGTGCTTTTTGTATTAAAGAAAAATTCTTAATTGCCTGTGTAATTGTAACAGAAAAGTTCCTCTATAAAGTTCTTGTAATTACGTGGCCAGGCGAAGTGACGACAGGTGGAGTAGGGTAGTGGCAACGTGGCCGAGGCAAGGCAAGCGAAGCGGCACGATAGTTCGACGATATAGTGTAAATCGCGGGTTGAACCTGGACACGATTAGCACAGGACCGAGGCAAATGGTACCGTAAGAGAGAGGCCTATTTTATACACAGAAGTGGGATAGAGAATGCTGTAGAAGATATTTTTCGCACATAACGTATTGGATGGAGTAGGTGCGATAATATCATACTTCCACATTATGTCGTGTGTGGTAAAGTTAACTGTGATTAATATTTTTGAAATAACTATTAATAAAACAAATAAATTATCGATTTATTTCAGGATGGAGTATATGATGCTGATGTTCATATAGATGTGCTTGACGGTTCAATAGTGGAAGGAGGTCGTAAATGCTTTGTAGTGTGCGACGCCCTTTTAGCGCCCTTAAAAATGGGTACGTTTTGTAACATTTTATCTTGCAATCCACAGGTAAAAGTAAGTAAGTTCGTATAGGCCGGTTGGCTAGACCTGGTGTCCGTTTTTAGGCTGCCTGAAGGCCACTTACTTGGCTAAATGGTTAAAACAACCGGGACCTACAATTTAACGTGTCATCCGAGCCACGATATCGCTACTTCTTAGAACAAAATTAAATGTAGAATTAAACATTCAAAAAACTCCCGAGTACTTTATTGAAACATTGCTTGCCAGAAACTAAAATACTTAGATTTTCAATCCAAATTCACGGGATGTTATTATGAGGGTTAGTACTGTGGAGGGGATGGCTGCGCATATTGATCGCTATACTAAACTCATGCGCAGCGAACCCCTCCACACTTCGCTCAGCGCTAGACTTAGATATATGCCGCGACCTGTACATTTTACAACTGTGAACGGAATCATCGATACGACGAAGAAGAACACGTATGATACAATAATTTCTCCCCTTTTTTACAGAATCGGGAAGGTTTATCCACCAAAGGGGCAAGATGGAGAGAGTTTACTTATCGGATGGATCATCTATTGGCACGGAAGGCCGGTGTGTGGCCCTGTACAGAATAAGGAATAAGACAATTGATGCTAAGAATATTGCTGAAGTAAGTGCATGTGGAAAAAATTGTGTGTATTTTGTGATCCAATGTGTCCAAAAAAGTTCTTTTATACTAGGGATTGATATACTCAATCAATGGGATAATACTTAATATGGTAATCCATATCCATTGTTTGAGCCCTAGTATAGTTTTCTCACTGAAGAAGGGTTCAGCAATTAAGTCATTTAAGCACCGTCTTTACACTTTGATTATGGAAACTAGCGGAGTTTTTACACATTTTAAGTAAACTTGATACAGGTATTACTTACACTTTACTAAGTAGATCGACTTTCTACTAGGTATGGTTTCGACCGCATTTGGCGATTTTTTTGACCGACGAACCACTGGAGGAGGTACTCAATCCGACGCGTATATATACATATATATATTTTTTAATGTGTAACCACGCATAACTATTTTCATAGTAGTCCGATTTTAATAATTCTTTTTTTATTGGATAGAGTATACTTCGATATTGGTCCCATTCTAATTTTATCGAAATCGGCTGAGCCATTTTGGATTAATCAACAATAATGTGGAAAATGCTGCATCGATCCGTGCGAAATATTCGCGAATTCTGTACACGGGTGAAGTCATGCTATTTTTTTGCAAAAAATAATTATTTAAGATTAGAGTACAAGCATGCGGGCTCGTCTCGCGTAGCACACACTACAATTTGTTTTTTTTTTTGCGATATAAAACAAAGCCAAATCGAATAATTCAACTTTAAAGATAACTTTTCTTATTCCAAGCATTTGAGACTCAGAAAGGAGGTAGAAGTTTTAGAAACAGTAGCCCCCGACAATAACATTTTATAGAAATGACAGAAATGTAACAGACAATTAAACATTTTAACATTTTCAGGACTACTTCTTAGTTTTTTTCAATATGGATCCAGAGACAAATAATGTAGTGTCTGGCATCTACTACACAATGCAGCGAGTGTATTTGCCTTCTCTGTTAGTTTGTAAGGCATGGGGCGATGTGAACCCTCCCAATCCAAACAGTGAAGACATCATCAAGACTTATATTTCCAAAATCATGCTGTTTATAGATTATCTTGCAAGTAAGTGTTTAAACAATGACAATGATTACAATCCAGACATTTTCATATTACAGGCTTTACGGTGATGAAACCTGCAAAAGTCTGTAGAGAAACGATCGTTAAGCCAATAATTCACTGAGCAACAATGTTTCAGATACATATGTAGTTTCTTCAACATCAAGTAGATGTTTCCAGAAACAATGTTTCGGAAAATGTTTCGTGTTCCCCGCCGCAAGCGGGGAGCACCAAAACAACGTAGTGTTTACAGAAACAAAATAATTGTATCTGGAACATTATTTTTTGTTTCGGAAACACGTAGATTTTGTTTCTGATACAGAGTTTATAAACAAATGTTGCTCAGTGAATACATGGCTTTATCAGGCAATCGGACACTAAAATTGTCTGTTCTATTATGGTTAAATGAAATTGAAGTTTAAAAAATACAAAATGCGGTAGGTACATTAATGTTTATATACTTTTAGAAACAAAGATAGACCTGGAATGCTGCACGAAATTCAAAATAAACTTAGAGTTGTATGAAGACGAGTTGTCAGATGAGGGAAAAATGAAAGCTGCCGTTACAAAAACAGCCGTGCTTGAAGAGATATGTTCTTATGTGAAGCAATGGATGAAGCAGATTACTATGGTAAGTCACCTATGGAACACTTCTGTTGGGTAATGGTTTGCTACACTATTTCGTTTTTACCATATACCTACGCAGTGGCGGCGCAAGACCAACATTTCTTGTAGGCAAGTTACGTTTTGCGAGGCCCTATTTTGGTGAACACAGGCTCCACTGGGGGATCCCCCTGCCTTCGAGGTGCGAGGCCCCTAGGGTGCGAGGCCGTGGGCGGTGACCCACGAAGCCCACGCCTTCCGCCGCCTCTGCGTGAATGAATTAAGAATAAAATTGAAATGAGGTATATTTACTCACGAGCCTTGTCTTTGCTCACAACTGTAAAATACAGACTCATATTTTAGTCCCTATATCATGTCAATATTAATCGGTAGATGACATAGATTTACGACGACTACCCTACAGTTATTCTTTAATAATTAAATTATGAACTAATTTTACTGATGATAAAAGATTAAGGAACAGGAGAAACCAACAAAACACCAGTCGTGATGTCATTTTTGTATGTTTCTACAGCTACACAAATCGGTGCTACTGATTCTAAAACTAACGTATATCGTATACTTATTCGTAGGTTTTAGTCCAAAGTCAACAATTACGCCGTGAACCCTCAAATATCGGTCCGTTGGCGGAGCTGGACTTCTGGCGGCGCCAGCTGACCACGTTCACCTCCATCATCGAGTTCATCAAGAGCGAGGCTTGCATGATGTACATCCTCACGCTCATCAAAGCCAAGTCTAAACTTATCAAGGTAAAATGTAGTAAACCTTATCAAACTTCATAAAAGTTCTGTCCTAGTAAAACTCACCGAAGTCTCTTAAATAGGTTTGATGATAAAAGCTACCTTGCATTTGATGCATTGTAGTTAACAAATGGCTGTAACATAAGCTAAGATAGAGCTAGGTCTAAATCGAAACCCATTAGAATCCCACGGTTATTATGAAACTAGGTATTTGGCCGCTCTCTGATGTTACGTGCAAACACATTGGTATTATAGAATTCTAATGTTTTTCCATTTAACAGGCGATAATACCTACTTTATCAATCGCAATTTAATGATGAATAAATTAATATGTATTAATTTTAGAAATGGAAGAATCTGGATAATCAAGTGACCGATTACTATAACGAAGCTTTTGATAACGTCAAGTATCTGTATGCCTTGGAAAAGTATTGCGAACCTTTGTATAGGTGAGGACATCACATTTCGCTTACAGTTTCACATAGCAGATGTACCGGTTGTGGCCTTGTGGCAATATTAGTGTAATTTTTGGACACTGAATAATTTCTAATGATTAATTTTAATTGTAAAATAGTATTTTTAAATACTTATTTCAATATTATTTTCAAACTTAGGTACATTGTTTAACATTTATGCAAAAGAATGGCCAGTACTCTAAATATACGAGTTTTAGAGATCGGAGTTTAGTAGTTACTCGTTACTCGTAGTTTAGAAATCAGAGAGTGTGATAGACTACTTTTTAACCCGAAAATTAAAAAAAGTATCTTTGGAAACCGCGAGTAAAGCTAGTGTTATATATTATAGGTGTGATCCGTACACAATGCAGCAGTTTATCCCGGGCCTGCTGTACACAGTGCGGATGATCTATGCGACTTCTCGCTACTATAACACCACCAAACAGATCTCTACCTTGCTGGTCAAAGTTACTAATCAAATCCTCAACATGTGCATGGAATATTTGACCAATAAAGGCAAAAGGACTATTTGGAATCAGGATAAGTTGAATTTCATTAAAAAAGCTCGTGTAAGTACTGGCGATGTCAACTTTTCGATTTGTAATTGAACACTTGTTATTGGTAGAAATTAAAAGTTTCTCTGTAAATATGTAACTTTCAAAGTGATTGCTTTCAGCTCTGTCTAAGTCTGTATAGTTTTTATCGGGAATGCTACGACGAAACACAGAAAGAAATGATAGCAGCGGCCGATGAGAGACCATTTAATTGCTCTGAAATGTATATTTTTGGGAAATTTGAAACTTTCAAAAAGAGACTGTTAAAGGTTTGTAAGAAATTAATAATTATCACATGAATTTACACATTGAAGATGATCTTAATTTATAATTATGTTAGTTTTATTGGTATTTTTTTGATTAATTCCATTCGAAAACCATTCTTGCTTCTAGATAATGCATTTGTTCGAAACATACATAACTTACTACGTTTTGAACAAGACCACTCTAGAAGGAATTGAAGAGTTCGCTATCACTTTCAATAAGCTGTTCAAAACTATATCTAGTAAAACATACGATGCTTTGGATCACAGGTAATCTAATCTTGACCCATAGTTTTCTTACCACTAAATATTTCAATCATTCTCTTTATTTTAAGTAGGTATCAAAATTTCTGATAAGATAATATGTAGGTATATAAACGTTCATCATGCTTTGTGCTCATTTTTTTGGACCACAGATTCGGTCCAAAATTGTAAACAAATATTATTATCATGTATTTTCTGTAGTCTGTTTTGAGTAAATTAGTAATGAAATAAAATTTGAAAAAATATATGGTATACAGGATGTTCAGTAAAGAGTGAATAATACTTCTCCCCCCGCCCGTCATTGAAGTTTTATCCACTCTTTACGGAGCACCCTGTATATATGGTATATAGATTCGTAACTATCGTCACAACAACCATTTAGGCCGTTGGACGTTGGCTGTTAGATTTCGTTGTAGATTCTCTGCTAACGAGGATAGCTAAATTGCTTGTCTAACTTGTGGGTGGACGTCCTACTTACGTAGGTAGTAACTATTACTTAAATTGTGGTCCTAAGTTGTGCGGTTATTGACCATCCGCGAATTAGATGAGCCACCGGCCCAGCTCCGGGTGTTATGAGCTTTGTTCTTTTCTAATTTTTTCACCGACGAAACGTAGGAGGTAGGTAATCAATTCGACGCGTATATTTGTTTTTTTTATGTAAAACCATGCACAACTTTTTACGTAGTGGTCCGATTTCGATAATTCTTTTTTATTGGAAAAACTATATACTATACTATATACTTCGAAGTTGGTCTCATTTAAATTTTATCGAAATTGGCTGAGGCCATATTTGGTAAACCAACAATAATGTGAAACAACGATCCGTGCGAAATATTCGAGAATTCTGTACACGGTTGCAGTCGGTCATGCCATTTTTGCGAAAAATAATTATCCCGTTTGTTGTAAGTTGGAATTTGATTATATGCGAGTATACCTACATCAGATATTGTTACAAGGTCTGTTATTGATTGAGTTTTATAATTGCAGGCGACCTGATTTTGATAAAGACTACAAAACTTACATGGATGCTGTGAGCAATCAAGAGCTGTTGTTAGAAAACTTTATGATAAAGGTATGAAATGCGTTTCCATCGGTATCGGCTATTGGTAACAAAATGTGTATATTCTATAATGTGCTTTTTATCATCCCATCATATTATTTCGTAAAATGAATGTTTCAGAGCGTCAACAAATGTCCGACAACAGAAATCGCTTTGCACCTCTTAGCAAGATTTGAGAAGCTAAAGCTTGAATGTTTGTACCTCGAAGATCAATATTACGACTTGATCAGTACATACACAGCAGAGATTGAATCTATTAGGGACAGGTGCAGACTAACTTTAATTTGTAGACCTTATAAGTCAATGGTATTGAAATGTATAAAATTGATCTTAATTGAGTGTTTCCGAGATGCACGATATTGTGGTACAAAGTTTTTTTTTAAACAAAGAGAACCACCTCTCGTGGCCACTCGACAACAAAGCTCTCTCACTCATTGAATTTTGAAATAGGCATGTACCTACATGTTTAAAGCCCCTGATCGACGTACAAAATAAAACCGCGGTTTTAAAGTATTCTTTGTGGTTATACCGTTATACCGTCACAGTATATCTAATCACAGAAAAAAACTTTAAAACCGCGGTTTTATTTTGTACGTCTATCAGGAGCTTAATAGTACTGTCACCGTTCAAAGGGACGCCTATTTGTAACAGGGGCCTATTAATAGCTGACACAGTAACAAAAATGGTTTTATCATTCTATTTTGAAGGTATAACGAAGAACGAGAGGACCCCGAGCTCCCACGTAACATGCCGCCCGTCGCTGGCAGAGTCATGTGGATACGGTTCTACGACAAGAATATAAAAAGACCTATGAGGGAGTTCGAAAAACATTCAGAAGTTATAAACCACACGGTAAGACTTACTAACTCGCTTTCTGTTTTCCTTTCACTAGTTTTATGCTATAGAGCTGTAAGTATTTTTGGTTAATTATGAATTGTGCCGACGAGACGACGTTTTATTGGGAAGTCTCAGTTCTTACCATTTAAAATATTTTAAAGAGTTGCCAAGATAAACTTACGAATGGAATAGAATGATGAAATCTGAACTGCTCCAAAATATTGATCCGGTATTATGTTATAAAATATTGTGGAAGTTAAAAATGTAGATACAGTTAAATTAAATAACTAAAACCAAGATGGCAGTCTGCACATCTAGAGTACAGGACGAATGGTAGGGAAACTGCACAAAGCGGTTTCTACCACTTGTCCAATGAAACCTAAAAATCGAAGTTTGCTCAGATTTATTCATCTGGTGCGAGTTATATTTTTGTCATTTAATTGGTGTCATAATTTCCAGAATACACAAAGATGTATAAAACTGTACAACATTATGAATATCGTATTTACGGAGTTTGAGCTAATCTACCACATGGCTTGGGCTGAAAATGTTGAACAGGTGAGATTTGATATGAAATTTCTTCTTGACTTCCTTTTTAGTCTGTTTTGAATTGTTTACTAAGAATGATCCTTTGGTCAACGTATACCTAGCTAATGTAGTCCGGTAGAAAACACCCATACACATGAGCCGTCCATATTCAATTCAATTAGGCAGACTATTTTTGCTTACTTAAAATTGTTTTGACATTGATATTAAGCCTGATTACAGAGGCGCCATCGTAATTAAATTAGCTAAATAGCATAGTTCTGTTTCTTTTTCACTTTAGGCATTCGATAGAGAGAACGCTTTTTACGTTGCTATTAAATTTACACTGGCGCCTCTGTAATCGGGCTTATTGAATTCATAAACACAATGTTATGCTGGATTTTAATCTTTCCAACCAGTCATTTTGGAGATTGTTACTCCCACGGCCAAAATGATTATGATGATGAATAAAATCTTTGGCAAATATTTCTTGTCATAAATGAAAATGTACTGTATAGACCTAATCAAATATCTTGGCGGTAGGTACTCTTATCACTGCTGTAAATGCATACTAACAATTTACTATAATGTCTGCATATCAGGTCAGATTAGGGCTGATCGCACCCCTGTTGATTCGCCATCCAGTGACGAACATGTACATCGTCAACTTCAGTGTCTTTATTCCCGAGTGCATCAGGGAAGTCGAGTACATGTGGCAGTTGGGACTTTGTAAGTCACATTTACATTTCTATTGTTTTAGCGTAGTAGCTGGATTATTGTAGGCCTTGATGAGATAATTTTTAAAATGTAATTTTCATATTGTTAGAACCGTTTACTCCCACCTGTTCTGTTGAGTAGTTCTGTTGACAGAACTACTGGGATTTTCCCCCATTAGTTCTGTGACTTAAAAGACTATGCTTTACACCTAACTTATCTCCACTATTCCCACCTGTCCTGTTGAGTAATTCTGTTGACAGAACTACTGATAATTTCTCCGCATTAGTTCTGTGATTTAAAAAACTGTACACCGGACATAAATCTCAACTGTATCCCCGCCTGTTCTGTTACCAATCTGTCTTTTCGACGAACCGGTCATCGATGAACGGTTGCGGAATCTTTGCAAAATAATGGAGTTATGGGGATTAGAAATTAAAAATCGGCCAAGTATCGGCCAGTGGGACTCGCGCACGGAGGGTTCCGTACTGTATAGGAGCCCCCTTAAACATTTATTTTATTTTAATTTTATTATTGAAGTGAATAAAACTAAATATTTTGTGAAAATTTCAAGCATTTACCTGTTACCATTATTAATATAGAGCGAAAAACGTCTGAAAACTCAGGTTTGTTGTATGGGAGCCCTCCTTAAATATTTTTAGTATTTGTTGTTATAGCGGCAACAGAAATAATTCATCAGTAAAAATTTCAGCTGCCTAGCTATCATGGTTCATGAGATACAGCTCGGTGACAGACAGACAGACGGACAGACGGACATCGATGTCTTAGTAATAGGGTCCCGTTTTTCCCTTTGGATACGGAACCCTAAAACATACAAAAATTCAAACTCGTAATCAGAAATCAGAAAAAAGAATTGAAAATTTTTATATTTAGAGAGCTGGTAATATTCGAATCCATTTTTGAGTAACACGCGACCGCGTCTTATTAGGTTAAATTCACTCATTAAAATAACAACAACCCACTTCAATATACTATTTCCCTCTTCAAGGCACTTTTGAAAAGCTTAAAATAAAAATTGTAATCGTGACGTTGTCATCAGGAATCATAGCTGATAAATTACCTCAAGTGCCAGTACTTGATAATTGATTGCATGGAGAAGTATATAGTTGAATCAATGTTTGTGGACAGAACTAATGGGAAACAAAATCCCAGTAGTTCTGTCAACAGAACTACTCAACAGAACAGGTGGGAGTAAACGGTTAGAACAAGATATTCGTATCCAGCTATAGTCTGGCTCTGACTTATTTTAAGAGATGGACAAAAATGGACAAAGTAATTTCATGGCGTGATGCAATGGCTTCAAGGTTCCCATTGTGACAATGGTGATCTCTAATTGTTTATTTTTCAAATACCTATGTCTCTATAATCATGGGCTACTCTTTTAGCCGTATAGTTACTACTGAACTAGGTACCTAATATTATTAGACCGTTATTATTTATTGACTAATATAATTTGCAGATGTCCCCGAGGGTGCTCAAGTTGTAGCATTTTGCAAAGATAAGATATTTGGAAACTATGAAACGATTAAGTATCTCGTTGACAGGAACACCCAAATAAGAATGTAAGCCTTATTTTCATAGAATAAGTATAAAGTGCCACACCACGGTCCTAAAAGCATGTTGTAAGTGTGAAAAAATAATCTTTTACGTAACATGACTTATGCATTTGTCAATTTCGGAAATTTTTTCATTGTGATTGAAACGGTAAACGTCTCTGCTTTTTGCCATTAACGCTTTTGTTACTTTGTGACATGTATCTGTGCCCTAAGAACTTTCATTTCCTAGTGAATCATTGCAGTTTTCAATTCATGTAGGTAAGTGTAGGTTAGCTGTATTTGTATCAAATTTCTTGTTTTTGTGTACAGGAGTATGCCAAAATTATATCTACCACTTCTACGAGCTCAACTGGTAAAGTTAGAGAAAGCGTTTCAACCCGGCCTCTCGACCATCACGTGGACGTCGTTGGAAATACCGTCCTACTGTGAACATATCGCGAAAGTATTAGACGAAGTTGACTTATTTGTCAAAGAAGTAAGAAATGAGTAATGAGTCCCTATATAATGTAAACTCTCAGTGCTTGAAATATTCGCCCCCACTTTGGAGTCTTAGCCTCTGAAACGGTCAAACAAACGGTTTGGATTTGAGATAATCATGTTGACTGTTTAAACTGGGACTAGATACAGCCCGAGCTTCACCCGTATCAAAAGAAAAAAAACAAAAATCGATGCGTTTTCTCTAAAATACCGTATATTTATTTATTTATGCAGTAGCTGCCTGCCTACTTTTGCGCTCTCTGAAAAAATAGAATGTATTGGCTTTCAAGTTTTCAGGGTTGGGCAAAAAAGTTACTAGGGTAGTACTACTAACCTAACCAGTTCCTTATGTACAGGTTGTGGACATGAAAGAAGCTCGCATTGATGTTATCTTGGAATCAATGATGAAAACCATGCTTGTTTATTTGCCCGACAAAGCCGTCAAGCCTACAGAGTTTTACGAAGAGAATCAAGCGCGGCGGGATAATTTAGGTATAACAATGCATTAACGGAATTTCAGATACGACACAGCTTTCTAGTTTATTTTTAGTAAGCCTAAGTTTAGTTTCGCTGTTATACATTGTCAACGATAATAATCAGAGTTCTTTTTTTTGCAGCAATAGATTTACAGACAAAGTCAAGTAATGCCGAAATAGCTGTTATAGAGTTGATACACAAATTCTTGGACAGCGTCCCATCAAAACAAATCCAAGATTTGAAACATAAATGGTAAAAATAAAATCTAATTAGGCGGACGAGTTTTTGTGACTGACAACTGAAAGCAGACTGTGGTTGTGTCACAAAATGCTCGTATGCAAATGCGATTAATTACTACAGAACGCCGCCTCCGACGTTTTTCACACAATATCCTACAAATACTGGGGCAGGAGGCGGATGATTTCGGCTCATGTGTTTTGGAGCTCGTGTGATCATCGTCATTATCAGCTTATTTCGGCCCACTGTAGGGCATGAACTTCCTCCCTCTTCCCTCTTTCGTCAATTATTATCTACTGTGCTAGTTTCATCCAGGCGATGCCGCAAAACTATTGGATATCATCACGCCACCGTCGTGTGATCTATCTTCCCGTCACGGGGCCACCACTCTGTCAGAGATCTACTCCTCCACCGGCCAGCAATACATCTGGCCAAGTGTCCTGCCCAACGCCACTAGAGATTCATTATACGGGTTCATCTGATAGATATCTGGCCACTTTAGTGCTCCTACGGATCTCCGTATTTCGAACTCGGTCAGATCGTGTGTAGATTGTGACAATGTTATGATAATTTAGTATTGTGTTTTTAGGCTAGATCCTGAAAAAGCTTTGAAAATTGTCACTTCAGCCACAAGAGTGTTCCCCGATGATGCTGGTAATTACCTACCTATCTATTTATTTTTCTCTATGGTCAGGGACTAAAATACTGGTCAAACAGACTGATTGTTCTTGTTTTATTTTATCAGCATTCTTGGAGATCGAAAATCCAGATCGTTACGAGGTCACGCACGTAATCAACGAGTGCAACGAGCTTTTTGCATATTTCGCCACCAAGTGTTTGGAAGCACTCATCAAATGTACCAGGCAGAGTCTCGACCTGCTGAGACGGAGAGCTTCGGTTTCAAGGTGAGTTTTAATGAAATTTTTGATGATATTTCCTTGTCTCGAAGAGTTCGTTTTGCGATAAACAAATAAAAAAAAATATCGTGAGCGTTTGCTTTTACCTATGTTGTTGAGTGTTGGATTGAGCGTGGCCTAGCTTAATTGGTAAAGCGTTGAGACGGAAACCCAGAGAGTCAGCGGATTCTGTAGGTATGGCCTATTTTTGGATTATGTATTTCAAAAAGAAGTAAAATAAACCTAGTGTGGGAAGCACTATAGTTAAAATAGTTGCATTTCCTGGTTTTTGCACAGTTCGGAAACAAACTGAGGCCTTATGAAATTATCCATTCAATGAAGATTGCAGTAGTTTTCGGGTAGCTCCATATACTAATTAGTTTCCTTTTGTTCTCGCTAGGGAGATTTACAAAAATGTATGAGGCTCACACGAAAAGTTTACTACAGTTTGTTTTGTGACTTGTGACTGATTAGTTCGCTAGATGACGAGACATTCGGATGGGGAGTTTATTCTTATTCTTTGCCTAAACATAACTGCATGTTTCATTTTCATTCCAGTTTTCTAACAATGACTACTGATCCGGAAGAACAAAAGAAATTAAGTCCACTAATACTAACAAAAATGTTCTTGCAAATACCCAAAATCACGATCAAGCCAATTTTGGAAGAAATACAAACTTTATTTACACAGGTTATTTCTTTCAATAATAAAAGTAGTAACGAGAACAACACTTTCTTGGCAGCCGGGTAGTAACTAAAAATCAATCTGGATATCTTCAAGGCAAGAATGAATTTATAGGTCTATCTTTTAAGTCTACATACTCCATTTTCGGCCACAACATTGCTTTAAAGTTTAAAGGCGCACATTATGTCGGGCGGCAACGGGCCGCAGCGGGGGGCGGAGCGGGCCGCAGCGCAATGTTAGTAGGTAATAGCTTTTATGTATTTTATATGAACTAACGCACACTGTTACGCAGTGGGCCGCATTTTCCGCATTTCTATACTAAAATATTGCGATGCGGCCCGCTCCGCCCCGCTGTATCCCAACATAATGTGCGCGAAGCACCGAATCGGGCGCCAAATGTAAGTATTCCTATTATGTATAAAAAAATAAACCCTTATCTACCCATTGTTTTTATAATCCAAGCTTAGGCCATTTCATCTTTTTCTTCTTAAACTATTAGATTTAGTAAAATAATAATCCATAGGTATTTTGAAGATTGGTTTTCTGTCTTGAAATAAATTATTTTCAATGATTAAGTATGATCGGAATACTTTGTCAGGTGGTGCTAAACTGCGTAATGGATATGCACCGCGGCGTGTACCAGTGGAGTCAGCAAAAAGCTATTGAAGCAGAAAAAATGGCGGGACGTTCTATTTTTCGAGCTATGAGCAGTAAGTAATAACTAAAACAAATGTTTTAAAATAAATAAAAAAAAAACGAAAAAAAAAACACTGATAAGTGATAATAAAAAGTAAAACTGAATAGAAGAAAGCATGTTGGTATAGGTCAGGTAGCTAGCCTAGCCTTGGTGTCAAATTTTTAATCCACCTGAAAGCTAATGATGATGATCATGGCCATTACGACATATTTCATTAACAATCATCATCATGATGCTAAAGAGCTGTTGAAGTCCGACAGAAGAAAGCAAAAATTGGAACTTAGTTTGGAAACGAACTAACTTTTTAGGTTTATTATTAGGTATTTTATTTATTCGTCGCTGCTTTAGCGTCAGCGTCTTTTTATTTATTTGAGTCAATATTTTGGATAACTACCTAAGTATTTATCCATAATAATGACTTCAGACAAAGTCAGATCTTATGCGTAAATTATAAAAAAAATATATTTGTACTATAGTCAAACCGTTAAACTCAGACATCGCCTGCGCGGTACAGCGGCGCCGGGGGAGACGACACAGGGGACTGAGACAGGCGCGGGCAGCGGGTCCCCGGCGCCCGCACCTGTCTCAGTCCCCCTTTGTCGTCTACCCCCGCGCCCTTGTACCCGCACAGGCGGTGTCTGAGTTTAGCGGTTTGACTATAGTCTTAATAAAGAATAGTGGTGGCGTGGAGTCTATTTGACGCAAGGACAGAAAATCTGAAATCGTATCGTATTTTTATTAAGATTTCATTGATTCGATTGCGGTCTCGCGTAGTACAGGCACGGTAATGATATCTATCAGCACTGTGACTGGACCCTGTCCTTGAAATAAATACCTACAGCGCTAGGGCTTCAGTTTTTTTTAACTTCATCTACTTACACATGACCTACTTGAGTTTCTTTCTAGTTTCTATCTATTATGATGTAAAATTATTTATTACATAAAATAAATTTGCTGTAAATGAAAAAAATTGTTATAAAAATACTGTGTTTTCTGATGTTTTTAGGGTTTCGTAGTAAAACGAGGAACCCTAAAAACGTAAATCACACGCTTACTAGTTACAAATTCACACGTTCGTTCGTCACTACGACGCGCCGCGACTGATTAGCATACCAGAGCATACCGCACTCTGAGGCGCGTAGGTATGATTCGCTTTCCGACCGTTTGTATGAAGATGGAATACTGTTAGATATCATTAGCGCGGTACAGGCATCCATCCCCATCTGAATAGGCTCTTCTCTATAATAGCGGGATCAAAGTCAACATCAAGTGTGGCCGGCATCAAGAGCTTCTTCCGCATGGTGTCGGAGCACAAGGACGTGGTGCGCTCGGTGATGGCGCTGCAAGGGATCATGTTCATGTACAAACCAGATATCGAGAAGCTATTGAAGGTAAATCGGGTTTCATCGCTTCAACGGGAAAACAGCTGTTTCACAGGAAATGTTCGACAAAATGTATGGGAAAGCTGTATTATTCAGTTCTGAAAATTTAAAAAGTAATAGTCCGGGAGATAAGCGCAAAAAATGCAACTACTTAATTTTCTAAAAGCTGAATTTTTGGTTTTTACGTTATACTCATACGCTTTATTAATAAAAACTAGTTACAGGTCATTATACATACTAACATATTTCAGCTAACATTATAAGATGATCCGTTATTAAAATAAAAGTGCATTTAACAAAATCCAATAAAAAATTCGTTAAAAAAATAAATTCAATCAAAAAATAAATTAATTAAATCTTCCAACTTAAAACTTAGTAAATGGAGTTTTTGTTATTCTACTATTAATTTTGCTTTTTTCAGTCTTATGAGAGATTTTCTCACCTTTGGGCCGAAAACAGAACTCAACAAGTGCAAGACTTTGTTGACTCCAATCCTCTGAACGTGATCATAGCAGATATGCTGAAGAAATACGAGAGACAAACGGAGGAGGTCATTAATTTACCGGAAAGACACATTATTGGCTCAATTCAGATTGATATGGGTACATACGAGTATTTTACTGAATCATAGCTGTAGAGTGCAAGATATATCTTTCTGAGTAGTAACATAAATATTAGGGGACATCTTACATACGGCCTCTGACACCAAACTAAGCAAAGCTTGTGATATGACTGCCAGAGACTGATATACTGCATATACATATTTTTACATACATACTAAAATAGACATAAACAATGAATTTAATGATGGGAATGGGAAATATCACTAAAATTTTGGAATTATTTTGTGACAACTTGTTGAATTATTTAGGTAAGTACCTACCTAAATTATTCAACAATTGTCGTTACCGCCGAATTTGGATCTGCGTAACTGCCAAGTACCTACTAAGAATAAAGGTTTTCCTTGCCAAAGCTTTACCAATGAACTTAGGTCATACTCTGAGTTGTATCGTACCTATATACCCAGCAGGAATACTTCACCATAACCGCATGTATAAATAAACTAAATTATCCCCTACAGTCAGATAGGTATCGGCATTACGAGATAAGGATTGAGTCGCTTATAATAGAGTTACTCGTATATGATGAGATTCTCATGCGATACTTTTTATTTAAATTTCATTTACGTTCTAATTCAACAGAGAACGTAAAAATGGGTCTTCACGTAGAATCTGTAGAATGGAAACGGATTCTCGGTAAGTTACTGAGCGTGGCGTACAAAGAGCGCGTGCAGAAATTAATGCAGTTCATCAACGACCGGATGAAAACTATGTCCAAGAGGATAAAGGACTTGGATGACGTCAGGGTGGCTATGATGTGCCTTGAGCTTATTCGGAATGAGTTTATTGGGTAACTATTTCAATAAAAAAATTGAAAACTTTTTTGCCCGTCTACTACTACGTTTATGATTTTTTTGGAGTTGTCGAAGTGCATTAGACGAGTCTCAGCCTAAATGTTATGAATTTTCTGATGAAGTTTTTTTTAACGCTAATAAGTCCTCGCTTGACCACCAACTCGCCTGACGGTAAGCTTCGTTGTGGTCGAAGATGAAGCACGTAGACTTAGAAGATACCTGTTCACTCTGATCTTTAATTTATTGAAAATGGACAGACTCTCAACCCTACGGCGGTGCTCTAGGCTGTGAAGTTAGTTTATTGATCCTAATATTTTGTATTAATTACTATGTATGTACCTAGAATGGATATGGAGTTAGATCTGATTGAAGAGAGCTACGCAACATTTGCTCAATTTGACATCAGTATCCCAAAAGAAGACGCGGATTTGGTATACGGATTGCGATATGCCTTTCAAAACATGCTGTTGACGGTAATTTTTTTACATAAATCAAAATATTATTGATTAGAGAAAATTATCTAACGCTTAGACCAACGCTCAAGTTTCTCATCTCTTTGTTTGAGCCGCGGTCGATGCAGTTATTGACTTCAGAAATTTTGTTTTAATAAGAATATAATTCAAAGCGATGATGGTAACATCATCTCTTAATGATTGTAGAGTGTACGTGTGATTGCATGCACGCATGCTTGGTAGCATATGCTTATATTTTATGTGTTCTTTCTTGCCAGAGGCAAAAAAATAAATAATTTTGTTACCGTAATAACACATTAACATTTCTCAGTCCCAACAAGTGCAACAACGAATAGTGGATATGCAAGGACCATTATCGGAGGAACTTACAGAAGGTGTAGATCAGTTTCAAAGAGACATATTGAAATTCGACGCAGACTATGACGCTTTTGGTCCCATGACGCCGGGACTGACAGCTAGAGAAGCTAGCGATAGGTATAGACGACATTTAATTGTTACGTTATCTTCTTAAGAGGATCGTGAAGCGACCAGTGTTTGGTCAAGTTGGCGCCTCACGATTACCTTAAAATCTTGTACCGGTTTGGTATAACTTCTCAGTAGGTTTACACCCTAAAATGATTATTTCTGAAGTTATTGCGCATACGTTGAGTTGCAGTTTCACTAGATATAACATCGTGAAACAACTTCCAACAAGGGTATGATGATGGACTCGTGTGGTGGACGCTGAAAAATACAGCGGTTACTGGCTACAATCTCTTTGTTTTAGCACATTTGATTGGTTCTGGCGAAATAAGTTACTTACTTACTTCTAGTTACTTATTAAAAAATAATAAAGAATTAGAAATCTAGTGGTTTAAAATATAAACGACAAAAACCTTAGTCGTTTTAAGTTAAACTCAACTTGTAAAGTTATTATTCCTGCGAGTGTTCATTTGGTTGGTAAGGAAAAAAAATTGTGTGATTCTGACGGAGAAATCAATTTACATTGTTATAGAGTAATTATGTTTCAATCACGTTTTGATGATTTGTGGCGAAGATTTGAAATGTATTCCAACGGCGAGAAACTCTTTGGAATGGAAGTAAATGATTATCCAATATTACATCAGAAAAAGAAAGAGTTCAACTTGCTTAACAAATTGTAAGCATATACTCTACATTCCTTTTATTTATTTTTAAAATATGTAACTAAAACTATAAAGGGGGTTTTGGACTTTGTTTACAGATACAGTCTTTATTTGGCAGTGATGAATTCCATAGATGGATATTTTGAGACACCATGGGTAGAGATTGATATCGAATCGATAGTGGCCCAACTTGCTGAATTTGACTTAAGGTTATATTTTCTATTTGTATGACTGTATAAAAATTCGTGTACTCAAAATCTTAAAAAAATATAAAACATAACATTTAGAATATAATAATTCTGAATGGGAACTGCTACATTGAATAAAGCTTTGTTATTCAACCAACATCAATCATGTGTTTTGGCTTGAAGGGCCTTACTCATGGAGTAATGAAGAAAACAAAGAAATAAACGAAAACACCAGGAATAAAACACTAAGCAGTAGCCAGTAGCTAATTTTATAATTTTCTTCAGGTGTCGAAAGCTCCCAAAGGCTATGAAAGATTGGCCAGCTTTCATTGATTTAAAACAAAAGATTGACGATTTCAACCAAACCTGCCCCCTTCTGGAGTTGATGGCAGACAAAGCTATGAAAGAGCGTCATTGGCGGAGACTGGAGCAACTTCTGAGTAAATAGGCATTAGTGACGTAGAAAATACTGATACCTAGTTAAAAAATAATAATAATAATAGAAATAATAGTGATACCTAGTTCAAAGTTTTTTGTGTATGTTTGGAATATGTGGTTTATTTTGTAACTATTTCTATCAGGTTGCAGTTTGGACGTGGAGTCAGATACGTTTACATTAGCAAATGTAATGGAAGCGCCACTTCTAAAGTACAAGGAAGATGTGGAGGTAAAACTATTCCTACTTTAATTTGATTTTCGATTTAGTTTTTGGTTTTGGGACATCGAAAGTTCGATAGCTTTAGGGAGTTTAGGGTATAACTTTATAATTCAATTTGATTTTTCTTCTATTCATCTTACCTGTGTCTGCCTTTATAAGTCGTAAAGTTATTATTGTAGGATATATGCATCAGTGCAGTCAAAGAAAAAGACATTGAAGCCAAGCTGAAGCAAATCGTAACTGACTGGGCTGTGGTGGATCTGTCATTCGCACTGTTCAAGAACAGAGGCGAACTGCTCATCAAGCCTCAAGAGACGCTCGACATCATAACCATGCTTGAAGATTCTTTGATGGTTCTGAACTCTTTGGCTTCTAATAGGTAAGAAAGAACCACAAGAATATGATTTTAATATCTTGCTGTTATATTTGTCATGATAAAGACTACAGAAACACGCTGGAGGGAATCTACTTCCACCCGGTCTTGGTGGATCGGGTATCGTAGATCTATGTCCATCATAGGATGTTTCATGTATGATGTGATTATGATCTCAATGTCTAAATTTGATTGGCATGTTTTCAACAATGTATAGATCTCTGCTATAAATAAAATTCAAATTAAATTGCAAAATTTAGCATTTGTTGTTTTGGCCATCCATTATTTATTATAGATATTTTTCTAATAATGTTAATATGATGATAGGTACAATGCACCATTCAAGAGAGACATTGTTCTATGGATCCACAAGTTAGTGAACACTTCAGAGATACTAGAGAAGTGGCTTGTAGTGCAAAATTTGTGGATGTATCTTGAAGCGGTGTTCGTGGGCGGCGATATCTCTAAACAATTGCCAGCTGAAGCTAAACGGTTCATGGTAAGAGATAATATAACACACAGCTATTCAGAAATACCTAATATAAGTGTACGTACCGGTAGCACTGATCTCAAGTTAAGTCTTTTTAATTGTAATTGACTGTCGATGAGATGAAAGTATGGCGGCGTGCGAGCGGATCGATGACATCGTGAACGTTACGGATTGAACCTGAAAATGATTGGCAGAGGATAGGACAGATGGTACTCTAAGAGATAGTCGTATATAATATACCCAGCAAGGGGTTTAAGAAAGCTGTACATGATAAAAATGATAATGAAAGTTGTTATAAAATGTTCATGATGACTCATTGTAATCTTGCGGATCGCTTACAGCACATTGACAAAACTTATGTGAAAATAATGTATCGTGCGCGCGACATTGTGAACTGCGTGGAGACGTGCACGGCAGACGACACGCTGCGGAGCTTGCTGCCGCACCTGTTCGAGCAGCTGGAGGCGTGCCAGAAGTCGCTCACGGGCTACCTCGAGACCAAGCGCCTCATCTTCCCGCGCTTCTTCTTCGTCTCCGACCCCGTGCTGCTCGAGATCCTGGGACAGGCCTCCGACCCGCATTCTATACAGGTGAGAAGTTGCTCATAGGCTACCTCGAGACCTAGCGCTCATCTTCCCTCGCTTCGTCTTCGACTTCGACCTAGTGTTGCTCGAGATCCTGGGACTGGGTTACCGCTAACATTCTTCAACATTAAAATAAAAGTAACGTAATAACTTTCAGTTTTTCTATCTTTGTGTTTTTAGCCTCACTTACCGAGCATTTTTGATGCTATGTACACTGTGGACTTTGATGACAAGGAAAGGATTATTAACATGAACTCTGATAACGGGGAAACTATACCCCTGGATCATCCAGTCTTGTGCATAGGTGGTGTAGAGGTAAGGAAGGTATCGTCCTAATTAATCCCTCAACATGTAGACAAGTTAATTATAAAACATTTTGTTACAGCATTGGTTGAACTCATTATTAGAAACAATGAAAGACACAGTTAGGAATTTGATCGCAAATATTGCACAGACCATGACAGGGGATAGTGAATTTGATTTTCTGACTGGATTTTGGAACTTTCCTGGACAGGTATTTGAGGCAGTCAATATTATATAACAAAAACCGTTATAACAGAATTAAAATTATACGAACGATATTTTATACGAACAGCCAGAATGTGGAACGCTTTGCCTGGGTCTGTCTTCCCGCTAAAGTACAATGTGGGCGTCTTCAAATCCCGAGTAAATAGGTATCTTCTAGGTAAGCGTGCTACAACCTAGACCGCATATCTGCTTAACAACAGGCAGTATGTGGTCAAACGCAAACCTATCCAGAATAAAAAAAAAAAAAAATTGTAGTCGAAAAGTACTCTATGCAATATAATTGTTTTGTGTTATTGCCATAAATTGGCGATTACCTAAATTTTACAACCTTACAGTTCAGACTGGATGTTCTTAGGAATAACTAAAATGCAGCGGGTTTCTACATTTTCTAGGCAGGACTATTAGGAATGCAAGTTTTATGGACAAGTGATGCTGAATATGCGCTAAAGAAAGCTAGAGTCGACAAGTTTATTATGCGAATTACGAATAATAAGTTCTTGGATCTTCTAAATGGGCTCATTGACTTGACTGTCACAGATTTGTGTGCTTTGGATAGAACAAGAGTCGAAACGATGATCACCATTCATGTGCACCAAAGGTAGCTATTTATGACGTGGCTCCGTTGAAGTAATGAGATAATTTTGAATCGATTTATTAATCTGCATTTTTCATTTCCAGAGACATATTCGATGATCTAGTAAGAATGAGAATCAAGACTCCTGGTGACTTTGAGTGGCAGAAACAAGCTCGCTTTTACTATTTTGAAGACAGTGACGACTGCATTGTTTCCATTACAGACGTAGATTTTCTTTATCAGGTATTAACAAATACAATACAATACAATATAACTTTATTGTACACCAAAAAACAGCTTAAATAAGAAAGTACATAATATTCTTAAAATTAGGTGATACAAGGGCGGCCTTATCGCCTTGAGCGATTTCTTCCAGGCAACCTTTGGATGGACAGAAATTATAGTACAAAAATGTGGTTGGTGGTGTATAATAAATAAATGTGGAAAATAATAATAATTATTATCACAAACTAAATACAATAATTACACATTATAATAATATACTACATCTTCAATAATATAAATATACATACATAAACAATTACATAAATATATAATAAGTATAAAAATATTTACTTACATACAATAAATTTAATATCACGTAAAGTTGTTATTTAACATAGTGAAAGAAAGTGCTTGAAAACTAGGTTATTGAAAATATGGAGAGACTTAGCCTGCCTGATAGCTACAGGCAGCTCATTCCAAAGCAGGACAGATTGTACAGAGAAAGATTTCATATAGGAAATATTGGTATGGGAAAAGGAGTGGACTTTAAGTTTCAAGGCACGAGAAGATCTCAAAGTACCAGAATGACCTTGAATAAATTCGAAGCGTTCTTTGAGATACAAAGGAGTGGAAGGAAAGAACAAAATTTTGTAGAGGAAAGATAAGATGTGAGAATTACGGCGAAGTTGGATAGGTAACCAGTTGAGCTTTTGGCAAAATTGTGAAATGTGGTCATATTTACGTAATCCGAATATGTACCGTACACAGAAATTCTGTAGACGTTCCAGTTTGTCGAGTTGCTCTTCGGTTAAATCCAGATAGCAAGCATCAGCGTAGTCTAATATGGGAAGTAGAAGTGATTTTACAAGTGCAGTTTTGGTAGTGATGGGTAGAAAGTTCCGCAATCGTCTGAGTGACGCCGCAGAACCAAAAATTTTTCGACTGACCTCAGACAGTTGTGGACCCCAAGAAAACTGTTTGTCAATAATAATTCCCAGGTTTTTCACAGTGTCACTAAATGGGATAGGAATATTGTCAAAGATAACCTGAGGTAGTCTGAACCAGTCAATTTTCGAAATCATGCGAGAGCTCCCAATTATAATTGTCTGGGTTTTTGCTGGATTAACTGAATATGTTTACCTTTGAAATTAGGAAGTAGTATTGAGCTATTTAGTCTTACTAGCTAGTTAGAGATCATCGTCATTTGCGGGATTTCTATATTTCAGAATGAATACTTGGGCATTACCGAGCGTTTGGTGATAACACCGTTAACAGACAGATGCTACATCACGCTGGCTCAGGCGATTGGAATGAATATGGGCGGTGCGCCGGCCGGGCCCGCCGGCACCGGTAAGACGGAAACCACCAAGGACATGGGCCGCACGCTTGGAAAACTCGTTATCGTCTTCAACTGCTCTGACCAGATGGACTTTAGAGGTGAGTGCTTTCTGTTGCAAATATTAGGTACGTGGTTATTTAAAACATAGTGAGGATATTAGTGGTACAGGCACCGGGACTACGGAAAGGCAGACTTTGAAAGCTTTAGGTCATCTTCTTTTTAGGTCTCGGCCGTATTTACAAAGGCTTGGCGCAGTCTGGAACGTGGGGTTGTTTCGACGAGTTCAACAGAATCGAACTGCCTGTGCTCTCTGTGGCAGCTCAACAAATTTACATTTGCCTCACGGCCAGAAGAGAGAAGCGGGAATCTTTTATATTCAGGTTGTCACTTATCTGATTTTTTAAGTCATTATTCTTTTTGTTTTTGAGTGACGAAAAAATGGGATTGGACTTTTGCTTCTTAGTGATGGCGACACAGTGACTATAAACCCGGAGTTCGCTTTCATTATTACGATGAACCCGGGGTACGCGGGGCGGCAAGAGCTGCCGGAGAACTTGAAGATCCAGTTCCGGTCCGTCGCCATGATGGTACCGGACCGACAGATCATCATCCGCGTCAAGCTCGCCAGCTGCGGCTTCAAGGAGAATATTTTACTATGTAGGTAAAACGACGTAAAGTTGGTGCTTTAGGCCCACCGTTCTCGGGTCTCTAGTTCTTGCTACTTTTTAACAGCTCGTAAGTTCTTCACCCTATACAAGCTGTGCGAGGAGCAGCTGTCGAAGCAGGTGCACTACGACTTTGGTCTCCGCAACATCCTGTCCGTGCTGCGGACCATGGGCGCGCAGAAACGGGCCAACCCCGACAGTACCGAGGAGAACATCATGATGAGGGTCTTGAAGTAAGCTTTTTTGGCCGTGCTCTTTTATTTTATTTTGGGTAATTTTAATTTGTGCCCTACAACTGTTACATAATTGAATTCGCAGAGAAATGAACGTATCGAAATTGGTAGATGAAGATGAACCACTGTTCTTGTCCTTGATTGAAGATTTGTTCCCCGGTATGAAGCTCACGCAAACTGTTCAAAGGTAATGTCTAATTCTGACTAGTCTCAGATGTGCATGTTGTCAGATGTCCCTTTGTAATTTTAGAGAGTATTAAAGTAGTTGATTCATATTTTAGAGAAATGCAGCGAGCTATAACTGTAATAACAGGACGTACAGGATTGATCAACCACCCTGAGTGGAATTTAAAAATAATACAACTATACGAAACTTCGCTAGTACGGCATGGCTTAATGACCATGGGCCCAACTGGATCTGGAAAGACCTCCTGCATTCATACATTAATGGCTGCTCTCACTGAAATCGGCAAGCCCCATAGAGAAATGAGAATGAATCCCAAGGTAAAACATCATTTTTAATTAACACCGTGGTGGTCTAGTAGTTGTAACGCTGGCCTGTTATTCTTGAAGTCGTGGGTTCAATCCTGGTCCCGTACCAATGAGTTTCTTTGGAACTTAAGTACGGAATTTCACACCACTGCCTTTTCGGTGAAGGATAACATCGTCAGGCAACCTGCATACGCCCGTAGTAGAAATTCGATTGCGCGTGTGAATCCAACAACCCGCACTGGGTCAGCGTGGTGGATATGGCCCAATCACCCTTCGTCGGTAGGCCTACGTCCTGCAGTGTACTGATAAAAAGGCTGGTACAGTAATGAACACTCACATTCTCAGTTCATAGCGTAGTTTGACCAGATGTTTCTTAGCAATCACAGAAATTAAGCAACGTTCAGTATGGTTACTCTTGGGATGGGTGAACGCGAGTGGCATTTACAACTGAGCGCTGCCTTGGCTCTGATTATAACTCGGATTAATACGTAAAATTTTGGGTCCCAGTTGTTTTAACCGTTTAGTCATGTCAGAAGTCTTCAGACGGCTTAAAGCTCTGACACATGGGCTAGCCATACGGTATATATATTCCTACCCAAGAACTTAATTTTTATGAAATGTAACAAAATTAATATTGTATTTAGGCTATTACAGCACCACAAATGTTTGGACGCTTAGATGTGGCTACTAATGATTGGACAGATGGAATATTCTCTACACTGTGGAGACGAGCTTTGAAAGTAAGAAAATCGGATACCAGTTGGATTGTTTTGGGCAAGTCTAATTTCCGAAAATCTTTATTATTTTTAGGGTTCCGTACCCAAAGGGTAAAAACGGGACCCTATTACTAAGACTCCGCTGTCCGTCTGTCTATCTCCAGGCTGTATCTCATGAACCGTTATAGCTAGAAAGCTGAAATTTTCACAGATGATGTAATTATGTTCCCGCTATAACAGCAAATACATATAAAAACAGAATAAAATTAATAATTAAGGGGGGCTCCCATACAACAAACCTGTTTTTTTTTTTTGCAGTTTTTCGCTCTATATTAATAATGGTAATAGGTAGATGCTTGGAATTTTCACAGAATATTGAGTTGCATATTCACTTCAATAATAAATTATAAAATAAAATAAATATTTAAGGGGGGCTCCTATACAGTATCCTCCGTGCGCGAGTCCGACTCGTACGTGGCCGATTATTATTATAAATTATATGCGTTAACAACTGATCTGATCAGCTGATTGCTCTAATATCAACGCCAATTTGCATCGAGTAACAAAACATCTATTGCAATTTCAGATGGTCCGGTAGACGCTGTGTGGATCGAAAATCTAAACTCAGTATTAGATGACAATAAGACCCTAACCCTGGCCAACGGGGACCGCATCACGATGGCCCAGAACAGCAAGCTGGTGTTCGAGCCCGACAACGTGGACAACGCGTCCCCCGCCACCGTCAGCCGGATGGGCATGGTGTTCTTATCTTCCTCTGTCCTTAAATGGCAGCCTGTACTGGAGGTTCGAAAGATCAAAACAATATTGTACACCATTTGTTTCCTGTGAGTTTTTTTATGTCATGTTAATCTTTACTTTTATTCCTTGGTTTGTTCAGGGTTGGCTCAAGACAAGGACACAAAAAGAGTACGATGCCTTGAAAAATGCATTTAATAAAGTTTACGATGATGTGCATTCGTTTGTCCAGCAAAAATTACCCGCTAAAATGTATCTGTTAGAAGCTATTTATATCAGGTAAGTCACTAGTCCCTAAAGGACTTAAACATTTCTCTAGCATAACTGTTTTATTTGAAAGTGGCGATCAGTACGAAAATAAATTATACATAATTAATTTCAGGCAAGCTATAGATGTATTGACAGGCTTATTAGCAATAGAAGTTCCAGGAGGCAGTAAGTTGACCATTTTTTTAAATTACGTTAGTAAATGTTACATCTTTTGTTCGGATTTGAATACCTAAATTGTTTAAAAAAGATTTATATTTTTTATTTCTCATAAATCATTTTTAAACAAACTAGACACTACTACAATTTGTCACAACGAAGCTTTAATGCTGTTGCAATCCATAACTATGATGAACAATCCATGGCGTAGTGTTTTTGTTGTCCAGAGATGCACACAGACAGGCACCTCGAGCGGCTGTTCATATTTGCTATGATGTGGTCACTGGGCGCCGTGCTGGAGATAGACTCCCGCACTAAGATGGCCGAATTCATGACTAAGCTGCCGGTTAAGATGGACTGGCCCGGCGCTAAGTCCAAGGAGTGGGTCATGCCCTTTGAATACATGGTCACTGAAGGAGGGCAGTGGCAGCATTGGTGAGATACAACGAAAACTATAAATCCCATAAAATAGGAGCTTTTCTTTTCTAAAACAGACCATTTTCTTTTGACCAGGTCTGAAATTGTAGAAGACTACATTTATCCGTCAGATAGTATACCCGAGTACGCTTCTATCTTGGTACCCAACGTCGACAACGTTTGTATTTCGTTTTTGATCGAAACCATCGCGAAGCAGAATAAGGCAGTTCTGTTGATTGGTGAACAGGGCACGGCCAAGACTGTGATGTTGAAGAGTTATATGATGGCCTACGATAACGAAGTTAAACTGTTCAAGATGATCAACTTCTCGTCTGCGACGACGCCTAATATGTTTCAGGTATCTTTTGAAACATCTCACGACGATAGAGTTATTATAATTCATATTGTAAATAATTAAATTGTTTGACAGCGTATCATAGAGTCATATGTTGAGAAGCGTGTGGGCATGACGTATGGACCACCCAGTGGACGAGCTATGACTGTTTTTGTGGACGACATCAATATGCCCGTTATAAATGCATGGGGTGATCAGGTGAATAATATCAATCTATTAAAATTTGGTAAATACTTGTAATATTCATAGAAAGGATAAAATGTACTAGTACGTTATATTTGAAAATTATCTTCTCATGATCCTAAAATGGGTTTTAGGTGACTAACGAAATAGTACGACAAATGATGGAATGTGGTGGATTTTATTCACTGGATAAACCCGGTGACTTTATTATCATAGCTGATATCCAAATGTTTGGTGCCATGATCCACCCTGGTAAATATAATATTTAGAGATATGAAATTGTTATCTACAGGCAGTTTTTAAATACTTAAGTGATAAAAAATTTACTCAAAATTTTTACAGACTTCCAAAGAGGAGGAGGTACTATTTTCGTCTCTTAAAGTTCTTTTTTATTTAGAAAGGGTATACTCTCGAGGTAGTCCCATTTAAATTTTAAAGCAATCGGCTGAGCCGTTTTTGAAAAATCAACAATAATGTAAAAATTACTACAAGGATGACACATGCCCCATTCGTGCGAACTTTGAATTCTGTACACGGTGAAGTCGGTTATGCCATATTTGGTGAAAAATAATTAAGTATGTTAAAATTGCATGTTGCAACATGCAATTTTAAACGTACCTTATAATTTCCTCCAAGGCCTTTTCTAAGCCAAGATTTTTTATATAAAACCGCAGATAATGTTAGTAAAATTTTATAGGTGGAGGTCGTAATGATATTCCACCGAGGTTGAAGAGACAATTCAATATTTTCAATTGTACTTTACCGAGTGACGTTTCAATGGACCGCATATTTGGTTCGTATAGTATTATTATAAATTGAAACATTATTTATTACTATTCATATGAAGTGCATCTTTTAATAATTTACTTACTACCTACTTCCTTAAATTGTTTCATGTAAAAAAACATTTTATAATCAATGTCTATCTGCAGATCATTATTTTATTTCTGCTGAAATTATGATAAAAATATTAAACAGAAAGAAATAAAAATAACTAATTATTCTTTGTAGAAACAATAAGTGTTGGTTACTTCTGTAAGTCGCGATTTGACAAGAAAAGCATTATAGAGTTTATGCCACGCTTGGTGCCCGTAACGCGAATCATTTGGCAGCAAACAAAAGTATGTGAATATCTAGTCATGCTACATTTGCATTTTGTTAATTGCTAGATTTTTTTATTGAAATTTATTTATCTGCAGTACAAAAAAATAATTAATTAATTACTAAACAGTTTTGTTTAATAGTGAAAGTAGATATAAAGACTAACTGCTTAGCTCAGAAATCTCAGAAGAAAATGAGGTTTAAGCTTTTTGCTGCTAAAACTTTTAAATGAAAATATGCGTAGGTGAAGATGTTGCCAACTCCTGCGAAGTTTCATTATGTGTTCAATCTGCGAGATTTGTCTAGAATTTGGGAAGGGATACTGTTTATCAAGAAGGAAGAGCTATTGACCATAAAGACTGCCATCAAACTGTGGTTCCACGAGTGTGTGAGAGTTATATCAGACAGGTACGAATGTAGTATCAAGTACCTAATTCGTTTATGATTACCTAGACTATTTTGCTGTTGAAGTAGTTGTTAGCTTTATTTATGTAATTTTTTATTTGAGACCTAGCAAGGTGGGTAAGGCGTAGGTACTCTGTTAAATAGTTCTTTCAAACTGAAGTGAGAATAATCATTTTAAATTACAAAATCTACGTGTGCCTTTAGGTTTACTACATTCGATGATAAGGATTGGTTTGTTGAAAACTTCTGGAAAACTGCCGCAGCGGAACTGCCCGATGTTGTAAGCGAATTTCCAGAAGAAGAGACGTTCTTTGTTAACTTCTTGCGAGAACCGATCGACCCCACCGGAGATGAAGAAGAGGACTTTAGTACTGATGCGCCTAAGATTTATGAAGAGCTGCCTACGTAAGTGTGTCAATGTCTTGCCCCAATGATAAGTATGTTTACTGGGTATAAAAATCATTATTATAATAATTAGTCTGTTAGTTAGATTATTAAAAATATTGGACACGTATTTTTTCTTTTGTCAATCAATTAATGATAAAGATAAACCTTGTTAAAGTTTGAGTGGCTGGGAGGCTCGTGACGTCACTAGCCGGTACATTTGTAGTAGGTTAGTGACGTCACGCGGAACTTTAACGGGCTATTATAATCTTCATAAATTTTTGTTTAATTGACAATAGTAGTTTATGCAACTGTCATATAATGAAGGGTATTAAAACACAATAGTAACGAGTGTTTTAATACCCGTGTTATATGCAGTTGCATACACTACTTTATCTTCACTAATAAAAATAAAAAAAAACATATTGCGAATCATTAAATTCACGCGTACGTGTATTGTCACAGTGAACTTGCCGCCATTAAAATCTTAGGCAGGCAGTATGTGGTCAAACGCAAACCTATTCAGAATTAAAAAAAAAAAAAAAAAAATCTAAACAATGAGAGCGCAGCTGCGCGCGCAGGGCCAATCAGGAGCGAGCGCGCGCTGTTCTTTTTTTATTTCATTGGCACAAGATCTTACCAAAGAGTTTGGTTATGTAAGTTTAGTAGTTTCGACGAAGTTTTCACGTATAACCCAACTGTTTTCAAAAGCCAGCCTAATTTTAAAATTTTATACAACTTGTATGAGGATTTTGACATAAGGCTCGCCAGGTTAATTGGTCGCGTTTTATTGATGTTATAATGAGATTTTACGATATCGATGTGGATATTATAACATCATGTGAAATTGCTTAAATTGAGTGTTTTGTTGTCTGCGCTATAACAGTAGTCATTATAAGTCAAGTATTGGAAACATAAGTAGAATGTTACAACATTAGTGTAGATAAACAAAAATACGTGTCTAAAGTTTTTTCATAATCTGTTTGACGGAATTGTTATATTTTTTTTATTAAACAACATTGTGCTTCTGTTATCATTTTACAATATATCAACCGTTGTAGGACGTCCACTGCTGGAAATAGGCCTTGTACTATACTATACCTGTACTATATCCACTGCTGGAAATAGGCTTTGTTCTGTTTTACTCTGCCGGTACCCCACGGCTGTGGGATAATCTGCATAGTTTTAAGAAAATAATATGGTGACTACACTTGTTTTGTTCTTCAATTGCAGGTGGGATTTCGTGCTCTTCAAGCTGGGACAGTTCCAAGAACAATTCAATGAACAAATTAGAGGCGCGCATTTAGATTTGGTATTCTTCCACGACGCAATGGTTCACCTTTTCATTATTTCGAGAATTATAAACACGCCTCGGTAAGCGTCCATGTACTTTACAAGTTTTACTTGCTACAAAATACGTTTAAGCTTGCGTGTAGTAACAATTACTTTGTTTGCATTGCAGTGGTAATGCATTACTCGTCGGTGTTGGTGGTTCTGGCAAACAGAGTCTAACAAAGCTGGCGTCTTTCATTGCTAACTACACTTTTTATCAGATCACATTGACGCGGTAAGAATTAGTAATTTAAAGTCTAAAATAGGTATATAGTCTTAGTTTTTAGTACACAACGTGTAATTGTACAAGGTGAACTTTTCAGATCTTACAACGTGAGTAATTTCATGGATGACATTAAGATTCTGTACCGCATCGCCGGGCTGCAAGGGAAGGGCATTTCTTTCATATTCACGGACAACGACATCAAGGACGAGCAGTTCCTCGAGTTCCTCAACAATATCCTCAGCTCGGGAGAGATCGCTAATCTCTTCGCCAAGGACGAGATGGGTATTTTTTTTTATTGTATATAATCTAGATTCTAGATTTCAGAATAGCTACCAACATCTTGTGTGTATTATTTTACATTGTTGTAGGAAGCATTGGTTATTAAAACTACAATCTTGTATGATACTTAGTAGATTTGATTTAAATCTAATAATAATGCATTTTATTTAGACGAAATTCTAAATGAGCTGACTCCGATAATGAAGAAGTTTGCTCCAAGGAGAATACCGGTGCCTGACGTCTTATACGAGTACTTCATTATACGGTCACGGGCTAATCTGCACGTCGTGCTTTGTTTCTCACCGGTAACACTAACTTCATCAATTTCATCATTATCATCAGCATTTCAGTCATAGAATGTCCAGATCTGTATATAGGCTTCCCTTACCTACCTATATCTATAGGACGATGGACCTAGCGCAATACTGCGATCTTAGTGAGATCTTATCGCAGGATATACTCGTATAGGAAGGACAGAAGTCCTTCCTATGGTTAGAATTCTTACACTGCGTTTTCTGTTTCGTGGTTTCCCATCGAGAACTTTTAACCCTATCGATATTTTATCTATTTGGTATTTTCTTCGAATTTCATATTTTCTGATTTGGTCTCGCAGGAGGCTCCGAGCGTTACCGATATAACTTTTATTGTAAAGGTATTCAGTATTTAAATTTTTGATTAAGATACAAGTAATTATTTCAGGTGGGTGAGAAGTTCAGAAGCAGAGCGTTGAAGTTCCCCGGTCTTATATCCGGTTCGACGATGGACTGGTTCCAGAAATGGCCGCGGGTAGCGCTGATTGAAGTGGCCTCTCATTTCTTATCGGATTTCCATGTAAGTTTTTCCTTAGCTCATGTGTCATTTCGGTTTAGTCTTGAATGAAATTTTGGGTCAAAATAAGAAAATTGACACTCAATATTGGAGTTAAGAAGATCAAACTTATTTTAATTTAATACACTCGTCCCCAAATTTCGATAAAGAATATTTTTACCGACTTCCAAAAAAGAGTAGGTACAATTTTCTTTCGTATGCATTTTTTGTGTATGTTCATCAATATTTTCGCCTATTCTGAACCAATTTAAACAAATCTTTTTTTATTTTATTTTTATACCAATTTTCAGCATTTAAATATCAAAATCGGTTCAACAATAATGTACATGGATGGTCACATCGATTCGTGCAAACTATTCAAATTCTGTACACGGTGGAAGTAGGTGCCGTTATATAAATAATAAATAAATAATACGAGTTTATTATTTCTTCTTTATTTTTTAGATTGTATGCTCATCTGAGACAAAGATACAGCTAATTGAGATAATGGGCTCGGTGCAAGACAACGTGGCTGAAGCCTGTGTCACCTATTACGACAAGTTCAGGAGGCAGGCGCACGTCACTCCCAAGTCTTATTTATCCTTCTTGGAAGGGTATAAGGTTCTTTATAAAGAAAAACATGAATATATTGCTGAACTGGCTAGAAGGTAAGAAATTTTTGATAAGAATAGATGTTAAAAAATGCCTCCTACCTAACATCGAGTGCCCTTGAACGACGATGATGATGATGATTTCAGAATGACGACGGGGTTAGATAAACTGGTAGAGGCTGCAGCTAGCGTTGACATTTTGAAGAAAGAGTTAGAACTTAAAGAAATAGAAATAAAAGAAGCTACAGAAAAGGCCGAAGAGGTAAGCTATTTCCTAGGCTAGTGCTTTTATTAGCTACAATAAAATACAATTACTAAAGTAGTAATGTTAAAGAAGTTGATTTACATGAATGCTGTTATTTTTTAAATCAAACTGGGATATGTACGTTGGATACCTTGAAGATCTTTATCAGTTTCTGTTTCTTTTCTATTTAAAATCACGTGATATTTGAGCCTCCAATGTAAGTGATATCGTGTCTGTGTAGGTATTAGCAGCGGTAGCGGAGTCCGCAGCCGCCGCCGAGGAGGTGAAACGCGAAGTACTTGAAGTAAAAGAACGCGCAGTCAAACTCGTGAGCGTCATCGCTGCCGAGACCGCGGTAGCTGAGGAGAAGCTGGCCGATGCCAAGCCGGCGTTAGAAGCAGCTGAAGCTGCTCTATTGGTAACATACTGTGCTTTTAAAAAAAATCTTGATCTGTTTGAAATCCAGTTGTTGGTGCTCTAGGACTTCTGCTAATATAAAGAAGTTGCCACACGATGCCGAAAAAAAGTTGGTTGATATGCAAACATTGCTGCCACCGCACTGCTTGTATATTAAAGAGAAAGCTTGCGGGGCTGAGGTGGTAAAGAGTTAAGTGCTGTTAAATAAGATGATTGCGTAGATCACAAAATGCTTATACCTCGCAGACTAGGTGCGCTCATCAAATTACCTTTCAATAGTTAATTAAAGATTAAGGAAGTCATCATTGTTTTGGTTAAAGAGAGACACCTTAAAATTCAAATGTCATAAGTACTTAGACTTATATGAAATATTTTAGTTTCTTTTTATTTTAGACTATCAACGCAGCCGATATTGCAACAGTCAGAAAGCTCGGCAAGCCTCCGCATCTTATCACGCTTATCATGGATGCTGTATGCTTGCTGTTCAGGAAGAGAGTCGATCCGGTCAAACCTGACCCCGAAAAAAACTTTTTTATGGCATCATGGGGAGAGTCTCTGAAGGTATGATATAAAAACAACAATACATGGAGCTTTGATTGTTTCTATTTTTTGATCTGGTTATGCAATTTCTCATTATTATGTCATGTTTCGAAATTTTCGTTTCTCATAAATTAACCTTTCAGGTCATGGCAGATTCTAGATTTTTGAACAATCTTAAGTTTTATCCAAAAGATGAAATCAATGCCGAAATGGTGGACTTTTTGATACCATATTTTAGATTCCCGTGAGTATCTAATTCACGATTAACATTTTTCTTGACATCAACACAAGCTCACGATAGTGAAATTTCAAGTTATTTACGGTATTTAATGCTGCGTTCTCTATAGTGCTGTGGTGTTTGGTGATATTATCGTTATTGATTGAAATAACTCTAAACGTCCTATTATTCTCAGTCAATACACTTTTGAAGCGGCTAAAATTGCTTGCGGTAACGTCGCCGGTCTGATCTCTTGGACTATCGCGATGGCGCAGTTCTACGGAGTGAACAAAGATGTACTCCCCTTGAAGGCCAATCTCGCTGTGATGCAAGGGAAATATCAGGCAGCCAAGAGAGAGTTAGACCATGCTGAAGCCTTACTTCAAGACAAAGAGGTAAGTAGCGTATTTGAGTAAAATTTTTGCATTGAGAACTTACCATAATGATTTTTAGGAATTGAACGCAATATTATGACGCCTAAAGACTACTTAAATTACAGAAAGAATTGGCTGGAGTACAAAGAGAGTTCGATGAAGCGATGAGGCTGAAGCAACTCGTGCTGGATGACGCGGCGAAATGTCAGGAGAAAATGGACGCTGCCACCGCTCTCATCAACGGGCTCAGCGGTGAGCGCGTGCGCTGGACCGAGCAGTCTGCGCTCTTCAAGTCCGAGATAGAAAGGCTCGTCGGAGATATCTTGTTACTTGTCGGGTGTGTTACATTATTACAGCTCTTGACAATTCCATAAGTTGTTTCTACCGTCTGTATTAAAATCTTCTATTTTATTTACCTTGTATTCGATAGATTCCTGTCGTATTCGGGACCTTTCAATCAAGAGTTCCGTACACTATTGTCAAACAACTGGCTGAGTGAATTACTCAGAAGGAAAATACCCGTTTCTATGAATATGAATGTCACTGAACAACTTACGGATACTGCTACGGTAGGCATTGCTGCAATTCATTTTGTACTCTTATAATTATTTTTCAAAAAAAAAAGTTGAATATATGCGTCGAATTGAGTACCTCCTCCGGTTTGGTCCGTCGGTCAAAAAATACCTACTTCGTAAATATGATTTGTGGATATTTAATGTGATGTAATGTGTATTTTGCAATGATTCCACAATTTTGTAAATATTTAGGGGCCAGTTTTGGAAGTTTTTTGTCTTGTGTTTCGTATTTTCGTAGTTTTTGTTTGCCTTGAAAAATGAAGGCAATAATGTGTAAATATTCTTTTAGAAAAATATCTCTACTTACTGATGAATTGTTCTCATTACTCGAATTCACTCTTGTAATGTTTCTTGAATTTATAGATCGGGGAATGGAATTTATGTGGTCTGCCTACGGATGATTTATCAATACAAAACGGTATAATTGTAACGAAAGCAGCACGGTTTCCTCTTCTGATTGATCCACAAACTCAGGGAAAAATTTGGATCAAAAATATGGAGAGATACAATGATTTGATCGTCTCTACACTCAACCACAAATATTTCAGGTAAAGCTATAATGATGCGTATTGTAATTTAGATGTTGCTGTTGATTGTGTGATGCAAAATTCTAAATGTTTTTATATTTAAGTAGGTCCATAGTTCCATATTCTGGTTTGCTCTTGTTATGATTCGGCCAGAAAGTATTAGGTTGGAGAAAAAGTCTTTTCGCATTATAGTATGTATGAACTTGTAATAAAATCTCTTTGGCTATACTATTTGTATCTGGCTGGTTTTGGTATCATTGAAAGTTAAATTTTAAAGAATATAATTCCAAATTCAAATTGGGAAAATGTGTGATTTTTATTTGTTTTTCGTACTGTCAAGATGAGTGAATCTAATGAAGAAATTCGATACATTTTAAAATCACAGAATAGGCCCTATTTTTAAAATATTACTACAAAAAAGGTAAAAATGCAACGCAAGCCGCGAATAAAATTTGCGATGTTTATGGACCTAGTGCAGTGTCTGTGAGAGTAGCACAAATTTGCTTTAAGCGTTTTCAATCCGGAAATTTTGATGTCAAAGACGCACGTCGCTCTGGTCGCCCTATTACGGATAAAATGGATGCCATTTCTGAAAAAGTGGATCAAGATCGGCATATCAGTAATTAAAACGTAGCTGAAAAACTGGGAATTGACCACAAAAGAGTTTTGGCGCATTTGAAAAAAACTGGGTACACAAAAAAGCTCGATATTTGGGTACCTCACGAACTCACTGAAAGAAACCTAATGAACCTCATGATAATGCTAGACCTCACACATCTTTAGCCACTCATCGAAAATTAAGAGAGTTTGGCTGGGAGGTGTTAATGCATCCGCCGTGTAGTCGTGACCTTGCACTTTCAGATTTCCACCTGTTTCGTTCTCTTCAGAATTCTTTAGGTAGTGTCAGGTTAACATCACGAGAGGACTGCCAAAACCACTTGTCGCGGTATTTTGATCAGAAGTCCCAAAATTTCTATAGCAATGGGATCATGTCCCTGTCTACAAGATGGCAAAACGTTATCGAACAAAATGGTACCTACATACTTTATTTAAATGTAAATAAACTATATTAAAAAATGTTTTGAATTTTCTTAAAAAATGCGAAAAGACTTTTCCCCCGACCTATTTTATGTACCTATTTGTAAAATTGTAAGTGTACAAATATACTAATAAAAAATTTGTAATATTTTAGAAACCATATCGAAGATTGCGTATCTTTGGGAAGACCAATGCTAATTGAAGATGTCGCTGAGGAGCTGGACCCTGCTATAGATAATATTTTAGAAAGGAACTATATTAAGATTGGTTCTAGTTTTAAAGTGAGCACTAAGCGTTATAATTGTGCCTGTAACATGGTAGGTAGTATACATTATATCGAGGGCATAGGCAGCATCACGTTTCTTTTTAAATTTATTGCGGTATAAAAATGATAAATTATAAACATTAATTATTCTGTCAACATTATTTGTGTCTTTGGACATGGTTATGGTTTGTGGAAAGTACTATAAAATTAAAATTGTTTCATTATTTGTGTCTATAATAGATTTTGTTAATCAATATTGAGTTGGAGTTACTCGTATAAAGATAAAAAATATTAAAGATTATTTTAATCTACAAAAAATATTGTTCTTGCAGGTTAAACTTGGTGATAAAGAAATTGACGTAACTGCCGGTCACAAAATATACATCACCACAAAATTGCCGAATCCAGCGTACACACCAGAAATATCAGCGCGTACCTCTATCATCGACTTTACGGTTACTATGCAAGGTACGAGTACCATGCTATTTGGGGTCAATAATAATGACTTTTATTTTCCGTCCTCGCAATAATGCATTACATGTTGTAACTACAGGGCCACCAGTACTGTGTAATATAGGTACTTACTCAAAATTGTGACTGTCATCAACATAGCTTTGCAAACATCGTTGTGTAGGTCTGGAAGACCAGCTGCTGGGGCGCGTGATCCTGACAGAGAAGGCGGAGATGGAGGCGGAGCGTACGCAGCTGATCATGGACGTGACGGCCAACCGGCGCAAGATGCAGGAGCTGGAGGCCAACCTGCTGCACAAGCTCACCACCATCCAGGGCTCGCTCGTCGAGGACGTCTCGCTCATACAAGTGCTCAACGTGACCAAGACGACGGCCACGGAGGTACCGCTACTCCAATACTGCAGTGTTCAGACACGGCTCGCGCTCTACAAGACATCTGACACACGCAGGTGAGGGAGAAACTGGAAGGCGCCAAGGAGACGGAGCTGAAGATCAACGCGGCGCGCGAGGAATTCCGGCCCGTGGCGACGCGCGGCTCGGTGCTGTACTTCCTGGTGTGCAACATGTCGCTGGTGTGCAACATGTACCAGACCTCGCTCGCGCAGTTCCTCGAGCGGTTCGACATCTCCATGGAGCGCTCCACGCCCAGCCCCATCACGCACCGACGCTGCGGATTCATCATAGACTACTTGGTAAGAACACCACGATTCTGTTGATTACTTTTTTTTAACAAATATCTTAATTTCATACCCGCACACGATTCATTTTCAGACTTTTGACGTGTTCAAATTTATATCGAGAGGCTTCTACGAAGTGCATAAGTATTTGTTCACACTGCTGCTGACGCTGAAAATAGATTTGAACAAAGACTACATGACGTATGATGAGTTTCAAACCTTCATCAAAGGTGCGAGTTGTGTGTTGGTACATTAGTGTTTTTTTTTTTTTGTAAAACTTGTAGATTTCTAATAAAAATAAATATTTATCATTTACTCAAACACATACACAGACAAATACTAGAAAACATACATCCTAAATTTTTAACTATACTGTAAAATCGTCAGTCATTAAAACAATACAATTTTGGTTCCTTAGTCTTTTTTGTGTTTAGGTTTCCATGTGCTTAAATTTTTAGATTTATTTATGTACGAGCACCGTAAGATTGAAACGGCTTTATTCTACCTTAGTGATTTCTTCGTAATTTTTAACATTTTTAACATTTAAATTGCAGGCGGCGCTGCATTGGATTTGAACGCATGTCCTCCCAAGCCCTTCAAATGGATAACTGATATGTCCTGGCTGAACTTGGTGCAACTTTCGTCACTGAGGCAGTTCACCAACATTCTCACACAAGTGATAAACAATGAAAAAGGATGGAAAACATGGTAAAACATCTGACCTTTTGCACACATGAAGTAGGCAAATATTGTGTAAGTGTGTTTGTACAGGTGTGCCAATACCATGGAACATGTTTATCCTGTAACTAGCCAATACTTATGTTGTCAATAGTAAATTTGGTCAAATAAGAGCTACTCTTTAGGCGTTTTGTTGTAATTTGTATTCTGTATCAGTACCTGCTTTCAAATTTAGTAATAGAAGATTTTTTGTATCAGGTTATTGTATCAACTGTACATTCCAAGGAAGGAGATTCGTTTGTTGATTTTATTACTTTTTAGGGTTCCGTACCCAAAGGGTAAAAACGGGACCCTATTACTAAGACTCCGCTGTACGTCTGTCTGTCACCAGGAAAAAAGCTGAAATTCTCACAGATGATGTATTTCTGTTGCCGCTATAACAACAAATACTAAAAACAGAATAAAATTAATATAAGGGGGGCTCCCATACAACAAACCTGATTTTTTAGCCGTTTTTCACTAGATATTTGTAATAGTAACAGGTAGATGCTTGAAATTTTCACAGAATATTTAGTTGTATATCCACTTCAATAATAAAAAATAAAAATAAAATAAAATAATTATTTAAGGGGGCTCCCATACAGTACGGAAACCTCCGTGCGCGAGTCCGACTCGTACTTGGCTAATTATTAGACAGTTATATTGTATTCACAGGTTTTCCTTTTGGTCTGCGTTTGTATTTTTGCTCTTATTTAAGAATTTTGACGGTTACTGGCTAGGTTTGAAAGTGTTGCGGGCTTTGAAATCATAGATACTATATAAATTACTGTTACTTAATCATGTCGCTTAGTAAACAGGTGTTACAAACTAAGTGTTTGCTAAAATTAAAGGTATCCTCGTAAAACACTTAATTCATTGTAGGTTTGACAAAGAGGCACCTGAAGATGAGCCGTTGCCTGATGGCTACCACACGCTAGACGTGTTTAGAAAACTGCTGGTCGTGCGTTCCTGGTGTCCGGACAGGACATTGGCGCAGAGCTTGTGAGTCGACCTCAAAAAATAATTCGGATTTTATTAATTTTAATGATTTCAGACTACTTTCTGTGAGTATTTGTTTGGGTCTTAACATACACACTGGTACATAAGAGACATATTGTGTGTGGCATCAAAACTTTTAAACGAATAAACTTGACTTGTCCAAGAATTTTTTTAGTATTATTTCGAGATATTTTTAGTTAGTTTAGTTTAGTAGTAGATAGTTTAGTTTCATATCAAAAAATTTAATATCTTACTTTTACGTATTTATCTTTTCAGAAAATATGTTATACAATCCATGGGAGCAAAATTCTCTGAAGCAGTTATTGTGAACTACGAAGTAAGTTTCCGACATTATTTATGTTTATTAAACTTTAAGTACATTTCTAGCTTTAGCCGGTTTCACCCTCGTGATATTTTGATTATTGTGCTTTGCCATATGAATCAATTATTTTTTCCGGTATAAAAATTTGCCTAAGATACTCTCCGACTTCTAAACTATATTCATGCAAAAAATCAGGTCGATCCGTAAGGATTTTTAATACAACATGTATAAAAATTGTCTACAGCAAATGGTGCTAGAGTCGAGACCTCTGGTGCCTCTTATCGGCTTCTTAGCAATGGGCTCGGACCCCACTCCCTCCATAGAACAGACCGCTAAGCGAATGGAATGTGTCTGCTCTTCTATTTCTATGGGTCAAGGTCAAGAAGTGCACGCGAGGAAGCTAATAGACAAGGCTTTGAAGGAGGTAAGTCTGTTGTTTGTACTGCGGTAGATCTCTTACCCTGAGGTTTTAGCGACTGCCTGAATTAGACTACATTTGCTCTTGTTTCCTTTTTTCTTTTGCTGATAGATAAACTGCAACTTATTGTATTATTACTGTTTAATTCTAGGGAATTTGGGTTTTGCTACAAAACTGCCATTTAGGCTTGGAATACATGGTTGAAGTTATGGAACAGTTTGGCGAGTTGGAAAAAGAACCAGAGAAAATTCACGAAACATTTAGGTAGGTAATCTCCCAACCACAATTTATTTGTTTATATTGCAAATAATAGTAGGTATAATGTATGCCTTGAAAACAACATAGCTTAGTCGACCTCAATTCTATTCCATAGAAAATTGCTTTGAGAATACTATTTTCTGAATTTGTAAAAAATTTCAGGCTTTGGATAACGACGGAGGTACATCCTAAATTTCCAATCACACTATTGCAAATGTCTATCAAGTATACGTGTGAACCGCCTTCGGGTATGAATACTTTTTTTAAATAATTGGAAAGCTTCGTTTCCACTTCCCTTCATCTTGCATCATCTTACAATTTAATATTTTTCTGTAGGTATAAAAGCCGGTCTAATGCGAACCTACGACTCTATGAGCCAGGACTTCCTAGATTACAGCGATAGTCCATTCTACCTTCCGTTGTTATACACCATCTCTTTTTTACACACTGTGGTGCAAGAGAGAAGAAAGTTCGGTCCGCTCGGCTGGAATATACCATACGAGTTCAACTCAGCGGACTGGTTGGCATCTTGCATGTTTGTGCAAAATCATTTGGAGAGCTTGGAGGCGACCCAAAATATTAGCTGGAATACTGTTCGGTTAGTATTATTTATCTTTTATCTACTTCCTAGTCTTCCCTTTTCTTCATCATCGTAATCTTATTTCTCTATTTTACTCTCTCTGCTGCAGAAACCTTACTTACTATACTTATGTTACCGGCGGCTACTTACGTTTTTGTCCTTTAACTGCCTACCTCGTCGATGAACCTCACACCGAAGTGACCAAAGATAGCTTTTAGTCTGTGTTTCTTCTGTACTAATCTTGTCGATCACATTTTTATACAATAGTGAGAAACTGAGTGATGTTAAGCGTCACGCTTGCCTTACAGGTCTACGCCATCCATTTATGGTATTCTCCTGAGTTTAATCCTGTGAAAAAATGTAGACTTATGTTACAGCTATATGGTATCAGCTGTGCAGTACGGAGGTCGCGTCACTGATGACTACGACAATCGGCTGCTTGTTACATTCTGCCGCGTGTGGTTTTCCGACGCGCTGTTTGCAGAGGACTTCCAGTTCTATAAAGGATATGGCATTATGAAGTTCAAAAACATTCCCGAGTATTTGGAGGAAATTGAGAAGATGAAAACTGTCGATCCGCCCCAAGCGTACGGACTGCACACGAATGCTAATATTACGTGAGTAATTTGAATGAAAATAGCCACGTCGATGCAATGTTATATGGATTCGAGATAGAAGAGAAGGTAACGAACACATTATTGCACTAACTTGTCGCCATCGCTAACAAGTCTGTCGCTAAGCTGTGTAGCGTTTCCCAGCAGCCTTGTATTATATAATGAGAAGCAATGGTAGGTACCTACTTGGTAGCCCAAAGATAGTAACGCGTGATGAACTACAATATGACGTGACACAACTTTTTGAGCAACATTAAGCAAACTGAAATACAATCCTGAACCAGTAGAGAGTAAATCATTCTTACTTCAGGTATCAGCGCAACATAACCCAGAACATGTTGGATACAATTTTGTCCATCCAGCCCAAGGAAGCCTCTGGAGGAGGTGGAGAAACTAGAGAAGCGTCTGTGTACAGGCAATCCAAAGAAATGCTTGAAAAAGTACCTCCTAACTATGATCCACATGAAGTAAAAGAAAGGTAAATAAATTGTAAAGATTTTGAATAAACAATAACAAAAGTATGCTCTACATTATTTTGTAAATTTTATTTTTGGATTCAGATTCAGATTCAGATTCTTTATTTGTCAGAACATGGTAAGTACACTTCATACAAAATACTTAGCATACAAGTTGGAATTATTACATATCTAAAGTCGCTCATGTCCTTGCCGAGTGTGGCGTACAAATATAAAAAAATAACGAATGAAATAAATAAAAGATAAGTAGTGATCGAAAGTTTTACAAAACAAAAAATACCAACTAAATTAGACTTTCGAAGTCATGTTTTTAATATTGTAGATTAAATTGATATGCAAACAAATACTCAAAAGTTACCAGGGGCATTGAACGGTTTTCTGTAATTTAGAAAGTCAGATACTTCGTAAAAGCAGTGATGCAACAAGTAGTTCGTTAAAGTTTGCTTAAACTTGAAATATGGTAACTTTTTTATATTTTCAGGCAATTTATTATAAATTTTGATTGCCATACAGTATGCATTACGCAAAGAAAGCTCTAATTTGATCCTTTTCGGCAGTTTTAACTTATCATGTCTGGTAGATAAACATTTTTCAAAAAGTTGCCTGTTCCTTACAACAAATAAGCACATTTCTTTAATATACATGCAGGCGAGTGGCAGAACTTTCAACCTTTTAAAGAGTGGCTTACAATGGGCGCGAAAGCGAGCTCCGCAAATGGCCCGTATACATTTTTTCTGCACTCTAAAAACTTTCTTAATATCTACAGAATTGCCGTACATTATTATTCCATAATTTAGTACAGATGACACGTATCCGTGATAAGCGCATAAAGAGGCAGTTTCGGAAGCAACTTGTCTAAGTCTTTTGAGAGCAAAGACAAACCTATTTAATTTATCACAAACGTTGGCACAGTGAATCTTCCAGTTCAGATACTCGTCAATATGAATGCCTAGGAATTTTGTATATTTAACATTATTGATTTGATTATTGTTGTTGTGTATATTTAGATTAGTGTTATTTGAATTATAAGTTTTAAATTGTATTAAATTCGTTTTACTGATATTGATATTCAAGCCATTATTATTGAGCCAATTGACGATGTCAGTTATTGTATCATTTACATCTGTTTCAAAATTTGCCGTATCCCGACATTTTATTAATACTGTGGTGTCATCGGCAAACAAGATACATTTGTTGGAAGTAGCATCGGGTAAATCATTTATATATAATATGAAGAGAAGAGGTCCTAGTATGCTACCCTGTGGAACACCTGTTTCATTTTGTATGTAGTCTGATCTATATGTACGTCTTACGTTTTTTTCAAGCCGGGCTATCTCAGTACATTGTTTTCTGTCTTTCAGGTAACTTCTGATCCATTCTAGGGCATTCCCTCGTATGCCATATTTCTCTAATTTATTTAGGAGACGTTGATGGTTCACAAAGTCAAATGCTTTGCTCATATCGAGAAAGACAGAAGCTATTTGATTTCTATTATTAAGACTTTCTACGACAATTTTGACCAAGTTAAAACATGCTAGCGCTGTCGAACTGCCCTTTCGAAATCCGAACTGTTCTGGTTTTAATATACTGTTTTTTCTAAAAATTGGGAGAGTCTATTGTACATAGCTTTTTCAAGTACCTTGGATATTACTGGTATAAGTGTTATGGACCTATAATTATTCATGTCATGACGTTCAAATTTAAATATTGGTTTCACAATAGACGATTTTAAGCTACTTGGAAATTTGCCTTGTTCAAATGTTAAATTAATAATGTGGCTGAGAACAGTGCAGATCGATGGTGCAATTAGTTTTATTATTTTAGTATTAAGACCATCATACCCTACTGCTTCGCTGTTGTTCAGTGACATTATGATCTTATGTATTTCCTTAGGGTCAGTTGGCGATAAAAATATTGTATTTTCCTTATGGGGTATTTTTGCATTCGATTGTACATTATTTCCATTACTAGCTAAATTTGTAAAATAATTATTGAATGATGTACTTATCTCTCCGGGATCAGTTATAGTATTGTCGTTAATCATTAATTTATCAATGTCATTTTTCGGTAGAGTAGTTTTAGTGTGGTTTTTAATTATTTGCCAGCTGGCTTTGCATTTATTCTTGTTATTTGTTATATATTTATTGTTGTGAATTAGTTGAGATTTATGTAGGCATGATTTTAGGATTCTGTTGTACTTGGAGTATTGAAGCTTATTTTCTCGTTTGTTTAAATTGGTTTGAACGTATTTTAAATAAAGTCGTCTGGATAAAAACGGGATCCTATTGCAGAGACTTCTCGGCCCGTCTGTCTGTCTAAATACGAAAAACAGAATACAAATAAGGTACGGAACTCTTCCTGCGCAAGTGCGTCACGCACGTTGCTAATTTTTTTAATCTTGCTCTCGCACCATGGAAATTCATGATAAGAAGCAAGAATTTCTTGGTCTACTTCAATTTCATATCTAATATAATTACCGTGTCCTTTCGCAGATTGAAATTTTACGGACAATTTGGCTCTATGGTAATATTTTTAAGACAAGAAATTGACAGAATGCAAAAAGTAATTTCCTTAGTAAGGACAACTCTAAAAGATTTGTTGCTCGCTATTGATGGAACTATTATTATGAACGAGGTATGAATGTATCTTCTGTATAATAGATACAATAGGCTTGTTAGCAAAAAAATATATAATTAATCCATCAAATAGATTGACAAAAAATATTAGACACGTATTTTTTCTTTTGTCAATTTAACAAAAATTGATGAAGATATAGCCCGTTAAAGTTCCACGTAACGTCACTAACCGCTATCAAATATACTTGCCGGCTAGTGCCGTCACGAGCCCCCACTCTCAAACTTTGACAAGGTTTATCTTTGTCACTGATTGTTTGATTGACAAAAGAAAAAATACGTGTCCAATATTTTTTAATAATCTAACTGACGTACTAATTATAATAATGTAGCGCTCGTAGCGTAGTATGACTATATAGGTGTTTGTCAGCGATCACCGAAATTAAGCAACGTTCCGCACGGTCACTATATGGATGGGTGACCGCGGGTGGCATTTTCCAACTGAGCGCTACCGTGGCTCGGATGACACGTTAAATTGTAGGCCCCGGTTGTTTTAACCGTTTAGCCAAGTCAGAGGCCTTCAGGCGGCCTAAAAACTCTGACAACAGGGCTAGCCACCCGGCCTATACGAACTTACTTACTTACTTACTTTATTATAATAATGATTTTTATATCCAGTTAACATCCCTATTAGTGGTACAAGAACTATAATGATTCTTATTGAATACATAACCATTAACAAGGTGGACAGACTATTTGAATAACACTACATAGTGCTAGCTCCAATCGGTCTTATTGGATTTCTGTTAGGAGGAGTCTTATGTCCAGCAATAGAAATTCTATGAATGTATTATTTTGGTAATATTAGAGATAATTAGATTATAATAGCTTTGTAACACTGACAGAGACGAATCAAAAGTATTGTGTACATTCAGGCGCTCCGGGACTCCCTCGATAACATTTACGACGCAAAGGTGCCCGCAATCTGGCTCAACAGCTCTTGGTCTTCGTCTACTCTCGGTTTCTGGTTCACGGAGTTTCTTGAAAGGAACATTCAGTTCTCCTATTGGTGTTTCAATATGAGACCTCACACTTTTTGGATGACCGGCTTTTTTAACCCTCAAGGTAATTTTCAGGACAAGAAACTAAACTGAGAAACATATCGGTGTTTGCGTGGATGTTTCTACTGTTTCCTAAATTTCAGGTTTCTTGACGGCTATGCGTCAAGAAGTGACTCGTGCTCACAAAGGCTGGGCGTTAGATATGGTATCCTTACACAATGATGTGACCAAATTCGCCTATGAAGAAATTAAAGCACCGCCACTTGTAAGTAAACTTTTATATGGTTTTTGACGAGTATATTCATATTAAAATGTGCCGGAGTGACGTATTTTTTCTCATTCAAAACGAACCAACAAAACCCAAACGGAATATGAATGTATCCATATCTATTTCTTTATTAGGAGGGAGTATACGTGCACGGCATGTTCCTGGACGGCGCGGGCTGGGACCGGCGCAACGGGCGGCTGTGTGAGTCAACGCTGAAGGTGCTGTACACGGCGCTGCCCGTCACCCACATCTACGCCATCAACTCCACCGCGCCCAAGGACCCCAAACTCTATCAGGTGATCATCTACACGCGGCCCGACAACTCACAACGGGCGGCTGTGCCAGTCCACGCTGAAGGTGCTGTACACGGCGCTGCCCGTCACCCACATCTACTCCATCAACTCCACCGCGCCCAAGGACCCCAAATTCTATCAGGTGATCATCTACACGCGGCCCGACAACTCACAACGGGCGGCTGTGCCAGTCCACGCTGAAGGTGCTGTACACGGCGTTGCCCGTCACCCACATCTACGCCATCAACTACACCGCGCCCAAGGACCCCAAACTCTATCAGGTGATCATCTACACGCGGCCCGACAACTCACAACGGGCGGCTGTGCGAGTCCACGCTGAAGGTGCTGTACACGGCGCTGCCCGTCACCCACATCTACGCCATCAACTCCACCGCGCCCAAGGACCCCAAACTCTATCAGGTGATCATCTACACGCGGCCCGACAACTCACAACGGGCGGCTGTGCCAGTCCACGCTGAAGGTGCTGTACACGGCGCTGCCCGTCACCCACATCTACGCCATCAACTCCACCGCGCCCAAGGACCCCAAACTCTATCAGGTGATCATCTACACGCGGCCCGACAACTCACAACGGGCGGCTGTGCCAGTCCACGCTGAAGGTGCTGTACACGGTGCTGCCCGTCACCCACATCTACGCCATCAACTCCACCGCGCCCAAGGACCCCAAACTCTAACAGGTGATCATCTACACGCGGCCCGACAACTCACAACGGGCGGCTGTGCGAGTCCACGCTGAAGGTGCTGTATACGGCGCTGCCCGTCACCCACATCTACGCCATCAACTCCACCGCGCCCAAGGACCCCAAACTCTATCAGGTAATCATCTACACGCGGCGCGACAACTCACAACGGGTGGCTGTGCCAGTCCATGCTGATACACCACACACTTTATCAACAACCTATTTTCAGTTTCAACAGTAAGCGTAAGTATTAGGTAGTTTTAAACTAATATACTACACTAGTAGTTTTAAATTTTTATCTTTTAACAAGATTATACAATTATAATTATCATGAGGTGACAACAAAAAGCTCCAAACTCCTTGTTACTTAGAAACGTCTGAATACAGAAAGCTTTAGAGCAGTTATTACTTATTTCCAGTGCCCAGTGTACAAGAAACCAGTCCGCACTGGACTGACGTTCATCACCCCGCTTTGGCTTCCCACAATCAAAAACCCCGACCACTGGATTCTAAGAGGAGTGGCTATTCTGTGTGATGTTAAATAATAAATTATTTTAAGGATCATTGGGATTGGGGTATCGGGAGGTTGTGAAAATTTTATAATTCAGAATTGTTTATGCGGGGCAAAATATTTGAAGTAGGTAGGTACCTCAGTGAATGAACAGTTATTTAGGTATCGGGCTGTATGAATCAGTCATTTGAGTTGATTTCATTTTCTTGCGCTTGTGTTCTTTTCTTGTTTGTGTGTTTTCGTCGTTCGTGTATTTCGATTGTGATGGATTGCCATTTGAAAGACTTAACAATTTATTGTTAAATTATATAATATAAGAAGATCTGCATTGCTCTGATATGTTTTGCATTTAGTTTTGTTCGCAAATTTTTATTTTAAACTAAATATAATTATTTAACCTTCAAGTCTCTATTTTTCTTTAATAAAACACAGGCTAAGAGGTATTGCAATATATTTATAGAACATTTACAAAACATTTAAAATGTAAAATACTGAGGATGAGTATACTACCTAGATAATTATGTCATTTTAGATATTATAATACGAGGTCGGCCACTGGATGGTTTCGGCGTTCATAATAATCATACAACAATTATGATTTTTGTATAAAGACACTGAAGTGTTAGTAATAACGCAACTCGTAACAATAAGTCGATTAACCATTGGACGGAGCTTGTTCGCTGATATTCAACCAATTACTACGTCTAAGTAGTGAAAGCATAATTGCAATTATTGTTTTGGCCATAAATCCACTACTGTAATTTCACAGAAAGTGTCTGGAAATAGAGAAAAAAGAAAAGATTTAAATACAGTGAAATGCCATCACATCTCGAACCTAGCTATGCAAGAAAATAAAAACACGTGGACCGGTCGCACACAAGCACAGAGCTATCACACAAGAGATATTCGTTTGACATTTCTGCTTTTGACAGCTGTCATTTTGATATCTAAATCAAAATAATGCTAAATTCTAACTTCATCGTTTTCATTGTGTTTGCTGGCCGATGATATGTGTAACTGGCTTAAAATTACACCGGTTACGAAATGGAATCGGAATGAATTTTTTTAGTGCGTGACTGGTCCTATATTACATTGCTCGTATGGAACAAAATTCCTCTTACATGAATTGCAACGTGTAGTTGAGAACAATGAAGGCTTCTAATCTCTAAAACTTTGGTAGTCTCATAGGTACGTATTAATATCAGTCTGATTTAGTCTATTTTGATTTTCATGCGTTCAGAAGAATTTGTTATAGATGATTATATATACCTAGCTATAACTATCGACAGCCCCTACGTATACCAGTTATACCTTTCTAATTTCCTTGACATGAACAGTTTATCAAATACTTTTGGGTACAAAGGTTTATTTTGTACCTACTGAAATATTGTATTCAGATAGTGCGTTTAGCAAAAGTAAAGTACAACTAAAACAGCTTGGTGCAGAATCTTCTGCGCAGTTGTTCTGCTTATCTCAAATGAGATCCCAAAACTAGGCGAGCTGAGCAAAGTAGATCCGATTGATACTAAGAGATCATCAAATCAAAGTTTGTACCGATCAAAGATCATAAAGTTACTATTACCTCATTAAACAAGCACACGAAGGAGCCAACGATATACTTTAGAACTATCAAGTGGTATATCATAGATATTGGTATACTGTAATATTTCTTATTTAAATAACCGAAATCGATGTTTACTTACATTTTTAAGGGTTTATGTATGAAACCATATTTTAAACATTTTTGATAATCCATGTATATGGCATATTATGTGACCTGAATAGATAATTAGGATTAGATTTATTCTTTTATCCCTGGTCCTGTCTGCTGAATGTTGTATAGCTAAATTATTTTTAATAAAAAATTTAAATGAAAGATGTAAGAATTTAAATTTATTTAAAGTAAGTAAACATTCGATATCGGTTACATTGATGCAACAAACGAGATCTAGCATTCCTAATATAACAACTATTATTTCCATTACATTTTACAACAATTGATTTAGGTATTACCTAAACCGCTGCAATACATACAGTCTTATAATATTTCATTACTCATATACAAAACTAACAAAATGTAGCATAATAAAATAGTAGAAGTTATATTCAAGTCAAACTTTGCATACGCTGTAGTATCAAATAGCACGTCGCTAAAGCAACTCAACACTAACGTACATTCTTTATAATTTTACGATAATACAATATTTCTAGACCAGCTTCATCTAGAATCATATTTACTTAGTGATAATTAAATTACATAACTGAGAAACTTAACTGAAACAAGTGAATAGCGTCTAAAGAATTGCCTTTGGCTAAATGAACAAAATAGAATTAAATTATTGCACACTATTAACACAATTGTCTTTGGGGTGAAAAGGGGATTTGTTGCTTTTTTCATTCCCTTTTGTGTTCGCCACGGAAATTTCCAAGAGGTTCCACGGATCTTGACCTTGGTGCTCTGGAAAAGTAACAATGATTAGATTGTATTTATTGATAAACTTAATTGTGCATTTCACAATATAGTTTTGTATCTTGTTACCTTCTTCTTGAAAGCGTCAATTCTATTTTCCCTTCCTTTACTTGTTTGAAAAGCGATATGGCCCCAGCATGGCTCAATCCACGTGTTGGCACATTGTTAACCGACAAGATCTCGTCACCTGAAATGAAAGAAAGATAAAACCATATTATTTATGTTGATTTCACAATAAAATCACACTTGTTAAATATGATTACGTTACCTTCAAAAATAGTACCCTTGTCAGCTGCTTGTCCATTTGGAAAAACAGTTTTTACGAATATGCCCATTTGTCCTTTAGGCGAGTCTGTTCCACCAACGATGCTGAAACCGAGACTTTTGTGTCCCGGTCCCTTCCAAAACTCTGTTCTTTGGACAGAGCTGTGTGCATAAAATCCTCCCTGTGGCTGTTGATGTGACGAGGAGTTATAATCCTGTTGCCTCGACATGTGTTGATTGGGAGAAATTCTCTGGGATCCAACTCTATTAAAGAACCTGCTCCTACTACTGCATCTTAACTGCTCCGGTATACTCTCAAACGATCTGTTCTGATACAGCCTCGGTACATTTTTTACGTAGTGAGAGATTTCTTTGACTTCATTAGAAGCGTTTTCGTTATAAAACTGTCCAATAATAGGAGATGGTCTGGAGTTATGAAGTGAAATAGGCCTATAGTTATTATTAATTGCCCTTGAATTTGAGGGAGGTCGCATTGAGATTTCAATGTTTGTAATGTTTTGTAGAGAAGCCGCTGACTGTGTGAAACAATTCCGCTCTAGCAATTTTTCGTCATCGCTCTTTTGATTAGTGTGTACAGGTTCATTGTCAACTTGTATTCCAACTTCACACTTTTGATGAGTTTGTGTTCTACTATTCGTTTCAAAAGATCGATCATTGCTGTGATGTCTTAATATATTTTTAGTTTCGTTGCCAAATTGATTATCACTAGGGAAATGAGTTTCGATTGTTATTTGGTTTGAAGGTGAAGATTTATGTACTGTCTGGGAGATGAGATCAGGTGGATTAGACTTAACTGTGTCAGCTTCAGGTGGTTGTTTGTTAATTATTCTACTTATTGTAATAGGCGTTATTTCGTCGTGCGCCATCACCAAGTCCACTTGATATTTCTGATAGAGCGCGCCGCCTTCGGGAGCAGCTTCAGTTGACGAATTGACAATGTGTTGAACTTCTTTTAGAGACGACAAACCACGTAAGACTCTACCATTTACGTTAACTATTTCATCACCTATTCTTAGTCTGCCGTCTCTATGAGCTATCCCATCAAAATCTAATTTGACAACAATGTAACGAACCTCATAATTGGATCCACTGTTATCAAAATCCACTCTATGCTGCGCAAGGTAAACGCCAAGGCTTTCGTCTAATCTAGATTTTAATAATCTAATTTTTCTAAATCGTTTCGTGCACGGCCCTCTGCCTAAAATATCCACTTCAGGAATCTGTTGCATTCTTTGTGGTTCCGAGCTTTGAAGATTACTGTCTTGCATCTGACTCGAGGAATTATCCACAGGAAGCAACTGTGAGTGCAAAAACTTAATTTTTCTCGTTTGAACGCGTTCGTCTAAAGTTATTGTTTTGTAAACATAGGGCGGTTTTTTGTTGTTAATAGTTTTTTTTGGAAGTGGTGGAGGTTTACCATCAATTTGATCTAAACTATGATGTGTTATTGAAACACTCGAAACTTTGTTCACAGTTTCCGTATTCTCTTTTTCATATTCGTAAGTAATATTTTTATTTATAGGGAAAAGAGCACAAGGCGTTGAACTTCGCCTCACCGGTACTTGAACTCTGTTTACATTTATCTTGTGGTTGAAACTTAATTGTCTTGAGAAATTGCTGTGATTTGTTTCAGATTTAGATCTTATGGTTTCCTTTAGAATTGAACCGCTAGACAAATGGCATGGGTAACCTGGGGGAGAATGGTTACTATGTTCATCAGTAGGTCGTCCGTCACTGTCATACCCGGACTCGTTAGAGCTTACATAGTTGCTTAGGCGGTGTGCCTGCATCTCGCCCGTTTCAGGTCCGTGGTGTATACTATGTGTAGACGAAGCCAACTCGCTTTTTAAGTCCCTCATAGAACCGAGTATAGAATTGTATTCATACACTGGTAAACTATTTCTGTTTCTTGGTATCATCATAGGATCATAATCCAAAGGCCCTCGCTGTGATATCATAGATGATCTTCTGGGTACATCATCTATTCGTCCCATCGGGTAAATATTACTGTCATAATCGTTAATGCTTCTCATAGAACTTCTAGTGTAATCAAATTCATTTCGTAACGCAGCATTTAGAAGCATACTGTCTTCATAAATCGAAATACTATCGTTGCTTTGATATCGTTCTTCTGATTTTGAATTTGAAAGATACTGTCGATCCCTCCGGAATTTAGGTGATTTCCGATCAAGTCGCTCTGAAAAGCTTTGCCTGACACAACTGCCCCTCTGTTGTGAAGCCATGCTGTTTTCTTCCGGCAAGACCGACAATTTGGAGCGCAGAAACGCGTAAGGGAAATTGGGTTTTTTACAAGCACCATTATTCGTTTGACCGTCGTTTAAATTGGGAATGTTGTCGCAGCTGATGGCTTTTGTCGCCGAGGTTACGAGGGACTCGTCAGACAATACGTTATTGTGTTTTGAAGGTGAATTTTTGTTTTCATTGTTTGCGTTTTGCAAATCTATGTCATCTGATGGGTCGTCCGCCTTTATGTATGTGGATAAATGTGATGTTGAGCAACTCCTATATAATGTTGGGCCATTCGCAACAGGATAAGTGTCTGGTGGTTTGTGCATATTCAGAGATTGAGACTTAGAAGAATTCAGCATCCCAGTTGAGCCCATTCTGTGAAAAAAAGATTTGAATGGGCTAGGCGATCGATCTCTCGAATTACTTCGCACAGAGTGAATTGAATCTGTATCGTTGTCTTTTTTCAGTGATGTGGAATCTGAACTACTTCGCCCCATTTTCCAATTCTGTTTTTTCTTGTACTGGCCCATCACAGGGGTCTTTTCAATATTATTTTCCCTATGGTCTTCGACTAGCGGAGATTCCTGAGTACTTTCTTTTTGCTCAGTCTTTTTTAACATATCCAATTTCTTTCCCATTCGTCGACCCCACGTGGCAAACACTGAAAAGTAAAAAGTACCGTGTCAGTATGAGATATTTGATGAATGCTAATTATTTCGATTTTTGGAGCGCTTTTATAACAAACTTGAGATAAATTATTATTTATGATTTCCTTACAATTTCAAAAAATACGGAATATTCTGGCTATTATGTTTACCAATTTAAACAATTGCTATTGTAACTTTAGATGATTGTTTATAATTTACGGGCACCGGTTACGATAGACAGAAAAATGTGCTTTATTATCACCATAACCTTACCATATCAGCGTTTAATAGCCAACTGATGAACTTCAGTAATCCTAATCTCTTCCATAAAAGTTTTCTATATGAATCTTTCAAATTATTGTAAAAGTAAGTTAGTTTGAATAGGTCGGGCGGCTAGCCCTGGTGTCAGATTTTTTTAAGCCACCTGAAGGCCTCTGACATGGCTAAACGGTTGAAATCACACGTATCGTAAAGAGATTTTGACACAAGCATCGTATTTACCCTTCTTCATCTCCTTGACATCTTCCTCCATGACCATGGCGGGTAGCGCGGTGACGATGGCGAAGTCGTGCGTGGGTTCGGCGGCGGCGACGTCCCGGCGCGGCGGCGGCGTCGCGACGGCTCGCGGCGCGGTCACTTCCCTGCGCTTCGGCCCGCGGAAGAGGCGCATGATGACCGCTCACGCATCCATCGCGCCACGCCGCTCGAGCGTACTCTGGAATATTACAATTCATACACTGAACAGACTGATATTCTTGGTGGCCTGGCGAGAAAAGGTCGCTTTAGAATCGTGCAGTAGTCTAACTCGTACCTACCTACCAATGTATAGGTCTCTTTTTACACCACTGGCTTTTCGGTGAAGGAAATCATCGTTAAGAAACCTGTATACATCTATAGAAGAAATTCGATGGCGACTGGCGTATGTGAATCCACCAATTCGCTCAGAGCTAGCGTGTAGGTAAGGTAAGAGTACATAACACTGAACAAAATTTTTAACTTTATTTTCGTTATAAAACTAGTTCGGATACAAAACACAGGCGTTTTAAAACATTTCAAAACAGATACTTTAGCCGTACATGTACTACCTACCGCACATATTTTACTTTAGAAATCTCACAAGTTACTGATTACGAATAATACTTATTAGGTTGTACTGAATAAGTAATAGGTAGTTCTATTACTTTATCCGAGAAACATAATGAAAATTTATAGTAATGTACATCTAACTGGCCATATCCGCAAGCCTCTATCTTCACAAGTAGCTTTAAGCTAATTGACGTGGACAACCGCAGGGCTGGCTCTAGGAAGCAGACCTCTGTTAGTTATCATTAAATCTGCATGATTGACACACAGACTGCAATTATGTGCCCCCATTTGCTTTTCATTTAATAATACGCTTTATGTTGACGGTTGAGCTAAGTCCCGTGTGAGTCAGAGGAATCGCCGGAAATCCATACGACTCTCGAGCTGTCCACTCTAATTATACCGGCTGCGAGACTTGGCGACAACTAGTTTTGCCTCGTTTATATTTCACTTAGAGTACTGAATATATTTCACTTAAAAGTATACATGACAGATGTACTGTAAGTAAAAGCCAAGTGTTAGTGACACGGTCACTGTATTTAAAGTGACGTTTGCGGTTATACTCCTAGTTAAGACCGCGACGTTGAAGGTCTTTAAAGAAGTAAGCAGTTTCATACGAGAACAGCGCGGCTTTGCTATCCCTTGTAGTTTATTGTAGAGTAGCGTGAATGAAATTTATTTACTACAAAATAATGTAAACATTTCAGAGTGAGAACTCGACAAAACAGCCTCTTTGCGCATATACGAAAATGAGAAAATTGGTATTTTTGCGTACAATAAAGTACCTACTATATTGTGTCGATATGACTACTGACCATAACAAGTACACGCTATGTTGCGGACCCTTTTTTTTTTGTCTCAAGTAGGTACCTAACTCTTGAGCTATCTCTTTTTTTTTAAATGCTGCATATTTAAAAGTAAATAAATGAACAGTCAAATTTTAGTCCAATAGAAAGCAGTATGTATAGGTAGAGAAGATAACTCGAAGAACCAAGTTCTTTACTATCTAAACCTTAGTAAATCCGATTTAAGGATTTTTATAGTCATAAAAAGAAGAAAACGTCCTCGGACAGAAAACAAATAAATGAAGCGTGCCCTTAAAAGTACAGGCAAGTAATAGCTGTATCTTCGTGAAACGTTCAATCCGATTTAAACGCAAGTCCGTTAGCAGCGGGCGTTATTGGATTAACTGCAGCTCGTCTCGTCGAAAGGCGAGCACCTACCTTATAATTACTTCAACTTAATTAGTTAACTAAGCCTTTACCGATCTTCATAAAAGAGCTAATTTCGCTTCGATATCAGATTAAAGTACGTAACGGATTTCTAATTGTTCATTTGGCAAACGCGGAGCAATCGAAACTCGTATCGCACGCAATCGAATCTAAATACGCGTTTATTTACCAAACAAACCGATTTCAAGTGCAGTGAACTCTACATAACACTTTTACTTCATTAACCGGAATATCTCGCTGGCTTTAACGCTAAAAGTGTAGGTAGATGACGCAACGTGCGAGGAAGTCGCTTGGCTTCTTCCGGCTGGACGGCCGGACGTGCCCCTGCTTTGGTCGACGTCATAAAAGCTTTTTTACCGCTGTCAAAGTGATACCCATAAAAAATATGGGAAATTGCAAAATACTAATATAAATTTATCTACATCCGTTGACAGAAACACACATAAGAAATTACGATGGTACGTAGCTGCCGCAACTGGCGGCATTGCAATAAACATTCTGTACTAAATAAAGCGTGAAGTTTTTCAATAAATTTCCAGCATACTGTTTGCAAACGCTTGCTCGTGCCGGACGATAGCATTTAGTATTTCAAGGTGGAATAGTTGCATAAAGAGTTTAATGGCTAATTGTAGCTGAACTTTTGACGAATTAACATAATTAATTATCCGTAGAAACGCACAATGTGTTTTATAATTTAAAAAATATCCAAAACAGGATACTTGCAACCATTCTGCAGCCTAATGTATAAGTATTCGCTCGTCTTCGATATGAGTAGTCGTTTCGAGTACATTATAATATGTCGTAAATAGAAAAACGAGTACTTGGAGCAGTCAAGCTGCATTCCTATACTATTAGCACAAAAGATGCCAGAACGTACGGGCACCTACAAAGTAGTTAACCAAGTACTTTTATACTACACCTGCTCGGAAAGTACCTTGATACTTTATCAAATTTACGGTGGAAAGTACGTCATTGCATATCGAACAAATATGCGGGGAGAAAACGCATCTGAGCGGGAGAGAAAAGTGTATGAAAATCCATTTCTTACGTGGTTTTTCTTTTTTAATTTTGGGTAAGACTATGCGCTGGTAACCTAAATATCAAAAGCCAAAAAGTTTTTACAGTGAGTTTTTATCTCCAAGTTCGCAAAATGACACTGGCCACTAGTTGTGTGTTGGATGGTGTCAAACAATTTGAAAAAAGAACATGTGAAAATTGCAGACGCCATTGGCGCCATTTTCAAGTGTTACATTAAGCTTCACTAACTGCAACAATTTCAATATAAATTTCAATTAGTAAAGATTTAGTTTTTTATTTTCCTCGTAGGTGTAGTATAAAGCACTATGTATCACTCGAGAGAAAGTGCGATTCCCGATCGTAACAGCCTGCGCTACCATTACCATGTGAATTGTCAATAATAATGCCTTTAGCGCCTTCGACGTTTTTGAATGCAAAAGAATGTACGCACGTTTAGAATAATGTACCATGCAGAATGCGTTCCAAATGTAAGTTAACGGTGCATAAATGATTCATTTTAAAAATTAAATATATTGATAGGTTCCTTTAAAAATATTTTACGTACAATATCGTACCGTATGTAAAGTACATACCAACTGCATGGATTGCCACCACTAAATACCTAGCAGCAATGATCTTTGCTTAACAGTCTCGGCGTCTAACGAAGACTTGAAAAAGCTCTTATATCTACTGTTGAGGCTTCGTGCACTTGATCTGTGTACCCCGTAATTACGTTTTTCTGTTGGCGCCAGAGCGCCAGCAATCACATCGAGCTTCTATGCCTCCGCGCCTATCTCATAATGCCGGAAGCATTACACGTTAAATTGTCCAAGTCGATTAGCTATATTGGAAACTATTTTTTATACGCCTTGATTGACTATTCATGTGTTCCGCGCTCGATGGAGTAAAAAAGTAATCGAATGCCAAGAATTTATTAACAGGCCGTGATTTTGACGATTTCGACCACATGTAACATGACATTAACAAACGTAAACATCTATGGAGCTTGCATAAACATTATTAACATTCCACGCGTTCGAGCTATCAATAATTTATTTTGAGGTCGTTTATCTATGAGCTTGGAATTGTTATGCGCCCTACTTAGATACCAACTTCAATTTATTTGAGTGACATTAAATTATGATTCGTGTTTTTATCACGGCTTTTGGGATTCTGAAAATACATTAGAATAAGTAAAAGTTTTTTCAACTTATATAGAGTTTTTATAATGTTTTATTATGCGTAGCTTTGACTATCTCTTTACCTTCTTTAGTATTACATATCTATTGTAATTTTCGTATTAGTCACACCTCACAACCAGCCTCAATTTTTCTTTGATATTCTTTTCTACTAGACGTTACCGGTGTATGGGTGATCATTAATTAACGCTTATTTATTATATGTATTTTGTCAAGCGTTACTTTATGACAAATAATCTACATAGAATGCTTCTGTTTCTGCAGTTTTGCTTCGTAACAGTAGCACGCTGTGCGGTTTATAGTAGTCAGGGTCGCGTATACTCGCGTATGACGGACATTGACATCGCCTCGTAACTCGCGGCGCGGGCGCAGGTGTGGTTCGCTTACTAATGCGTACATAGAGCACATTAGTGTGAATACCATACTCGTATAAAGACAACATTGTTACATATAACATAGACTATCTATACCAATAAGAGGAAAGATTTGATTGTTTGTTTGTTTGCATTGAATAGGCTCCGAAACTACTGAACCGATTTGAAAAAATCTTTTACTGTTGGAAAGCTACACTATCTCCGGAAGATATAGGCTATATTATATTTTCAAAAAAAAATAGGCACCTTTACTAAACGTGGTAGGTATATAGGCACAATACTCATAAAATATGTCTTCATTAGCTAATCATACCCGGGCAAAGCCGGGGCGGGCAGCTAGTAATGTTATAAATGTACTGGATAGCGCGCAAATATTTAATTTTATTGAGTTGAATTGAAGCATTCAATCTGTATCAATCTAGTCTTGTTGGGCTCAATTTAGTTTGTGGTTTCTAAATGGGAACTATTTAAGAACAAGCTATCTGCTATTAGTACATTGCTTTTACTAGTCACTGTTTTCGAGGGTAGGGAAATACATTATTTGAGCTAAAAACACACGCTGGTTCAGTGACTGCAGCTGCCGTACATTCCATCTTTAACTCCGTTTAGTGTTTTTTATGAACTTTCACGCTACACTAATCAGAGGCGATTGTTTGGCGATTGATTCTAATTTTATTTACTTACAGTTGGCCAACTATACTCGTTTATGCGGCTGTAAAGCTATATTGATTCGATTTCGAGACATTTTCAACCACGGAATTTAATTTTTGAAGGTGACCTATGCTTAAGTTTAACATAAGTACGGTACCAAGCAATTGTCGCTCGTGCTAATGTTAGTCTAGCCGCTATCTCAGTCTAGTCATGTGTTATTCTTACTGTAACCGCCGTCCTTCGCAGGAAACTGAGGTTTATATGCAGCATGGTGACTCACGTTGTATAAGGCACAAGGATTGTTTAAACCATTCTATATTTATACTACGTAGGTACATATAGCTATAAATTTTTAATAGTTTATCTGAGGCTGTTTTTTTTTCAGGTGCATGTTACGCAGATTTTGTTGTATTTTCTTTTTTTACAATGGGTGGCGAGAATAACTAGTCAATTGACCTCCAGTTGCAATTGCAATAGCACAGGTCAACACTCTACGCGGTACAGCACTACGTTCCGCGGCACGGCACTACCCTCGTCTTTCTGTGATAGGTGCATATTAAAACAATTGGATGTTGTATTTAAGTATCTTGGAATTTCGTTTGAAATAACGCCCTTTATAGAAAATGCCGTAATGTGTGAACGCCATTATTGGGTCGCGTCAATTAAGACTGATCATTTTTATAGTAAATTTATATGTAGATGTATATAGATTACAGCAAAGCATCTAAATATGCTATGTAAAACTATAATATATTTTTCAATCATAATAAAAAAGTTATCACTGACCCCGTTCTTGGTTTGAAAGAAACGTCTTTTAGATTACAGAATTAGATAGATACTGATGAAATTTTGGAGATGCAAATACTTCGATCGCACTGTTGCCTTAGTTGCCTTAGTGCTCACAAAGACTAAACTACAGTAATTCCAACTTTTAAACTATCGACATTCTTGGTGCAAGAAGTTTGAAGCTTATCTCAAGGTCTAAATGAAACATAAGTGACTCACCTCGTACAAGTGCACATGGAGCAGCAATGCACGCGAGCGCGGCCGAGACGCTCTCTGAAAATAAACGTTACGTGCTTTAACCCACTGAATAAAGAATCTATTACTGTACAAAGCAGTTTACATTGTAAAGGCAATGTATGAGGTTACTTAACTCGGGGTGGAGTTAACTCTAGAAAGATGTTTACATTGTAACCTCTGCTAAGATGTAGGTTATAGGTAGTTAAGTATCACGTTCTTTAATACGATGTATTATTTTAAATAAACATCCTAAAGTTGGTAATTGTAGTTTCACCATGAAACGTATTTTTTGCTGGAACTATGTAGACGGATCAATTTATTTTATTAATCTGCTCTATCCGGAGTAATATTTGCAAACTTTATATAAGTATCAAGTAAGTAATGGTTGGCTGCAAACTGTGAAGTGGTATTTCCTCCTTATACTAAAATGCCAATTTTACGACAATGAGGGTGCGCTTATGAGAGTAACTTCCCTCTTCCAGCGCACTCGAGATTTCTATACGAAAAGGGCATAAAAACTTTCCACAGAAGCTACTTTACTGTAAAAACGTCATTTACTAGGTGACTGTAACATTTTCAGTGCCACTTTATTTACGAACTATAACTGTATGCACTTGTCGGCAAAAAGTTGTGTAGTGTTTTTGTGACAAAATTTAATCGTAGAATTAGAAGCAAAAAAAATAAACGCATCATTTCGTGACTCAAGTCATTAAAAGTCGTATAACTATCAACTACTTAAGATAAAATTCTCTAATACAGAATTGAAATCCTCTTTCAGCAATATAGATAACGTGAGTTCATCGTACTAAAAACAGTGGCAGCTGTTGTTAAAACTAATCAAGAGATTAACATACGTTCTTAATAAATAGGAGTCATTTATAAATTAGATAGCAGAGCTTCGAACATCAAAGAGGTCGACCTCAGATGGGTGGACACTCAGTCATAAAAGTCCTTATAAATTTTAATAAACATTCCGCGGTTATTATTTGTATAAAAAGCTTTTAATATCACAATGCCAGAGGCGTCTTAGGATCGGAAACATAAAAATTCCATCACGTAGAGAATGTTTTATCACCATCTATTGAAGGACAATAGGGCCGCTTTAAAAGTGTCTAATGGCGGAGTCGGCCGGTCAGCTCACCATGACATGCAAATAAAGCAATATTTTTCCTTGTAACAGTTCCAAATTAAAATGGTGTAACCTTCTCGCTGATTTCAGAATTTGGCATCATTTTCCAAACAATACGTAAGACATAACGATCCTCTTCCGACTGAGCAATTTTGTCATAAAGGAACAATACCTTGGACAATCTAAATGATTTGTGAATTGCGCTCTGATTGCGCACTGATGTAACTATGTTATTTTTATGTTATGTATAAACAATAAATAAGCGACTCGAAGACAATACCTGTATTCAAATTTTGATTTCCTTTTTTTGTATTGGGGTTGTTGAGAGAGTATGAAGAAACATAAATGTAACAAAACAATAATAATTAAAAAAAAAAAGTGTTCGTTTTAACGTTTGTCTCAGGGAAAGAAGCTAGACAACACAGGCTCAGCCTAGTGCAGGATCTTGGATACATATATCTGTCACTATATTTTGTCTGTTAAATAATACTTGTTAGTTGAATTCGATGAAATTAATATGTTTTTGTATTACTTCTGCTAAATAATAAACATAACAATAGAAATTTAAAACAATAATTGCAATCGTTGCGCCTGGCCTACTTAAATCGTAGTACCAGGTATTATTATTTTATGTAAACATAAACATCATACTATTTATGTATGTGACATATACTTAGGCAATTCAAAGTTATGTTTGACAATAAATGTACAATTGTTGTTTGTTTTTAGGTGGTTGTAAATATTTTATATCACAGCGTGATAAAAGCGGACACAATAATCGACAATCAAATAGGTTTAAAATTTTCAAATCTAACTCATTTTTCTGAAAAAGGAAAATCTCTAGTAATAGACAAAGTGTATCTATACACCTATGAAGTAAAACGTGTTATGCCTTCTTAATGAAATAAACAAATAAAATTGAAGGCGCAATACGAAATTGCATAGGCATTCAGTAGAGTTACGAGTACGTAGAATTACGCTCACAAAGTTACAATTAGGTAAGTTAAGCACATTACCAACATTAAAATCATGTTTTTTTTAGTGTTAATATCTTCGTCGCCCCTTTTCATTAGCAATCTCATGACAGTAAATGTGCGAGATGGGACTATCTCAGAGATATATTCAGAATACCAATAAATTGAGGCTGGCACGTCGACAAATAATTTCATACAAAAAGGTTAATCGCAATACCGTTCCTTGCACGGGCACGGCTCTAATATTCTAAGGAAAGCCAAATGACCCTCAGTGAATCTCACTAGGCTGCGTATGACAAGTACGGCAATGGGACGTGATTAAATGCAGCACGGTTACGGTAAAAACCTCTAGGGCGAAGGGACGCCGACATTGGGGGAACAACGGTAACTGTCGACTGCGGCCAGCTTTATTTATATACGCTTTATGTATTTCGCAATTACGTGCATTTTCTCCCAATATATCACGGTTCTTATGACCGAAGAAAGATCAAAGCTTCTGGTTTTCTTGCACGTGTAGTTAGTGTGGTTTTTAATATTTTTTCTTTGTGATTGAATTCCTCTTAACTAGCGATAAACAGGGACATTTATAGGTGGGTACTGGGTACATAAGTGAGTTCAAAAGTAAGTGCAGTCGTTCGTGTTATAGGAAATCTAAAAAGGGATGAAAGGGTGAGAGAAATAAATTATCATAATTTTATCCTTTGTGGATTTGAATTGAAAAACATGATAAAAGTAAGGAAAAAAATCTCTAATCTGGCCGTCTGTCCACCTTGAACTAAATAATTACTAGCTATAAATACAAAACCCTTCTAAGTTCAAGTTAATATTAAAAGGCGGCATGAATCGTTAAACGGAAATAAGCATTTTCATCGGTGGTATGTTAATTATGAACTGTCGTGGTATTAACAAATTGTTCAGACCTTGCCGCGGCACGCGAGGTAGCCGTTGAAATACAAATGGTAGCGGATGAAAGGCACATTTATTTAATACAACAATAATTAAGAAATATAGCGGAATAATTACTGTTAAATCGAGCTGTAAAGGTGAGCAAAATGGTATTGTGGCCGGTTAAATATAAAGTTATGTATATTTTAAAGTCTCGCACGTAACTACATATTACATCGGGCATCGATGGCATCGGGCCGAGAAACACGAAAACGAGTACTTTTGTATGCGCGATGTGAGGGGACGTATGTTTTTGATTCAAATTTAAAAAATATCATAGATAAGGAAACATCTTGAAAAATTTTATGAACCAGACAAAATTTTGAAAAGTAACCGGCTTTATTAAAAAAAAAACTTACAAATTTCTCACCAAAAAATAGTTTAATAATTCGAATGCTAAAAATTATCAGCGATCATTATAGTTTATCAATGCGTCACCTTAAGCCGCCTGAAGGCCTCTGACTAAACCTTGATTTACACGTATTCAATTAAAAAGAACACTACATATATAAAATACAAAACATTTCTTAGGCAGGTAAGTAGGTATGTATGTATATTAAAACAGCATAAATCTTTTGTTAACTGGCAGTTTGTGGTCATTTTGTACGTTTTTCAAATCGATTATCATATTTATTGACTGTTTGTTGTAGAATGCTAGGATTATTCACACCTTATTTTTAACTGGTAGGTGAAAACTATAATCTTTTTACAAAATGCTTATGATGTCTCGGTGATGTCACTAGAAACAGTTTTGTTCGAGTTTTGCATCCGACATGTCCAGACTAGATGAACACAATAATTTTCCACCCAAATGGAGACATTTAAGTAGATTCTACTCTACGTATGCTGGAATGTAATATTAACCCATAGCCAACTGACGTGTTTTTCAGTTACACTACCACCTGACGTAGGACCTGGAGACCGCTTGCGTATTTTTCAAATTTGATTACCAATACTTTAACTATTACTTTAAATTAAATGACTTACATATTTTCTATTATTATTTGTATTCATTGTAAGTTTTCACACTGTGTAAAATTATGTATTTTTGTATAGAAAATCAACTCTTAACATAAACATGCGAAATTTAGGAAAAAATCTAGGAACTTCAAAAATCTGAGTAGGAAAATTCACTGTAACATAGCAATTTTTTACTTATTTACGATAAAATAAATTAACAATGTTTGAAAAAAAAAACAATTCTTACCTCGACTAAGAGCCAATTATTACAAAAATACAACCAACTTTGATAATTTGTGGCGGTAACCAAAGTACAGTTTTGGCGGCATTCAAATGCACCAAAGTCGGTTTTATAATCTTGACAGTGGAACATTGTCTGAAAATGAATTTTCAATCTGTGGTCAAAATATATTGTTATTTTCAGAAATCCGAAAGAAAATATCGTTACATTGTCTTCGAATTCTTACCTACACTCGCCTTTGATGGCATAATGTACTGATATTTATTTAACGTCATTTAAATCTTAATTTGGAAGTACTGGCACATTCTATATGTTTTCAAAATCGGAATCAACTATCTGTTACCGTTGTAGTACGTTTTATTCAGTCATTACACTAAGACAAAAAAGTGCCTTAAAAAGTAACTTAACCACGTGACGTCGGTCTCACGGACCGCACGCGAAATATAATTGATCGTAATTTTTAATTACGTTCGAATTTAGAGCTGTCGAGTGCATAGAGAGTGCTTCCGGGAGATAAGAAAAAGTACCTGGAAACACAGTTGCGTCACGTGTAGAATAACGGAATAATTTGAAAAACAAAACTGCCGGAGTCTCTGATACCGACGTCAGGTGGTTAAGGGTTAATTAATAAAAATCATAGTCCTTCATTTCAATAACCAACTACCTAAATCATCAGCTTAGCACGATTGATCCATAACCACTAAGACTAAGTAGGTTCATATTTCTGTATACGCAGTAGCGCTTGTACTCGTATGTAACTGATTATTATGAAAGCTAGTGCTAAGATGTAGGTTTCACTGGATGCCCTACAAGTACCTATGCCGTACCGACGAGCATCGCGGCCGTAATGCGAGGAGCTCTCGCCGCCGCAAACAAGCTTGATTGGTATTCGCGGTTGGTGCCACATGCACACTGTTTACTTAAGGCTTCCATAAAACAAACATACGGTGGCCGCACCGTAAAATGACAAAATAGACTGGCTGTTCTTTTCTAGGAAAAAAAATGTAGCCTATACTGGTCCCTGGTTGCTGCGCTTCGTTTCAGTTGCAGTGTAAAATTTGAGCATGAGCAACGTTGTTACATATAGTATATCCTGTATAGACCATTAACACAAGCATATTTTTTATCACGTAGTTTCTAGCAAGGACTATATTTAAAAACACGCGGACAATTTTTTCGGCAATCAAGTGAAAACTTGGAGACTGCTGTCCAAGAATGCTTACGACCCTTGGGACATATCTAAGTCAGTGTTCCCTAAAATGCTGGTAATTACCTACGTCTTACGCTCATGCCACCGCAACAAGGGTCCAGTATGAAGAAGCTTTTAACAAAGTTGAGGCGCAAATGTGAAATACCGAAGGGTAAGCCAAGGGTAAGCTAGGATAAGCCATATCTACTTATTGTAATAAATAACTCCCTTGGGCGCCGGTTACCCCATGGTTGCTCTTTCCCCTCGGCCGCTTATCGTGCCCCTTGGTGTTATCTGTTCAAATTCGAATATAAAAAGATTACGTTGTGTGAAAACAACGAGTTAGGTATGTGAAATTTTGTCATGTGGACAGTCACAAATATAGTGCACGGCGCGGCGTGCAGTTTAAAAAAAATATGCTACAAGATAGACAGATGATCTCAAAAATAAAGTAGGTGCCAATTAGATCCTACTTGTTGGGGATTTATAGAGCTGGAATTCATAGCTAAGAATTTGGTATATCTACGCAGATTGACGTGTCTAGATGCTATTTGTGTCAACACATTTTTTTTATTCTAAAATTTCTAAAATACCTAATGATATATGAAATATACACAACATTACGTATTTTTCTACGCAGACGTTCTCTGCTAAAAATCACCTTCTACATTTGATATTTTTATCTTGACGATCTCTGGTTTCTGTAAAGTAAAACTTAGGACGCAGCTAGCGCGAATATGTCCCAGTTAAGCTCATATTTCTGCAAGATTGTTACAATGTAACCCGCCTAGCAGTGTTTTCTTATTTTTCTTCATATTCCGCTTATAATGCGAAACTCCGTTGAGTCAACTTATACGTAGGTTAGTAAGGAATATTAATATGAGCTTTTTAGCGGAATTTCCTAGAAATACTTACTTTGATAATTACGGGTATTGCATGTCAACAGATTAAGTTACTTTGCCAAGTTTATTGTTGTGCAAGTTATGTAAGTACAATATTTTTTTAATTACATTTTATGACCATGCTATTAGCTACAGCCTGGACAAAGTTTTTTAAGCAACTCTAAACTTTTAAATAGGTATACCTATTAGTTGAAGAAAGTAATATACCTACTATAGTTTGCCTCATCAGCGTACTTTAACTACTATTATCAAGATACCTACTCGTTTTGTTCTTTTCAGAGCATGTTAGAAATTATTACGAAACAGTATCTAATCCTTATACAGGGTTATCCAGAACTGGTGTACTAAGCCGAAAGGAGATGATTGAGACCACCATTATGAACGACTTTTACTATGTATTTTAACTTGAAATTCGAGAAAAAATCATCAGTGTTTCATACATATAGTAGAAAGTTTCAATTCTGTAACCAGATAACCCTGTAGGCAATATTTAAGCATGTAGGGCAAACAAATACAGATTATTTACACATAATTAGCGTGATTCCGTTAATCTGAGCGGCTGTACTGAAAGCAGTAAAAACTATGCCCGCGGTATTTTGGTCAAATACTTTTCAAATTATGTTACGCTACTTTCTTTTATATGAAATATGCTACTTAATTACCAAAGTAATCACTAGTTTCTTCTAAGTAAGTACATAGATACACGCCGTACCCGTTGGTTACCTTTTTAATCGTCAATGAACGAAAAAATTGATTCGAATGAAAGGTTTTTCGGGAAAAAGTAGTTTATGCGCATTGTGTAACTGTAAAAAAATCTACTTTCATCTCACTTAAATGTTATGAATCATAGATTTTGGGAAGTACAATGTTAAAACCTATTCTCGCATTTAGTTATTCTTATGAATTTTATATATCCGTCAAAAAACGTCAACAAATATTTTAAGTACCTACAATATTTATTGCAATGCAAAGAATTGCGTCATTTTTTTGGTTTCCTGACTAAGTGCGTTCCAGGCGTATGTCATAAAAATTTGATCAATGAGCTTTTTATAACAATGCATTTCATCGACTTCTTTGACCAGGATTTCCACAGCAGACCAATAGATTCAAAAGTAGATAAGGTTTTAAGTGTTTTGCATCTAAGTTCATACTTACTACAGTACCTACAATGTAATCCTTTGTAGGTTAAAGCTTTTTTAGCATGAATATATTAGATAAGTACGTAATAAATCTTTATTGAAAACATCATAAATTCTCAACGAATTCTTCTTGTGACACGTGATTATGAATAAGTTGGCTATGGAATAAAGATTAAAGGACTATTATGTCGTAACTCGTAAGTAAGTAATTTGTCGCCCGTTCAGTTAGGGACGATTTAGAGGAGCGTGGGCGGGCGGCGCGCGCGCAACGTGGGCGGAAACCATATTGATGAATACAATAAAGTTGAGAGACAGTATCGAACAAGCGCTTTAGTGTGTAAAAACATTTTTTGTCGTTGACAACGAAGCTGAACAGAGGATCTAAGACAGTAAATGTTGGATGCACTTTGCTTCCAAACGGTCTTAGATAGAGATAGTAACATCTAGAAGTGGATAAATGATTCTACACTGAATAATGTTACAGCTTAGTTCTAAACACAAAAAATACATATGTAAGTACTTTAAAGTTTTAAAAATAAATTTTACATGATACTATGGTGTGTACCATGGTGTGAAAACTTAGTGAGTGAGTAATTATTTTTATCATTTAAAAGTGCTTCACAGTAGTAAAACAAAATGTATTTAAATATATGTGGATAAATACTACTTTACAATGGTGTACACCGACTACAGTGTACGCATTTTTAGGGCTAAAACTTTAGGTAGAAAGTATGATCTTCTAAATTAAAAGGCGCATTAGCTGGAAGCTGTATACCGTTTTAAATGTTTAGTAAGACCCTCAAAACTGGCCTTCCACCCACACCCAGGTGCAGTTTACGATACACAACAAAACCTACCTTAATAAAACTTTAAGGCTATTTCAACATCGGCTTTTAAAGCTTAACAAAAATGACAATTCTTTGCGGAGATTTAACGACATTGTTTGTAAACCGATCTTTTGTCTGGATAATAAACGTATTTACTTAGGGACTGTTATACTTTGTATTGCAGGTACTAAGATTTGTTTTTGATTGTCGAGATAACATCTGTGTTTCGGTCAAAGAACTACAAAGGATTACATTGTTCCTGGAAACAATATGGAGATCAATAGAAACACACCCCAAAAAGATCATCTTAACAGTTACAGGCAGGTAGCATGTAGTACCTAATTATAGTATAGGTGTGTTGATAACAATTTTTTGCTGTAAGTATTGTTTTAGCTCGTATTTTGATGGTATAAGTTTTTTGCTAATGACTTGCAGTTTTATTTCGATGTTTTTGAAACAACATGTGTAAATATATTTATTTAAAACTACCTGCTAGAATAATTTTGATAAAAAAAGGGTATGATAAAAAGAGAAAAATTACAGCGGAGAAACTTTTTTAGTTAACATCAAACATAAGCATGTCAAAACTTAAACTTTTTAAACAATAGGAAAATACATGTTTTGCTACTTGAAATTAAAATGTTTTTTTTTTTTTTTTTAAATATAATAACGCGGCCAGATTTCCAACACTGCATACTCGTACCCTATATGATTCGAAATTTTATGTGGCCAAAAGTCACAAACAGAAATTCTAGTATCAATACCTAAGTATACAACAGAATGTGCAAAATGCAGATACTAGTAGGTAAGTATGCCTGAAAAAGTTGAACGCGAGCCAATAGCCATAATTACTACAGCGGATGCAAAAGCTCACTGAAGTTATTCCAAGCTACGACTTCAGTCGAAATGAACGACCGGAAGAAGAAAATAGATAAGTCAGTGATCGTAACAGTTGATTAGATAAAGTCGATGCACCATGCAACGGTATCAGTGTTAGTCTTACGCAAACCACGCAAATAAATCAAATACGGACTTATGAGACATAAAAACGCAGTAAAACAACTAGAAAGTTAAAGTTTCCTGAGACAGAACTAGATCTGAAAATGTTGGAAGTATATTTTACGATCATTAATTTACATAAAGCATTACTTATTCGGAAATTGATGTTGATTTGTCGATACTAAAAGTTTTATTTTACGTTTTATTGGGATAGGTATACCATTGATTGTCTAAAGATCTTGATATTGTCATTTACGATTTACGTACCTATTCGTAGAATATGTTTATAGACATCAAATTAAGTTTTTTTTTGAAATTGGTGTTCGATCGATTTGGTCATCACGTACCTACTGCAGTTTCAATTACTTCAAGGCTTGATAAACAATGTTCATCGCAAAGAATAACTAGGTACCTACATTTCATACAAAACTTTCATTGTATATCGTAGCATAAAAGTGCCGTTAGTAAGTAATCTAAAAAACTTCCTACACACACATATTATAAAGTTATTACACGATCTTTCGGATCTCGCGGTTCTCTACGATTTTCACGTCATGTGTTAATGAACGCGATTTACTAAACAACTAGATCGAATCACGATGCCTGGTTTTATTTCTTTCTTCATCTCCGCGGAACTAGCGGCGAGATTTGGTCCACCTGCGATCTCGCCGCAATTAACTGGAGCCATCATTTTATACGTTATGGTTTGTAGTCACGAAATATTTTTGCAAATGTACTTTTCACAAAAAACTCGGTATACCTGTTAATATCGCTCGGTCATTGCCTGGCGTTTGGTAACCTTGAGCCAAAATAAGTCTACTTTAAAACAACTTACTACTTACTTGCTTATATTAAACCGAAATTGATTCAATTAAGGTCCGATATTAATGTTGTGGCAATCACGCTTTAATTGTAACAAGCTATTGTAAGCTACTATGTAGATACTTACCTATTCTATTTTAATAGATAGATAAGTTAATCGAATTGATTTGTCAGTCATCAACTTGACTATCAAAATATAATTGCAATTCAACTTGCAGTTAGTAATTAATATTTTCGTCGTGCTTAAAGATGCCCGATTGTTTGGTATTGAGGTGATCGACAATTGTGTTTATAATTAGTATATTCTTACTGAAAAAACGTTGCGTGTTATTACTGATTGTAACAACTACTTGATTCAGTGAAAGCCAGAGTTACTCAATCTACGTAATGACCAGAAAAACGGCCCCTGACCGCTGGTTGCTCACGACCATATTTCATTAGTAAAAATTTAAGATAGCAATTAATACTTATCTCTCTACTCTCTGGAACCTGTTCGCTTCCGGAATTACGCGAAACCAGTCTCCAGTCCAATTTGTTTCTTTTTGAATCTCTTTTTAAGATTCGGTGGCTACGATCTCTTATTGTATAACGTAAATTAGGAAAACGATTAAGCGCTAGAGCATAAATAACTGTTGTAAAAGAAGTATTCAAATAAACTCGGTTATCGTCGTTAATATTAAGATTTTTATTGGTAAATGCTCATCTTGTTGGCTTACAAAGATTTTGTGTATTTTAAATGTCTCATGTAGTTTTAGGATTATTATTTACTGTTACGGTTATATATTATTACAAGTTTTGTATAATAACAGAAGGTACGGAACACAAGCTTTGTAACAACGTTGGGTACTGGTTATGCGAAATTATCTAATATACAAGTTATATCTTCATTGCTGTTATCGTATTGGTAGCTAGGACTCTTGCAAGTGAAGTGTACGTCTGTACTATGTAAGTACAGAGGAGACGTCTCACTTTATAGTAAGGTTCTATTCGATCATAATATGTTCAGTTTGTACTAAAACGTCCCAAGCCACGGTAAGGCTTACCTATGTATGCACAAAGTATGTCCAAATGTGTAATTTGAATTGTTTTAATTGTTGTATGTACTAGGTGTAGTACTCTTTCTATCACAATCATTAGACCTTTCAGCCGAATTACATGACATGTACCCGAAATATATCTCAGAATATTAACGCAATATTACATACGCGACACGTAAATTCATACATAGCAAATTACATGAAATAAAATAATACCTCCAACAAAATAATACCTACGTGAATTTAAAGCAAATTACTAGCGAACCTCGCAGCACCGCTACCACCATTTTCATTTTAAATGAAGATATCGACATCCAACGTTGTGCGGTGTCTTCTCTAGATTTTAATACAAAGTATTTCAATGGCAAGTAAAAGCTTTATTTTGCAACTGCGGTAGTGCAGTATCTCGATAAAGAACTGTTGCGATATACTGTTATCCCGGAAACATCATTGCAAGTAGCAATAACAATAATTATAATTTTATGGGTATAGTGAAGATAGGCCCTGAATGAAGAACTACTGCTTGATACAGCAAATGAATTTAATTATCTCTTATAATATCAATAAAAATAATGTTTATGCAGAACGGACGATATACGAGTACGTATCTCTAAGGGTATCTAGGTAATAACTGAAGATGAAACTGGTAATAATAAATTGAAATTGTTTATTTCAAATAACAAATGGTTGTACCAATGAGTGGTCGTACAAAAAAAATAAAATAATTACTTATATAGATTCAGATCCTCCTTTATTAAAAGTCGATATCATAACGACACCTCGCATCTTTGAGATTATTCTATGCTCCAAAGTCAAATAGATTTGTTTACAGATGATCCCTTCAATTTTTTTCGCATTTTTTGCAATTTGTGAAAAAACACAATGTAATTTCATTTTTACACTCCTCGCGCCTGTAATCTTTAAGTGGGCAATTACTTTGACTGGTACCGAGTGTTGCGTTTTCTAGTCCAACGTATTCGAGCAACGAAACAGGACTGTTACTTCGAGTTTTTTTGTCAATTACGAGTGTGTTCTGTGAAGCGGCTCCGAGTCAAGATGTTTAATTACAGCGAAGTTGATGAATTGTCCAGATTACCCGCGAGACGGTCGGGTGGCATCCAGGTCACAGATGCGCGCGCGCTGCTGCGGACGCACTCAATGAGCTCTGTTCTTTATCACGCAAAATATCTCATGTTGCCAGATTAGTTCGCATATTTACTTCGTATTGTGTTACGCACTTTTCTTTGAGTACAGCTAACGCCAAAATTGCGATGTCTTGAACTATTAATCATGGGACGATATATACGAAGATACCTACTCTTTTCACTAAATGTTATACTTAAGGTTATAATGTTTTTTTTTTATGTGTGGTGCTATTTTCGCGTTTGCTATATTACTCTTTTGTAAACTTGTGAACACTTTTATTGTTGTTAGTTAAGAAAATCGATTTGAAATATTATAATATTTCGCCACGCTCTGATTAGCATCTGTCACAATAACTAATGCCACATGCGGAATGTTCAAATTACACATTACCATTATGTAAATTAATTATATTAATTAACATTTTTAATTTTTAAACTAAGCGGTGCATACAAGATTGCGATTTTATTCTTGATATTGTGACCTTGGCACGTGTCGCGGTGTTTCAAGGAAAAACGATAATGTCGACTACGTTCACGACAAGTTATTATCAAGTTATACGCTCGATCGGTTTTTATTAATAAACCGACCGAAACTTGCACGCAGATAAATTCTTTTATTTAAATATTGGTTTCATGTAAATAAATGATACTAAGTCTAGAAACATTGCAAACTTTGTTCAGTTATAAATATGCAGGTATCTGGACTGATAAGTACTTATACGTACTTACTATGGACATTTTTAGACTTAGATACCGCGGCCAAAATTTATGTTTCAACCATAATAAGTATATAAGCGTGGTAAGTGGAGGGGACTAGGGGAGGCCTACGCCGAAGAGGTAACTTCTACGGATAAGATATCGGTCTAGATAAGTAGTATGTAAGTATATTCATTCGTTATAAGTTGTTAAGTTAAACGGTATAAGTATATAAACACATAAATTGAATTGTCTTATCAACAACAAATAGCTAACCATTCAAAATTAGTCAATAGATTTTATTTTAAAAGAAGTTATGTAGTTATTTAACGTTCACTTAAATCTAGATGATCAATAAAATAAGTCAATTGGAATTAATTTTAAATCTTGTTGTTGCATTTACATATTATATTTTCAAATATCTCTCCAAGCTGTTATTATCTATCTTCATCTAAGATATTTCGAGTGAAGTTTTGTTTATTTATACTTTCTACTTTGAAATGATGTAATGTTTATATCAAACTAAAATTCTTCAGTGGATCAACTATTGTTTACATTTCTAGACGTTTATGTAAACTTGAAAGTAGTTTTTGAAAAAAAATCCTGTGGCACCGTTAGTAGTAGATAGATGTGGAAGTGGGGTTCCCAGCACAGCAAAGACGGTCATATATTGGTTATTATTAGATATACCTATGTAGCTATTGCTAAAGGCGATTCATGCACATACCTAGTTCAAATATTTCTAGTAAGTACCATTCCATTGTTTTATTAACAATTTTTATAAACTTCTCAGTTTTATTCAGTTTCCCTTTAAACAATGAAAACATGATCGTGTTTCCCCTATGTACTTACACATTTTTTTATATATTTAAATGTAGTACTTACGAGCAAGACAGAAATTATAATACAGTTAGATTAAGAGAACGAGAGCGTACAAAAAGGTTACGAATAAAAGTCTTGAAACTTAATAATGTTATTTTAGAACGATTTTTGAATCGTATTTTATCTAACAAATTAATTAAAAGGGTACCACTATTTCTCAAGTATTTTTTTTTAATATCTTGCATAAACAGCTTCATAATCAAGTTCCTTACTATTTATTTTGTCGTGTTTAACTAGATAATCACGAACGATAGCTCTACGTATTTGCTAAACTCTGTAGAATAGCTAATTAATGTTCTAAAGTTAAAACCAGAATACATCTCAAAAACAAAATCAGAATAATTAAATTATGTACTACATAAAACTGGGTACTCGAACATACATAAATAATTTATGTACATAGGTATAAAGCACCTTAAGTATAGTAAATGTAAGTAAATATGCGAGTCACATCAGTCACTGAACTCGATTGATCTGATCTTGATTCTCGTCTAGTCATTTCTAATGCATCTTAGGACGTAGCAGGTTAATATAGGTTAATGTGTTTCATAAAATTATGGGAGGAAATTAACTGACTTTGAAGAACTATCTTTATCACGGTTTACGCCTTGGTAGATGGTGTTGATGGTTGATCCGGGTTTTAATAGGATCTGCTGAATTAACTAGATAGCTGTCGTTTTTAAACGTGTTATAGTTTTTAATATTTCCGTATTTATCTTGTAAAGTTTTTAAATCTATCATTATAGTCAGCTTTTATTGACTCACTGCTGGGTATCGGCTTTCTCTATCTTGCGCCATTGTTCCCTGTCTCGGGCTAATCATTTACACATAGGTATGACCCGTCATGGTCTAACAAATAAAATAAGTTTTGTGTTGTTAATTATTATCAATATCATAACAGTCCTGGTTCTGACTTCCAATATGATCGGTCGGAAGCGGCTTACTTCCAACGCGCTTCTGCTGTGTTGACCAGTTCCATGGTCTACTTTGTTGGTGGATGTTCCACGCTATTTGTATTTTTTGTTGTTTTTGATCAATTTCATGCCACGCGCGAGAAAAATCTACAAAACAGGTGTAGGTATGTGTATACCTATGACAATTATTACTCTGCTTCTTAGTTTATTCCAGAATTTTGATTCTAGTTTGAGGAAGATAATTTACTGCAAATTCACTGATCTTCTAAAACTTTCAATATCTGTCGAATACGAGTATAGAATTAGCTTGTCGAAGTGGTCGATATTTGGCTGTACCTACATATTTTAAATATAATTATTACGTTGGAATCAAAATACCGGTGACGTGATATGCTTATCACACTTTCAGATTTTTTCCTTGTACATACAATGTACGTATATTTTATTAATTTAAATACTTAGCAAGTACTTATCGTGAAATGTTGAAAACTAAAACTAATTTAATAGCAACCAACCGCTCAGCCCATTTCGTATATGGTAGAGTTCTTTAATGTTCAAGCTCGAATCTAAAAAAACATGCGTGTTGACGGTTGTAACATCTGAAACTACATACAATCTTAATATAGGTATCCTTTTATAGCTTTGGTTTAAATTCAGAGCATAAACTCACTCCGTAGGAGCGAACCGGGCATGAGATTTTAGCTCATAGTTTTACATTTCGTTCTCGCTTGAAAGCACAAGTGTAATAAATGTTAGTCTGTAAAATTTGTATTATCATTAATGAGCATTTTGACGCTATGCGTATATAATTAAGTGTGTAACTGTATTTAATTAGTCATGTTATTCGGTAAAGACCTTTTTATTAACAAGAAAGGCATTGAAGTTTTTACCAAAGCGTGTCTTTTGGCCTACTTAACCGACCATGTTGCTGTTGTTGTTTTACATTAAGTACTTAGATTTTCTTTTTAACATGAATAGTGGGTGGGATAGCCATAAACTGAGAAAGTTTAATTTCAAAAACGCTTGTATTCTTGATTATCTTTTTATGACTTAATTGTTGGGTAATAGAAGGGCATTGCAGTGTTTTATTTTATTACTCGCTTTATTGTTTTTATTTTTATGTCATTAGCTTACATACGTAGGATACTATGTAATCTATTTTGTAACCGCTCCGATTTTACTTGATAAATTTACGTGGGCCATGGTATTTTTTTCTTTCTCTATAATGTGGCGTATATTTCAAACTATTATTTGTATGTTCAACTCATCGTCGTCGTTAACTACACAATCGTTTTTCTTACACTATCACAATGTTAAACGTAGCCTTACTCTTATTTAAAACAAACATTATCCACTTACAATATCAAGATCCAAATGTCTCAGCAAATTTTCTAAAAACTATCCCGTGGAAGTCAATCACATGTTCATCACAACACTATCTCGGGTCACTCCAGTCACGTTCGTTATCAGTGCGGGGACGATCGATCGGGGCAGTGATAAGAGAGCGGGGCAGGACCGACGACGGCAGTGCGCGCGACGCTACTGAAGCCGAGCGGCAGCCAGCGGACCGGGGTTGGAGAATCCGATGCGGCATTACGCCAGTCGATGGATGCCGGGCAAGACGCATTGTTCTCAGAAGATACAAATTACGTAGGACGTAGCTTTGATGAGTTGCATGTAGGAGTTTGAGAGAGCACTGCTTGCCTTTTGCTATAGATTAGAATTAACTATAGCTCAGTAAATAACGATATAAGTACTGGGTCTGTTATTATATACGGATCTATTCGGATATAATAATTATTGTAGGATATCTATCAATGTATTAATAATTGTGGCCAACCACTTTGTCATTGGTCTAAGCCTGAAATAGCTAAAAAGAATCTGCTGTTACATACAAAGAGTTCATCAATTTCGACACCATTTATGGAACAGCTCATTTCTCGAAGTAAAAGTTAGTCATAAATATGAGAACAATCATATTATCCTAGAGTGTGTCCGTAGTCGTCTTTGGAATCACCCAGTATTATTGGTAGTTAAAGGTATGGTCTAATTACTATCCCTATCCCTAATGGCTAAATCTAAAAACGTCCCCTTCTCAACCATTTTAGAGCAGAAAGGATGGGTGATGGAGCTTTACTGCTCAGTTATGAGCACTAAAGCTCTATTACTCTATTAGCCAGAACCTAGCTTAGAAAGACATTAAAATAAGCATTAATGACCGGTGTAGAGTTTTGAGATTGATTTTAGAACTTTACCAGGGATTAAGTTTCAAAAGAAGATCTTAATCAAATACATGGCTTGGTATTGTACCTACTATTGCTAAACGATTAGCTACTTGTATCCTGCAATTCGCTTCTTTGTATGTTCGGCGGCAAAGTTTCACAAGAACTTACAATTATTGGAACCTATTTATGGGAGGCTTAGATGGATTCTTAGTAAATCGCACATTTTATGCGTTTGTACGTCAAGCGCGTTAGGGTCTAGACCTTAGTAATTAGATTCTAGAATACTAAATATTTGTTGTTGTTTTATTAATTATATATTAACACGTCCTTTTATTTTTATACTCGTAGAGTTCATAGACCTACAACCTCAGGTTGTGAAAGAATTAATAGCAGACACCTAGGAGAAGATTACTTAAATAAAGCAATATAATTTTATTTTGTATACGTTCATCATTTTTCTCACACAAATTGTAAATATTCCATCAGGTGAAATATGATTAAATTCGTACGCACCCAATATATTTCCACATCGCCCATATCAAGTAGAGTGCGTATTTGAATGATAATGAGACCCGGTAGCTCAAGTACGCACCTACATAAATACTCCAATCAAACACATGTAAATTGGACCTACAAACACCGCACTGTTAATAGGAAATTATTACAAGGCATAATTTAAAAATTCTCGCATCTACTGAGTTCTTTTAAAGTATTGACGATCATGAAAATTAAAATCACGGGCTAAATAATGAGGCCTGTGGTATTATTATGTAAACGTGGTGGCCATGATTCTGTTGATACATTGATGAATACGTTGCATTCCGCTCAGTCGTAGTGCATGTAAGACGATATGACAAGGACGGAACACGATGATTATTGCCAACAAGTTTGCACAATAAGGAGCATCATTAGTGAACGGCAGATAGAGCTAAGGATGAACGAAGCTGAAGGGTGGAAGTTACTTCCAATAGTGTTCTAGTAATCAGTCGTAAGAGCTAGAAATATCTTTTGCTTTAGTGTAATCTAATCTTGATAATCTTGCTTTTATTAAGACAACAAAGCATGTGAACGATGATGAATAAGAATCAATTCAATGGCATAGAATTACTCGTATTTAGCCAATAACAAGATTATTCTGTCGTCTTAGTTATCAATAACAATTGGACTCTATCTCACCTAAGGCATTGTAATCAAAATTAAAATAGTGGCTCTCATATTTCATGAGATAGTTATATTATGTCACTATAAAAGTGCATTATTTCACATTTGTTTTCGACATTACATTCACACAAATCGACACACTAACCGTGCCTACAACTGACTGTGTCAGGGTGTCACCTTGATTTAAATATGGAGCATCAAAATGTGCGACGCGTTGACTGCGCATCGTCAATCGTCACACCCGGAATTGGTCATATGAAATTCCACAGAACCCTATTACGAGGCCATACTAAGAGATAATAAGCCGAAAAAGCGCGATATAAGTAATTGTTTATCCCCTGTGGATCAACTGCTTGACTCTACTAGTAGAGCGAAGTGAAATTTTACTTTCCCGTGATACTACTAGTAGTGCTACGGGTAAAAGTACATTTCCCATGACGCTACTCTGTTTCCAGTAGTGTCACGGGCAATAATATTTCCTGAACCAAGCATTACTAAAACCTTTAATTATAAATACCTACAATACTTTAAAAACCAGCACCAATTTAACAGCCCATGCCGTGATAGTACCTACCTTTCATCAACTTTCAAGAATAAATTTGACTGCTGTCTTCTCCACGTCGACAAATCTTTAAGAAAAGGTAGCAATTTCGTTGTAAAATATTTGTTGCTTGATGGTATCTTATATTTACCCAGTAGGTCAGTAATCCTAACGCATACTTACTATTAATTAACTATTACTTGCACGATACCATAATTAAGTATCTATCTACGTTATAGGGCATCGTAAATTATGTTAACATCCACTTAATAGCTTATTCGGAATCTATATTTGAGAACATAAAAATAATTTTACGAGACATCATTAATATTTATTTTTCTCACATTTACAGCGAGTTCTAAAACTTTTATTGGTTAGGAAGGAAATGGTTTAAGATAAAACAAAATAACTTGATACTGTTACATTTTTATAGGTAACCAAACTAGTTAGGCACCAGTTTAACTAATAATATGCGGTTACAACTTATCAGTTGCAAGTTAGCTACGAATTGAAAAGATCATATTTTTGACATTACGAGTACTTATGTACTTCTGTGGATTTAGAATATTATTGGTAGTTTAGTTACCGAAAAGAAAAATAGAAAAAATGAGTCTTAAAATGGTTTTCTAATTTTATGTAAGTGGTGTTTTTATAATTTTGATATTCACATTTATTACAAATGGTTTTCAAAATTTATTTTGTTCCAACCGAATAAAATAAATTGTAGATTATATATTTGTAAATATTTTAGTATATAAGTTAGAATAAATTATGTTTTTAAGTGATGTAACTAGTACATTATAATACCAGAATTAAATGTATCTATTATATACATAATTATATATTTTGACAACACAAGACTAAAATACTTCCAACCGAATTTTTAAGTAAAATATGCAAGACGTTTAAACTGTGTTAGCTGTTATCACAAAATAATAAAACCAGTAATAATAGCTCTAACTTCTAACTCACCACCGAACCCACCTTTTTATTAGGGTCCCGCATCTAAATCGTAAAAAGAAACTTTTATGGTGGGACTTTGCGATACCTATCTGCCTCTATACCACAGAAATGTTTGCTGTATTTTTTAAGGGGTGAAACTCTTCTGTACTAAAAATATATAAAACCTTTATTTTGGGTATGATTTTTTTACCTTATAAAAATACTTTCGCAAAAAATTTTCATCAAGAAAACTTCATTCGATAGTTTTTCCATCCAAGTCCTAATGTACTAAAATATTGCTTGTACGACGATAAATGTATTTTAAAATAAAATCAAAAAGATTCCACAGTTATCTAATCTCATACAGTTTTAGAGATTCCTGCAAATTTTTAGAACATCATTCATGACACGGAATTTGGCAGAATACGTGCCTTGTACGCACCGGCTACTAGACACGGAGCGGTTTGGGACAGAAACGCACGTTTCGAGTATGGTCACGTGCATACATACATTAGATTGAATGACCGACCTGATAACTTCATTCGTTTTTCAATGCACTTGACTTGAGAAATTGAACGTGAGCGTAACACGGGCGCTTAAACACGCATCTTGCATTTTAAAGGTAATTTTTATTTGATTTTACTGATAGCTTGGCGTTATCGATAACTCAACGGTTCATATTATCAAGTAATAGCATCTTACATAGAATCCTATAACTGAATATTTTTTGTATATTTCAACTATAAAATCACATTGTTTTAATAATCTTGTAACCCTTCATTCGTACTTAATTTAAATCTTGATCAGAAAGACAAACTTAAGTAGTGCCTCACAAATATATCAAGTCAAGCTGTTAAGGAAAAAAAACGTAACAGACATGGGTAGGAATACAAAGAATTGTTACATTTGATACTTTTGTCGAGAGTAAAAAAATGCAAAGCAGACGATGTGTTTGGTTGGAATTCTATTTTGCAACTCTATATTATTTTCAACAAAACTGATTATATTAAATATGCAAGAAATCTGGAGCAATGTACTAACAGTTAGTTTTTGTAATATTATAATCATCGAGCGTAAATACGATATTTTTATAAGTATCTTAACGCTGAATAATATTTGTGTACGTTTCCTGCGAATTCTTTTCGAAACAAATAAGTGCAGTGTTTTTGGAAATGCGGACATGGATATCGATCGTAATAATTTGCGACGAAATTCAGACCAAAGTCTGAGATAAGTTTGATAGTAGGTTCTTACTTTCCAAAAAGCGAAAGCTGGGTGGAATTGTTTGTAGTATTTTAATACTTTGTCATTTCATGTAGCGAGCTTTTTTATACAACTACGTGACGAGACGGGGCTGCCTGTTAAAGCACTACTTTTCCAAGAAACAGTTCAATGCCTCTTCACTTGAATGTATATTTAACTATTTGTAATGGGTATATCTTTGCTTTACTGCCACAGTAACAACGTTCCATATTTTATCACGTTTAATATTACATCAAACAAATTGTCCACTCATCTTTGTCAAAATTAAGTAAGAATCTTGGAATTTGAGATACACAGCTGTATATTTGTATGAAATTGTATTTTGGCATTCTACAAATTGTCTCAAAACCTAAATGTGGTAGGGTGTACGGTACGTGTACTTAGGTTATCTATTAAAATTTGAAGTCAAAGGTCACAATTTTTTTGCGCATTATTTGCAACTATCTCATTTCCTATGGGTTTCCCGCTATTTGTATGTAAGTATTATCAAGTGTAGTATAGAAGTATAGTAATAGTAGAGAATTAAATTCCCTACAACTATTGTTGAAAAAAAAATATGTTGAATCGTTTTCGAGATAGAGAGCGGAGAGCGCACTGTTTGTTTGCATATTTTTTTCTTGAGTAACAACATTTAACATATTACTGTGAGCTGGATAAGATTTGGTTTCAACTATAGATGATCGGGTACCTTCTTTAATAATAGCTGCTGAACCTTCTACCATTGTCAGCCTTTCTGCTGCGGGATCTATTTCTTTTTACTATCGTACCAAGCTTTTGATATAATATTAGCGTGCATCATGGAAAGAAATGATTGTGAAAGCTCCAACTTTCTTCGTTATAAATATAACTTTGATTACTTCTGTAGTAGTCTTGTAATAATAATTTTATCATCTCGTACCCTGTCAAGACATCTCTTAAAGCTTTTTGAGTGTAAAATGTTATCTCAAATTTTAATAGACGCGTACACCCTACCATTAGGTAGGTGTTGAGACAACTTTTAGAATGCCAAAATACAAGTTTGTACAAATATTGAGCTGGGTATTTCAAATTCCGAGGTGAACTTACTTAAATAACTGGACTAAAACGTTATTGCAAGTTATTACATTTTTCAACCTACGTAGGAAGCTTAGATTGCATTTTAAAAGATAGATCCAAAATTTTGCAAGATAAATCCAAAGATCAATCTAAAATGAACGCATATGTTGTCTGTTTAATCTAATGCTTACGCCCAGCTAGGTTATTAATTATTCAATACCTCGTACTCACTACATCACTTGAAATATCGCATTATTGCGCTACCGTATTATTTTGCATATAGCAATTACTCGTTTTGTGGTATGACACAGGCTGTAAAGCATTATTATTGTGTTAATGGTAGGCAAAGCGGAGCCCTAAGGGACCAATTTGTACAAAATTTATACAGAATATTGCGTATTGTACTTTACAACAACGGCTTATTTCCCTAAATGGCGTGCATAAAATAAATGCCAGTCTTTTTACACACATTACAGGGTGTGGATGTGGAGCTGCAAAAATGGTAGGTAGGTAAATGGTTAGTCGCAAGAGTAGATTTCAAGGCTGTACGTAATAGAGATTGAACAGTACTATTAATACATACATATTTTACGTATACAAAATGTAATCTGGATTTTACAATCATTTGAGTACCTAGTTGAATATAATCAGTTTAAGCACTATGTTATATTTTCATCAATTTTATACAAATATTTAATTTAAATGTGTTTTTAAATATTATAATATATTGCTTAATTTCTGAGTGAAATATCTTTTTTAGTTAGTAACATGTTAATATAAGAACAACTGTTAAATATACAAGGGTGTCATGTTAAAAAACCCTGTATAAATAACAAAATAATAAAAAGTAAAGTCATATTTTTTTAACTACAAAAAAAAACATTTGTCTGCATAACGCATATAAACAATACAAGTCGAAATCTACCTGCTTCAAAAAATAGGAGTAGAGTACAAAAACATGGTGTTCCGCTAATTGCTACGGGGGCAAAAGTTTCCCTATTTGTTCGGAATTTTAATTCGGCGTTCGGCGGGACGGCCCGAGGCGCAGCTGGACGTAGACGTGTTAATTTTACAAAACGCCATGGACTGGAACTTTGCTTGTTCTAGTTTGCTTTTGATATCAAACAAAATGTTGGATTTGAGGTATTAAAAGTTGGCGTACGTTTCACGAAGTTTTTGGTATGGTTGCATTGTGGAAATAAAGTATACAGGCGGAAAATTGGCATAGATGGGCACCTTAGCCTCTTTGAATTGAATATAAAAAAGTAAAAATACAGGGTTATCCTCCTTGCCCTGTACTAAACAAAAATATGTTCAATACTAGTCGAGGAAAAAAATCAGCTATTTTGTACGTTTTGTCAGTTCCGAGTTGCAATTTTGTATGGAACAGCTGATTATATTTTTTCTCGAATTCCGAGTTGGGCAAAGAGCACCTCCTTTCGGCTTAGTACTCGGTACACTATTTATGGATAGTCCTGTAGATACAAAAATTAAAGTAGTTCATGTAGTTCTAGCTTTGTATTATATTTAACTGTCTTTTTATTGCCATAATAAATATTTTATTGTCTTACATAATATTTTATTGTCTTGTATTTCTTATAAAAACATACCATTCATTGGCAGTCGACCTAAAAAAAAAACCTAAACTGATTAGCTACGCTTACATATTTTATTTCTATTCTGATATCTATGTAAATGTCAAGAGTGTGCAAACAGCAAGAACACTGCAGGTGACTATTAAGACCATAGTAGGTACACATTTGAACAGTTGTTTTGGGTGTCACAAACCCATTGTTTGAAGATCTCGGATCACGCTGCATCTCTCTGACCCGAAATTCCGTAAAATTAACCAGTTGCGTTACTTGTGCTAGCTGATATTTACGTTTTATTGTTTGAGAATTCTTGACTTTCGTAATTTAGGTCTGTGGAAAATGTTGGTGCTGTTTTAAAAATGGTGTTGCTACATATCTGCTTCAATTGTTTTTATGGTTGGAATTAATATTATTTGTGTCAAGGTGGTATTTGCCATCAGACTGCACAAAAGAACGATAGCATTTTAGCCTATGGAGATATTCTATTTGGTATAATTTACGCATACGAGTATAACGTTCATCCTTGCACTAAAAGTCTTCTAAAAGAATAATATAACAAAAGATACAAGAGAAACGCAGTCACGAATAAGCATTAGAAATAAAGAAGAAAAGGAAAGAAATGAGTACATTCTTGACAAAACTATAAAATAACAACAAAAATTAAACAATTTTAACATTAAATCTAGCACCTGTGCTTCCGCTGTACGTATTACTCGTACGTACGCTGCTGGTGTTCAAATATCTACATATTTTGTACATAAATATTTAAACACTCTTGTGCAAACGCTTGATCTACATGCAAATATTTACATTTATCTTTTTCGAATGCTTCAATAATGATTTGTTTCCGGAAATTCCTCGCAACGGATATTGCTCACACAGGGAGATTCTTAAAGCTAATAGCTGATATTGAGGCATAGAGCGGCATGTAATATTGTTTACTAACCATCAGTCACGCGTAATTAGGTTTTTATCAAGGCATAAATATGTATTATCACGATGCAAGCCGCTGGTTTCACCGGCCCACATTACCTACTCTTGGTAACGCATTTTCAAGGTACTACAGATACATATGTGTTAGATTAGTCAAAATTTTCAATACACTTGAGTTGAGATGTACATGGAAATTGTTCGACAGATAAAAACTTTGATTTTAAGTTTTAAATGAGTTATTATTTACAAAATTGAGAGCAAACCGTCAGTTAAGAGAGTTAATTTAATTAAGTACTTACTTACCTAACTGTTATGGTATTTGAACTTTGGTTTTGAAATGACAAAACATGTAAGTAAATCAATAAAACCATTGACATAGTAGCCCTAGCATGGCAAAGGGACAAATTGTCTTTCCGCCAATTTATCCCTTCGGAGTGGAAACAAAGTATGATTTGACATTGACAACTGACATTAAAAGTTGGTTTTATTCCTTTGCCATGCTAAGGGTGCTGGTGGACTACATAATTAAGGTGAGACAATACATAATTATGTCAGGACATTTCAGTTGGATGCATACACAGCATATTTTTATGATACCTCTTTATTTAAGCTTTTAATAAAGACTAACCACTTGACCGCTCATATTTCAAACTGATTTTACCTATTATTTAGTTAGGCTAGTTGACTAAATTGAGCTTTAATTTGAATTAAATCTAAATATCAAATACATATGTGACAAGTCCACATTTACCGTCCATTTACGCAACAGAATGCCAGCCGCGTCGTGAAAGGATGTTTAGAAAGGAAGAGAACGTCGTTTCATAAGTTTCCTTTTGATATTTATTAGTAAATGGGAATAAAATTATCCAAATTCAATATTTGATGAGTCTACTCGTGGATCAAAATTAATGCATACGCTGAGTGCAATATAGGTACCTACATATAATTTAGTCGGACTGGTCAGAAAGTTATCTATTTGTTGTTTTTGTCTGTAAAAACAAGTTGTAATGTAGTAAACAAGGCTGTCCTGAAAAAATATCATTTTGAACAAACGACACCTAACTTTTCACAATAGTATATAAATTATACATACCTACATTTTAAATAATTTCTATAACAGATTCCTACGTTTAATGTTTTTGCTGATCATGGTTGATTTTTGGTCAGTGTTTTAAAGTGAAATGAATTGTTTATCAAATATCCGATTGAATTTTAGCATACATCATGTATTATTGTATTAAAATTAAACTAAATAAAATAATCGGCTAAATATCTATGAGAATAAAGTGTTAAAAAATGTTACAGCACCAAGTCCAAATATGACTCAAATATTGATTATATTGTCAATTCATTGGTTATCAGGTCATAATTACATCGTGATTATTTATTAGAATTGTTGTTTTACGATTGGCAACTAGTATAAAAGCATTTAAAATAATGTTGATGCCCTATACCTGCTGTTTCAACAGTTAAGCAAATAGAACTGGGTCGTACATAGCTGCACTTAGGAGCATCCTGATTTATGAGACGCCAGCACGCTAGACGCCTGACCACTGACCAGAACCGTGCTAGACTGGACAGCGTAACCAAAAGTTACCTCTGTATCAATAAATCCATTGTATCGTTACTATGACAATAACAAGAGGCAATGGCAACGCAATCTAAATTCGTTTGTATCGGATGTTTGAAGAAAGCACTCAGGTCTCGTGGCTGTTGAAAACTAGTATACAATCATTGAAGAATCACACACAACATCATTGTATACAATTAGTTGCGTCTTATGAAGCCTCTTATTGCATCTCGTCACTCCGTGCATCGATATTGAAGATGGATTTTATTTTAGTTGCCTAGTGCGAAGTTGCCCTATTGTTTAATTAAATTCAGCTACGAAATAAAAAAAACATTGTGTAAATAAAATTATAATACTTACCTACACATAATTGGCCAAGTGCAACTTGGACTCGCGCACGAAGGGTCCCGTACCCAATTAGCCCCTTTAAATTTTAAGCGTCTACCTGTTGCCGTTATTAATATCTAGCAAAAAACGACAAAAAATATGGTTGTTGTATGGGAGCCCCCGTTAAATATTTATTTTATTCTGTTTTTAGTATTTGTTGTTATAGCGCTAACAGAAATACATCAAATCTATCACGGTTTATGAGATACAGTCTGGTGACAGACAGACGGACGGGCAGCAAAGTCTTAGTAATAGGGTCCCGTTTTTACCCTTTGGGTACGGAACCCTAAAATGAACCCTTAAACTGAAATGGTAGAGGGCTTGTGAAGATTATGAGGGTTACGATAACAAGCTTGGGCTAACACGTTTATTAGCGTAACGATCCTAACAATCACAGGCATGTATATGAAACATCGACTTGGCATTTTTTCTGTTTTAAATTTCATATTGATGGTATTATATTATTATTATCGAACAAATTAACAAAACATACCTAACCCACACATTGCTGAAATTTGTTTATGTCGTAGAATTTTTGAGTTAGGCAACTGTAATTGTGTTTATTTAACTTACATAAGAATTCAGTAAAATAGTTTATTAATTCATTACATAAGGGTACCACCATCATCACTGTCAGCCGTAGGACGCCCACTGCTGGACATAGGGAATGTTTAGTCTTAATACAAAATTTGATTCAAGTCGTTAAAAATTGTTTTCGATCTCCAAAATTCATATAGGTACCTACAAGATAGACGAGACATAGCTCCTTTCAAAGTATCTGTTCAATAAGACTGGATTTATTTTGTAGTACAAGGTCTAGGATTTCAGACGTCTAAGAACTTTGTTAGTTTATTGCCGACTATAATCCAATTTTACAGGGTTACCATTCACTCTAAGTCGGTAGTTACTCGTACCTAACCTAAGTCTGTACGTAATTCTATGGCTGTAAATGTGTCAAGTTAAAGCTTAGACCTTTTAACGGAGACGCGTACGCATTTAATTGTGATGTCAAGGGATACTACAGAGTTTACTATAGATTACTATTAAATTTTGTTAGAAATTAAGTTTCATTCAATAAGGTACAAAACTGTCGAGTGTAAACTTTTCTGTTTCGTATATAGATTTTTTCGATTCATAGGCACTGATTTTCGGAGGCATCAGCGCTATCACCGTAGGTTAGTAGGGGGTAGGTTTGCATAGAAGTTCACGAGAGTTGTATGGAAAAATTGGTTAATCAGATCATGTCATTAACAGTGTTGATGCAGGGCTTGAACTTTTGGGAAGTAAAAATGTAGAATACTGCTCAGCGTTTATTGGCTATTTTGGTATCGGCCCTGTATTAATTGTGTGCCTGTTTCTTAAGTTTTTTTTTCTTTGCGTAACGAAGTAGTCTGCGACCCCAAATATTGGAAAATATATTATGGTATACCTACTTAGCAGAATTTCCATAGCATTGAGAACATTAAAACCTCTTGGACAGCTGGTTTTCTGACGTTTTTTCTCTTTGTCTATCTAAGCTAGAGGCTTTTAACCACAGATCAGAGAACACGGTACTCTGATCTGTGGTTAAAATTTCCTGATCTGTGCTATTAACAATGCGCATTTATCTAAAAAAATACAGAGATTTGGGTCTAGAGATTCGTACTCAGGAAATCTCAAGGTCTAAAGACCAAAGGTCTAAAACATCATAGTTCTTGCTAATGACTTATAAGGTGCCTCAAGTTTGTTTTAATTAAAAACATTGTGGAAGTGCGAATGTTAACTTATTTTATGTATAAAGTATATTGTACAATAAGACATTAAATATTTCTTTCTGAAATAACTTTCGGAAACGGTAATGTTCTGAAGTGAAACTGCATGGAAACGATTTCTCGTTTCCAAGTCTCGTTTAGAATTAAAATGCTCTATAGTTTGCACACAACCTTTACGTAACACGTGCGTTAACAGTAAATGTAACACTGTCGTGGACGTAATAAGGGCGAGATGGACATAGACATATCGAAAGGGACTTCGGAAATTCTTTTGTTTTTATACAATTAAGTTATTTTTTTATGGTAACTAGCTAGCGCTTAGTCATCAAATTTTTATGACAAGCTTTATTAAATATATCTCTCCAAAACAATAATTAGATCTACTAAATTTTATGGCTAGGTTTGAAAAGCGGAGGAAGAGGTCCGTTCAAACAAGTTCGAATTATCTTATTTTTTACTTTTCTGTGTTTTTGAAGATTTGTTATTAATATGCATTATTTTTGCCACATACATATATATTTATAGTTGATTGAGATTGAGCGATTTTAGCACTTAATTTTTCGGATAACTTTACATGTCTTACATACCAATATCTTACCAACATTCTATACAGGGTTATTCCTAATCAATTAGCATCCTTTTAGGGGCTTATTCTGTACATCGAAACTAACAACTTTTGTTCTGCGACTTTTGTGAAAACTGAAAAAAGAATCAGGTGTTCCATAAATTTTGTCGCGAGTGAACGATATTTTTCTATTTAACAAAATGTTTTTTTTTTTTTTAGTTTTGACAAAAGTCTCAGTACAAAAGTTGTTAGTATTGATGTACAGAATAAGCCCCTAAAAGGATTCTAATTGATTAGCAATAACCCTGTATAAAGCTTTGCGATTACTATACTCAATTTTCACTGCAGATGCTTACCAAATCCAATTCTTCTATTAGCAGTAGGTAAGTAGATAATTACTAATTTATTGCTATTCAGCAAGGCAATCCTGACAGCATTCTGGCCACGTTACCCTCTGCCGAGGGACTTTTAGATTAGGTTTTATTTTATTTTGTGTTTTTTTTTAGTTTAAGTATAATTTTAGTCATTGTGAATAGGTTTATATAGCTCATAATTAAATTATTATCTGTGATCATAGTAGCCAATATTACATGAAATTATAATCATTAATTTATTAATTCTGTGTACAGGATACAGGATTAATTTCTACTTACTGTCATCCAGCAGTGGACATTTTAAGGCCGATTAATATTAATAATAATGAGGTATTTATCTAAAAAGAAGATTAAAAATCGCCGTAACCCCTTCCCTGACTACGCTCATGCATAAATCATAATAGCGAACGCCGCCAGAATGATAGATGGCTTACAAAGATTATTCATTAATGGCCCAGTAATTAAACATCTGTAACTTTATGTTTGCACATTCACGTTGTAACGATCCGCGCGATGCAATATCTGATTGTATTTCAATTTGTTACAAATTTCAAACTACAAGATAGATTTTTTAATTCTCTTTATGCTTGGTGTCGTCTGAATTTTCCGTAATTTTTTAGCAATTATTTATTTGAGATTTTTGTAAACAACCCATAATGTAACTATTTTAATAACGTAATTTATTTGATTATGCAAATTTTGGCTATCGTAAGTGTAGATTACTGCACAGTAATATAAACTTCAACGGATATTCATTGTGGAGTTACTATAATATTGTATTTTTACCAATTCTAATTTTTTTTCTTTAAATTTACATTATAATATAACACTTTTGTAAAATTCTTTCGAAATTCGGATTACCATTTAGGTTCGGATAATGCTAGTTATAAACGGTAATCCTAATGAAGCGTTATGCTTCAGGGGATGGGATTTTAAATAGATGAACCTCCCAAACGTAATTTTAATAACATATAGATGCACTGGGCCGACTACTGCAATATACAACAAAAAAATAAATTTCCAAATCTTATGAAATGCAGTAAATTAATACCTCTCTTTAAAAGTGGCAGTAAAAGCGACCCGGGTAATTTTAGGCCGATCTCAATTGTTCCGTGTCTATCCAAAATATTTGAAAAGATAATGTTAACGCAACTGAATTCATACTTTAATACTAATAACATATTCTATGACAAGCAGTTTGGTTTCTCGAAGGGTTGTTCAACGATCGATGCTGCTTGCAACCTAGTAGAGAATATATATGAGGCATGGGAATCTTATCAGGATGCAGTGGGAATTTTTTGCGATCTTTCGAAAGCATTTGATTGTGTTAACCACGAAATCTTGTTCCACAAGCTATCGAATTACGGATTGACTGATGATGCGTTGGAGTTTATCAAATCGTGCGTAAGTTTCAGAACACAAACTGTGGATATTGATGGAGTGCAATCAAATCCAGCTGATGTCTCCATAGGAGTCCCACAAGGATCGATTTTTGGTCCATTCTTCTTTAAAGTTTATGGTAATGACCTGCCTTTTTTAGCGCGCAAGCATTGCGAAATTACTTTGTTTGCGGATGACACTTCATTGTTATTTAGAATCGGTCGGAAAAATGGTGATGATGTGTCCCAGATTAATGCGACCCTTAGCAGCATTGAGAGGTGGTTTAGCGTCAATAATTTGATGCTAAACGCCAAGAAGACAAACTGTGTGAAATTTACCTTAACAAACACACCACACTTGTCTAGTGTAAAGATCAATAAAGAAATACTCCAGTCATCCGTCACCACGAAATTTCTTGGTCTTACCCTGGACAGTAAACTTCAGTGGGGAGCGCACATAAAAGAATTATCTGCTAGGTTAAGTTCGGCGGCATATGCGGTACGTAAAATAAGGGAACTCTCAGACGTAGAAACTGCTAGAACGGTGTATTTTAGTTACTTCCATTCGATTATGTCGTACGGATTATTACTCTGGGGACATGCTGCTGAGGTAAATAGCATTTTTGTTCTTCAAAAACGTGCTGTAAGGGCAATCTACAGGCTTGGCTATAGGGAGTCGCTCAGAGAGGTATTTGTAAAAGTCAAAATCTTGACTTTGCCAAGCTTGTATATTTTCTTGACTATCATGTACGCTCGTAAAAATCTTCACAAGTTTAAAAAACACTGCGACGTTCATAATTATATGACAAGGAACAGGTCTAAACTTGTTCTGCCTGAGACTAGATTAACGAAAACTGCCAAATCGTTTGTGAAAAATAGCATTATCTTCTATAACTTACTGCCCGATAAAGTAACAAATATGAACGACACAATGTTTAAAAAAGTAATTAAAAAAATCCTAATGGAAAAAGCATACTATAGTATCAAGGATTATATTTCTGACAGGGATTCGCTGCGCGAATTGACTTTTGATTGACTTATATACCATATTATTATTGTGATTTTCGATTGATTGAATTTTTATTGTTTTGTTATAGTATAATTTTAAATTGTTTTGTGTTTTGTAATTTATTTGACTATTTTTTGTAAATGTTGACATTCATAAGTGTACAGTGCTGTACCTATATTTGAGAATAAATGAATTGTGAATTGAATTGTCACTCACCTGTTGTTTTCCTTCTGCTTGATGAATCCTGAAGAACTATTTTCGGTCGATACACCTAATTTCGAAAGAATTTTTGTGTCATGAGTAGGAGAAGTTCGATATTTTGCATACCTATTTATTGTTTTGATTGTGTCATTAGCATTACTACTCTATACCAATACTATAAAGAGGAAAGATTTGATTGTTTGTTTGCATCGAATAAGCACCGAAACTACTGAACCGATTTGAAAAATTCTTTCACTGTTGGAAGGCGAACATAGGCTATATTATATTTTCAAAAAAAATTAAGGATCTTTACTAATTTGTAATTTTTTGCCTATTGTATCCGGGCGAAGCCGGGGCGGGCAGCTAATTTAGGATAAGCCCCCGTTTATAACAGGCAAATTTTTACAGGTTTTTTTTTCCAAAAATACGAAACGATACATATTTATGTAGCCTTCACAAACACACATCAAGTCATATAAATATACACATTAAATATAATGTTAGAACGCAGGAACTGGGTTATGCTCGGATATTCGAGTGTCGAAAGATCGATGTGCGTTTAATCGAGGAATGTGTTACCAAATATCAAACCGACCAAATTAACTAGTTTCAGTTTTGAAACGTCTTTGTATTATACTGTTGAAATATTTACTGGAAAAGGGAAGAATTGGGAAGTATTTCTCAGCTGATTTGGGTCATATCCTAAATTACCTATTGTTTACAATTGGGTACCTATCTAATGTCTGTCAAATATTTTATCGATGGTTTCATTGACACAATTGTTGATAGTGAAAGAGTTTAGATTACGCTCTCGCAGTCTACCGATCGTACCTCTAGTATCTAATACTTGTGTTTTAAAAACTATGCCTGAGTATGTCTAACATATTTATATGTAAAAGTCTCAAACAACAGAAAAAGACAAAAATCTTGCTTAAAAATTATAAAACTATTTACAACATATTTTTGCAATCATTCCACAATAAAAATGCGGTAAAAGCTCGCAATTACGCGAGTAAATTATAATAATAACGAGCGCAATTTAGGTGATGTATGGCGAAGGACAGGTGATCGAACAGGCGGAATTCCATCAAGCCCCGTCAAAAAACTATGAATTATATACGCAGTAAAGACTCCCACTACAATTAGCTCACTGAAAAATGTCGTTCGACATCCTTGGAAAATAAAACATAAATACAATCTAGACACCTGCCCCAGTCAAACGACATGGGCACCTAATAACGAGTCCTGCTGGATACAAGACTTGCTACAGATTTTTTTACAACCATTTGCACTTACATTTTATTTGGTATTGTCTACTTTGAAGCATTTATGTGCAGGTGATGCCGTCGTGCTTTACTGGGAATGTGTGGATGATTTTGATTGTGGGAAACTATTTTCAAAGCGCAAACCTGTTTTGTGTCTACTTGTTACATGCTGGTCTATATTTTCCTCTCGGCATTTTTATCGTTTTATTATTTGCGGTTGACAACCGCGACGATTTGTTCCGACGTTGACAAATCTAAGAGCGAAGTTATTGCGACGGCTTTCGCGTTCCTTCGTTACTCATAATTCATATCAAAAGTGATGTGATTTTCTTCGATGGGTGCTCAGCTCGTATTTTATCTATAATAAGAAATGAAAAATACAGATTAATTCCATGTTATTTGAAAAATAAGTCAAGCATAAATTGGAGTTAATTCTCTGCTCTTGAACAGTCGCGTCTTTGTGCGCTGCAAGATTCAACGATATTCAAATAAAAATATAAGCTGTGATAATATTAAGCTTTATATATCTGTATGTTGGCAAATTTTGGGTGTGGTAGTTAATTTATTTTACAAAGAACTTTTGCAAAAAGTTACATAGATATCTTTAGTAAAAAATCTGCCCATTCAGGTACTTATGAATATGTAGTCTTGAAGCATTTTCACAGATAATGTTATCAAAGTATTTATTGATGACGAAATAATAATGTCGACGATATAGAAAATAAAAGTGTTTCTTAATTTGGATAAGAGAAAATTCGCTATGCTTTTTGGGGTAATGTACCTACATGAAATAGTGTTTAATCACTTTTGAAATCAATAAATTAGTTTTGTCATTTATTTATAATGAATGAAATTGCACAAGCGTAGCTATCACCTGCTGGCTTGTTAATATTTGCAGTTCTTTTTAGATTCATAATTATCTGGTAACAGAACTTTTTTGGTCCTAGTATTATCTTATCTTCAACCCATAACAGTATTTCTGTACCTACTAGGCGCGTTGCAGCATTTTCTTATCTTTAACATACATTTTGTATACCTTACGCATACGCCAGGATATTCCGGCTACATTATAATCTTATTTTTTTATGGTCGACGCAATATGCTCATGAACGAGAACTGATTACGGACTAATTGATGTAATAAACACGCTTGTAGCCCATTTGTTAACGCATTCCCTCGCGAAACAAAAAAATAACACATTCGAATGACTTCGAGCTTGCAGTTTACTTTCTTGGCAGGCAAAATTCGCATTTATTACTTATGTTTATAGCTCGAATCGAACCATTATCGCAGTTTTTGCAAAACAAAAAATAATAAACAGTTTATCATTTATGTACAATTTTTGTAAAAAAGTCTAGTCTGGTCTCTTCATTTACAAAATTGCCCAAATGTGATATTTTTGGTAAAACATTTCCATCATTTTATACATTCATAACACATACGTACAAATGCAGAAACAATAATTATGCAATGATGATTTTTGCTGGCTGTCAGACATTTCTCGTTTTTAGGGTTCCGTACCCAAAGGGTGAAAACGGGACCCTAATACTAAGACTCCGCTGTCCGTCTGTTTGTCACCAGGCTGTATCTCATAAACCGTAATAGCTAGAACGTTGAAATTTTCACAGATAACGTAATACTAAACCTACCACAAATACTAAACACAGAAAAAAAATGATTAAAGTGGGGCTCCCATACAATAAACCTGCATTTTTAGCCGTTTTTTGCTCGATATTAATAGGTGACCGGTAGATGCTTGAAATATTCACAGAATATTAAGTTGTATATTCCCCTCAAAAATAAATAGTTAAAATAATATACAATATATTAAGGGAGGCTTCCATACGGTACATAACCCATCGTGCGTGAGTCCAACTCGCGCTTGGCCGATTATTGAATATTTGTTTACGATAGATGATTACCCACTTATTTATTAGCTGCGCGAAGTTTCATGATTTTAAAAATGTTTATTGTGTTGGAGGTAGTGTAAATATAACAACAAAAGCTGAATATAAATTTCTCTCTCTTATTGTCCACAGCTTCAAACTTGACAATGAAAAGAATAGGGCCAAGCGAGTCTGTTTGTTTACACCGTGTTGCGTTTTGTAAACGATTTGTTGTGACTACGGCACCTGCGAGTTATCATTGATCGACGTAATGATTGAATACGATCTACATCACTAATTAGTCCGTCGTCGACAAACCTGTCCATGTACATACTCGTATGCAAATGAGGACGCGCAATCTCAACATGACAGCGATCAGGTATTGCGTAATGTAATGATGAGACAATATGGTATACTTGTTAAAGATCATTGGACAGAATGGATGAGATCGTTTAAAACGATTTATTAGATTCATTTTTTTATGTAGAATGTAGTAGTTATAACACCAGTTTGGTTAAGTACTTCTACGAGTATGATGTGTCAGTTTTGGTGTGACTCGTTGGTTTACTTTTGTATAGTAAATAATGTTCCTGTTTTAGAGTCATCTAAACTGGATTTAAACTATACTGGCTGAGTGGTCGAATACTTTACACATACATAACATTGTACTCAACGTTATGAACAACTTTTATTATAGTACCTACTGACCTTGAATTAAGAGCAATAGACTTAGTGATTGGTACTTAGCGACTTGTATACAGATTTTCAGTAATCAATTAGCATTTCCCTATAATTTACATTTACCAAAAAAAAAATAATTAAAAGAGGAATCAGCATCTGTACAAATAATTGTTTTTTACATACCTAACTAATATTTACACTTGTTTGCATACTTACGCAGTATCTCCTCTGAGGCCCATGTCTCGCGGCGCGTTTTTTCCATAAAGTTAACAATGTTTAGAACGGTCAAATTATTTTTTTTAATTTTGTGTGGAAGAAAATAAATACGAATTTTTAGAAGTCGTAGAACAAAATATGTTTGTTTTGATGTACAGAATTTGCCCTTAAAAGGATGCTAATTGATTACCAGAAGTAAAACTGTATAGCGTAGATAGAGCACATTTTGTGATAGAGCGTCTTGGCTATACTTTATAAGAGCCATGACTTGTGAGTCCTATAGGCAAGTCTCAGCAGACAATGCGGCACGGCATTGGAGTGCGAGCCGCGTTCCGCTCACGTAACATGCCCCAAAAGGCATGAGGCAGGAAGGGCCACTGACTCGGCGACCTCACTGCGCACCATTCCGCTCCTTACCCACTCGCCTTTCACGATAATGAATAGACCTTTACCATAAACCATGACGCAATACTCATCATTGATTTGCATCTAAAGCGCACCTTATACGGTTCAGCAGGTGTTATTGTTGGTAGGTGTAACAATGCTATTATGTCTATGATTAGTCGATAGCTTCCTCAATAATTGTAATGAACTTAACTCTTAACAGTAGATCCGCACGTGAGGCGGCATCTTGAGGGGAATGAATTTTGTTTGTACAGCTGGAGATCGTGGTCGAGCATCGGTTTGAGTGAATTAATAGCGAGCGTGAGTAGGGATGGCAGTTTGTTGCACTCGTGTTGTTCGTTGACATTGCAATGGTCTCGTCACGTCGTCCGTCAATACCGATGCCTCGGCGTGCCCCGCCGACCGCCGCCAGACTTTCTACGATGATGATTCTCTCCAATTAACGGAATGATTGCCGACTGTGAGCATCTTCGCTGCGCACGCGACACACTTTGCTCTGGTTATGAGTGAAGCAATTGTTTTGATGCTTTTATTGGGATCGTGTCATTTCCGTTTGAATTATGTAGACTATGTTTTTTTCTCTTCCGTGATACAATACCTAGTGCCAGTAATTACAATAATAATCCTCACAAAAATAATAAGATTTAAGAAGTATATGTATTGTATATTCCACAAATCTTTGAGTTAGATTTAGTAAATTGCTCTGCCAAAGGTATCAAGTCAATTATTATACTAAAACATAATATTTTGATGAAGATTTATGATCCCAAATTGGATAGGTTTAACAAATGATCGAATACTACTTTCATAATAATATATTATATAGGTCAAAATATGACCTCTTATTTGAATTACAAACATTTTAAATTCAACAAAGGTCATAAGTGTTTAAAAAAATAACCTACGTAAACAAGTTAACTGATTTAACAAATAAAATTATGACATCTGCATAACTAAAAATTTAGTAAAGTTCATTTTAAGCTTGTTAGCAGACAAATGTGATTATCATTCATGTTAACATATACTCACTTGTCCATGATCTTTTATAAATCAGAATTTTGTTATGCAAATGAAGTTGCGCATTTTCTAATTCACTATTCAGATTGCACATTGTGGCGCAAAACTGCTGAGTTGCGCTTTCTCTTGAACTTTATTTGTATGCATATCTATTCGTATTCACATTCAAACTATCACGGAGCTAAAGTTAGTTTATTTTATATTATCCACTTGAGACCGCTACGTGCAAATATTTATCTTACCAGATTTTTTTATGAACGTTTTTATAACACTGACAGTGACTAAAACATATAAAATAGAGCCATCAGTATAGCTATAGAATATTAAAAAATGCCAAGTCGACGAATAAAGCACTTTGTAATTTACTTATAGATTATATTATCCACTTGAAACAGCTACGTGCAAATATTTATCTTGCCAGATTTTTTATGAACCTTTTTATAACACTAAGAGGGACTAATACATGTAAAATAGAGCCATCAGTATAGCTACAGAATGTTAAAAAATGCCAAGTCGATGAATATATCTTTGTTTGATCTTATAGCTTATGTATCATTATTAGATCGAATGCATCAGACATGATGTGCTGTAATTCCACTTGTCTCAGCGAATCTTGTTGTATTGTTAGGTAATTAGCGATTCTTGAAATCTTCAGTGCGGCCCGCGAATATAGGACAGTAATCCCGATTACTGAGGCGCCATCGTTATTATATTAGCTAAATAGCATAGTTCTGTTTCTTTTTAACTTTAGGCATTCGATAGAGAGAACGCTTTTTACGTTGCTATTAAATTTACGCTGGCGCCTCTGTAATCGGGCTTACTGTTTTAGTTATTGATCTATCCAGTTCTAATTGCTTTTAAATTGGATGCAGCCTTTCATTGTTTTTTTTTTCCTTTAACACTCTGTAGTGCACATACTTTTTTTTCCTTCAAGTTAAAGGTATCAACTACATACACAGTCATGCGCTTCCAATGCATAAAAATATTAAGTCAAATTAAAAAAAATCTATCTGAAAACACTACAAAAAAGGCTGTCATCGTTTTCTCAGCCATTCCTATGATTTAGATCAAATCTGATTTCATCATAACTGGATTAAATCAGAATCATTTTCGAAGTCTACCAACTTAGTTGTAGATATCTTACCAATGAAAATTTTGCCATAAATAAAAGTAATCAGGTTAAAATATATTATCCGCGTTGATGTAATATCACATTTTCCGGATATCCATTCGAGAAGAATATTCATTTGTAATAAAAGGCTCCGTCTATTTGACCAAATGTCCGGCATAGCGTAATATATTTTCATGTTATTGTAATCTTCCGTTTCATATCCGGTATGCTACCCTCGTCCCCCAGTAAGCCGGGGATGTAGGAATGTAACGATGTTTCCATAAACGTGGTAGATTTTAAAAAGAAACAGATGAATTGTTGTGTACGAAGTGAATTTAGCTAGTTCAGACAACGAATTTAACTAATCATATACATGATACTTCTTATAAATATTTACGAATAGTTTGCATACCTAGATGTATGTAGGAATTATTTTTAAATAGAGACATAGAAAACATTATATTACTGTATCTTTTTTCCATGAAAACAATACAAGATATTGATATTTTTGCATTCTTTGGTCAAGTGTGCACGAGTAATAATGCTATTTACACAGTCTTCGATATATTTCTTTATTTTCTATGTACGTAACATTATTTACAAACTAAACTGCCAGTCCCAATGCTTCAAATTTCTGTGCAACATTCGATCGGTATTTTTTTAAATCCATGGTATGCGTTTGTTTTTACGGTGGATTGACCATTGCATACAGAGTACAGTCGGATATATTCGACTTTATATTCCAAAAGCTGCCCAAAGCTAAAGCTCTGACTTAAACTAAAAGGAACTCTTCGTACGATCTATTCCTATCGATTTTTTTTTGTCGTTGCAATGTATTCAATTAAGTTTTGTTCATTAGTAAAACTAAACTTAACTGAAATAGTAGCTTGCAAAAACAAAACAAAATATGAGGCTTAAAGTAAAATATCTACCTAAGTACATTAGAAAAATTTGCATATGTAGTATATGCTTAGGTTTTTGCACAGTTTTCTAAAGTTAGTACCTACTGTACTTCTTCTGTGATTGCAAATTTTTGTTTTTCTTTATATCCCATGAATATTGTTTAACTATGTTATTTCCACTTTGTGTTCACACCTTCATTGCAAAAATACATAGTTCCCACAATATAATACACATTTGGTTATGAGTGATAAAAATACCCAGTAAAAGTTTTAAACTGCTTAGTAAGCGATCTCTTGCATAAGTATGATGAATTTTTGCCATAATGATTGTTCAAGTGATTTTTGCGCTGTCAGCATATCTAAATGGTTGCACAACATCCAATGAATGGAAGCTCTCACATGCCTTTCTATAGGATTCTTCCGAGAATCTCAACCGTCTCTGAAACGACAGAATCAGATTTTGGTCAAATGCGAGTCAAGCGCGTTTTTTGAGGGATCCGCCAACGATAAACATGTCCTCACATCCAGACTTTTCTAGGCAAGGAAATCCACAGTATTAAATTTTTTTCTTTAAGAGCAAATTATAATTATCGCATGACTTTAATCTGAAGAGTGTGACGTTTTGCGTCCGTGAATAAATTTGATTCGAATTGAATCAAAAATCTGGGCGAAAACATGTTTAACTTAACGATATTTCCATACTGATGTTTCGAGAAGACCCCTAGTAGCCAAGAAATATAAAACACCCGATATTTACAGTTGATGAATATTTACATACAAGACGCTGGCCTATTTATGATCATATTGAGAACCCTAGAAACAAGTACCTATTTATTGATAAACCAATTAAAGGTATTCGTCTGTCGAGAGATGAATCACCGACGGAATGTCCCGGCTTCCGGGACCAATCAGAGCTTTGGCGATGCGGATCTGTTGCTGATCATTTGGAACGAGATGTCGGAATTGATTTCTGTACGCTTTTTACGTGTTGGTTTTTCTGAGAGCTAACAGCTGTACAGGGCAATTTTTAACAATTTAATCAGAAATGCAAAATCTTTTGGCGATGGTTTTCCTTCATCTAATCAGGCAGGGTTTGGAAAATTGTATTTAAATTTTATTTTGTCATTATTACAGCCGTTCACTACTAGACATAGGCCTTCCCTTTGGTTTTCAAATAAGAACGGTTCAAAGCAGTTTGCATTCAACGTTTTTCAGAAGTCTCAGATTGTCGGTTCTTTTGCTCTGTGACGTCATGACGTCTTTTTACAGTACGTGATCTCCATCCGAGAACTTTTTGCCTCCGTCAGCCATCCGTGCTACCAAATGAATTTCTCATTGCATATTTTAACTTTTAAAAGCTAAAAGTAGTTTTGGATATGCTGAGATACGATTTTTGAAAATTAAGGCCCTAGTTTTTGTTTACCGTCAGCCTGAACCCTAATTTTTCAACTTTTAATTTTGTTCAAATTATAAAATGAAAGCCCTATTACGGTTTTATCAAAAGAATAAAATTAAATAAAGGTATTTAATTTCGTATAATTAATATAATTAAAATTAATTGTTCAAGAAATGATGATATTAGGACGTTACAGAAGATTTACTTTCTTAGAATGAAACTCAATTTTATTAGTAACTTTCAACACAGTAACTCTATTTTGAAATAACTCTGTACTAGTACTTACGTGTGATGTTCAAAGTGACCTTGATAAAGTTTGGAAGATGGATTTTTATCTAAAGATCTATAAAAAGTGCGTGGGTGCTAATAATCTCCAATCTCTATGTCTGGCGCGGGTTTTAGGGCTAACGTAACTTGCTGTTTTTTTTTTTAATTTTCCTAATTTTGTTTGGTATAATATTTATTATGATAATTAGAACTAAGTGAAAATTGAATTTAAAATGTATAATATTGGAAATAGAAACATTACACGCAAAATTCTTAAAAAGAGCACATGCTTAGTGCACTTTGTTTTATGATAATCTTCTTGCAGGCGAGCGACTGCTCTCTTGCTCTTTTATCGGTTAATATAAGATTACTTGGCTTACTTTATTTTTAAAATATAAAGTTGTTTTTAATCCCCGATGCAAAAAATGACGAGGTATTATATTACATATAAGTTTGAACGTGTGTGTGTGTGTGTGTGTAACCGATTTTGATTTTTATTCTATGAAAAGTGTATTAGTCAGGAGTGTTCTTAGCTATGTTTCATCAAAATCGGTTCCGCCGTTTAAAAGTTATTACCTCTTTTGTTAGCTGCGGTAGGAATCTTATTGCGTTGGGGAGTTTTTTAATTTTTAATGTTATTTTGTTGAAGCAAATAACTAATTTCTCTATAATGCGGAATTTATCAACCTGTTTTGTTTTGAAAGCATTTACTACAACCTATTTACCAACTAACTAGCTGCTAAATATAATTAGTAGGTAACTATCCGTATACAAAGTACTCATAGAGTAACTCTACCCGTTACAAAAACGAGATACCTTTTTTTCCATGGGAAAGAGTCATGTGCAGATTAATCCACACAGATTTAGCAGAAAATTGTTAGTTTCCTTTTAAATCCTTCGCTCGTCGGTAGCCGTGGTAATCCGTTAGATAAGATCTCTCTATTAAAGCGTGTCTTATAGCTCTACTGGCATATTTAACAAACTTAATTAACTACATTAGTATGTAAGTAAGTCACCTAGGCATTATTCATTATTTTTCTCAATTCCACTTAAAATGCATACCTAGTCCAGAAAAGTGACAAAAGAGTAAAAATGGATTGTGTTCTGTCTGTCTAATTTCTTTATTTAAAACTACTTTTAATCCGAGAAAATAATTTGTAATTTTATCTTCTCCTTTTCAACTTTAGGACGTCTACTGTTGGACATAGGTTTCCCCTATAGATAGCCAATAAAGTAAAGAAGCGACTTACGTCCAGCGCCACCGCCACATTGTGGTTTTAATTGTTTGTTCTGTCCATCATATACCTAAGTGGATCTCAGAATTGTGAAAAAAAAACAACAAATTAAAATTGGAATTTGATCACTATTTACTTCTTTCTCTCAAAATATGTTTTAGAGTATTAAACATCTAAAAAGTATATAGATATAGTCGTTTATTTACATAAAAAGTATTTAGTGGGTGTGTCAGTACATAGGTACCTATATATCTGTAAGACATAAGAACATCTTCTGAATGGCCTAAGTAAAGCTTAAAACTTATTTGTTATAACGCGGATTAGCCATTACACTCAAGTACATCCACACACTCAAAACACCTACACAAAGAAAGATACAAGGATGCAGTCAACGAATTACCCAATCTAGTCGATCTAGCCATCTCAGGCATATCTTGTGGCTAATGTAAAATGGGGCAGGACATCCTCTATATCTTAATTGACATCTCGCGACGCATAGGATGATTTATCTGTCCCATCAGGTAAACTCATGTTTATGTTTGCGAAACCCAAACCTCGTGCAGCTGTTAAGTGAGCGTCAGTCAGAATTAGGTTCTGCGCAGCTTATAGCTAACTTTTACGAAGTTTGTTTTGGCCTATACTGTAATTTTTATTTAGTAAATTATAACCGAAGAGAATTACTTATAAATACTACTTTAGCTGGCAAGTAGGTACTGTCGAATTCTATTAAATACTTACTTATTTCTATACGATACTATAGATAGCTCATATTATAAACTTTTACTGGGGGACAACCTACTTAGAATACTTTATAAAAATCATCTGTTTAATACGTTTAGTCGGTTCCAAGTTGCAATTTTGCATGGAAAGGGTGATTTGTTTCTCGAATTTGGGTTGGCCCCGAGTAAAAAAAGTTTTATAGTACTGGCCTCTCTCGGTTTAGTACATACTTTCTGAATAACCTTGTGCTTACATAAAACATAATATGATTTATCGTAAGATTGTATTTGTAATGATATTGTAATAGTAACTCGGCAAAACAGTTCTAGAGTTACTCTAAGTCTAAGTGATTATTTTGAAGCGTAAAACACAATTGGGACAAGCAAAATATTAAATTTCTGAAAAACTCAATAGGCTGTTGTTCGAAAATAACACTCCATTAGTTGCTGAGAATTAGACGAATCGTGGTTACGGATAATAACAATTATAAGTTGTGGCTGGCCACTCATCTCGCCACGGGTCTAATATCTATTGCGGTTGAATTCAAGGAACTTGCCGACTGGCTAACTTGGTTTTTTATTACATAAATACTGTTATAAAATTAATTCAATTTTTCTATCTATTCTGTCTGTTATTTTTGTCGCATATGCCATTTTCATCGTTCATGCGGCTAGCAACGAAAAAGGTAGATACCTACTTTTGCAGTTATATGTGTTATTTTTCGTTTCAAATCACACAATTGAAGCCTGATCCCCAAATAATAATCCTTTTTGACTGTTGTCTGAAGTTGATCCAACGGACTTCGGATAGATAAAAACGATTTGATTTGGCCCATTTCCTATTTTGCTTGCACTACCCGGGAATCCTTAATATAAAAATGTAATTAAATGTTATTTTTGTTATAGGTATACAAAGAATGTTGTCACATTCCTGAGTCTTATTAATTATGTTTTTCTAATTACTAAATACCGATATGAAACGATTAAAACACTGCTACTGTAGCTCTGCCAACAAAATATACGACGTCTTCAATTAAAAAGATAATCTCGAGACAGGTAATTTAATCAATTAATCAACTTACTACTAAGTAATACAGCTTATATTATAGTAGCGTCTACATATTATGTACGGGAAGCGGCAACGTAGCCAAGATAAATCGGAAACATCGAATAAATCAAAACGACGATTCCCATACATCGTGAGAGTGACCGGTGGACGACCAATTACATCTGAAGGCGTATGCGTCGGCGGTGTATACTGTGTTAAGGCTCTGGTTCACGTGTAATTGAAGGATTGTGATGTAAAAATTACATTCATTGAAATATAATTTTCCTCAATATTGAGCTGAATTAAATTAAATTTCTATTTAATTAATTTTGTAGCCAAGATTAAAAATAGTATTTAATTTTATACACGGGGTTGAAATATTTAGTACCTAATAGGAAAATTTAGTGCTCTAGCGATTTAATCAAGCAATGGGAAGTGAAATCACTATATTAGTAGTTTTTTCTTATCATACCGTTCATTTTTCTACACATATTATGTTTAACGGAAACGCAGTCCAAAAAAAGCAGTTTAAAACTGTCGGACATACGAGTAAGCCTACGCATAAAGGATGATTAAGCCAAACCAAGCACGCCTCGGTGGCCCAGTCCATCGATGGATTTACATACGCCATCGAATTTCTTGTTCTTGTAAGCAAATATTCTCGCGATGTTTTCCTTCGCCGAAAAGCCAGTAGCCCAATATTATATCCAAATAACTTATGGACATATGTCAAGTACTTACAGGACACTCACAAAACTCGCGCACGAAGAGTTCAGTACGTGATGTGATGTATGGGAACCCCCCTTAAATATTTAATTAATTTTAATTTAATTTTATATTATCGGTGAAGGAAAACATCGTGAGGCAACCTGCATACGTCCGTAGAAGAAATTCGATGGCGTGTGTGAATCCACCAACCCGCACTGGGCCAGCGTGGTGGATATGGCCCAATCACCCTTCATGGACTATTAAAAAGGCTGGTACAGTACAGTACATATATTATTGAAGTGAATGTACAATTAAATATTCTGTGAATATTTCAAGCATCTCCCTCAAATATTAATTGTATTCTATTTTTAGTATCTGTTGTTATAGCGACAACAAAAATACATCATCTATGAAAATTTCAGCTTTTGTACTTATAACGGAAACAAGACAGACGGACAGCGGAGTCTTAGTAATAGGGTCCCATTTTTACCCTTTGGGTACTGTACTGTACTGTATCAGCCTTTTTAATAGTCCACTGCAGGACGTAGGCCTACCCACGAAGGGTGATTGGGCCATATCCACCACGCTGGCCCAGTGCGGGTTGGTGGATTCACATACGCCATCGAATTTCTTCTACGGACATATGCAGGTTGCCTCACGATGTTTTCCTTCACCGAAAAGCCAGTGGTGTGAAATTCCGTACATAAATTCCAAAGAACTCATTGGTACGGGACTGGGATTGAACCCACGATCTCACGATTGTAAGGCGGGCGTCACTACCTCTAGACCACCACGGCTTATGCCCTACCCCTATGGCGTACCCTTTGGGTACGGAACCCTAAAATATAATAATATTTGGAATAGACTTTAATATCTAGTATACAAAAGCCTTTACCAAAAGCAGTGACGCTATTACCTTCACGTGCCCGAACGCGGCTCATCAGTCCTCGTAATGCACGTAATCGGGCATTCTTCGTGTGCTGCATTAGCGCCTAACCACCCTTGATGGTGCAATGCTTCCGCCAGCAGAGGAATCTATTAGTTACCGTTATCTTTGATTTTCAGCAATTAGTTGTGATGGAGGGTTTTAATGGGAAGGGTTTGCTTTATAAACGCGTTACTAGTCTTGAAGCTTTTGTACGTGTTGGTCAATAGAAGTGTTATAATACGAGTATGTACGTTATAATTGATTTGGAAGCCACAATCAGCGTTAATTTTGGTATTTATCATTTATGGTTCATTTTGTTTTGGGAAGATTTTTTTTCTTTTTGTAACCTTGTTTTTACTCAAACAACTGTGAGAAATTTGTAATCAGTAATTTATTTACGGTACAAAAATAAAAATAAAAAGTTTACATGAATCATTAAAGAAAAAGACTACCTACCTACATAGTAAACATTATTTTATTTCTGTGACAAGTCGGCTCCTTCTCAACATAATGGCGGCTGCGAACTTCCGGCGCTGATCTTCCGATGGCACAGGTGATGAAACACACGCGCCACATTCAAATGTTCCGTTTATTGTAGAAATACTAATTTACATAATTATTTATTGCAAAAAATGGCAAAACCGCCTTCCATCGTGTACAAAATTCGAATATTTCGCTCGAATTATTTACAATATTGTTGATTTTTCAAAAACAACTCAGACAATTTCTTTAAAATTTAAATGGGACCATTTCGGGAGTATACCATTTCGAACTAAAAAATAATTTTCCGATTCGGTTCACAATTGGCGAAATTGTCGATATCGAACATACACAAAAAAATACATACAGACGAACATAGAACCTCCTCCTTTTTGGAAGTCGGTTAATTATATTTACTAGATTTTTATTGTGTAAACTCTGTTATCACTAAACTACCGCAAGATAATTATAAAACATTATATGTACATATACATATCCATAAATGATTTTTTTTATCGGGCAAAAGTGCCTTTATTAACTACAACAAAACTACACTACTATAACACAAAAAGCATTGGATCATCCTCAGACCTTTGAAGGTCTAAAGATAATCCAAATGCTCAAGCCCACTGCCAGTTGGCAACGTGCCCAGCATGCTGGCTGCATTGCCACGCTGAATGGTAATGCTTCTTTGGCAATGCTTCTTCCATCCGTAGCTGTTATTTCAATCGTATATTTTATACCATTTCAACTTCTGCTGACAGTCGTGTGGTCAAGTGAAACCGGTCACCTTGCAACCCCGCGCAACGTAAAGATGTTCGATAAACTAATGCTTACACAGGTCATAACCATTAACTAAGCTGTTAGCTACCGGCGAGTGCGAAGATGGCGATAGTTTTATTGGCCGTCAAGCTCAATGGGTATACTGAACTATTTTCTGCAGTTACGGACTTAAATTTGCTTTTGCACTCTTTGAAGCATGTTTTATGCTCTTAGTAATCTTACGTTGTAAGTTTATTATCTAATAGAATTTATACCTTGACTGTTATAGTGGCTAATGTGGTGTGGACGTAATTTAGTGACTTATAGTTGAGTTATATAGAAAGAGGACTTTGCACGTGAGCGTCAGTGCTTACAGAGGTATGGGACGACCGAAAAAAGTGTGAATAAACTGTGTGAAACATGATATGAGTAAATTGGGAAACGCGTAAATGGACAATGATAGAGATGAATGGAAAAGTATAGGTTCATACTGTAATGTTTTCACAAACATAAATGGGATAAAAATCTTTGAAATATAACGTAGGAAATAAGAGATAACGAACTTCTTGCTCTATAAGTGGCAGAATTTAGTATGTGGATCTATGTGACGTATTTATTAGATATTAAATCTGATATGATGTTAAGTATCGGCAAGAATAAATAATTATCCCATATTGATGCTTGTTAGCTAGCTAGTAGGTATAGCTTATTATTTCTTTATGATTTATTACTTACCTTAATATCTTGATAGATATTAAGGTGAGTAAGTTCGTATAGGCCGTCCTAACTAGCTCTAGTGTCAGAGTTTTGCCGTCTGACGGACTCTGCCATGGCTAAACGGTTAAAACAACCAAAACCTACAGGAAGTGAACTTTCACTTTAGTATCTATATTATTGTAGATACCTTAATGTTTCATTCCAATCAATCAATAACTTTTATACGAATATTTATAAAATTTTGCCACAGTTGAATGTTAAATATGTCTGTATGATTAACGTACGGCTATTTGTATACCATCACTGATATTTTTAAGAAAAAACGAACTGATTTTGTATTCACTTTGATGCAGATTGAACGATGAGAGATGACTGTTTCTTATTTGATGTTTCTAACCATTTCTCAGCTCGAGCGTGCTAGTAAATCTTTTCAATTTATCTTGCGCGGAAACGTTTTTATCATGACGGTTCTGGTTAACTTCTTACAAAAGGAAAATGATAGATCGCTTCATTTAACTTTGGCTCCTATTGATTATGGAGTCGTGAGACTTTTGAGTAGAAGAAGCACATTAAGAGTTATGTAGAGCACTTTCATCATGTTACTGTATGGTGTGAATAGCAGGTTGTGGTCACGTAATCCTTACTAATATTATACCTAAATCCGTAAGTGTATTTGTTGGTTTGTTGGTATATAGGTTTGTTACTCTTTCACGCAGCAACGAAGCAACGGATTGACTTGATTTTTAATATAAACGGAAAATGACATGGGCTACTTCTTATCCCGAAAAATATGAGATAGCACATAAATCAAAATATCACGCTAATGAAGCCGTGGGCAAAATCAAGTATTGAAATATATTGATAACAACAGTTTTAGTGCTTCTCAAAATGGAGAAAAAAATAATTTGGTGATAGTGACGTGGTACGGTGTGATATAGATACCTATGCTGTTGGTGCTCGGGGCCATGTTGGTGACCTTTTTATAGCACTTTTATTCATGTAAATACTTTTCCGACAACCTTATGTTTTTTATGCTTTTTTAAAATAAGTAGATTGTTTTAGTTATTTCCCTTGTTCTTCCTCGTTTTTAGGGTTCCGTACCCAAAGGGAAAAAACGGGAAACTATAACTAAGACTTCGATGTCCGTCTGTCCGTCTGTCTGTCACCGGGCTGTATCTCATGAACCATGATAGTTAGGCAGCTGAAATATTCACAGATTATGTATTTCTGTTGCCGCTATAACAACAAATACTAAAAAGAGATAAAATAAATATTTAAAAGGGGCTCCCATACAACAAACCTGATTTTTTAGACGTTTTTCGCTCTATATTAATAATGGTAACAGGTAGATGCTTGAAATTTTCACAGAATATTTAGTTTTATATTCACTTTAATAATAAAATAAAAATAAAATAAATACTAAGGGGATCTTCCATACAGTGCGGAACCCTCCGTGCGCAAGTCCGACTCGTACTTGGCCGATTATTCACTTCTCTTTACGGTTCAATACAGTGATGATGTGAGAAAATCTCCTTGTGTTCTTTTTGTTTTAATTAGCTTTATTGATCGTCTTCTTTATAAGTTCAACATTTTTCGACATTTGCGATATAATTTTTACCTTACCGTTCTGAAGTTCTTCGTATCGCTAACAATGTTCGTCAATATTAGATATCATAATATAATCGAACACCCGTAGGTACCATACTTCATCCCAGCTTGCTCGCGACACTAGAGAAGATCTCGGGCGCATTCCCGATTCGTTCCCTGTTGTTTTTGCTGGTAGGCATCCACTAATGGGTACTGGTTTGGCTCCTAGACTTACTCCTGTGGTGCGAGTGTCCTGGACAACGAAGTATCTACACAGTTATACATACTTTGTACTAGGCCTTTGCCTGAATTGCCAATTTTAGTTGGTAACATATACATTTCACGTTTTAAAAAGGTTTAAAGATTAAGTTTCAAAACAGTTTTGGGCACTAAAATTAAATAATAATATTAAATATTATAAAAGTCAGATCAGTTTCCACTGCTCTGAAGAATGCTGAAGATAGAGCGGCATGGAAGCAGCTCGTCACTGATACCGTCAAAGAAGCATTTAAAGACGGGTACGACCTTCAGTAATGAAGAAGATGAATAAAAATAAGAAGATTTTAAAAGTAAATTAAATATTTTATTTGCATTTTTTGGTTATTATTTAAAGTTTGTATGGTTTATAGGTATGTGACTAGTGGTGGCCTTGGCGTCAGAGTTTTTGTGCTGCCTAAAGGCATTTGACATGGCTAGTTATTTGTAGTGGAAGCTGTAGAGCTGCGATGATAAATAATTTATTTTTAAATGCTGGATCCATAGATAGATCATGTTTAGGACTCTACACCTCTAATTCGTTATAGGTACTTAAGTACTTAAATAATATTCTTACCTTAAGATAGGTTATAATTAAAATTTTTGAAAATAATAATTAATAAATAAATATTCAGGGACATCTTACACACGGTCTCTGACCCCAAACTAAGCAAAGCTTGTGATATGGCTGCCAGAGACTGATATACTACATATACATATTTTTAAATAAATACTTATATAGATAGTACCTAAATAACATCCAGACACAGAGCAAACACCTATGGGATCGAACCCACGCCTCTTTGATGCAGAAGTCAGGGTCACTAACCACTGAGCTACCGAGGCAGTCAAAAAATAATTCCCTCTGTTGAGTTGTCATGTTATTAATATATCTAACATCCTGAAAGTAATCAGTACTCTACCTACTAGGTATTTATTTGCTCTTTGATTACGTTCCATCAACTTGCAATCAGTATGTACAGTCCAGTCAGTCAATCAGTACTAAGATAGGTAAGTGCCCATTAAAATGTCTATAACGAGTTCAAAGAAATTAAACTACAGTTGCTTCATTAGAAGTCGTTACTGGCTCCAAAGTCCTGCAGGTTGTTAGCTGGAGCTCTGCCATAGGAGATAATTGTTATTTCAACAAAAACTTGTATGTTTGAATTGCAACTTGGTGTGGTGGCTTTCTAATATGAACTTTGTAAACTCGAAAACTAAAACTTTACTGTTACTACAAAGTTCATTTTCAGAACAAATAATTAAGTAACCTAAATCTAATTAGCTTGTTATTATTCTAAGTATTTACTTATGAATAATTATTGATGAGTAAGTTTTTTTGGAGAAATATTAGAGATTTATTTTATAATAAAAATAAATTTCAGCAAAATTTACAATTGGTAACAAAAGACTGATGCAAAACGAGCTTTCTTTTAATGTTGTGATTCGCGTATTATGACAAAATCTAATATTGATTTCTTATAAAAGTCCATCGTACAGGCAGGATTTTTGTAGAAAACTGCCCGATTTATGTATTTTGCACGACTCACGACTCAAAAAATACTATCATTTAGCCTCAGCCTTATAAGACGTTGACAGCAGATGAGTCTTGGCGCGATAGTACTAACGTCTACAGACCATCCATAATTCCTCCCAGTTTGGAATAGAAAGCTCAGCGAAGTCTTACTTTGAGCTTCGACAGGTTTCTTTTGCTTCTCGTTTTTTACACTATTATGTCTATTTATGTCCATCTATTCAGGCCAACAAATGCCTTCTTAAAGCTTAGTAGATTTTGCCTTAACTGACAGATCGTTGACATCCATAATGTCAAAGAAACATTAGAAAAAAAAACTTACTATGCTGTAATGTTGTGGTGCTGAATTTGTTAGATAGATATGTACCTACTTAGATAAAGTCAATGATTTCAAAACGGTAAGTATAGGACTAATCATACAACTAGGCGACTGTGATGCTAGAAGCTGCTATAAGCTGCGGATAGCCCAATCCTGACTGAAGCTCACTTAACATCTGCGCGAAGATTAGGTTATCCGCAGCTTGTACCTGGCAGCTTTACAGCTGCCAATTTGTACGATTCAAACTATATTATTGTACAGGCTCAATTTTGAACGCTAGACTAGTTTAAACTTTGTAAAAGGTCTAGTTATCTTTTCAAAAGACGAATAAATGTTCAAAAAACCAGTCATTATTTTGTTATTACACGGATTGATTTAGTACGGAAATATTGGAAGGTAAAAAAGTTATTACAAATACAATCGTCGTGCTAAGATGACGTGAATGACTCTTTGAAAGTTTGTAAAAAAATATTATCAAATGAAAGTTGACTTTCAGTTATATCGAAAAATGTTTCGTTTAATGATTTGAGCAATTAGGGTAAGCTGCACTAGAACGCAAAGCGCACATAAAATAGTAATAAGTTGCGAAAAGTCTTTAAAACAACATTGGAATCAATAAAGAAAATTGCTAAAATCTATAAGAATACTCGTATCAGAGAATGTTGTCGCTGTTAATCGAGTAAACATAACTGGGCTAAATAATGCTGTAGTCACACTTTTACACTTTCACTGAGCAGAATTTGACAGCACTGTGGTGAAAAAAAAAATGAAAATAATTTTCGTCACTTTGTGCATCCTGACTTAGTCCACGAAAAAAATGCGAGTCCATACAAAAGTAGCTAAGATTCTATTTAGATAAAAAAGTGTGAGTCGACGTTGTGACACGAATCCTTTTTTATTCATCTTAAGTAAACTTTTTCCCAATACGATCATGTTAGAAGTTTGGAATAAATTATTCACAGAAAAAACGACTTAAATATAATTTCTTACTAAGCTAAAATTAATTAACCTACTTAAAAAAACACTAAAACCTAAACCAATAGTGAGTCAGATAAATTCTAGTGTAGTTTTACCTTTAAGTTTTTATTGCAGTTCGGTTGCGAGGCTATCAACCCGATTAGCAGAATCTTAATTTGTCTCAGGCGAATTAAAATCTCATTTCCTAAACTGATATAAATTAAGTTTATTGACGAAAAAACTTTTTGCGTTTGTTTGAACCAATTAGCGATATAAAATGTGAATTTTGCTTTTAGAACTTATACGAGTAAATATATTGCTATGTGTTTAAGATATTTATAAAAAAAGACGAAGTGTTTATTCATTCGTTACACAAAAATAAACTCTGTCATAAGGGACCGTTCAAGTATTACGTAACGCAATTTTTGAAGATTTCTGACCCCCTCCCCCCTGTGTAACGCGCCATGACATTTTTCTGTACCCCCCGTTCTCTAAACACCCAACAATAGTCCATTATTTTGATACCCGAGGAACCGTTAAGTCCCGAAAATACCTTTGATACAATAATTAAAAATGATACGTAACACGTAACCTAACACCCTGTAACGCATCGTAACGTTTAACAAGACACCCCCTCCCCCCCAAATTGCGTTACGTAATACTTAAACGGTCCCTAAAGTATGTACGCCATATTGTGGATGTATCATTTGAACCTCGGAAGAATGACAAGATTTGAATTCTACTGTTCTGTGATTTGAACAGTAGTTCAAATGTCACTTAAGTTGGCATTGATCACAAAACAGTCTTTATGCTTTACGATCACCGCAAAATGGCGTCATAAAAACATGTTAAGTATTTGTTTTAGTAAGTTCCTACTAGGTACAATATGAGTATTCAATTTATTTTTTTACGTTTTATTGAATTGATGAAAAAAATTAACGTAACTGTAATAAAAAATATAAAAAATGCGGTTAATGAATCAGTTGTATTTTCTCTCACTTTCATTAAATGATCAACTTTCCTTTTCATATGTTTGACGTTTATGCCAGGTTAGACGGAACTGTTACGCTAAAATGATAACTATTACCAAGGGTAATCTCATAATTTTGTACATACAATTATTGACTATTTTTTATGCGGTGAGGTAATGAGTAGACATTCTGTGAATATGAATGTTGTACCTATTAATAATGTTCTACGCCAAAGCTGCAATTCATCTACGCTTTGAAATTGTAGATATGAAACAAAAATACCAAAAAAATATGAGGTTGGTATTTTGAGGAAAGAAGTGGAAATTTACTGTAGCTACTTATTAATAATTCACGATTTTTTAATGTACGATTTTAATAATACATAGGTACTATGCAAGATTAAAATCGTTTGATAAACAGCGCTACTAGTGCTAGTGATATAATTATAATTGATAAATATCTGTAAACAAATAAATTGAACAGTTGATAAATGTATTTGTTTGCAAAATTGCTTAGTTTCTAAATTCTAAATCCTAACAAGGTTTGACATTATATGAACGAAATCGATCAAGATTTGGCTTACTAAGATATAGAGGTAGTTAAACAGTTGCGAGATTTAGGTACTGTTATAAGAACTACTAGTATAATATCTATATTAACTCTACTTATATCTATTACGTTATTACGCAGATCACTACTAATTACTTCTGGCTTTTAAACAACTGGAAATTATTATATCAAAGGAAAACTAATACGATGTTAAGATAAAACGCGCTTTATGATAGCGTAGCAAGTCTGTCTAACCAAAGACTGTTTATTAAGTTTGGAGCAACGAACCCTGTACCCGTGACTTCCCTTTTAACACCTCAGTGGGGAAAGGGTGGGACGGATTCAGAGCAAGGGTTCAAGTTTATTATCCCGATAATTCGATTTCACGAAACCATTCAGAAAAAATAACATTTCTGGAAAAAGACTTCTGAAAATATACATTATTGTTTTAGAATGTGTTTCTTTTCAAAATAATTTACTGATATGAAATAAAAACAGACTGATTCGTAAAATATTCATATTCTTATTAACTAAGCTAGCTAAGTAGGTACCTACTTAGTTTTAACCAAGAAGCATAATAACCTGATATGGTTACCTCCTTGGTTTTAACACATGGCTTAAAATTTTATTTTGAGTTCGACACATTGGCATGTTTGTTACATTAATAATACTCATAAATTTTCTCAAATAACGTCTATGTACTTATTCTATTATAAACTCCAATAGTGTTAGTAATTAAAAATATTTTTTTGTTATTAATTTCATCCTAAAGTAAAGTACAATGTCATTTCGCCCCACATTACATCCTGATTACGTCCACCAGATGTAACAGGACCGTAGAAACCTTTGTTTTTCATCTGGAACTAAAAGGTTCTTTAGTTCGTCGGTTAAATGACGACTCATTACTAAACTCATTAATATTTTTTTAGAAAAAGCGGAATATATTTGGTTACATTATTTACAATAATGCCCTTCCTTTTCTCTCGTAAAATTAAAATAAAAGATGCGTAAAGGGTTAAATGGGCTTCAAAGCACGATACGAGTACAAGACTCTATTATGAAAAAAAGAAAGTAGGTAGTTTGTTACTTATATCGATTTAAATTTTAACTAAAATGAATATCGTTTTTAGATTTCAAAGAGATTAAAACATAAGAACGGATAGTAAACGTAATTTTCAAATAATGTAGAGTGTAAACAAAAAAAGCAGAATGCGTTTTAACAGATGGCCCGGCCCGCCATAAGGTTGACAGTTGACACAGTATACACCTACGTAAAAAAACTGTACAAAAACTATTTATATGATACTGTTCCAACACAGATCGGGTTATAAACGTTTGAACTGGGAAGGTAAGGTAATGCAGCAAGTCATCTGAGATAATGAGGAGTCTAATTACACTGCCGCGTACTTTGCTGTCGCCTGGAGGTTTATCGTATGAAAACATCGTTATCATCATTCTAGCTTTTATGAAAAATCCATTATTCATTGCTAGCTTTACCCGCAGCGTCCCACAGAATTCTTAAACGTAACTTACAGTCGGCAAAACTACGCCTCGTCGTGTACAGACACACATACACGTACAACGAAACTACGCCTTAGTGTGTCAGTCAAACTATGGCGGCGCAACACCAACGCACTCAAGACATGTATAAAAAACCGGCCTCAGTTGTCTGTTTACGACTTTCTGTCTTGATTTTTTTTATTTGGTCTGAGCTTTTTCTGGATAAAAAGTAGCCTATGACAATCTCCTCTGAACTGAACATGCAAAAAGTCATGTCGATCTGTTAATCTCTTGCTGCGTTATGGAGTAACGAACCCACTAACAAAGCAATAAATCAACAAAAACACTTTTAGGTTTAAAATATAACTAAAGAATAGGCTTTTATTAACTTATTTCAAAATTCTATAATGATGATAACCGGATAAATCATGTGTATATGACGAAAGAAGATGTTTCATATCAGCACTACCTTAATGGTAAAAAAACACTCATGTCTGAAAAGTGAATACAACAAGAGATACTTACTCAAATTTCCTAAAAATAGTACGAAAATCTTATCACAGTTTTACCTACCTCGACGTCATGCTCTACATAGTAATTGGATTGATACTGTACTTATATCTTGGTTAACCGCCTGAAAAAAAAGTAATGCAACGTCAGAAAAATATTGATTATCTAATAACTAGTTATTTGTAGTATACTTTTTCAGCTTTATATTTGAAAGTATACAAAAGAAAAAAATCGGCCAAGTGCGAGTCGGACTTGCGCACGAAGGGTTCCGTACCGTCCCATACGGTATACGGCCCCATTCCTCTTGCCGTTATTAACAGCGAGCAAAAAGACTCCTAAAATCACGTTTGTTGTATGGGAGCCTCCCTTAAATATTTATTTTATTCTGTTTTGAGTATTTTTTGTTATAGCGGCAACAGATATACATCATCTGTGAAAATTTCAGCTGCCTAGCTATCATGGTTCATGAGATACAGCCCGGTGACAGACAGACAGACGGTCAGACGGACATCGAAGTCTTAGTAATAGGGTCCCGTTTTTACCCTTTGGGTACGTAACCCTAAAAATATGTTGTGTTATCTTGCCGAAGGAAAATATACAAAAAATCTTCGCACTTTTTTACACTTTATATAGCGTGACTGAACTAACGTGCTTAGATAGTCATAACAATGACTATAGTTTCGACCGCATTCGGCGAACTTTCTCAAGTTGGCAAGTGCTAGCGCGCGGAGCTGTTTCGCAAGGCATGCATTGTGAGTTCAGTCCCGTAATATAAAGTGTAAAATGTTCAAATATAATTATGTAATACGTAGGCATGATCTTCCAAAACCATTCAGTTAACGCTACAGCTAAGCTTACTCAAAGCCAAGAAATACGATATGAGATGTTTAGTGCGCGATGTGAGGCGTTTGCTCATTTGCACTAATCTAACGCGGCGGAGTATCGCGTTTCAACTATGCTTTCATCGTCCATGATCAAGTAATGTATGCTCATTTGCTCGCATGACCGTTGAATAGACATGGATTAGGTATCTCATGTATCGGTTGGTTGGAAACGGTTGGATTAGAACTGTCTAAAAATATAATCAGTGCATGATGCTAAACAAAATTGCATTTTACTGTAGACTGATCAATTAGCTATTGTGGCAATATCTACCAACTCAAAATTACGTTAGTGGGTTGTTATAATTAAATTGAGATAATATTTACATATAAATTACGAAAAATGAATAGCACGCCAAAATTTTGTTCAAAATTCCTTACATGTTAGGTTTGCCGAGGTTTTATTATACTGTACCAGCCGTTTTAATACTCCACTGCAGGATGTAGGCCCCCCAACGAAGGGTGATTTGCTCATATCCACCACGCTGGCCCAGTGTAGGTTGGTGATTGGTGCCTGAATGATGCACAAGGCAATCTGAAGTTAATTTCCAATAATTATAGGGTTTAGATTACGATTACTGCTATCCTTAGACGTGGATAGTTTACATATTGTACCTACTACACAGTAGCGTACATATTGGTATTGACGGGCGAAATTGTGGTACAAAATCCAACACTGGGAAAATTGCATTGTCTTATCTAAATTCATATTCTCGACGCTCTGTATAGGTATAATTTTGCATCAGCATGAGTAGTTCCATAATTATGTATTGTAGCTGAACGTAATGAAGTAGATAGAGAGTATAGATTACTAGATTATTTTTCGCAGTAGTACTTAGTGCTAATTTATTTCATGTTAGTGACATTTATAATATTATTCGTCTATTTGAATCTGATCAGTGTTTTTTGTACTTAGGTGCTTGAATCATGAGCAAGTTGAAAAAAGCTTTAAATAGGCTAAAAACAATAAAAAAGTAGGTACTCAAAAAACATGTAATGGGACATCTTATCTACGCATAGATAAAGTATCTATAAATAGTGCTCTGGTATCAGATTTTGTATGCTTCCAGAAGGCTTCTCATCGTCATCATCATCTTGCCCTTATCCCACTTGGTGGGGTTGGCACAGCACGTTACCTTTCGCCACTTCACTCTATCATTCGTCATCTCATCATCAACTCCTTTCTATCGCAGTATGTGGTCAAACGCAAACCTATTCAGAATAAAAAAAAAATGTCATCTTTCACACAATTTATCCACACTTTTTTTGGTCTTCCCCTCTCGCTTTTGCCATTTACCGTCATATTAAGAGTTCTTTTTGTGACATGACTATCGTCCCTTCTCATTATATGTCCATACCAAGATAGCCTGCCTCCAGAAGGCTTCTGACGGGGCTATATTTATAGTGTCAACGAGCTGCGTCTATGCCATCAGTAGGCAACTATAGAAGACTGACCTCTGGTACTGACCAATTGACCATTCCTTCATTTGGTAATGGTTAAGGTGGTCATTCCCTGTCACACGTCAAATTATGTCATAAATGGTTATATTATTAACATCGACATTCCCTAATAAGCTCCTTATGTCACGTCATGTTGCGGAAGCCCATCGCCCAGCACGGGGTTGGCCATAAGTGCAAATTGCTCAAATAATAGGAGAGTCTGGCCCAACCTGGCGGAGAGCCAACGCCAGAGCGTCGACCTCGCGTGGCACTTCCTAATTGGGAGCAATTCTTCACGTAATGTACCTAGGAACTGTCCCTAGATAGTACTGTATATCTACTGTTTCATAAGAGACTGTCCGTGCTCGAAGTTTCCTTTAAATACAAATGCTTTTAGCGACAAGTAAAACCTAATAAAAAGAAAAAAAAACACAGTTTCATCTTCTACACTTCCGTTTATATACTTTCGAGTCTCTCATACCACCTTTGACCATACAGCATACGAGTACATACCCTATAATATCTATAATATCAAATCGATGAATAACATTAAATAAAAACATTTATACTGTAAAATTTCTCCTTTAATTTTTTTTTCCATCGACTGAAAAACTAAACGCAGGAAAGTGATTTAGTATGTGGACAACGATACTTTATAGGGTTCCGTACCCAAAGGATAAAAACGGGACGCTATTACTAAGACCTCGCTGTCCGTCTGTCTGTCTGTCTGTCCGTCTGTCTGTCACCAGGCTGTATCTCATGAACCGTAATAGCTAGAAAGCTAAAGAGTTGAAATTTTCACAGATTATGTATTTCGATTGCCGCTATTACAACAAATACTAATAATTGGTCAAGTGCGAGTCGGACTCGCGCATGTTGTATGGGAGCCCCCCTTGAATATTTATTTTATTTTATTTTTAGTATTTGTTGTTTTAGCGGCAACAGAAATACACTATGTGAAAATTTCAGCTGCCTAGAAATCACGGTTCATGAGATACAGCCCCGTGACAGACAGACAGACAGACGGACATCGAAGTCTTAGTAATAGGGTCCCGTTTTTACCCTTTGGGTACGGAACCCTAAAAACAGAATAATATAAATATTTAAGGAGAGCTCCCATACAAAAAAACGTGTTTCTTTTTGCCGATGGGTTCCCATACGGTACGGAACCCTTCATGCGCGAGTCCAGTTCGTACTTGGCCGAATTTTAGGTTAGTTACTGCAAGAAAATTTGTCAAAGTATCCTCTACAAATGGTCGTTTTCTGTAGAGACGCTTCTAAAATACCACCAAGGTTTTGATGTGAAGATTCACATGAATGCGTGTAACTGTGTTTACTACCTATCGTGACTCAGAGCCACCCACAGTGCCATCAACGCAGTCTCATACTCACGACTCTGGCTGTATAATCTTTGTCTAACTATAAAATCGATGTAACGAATGCGAAAATGGTATAATTACAAGGTCTTTACCTCAAAAAATGGTTTGTATGTGGGATTTTTCAAAGTCAACGCATACTTCCTTCAGTGTGGTACGGAATGCTGTAATTATTCGCTGCTTATTAAGAAGTCACATAATTAAATCCTAAATATATATATGGAGTTTTCAAATAGAGCTATTCGCATGTTTTTTGTAAAAATGTAGGTAGGTAGGTTTATAAAATAAACTTTAATTTACGAGCATATTTAAAATACCACATCTGAGCTACCATACTTGCATACTCAAAACCACAAAAAAATATTGAAAGTACATATTTCAAACATTAGCCTAGATGTAATATAATAAGCGGATATAATTTTAATACTCATTTCAAATGCATCTTTCTAGACTATCATCACATAACACCGGAAGGTTTTATGTAAGTCTGTCCACTTCAGATAAGAATTCTTGCCAGATGTCCCCTGTGCTGTTACTGACAAGATAAAGGTGCACTAGTGGCACTGATTACCCTTTTGAATACCCTATTACAAGATCTCTGCAGTGATAAGTTGACCTATTTATTTAAAATATGACAGCAGAGAGTGGAGAAAGCAAATGCAATACGAACATTGCATATTTGTAAATACCCATTCTTATTTATACATATGTATTCATATCTAATTTTAATTTTGACTTTAATTTGGTTTTAAATATTTCAGATTTTGAATTTTCCGGAATTTTAGCAATTAAATATGAAAATGTATTGTAATTTTTACTGTTTTAATGTCAATGATTGTACCAATTAAATATTTTTATTAAATGTTTTATTTAATTTTAATTTTTAATTAAAATTTGACTTTAATTTATTTCTAACTTAAAATTTTTCCAGAATATTACCAATTAAATATGTAAATTTAAATACTCGATTATACTAATTTTTATCTGACTAATCATTTTATTTTAAATATTCTAAAGACATCTAACTAAAGTAAGGTCATACCTAGTGTGGTGGCCATGGCTGCAAATTTTTGATTGTGTAGGTACAATCATAGAAGCAAGCAATAAAATGTATTTTTTTTTTATAATTTAATTTATTATTTAGCCGTTATTTACAGAGAGCTACGCCCTGCGTGTAATTATGCAGTGCAATATAATTATTCAACAATACCCTTAACTGTTATGAACCTATTTACTTAAATGCTTCAAACATTAAGTAGGTATAATACTAGTAGTAATTAGGTATAATCAAGACTGTCTCTCACTCAGAAAACATCAATGGAGCTTTTTTGATAAGAACTGTGAAAGTATAGAGGCTTTTACTTGTTTTACGTGTTTTGTCTTTTCTCGTAAATACGCGCCAAGGTTGCTTAAGATTGACGAGAGTATGTATTTTAGAATTTGCTACGTTTTTAGCTACATCTACGCTTTACAGGCGGGGTTGTCAAAAAACTTTGAAGTAAATCAAAAGAAACTATGGTAAGGAATCAATGGAGGGTAACCTATGCACTAATGGCCATCAGTGCATGCTTGCTCTGATAAATAATAATATTAAAATCTGTCTGTATGTTCATAAGCATTATGATGAGAGCGATCAATGTAAACTACGCTATGGACCGTTCTCTATAATGTCTGTGAGTACTTGTTTTGTAATAATTCATGTGATATTATAATGTCAGCACGATCGAGTTAGACTTTATCGTCAAGATATGATGCGTTTAAGCATATTATTTAGAACAGTGTAAATTCGTAGTAAAAACATTAACAATTCACAATAAGGTTAACAGAAAAAATGTTTAGAACAGTTTTACACTGTTTCGTAGTAAAAATATTCACAATTCACTACATGGTTAACAGAAAAAGGGTAATAAAACCATTAGGTTATCATAACTTAATACGAGGGTCAAACTGAAAGTTCTTAGAACTGGCCACTTATAAACAATATAATAAAAAAATAATTCTATAATTTGAAAATAGAACTCTTTGCCAATATTACTGAGTATATACTTCATTCATTTGTCATTTGTTTTACGATTTGGCGGCAAATTGAAAATTGTCTGTGTCACGTCAACATGAATTTAACACGAGAAAATTTTCGTGCAATGATTTTTTATGACTTTCGATGTCATTTAAGTCAACAAGAAAGTTATGATAGACTACGATTGGCCTTTCACGATGAAGCCCCATCTCGTGCGACTGTTTACAACTGGTTTAATGAGTTTAAACGTGGTCGCACTAATCTCACTGATGATTTACGTGAGGGACGGCCTTCTACGGCGACGACTGAAGATAACATCTGTGTTGTGCGGCGTATGATAGAGACTGACAAAAGAGTGACCTATCAGCAGATTCGGACAAGCTTAGGCATCGGTATGAGTCAAGTGCACAAAATCCTACACGAACATTTAGCGGTCAGGAAGCTTTGCGCCCGGTGGATACCTCATAATTTGACTGAGGCTCAAAAACTCCATCGTGTGGATTGGTGCCGTAAAATGATTGAAAGATTTAACGGAGGTGACTCAAATGCTGTGTTCGACATACTAACAGGTGACGAAAGCTGGATTTACTGTTATGATCCTGAAACCAAAAGACAATCTGCTCAGTGGGTGTTTCCTTTCGAGGAGTTGCCAACTAAAGTGAAGAGAGATCGAAGTGCGGGGAAAAAAATGGTGGCCTCGTTCTTTGGAAGGATAGGTCATTTCGCGACAATTGTGTTAGAGGATCAAAAAACAGTTTCTGCAGAATGGTACACTACCAATTGTTTGCCACTTGTCTTGGAAAAAGTTCGAGAGAAACGACCTCGCAGTAGGATCCTCCTTCACCACGACAACGCCTCATCGCACACCGCCAAGCGAACGATCGACTATTTGGCGACATCAAACGTTGAATTACTGGGTCACCCGCCGTATAGCCCCGACCTCGCGCCTTGTGATTTTTATTTATTTTCAAAAATTAAAGAAAAACTTAAAGGAAAGCGGTTTATGAATGCTGAAGAAGCGGTGGCTGCGTATCGCGATGCCATTGAAGAGACCCCTAAGGACGAGTGGGCAAAGTGCTTTTCCCAGTGGTTCCATCGCATGCAGCGGTGTATTGACGTGAATGGACAATATTTTGAAAAGATATAATAAAACTAATAACTGGCTAATGTAATCAGTTTTTGATTTTCTAAGAACTTTCAGTTTGACCCTCGTACATATATTTTGTTCTTTTCGATTAATAATAAAATACCTATAATTAATCCACCAACCCGCACTGGGCCAGCGTGGTGGATATGGCCCAATCGCCCTTCGTGGGTAGGCCTACGTCCTGCAATGGACTATTAAAAAGGCTGGTACAGTACAGTACAGTACGTATAATTATGTGCATTATAGTAAGTCTACCCGTGACCACGATCGATGCAACTCGGTCGAAACGATGTCGGGATGATTAGGTATTTATTTATATCGTAATTTTAGTGTGCGCATGTGTTCAAATCGTGAAAGTTTTAAAACAACGTTATAGTATTAGCTATACATAAATACGAGTTTATGTATGAGTATCTATAGGATACTCAATCTTAATATTTTTGCTGGAATGCAAAACTACAGCCAAAATAAAGTAAATGACTCTCATTACATCAGATGTACCATGAAAATTGGTCAGCACGAATGTATACTATAAAAATTGTAGTTAAAGGTAGCGGCACGTAAGTGTAGCACTGAGGGTAGTGTGGAGGGGATGGCTGCGCATGGTGACCGCCATACTTAGAGTATATTTAATAGTAGTTTATGCAACTGTCATATAATGAAGGGTATTAAAACATGAGTGTGCGTTTATGAAACGAGCGCAGCGAGTTTCATAATAGTAACAGTAGTAGTTACATAATAGTAACGAGTGTTTTAATACCCGTGTTATATGCAGTTGCATACACTACTTTATCTTCACTAATAAAAGAAAAAAAAACATATTGCGAAACATTAAATTCACGCGTACGTGTATTGTCACAGTGAACTTGGCGCCATTAAAATCTAACCAATGATCTATGCTGCGCGCGCAGGGCCAATCAGGAGCGAGCGCGCGCTGTTCTTTTTTATTTCATTGGCACAAGATCTTACCAAAGAGTTTTGTGTATGTAAGTTTAGTAGTTTCGACGAAGTTTTCACGTATAACCCAACTGTTTTCAAAAGCCAGCCTAATATCAAAATTTTATACAACTTGTATGAGGATTTTGACATAAGGCTCGCCAGGTTTATTGGTCGCGTTTTATTGATGTTATAATGAGATTTTACGATATCGATGTGGATATTATAACATCATGTGAAATTGCTTAAATTGAGTGTTTTGTTGTCTGTGCTATAACAGTAGTCATTATAAGTCAAGTATTGGAAACATAAGTAGAATGTGTAGTGTTACAACAACAACATTAGTGTAGATAAAGTTATTTATTCCCCTCCACACTTCGCTCAGCGCTACACGTACATGCCGCGACCTGTACCGCATGCATTTCTAATAGTAGCTAGTAGCTACCAGGTTATAGTAATAACATTGCTGCTTTTAGGATTCTCTACTAAAATGGTAGAAATGGGGTTTCTTAACGATTTTGATGTTTAAATTGTGTCTGTTAGTTTGTCGTTTCCTATGTTGGCTCTTAAAGTTTTAATATTTGAGATAGCTTGTTATTTCTCTGTGAGATTGAATGATTTTAACAAAGAGGAAGTTATGATTAGATTTGATTTAAAGGAAATTATAGCAATATAATTATATTCTTTGATTATAGTAAGATGACAACTCTTACTACTCGTATGCGAGTTAGAGTCACAAAACTCTGATAACAGCGCTAGCCACAAAGATTATTCGAACTAACTTATTTTACGCGAATATGATACGCGATGTCTGAATTTTATTTCAAGATCTTTTTATTCAAGTTGTAGTGTCCATTAATTGGTTTATTTTCAGTAGATTATAATTAAAAGCAACAGTTTGCTCGCTAACGTCACGGAAGGCGCGTCTTTCAGGAACTTCCTATTATAGCTGTGCTCTGCGCACGTCTTCAGTTTATTCTTGGATCGGACATCGTCTCGGTCAGATTTTTTTACACTCTATTGTGCGGAGACACTTTCTATGTTGGATGTATTTGGGTCAGTCTGTGGTTGTTTTGATGTTTATATTTGCGCTCGATTGACTCCGTACCAATTGATCATAAAATGGACTAAATGAACAAAATAATGTATTATTTTTGACTAAATTTGTTGTAAATAAGTGTAAATATATCTATGCTATGTATAAGTAGATATACATGTATCTATGTTATGTTACATGTACCTACATTAACCCGCTAAATAAAAATCAAACAAGTAGGTATAAATATCGACCTCCAAGTTATTGGAGTTGCAATTAGGTGCATGATTACGCTTTAGTAAAATTTATTTAACTCAGAAATATGTATTTTTTCCCCTCAGCCAAGTTTAATTAGCTTGACTAACATACTCACCGTTGTTAATGAAGATTACGTACGTACGCTAGACTAATTTAATTTGGAAAATATTTGTTTGCTATCCTATCCTGCAAAAAATACAATTTTCATTATGATTGTTTCGCTGAATAGCGCCAGAAGGGAAACACAATAAGGATAAAGTATCAAAACAAAATAGAAATGAAAAAGACTGTAACACAATCTTAAAATTGTAACCCCCCTAATCCTCACATACTTGACAGTGTTTTACATTCCAAACAAAAACCTCTTCTAAGTATTTCAAATATTTGCCGTACCTGTCCAATTTGGGCTCCACGTGCACGTTTGTAAATTAGGTTGGGCACATGTGGGCCCAACACCAGTGCATCTGTTAATATTGACACAGCGACAACGCACACACACATATTTGGACTAAATTTTAATTACGGAACATGTGTGCATGTTCCTTGGAATAGTGGGTATGCATGTAAATATCTGTACAGGGTGTGGCACGGAGGTGGTGCATGCAATATGTAATGCTGATAGTAAGTAGGTAAGCTCGAGTAAGCCGGGTCGGCCCTAGTGTCAGAGTTTTTTTAGCAGTGTTGATTAGTTTAAGAGTTCTGTTTTGATTTAATTAAACTATAATAAGCATTATTTAATAATGTAAAAAACGTAGAATTACTTGAATATACATAGGCACAAGTTTCTTTTTTTTTAATTGCATGCAGTAAGTATGTTACGTACTCTTAGAAGACTAGGAGGCTTTCAGGCGGCTTAAAAACTCTGAGGCTAGGTCTTGCCACCCGGCTCCATATGCGTAATTGGGAGTATATGTAAAAGTTACATGTCCTTTATAGAACAGGGTTTTTATAGCATCCTGTACATGTAGGAGTATGAGGTCGTAGGCCTCTTACTGTTCTTATGCAGCTTAAATGTTTGTTAACTGTAGTTATGAAGTTCCTTATGATGGAACGGTATTTGTATAATCTTCATAGCGGGCTAGGTCTGGAAATTAAACTGTACTCACGTGCAACTGTTTGTCACATTGTAGTATAGTATATAACTGGTTTTGGTGACATTATGGTAATTATAATGTGGAAACTTTGTAGAGGCAGGAATAAGTGGACGATGTTGAGGTGACGTACAAAAAAAATAAGTATTAGTGCCCTATCTCACTAGGACACCATCATGGTTGCCCTATCAACAAATTATTATTGTCTACCGACTATTTGACTTAGTGTCCGCTAGCTACGATATCAAGAAGATGTCGTATTTGATTTTGAAGAATGAAGTGATGGGGCGTCCCTCTAGTCTCCTAGTGAGAAAAGGCCTTTATTGAGCTGCATAGTTGGAATTAATGAAAGGAATGTTGCAAGCTACGTTAGGCAGTTTCTGTTGGGTATGGTATTCGAGTTAGAGATGTTTTGTGTTACGTTTACTGGGTAATAGCACTCATTAATACACCTACGTATCTGAAACTTGTAACTTAATATAAAACGTAAGTATTGCCCCAGCAATACCTAGGCGAAAATTTAAAGTTAAGTCAGTACTACCTAATACAAAAGCGAAACAAAAAAGAGTGAAACAAAAAAGTTGAATATTCATTGATAAAATTGACGCCGTTTCAGTTCTGTAGCCCCTACCACGGATATTAATGAAACTGCGCTGAAAAGCCAAGTCGAGTAAAGGAATCTGGGTTGAAAAGTATCACGGACGACATAAATTTCTTGTGCGCCATTTATTTGACACTGCGAATGAATGGAGGGAGGGGTGACGGGAGTAGGGAGCTGGCTTGTAAAGTAGGACACCGCGTACAGATTTTGCAAATTGTATTTTTTTCCTTCGACAAAAGTTCACGCCACGCGTAGCGGTTTCTTTTTAGAGACTTTGCAAGGGAAAAAGGTTTTGTGGGATGAAATGATACGCATGTAACTGACATGAAATTTGATACAAAATTATTCAAATGAATGTTAAGCTCCTTTTCTGGGATGAAATTCTTTTAAAGATGATTTGGTTTGAGGTTTGAGGCACTTGAGGTTTATCATTAGTAAAGTTGGTGGTCAAATCCAAATGTAATTGCGATAAAAAATAACAAACTTATACTTAAAATGTTTATTTTACGTTTGCCCCTCGTTGCTCGATCATCGTTACCCAAGCTTTGGACGAATAGTTCATGACTAGCCAATAGAGTTATAAATCATTTATCCTCTTTCTACTTTGTAGAGTGCACTAATCCTCGCTAGTTACTAAAATAACTATATTTCAATTACAAAGCACTAATTACAAAAACAGAAGACCGTAAGCACGGCCGGTACGAGTAGGCGGGCAGAAAGGCGTGTGAACTGCATGTGAAAACAACTCGTGAACGCCCGCGCCGTGACTCTACTATTAAACACGGGCCTAATGTTTGACCTTTCGAAGGCTTACTCGGTATTACCGAAGCTGAGTTCATTATCATGGAGTTAGGAGGGATTTTGCCGCGTCCAGAACGCACAAGACGTAACCCAAAGACGTACTCGTACCGATAGTGTACTAGCTTTTGCCCGCGGCTTCGCCCGCGTGGTACCTATTTTAATTTTTGTGCTATCCCATGAGAACATTTTATTTTTCTGGGTTAAAAAGCAACATAAGTCATTTTTGTATTTCAAACCATGTCCATGCCAAAAATCAAGTCAATCCGTTGCTCCGTTGCTGCGTGAAAGAGAAACAAACAGAGATTTATTACATGAGATTATTAGTAAGGAAGTAAGTATAGTCACTGATTCAGTATTTAGGCGTGTCTACGATTTGCCAAAAAATTAGGAACATTTGTATTTGGCGCGGTGATCGCGTTTTGGCTGCTTTACTATTGCACTGTATCAGCCTTTAATATTCCACTGATGAACATAGGTCATCCCGCGAAGGGCAATTGGGTTATACACACCACGCTGGCCCAGTTTGGTTAGTGTACCTTTAAAATAGTTGATGGTAAAAACATCGTGAGGCAACTTACTTACGTCCGTAGAAGAAATTAGAAGGTGTATTATCAAGTGTTTTCTTCGGAAGTATCCAAGTTGTCTCACGAAATTATTACTTATTCAACGGAGAGCCAGTACGAAAAGAGTGTGAAATAATTCCAAATATTAAATTTCGAAGACATAATTGGAACAATTCCGGGATTGGAACAGTCAGGTCACGATGGTAAGGCAAGCGTTCTCCCCCTTAACCATCACAGCAAGTTTTCCCCAAATACACAGTATCCCCAAAAGTATGGTTCAATACAATGGTTCATTACTTTCATATATTGCTAAAACGTAGTAAAAAAATCAAAGTAGCAATTTCACGAAACATCACTGGTAAATAAACAAGTAAACAGATATACTTCTATAATATGCCATAAATTATGTTTACGACTAACTTAGGTCAAACTTTACTGCACAATAAAAGTCGATGATTAAGTTGATTAGCTAAGTGTTTATTTATGATCAAGAGTAAATTAGCAATAAAGTTATGATATAACTTAGAGCTTTATGCAAATGAAAGGTTTATTAAGATTACACTATCTATGTATGTTACTAAAATTTACTGTCCCATGAATATGTAAGTGAGTACGTAATTTTAACCGATATCTAAAAATGAAGTAGGAAGAGGAGGTTCTCAATTTGTTTGTATGTATTTTTGTTCCGATGAACTGATTAAGTACCTGATTTCTCCGCTGATTTTGGGCCCATTCCCGAGTTTATTGAAATGTATAAAAGAATTTCGAGCGATGGTTCTATAAAAATACACTATGGGTCACTAGTTCAGAAGTAATTCCAAAAAAAGGTATATGAAAAATCGCTTCATTTACTCGCTGTTTTCGACTTGAAGTTGGTTGTTAACGTTTTGTTAAATAATAATTATTGTACAGCACAATTATAGGTACATTAGATGCTACAGGAACCAGCTATCTGGTGTAATTTTGTATCATTTACCATAACAAAACAAATGTACCTTGTTAAGCACTAACATTATAATAGACCACCTACCTATTTTTAACTAACTTCCAAAAAGGTCTGTATTATTGTTGAACAGATTTAAAAAAAAAATGTTTTTATTTCGAAAAGGTACTTCCAAGAGAGTTTCATTTAAATTATGTATATCGAAATCACCCGAGCCGTTTTCGAAAAATCAATAATAATGTAAAAATATATGCTTCGATTCGAGCGAACTATTCGCATTTTGTTCGCGATTGAAGTCAGTTGTACCATTTTTTCCGAAAAATTATTATATTTTTAATATGCTAGTGTTTGGATTACAAACTTACTTATTTAAAAATTTTTCGTCCCTCGAAACTGATACATAAAATATTACACTATTTTTCGAATTTACTGTATAAATATTTTAATGATTGCTCTTTTTTTTAAAGTCAACTAAAAAGTAAGTATGCTGTAGAGCTAGTAGTATGTACACCTGTAGGTTCGTTCTGAGAAGTAAACAGGACAGCAAGGAATGACAGAATGTGATCCTGCGAAGGAGACACGCATGACATAGACAAGGCTATCTGATTCTGACATGATGTCGCAGATTATACACATACTCGTACTTTATGGACACCGCATTACCAGGTCCTTATCGTAAAGATGGTGTTTGTTAGAGGGTTAGACAAACCGAATGGCCCGGTTCGGGGAATCATTTGGTGAATAGAATATCAATTGACCGAAAAACTCTGACCACCAGGCATGGCGTGTTTTCTACTCAGGTATATACTTAAAAAAATAATAAAATCTGTTAACTATAATCTGTTAATCCATCGCACCCAAGCATTGCCAAAATAATAATCAATGAAAGTATTTTCTTGTTATTCGAATAATTTTGCATTTCACATAGGTACTTTACATTGCTACCTCCTGAAGTTAGGAAGTAATGTCGTGTGTGGTTGAAGATATAGCCCGTTAAAGTTCCTCTTGACGTTACTAGTAGACTACAAATGTATAGACTTTTGTCAGAGAAGTGACGTCAAGACTTATCTTTATCTTTGACAAGGTTTATCTTTATCATTTAGATTGACAAAAGAAAAAAAAAGTATCCAACATTATTTGATAATCTAACTCGCAGACTAATTATTTATAACAATGTTTTTTTTTATCCAGTCATCATGCTTATTTTAGCAAAAAGATATAGGCTTTTAGGCTTTTGTATATTTGCAGTTGGTCTTCATTGCCTTAGCTGTGTATTCGTGTATGGTAATCTGTGCATACGAGTAGCTACTAAGTAAAAACCAATCCTTCGAAGGCTCGACGACGGAAGGACGAGCAACTAGTTATTTGTTATTCAACAGTAGATGTTCTGCCTTTACAGTTCCCGGAACCAAACCATACTTGGCTTGCGTACTAACGTTGCCACTTCGAATACGAAAAAAACCAGAAAGACTTTCGTGCTTACAAAGTAAAGCCATTAAAATTACCTTAAAATAGAGTAATTTATACCGCGCCCTCTTTTTTCTTTCAAGCGAAGTGAAGGCTATTGTCGATGTTTATTGTGACATTTGTGACACAACGTAGGGTAGATGCACCGGTTGTGGCCACTTTGAATTTTAAGGATTTATAAGACAATTTCATGTTAAAATAATATTGTAAAAGAATTTTTCAAATATTTAGATTCACACAAACAATATTTATGGTATTACATTGTTTAAATTTATCATTTATGCAATAATTTTGACACCAAATGGCCACAACCGGATCAGTGGCCACAACCGGTACACATACTATATTTTGTTTAAATGCACCTGGAAAGCCTTTCTGCTTTCTTCCATGTTCGTTGCGTTGTCATACATAATGCTGCTTTGCTTTGACAATATTATAACTTATGATACTGCCGTTGTCATTAGCTTTTGTGAATGGAACGTTGTTATCTATAAGGTTTTGGATGAATTGATATTCAAGGCGTTAGGCAATGATTCAAACCTTTTATGTGTTTCTGGCGCCACTTGGTATAGAACTAGAACATGATAGCTGGTTTCCACACGGTGAGGCGTATCTACTTAGTTAAGCTTTTATGTTACAGAACGCATGTGAAAAGTTTTCCAAAAACGTATGTTATCTAGATAATGATAGTGATTGTTTGTTTGTCTTTATGCTACGAAATATTTCAATTTAATGAAGGCTTTATAAAATGTACCATGTCTACATTATTTGCGCTGTACACCTTATTGTAAAGGTACTTTCTTATCTTGCGACGTAAAGGTATTTTTAATTAAATTGTAATTATAGTACAATTTTGATTACATTTAAACTAAAAAAGCTTTATTGGTGTAAGACATCAGAATTTGTCAAAAGTAACATTTTAATTTCGTAACTCCGATTATTTACATTATATTAAGTATATGGTATGATATGTATAGGTACCTAGGTATATGGTAGGTATCAATACTTAACTGTATTTATCACCATCAGAAGCTCGGTGTCCAACCTGATTTGCTATCTACACAAAACCATCTGCAATCTTTCTTAATCTATAACCATAAAAGACAACTAACTATACCTGCCCCCATAATATATCAATAGGTACTATTTATCCTTCGAGCAAATATCTACAGAGCCACAGTCCCTAAGTGAAAGTAGTAAAAAAATGTCCAAGCGCCGTCATATATACCGACTTAGATATTTACATTAAATAATTCACAATGACCCTTTTTTCGAATCTTGACGTTTTGTCACCTAAATAGTATATAACTTGTAACCGAATACTTTGGCATCGCGTCGGTTGGCTTCCAATTGCCTTACGAATATATGACTAAAAAGCCTGCCCACTACATAGCTTGGGCAGAGTTTTGCCTCAGACACTTATTTTGCGCGATTGTACTCTAAAGATATTTGCTCAAAGTATTCATCTAATAAACTTTTATTGTCTTACTGTTTCTTTCAATCAACAAAGGGTCTATAATGCTTTTTTGCAACACTGTTACCAGTTATGGTCTCAATTAATTGTTGAATATAAATGCAGCCGTATCGATTTCTGCCTATTCTAACAAGCAGTTTTTATCATAGTTCCCAGGAATGTGGACCGACCACGCGGGAGACGTCCACGGGATCTAGTTACAAAAACACGATAACGTACTGCTTCTGCTTAAGCTGGTGCTATTTGACACTTAACGAGTATAATTAAAAGCACAGGTAGCAAACAAACTGATGAGTCAAAGTGTCACTACTTCAACAGACTAACAAAACTAACTGTCACTTAATTAAATAATACTGAATTGCAATAATTCTGTTAGGCTGAATATTTTAGGAAACAAAATTTAGTATTCGCTTACTTATGAAATTGATAACATAAAAAATATTTTTATTACAGTGAGCATTTACAAGTAGCGGCACGTACGTCTAGCGCTGAGGGTACTGTGGAGGGGATCGCTGCGCATGTTGACCGCTATACTAAACTCATGCGCAGCTACCCCTCCACACTTCGCTCAGTGCTAGACTTATATGCCGCGACCTGTACTTACTTTTTAATATAAGTATATACCTATACTAAATATATACAATACTTTCAAGATTTGCACTGATATACCTAGTTCTAAATACCTACTGGGTAATACCTACAGACCTGTCATGGTCATGCGTAAAGCTTAAAATCAGGCTACGGCGTTGCAATCATAATAATAATTTATTAATAATACAAAGAAATAGTATCTTGATACAATTGCTGAATTCATTAATCAATCATAAAATCATAGGTATCGATTCGGCTGTACTGCACCACATGCCGTGCACTTACAATCGTGGAACCTCCAGTAAATCCTTGGCAGACACCAAATTACTATGAATATTCTTAACATCCGATAATTATCTACAAATTACATCTAATACCGCCGCGAGGGTAACTAATTTCATAGCTCATGGTAGTACAGCTCAGTAAACAGAGCGTTTAGTTGAATAATGATCGTGTTCTGTGGAAATGGAGCCTTCAAGGGTCCCCGGTAGCTGACGTGAAGGGAACCAGCCTGCCCTAAGGTAAAAGGCGAAACTGGTTGGATCTCTCGGCTTTACTGCGACGTTTTGACATGTTATTCGTAATAAAATTAGATTATACAATTATACACCCTTTAGTATATTCGCTATCGAGTCCGTATTAAACTGTGTGATTTTGAGAATTCCGGGCTTGCATATAGTGGCTTGCGAATCACATTTTTGGGTACATGGAAATATCTAAAAGATGTAGATAAACGTATTCACGATGTTTTATTATATGGAGGGAGGGCTATGTCCAGCAGTGGACGTCCTATGGATGGATGGATGATGGATGTTATAATGCTGTATTATAATATGTTATACAAGGTATACTCTACTACCTACTTATAGGTCATATTCAACATATTTATCGCAAATTGATTGCAACGTATGAAATATTTGCATGTGGTTCTTAATTAACATGTTTTGTATAGTTAACATATGACACTATAAGGATATGACCATACCTAACTCTTTTAGTTTGCTTCAACTGCTACAAGATGTGATCAAACAATGTCATGAATAATTAAATCACTTCAGAGTCAGGCTTACCAAAATACACATAATTACCTGCATCATTATACCTACATAATTAAACTGGTCAGTGGTTTCCAAACTTGACTGCTTTACGACCCATCTAATACAAGTTTATAAACCCGGGACCCATTTCTGGGAAATTTAATCGTTACCAATATGCAAAATACACTTTTCAACTAACTAAAAAAAAAAAAAAAATGGCAAGGATGAAATCGTTTCCTATTAATTGTTCATAGACATTGAGGTGCTTACAAAATAATGTACGGGAATATATACACTACATTTCTATAAAGTTACTAGATTTAGTATTTTCTCAAATGTATTAACTGACGAGTACATTATAGTAATTGTTATTATATTTAATTATGTAATAAGAGATTTACTTAATGACAATAAATATTATCTTATCTTATCTTATCCTACTAATATTATTACCGCGAAAGTTTGTGAGTATGTATGGATGTTTGTAACTCTCTCACGAACAAACAAATGAACCGATTTAGATGAAATTTAGTATGGAGGTAGCTTAGACCTTGGATTAAGACATAGGCTACTTTTTATTTCGGGCTAACGCGGGTAACGCCGCGGGGCGCAGATAGTATTTTGCTACAATAGTTTTGACATAAACTTCAACTCGAGCTATTTCTAAACACAATAAGTTTGATAAGTCTAATAATAATTTATCTCAGTATTTAGTCATTATTCGATCGCGTCTCACCGGCAGTGGGTCGTGACCCATAGTTTGGGAAAGCCTTGATAGATGTATGATACGCTGGATCACCTAGTATCACAGTTAATGATTATTTATTAATGATGATGACAATAATAATTAATATTACATTTGTCCATCTGATACGGAGCAATTTAAATTGTGATCTAAACCAAAAAAAATAAACAGATTGTAAGTATAGAAGTTATTTGATTTCATTTTAATATTGAATCAGTAAAGTTACTTGAACTTTTTTAGGATGCTCAGCAATTTTTCTTTGCTAGATACTTTTACTTGTGGCATAACATCTGACCAAAAATAGAATTCCATTTGCCGGAAGCACAAATTGATCGGAACGTATCATTCAGTTAACAATCACGTAGACTTAAAGCGCAATGCTCTACAGACTGCGAACAGTATGATGACGTAAAATAGAAGATAAAAATTTAAAAATAAAAATGTTAAGTAGAGTGAAAATACATATATAGGTATACCTACATGGCAAAATAGAGTAGGTAATTAGGTAATAATGAGTACTAAAATTTATTTACCGAATATACACAATGTTATACAATAATTATAAATTAACAATCAAAATAGTGTTAAAAACAAGTCATCAATTTTAAAAATCACAATTAGTGAATGAGTCAAGAAAGTGTCAAAGTAATTAATTATAAAATCTAATCGAATAGCCCTCCCCTTATAGTGACCTGGCCAAAAGTGCCCATAATGCTCGCCGCGTTGCCGCGCTGGATCGCCAGAGATATGTGCTGGACTAAATACAAGCCAGAGCGAGAATCGCGGCCTTTTTCTCTAAGGCGCCGTCCCAGGTTGTTATCAAATCTCCGAGCTTCGAAGCACCACGGACCAGCCGTCTCGACAGCAAAAGGGACGAAATCGTACGCCGATTCCAGGCAGGCATATTTTAGGCGTTTGCCTCTGGCGGCCGCCTCCGCTCCCGCACCAGCTGATTGCTGGGTGGCGGGGAGGTGGCAGGATGCAAAGGTGCTAATACACGTTGCATCCCACACGAGGCAGCGCCCTTTCTGCCATGGAATCAAAGTAAGACCGTCAGGTCTCTTACCGTCTGACCGAGACAAACCGGGGGGCTCCCGAACGCTCGGGACCTCGGCAGACACAAGGGCACGCTGTAGCAAATTATTGATGCCATGATGTCTAGGCCTTCGTCCGGCGCTACGAATGCAGGTCAGGCCGTGATGGCCGTCAGCAATAATTGTATCTCTATTTTTTTGTTAGTAGAACTAATTTTTACAGTCCACTTGGAGATATAATTATCAAACCCCGCTTATTTATTTATTCTGAGTATACTTAGTGCTGAATGACGATAAATATAAAATATAACTAAATTTTAAAAATAGCGTCATGGTGAAATCTTTAGGGAAGCTTATGTGTAATTAAGTATGGTGTCTTATTATAGGTTACTAGCGGACCCGGCGAACTTTCGTTTCACTCAATATCTTTAAACAAGTATAATATCGCAATATAAGTACAACTCGGATACTTTCTTTGGCTCATGCACAACAACTATGCTAAAAATCTTTACATGACACAGTGTATAGTTTACGACTCTATAAAGCATGGATGCACAGACTTATTAAGACTAGGGGCCACTCGGGCAAATTATGAACTGATGGTGGGCCACCAGAAGTATAGGTAATTAAAGACAATGAAAAATTGATAATAATGTATTCAAATTGAAAAAGAATTTATTAATTTGAAGCGTGGCACTGCATAGTGCTTACAATCTTTTTTATATTTGGCTCAAATTTACTTGTAGCAACACGTAAAACTGCTTCCAAACTTTCATTTGCAAGGCGGTTTCGATTTTTTGTTTTATTATTATTTAGGATTGAAAAGGTTTGTTCACATATATAGGTAGAACCAAATAAGCTTGCACATTTCAGAGCGTTTATGCGCAACTCTTTGTACGTATTTTTATCAATGCAGCGGTAAAAGTTCAGCAAGTCTCCTTCGTTGAATTTGTTGCGTAAATCTTGGTCGTTCTGAATGTCGATAATTTCTAACTGCATTAACTCTGGCGCATTTTCAACTGAAATCGTGAAAGGATTGCTAAATATGTCCAACAGAGGTTTCACTGTTTTAAACTCCGAAAATCTGTCTTGAAAAGATTGAATCAAAATATCTAGCTTTTTTTACATAACTGAAATTAATAGCAGTTTTTTTGAATTTTTCAGCCATTTTCTTATAATTCGGAAAATGATTGTAATTTCCAGAATTCAATTGCGATCTGAAAAGTGTCAGCTTGCATTGAAAGGATGATACATGTGCGTAGAGCTGGGATATCAGTTGATTTTTGCCTTGAAGCCGTGTGTTCAAGACATTCAAATGATTTGTAATGTCAACTAAAAAAGCCAAATCACACAACCAATCAGGACTTTTAAGTTCCGGGACGTCCCTTTGCTTTTCCGCCAGAAAAATATCAATTTCTTCTATTAAATTTAAAAATCGTTCCAGTGTCAATCCACGACTTAGCCACCTTACTTCTGTATAATACAGTAAATCTCCATGTTCGCATTCAATGTCATCAAGGAATTGTTTGAATTGCCTGTGATTGAGTCCTCGTGATTTTATGAAATTCACAGTCGAAACTACCACTTTCATGACATTTTCAAATTCAATTTTTTTAGAACAGAGGGCTTCTTGGTGTATAATGCAGTGAAACTGCATGAGATCTTCAGCGTTTAAGTTTTTTTCTTGCAAATGCTTTTTCAACAAAGTAACTAGCCCAGAATTGACACCAATCATCGAAGGAGCACCGTCAGTCGAAACTCCCGATAATTTCGATAAGTCCAAATCAGTTTTTAAACACTCGTCCAAAAGTACATTGAGTATATCAACTCCTCTGGTTTGACCTTTCAATGAACACATTCCTAATAACTCTTCGAAGACTTCAAAATCTTGAGTAACACCTCGTATGAATATAAGAAGTTGAGCTGTGGAACTAATATCAGTGGATTCGTCGAGTGCTAATGAAAAAAAATCAATTATCTTAGTTTTTTCATTTAATTGTTCCGCAATATTATCTGACAAAGACATAATTCGTCTTTGGATGGTCATACGATTCAGTTGAATTTTCTCAAACTTTTTTGCTGCTTCTGGACACATTTTCTTAGCGGCAATTTCTATGCATTCTTTTACAAAATCCCCATCATTGAAGGGGCGACTCCGCTTTGCTATCATTCGAGAAATTTCATAACTAACTTCTGTAGCTGTTTCTGTATCTTGAATGGGTTTTGTAAACATAGCTTGTTGACCAATAAGCTCCCGTTTTAAAGACAAAACTTTTTGCTTTCTTAATTCGCCTTGTGACGACCCACATTTGTATGTCTCAGTGTTTAACATAGTATATTATGTATATTATTATGTAGATGCTTGGTCTCTCACATTTGGAATCAATAAATCTTGAGAAATTGGTTCTAGATTTGTTGATTATGACAGAGTTACATATTTAGAGTCTAAATAGGTAAATTTAGTCCACTGAATGTTCATTTAGGTATATTAGGAAGTAACAACCGAATTGGTAGTGAGATATAGTTAATTAATTAATAGAAATAATTTTAAGTTAGCGTTCCGTTATGAAATTTCAGTGGAGTTTCATACTAACTAAAATAAGTACCTGGTTAAGCCCTTATCATAAAGAAGACGACTTAGAAATAAGCCTGAGGACGTTAGAAGAGTCCAGCAGCATTGAAGAAGAGGATCAGCTCACCCAGCTGGTTATACAGGAAAAACAATCCAGCGGTAACTTGTCAAATAACCTGGAAAAAAGAAAAGGGATTCATTTGAAACAAAATAGAATTATTATTATCATAAGCTAGGAATAGGTAGAGATAAAAGTCTACCAAATGATTGATAGTATCATGTTAGAACATTGTAAGGAATCACCTTTTTCAATTAGCCTTTGGGAGATTTGATAGCTGAATAAGTGTTATTTTACAGCCACGCATAACACAACACTTAGGGAACGCAAATTATATCACATGGGACTGAAATTACTCAAACACAGATAGGTACTAACTATTATAAAGTAAACATTAGATACAAACCTTGGAATTAATCTGTGGAGATGATAACAATTTCCATTTTCAGATGTTAAATGATCCTCTATCTAGGACTTCTAAACAATCTGATAGATTTCTAATGTGCAAAATCATCTTTCAATCGGCTGGAGCTTTACTGAAACATAAAAACAATTCATAAGAACTTACAATCATGTTTCAATCATTGCTTTATAGAATGTTAGAAATAACCTCAAAATCTCGGGATCAGTTTTGTAACAAAAATAATACTTAATGAGGGGGAATATGGACTTATCAAGGTCCTGATAGTTCAGGTAAAGAAAAAGAAAGAGATTCCTAAGGTAACTAACACCAAAGGGGTAAAGTATTTCTACCAAAATAGGGAGAGTACTTTCTTGTTGAAGTTGGAAAACAATCTAGATTGAGAAAGTAACTTACCTTGGTAACCTAGAATCACCGAGAAACTTCAATTTAAAATAAAAGTAGCAGTAGTATTGTAGAATTATTGTTAATTCTGCATAAATTACGATGAACGATAGGTTTTGAGAGCAACATTTGTGAAACAGCGAAAAATTAAGGTTATATTTCGGTCGACCATATTTCGATTACGCTTATGATTCGTTTTCGTTCGATATAAGGGTGAAATTTGTTTGACTCACGAGCGTGCGTCATTCTTCGTTATGAGCGTTGGTCACAGGGATACCATATAATAGGATTACGATTCGTATTTCGTTTGATCTAAGGGTGAAAATCGTTTGACAGTATGACCAACAGGCATTTCTCACTCACTTATGAACATTTGTCCCTACAATGATGAACGTCAGTGCCAAGGATAGATTATAAAAGGGAGAGCGGCGGCAAAATCATTCATTGAGAGTTAGGTTTTCAGACTCGCAACTTGTGCGTGAGAGCTTATAACTTTCTTTTCGAAGGCGGACCTTTGCAGAACTACGGTTCCAATCTGGTTGTTTTTGCCATTATTAAATTTTGCGAATTTTATAAAAGCTCTTCAGCCGAGTTCTTGTTGTGAAAGCAGTCTTTGTAAGTTTCCTTGTAAATGTCAGTGCAATTGTGTGGTTAGCTGAGTTTGTGTAAGGGAGGGTTGTTTAGGCGCGAATTCCAGTAACCTATTTAGGTTACCTAGCTCGATGATAATGAGTTATCGTGGGTTCTTAGAGTGGTTAGTTTCGGGTGGATGGTATGCCACATGGCAGACAACGCCACTATCCGAGCTAGCTGGTCGAGGAAATCGCAATAAGTCATCGATTGGGTAAAAGCTAATCACGCACTTCGCTGTAGTTCAGCCAATGACTCCAAAGTGGTCGGCGGGTTGAACCCCACATTGCACATACTGCCTGGCAGTATAGTGGGCGGATACCTTCATTCCCGGGTTTAGAGTAGGCTGTCAATGTGAGGTCATTGACAGGTGGATTAGTTTGACCCTTTCAGTAGGGATAATCCATGTTTTACCTCCTACTGGGATTCGGCTTCTTCTCTTTGACGTCAGGCCTTCGGTTTCCTGTGGATTCTGTTAGGCACGTGGCTTACACACTGATTGTATCTGAGACTAAGTCGTTTTCTGGTTGTCCCAGGGATAGGAGAAGCTTGCGTAAGCGATGGGGCGTACGCGTTGCTTCTGTAGGGAATTTAGGGGCTATAGGCTCTCCCACGGACCTAGCCAGTCCAAACTTTAGGTTGTCGGTTAGCGGACATGGAACTTTGGATAGGGGAAGTGTCCTTGTAGAGGGGAATTATTTTTTTTATATTTTTTTTTACTTGGGGTAGTGGGTGTCGTGTAGAATAGGGACGTCTTTTAGAGTTAGGAAATCAGGTAGGGGAGCGTGCTCTCTTCTCACAGGGTAGAGGAGGCATCAGCTCACCAATAGGGTCGTTTTACGGTTAGGTTTTAGGTAGGTTTGTGGTTAAAAACGAGTTTAGCTTCAATTTTAAATTTTCAAACTTCAATTTTCAAAATACGCTAAATTTAGCAATTATTGAAAGAACTGGCAACTAAAATTTAGCAAATAGCTATTTAGTTGTGTCATTGTAAAAATTATTGTGATTCAGAACTGTCAGTGTCAAAATATAGTGACATTTGAAATTGCCATTTAGTGGGGGAAAAATTCCCATAATTTGTTTGAGTTCTTTGAGAATTGAATAATAAATGTTAATAATCTCGCTAAAGAGAATTAGTATATTTTGGTCATGTCAAAGATCCAATTTGGTGATAAATTGCCAGTACGAATTGTACTCTAGATTTACAAAATAATTTTGTTTCATAAATGCAAGTAGACAAGTTAATTTCATACCTATCTTGCATTATTCATTGAGATAGAAAAATGTGTTGGAACAATTTGAGACCTAGGTTTTTCTAGAATCAAAGACAGCCTAGTTTTATCTAAATGCAAGTAGACAATCTAAATTATACCTACTTTGCATTGATTTATATGAATCTATATAAAATTATGTTTGCTGTTATAATCAGATCACAACTATTGTATTGATAGATTTTCATTAACTCTATGGAAATGGTCATAACCTTAACTTTGAATATATTGATCATAAAACAATATAGAGATATCAGCTGACGAAAATAGTTACAAATGCTAACTAGTCGGTTGTATTAATCCGCAATTATAAAAAGCTTTGGCTGAACTATTAATGATGAAACTATGAGTAACAGATAGATTACCAATTTTCTTGCTAGATATCAGCTGACGAAAATAGTTACAAATACTAACTAGTCAGTTGTAGTGATCAGCGATCATGGAAATTATACTGGCTGAACTATTTATGATGAAATTTTAAGTAACAGATAGATTACCAATTTCCTTGTAGAACTGTGGCGGCAGTCTGAGGAATTTACATATTATTGATGTACTTTTGTATTTTTAATGCTAGCATGGCAATTCTGGTCTTGTAAACACTAGATCAATTTGAACCTTGTCCTAAAAACCTAGGCGATTATGAAAAATGGTTCTGACGATTATCTGTGAGTTTTGGGATCTTTGATGAGGTCAAAATATTAAATTCAATACTAAATGACCTATTGATTCATGATGGGAAACACATTGTTTCACACCTTTTGAACATTATTATTCAATGAGATTTATTAACATTTGGCAGGTGAATATTGCACTATTATATTAAACATATTATGGCATTGACAGCATTTTATACTATTAATGTATTGTATAGCCATAGTGGCCGCGTTATAGCTGGCTGAAATCTGAATGTTCGAATAATACATTTACAACTGAAAATAAAGGAGTGGTCGAATAGATAGACTTTGCTCAAATTACAATAAATGTTTCAAAATGCACAAGATTATGTGTATGTGGCGACGCCAGGCTCTAGTTGGTAAAACTTTGCCAGGCCAAGCAATGCCGTGCCTTATTGGGTTTCTTTAGCCGAAAAGGAAAAGATCCTGATTCTTTAGTGCAAAGTATAAATTTTACTTTCTTAGAAACTCTGGTCAGTTGCTATTCATATCACTCTAGAACTAACCTTTGAGTGAAGTCCTTCTATGAATTTATTTATACGTCAAATGATTTTCTTCCAAATTCTTCCTTGAATGAACATTCTGATGTCTGCCTATGTTAGGAACTCTAGTGAGTGTGAGAGACCTAGGTTAGAAAGATTTTTACCTTATGTAAGATTTGATATTCGATATTCAATGGTTTATTGTACCACAAATATATAGAGATATTTAGGTCACAATAGGGTTAGGCTCAAGTTAGGCAAAGTAGGCATGCATTCTAAGTAAGATTTGGTATTCGATATTCAATGGTTTATTGTACCACAAATATATTGAGACATTTAGGGCACAATAGGGTTAGGCTCAAGTTAGGCAAAGTAGGCATGCATTCTGCAAGCTAGTTACCAGTAGGACTGTAGGCATTAGGTAAATAGGCTAAATAGGTAGGGAATAGGTGACCTTTTTATTCTGGTTTACCAGGATTTGAAGGTCGCCGCAAGTAAACCTGGCCCGTGCCCCTCATGTATCACCACATGAGGTTTCGGGGGGGCTGGATGTCCGTTATGTGGGACATCCAGCAGTGGGGCCTAGAGAACCGCGACTCTAGGATGTGGGAAACTTTGCAAAAAATAGTCCGTCTCGTCCCCTTATTTGTTGACATACCTATGACCGACAAGAAGTAATATTGACAGAAATAGCATAGCCCTTCAGGCTGAACTCCTCATAATAAGCGGAGGGGGCTATCCAGTCAGGGTCGAATGCCACTGATCGGTACGGCGGCGGAGTGCCGATCCATAGCCGCTTTATATGATTTCCTATAGTAAAACCTAAATTTCATATAAAAAGATCAATTTTGAGAATTTTCAATTATTTGACTGAAGGTATCAAAACCTTGCCTCTTGGACTATAATCAGCTCCTTTCAGTTCGCAAGTCAGTTATTATACATCTAGGGTCTTACCTCATAACCCCAAAATCTAGAATAAGACTAGGAAATGATGTAGCATTAAGTAAAGTTCATTAGAAATTAGCTCAGCGTATATTGTTGGTTTTGTAGGATTTAGGTTAAAGTATTTTAACATTTTACAACTCTAGGACATTTATATTACTTTTATAATACTCTATAAATCGTTCAAATAGGTAGGAGTCTCAAATCTGTTTGGGTTTCTGCGATTCACAACGTAAGGTCCTCTACTAACGATCACTGGCCAAATTTAGTATTAAGTAGATAAATTACGGATAATTTAAATTCTTATGAGTTCAACAGTAGGCTAAGATAGCGTAGAAATCGTTTTCATAAGTAACTTTTAAAGTAAGAGTACAACTTTCAGTTCAGGGTTAAGATCTAGTAGACCACCACTACTTTAGGGTTAAGGAATACTGAGGTTCTAAATTATTCTAGGGTTAGCATAATTACACGCTTTCAGAGCGAATTACATTTAGTTTTAGTACGATTTAATGTAGATCAGTTAGTAGGATAGGTAAATAGGTTAGCTGTAGGTAGACTAGTAAATTGTAGATAGGTTTTAGCTTAGGCTTTCGGTTTAGGATAGGTTAGGGAGGTTACAAAAAAATGGTGCCGTGACCAGGATGTATTCTCTGTTCATTAATAATAATTAATAACAATTAATAATAATAATAAAAAAAAAAAAAATTGTTTCAGTAGTGGGTAAAAGGTTAAGATTAGATTAAAGGTACATAGTCATGTCTAGAGTCTAAGATTTTGAGGGGCGTACAGAAACATTCAATTCTTACTATCAATTCAATTCCGGTTGTCAATTCAATACAACTCAACTGGTCTATGATATCAATTAGTCTGTGATTTTAAGTGATACTATAATTTACTGTACAAGTACAGATTACGTCTTAATAGGACTAGTCTAGGCACTATTATGTCATGTTATTGTTACACCTTAAGTTGTCTGGAAGAAATATAGGACCGTAGGGTACACTACTACGAGACGCGTATAATATTGATTGACTAGTGTTTCACTGGGTATATTTTGTAGTCTAAGTAATTTTTCTACTCAATTTTAGTACATAGTATAGACTGGCAAAAATAAAATAGGAGAGGTTTCTAAAGTATTGGCGTACATTTTTAAGGCTTAGAAATGGTTCCCCCAAATTTTCTAATTTTTCCCCAACTTTGAGGAAATTGTTCAAAAAGTGATAACCCTTTTTCTGATTAATTTTACAAAATGTTTTGCAATTTGCATAAAAAAGGTATTAATAACAGAATAAAACCGTAAGAAAACACTAATTGCGTTTGCATAAAATAATATTCTAATGGAAAATCGCTATTTCAATAAACGAGTAAGTAATTTTTGTGGATGATTTATGCTGTTTTGATCAATAAATCAATAACGTTTTCCTTTATCGATTTAGTGTTTATAAGTGCTATTCATTTCAGAAATCAAGTAACAATGCCGCCGGGGGAAGAAAGCTACTGGCTCTAGAATAGACGACACGGTTATTTTGCTGTAAAGTAGTCAAAACCCAAGTTAAAACTTCAACTACAAAAGTGTTGTAAATGAGACCATTTATTTTCATGAAAGATCAGACTGAGTAAATACAACAAGCTGTGAGGTCAAATTGAAGCGGGAATAGCGGTTTATACGCAGAAAAGATAGAAACGGATTCAGTGCATCTTGTCTAGTGATTTTATGTGATATTCATACTTAGTTCTAGGTAGAATTTAACAATATATAATGTATTATCAGGCCTGGTTAGTGAAGGGGAAAACATTCTTTTAAAAATTAAGATGGTGCAATTAGTGGTATACTATGTATTTTAAGCAGTTAAAGGGCTGTTATTTCAGGCTAATAGTAAGGGTTTTTAATCAACTTTGAAAGACCATGACCAAGTCTTGGTCAAAATGTTGTTCGTGAAATGTGGTCGAACCTAGATTTGAGACGTTTAGTTACACTTAGTTTAGAAATGCCTAGATAGAACCATTGCAAAAACCTTAGAGCGTGAGTTGTAGGTATATACATAACAAGTAAGTAAGCGAAGTTTTATTGTACTAATGTGAGAAAGCCACCGCAGTTAGGTTGAACATGAAATTTTGATAACAAGTACCTAGCGAAGCTTAATAGTTTTCCGTAGGTTAAAGTTTACGTTAGGAAAAGCATCAGAAAACCCTTAAGGTTTATCGATATAACATACAGGGGGGCGTTAGTTTGAGCCTTGTTTTTGTTTGATAACGCTGACTGGTTGCGCTTGATTTTGTATTTTGTTTTGTACCGTAGAGATAAAGAAATCCTGTATGAATAAATATCTACCAGGGCGTATCTGTAAATTAAAATAGATAAACAAATAATTTACTTAAGAATAAGTAATGCTAGGTCTAGCTGTTGAATTTATTTTGTTGCTTTATGACACATATTGATAGTATCTAATTGTTTGCTAATACGAACTTTACAGCCAGTGAAATAAGTGTAATAAGAAATATTATAGAGTAAATAGGTTATACGTTGATCAGTTGTGAATATTAATTTATTATCATATTTTATTAAATGAAAATTTTGTACCAAATCTGAATTTTCTTTTTCGACACACCCTTATATATAGACCTATTATGTTTAGCGCCATCTGTGAGAAACTGCTCGAATTAACGTAATCTCTCATTTGGTGCGGACCGCATAGCGTTTCTGATCAATAACTATCGAAGAGATAAAGCGACACCTAGTGGCCTTTGTCGTGATTTCAGTTTCACGCAAATTATTTTCGTTGGGTTTTTTTTTCAAAACATTATTGCCTTACGTTTTCGAAACTAAAATAAAGCGTAATACCTATACAATTAGATTTCGTTAGGCATAGGAAGCGTTATGCAACCGAACCAAAACGTTGTTAGAAGCTTTTTGTTTTTGTTTTGTTAGTTATTTGATTTTAACAGTCAACATTACTGATGTCATATTGTTTTATGTGTAATATTCTTCTGTGAAACACTGTATAGATCTTAGTTATCTGAAAGTAAAATTGTATTATTATTATAAAACGTCATTTCAACAATATATCTAAAGAAAAAAGAGTGCAAAATTAGAACAGTCAACGATGACGTAATAGGAACTAAAATGAATGTAATTTGTGTTTCTTAAATTCGTCACTTGTTATTAAGACCTATTAGCGTAATTGGGTAGTGCATTGACTTCAGTTCTGAGACACCGGGTTCGAATCCAGGGTGGTGATTACGAAATGTTATTTTTGTACGTAATTTTAAATTAAACAGTTACTTTACCTTAATTTCGATAGGCCTTCTAAGAACTTATTAGCTTAGCGGTTCAAGGTGTCGGCTTTAAACGAGCGGTATCTAGGTTCGATTCTGGATAAGAGTGGTAGTTCTTTTTGCACTTTCTTTTTTCAAGTCTTGATCATTAGTATAGCGCACAATACGTAAATTAACGAAAAAGTGCATATTAAGAAAATTAGTAGAAGTTTTCTTAGGAATTTTCGTGTAAATTCATTTCATGCTTACAATGCACATTAGTTCAAAGTCGCATAATTTAAGATGAAGATTTTTATTTTATTTTATTTATTTGGTACACAAAACAGAATACAGTCAATATTATGCTTAAATAATGTAGTGTTAAGAACTATGAGCTAAACCATATTCCAAAACGTGTGTACACATCATGATTAATTACTGCAACAGTACTTAAGTATTTGAAAAAAAATACAATTGAAATTAAGTAGGTTAATATGTTAACAAAGTAATTTAATTTTAGTTACATTTACGGTAAACCGTGAGAGATAGTTGTACTATGCGCGAAGAAGCTGTATATCCGAAAAATAAAATAATCTACAAGTTAAGGGAGGCTTTTTCTTAATTTATAGGACAAGAAACCTTTGCTTATGATTGATAGATAGGAAAATGTTGGTTGCATTCGTAGACAGAACCATGTACTTAGGCCGTTCTACACAATTGTTAGGACCATGGAGCTATAATTTTGTATGTTAAGTTAAAGGCTATAATTACGAACGATAGATGTGCTACAATAAGATTTTGTAAACAAAGTAGGAAGTAGTTTTTTCAACGAAGAAACGCGTTATTAATTTGCGAGCAGATATTATGTGCCTAACTTTCATAAAATACAATGTAAATTACTTAGTTCGGTTTTGTGTCCAGGAACGCATAGTATATTTATTGTTATTCACACAACGGAACAAAAATAGATTTAAGTAGTTAGAATTAGAGGATTCTACTAGGATTAGAGTAAATCAGATTTATTGAGAGGTTCGTGGATCGGGGCTTTTCAAATAGAGAGGTTCTCTATCTTCTTATAACACTATTATTTAATATTATTCTTTTACGTTTTATATTTTACGATACAACTATGCCGGACATCTTTTTTCCGAGAGAATGTATTTAGGGTTGCTCCAACTTAAACTAAAATTACGACTAAATAAATTAATAATGATACCAGGGTGTGGTGTGCATTGTAATATCAATATTTAATCAGATTTACACATTTACTGCTAACTGCACAGTTTAGTGAATAAATAGACGTACCATCCACACTGACTGGTTGTATCTAAGTCTTAAAGTAAAATACTGGTATGTTTAATGTACTCAATTTATGTGTTTTACGTTGTAAGTATGTGCGCCGTAGCACACCTCTTGTGTAAAATAGTACGAACGGCAGTGCGTTTATTAAGAAAGATTTGTGTACCTATTATTTTTACGTTATATATTACCTGAATATTTAGATAGGCCATAAAATAGTAGCAATAGCATATTTGTAGCATAGCGAGGCGTTATGTAGCGTCGTTTCGTTTTGATATGGCGTAGTTTACCTTGATGACATAGTTGTTTTTTGATTTTACAATTAGAAAAGAAATTCGATTATGCTGTATCTAGGAAAAAAAGGGGTCTGAAAATTATTTGTATTGTGTAAAATTTTATCTCTTTCAAGTAATGGTAAAATTATGTTTAGATGTAACTTTATGAATAAGTTAATTTTAAGTTCTCTAATATAAGCTAGTCTGTATACAATGACATTATCTTTAGCTTCAAAAGTTATGTAAATAGGGAAGTAGGTACATTCGTACTTTTCCAAATTAATTTAATGGGGGGGGTTTTTGATGCAAAAGTTGGCTCGCCCTGAATTCAGAAGGCGGTGATATGTCGTTAAAAGTTGGCGTGCAGACAGAAACGCAAGGAATAATGGAAGTGATTAAATTTTAGGAATTCTGCGGAAAGTTGAAGCCTGTAAGTTGATGAATGTCTTAATCAATTTAAATAAGAATGAAAGGAACTAAATGACAATATCATAGCTGGGATTTGGGGCGGTTTTTCAGGATTCGAGTACAACAAAACACCACACTTACAAATTGACCTTTAAGAAAAATAGGAGTTAGGTTAGGCAAGCATATGCAATTCACCAAATATGGTTGTTTTCTTAGGGGTCTTGTACTCTACAGGGTATGAAAATCTGAACTGGCACACTGCACACTCTCCAATTGCAGACGATCAGATTTTAGCTTTATCCTTTGGCGGGACGTTAGGGCATGCAGGATTTCCGTTTTTTCTGTGGACAATTTCCAGAATTTGCAGAAAGATTTGTATTCGGCTTCACTTAAACGGAAAGTTGGTTTAACGTGTTGAGGAATACAAATAATCACTAGGATTGATCCAGCCTCACAAACTGGGTTCTTGGCAGATATCTGACAATTTAGCAGATTGACTGTTCTCTCTTCATGACCGAAGCGTTAACAAGCCATTGGTTCAAGGTTACTTGATGGTTGTCGGTATATTGGTTTAAAAACACACTACACGTGCACACTTTGTTGAAACTCGAATTTTGATTAATACAATTTTGCATTTGAGTTTGGTCATCATAAATTTGAGAAGTTTACTACGATTTAATACAGTTTCACCTTCGTAAACTTCGAGGGGCGGTGTGACGACCCACATTTGTATGTCTCAGTGTTTAACATAGTATATTATGTATATTATTATGTAGATGCTTGGTCTCTCACATTTGGAATCAATAAATCTTGAGAAATTGGTTCTAGATTTGTTGATTATGACAGAGTTACATATTTAGAGTCTAAATAGGTAAATTTAGTCCACTGAATGTTCATTTAGGTATATTAGGAAGTAACAACCGAATTGGTAGTGAGATATAGTTAATTAATTAATAGAAATAATTTTAAGTTAGCGTTCCGTTATGAAATTTCAGTGGAGTTTCATACTAACTAAAATAAGTACCTGGTTAAGCCCTTATCATAAAGAAGACGACTTAGAAATAAGCCTGAGGACGTTAGAAGAGTCCAGCAGCATTGAAGAAGAGGATCAGCTCACCCAGCTGGTTATACAGGAAAAACAATCCAGCGGTAACTTGTCAAATAACCTGGAAAAAAGAAAAGGGATTCATTTGAAACAAAATAGAATTATTATTATCATAAGCTAGGAATAGGTAGAGATAAAAGTCTACCAAATGATTGATAGTATCATGTTAGAACATTGTAAGGAATCACCTTTTTCAATTAGCCTTTGGGAGATTTGATAGCTGAATAAGTGTTATTTTACAGCCACGCATAACACAACACTTAGGGAACGCAAATTATATCACATGGGACTGAAATTACTCAAACACAGATAGGTACTAACTATTATAAAGTAAACATTAGATACAAACCTTGGAATTAATCTGTGGAGATGATAACAATTTCCATTTTCAGATGTTAAATGATCCTCTATCTAGGACTTCTAAACAATCTGATAGATTTCTAATGTGCAAAATCATCTTTCAATCGGCTGGAGCTTTACTGAAACATAAAAACAATTCATAAGAACTTACAATCATGTTTCAATCATTGCTTTATAGAATGTTAGAAATAACCTCAAAATCTCGGGATCAGTTTTGTAACAAAAATAATACTTAATGAGGGGGAATATGGACTTATCAAGGTCCTGATAGTTCAGGTAAAGAAAAAGAAAGAGATTCCTAAGGTAACTAACACCAAAGGGGTAAAGTATTTCTACCAAAATAGGGAGAGTACTTTCTTGTTGAAGTTGGAAAACAATCTAGATTGAGAAAGTAACTTACCTTGGTAACCTAGAATCACCGAGAAACTTCAATTTAAAATAAAAGTAGCAGTAGTATTGTAGAATTATTGTTAATTCTGCATAAATTACGATGAACGATAGGTTTTGAGAGCAACATTTGTGAAACAGCGAAAAATTAAGGTTATATTTCGGTCGACCATATTTCGATTACGCTTATGATTCGTTTTCGTTCGATATAAGGGTGAAATTTGTTTGACTCACGAGCGTGCGTCATTCTTCGTTATGAGCGTTGGTCACAGGGATACCATATAATAGGATTACGATTCGTATTTCGTTTGATCTAAGGGTGAAAATCGTTTGACAGTATGACCAACAGGCATTTCTCACTCACTTATGAACATTTGTCCCTACAATGATGAACGTCAGTGCCAAGGATAGATTATAAAAGGGAGAGCGGCGGCAAAATCATTCATTGAGAGTTAGGTTTTCAGACTCGCAACTTGTGCGTGAGAGCTTATAACTTTCTTTTCGAAGGCGGACCTTTGCAGAACTACGGTTCCAATCTGGTTGTTTTTGCCATTATTAAATTTTGCGAATTTTATAAAAGCTCTTCAGCCGAGTTCTTGTTGTGAAAGCAGTCTTTGTAAGTTTCCTTGTAAATGTCAGTGCAATTGTGTGGTTAGCTGAGTTTGTGTAAGGGAGGGTTGTTTAGGCGCGAATTCCAGTAACCTATTTAGGTTACCTAGCTCGATGATAATGAGTTATCGTGGGTTCTTAGAGTGGTTAGTTTCGGGTGGATGGTATGCCACATGGCAGACAACGCCACTATCCGAGCTAGCTGGTCGAGGAAATCGCAATAAGTCATCGATTGGGTAAAAGCTAATCACGCACTTCGCTGTAGTTCAGCCAATGACTCCAAAGTGGTCGGCGGGTTGAACCCCACATTGCACATACTGCCTGGCAGTATAGTGGGCGGATACCTTCATTCCCGGGTTTAGAGTAGGCTGTCAATGTGAGGTCATTGACAGGTGGATTAGTTTGACCCTTTCAGTAGGGATAATCCATGTTTTACCTCCTACTGGGATTCGGCTTCTTCTCTTTGACGTCAGGCCTTCGGTTTCCTGTGGATTCTGTTAGGCACGTGGCTTACACACTGATTGTATCTGAGACTAAGTCGTTTTCTGGTTGTCCCAGGGATAGGAGAAGCTTGCGTAAGCGATGGGGCGTACGCGTTGCTTCTGTAGGGAATTTAGGGGCTATAGGCTCTCCCACGGACCTAGCCAGTCCAAACTTTAGGTTGTCGGTTAGCGGACATGGAACTTTGGATAGGGGAAGTGTCCTTGTAGAGGGGAATTATTTTTTTTATATTTTTTTTTACTTGGGGTAGTGGGTGTCGTGTAGAATAGGGACGTCTTTTAGAGTTAGGAAATCAGGTAGGGGAGCGTGCTCTCTTCTCACAGGGTAGAGGAGGCATCAGCTCACCAATAGGGTCGTTTTACGGTTAGGTTTTAGGTAGGTTTGTGGTTAAAAACGAGTTTAGCTTCAATTTTAAATTTTCAAACTTCAATTTTCAAAATACGCTAAATTTAGCAATTATTGAAAGAACTGGCAACTAAAATTTAGCAAATAGCTATTTAGTTGTGTCATTGTAAAAATTATTGTGATTCAGAACTGTCAGTGTCAAAATATAGTGACATTTGAAATTGCCATTTAGTGGGGGAAAAATTCCCATAATTTGTTTGAGTTCTTTGAGAATTGAATAATAAATGTTAATAATCTCGCTAAAGAGAATTAGTATATTTTGGTCATGTCAAAGATCCAATTTGGTGATAAATTGCCAGTACGAATTGTACTCTAGATTTACAAAATAATTTTGTTTCATAAATGCAAGTAGACAAGTTAATTTCATACCTATCTTGCATTATTCATTGAGATAGAAAAATGTGTTGGAACAATTTGAGACCTAGGTTTTTCTAGAATCAAAGACAGCCTAGTTTTATCTAAATGCAAGTAGACAATCTAAATTATACCTACTTTGCATTGATTTATATGAATCTATATAAAATTATGTTTGCTGTTATAATCAGATCACAACTATTGTATTGATAGATTTTCATTAACTCTATGGAAATGGTCATAACCTTAACTTTGAATATATTGATCATAAAACAATATAGAGATATCAGCTGACGAAAATAGTTACAAATGCTAACTAGTCGGTTGTATTAATCCGCAATTATAAAAAGCTTTGGCTGAACTATTAATGATGAAACTATGAGTAACAGATAGATTACCAATTTTCTTGCTAGATATCAGCTGACGAAAATAGTTACAAATACTAACTAGTCAGTTGTAGTGATCAGCGATCATGGAAATTATACTGGCTGAACTATTTATGATGAAATTTTAAGTAACAGATAGATTACCAATTTCCTTGTAGAACTGTGGCGGCAGTCTGAGGAATTTACATATTATTGATGTACTTTTGTATTTTTAATGCTAGCATGGCAATTCTGGTCTTGTAAACACTAGATCAATTTGAACCTTGTCCTAAAAACCTAGGCGATTATGAAAAATGGTTCTGACGATTATCTGTGAGTTTTGGGATCTTTGATGAGGTCAAAATATTAAATTCAATACTAAATGACCTATTGATTCATGATGGGAAACACATTGTTTCACACCTTTTGAACATTATTATTCAATGAGATTTATTAACATTTGGCAGGTGAATATTGCACTATTATATTAAACATATTATGGCATTGACAGCATTATATACTATTAATGTATTGTATAGCCATAGTGGCCGCGTTATAGCTGGCTGAAATCTGAATGTTCGAATAATACATTTACAACTGAAAATAAAGGAGTGGTCGAATAGATAGACTTTGCTCAAATTACAATAAATGTTTCAAAATGCACAAGATTATGTGTATGTGGCGACGCCAGGCTCTAGTTGGTAAAACTTTGCCAGGCCAAGCAATGCCGTGCCTTATTGGGTTTCTTTAGCCGAAAAGGAAAAGATCCTGATTCTTTAGTGCAAAGTATAAATTTTACTTTCTTAGAAACTCTGGTCAGTTGCTATTCATATCACTCTAGAACTAACCTTTGAGTGAAGTCCTTCTATGAATTTATTTATACGTCAAATGATTTTCTTCCAAATTCTTCCTTGAATGAACATTCTGATGTCTGCCTATGTTAGGAACTCTAGTGAGTGTGAGAGACCTAGGTTAGAAAGATTTTTACCTTATGTAAGATTTGATATTCGATATTCAATGGTTTATTGTACCACAAATATATAGAGATATTTAGGTCACAATAGGGTTAGGCTCAAGTTAGGCAAAGTAGGCATGCATTCTAAGTAAGATTTGGTATTCGATATTCAATGGTTTATTGTACCACAAATATATTGAGACATTTAGGGCACAATAGGGTTAGGCTCAAGTTAGGCAAAGTAGGCATGCATTCTGCAAGCTAGTTACCAGTAGGACTGTAGGCATTAGGTAAATAGGCTAAATAGGTAGGGAATAGGTGACCTTTTTATTCTGGTTTACCAGGATTTGAAGGTCGCCGCAAGTAAACCTGGCCCGTGCCCCTCATGTATCACCACATGAGGTTTCGGGGGGGCTGGATGTCCGTTATGTGGGACATCCAGCAGTGGGGCCTAGAGAACCGCGACTCTAGGATGTGGGAAACTTTGCAAAAAATAGTCCGTCTCGTCCCCTTATTTGTTGACATACCTATGACCGACAAGAAGTAATATTGACAGAAATAGCATAGCCCTTCAGGCTGAACTCCTCATAATAAGCGGAGGGGGCTATCCAGTCAGGGTCGAATGCCACTGATCGGTACGGCGGCGGAGTGCCGATCCATAGCCGCTTTATATGATTTCCTATAGTAAAACCTAAATTTCATATAAAAAGATCAATTTTGAGAATTTTCAATTATTTGACTGAAGGTATCAAAACCTTGCCTCTTGGACTATAATCAGCTCCTTTCAGTTCGCAAGTCAGTTATTATACATCTAGGGTCTTACCTCATAACCCCAAAATCTAGAATAAGACTAGGAAATGATGTAGCATTAAGTAAAGTTCATTAGAAATTAGCTCAGCGTATATTGTTGGTTTTGTAGGATTTAGGTTAAAGTATTTTAACATTTTACAACTCTAGGACATTTATATTACTTTTATAATACTCTATAAATCGTTCAAATAGGTAGGAGTCTCAAATCTGTTTGGGTTTCTGCGATTCACAACGTAAGGTCCTCTACTAACGATCACTGGCCAAATTTAGTATTAAGTAGATAAATTACGGATAATTTAAATTCTTATGAGTTCAACAGTAGGCTAAGATAGCGTAGAAATCGTTTTCATAAGTAACTTTTAAAGTAAGAGTACAACTTTCAGTTCAGGGTTAAGATCTAGTAGACCACCACTACTTTAGGGTTAAGGAATACTGAGGTTCTAAATTATTCTAGGGTTAGCATAATTACACGCTTTCAGAGCGAATTACATTTAGTTTTAGTACGATTTAATGTAGATCAGTTAGTAGGATAGGTAAATAGGTTAGCTGTAGGTAGACTAGTAAATTGTAGATAGGTTTTAGCTTAGGCTTTCGGTTTAGGATAGGTTAGGGAGGTTACAGCCTGTAAACTTCGTAAAAGTAGGATGCTGCGTTTCATAGTGCCTTTTTACATTATATTCCTTTGCAATCGCAACAGAATTCTTGCAAATTAAACAAACGATTTTGTTATGCGACTATACAAAAAAGTATTTCTCAGTCCAAATTTCTTGAAACTGCCGATTTTCATCTTTAACCTTACGTTTTTTACTAGTTCCTGGCATGTCCATGTTGCGTTTTAATCCTGACTAGGATTACCACAGCACCTAAAACCAATTAAGGTTCCTAATTAATTACCAAAAATAATTGATAAAATATGTAGATAAAATTAATAACAGTTTTACTTACGATTTCACAACACAATTATACACGGCACTTGACGGGAAATCTACGTTGAATGTGGATCAAAATATATTATAATTATGACACCGGCTAGTCGAGTTAAAATCTACACTAGAACTAACGACACTTTACTCAAATTAAAACCGAACTGTCGGTCGCTGCGGTTAGCGTGGCTTTTATACCACGCGCATAGAGTCGAAAACTGTCTGGAGAAATCTCGAAACCGACTCTGGAAGCTTCGTGTATCTACCTACGCGAGATCAGCACGAACATTACCGACCGCTGTTACCGACGCATGCACGGCGCACCGATAAGATTGATAGATCGCGCGCGCGAGATTCAAATTACTTTTCGAACATTTGTTATTGGTTTTATTCTGGAATAGAACTCAATATTTTCGAATGTACGAGAGTATTATTTTTGCTGTCGGCGGGCCACCAGTATTCGACCGGCGGGCCGCATGCGGCCCGCGGGCCGTAGTCTGTGCATCCCTGCTATAAAGGACATACAGACAAACATTCATTTTTAATAAGCCTCTAAAAAGTCATTTTTTACGTAAAAATTTGGCTGTATAGTAATATATAAAAAAGAACTATCCTGAAAAAGAAATAAGATGTACTCCTACTAGCGTGCAATATTTTTTCTTAAGTACTCAAGCGATTCACCCCAAAAACAAGATTTTGTTACAGTTTCAGGGGTGTAAAAAGTTTTTTTCCGGAACATAAATTTTATCAAGAATGTATCGCGAACTTTCTCGATGTTCTACCGAAAATGCAAAAACACTGATCGATTCAGAATCCTCTTAAACTTATTATGTACAACAATCGGCAGCTCTATCCTTCGTAATGATCTCTTCCAGGAAATTTAGGACAAAGATTATTTATGAGAGCGCAGAACCTTTGTGATACAATAAATAGATACGTCATCACAGGACTTACCTTGTAAAGGATTTGGCCCATACCGAATGTATTTAGATCCCTTACTAGTGCACTGTTGTGCCATAAGTTAGCGCTATGGAGCTCTGCCAAGTCGATTCTCGATGGTTACTCGTGATAAATGGACTTAAATTCCAGCGGCGAGCGGCGCCGAGCTGTCTGTGTACCATGTTTAACTTGAGTTTACCGATTTCTGAGAGGTATTTGGTGTTTAGGCCCAATACTTAGTACTCGTATTATAATGTTCTAACAGTTTAGCGTTGCTTTAACTTTTGGATCATACACTGGTTTTATTTTCTAGAGGTAAATGATGTATTGCATGCACAAACCGTTTTAATTTTCACTTGTGTAGCCGTAAAACGAGATGTAAGAGTGCAATATGAAACACAAAATCACTCCATTAAGTTATCCATTGAAATTAGGTTTTTTTTATAGAACTCATTATGTAACTAGAGTAAGGCCTCCGACATGGAAAAACAAATAGGAATCACAATTCGGCGTGTCATCCGAGCCACAGTAGCGCTCATTCTTTAATCTCATCCACAGTCACGGCCGTAAAAATACCTATCGGTCGTGCTGAACGTTGCTTAATTTCGGTAATCGCTAAATAGTAACGTACAAAACTTCAATGCTAAATACATAGTTAGGTACATACAACTTGTTACACTACACAATAAGCTCTGTAAATTGTAACCCTCCTTTTACATCCTATCGTAAGATTTCTTCAGATAAGCCAAATAGAGGAAACGGTTTTTGTAAAGTTAACATTTAGATGGCTTCATTACAAATGTGCAACTACTACCTACACAAAACAAAATCCCTTACCTACAAGGCGCGCGCGGTTTTCAATAACGTTGTAAATTACAGAAACATGTTCGTTGTCACTTTTGAATACTAAACATGGCACAAATGTCAGCTATTCCCGCGAAGGTACATAAAACTTAGAAGTTAGAGATGACAAACAAAACTCCGTCTCGAATAACAGTGGAGTCGTATTAACGGGATACCTTCGCAGAAATCTTGTTAATTTCCTTGCGTTTGATGCGATTTATTTGTCAGGCATACATTAGCCATCTTATTAGATTTAAACTTCTCGAATTTCAAACTCGGTTCAGCATCGTGATTTTAACGATGAAAAAGAATAAACTAATTCCGACATAGACGTAAAAACGCGCTTAAAACTTTAGGGGCGTCATAAATCTTGAAGAATGTAACTTTTAGGAACAGCGAATCGTGTTATGCTTGGCGTAGAGAAACTTCGGAGGGATTCTCGACAGAAGTTTTTCAAGTCTATAAATTGCACAGGTGGTGGATGCGATGTCACCATACAGTTTAATATTTTTGTCGCAGTTTGGCAGTCTTGCGCCATGGGATATTTTCTACTAAATATTTGGAACGCCGAAAATTAAAAGTTTTAGAATAATCATACTAATAGTTGCAACTTATAGGTAATTACTTGATTTCGGGGTTAACTAAACATACGAAAGATATTTTTTTATTAAATACTAAACATACAATAAACATTTTATACGTGTTAAGATTGTCAAATAGGGTTTTTACTAATTCACACCCCTATAGGTATATTCACAAACTTGGAAATGTAGAGGTAGAGTGAGGCAGCTGTGGCCAGTAGAAAGACCTTTAATATTTTGGGACACTGAAAATAAGAGTTTCAGAATAATTAAAATAGTACTGGCAACTTCTAACTAACAACCTGATTTTAGGAGACATTATCAACGAGGTCTTGTGCTACTTGCTGTACATACGCTTATGTTGCGGCGAAACCTTGCACGTGCTTATACTTCCGATTGATTTTGTGCGAAGCTCCAGGACTTGTTCCGGATATCACGTTTGTGGTTCTTCCTGTTTATTCACTGTTGACTTTTTGCCAATGACCAGCTTACATTTTATAAGCTAAGAATTGAGTTCACGGTATATTTAGCTTCATAAATAACAATGCCAACAGCTTAAATGTAGGATTTAAAATAATAAAAAATATAATTTCATTTCATTTCAAATATCATTTTATAAATTTGAAATGCCTAGTGGTTGATTAGCTTTTACCCTCGGTTTCACCCGTTTCCTTTTTTTTTTCTGGATTTGTAGCTTATGATACTCTCTGACTATTTAACTACCTATACTTATTGTAGGTACGAGTACTAATGCAAAAAATCAATTCGTGCTCCGTTGCGTGAAAGATTTACAAACAAACAAACCAATAAACACAATGTCGGATTTTAAAATTAAGTAGTAGATAAGTACAGTGTAGTTTTTTCATACTATCGTCTTTTAATTTTTTTCTTAAAAAGGAGACGATTTAACGACAATCTAACTTAAAAAAAACTTTAGACGTCGTCAAAACTTTATTTTTTACGATTGAAGAGCGTTCATCCCTGAGTAAAAACAAGGATAGATATACGCAATGTTGCCAACTGTATATCTAAGCATCTCTCTTAACAACTCCAATCCCATTCCAGAAGGCATCGTTTTAGTCGTGTAAACACCCAGTGGCGAATTGCTCCGGGGAGAAAAAGGCGTAAATAGAAGTTATCGTCAAGACGGCTGTAAAAGATGTGTGAGACAGTGAATGAGGTCTCACTGATTGCTTAGCTGGGTTTTTCGTTTGTTTCTAGATTATCAAGCCACATATTTTGATGAAGATCTATGTTATGATGTAAAGAATTGTAGAGTTAGGACTTGTATGTATAGTTATAGAAGCTTGCCTCTACAGTACGTGAGTTCTGATAATTTTTTAACAGCGCGCGCTAGATACGAGTAAGGCTTAGGTATGCTCTCGCCTTGGCAATTATTTACATGAAAATGTTTTTGGTACTATGCTTTCTTCTTTATTTATGTATTTTGATTTAAAATGTACATAACCTATGTTGGACATTCTTTTAATATTAAGTACAGTAGGTCGTAAGTGGAAATGCCGTTTTTTTTCAAGTTATGTTTGAGATTGAGAATATGTAGCTCAATGTCACTAACAATCAGGGGCATTTTAATGTAGCCTTTTTAAGTATTTATTTTTATAGCAGATTTTTTATGACACATTTTTTTTTAAGATTAGCTCGATGTATGGTACTTACTGGCTTTCCATGGTTTGATCTAAGACTCTGTTAGCGAAGTGTAAGGCAGGTGGGGCGTGGAGCAGACAAATATGGATCAACGACCGGCTTCACGTTCGGAGGCAATTGGTGACACCTGATACCTCATTTGGAGAGCTTTTATTTAGTCCCGGCTGTTGCCCGCGTCCTCTCCTGAAGAAAATATGCTATTGAAGCAAAACTACATATTTTTAAAGTTCTTGGTTGAGATTTCAAGTAGTTTTGTAATTATCTTTTCATCCATCGGACGTTGCTGTTGGATATAACCCTCCCTTCGTAGCTCTCCGGTTGGAAGCGACTTGCAACTAACGCGATCCTGTCTGTCCATCTTGCGGGTGGACATCCTACTCTGCGGGTGGACATCCTACTCTGCGCTTGCCAATACATGGACTCCACTAAAAAAACTTTCTGGTTATTTAAATGACATACTAAAATCCTAAAGGTTACCCATATATGGATATCTTAGTTTTGGCATCCCTTATTATACCATTATTTTTAAATCGAGATGTGTTAAATATTTATACAATATCTGATTTTAAAGATTACATGTTTATCTTTCTAAATTCCTGAGTACCTAGTCGAAAATATAGTCGGCAATCTATAACATGTATTGTAATAAATTAGTAAAAAGTATCTACCATACCAAAATCAGCAAGACTGTGTTTTGGTTTGATATTTGCTTGAATAGACACTGTTCAAAAAGGAACAAAACTAACATAGCCGCCAGTATACTTTCTTAGTATATTACCCACAGTAAGTTTTCCTAAAGTTTCCCATTCCAAGGACCAAGAGCCCCATTTAAAGCGGGAACGAGATAATGCCAGCACGTGCCGTCGCTGTAAACATTGTTTTGTAGGACTTTACGGTTGTTTTGCTCGCGGGCTACATTTCCGGATTCAACTACCACCTACTGCAACATAGTATATCCTTATCTGAGGAGTTATCTCGTAAATGACTTCACTTCTTATTTTATTATTAGGTTTATCCATATAAGTACTACGGCGAGAAGAACGCCCGACGCCGGTTTGTGATTTTCTCGTACGACAGTTTTCTATTGTTTCTAGAGACGCATAACTACATACAGATTAAATTTACACGAACTTACACATTTACCTACTTATAATTTTAAATTAACAATTCTAATTATGTTGTTAATTAGTAAGACAATATAAAAGTTTTTATTTTCAGAATACTAAAGCATTTTTCCCCCTATAATCAAAGCAGCTGGAATATGTTAGACATTTAAAAATAATCCAAATGTGAGAGTGAATCCACTGGGTGAACAAGCGATTAGGTACTCGATCAATTTCGCTTTACCACTAACTCGCCTGATGGTAAATCAGGCAAGTTGGTGGTAAAGCGCGGACATTAATTTTATTACAATAAAAAAAAAAAAACTTAAAAACCACCTCGTGGACCTAAAATCAATCAAATCATCAAGTTACTATTACTCTTGCACTTTATATATAAGTTGTCCGTTGAATTTATACATTATGTCCCCTCAGTAATAGAGCAAGATTTTAGGACTACAATCGTTACATTTTATAGTAATTTACAAAGGGCATAATTTAATAATCTTATTAAAAGGCCAGTATGTACAGTAAAGTTCGAGTATATTTACTTGTTTGTTACAATATGTTTTTTTTTTCATCACCAATATGTCTCATAATTTCTCGATATAAATCTCCCTTAAAGATGTCTAACAGGAACGAAACTGAACAAAAATGTTTGTCAACCTTATTTCTACGTATTTTTGCTTGACAAGAGCGTCAAAAAATGTTAAGGTTGATGACGTAAAAGCATGTGTTGGTTTGGTGTTGGTTCATATTATCTGTGGTTGGTTCAATATTTTTCAAGGCGGAAAAACTGAAAGAGTTTAGTGTTTTGTAATTTTTTTGACGTCCGTGGACGACATGTACTGCGCTTGCCCGTAGGTACGTAGTACCTATCCACTAGAGAATTTATTGATCAAAATCCGGGTTCTGACAAGAGTCCCGCCAACTGCCATTCGACAATCCACTAATCCGCTGGATAAATCAAGTTTTTTTTAAATAATTAGAATTCACGACTGTTTCCATTCCACCCTTTCGTTTCATATCTGCAGAAGAGTACAAGGCAGACAAATATTTTAGTGTAGGGTGTTCATAATTGTGGAAAACTCAGGATATTTCTAACATTATAAAAATATTAATTTCTCATTTGTACTGTTCAACTCAGATAATTAATTAAGTCCGATAATAAATGACATCTGTGATTCAAGGGGTAAGGGAACTTGGAGTGTGTATTTCAAATTTAAAATATTTCCGATTTTATTAATACAATCGCAATAATGTCTTTAACACAAAATTCAGTTTCTATGCCAGTTGACGAAAAAAATTGACATCAATACGCAGATTACTCGAATTATACAAACTTTCTGACTGGGCTTATAAATAAAATTGGTGGTCGCCGCACGGCTATAGTGCTGCGAACACGCGGGCAATCGATCCGTCTGCTGCAGACCCCGTGCCGACCTTTTCTCTGATAGCTCCAGCTATTGTCCACGTACTGAGCTAGCCTTTTTATAAAAATACCTATAAATCGTTATACAGCCCTAGCAGGTCCAATATGACTTGACAATCATATAAGAAGGCTTCAGATGGCATGAAAATGACCTAGCTAGTTTAACCATAGACAAAATTAGGTACTTGATATATCCTGCTTGTAAATATTTGGTGGTCGCCGTACGGCTAGTGTTGCAGACGGGAGCGATCGATCCGTCTGCTGCAGACGCCCGCGCCGACCTCTCCTCCGATCGCTCCAGCCATTGACCACGTACCGCGTTAGCCCTTTCATCTCATACCTTCGCACTTTATCTAACTTTTAATGAAATCAATATTTATTTTTTAAAAGTTTTGTTGGTTAGAATTTTAAGATAAGATTTTATAAATAAGGTCAATATTGTAGCGTTGGGATTGTGCAAGGAGTTTTTGTAAGATAAACACTTCAACTTTGAAGTTTTCTGAGGTAAGTATACATCTTATAGACTAAAGATAAAGCCATATGATAGGTAGCCTATTATGATATCTTTATCTTTAGTCTATATCTATGCAAATAATCGGCCGAGTGCGAGCCGGACTCGCACACAAAGGGTAAGATTTCCGTATCGCATATTATTTAATTTTAAAAGGGAATACAACTTAATACCTATTCTGTGAATGTTTCAAGCATCTACCCATCACCGTTATTAAATTTATCGAACAAAAAACGGCTAGAAATTCAGGTTTGTTGTAGGGGAGCCCCCCTTAAATATTTATTTTTCTCGGTTTTAAGTACTGTACTGTACCAGCCTTTTTAATAGTTCACTCCAGGACGTAGCCTACCCACGAAGGGCGATTGGGCCATATCCACCACGCTTGCCCAGTGTGGGTTGGTGGATTCACATACGCCATCGAATTTCTTCTACGGACGTATGCAGGTTGCCTCACGATGTTTTCCTTCACCGAAAAGCCAGTGGTGTGAATTCCGTACATAAATTCGAATGAACTCATTGGTACGGGACTGGGATTCAACCCACGACCTCACGATTGTAAGGTGGGTGTCACTACCTCTAGACCACCACGGCTTCAATTATTCAGTTAGTGTTGCTAACTTTAGCGGCAACAGAAATAAATACGTCATCTGTGAAAATTTCAATGTGCTAGCTATCAGTGTTTATGAGATACAGCCTGGTGACAGACAGCGGAGTCTTAGTGATAGGGTCCCGTTTATCCCTTGGTTACGGAACCCGAAAAATCAGGTCCATTCATCGTTAAAGAGTAACAGACAAACTAAGTACTTAAAATCACATTTTCGGCTTAATTTACCTATATCTGTTTTTTTTCCAACCGCATCACGTCTCTTATGTCTATAATAGTAGTTTATGCAACTGTCATATAATGAAGTTACTCGTTACTATTATGAAACTCGCTGCGCTCGTTTCATAAACTCATACTCGTGTTTTGATACCCGTGTTATATGCAGTTGCATACACTACTTTACCTTCACTAATAAAAATAAAAAATAAAAACATATTGCGAAACATTAAATTCACGCGTACGTGTATTGTCACAGTGAACTTGGCGCCATTAAAATCTAACCAATGAGAGCGCAGCTGCGCGCGCAGGGTCAATAAGGAGCGAGCGCGCGCTGTTCTTTTTTTTTTTCATTGGCACAAGATCTTACCAAAGAGTTTTGTGTATGTAAGTTTAGTAGTTTCGACGAAGTTTTCACGTATAACCCAACTGTTTTCAAAAGCCAGCCTAATATCAAAATTTTATACAACTTGTATGAGGATTTTGACATAAGGCTCGCCAGGTTAATTGGTCGCGTTTTATTGATGTTATAATGAGATTTTACGATATCGATGTGGATATTATAACATCATGTGAAATTGCTTAAATTGAGTGTTTTGTTGTCTGCGCTATAACAGTAGTCATTATAAGTCAAGTATTGGAAACATAAGTAGAATGTTACAACATGAGTGTAGATAAATATTCTAAAGATATGAAACTCAGTCACCGTAGAAAAATATCGTTGTAACAAAAACGATGCAGGTACCTCAAACTCAACTCTTTTGTTGGTGTTATTTTTGCTCTAAATAGAGACAAAGAAAGATACGATTAAACTTAGTTTTATACATTGCAATAAATGAGTAACGGTAGGTTTGACCCACAGTAAGTAATTGGACCGTATTAATAAATGGTAGTGCCTTGTCAGGGTTCAGTTCATTGACCAAGTTATGCTCAGTGAATAATTATTTCAATCCGTCATTAAAGCTTTTACATAAAAATCAATGAATGTTGAATTTTATTTATGAATGAGATAAAATTTATAAATGTCTTTTCACTACTCAGGTACATACTCTGTCCATTAGGGAAGATCTTTTATTCGTTATTAATGAGTAAAAATATAACCGATCTTTTAATTTGTATTGGAGTAAAAACTGTGAATAAAAATTCCTTTTATTCTTTCGAAATGATATTACATCAAAAAAGTTATTCTACAAAATGCGCTTGTAGGTAATAGTATGTCTATCAAATTTCCCTACTCTAGACATTACAAGGTACTAACTTTATAATGCCATGTAAGACTACCAAGACTACAACGTCTCCATATACACATAGAATACGAATGGAAACCCAATAATATCTATATGATGTATCAAGATACTTCATGCAGATATTATTGGGTTACATAAAAAAGGTAATCTCCACGCAAGTCGCAAACTATAAGTAAGATGATATTATGCACTCATACATTGAGCTTATCTCAAATGAAATAAGGACCTATCAACTTTCTTCGTATTGGCAATTCTGTCATCACTTGACCAGCGGATTATTTATTTGATTGCGCGGGATATAATTACGACGTCTCACGAGCATACTAAACTGTGGACGTATTTAGAACTAAAAAGGAGAAAACTAATCTCCAAAAGTTTGAAAATAAATTACACCTGAAGACCAGCAATAAAATCAAAAAGCATAAGAAGGGATACTAAATAATTATGTCGGTCGGTTCCTTAGAGATACGTTTTTAGGGTTCCGTACCCAAAGGGAAAAACGGGGCCCTGTTACTAAGACTTCGATGTCCGTCTGTCCGTCTGTCTGTCTGTCTGTCTGTCTGTCTGTCTGTCTGTCTGTCTGTCTATCTGTATGTCACCGGGCTGTATGAACCATGATAGAGATAGAACAGATGATGTATTTCTGTTGCCGCTATAACAAAAAATACTTAAAACAAAATAAAATAAATATTTAAGGGGGGCTTCCATAAAACAAACCTGAATTTTTAGACGTTTTTCGCTCTATATTAATAATGGTAACAGGTGGATGCTTGAAATGTTCACAGAATATTTAGTTTTATATTTACTTCAATAATAAATAATCAAATTAAAATAAAATAAATATTTAAGGGGGGTATACAGTACGGAACCCTCCGTGCGCGAGTCCGACTCGTACTTAGCCGATTTTTTTATTATTTTCTCTTAATAATGAAAACTCTCATTGAAGATTGGCCTGGAAGAGATTGCTCTAGGTAATAAGGCCGCCCTTTGTTGCACTAGTTTTAAGTCGGTTTTTTTCCTTGCTGTGTATTTCTCTGTATTGTATTTTTGTGTTAACAATAAAGTGTTTATTCATTCATTCCTTGAAATACCTGCGTCCTACATGGAATAATTGCTCTTTGTAGCTAATCATCACACATTTTTTCATACAGAATTTTTATTCATGTATCTAATTGACAAGACGAGAAAATAATTTCATTATAAATTATTATTTACTAGCAACCCGCCCCGGCTTCGCACAGGTGTAGTATACATATAAACCTTCCTCTTGAATTACTCTATCTATGAAAAAAACGCATCAAAATCCGTTGCGTAGTTTTAAAGATATAAGCATAGATAGGGACAGACAGACAGCGGGAAGTGACTTTGTTTTATACTATGTAGTGATTTGACCGTTTCACTTTCGTATTATTTTACCTGAAATCAGTTTCAAAAGTATTCTTTCAATAGTTATTTTATTCATTTCCACTGTTGTTTTGTTTACCCCTTGTATGCGAATCCTAAGTACGTCCAATGTCAGTAACACGAGCAGATCTCGTCTAACTGGTCGCGTTATTATTAATCTGATTAAGTTCACTATAGTGCCAATTTGCAGTCTACACTACAATGTTGCTTATTTATAGGTAGCACAGAATATCGTCTGCCTACTTACTATTGACATTTTCAATCGATTGAAGATTGTTGATTAGTCATTTTAGGGGAGCATATTTTTTTTTTTACCGGACTGAGATGAAAACCGGTCTACTCGCAGGAGATACTTTGTTTCAGAAATATTGTTAGTCACGTAGGTTGCGAAAAGTCTCAAATGTGTATGGTTACACACACACCTGCAGGATGCTCTGTCAATGTTGAATTTTCTTGACACAATTTATGAGGAATGTAAATGTGACTAAAATCCCTATACTTACTGTAAAATATAAGATACAGCCATATACAAAGGCGTCCCATACTAAGGCCCTTAGTATGGGACGCAACTTGTGTCGATACTTTGGCACCGTCACATCTTTCTGAGACTCAGAGTAGGGCTGGAGCTGCGGCCAATTCGGCGGAGTAGCACAAGCGGCGCAAAATATGCTAACCTCGGTAGTGGTTACATATTTGAGCCATTTGGAGTTGAGACATTGGGTCCGTGGGGGCCGGGAGCTCATATCATTTTCAAAAGTCTTTCTGGGCGTCTGGTGGACGCGACGCGTGACCAAAATGCTGGTGTTTATTTGGCTCAACGCATAAGCATTGCCATTCAGCGTGGCAATGCAGCCAGCATGCTGGGCACGCTGCCAACTGGCAGTGGGCTTGAGCATTTGGATTATCTTTAGACCTTCAAAGGTCTGAGGATGATCCAATGCTTTTTGTGTAATAGTAGTGTAGTTTTGTTGTAGTTAATAAAGGCACTTTTGCCAATTTAAAAAAAAAAAAGATACATTGAAGATATAAGGTGCCACCCGTGCAACGTTGCATGGATAGTATGTGGCGGTAATATATAGGTATACCTAACTTACCGGAGACCCACCAGAGCTATATGTCTATTTCAAAAAAGTGAACTCTATAGACATCATCTATTTTGTATCTAATGCATACAAAAAGAAGTGTAAAAATAAGGTTAGTTATATGTATGAGATACAGAAAAGCAGGAAAAGCGTCTGTACTCGTATCATAAATAGTAAGAGCGGAAGAAATACAAACGTTTATGCAGCTCTCATTGCGTTTTACGAGGGCCTATCTTCAAAATTGTCATACAGTTAGCGGATACAATAAAAATACCCTAAAACCATGTCGTTGCGTAAATGGACCGGGTAACGGAGGCGGACCGAGTGCCTTCTAAATTACTGCTGGGGACATAAAACATGAACGTAATATTTTTATGTACCCATTTGCGGACGACTAGATCCGGACATAAATACGCAGACAGGTCCATATTCAAGGTGGTAAATTTCATTGCATAGTCTGTAGCGAGCATCATGGTTTTTTTAGCTGGTGAATCATCAGCATTGTCATCATAATCTCATCATCCACAGAATTCTTAATCCCACTGCTTGATATAGGCCTTTTCTTTTAGCCATCTGCTTCAATCCTGTGCCAAATTTTCGATCCGTAATTTCAACTAGTCTATATCATAGATCCATCAGGGTAGCAGCAAGAAATACAATTTATTGTTAGACAGAAGGTTCCCTTATAGAAACACTGGCTGGCACAACTGATTAAGAGTAACTGCTTTTGCCACCATGTTCATCTAACAAATAAGTAATTAGAAATGGAATAGATATCCAATAGGATCAGTTACAAACGGCTGGCATCAAATTCGTTCCTGCACCCCTATTAACGCAAATAGACAAATGTATTTACTTATGTATTTCCACCAATACTCACATTAAAATGAGTAACCATGAACAATTAAAACCATATAAAATGATTCATCACTTTTCCATGTTACGAGTTTTGCAGTCTTAAAGTTTTCCAGAACCTAGGTATTCCTGTGAATATTCATCGGGCGCTTAAAACTAGGTACGGAAACTTTAGAACAAGTACATGGAAGATCGTACCGCTACGTCTATTTTCATTTGGCAGGTGTTAAGGCCTTAAAGCAGCCTTGAATGCGATTTCAAGGGAATGTGCTACTAATGCCTCGCTAAGATCTAATAAACAGCTACCGACAAGCAGGTGCATGTGCTTTACGGCTGTGCCATTACACACTGCTATATCTTATTCATGCTGTACATGTGTCCATGGCCTTATTGAATTATTCTACTGATCCGAAAGGAGGTTTTCAAAATAGACATGACGACTGTGTAAAAAAAATATTATTATAATTAAATTAATTCGTCAGTTAGATTAGAATAACATATTTAACACGTATTTTTTATTTTGTCAAACGAAAAATAGCTAATATGACTGTGGCTAAGATAAAAATGCGAGTCAAAGTTCGGGAGTGAGGGCTCCTAACGTTACTTCATAGTAAAAAGTCCACCATAGCGTTACATCACACGGAACTTCTCATACTTTTTTGAAAAATATTTTGATAATCTAACTGACGGATAAGCTATTCTAGTCTAGCTTATTGTTTATAAAAATTAGAAGAGAGAAACGCCGAAAATCATTATACTTACGTACAAAAAGTGGTTGAAAAGTAGTATGACCTTATATAGGTAAGAGAGAAGATTCAACGACAACGTCTCAAATCGAGTCAAACTTGGATACTATTGCTATAATACTGGATTAGTAGGGATAATGAAGACAATAGTCCAGCATATTTATAACTATATAGGTACCTAAAAGCGAGTAGCAGGTTTTACCTATGACCCACGTTTCATTTTAGTATCATGTGTAGTACAACATTAATGTTCTGTCATGCCGTTTAATCAAGCGTTAGCTCCTTCCAGCATAATAACACTAATATGTCTAACCTTGTTTCCACGTAGATTTTGTAATATATCTTATTCATGCATATTAAGCGTAGCACCGAACATAAACTTAAGGCAGGTGGCGCATCGATCGTGCGTGGCTGACGCGTTTGCTTTATCTAATGAAATTCCTTAACAATCTCCATCTCCAATGCAAAGCACTGCTGAAATACTGCGATAGCTGGTTGTGAGCTGCAAGCAGTAAAATATGTAAAAAGAGGGGCTGGGTTTTACTACATCTGATTGAAAAATTATTTCTTTGTTGTACTTAAATTATGTATTTCCTATTTAGTTATATTAAAATCTTTTAAACTCTATGCACTGAAAGCTAAATAAAAGCTTTTGTTTAACTTGCCATGTTTGTATGTATGTTTGTGATTATAGGTCTTTGGCTTGCAGCTTCAAGCATAATTGCAGATTGAAGCTGCAAGCCCAAGACCTATAATCACAAACATACATACATACATTGCAAGTTAAATAAAAGCTTTTAATTAGCTTTCAGTGCATAGATTAGAATAGTAGGTATTCAAAATTAGAATAGTAGGTAAATAATTTTATAAAAAAATATCAAATCATCTCAAATATGTTTATGAAGATTAGTTAATCTTCATAAACATATTTTTACATCTTTGCTTTTTTACCGGTTCGGACTTTACGTGTTTCCTTATTTAAAAAAAATTGCTCACTAAATTAAGAAAGCTGTTTTACCCATAATAGACACAAGACTGTACATAAATTAAGCATATGGACTTCAAGTAAGTAGGTAGAGTAGGCATTTACTTACTAAAGTTTTATGAATTACTTTTAGTAGGTCAATACGAAAAGACACCAGTCCGTTTTCAGTAAACAAACAAACAAAGTTTAATCAAATGTCTTCTGAAGCGTCTGATAAAAGTTCCCAAAGTTGAGGAACGAACACAATCAGGAGGTCGTAAAAACTTATAGAACTCTTATTACTTAGGAGTACTTTGTTCCGTGCGTGTCTTTACGGAATTGTGTTTTTGTGCGGAACGAATATAAACTTAGGAATGGATTCAGTAGATATGGGGCCTTTTAGTTTATTAGTTTTTACGAATTGAAAATATATGAAATTTTGCGTAGGTGCATTTACAGAGTTATAGGCTTGCCTTGTACTAAACCTAAAGGAAATTGATTCAAAGACCATCATTAAAACCACCAGGAAAAAATCAGCTATGTTACACAAAATTAAAACTCGAAAAAAAATTATGAAACATATTTTGATTATTTTGTGAATTCCGAGTTAGTTTCAGATTTAGTAAAAATTGCTAATAATAATTAATTATATTTATTATCTGAATCAACTTTTTACGGCACAGTACACAAGTTCTTAATAACTCTATTTGGTTATAGTGTATATTTAGGTGTTTACCAGTATTTTGTTGACGTTACAGAATGTAACAATGTACCTTGGTAAATAATTGTTTATAGATAAGTACAATTATTCAAATTGTCGTATTTAAGAGTACTTTTTAAGTCAAATTTACAATATTTCTCTTTCCAATCAATAAATTCTAATATTTGATAGTTTTGTGTTAAACAATAGTTCACACTAACAAAATTACAACTTTTAACCAAATAGGACAAGAAAGGGCACAGAACATTCGTGGCATCGCTAATACTATGGTATTTATATTACCTTAAATACATAAGTAAAATAGTAAGTACGATAACGCCTCGGTTTTTCCCCTCTACTAGATTGGGCATGTTTACAAAATGTAGCACACTGATTTAGGTTAATCTGTTTTGTTTCCCTGCGTATAAAAACGAGTGATATTAGAGATAACTACAGACAATAATCCAAGTTTTGTGGAAATGTGCTCTGTTTTCGTAATCGCTTTGGGTGTTTGGCTGATATTTATTCAGATTTTATATTTTAGCATAGAAACCTACGAGTAGTAGATACTTTTATGGCAAATAAATACGTCAGCTAGCATGTCTCTTTAAGGCTTGATAAATAATTAGGTTGTCTTTTAGGGTATTTTCTCTAAAAAAGACTACAAGTAAGTACGTCGTTGATTATCAACAGTTTTCAGGCTACATTGCAGGAAGTTATAAATGATTGAAGTTGTAATTTTCAGGCGCAACTTTATTTGAAACTTTTTAAAATCGTACATAACTTGACCTAGGATAAAAAAAAAAAAAAACCTGCCGCGGAGGAGTGCGGAAGCGTGCCCGTAGCCCTGACACCAGGCGTAGTGGCGGAACACCCAGGGGTTTTGGTGGGTATACCGCCCAGCAATGGGCGGGGACTCCCACATAACCACCCGCCCGCCCCGAGGTGCGGTGGTATCTTTAAAAGATTTCCCCTGAAAAAAAAAGGGAAAAAAATACATCAATTTTTTAGAACGTCCATATAAATAAGTCTACATAAATAGGCAGTATCATGGATTTGTGGTAGAAATTGTTCAAATATTTGTAACACTATATTAATTGACATACCGCCAACGGCTACTAAAGATCACAAATTAATTTAAACCTTATTGCATTGTTTTGAAGGCAGAGAATTGAATATTTTGTGTACTGACGTGACTTTAAATAGACACAGAATGTAAAATGGTCAGCAGTTCATCATCCTTGCAGGCATTCCGACTACATTACACATACGAAACACCTTTGAAGTTAGATGCACTGTGCAATAAGTAAGAAAATTACATACACTTACAGTTTTATTTAAAGCGATGTATTAACGAATATTTACATTTGACATTATAGTCTGACCGTTTAACTGAGTCCTCGCCTGCGCGGTACAGAGGCGCGGGGGTAGACGACAAAGGGGACTGAGACAGGTGCGAGCGGCGGGGTCTCAGTCCCCTTTGTCGTCTACCCCCGCGCCCCTGTACCGCGCAGGCGAGGACTCAGTTAAACGGTCAGACTATAGTTTGAATGTTGCTATCATGTAGATATAATGAACTACTGGTTAGTTGTTATTATTATAAGTTTTTTGTATGTTATTATAGTTCTATGTGTTTACTAATATAAGCTGTTGGGCAAAGGCTACCAATTTTGTACACAGACACTCACCCGCCAAACCGATGGGTGAAACGCATTCGGATTGACTGAACTCTCGACTTGAGGTTGACTGATTTTATTACAAAAATCTTGATACCTTCTTAGATATATGAATTCTTTATAGTAAGCATAAAAATACACAGACACAAATAAATTCAAACTATAACAAATGTAACATAATAGGTATATTTGTATGTTGTTTGTTTGTGCATACAATGTAGTGGCAGCCTTATCACTAAAACGATCTGTTTCAGCTTTCCTCCTTAGGATAAACATGAAACTTTTTAGACAACAAAACACAAATAATAATTTATTAGTAAAACGTATCATTACACATTATCATGTTACAAAATTGTATACTAAATTAAATAATAGGTACTAAATAATGTACAAACAAAATGATTCATGTGGGTAATACTTTGATCCTAGGCTGACGGCCACCGTGCGAAAACGCAGGTTTTTGTGGACGATACAAATGGACGTCTTCCTTTATTTAACAGACAGGCCACAAAAAAAGCTCGTGTTCAATTACTTGTTTTATCAACTTAATAAGTGTCGTAACTTTTTCGTCTCGGTGTTCTCACGATTGTCTCAGTTCTAGTTATGAGAACATCTGTTAATTTTGTACTTGTTTTTTGGTAGGTAATGAAGCTTTGTTTTAGGTTTAGATCCATTATTGAAACCCGTTTTAGCTAAGTAGGTACAGAATTTGTTTGAACCTACTTGGGTTTAAATAAATTCTGTGAGTTTGGGAATTTGATGCTAACCTTTATAAAACATCATTTTTTTTATAACAAATTTCAGGCTCACCTTGTACTCGTATGTTGAGAAACTCGATTGAGGTGTTAGAGTAGAACATTTTGCTAAAGCGTGTAAGCAATATTTAAATTGCATCTACTAAAAACGAAGAAAACAATTTTGTGTAAAAAGTTGCAAAGACAGAACTATGGCTTGCATTGTACAAAAAATATCAAAAAGTTATCTCATGTAAAACCAAGCTTTTAACTCTACAAGCCCTAATTTCTCAAACTCTATACTTTAGTCAATATGTGTGGTGTTGCCATGTATTTTTCTCTCAGATTACTTGGAGAAACATATTATAACAGAGATAAATGTATTAGTCCATGGTTTGCATTATTGACTGACAGAGAACAGAGAGACAGAAAAAAACAGTTCTTGGAGAAAAAATCGTGACGAGAGACGAGACAAGCTATGCTATACTGAAAGCAAGTTTCAGTATAGCATAGCTCGTCTTATCATTAATTGCGTACAAATATGTGTAAAAGCATATAATCAAGGCACGGCATTCGTGCTCCAGATCCACAGTTCCATATTTCTTCACTATAATTTAGTTAGAGTGTAGTGTGATTATTAGTTATCATACCGTACCCATTAGCAATTATTATTAGCGGTTGAGCACCAGCAATTATAAAAGTAGGCAGGTCGGTAGGTACGTTGGTCATAGGCTGTTGTAACTAAGTTTCTAGGTATCTATTAATAGGTACTTATCACATGTATGCAACGTTGTAAGTTCTTGCAACTTTTTACTTATTTATAGAGTTAGGGAAAATATGATTGGAGAACGTCAAGAATGTGTTGGATGCAGGCTGTCTCCAAACGGTCTTATTAGAAATGTATAGGCGAATGTCTGGTATTAGAAATGTCCTGTATGTTAAATACTGCCTACGTCCTGACAATGATGATATAAGTCATCATGTCAGCCATATGACATCCACTTTTGGACTTAGGCCAATCCATATGTGAGTATAAGGCTGAAATTATTCCACTTTAAAGTTCTGTTGAACAATCACGGAAGTACTGAGGAACTATAGGAACCTACCACAGTAACTGCTCCAATCTGTACTTAAGTAAAGAAATGGTCGGAATCACACCAGTCGAGTGGCATTTCACGATCTAGGAAACACGGACAATGACGGGCCACGATCCAGCGTGATAGCAAAACAGCAAACCATTTAAGTGTCTATAGAATTAATTTATTTACATATACTTAATCCTTATCCATTTCTTCTGAAGCGAATAAAATCCAAGAGCGGAGAACAATCGGCAATTACCTGAATTGCTTTTGCTGTTCAATATGTCTTCAGCTATAGTCAGCGTCTGATTGAGTATGCATGCTAAACTAAGCTCCATTCAATTTGATTTGGCTTTTACATTCTACAGTTTTATTCGTTAAACGATTGCAGGTACTTCTGATTTAACTCAAGGATTGTTGCCGACAAAATACTTTCCAAGTAATAAAAAAATGTGCTGCGATATTCTTTTTTTTTATTATCGAGTAAAAATAAATAAGAAGAAATACATAATTTGTCAAAAATGTATTGAATAATTAAGCTAACTGAACTACAAAAATATTAGAGCTATAAATGTAATACGTACCTACTTAGTTATTTACGAGTACTTATACCTAGTACCTTCTCGTCCGACATACCTCAGTGCCTCAAGTCGAAAGTTTTCGACCAGTGTGTGTTGCCAGTGATGACTTATGGCACAGAAACGTGGTCTCTCACTATGGGCCTTATTAGTAAGCTCCAAGTAGCCCAACGAGCTATGGAGAGGGCTATGCTCGGAGTCTCTCTGCGAGATCGAATCAGAAATGAGGAGATCCGTAGAAGAACCAAAGTTACCGACATAGCCCAACGGATTGGCAAGTTGAAATGGCAATGGGCAGGGCACATAGCGCGGAGAACTGATGACCGATGGGGTCGAAAAGTTCTCGAGTGGAGACCACGTACCGGCAAGCGCAGCGTAGGACGTCCACCCACAAGGTGGACGGATGACCTCATTAAGACCGCAGGATCGCGCTGGATGCGAGCCGCTTCCAACCGGTCTTATTGGAGATCCATAGGGGAGGCCTATGTCCAGCAGTGGACTTCTTATGGCTGATGGATGGATGGATGGATACCTAGTACCTACCAATTTTACACACCAAAGCTTACCAAGCATGTCAATCATGAATTAATAGACTCTACTAGTTCTAGTCTGTCTAAGTAATTTGGTTTTTGTTTCTTACCAGTATCTTACTGAATTTATCTATAGATTAAATAATAGCATCAAAGTAACTCGTAGTAGCTCTGCGTTTTGGTAATTTATTAGAGATATAAAAATTGACATTAAAAACACATGCCTTTTCAACGAATATAAATAAATAAAATTCCGATGGCAATATCTTTAACATTTTTAAGTGAGTTAATCTAAAAATCAATCTAAAAATATCGTCTATTGATACAATCAAATCGAGGACTGCGTAAGTTATTTAAAAAAATATAATATTGTCCTTACAGTCATAACAAAGTCAGAGTGTTCGTAATATAAATAAAGCTCGAAAATAATCAACATATTTTTAGTGCCGAGCAAAGAATTTTGTAATAATTTGAAATATTCAAAAAAGCAAAACATAATAAAGAGAAGCAAGGGCGACCGAGGAAAGACGTAAAATTTGCATTTGCAACTCGAAGTTTCCTCTTTGAATTTTTACGTCAGAAAGAGAACGTGTCCTGAGTTACAAGATAAGAAATAAACGGCCGCAGTTTCAAATATAATCAAAGCTATATTTGTAAAGTGACCCTCATTTTATGTAGTATTTTTTTCTAGCAAAATAAGCGGAAAAATAAGACTGTGACAGGCGACAGTCGGTGACGATCACCGCTGTTTATTTACTTGGAGCAGTTTTTGTCACCATTCAACATTGATGATATTGCCGTTGATGGTATTGTTTATTGTAGGTGGTATAATTTTCAATAAAAATTGGTGATTGTTTCACCAACTTTTTTTGCGGAGAAATGGCCTTCGACTAGGTACTAGATCTTATAGTAAATTTTCCAAGTCATATGATCACCTAACATTATGTACGGAAAGTACGGAAACAGTACGCAATTCAGGTACTTGCTATAGCTTAGTAATACGATGCAAAAAAATACTTACATAAATTTATATATTGTATGTGTTGTCTATTATGGCACAAAATTTGCCACTAAATACTAAAACTTGTTTGTACGGTATTCATACACAATATTGTTTCAAAAATGGTTTTTTATTGAGCTGATGACAAGACAAGGGCTTCATTATCGCCAAAATATTGCGTAAGTAGAAACGTGAGCTGATTGTGAAGAAAAAAAAAAAAAAGAGAAATGTCAGATTATTGTCATTTTTGAACTTTCATCTCTAATTTTGGTTGTAATCGTTCCATTTTAAGTATTTAATCAATAAATTGTGAATTAATGGTTTCTATTTGTATTATTTAGGTTCCTGTCTCTCAATAATAACTAATGATAATAATTACTGTGGTAGTAACTAAACAAATTGATAATTTTTCCTGAAGGATTTTGATAAAGTAACGTCATTTGTAATACAAAAGGAAGACATTGAAGCAGCTTGCCTGATGATTAGCATCACGCTTGCTTTGCCGATACAATTCTGTATATGTACTAATAATTATGACATTTACTTATCTTTGTTTGAGTTGATTTTCTCACAAATCATCGTTGCACGTAGCGAGACAAATGCACATTAATTAGATGGGAGACGGTTTAATTAGCGGTATAAATTAGAAAATTTAGCATCCTAAAATCAGTCATACTACTTAGATATTAAAATATCATGTAAAATTAGTAATAATATTGTTATTCTCATGTACTTAAATGCATCTTATTACAAAACTAAGAGAGTGCTGCAACGATAAACTAATGTTGATTCTCCTTTATGCAGTTGAGTAATTATGCGCTGCTCTTGGATCATTATTCTGTATATTTCATCATAACTAGCAATTTGATTTTATTGCTTTGTAGCGATTAGTTGCTTTAATGGCAGAGTCTGTAACCTTTGTCATACTTAGTAAGTAATCTTGTAATAATTTTAAATAAATACTAGGAGATACGTTAGTTTATGATAGGTATGTAGGTAAGGAGGTAATATTCATATTTTTGAATTTCGTACATTTTTAAGTGATGCTGATACCCTATTTCAATTTCTACATGTTGCGTAATAGTACATTATGATATAAGTGCGGTAAGTTGAAAATTACAGCCGAGGCGATATTGCTATAAGGAAGCACAGGCTGTAATTTTCAAAGCGCACGTATGTCATACACGACCTTTTATAACATGTTTGCGAGGAAATTAATAAAACTCTGACTTTCTTTAACGAATAAATCTTTACTTGTCCACAAATTAGCTATGCGCGCGCATCAATGTTTTTTTTAGGCAAAGGTACAAAAACAGCCAGTATTACCTACTAACAATATAAATTAATATTTTGTGTTTTTGTTACAGATAAATGGTTGTAATTTATTGTCAAAATTAATTAAATTAAAGAATTATATGTTTATTTATTATATTTTATCTCCCAAAGTTAATTTTATTCATAAAAAAATTGACCACTTTTTTGACATAAAAAACTCTTTGCTAAGATTTTAAAAAGTATCGTTCACTCGTGCGTTTTACATTACAATAACGCACAAGTGCGTAATGAAATACATTACGATATTGAAATTGGTGTAATTACAGCCACTTTACGAGCAAATATGTTATAAACATAGATTATATAGCAATCTACCGATTCCTTCCCATATATTCCATGTATAGATAGAACTCGACGAAAATAGATTCGTTTCAGGATGCGAACTCATCCGTCTCCAAGCAAACAACCGCTACCAAGGAAAATAGTGAGCATTTCGGAAATATTTGGTCTCCCAAAAAGTGTTACGACCACAAATCAAAAGAGTAAATATTATCTCTGATCCCACGTTTCCGCTCAAAATGTGTATTACGAACGAGCTGTTAATGTTATTTCATTAATTATATCTTCCTGTGAGCTTGGAATTATCGTAAAATGCGCTTAGTTTGTGTGGAGGGACATCCGAAAATAAACTACATCTGTTTATGGTATCAACACATCTCGGCCAGTCGCGTGGCATTCCTGCGGCTTCTTATACAGCAAATGCTCTTTGAGACTTTAGATACGTAGAGATCTAGATGCAGATGCCTTCTTATTAGTCGGCGCGCGAGACACGTATGTAGTCAATACTCATACACAGTAAAAAAGTATGCTACGAAACATTAATTGCAGAATGCAGTATGCGTAAGAGCGATTGTATTCGTCCTTTTTTTTTATCGGAAAATGGACCGTTAATAAACTTCAAACTTTTTAATCTGTAGCCGGACCGATGTCCGGTGCATCTACACACATTCATTATAAACCATACAGCAGCGCGAATTCGGTGAAAAACACGGTCCGTTGTCCATCAACTGATGGTCTCATTATGTGACCAATATATTCATACTCAACGTAACGGTTTGATTAATTAGAATGATATAATTTTTAATCCAGGCATATCGCCTATTGTAGAACCGGAATCACAAATTATTATCGTAGTTGTAATTTTACGAAATTTTTATTCTTAATATAGGTCCCTCTTGGATAGAGTAGAGACGAAATGTCTTATCTCGTGAGATCTGTGTTTAGATATAATTACAATCCAATGGACTATTAAATACATTCTTTCAATTGGAATGGACGGAAAAATAAAGGAGTATGATCAGGTTGGTAATTGTTTAACGATGCAACTTTGTACCTATCCTCGCATGTGGAATTAGTCTTGCATAATCTTCGCATAGAAATTGCGCTTCTTCTTTATTACACCTGGCTGTTGTAACTTAGTTATATGAGTTATTTCAATGAGAGCTTTCATTTTGTACAAATATTTAGTAACGTATAATATGATAATATTGTCGGAATGGATCTTGTAGTAAAAGATAACATTTCAGCTGCGCGCGCGTGTTCTCATTAGCATTTGCGTAAAATAAAATTGACTCTAATTAAAATGAAATAAAATTTTAAAGAGCAAAGGTTTAATGAAATTTACCGTTGCAAAGTCAAAAAGTAAAAAAATCAAAAGACAAAAATAAACATGTTTCCCAGATTTCAGACAAAACATTTGATAACAATGAAAGCTTCTTCTTGGAAGTCCCTTTGTAACATTAACAGTAAACAAATAGGAAGCTCTACAATTTCCATATGAAATTTCGTAACCCAAGTCTTGGCCTAAATTACTTCCACACTTGTATCAATGGAGGCAGAATGGTGTCGAAACGTATTGTCACAAAGACAAAGGCCCGGGACAAAACGCGGAAGTCACAGTTACGCAGTTAATCGATCTCCTTATTTACTTGGGACTTGTCTCGGTGGCCTAAATTAAGGAATGATACTGCAGAATAGTAAGTTACACTCATATACACCAGAGTTATTTGTAGCCGAATCAAAGTTCTTGGCGGATGTGAAATTCAAAATTCAAAAACTTTTATTGCAGTTTGCATGTTAAATCGGTGGTATAAATATATAATTATGGCACAATACAAACTTGCCTGTTCTAGGCGTGCAAAGTTACTGGCAGCTCTATTTATTATTATCAAATCGAATTTATGTCTAAAATTATGTTTAAATTGATTACAATGTCATGATTAGTTAGTCAATTACAATGTCAAGGATTAGTGTCAATATTATGTTAGTAGATTACATGAATAATGAATAATTACTTTACATAGTCAGTATACATCAGTTTACAATATCTAGTTTTTGCATTTATGTGAGAGTGTAATAAAATCCATTACTTAAAACATTTGTCATTTAAAAAATCATTGATCGAATAGTAAAAAATCATTTGTGTGTGAGAAGAGCTTTTACTTTATTCTTAAAACAATTTATCTCTTGATCCCTAATACACTTTGGTACATGATTGTATATAACAGGGCCCATACAGACAATGCTTTTGTTCAAAATTAGTCACAAGATTTCATTTATATCGTTTGTTTTCATAGAGTAATTGAACTACATACTGCTTTCTGCCGTACCGTCTCGGCTATGTACCAATCAGGAGATTTTGGGGCTTAGAGAATAAAGGAACCGTGTACTCTACTGTACTTTGACTTTGTGGAAGGACGGCTTACCTTGAAATTGTGCAGTCGTGGTTCAAATCCAAGTCCCGTATCAATAAGCATTTTGTATATTTTTTGGAATTCCTATGGAGCGAAACATTGTTATACAAGCTGCAATCACACTTCTAGAGAATACATTTTATAGCGTAGGTATAGGTACTATAATAATTTGTAACTAGTCCAACGCGGTGATAGAAGCGTAATCCAATGGTTTTTCAATAATAGGCTCATGTTTAGTCAGTGGACTATAAAATGTTGATATAGTACCACCTACTACGATGAATACCTAAATCCAAAATTATTGCCCTAAAATGATCTAAAGAGCACGCAATACATTTTAAGTTCCTATTTTTTTGGTATATTTAGACGGCATTCAAACCAAGTATGATCTATTTTTCGACAAGTTTGAAGTCGCGGTCGGTGTGGACTTAGTAATAAAAGATCAAACATCGAACACGTGCATCTCTTTAAGTTGGTATAAGCATGATGATCACTTACGTTTTATAATTAAAAGATGTAATAAACAGCTTCGGTGGTAACATAAAGACGTCGACAGTCATTCGTCGAGACTAATTAAATGTTCATGTTGTTTTTCAGAAAACGTTATCTACGTACATGTATATTTTGTATTTATAAGTAGAAATAAAATATGACTTTTAAATTGAATTAAACCAGGCAGTTGTACATAAAACAATTTTGGTAAACTTTGTAGAGTTGCTCAATAGTACAGTCAGTATTCTGTGATTGTTCTGGACACTGTTCCACTTTTCGACTCATGCCTAGTAGTCTTCAGCTTCCCCTAAAGATTTCTAATATGATTAGCTGGAAGATGCTGGCATTCAGCGTTTTCCTCCGGTCTTAATAGAGGTGATCTTCACCTTGTCTAAGGTATCCAAAGCTGCGGTTCCCGGTGCATGGTCTCTTCTTGAGAACAAGTAACACGTTTTTTTATATAACATTCGTGAATACAGCCATCCTGATATTAGTAAAAAAAAGAATAACGAAATGCAGGAGTACTCTTATGATTGGGATGGTCTGGTTCCATTTCAAATAAAACACGTTAGTGTGGGAACCGCATACATATTATTATAATTTAAATTAAGATCATGTTATACATATTATGTATGTAAACAAACTACTTTAGTCATGGTTCTAAGTTCAACTACTTACCTAAACTTTGTAGCGTAGCCTTTGTAAGTTTGGTTTAATAGTGAAGGTTACTGAGGTGTTCTATTTGCGATTATTGTACAAAATGACATTTGGACATTAAAAGGTAAAATGGTTAAATGTTTATTTAGAACCTTATGAGGAAGATAGTAAAGTTCAGAATGGAGAATTTGTCGGTGTCTGGTTGGTGAGAGGCGATCGTTCTGTCCTTTCAGATGTTCTATCTTTGCCCTTTACCTTCACTGGACATTTATTTTGTTGTAATTAAATAATATGTCGTAGTGCTATTATAAAATGATTCTGCTACTGTACATTTAATTAAAGAGTATTTATGAGTTAGAAAAGGGGTTTTGTATTATTGTATTCTTTACACAGTTTTATAGAAATAATTTAGTATTTTGGTGATAAAGTATCTCTTTGTAACATTCTATAAATACGTTAAAATACCACCGAGAGAACGGCAAAGTCTGCAATTTAAATTTTGAACTGCCTACTTGGATCCAGGGAAATACATTATAAGAACTAGATTCCAAAGGTAATCTTTCTTAAAACGAGGCCTGAAATACAATATCAAATGCATATTAACAGTAATATTAAAAAAAGTAAAAGAAATAGAGCTTATGTTTGATACAGTTATGTACACACAGTTTGACAGAATTACTTAGTAGATGAATCGACTACGAAAGAAATTCAACCTGTACGGACATTCAAACAAACTAGAGTTCGGAGTCCGAACACATAAAATCAAAATGGCCATGTCGGAGCAAATTTCGCTCACTTCGTTCGCTTAGTAATAATTAGTTCAATACTACAGGAATTCCTAATGCTGCAAAGGTGCAAACAATAGCAAGCTGTTGAAATTATTCAGGATTGCACTTTGGATGAACTTTAGGTGGACTAAGCAATCCCACGCCCGCCGGCCTTTTAGGTTCCTCGTGACCGTGCGGCGAAGGTCACTGGTTCCACTACATTTTGAAATACGATATAAATTCATCAACAGGGTGCGGTCAGGTGCTACCAAGACCTTTGTGAGTTAAATTGTTTGTTGGTACAGTTATTGTTTTATTCGTTTAATAAAGTATGTAAGTGGAGGACACCTTTTGCCCAGCAGTGCGAAAGATCAGGTTCGAAAAATAAAGTAGGTAAGTGGACTCATAGGATTGTCCACTGACGATTTTAAAAACTGATTCGAAAGTACCGAACCGAAGTAGCAATTTTCCATTCGATTTTATAGTGGGTAAGTACTTATCTAGTATTTTTCTCGATACGATTTCTTTACAAACTGACGATGACGATATATTAAAGTCAGCTTTATTCTGAAGGGCTGTTTAATTAATTAATTAACGAATAAGATAAGGAATAAATTAATTATAAGAAGGCGCTTATTTGAAACAAAAAGTATTTTCAACGCATCAAAACATCTCAAACGCCATTGCGAAGTTTTTCAATTAAAAATGTTTACAATGTTTCGTTTCCTTTTTGTTAAATAAGAGACATTGTCCATTCCACATTCGACGTTTAATTTAAACAGTGAAAACAAATGTTATACTTATACGTACCTAATTAAAACATTTTCTCTTTATTATACCTAAACGTTCAGTAAAAATATGATAAACGTACAATCCATGAATATTGAAGGTAAAAATAGTAGGATTTCTGCTTATTTTTACTGACAAACCATGCTTAGGTACTAATTTGAGGCTTGTGTATATTTATTTACATTTAAGAGTTAATCTATATGACAATTGTATCAAGTACCTACTTACGTTTGTTTTGCTTAAAGTGAGTTTTTTTTCAAATAAATTTCCTCACGTGTAAAAATACCATGCACCAGCATATATTATGTTGTACAATTCAGGTAAGTAAATGCTGATGCTGGAATTGAAATTAACTTAGATTTATGAGGAAACTGCTCTAAAGTTTGTGCTAAATGAGAAACGTCGTAGGTAGAGGTCCCCCGTGTGCCATTTTACTAATTTTGTTAGGTACGTTGACAATACTGCTGTCATTGCTAGTACAACTATAAGTGTTTGATACTTGGTAGACACCAATTTGGTTTTCATCAGTATCGCGTCTACCAAGCAGTTGGTACCTTGGCTGCTGATTAAAATCTTATTGTTAGTTCACCGTAACGCCACGACGGTTATCTTTTTACACAAACTATCAAATTTTAACTGGCGATGTCATAATGGTCGCTATGTTTTAGGTGATCATAATTTAGTAAATATGTATGGTATTAGTAATGTATTTAGTCCCGAGTACAAGCAGAATAGAGTTACCTTGCTCTATTACCTACTCGTATTCACTTTATGCAATGAAAGGTAATTGTGTCAGAACCAACATTCCTGTAGTGAATGAACTATAATTTGAAATTTCGTTAGCAATTGCCGGAAGCTATAGGCATAGTGAATCTAATACGCCGATCGTATAGATTTTATGTTGAAATAGGAATTCACCAATAGATTTTATCATTACATAACTATTTGCAAATCATTTAGGTACAATTTTTTTTTGTAAAAGTTTGCCAGCAAGCTTAAAAGATAATTATTTTTCGCAAAAAATGCCATGACCGACTTCAACCGTGTACAGAATTCGGGAATAGTTCGCACGGATTTTCACACAAAATTTTATTTATCAAAAATAGCTCAGCCGATTTAGATAAAATTTAAATGGGACCAATGTTGAAGTTCTCTTTCTAATAAAAATACATCGTAATCGTGCCACTCTGTAAAAAGTTATGTTTGATGGACGTTACAATCTGTGAGTGAAAAATCAATCATCCCCTGTTTTCCTGCATTTAGGATTGAATTATTTTTTCGAAATTCAAATTTTTTTACAGTTTTCAATTTCACTCAAATTCACTCAATTTGAACTCGTATATAGAGGTACTCTTTCCAATAAAAAAATAATTATCGAAATCAAACTAGTAAAAAGATATGCGTGGTTAAGAATAAATAATCGGCCAAGTACGAGTAGGACTCGCGCACAAAGGGTTCCGTACTCTATGGAAGCTCCTCTTAAACATTTATTTTAATTTTAATATTTAGTATTGAATTGAATACCTACAACTAAATCATACTAACTGATAAACTAATAATAATTTCAAGCACCTACCTGTTAACATTATTAATATCGACCGAAAAACTGTTAAAACTTCAGGTTTGTTGTATGGGAGCTCCCCTTGAATATTAATTTTATTTTGTTTTTAGTATTTGTTGTTATAGCGGCAACAGAAATACATCATCTGTGAAATTTTCAGCTTTCTAGCTATAACGGTTCATTAGATACAGCCTGGTGACAGACAGACAGACGGACAGCGGAGTCTAAGTAATAGGGTCTCGTTTTTAACCTATGGGTACGGAACCCTAAAAAAAGATAAATGCGTCGAATTGAGTACCACCTCCGTTTCGTCGGTCAACAAACGATTCGAGTACAACAGCTATGTTCGTACGTAAAAAGAAAATTTGATGACTAAAATCTACCTATACTATAGACAAGATTGCCTTCTTTGAAGCCAAGAGAAGGTCAATATAGACATGGTCGTTATGAGAAAATTTTACTATGGGACTTAATAATCATAGAAATAAAAATCATAACGATAAGCCACATAGTAAATGGACTTAATGGCCAAGCTTATTTAATTAATTAGCTATGTAATAAAAGCTTTCACAAAATTATATTACCTACAAGAAAAACCAAGATTACTTACTCGAAAAGGAAAACTCATTGTATGGGTGTTTTTTTTTTCTATGAGCGTAGTACCTGTGGTGGTATGGTATATATATATATATATATATATATGATATGGTGCAGTACATTAACTAGACAATTGAATTCCGAGAGAGATGTCCAAGAAGTCTAGAATTGAATAATTTAATTTCAGTGCCAATAAATCTGAAGCGCTATACACATACAATGGTATTTTACTGATAATTCTTTCGGTGAAATTGAAATATAAATCATTTAAAATATATATTCTAGCAAAAATAGTTAACGAATATATTATTTTGTTTTATTAAGTGACTTTTGATACAGTCTGAATTACTCTTACTACTCTTGGAATGTAAAAAGACTGAGCTGCGGCTAATACGCTAAAGCTAAAACGAACCGAACTAGTCTTCAGTACGAGTACATTATTTTTATCCTATCAGTAAATAAAACTACCAATCCGCAATAGACCAGCGTGGTGGATATGGCCCAATCACCCTTTGTGGGTACGCCTACGACTTGCAGTAGACTAGTAAAAAGGTACAGTAAATGAAAAACTTTTCAACACATTAGCTGCATCGATATTGCATCAATGGTAATTTATTCGTTGATTGATCTATTAATGTCTCACCATAAATGTTATTGGTGTGGCTTTCTGGTTGCCGAATCTGTATTAACGCCTAAAATTAGAGCAAAAAACGCGGTCAATTAGTTTGCTGCTTCGTTTTAATTTTGCAATCAGCGTGTGCTGTTCCTCGTTTGAAGTGCATAGATTCTCAAATAGGCTAGGAGGTGTATGTTTTTGTCTTTGTGCTGTGTTAGACTCGACGATTAGTTAGACGGTTGGACCACAGAGGAAATACTGAGTAAGGAAGTGTAAATATTAGTTAAGTATGTAATATACAATTTATTCATAAAATATGCTGATTCAACTAAAAAAATTGGAAATTTGGGAAAAGTTGTAGCACAAAAGTTGTTTTTGATGTACAAGATAAAATAATGCTGATTGATTACCAATAACCCAGTGTACTGTTATGTACATGATGAAGCTTGATTTCATTCCATACAATTCAAATTAAAACAAGTCAAGTGTTAAATATTAAATACAATACATTAGTCCAGAAAACATCAAAATTATATTAAATTCTAATCAAACAGCCCTCCCCAGAAAGTGCCCTGACCAAAAGTGCCCATAATGCTAGTCGCATTGCCGCGCTGGATCGCCAGTGATATAATACTCGTATGTTGGACTACGAGTAAGTACCTACAAGCCAGAGCGAGCATCGCGGCCTTTTTCTCTAAGGCGCCGTCCCAGGGGTCTTATTGTGTAAGCGCTCTGACATTCGATTTCGCTTTTTCCAGTTCCACACGCCACGAGACTGAGGAAACCGAGGAAAAGCGAAGCCGAACGTCAGAGCGCGCTTACACAATAAGACCCTAGGTCGCAAACGAATTCCCGAGCTTTAGAATACCACGGACCAGCCGTCTCGACAGCAAAAGGGACGATATCGTACGCCGATTCCAGGCAGGCTGATATTGTAGGCGCTTTCCTCTGGCGGCGGCCTCTAGTACATGATTGATAATAATAAAATAAAGCAGACAAAAACAAGACCAGCTCTTCCACTACAAGGCAATAAGCAGTGCAAGTGCGTAAGGAACGTTGCGGATGGGTTGAGTGATTGCATCGTTATACATGATGTTGTAATTGGCATGAATCGGCACAGCTATCGGTTATGACATATGGCTTACGACATTATCGATAACACAGTAGTTAAAGTTGATCAAGACATAGTACCTACAATATGCATGATGACGGGGTAAAATACATTATTATAATTAGTCCGTGAGTTAGATTTTAAAAAAAAATCGACACTTATGTTTTCTTTTTTCAATCTAACAATAAATGACAAAGATAAACCTTGTTAAAGTTCGGGAGTGGGGGCTCGTGACGTCATTTCAGAAGTCATACACTTGCATGACACTTGTGACGTCACGCGGAACTTTAACGGGCTATATCTTCATCAATTGTGGTTTAATTGAAGAAAGAAAAAAATTGTGTCTAATATTTTTTTATAATCTATCTGACGGACTAATTATTTTTTTTAGTCATCATACCCATTATGAATCTATTAAATAGAACTATTAAGGCAATTGTGAACCGCGAACATAGCTATTCAAAAACTATAAGGCCCAATTTTAAAGGCGCCATCGTAATTTTAATAGCAATTCAAAATATTCTTGTTTCTTTCTCACTATATGCATTAGATAGAGACAACGAAATTTTACTTCGCTATTAAATTTACGATGGCGCCTTTAAAATTGGGCCTAGTAAGCTGTTATCTACGTTTAAATATTATCCGATTTGAGTGTTTTTTTTCCATGTAATCAACACTAACCGCTTCGGTTAATCGATTTAGTTTTACAGTTATTAAAAAAAGGCATATTTTAACGCAAAAACTAAGCTGAAAAGTATCGACTTATTAAAAAAAATCTGACAAAAATAAGACAATATGAGCGTACAATATTTTTTCCTCAAGTGACTATGATCAAACATATACCTATACGCAATGCCTATAACGCAAAAGCAGTGGTCGATTCACATACTCGTACCTCTTAAGTGCCTACTTTACTCTATTTACTCCATTAGCTACTGGCTTTTCGGCGAATGAAAATATCCTAAAGAAACTGGCATATGATGATTCCATAGACGAAATTCGATGGCGCAGGTGAAACTATTAACTCACAGGAGGTTAGCGTGTTCGATATTGTCCAATCGCCTTGCATAGGAAGGCCTATGTTCAGCAGTGAACTATTTAAAGTTCAGTACAGTCCAGAGTACAGTATTTTATGAGCTATTCTATAAAATTCTAATCAAAATTACATTTCAATAAATGGAGCCCCAAAAACTGCTTGGTCTCGTCCAATTCTATATTCCCGAGATATAATAATATTTACTATACCAAAAGCCATCTCACTGACATCCTACTCCAACCACAGTAGGGTAAACTCGACTAAAGTATCCATTCTGGCAACGGGGTCGGATATTTGGCCACTGTAATCAGGTCAATGTACCAATTCGCGATAGGGAAGTTGCAAAATCGATGGTCCAATCCAATTTTCTACGGATAAGTCTGCGATTCAGAATTTGGGGTTAAAACTTATGAAAATGATAGGAGTTAAACATGATACTAATCCTTTTAAAGTTGAAACCCTATTGCTTTCGGCTGACATACTTTTCATTGCTTCTAATTTGGGTACGAGAACAAATAGGATTTAATAACGTATGGTTTGTGTTCTGTCAGAATTTAAGTTAATCTAATTGTAAAGAACATACTAATTGCAGCTGCTTGTAATTTAATTAACACAATGAGTTATTTACATATTATCATAATCAGAATAATCCGCAGTACGTACTGCCCGATTTTTATTTTCAAAATAATCTATTAGAAGCTGCTCTCAGCCTTCTTTCTGTGCTTTTACTTAGTTATTTGTCTTCTGGACAGTCCATAGTTATTCGTTAGAGAAACACACAGTCAACTCTGCCTTATAAATATTTCTGATAAATCTGTACACTTCAGTAGACAAAAATGACAGCGGGTCACACCCAAAACAAATCTACGCAAAAGTAACCACACTAAAAGCTTGTCGACATGATAAATGTTCTCTTTTACATTGCAGAGTCATTTGGCGTTTTTCTTTTTCCTGAACAAATCCCATTTGAGCCAAGGCCAGGTTCACAGCAGTGTGACGATGCAAATCCGCAATTTCACTGGATGAGGCAAAGTGACCCCATGACTTGGAAACTGACAAAGTCGTAATATTGTTGCTGAGTCAAGTTTGAGACAGCACATTGTATAAACCTAATTGTATCATCATTGTCACAAACGAAGGACCACCGTTACCACGGATAAAGGAGAGCCTAAAAGTAAATTCCATTTAACGTGTTTAATTAATCCTGTAGTTCATCTAAGTTGCGGATGAAGGTTTCGGGATTTTATCAAGTAGGCAGATGTAGGATTTTGTTTTAGAAGGGCTTTGTATATGACATGATGAGGGAAGATTTTGACCCAGTTTATGGCAGGATTGTAAGTACAATTAGTCTATAGTTGTGAACTGAGTAAATTAAATGATAAAAATCTCTGTTATATAGGTCGTTAAATAAAGGTTGTTGCATTGCAAACTGGGACTTCCAGAATTTGGTTTGAAAAAAAAAAATTAACTGTTCCATGCAAAAAGTTAATTAGCTCTCGACAAAAATGTATGGAATAGTTTTTGCCGCGATATTGCACTTGATCATATTGTAAATATTATTCATAATGATGAGTATACAGGGTGGAAAGCGGACGCCTACATAACTAAAAGTAGTAATAGTAACCAAAATCATAATAACAAAAAGAAAAAAATCCTAAAATTAAAAAAAAATACTAGTAAAGGAGTTTAAGTGATAAACCATCATACTTTGACATTCAATGAAATAAAAAATAAAATTAAAGAAGCCTTTTTATTTCTTACCACAAAAAACTACATGAACTAAATAGGTTTGTACTAATATAGGTAATAAAATTACCTAAAGGAAGGCGTCCTCTGTCTTTAGCAGTTTGTAACTAGCTTGAGCCAACTGTTTTTATAATATCCTCAAGAGTGACAAGATGGTGCGGTCCTTGTGGCAAACGCCACAGAGGAAGACCGCTCACAACATGGGCAGACTTTGACATTAAACTAATTAAATTAGTGTCGCTGAATCGCTGTTTGGATACAGGTTGCTCCAAAATGGTGTATTAAAAAATTGTATTCAACTAAGTAAATAGCTTTATTTATTAAATTCCATTTAATGTCGAAGGCTTTAAAACAAAAGGCCAAATATGCATGTCAGCGTCAACTCTCCACCCTATATACACCTATGAAATTGCTCCTTGTCAAACAACACTGTATAACAAGGAGAATATTGTGTAAGGAGGCTATTGTTGCTGTTAAAGTCTATCAAATCCGGGTAGATTGGGCAACCTGGCTTTAAATATATATAAGTAGGTATATAATTTTTCTATTGCAAAATCCTAAAATAGTTATTGCGTAAAGTACCTACTTTAATTTCCCCTCACAACCATCATTTATCTATCAGAATGTCACTAATAATGTCCTTATATTACAACGGCTAATGTTCCTCTAATGGTATACAATTTCCTTCGTCGCCTGACGACTTCCCTTGATATCAGATAGGCAACCGTAGTCATAGCTCTTGGTATTCGAACTTGTTATAGACCTTATTCCGTTGACTTAAAGTGACAGAGCCAATCAAAATATCCTATTTTGCATATGACACATTAGTTGAGAGCAAAAAATATGGTTTGTGATAGTGGATTCGATAGATTCGATAGTGGAAAGATGGTTTTGCAAATTCTACTTACATACCCACACCCTCATACGGTCTTAAAATGTAATATAAAAAGAGCACGATATATTAGAATAGAGGTATAAATAAAATAGTGTGTAAAATAGCACTTTATATTCTTGTAAATGTTTTTCTGATATAATATTTCAGTCACAGGTTCGCTTTAAAGTAGACAATGATCATATTTTGGATTTTTCTGATGTAACTGTGACCCCCTTACAGTAATTGTTTTAGTGACTCTACCGTGTCAATATTACCTGCTTCAATTAAAATAAAAATTTATTTGAGTGCCAATTGAAAAGAACCGAGTCTACTCATTGAATTCTAAATTACAAGTGAAAATTGACTACGCAATGGCGATTGGCGTCACGTACTAAGAGGTACGTATTACGTTAGTCGGGTAGGAGTTGATGTCTTAGCCCATTACGAGTACTTACTGTGTTCTCCGGAGCACTCAGGGGGCATTGTGTGGCGACAATGCACCGCCGAGCAGCCCTTTGTTGTCACTTGCCGAGGCTTATGTATGCGTTGAGATATACGGTTGAGGCAATTTTGAGGGCTTGCTTAGAAAATACTACACATTAGAGACCTATGTGTAATAGTAAGTATTAGTTTCAATTTACATAAATTAAAATGTTTGGAAATACGGCATTCTTCTGTGGTATTCAGATATTTTACCAAAACTCAAATAATATTAATAATGATGTGGTCGAAAATCAAATTAAACACAAAAGACCTGCAACTGAAAATGGCTTTCAAGTTAAATCTATGATTTTATATATTGTGACTCACTAACAATAATGTTTCTTAGCAAATAAGTACCTACGTACTAGCCAATTGGATTGGAAATACTCAAACCTTTTTTAACGAACGACACTTCTGGAAAAAAATTACTATTCGGTCTAACAGGACAGAAAAAAATATGTTCTAAGTAAGTTTTGATCGAGAAGTGAATTACTGACTGATAAAAGAATGGCGTTCCCTCAAAAGGATTATACAAGAAATCTCGCCAATCGGTCGCCGACGTAAAATTTTATCTTACGTCAATTTCAATAAGAAAGTATTTGTGGAGTTTTACTTCAGAATCATGCTTCGCAACCAAACAACAATTTCACTATTATTTTTTTCTCAAAATTAAGGTATGCTCTTAGAACTTTTGTCTGCAAAGTTATTCTTATCTTGCAGCCATAATTCATAAAAAAGACAGCGGAAACGTTCACGTGAATCACTGAAAAAATCTGTGAAAGAAAGTTACATAAATCATGAGGAAATGTTATGGGAGAATAGTATTTCCAAAAACCTTTTTGTTCGTAAGTTTGTTCACACTTACGGTTCATTCATCGACTTTGGAAGCTTTTTATTTCCATATTACCTTTCCGAATTTTTTATTCGATTTATTTGAAGTAGGTAGATACTTATACAGAAACAAACTTTTGGGAAGATACTAATTAGACCTAACACCGGTCTAATAAAAGTCTTTTAAGTTACGTTACGTGCCATGTTAAGAAATCTATTTGGATTTGTCAAGTTACTGTGTTCTGTACGTCAAATTAATTTTTGGCAATTAAGTTTCCATAACAATCCGTATAACGTAGATAGACGATAAAGAAGAAAAGACATTAAAAAATCATGACCCAGAACATGGAAAGAATAGAAACTTACCTGATATAAAGTATAAAAATAAGGAAAACAAGACCTCAAAAATCGGTGTGTAATATTAATTTAATTTGTAGAAAAATATTTTCTAAAAAGATTTTTGTTCGTATAATCGTCATATTTTTAAACCAATAATCATCATTATAACACGGTAAATATTTGGCTACCTACGCTGTAGGCCATTATTAAAGGAAGAAATTATAGATAAATTATTTTACAAACAAATAAAGCTCATATTCAGGTACCTACAGTTAAGTACAAGGTCCTGCTCATGGCCCAAGTTCTATACATGTTTTCAATATCTCTTTTTACTAATATCTGTTTATTGGTGACAGCAGCGTAAGAAGTAGCTCACACAAACACAATCCTATAAAGGTACGAAGTACACAAACTCACATCTTCCACTTACCACGCACGTAGGTATTTATGTCTACATACATAGTATATAACAAAATACGGCTATAAATTCAGCGTTTACTCAGAGAATGAAATCGTTCTTTCGACTCACATATACCGTTCTTGAACCTGTGATCCGTGAAAATGTGTGCCGCGTGGTCATATTATGTGCGCTCCATTACTTTTCAATTAAATTACATACGTACGAGTAGGGGAACCCTGACCCGAATTTTATTGAGTTCAATGGAAATAAATTTATTTTTCTTACCCAAAATGATACCAATATTTTTCGTTGTGTTTGGCTTAAATTATGCAAATAAACACTTAATCTTGAAATGAGGTACCTAAGATCTAACATAATGGTAATTCTTGTCAATAAATATTATATCAGTGTGTCGATTATAGGCAAACCATTTAACTCGCGGAACGCCCGCGGGGTAAGAAGGGAGCGGGGAGAGATGGTACCGGGTGGGTTTACAGGGGTACGCGGAGCAGAGAGCTCACATCTCACCCGATAACATCTCCCCCCGCTCCCTTCTTACCCCGCGGGCGTTCCGCGAGTTAAATGGTTTGCCTATAGTTCTTTCATGTGTTTTTATACAGGATGGATAACTGACGCTGAATAAATAAAGGAAGTAAACAGACATCATGAATGAATTCTTAATAAAGCAGGTTTATTAAGAATTCATTCATACTATTTTGACATTAGACTAATCAAAATAGTTATTTCCGCTATTTTGACTAAATTTAATGTCAAACTATTCTAGCTCCAATCGCTATTTAGATACAAGTTGCTCCAAAACCATATTTTAGAAAATTGTACGTATAAGTTGTAAGGCTTCAAAACAGAAGGGCAATAAATATCGCCACAATTATATAATGGTGGCGTTATCTCTCCACATTGTGTAAAACAAAATGTAAATAAACAATTTTAAAATCATTAATGATTTATGTTAAACTGAAATTATTAATGTAATAATAGAGCGGAAATTACTTTGACGAGAAAAAGTAGTTTTAATTATTTCGCTTTTTAATACTGTAAAATATTCACTCATACTTGTAGGTCTCTGGAAACCATCAGTGGATTATTCTCTTATGACTATTCTCAGCACTACTACCAAATAAATTCCATTATCAGGGAGCTCTATCGAATATTGATGCATTCCGGTTTCATAAGTCTCAGGGTGGCAATATCCCCGTGAGAACACGTGATATTGCTGCGAGGGTAGTAAAAAGGGTTCCAGAGTTTATGATCGAGTACGTGAAAGTTTTGGCCAATATAGAAGGATATTGGGGATTAAATGGGAGACTGCACATTCTTTTTCAGAGTGCAATTTTATGGGCTTGTGCCAGGCACCAGCCGTAAAATTTGATATACACGACCAACCAACGATACTAATGTACTTAGTGTATAGAGCGGTTTGTTTAGCACTGAAACTTTCTCGAAGAAGATATTTCACCGTAGGCCCAGACTTTATACCGTGCTACAAAATAAGCTAAAAATATGACAAAATTATGGTTATATTACAAAGAGTTGTTGAAAATATTATATAAACTGTTTTTTATTTGTATGGTCACACTATTTTTCAACCAATGTGAATAATAGGAGACTTTTTTCCTGTCTAAACTCTTAATATTAACTCTGGTCTGGCGAAAAAAATCAGCTGTTCTAGACGAAATCACGTAATGTTTACTGACATTCATAAAGATGTACAAGACAGTCATTTTTTGCGACTTCAGGATTGGTAAAAATCCTTTATAAAAGTTGGCAACAACGATGAGTATAATGCTATACCAGAACATGTTTTCATTTTCTAGACAAACATCCTGTTATACTCAGGTGCAATAAAAAAATAAACAAATAAATTAATATAAGTACATACTGATTAAAAGCTTCGTTGACAAGTTTTTATCAGCAAAGTTTAGACATTACACAATATTTATACAACCACACGAGTCGCTATCTCATAAAACATTAACTCCTTAACTTTATCGCTATCACTATGAGGAAACTCTTTGTTTACGTGATAAAAATGATAAGAAAGATAATAAGAATGAATGGGTGTCAACGACACAGTGTTTCGGAGGCTTTGACACGTGCTCGCGATCTTTGTTTTCATGTCCTGCAAGTTTTACTGGAACCATTTTTAAAATAAGCAAAACTATTTTCAGGTGAAAAGTCATAGAAAACCAAGATGCTATTTAATCTAAGTCAATAAGTCACGTACGTATATTTTTTAAATCAATGAGTGCTTAATTCTCGTTGGTAAATAATCGCATCATGAATTCATTACGTTTAAAAACATTCCAATGAAAATTAAACTAAAACTGCGAAAATAACTAACACAAAAATCTTTAAAGAGTGTAAAGAGCTAACGTTAAACAAAACTGAATATAAAGGTGACAATTAGGAAAATAAACTGAAATAATCTGTGTAGGCGGCACTGAGACAGAAAAGACCAAAATCGACCATTGACCTTACTTCCTCCCTATTAAGAAGACATCTCTAATCAGATAGCAAAACATAGTCAATTTGCAGACATAGTGTTCTGTGGACCAACCTTAATGACATGGGAACATAAAGTCATAAGATACTCGTAAGTTTACTGGTTCGGCGCAGATATCTACAATTTAGAGTGCCACAATTATAGCCTCCTGAGTCCTAGGGTTTTTTTAAATCTTTATTTTTAATACAAGCAGAACAGTAGGGTAGGTACATAGGTAGAATACTGTACTGTACTAGCCTTTTTAATAGTCCACTGCAGGACGTAGGCCTACCCACAAAGGGTGATTGGGCCATATCCACCATACCATATAGTACGGGTAGGTAGGTAGATAGAATAGCTAAAAAAATAATTATTTTCCTTATTTAAATCAAAGATCATACTGTAATAAAACCTCCCCTCTAATCTATCTATATCTATAAATATCTATATCTAGAGCTCTCTATAACTATAAAATTAAAATATATTCCTTCCTATACGTACTATACGAACAGAGCTATACTGTACTTATACTGGGAGGCTAGTTTTATTTACTAATTTATACTAGATATATAATATCTAATGTTAAATGTCTAACCTTATTGTCTCGCAAAGCTGACTAAAGATGACCCTGACCTACTACAAATCTTAACGCTAACTCAGTAGCAGGAAGATTAAAAGTCGTTTGTAAGCTGATAAGTTTATTAATACATTATGTTACAATTTAAATAAATATTACTAAATTACTTAAATCTAAGATTGGCCAGTGATCGTTTAGTGTAAACCTAACGTTATGATCCAAGCAGAACTCAGGTGATGGTGATTTGGAATATCTACCTAATTAAATGTCTAAGTTTTTAGATTTAATTAAACTTCATACTACAATGTTATTCGGAGGCTTATATACGCAATAATAACTAGAATGAAATCACAATGAATGCACGTAGTACAAATGAGGCTTTACTTGATATTTTATGTGTCATGACTGTCTGATGATAGTTCTCATATTTTTCTATAAAAAGATTGCATCCCTATTTAAAGGGTTGTTGGGGGGGGTCCCCCCAAAAGGCCTCCTTTTACCTCCCCTCACAGCCTTCCAACTTCCACCAACAATGGCATTTTTTATTTTTATTTTATTTAGAAGTTAGATAAGATGATATCTACTAGTTAAGCAGAGCAAAGTTTAACTTTAGAACTCTCAGTATCATTTGTACTGGATAGTTCAAACTTCATTCATTAAATTGATTACAATTGGACAATAATAATGCCATTCAGATTATTTAAAAATTATATTATGAAAATCATATTAAGGTAAAATATTTACAGTCTTAAAATACAACTGGACTGAATTTAAAAGGAATCTAATATCAACATTTGAAATGACCATAATCAGACAGTCAACTTATCATTAAGGTGTTTTACACCAATCTAATAGAAAAAATATACAAGATTCAAATTTCATGAATCTTTTAATGAACTGGACTTTAAGGGCCAAAGTTATATGGTGAACTGATTATTATCAATTAAATTTAATGTCTGTCAAGTATGTTGTACAGCATCTTAGAATCTAGAAATACATTCACTATGATTAAAATAAACATAAGTACTGATTAAACCTACAATACGTACTTTAATTAATCCTACAGTTTTAAACAATATAGATTCTACCTAAAGTCTCCCACACGTTAAAATCAGAACGCTCACCAAGGACAACTGAATGTGTTTAACAAATTTATATTTCTCAGTTTATAGAAAGACTTCACTTAGTAATAAGTCTAATTCTGGAATAGCAACAAGCTTTTGGTTTATAGACATTAATTTGTCTCTCTGTTAACGTGGAACGGTTCTCTGGCCTTTTTCAGGATCCTCGCAGATACTGTGTTCCTCGGTACTTTAGCCCGATACAGATTTAAATTTTAATGCCATAAATCTCAGCTTTAAGCTAACTCAACTTTCGTGAGTAAGAATGTAAGATTTGATGATGAAATATTTGAATGAGCAAAGCCAATTCTTAAAACTTCTGTAAGTTCTTGAAGTATCAATTATCCTTTGATAGAACATTCAGATTCCTTTCAGAATACAGAATTTAATATAAAAGTAAAACTAACTTGAAAATGTTAATTTCCAGCAATACTGAGAATTAAATTACACTAAACAGTGCACATTTCTTTTTACAGGATCGAACTGTAAAATTATTTGTAGTAAATAATTCTCAATCATATTCGCAAACATACGACATTTTCCTTCAAATGTTATTAGGCTTTAGTAAGCTCTTAATTTTGATATCTTTTGATTGAATAGGTACTAAAAATGTTAACAACAAACATTTCGAATTAAGTTCATTATCAAAAATGAACTAGTTAATATAGGTCGCATACCGCAAAACAAAATCATAAAATTAAACAATGAGTTCATACATAATTCGCAATGCAAAGTAAAAATAATCGCACATAATAAAAATAGAGCAATCATTATACAAAGGGAAAAGTATTAAAATATTATTTCAATTCAAACAAGAAATAAACATGTCACAATTAAAATAGATAACAAAATGATATTGAAAGTCAAAACTCTGATTCTGCAAATTTTGAACATTTTCGTTATTAAATTTCAGTAATGAAATTTAAGCAAGATTCTTAGATCTCTTTACAACTCATGAATAACCAGAATTGACTCACCCGGCTTTTACTAAAGATTTAGTAAAAGAAACAATCCAAACACAACTCGTTTTCCACTAAATATGAAACACTAAAGTACTTAGGTAAATCACTATCGAAAACGTTATACTAAAGTTCTAAATTCACTAGCATGTAATCCCGATAGAGAATGTTCTCTTCCAATGCGAGTTCGCAATAGTGACTCGATGTCCCGTAAGAACTTCCGATATTCCGGTAGAGTAAAACAATATATTATTCCGAATTAAATTCACTGTCACGATATCCCGGTAGAGTATTTCACTCTATAATCGCTCAAGAGTCACTATCCCGTTCATCGAAGAATAATACACGCGATATCCCGGTAGAGTATTTCACTCTACCAACGCTCAACAATTACTGACTCCTTTCCCTGACGTTCCCTTCTGTTTTTCTTCCTAGTCACCTGTTCATAATATCCTTGACAAGCTCTTAATCCACGATCTCTTGAAAGTTTGCGAAATCTGTCATCGGCTTCATAAGCTCCATATCCTCGAAATCCCAGAAATCCAGGAAATCCCAGCTAATGTCACTTTGAACCAATTCCACTGTGTGCCCACTCATAGCAGCAAATCGGTATTAAAACAGTTTTCTTGTTTGTGGTACACATACAAATTCTATTTTCTTCGCGTACTATATAAACTTTAGAATGATTAATATATAGAAAACTATAGACAATTTAATCTGCTATTTACCTTTAACGCTTTTCCCGCGTTATCCTAGACCAAAAGTTAAGTAACAAAACATTATACCGTAAATGTTAACTTTTTTTTTTTCAAATCATAAGCTAGCAACCCTGATTCTCAGCAATTAAAAAAATGTCAACAAACAAATGTAATAGAAAATTATTAAACTGTTAAACAGTCTTTAAATATTAGTGCTCTTTCTATACAAATGATAAATAAATCTTCGGCAAGAATAAAGATATGTTTCAAAGAAGCAATTGTGCTGTGATTATTTACAAAAATCTACATAAATATAAACTAAAAGTGTCGAAACAACATTCAGTGCAGTTATTGTTCAAATGCAGTTTCCAAATGGATTTTCAGTTACAATTAAAGACTGAAAGCATTAGTTGACCTTTCTAGAGCCTGCCAGAAGGCTTCTTTTGGAAATAACGACAAAACCGAGCTAAATCATTCTACAGTTTTGTTTGGAACAAAACACGAAAATTCGCAAACATAACCTCGGAAAAAGCGAAAAAGGTATTTATCTACAATGTTTTAACATTTTAACTTCTATTCAGTAGCTTTTTCTTGAAGCATTTCATCAATTTTAATAACGAACTCTGGCTGCAATCATTCCTTTTTTAAAACAAATTGGTGCTACATCTTATCACTGCTAATTCAAGCAAACGTTCTTTGATCCTTTGTTTGTATGTGATTGAATTCTCTAATCGCTCATTCTCTGCAAATCTCGACGGTTAATTTTATAAATACTTGTAGTTTTTCAGTCGAGAATAACTTGATAATCTGAATAATATCATTCAGCATATTGTTTGAAATACACCTTGAATGTTCACAAACATTTTGTTAATTCTCATGACTTTCTGACTTTGTTTATGTGACTGCAACATAGAATTCTTATCTATTAATTTCAGCTTGTGGATTTTACAAGAAAGAAGCAAGTTCTTTTCCACTTGAATCCTGCGCCTCACTTTCTATCCGCCTGAAGTTCCTGGATCATTAATTCAATTCTTCTCCAGCGCTTCTTTTATTGTGATAACACATAATTAAAGGTAACATATTGTCATATATTCCGTTCACTGCATTATTCTAGTACCTGTCAGTTTATTTAACCAAAATCTAGTTAAATTTGTGGGAGACTTAGTTTACTACCTTAATCATGCATCATATAGATACCTATTTATATGTGATCAGCGAGTACGATCTATCACAGCGACCCCCAATTTGAGAAGATTAATAAATTTGTTAATCTGAGCAAATTTCCTTCATTTTAAAATGACTTTGAACCTCTTTCAGAGCAATCGCGTTCAATGATTTAAATTTAAACAAGAATGCAATATTGTATCCATCAAGATTCGAATTCCAGCAATACAATTATGTGTATTAGAATGTGAGTGTGTTCTTTTTATCCCTATCACAATATAATTTCAGTGTTTTTAAACCAACGTCGAAATGATCATCTTAGATCTCAACTCAAGGCTTTTAACAAATCGTTCATGCAACAGTTTTCTTCGATCCCACTGCAATATCAGTAACTGAGAGGAAAGTCGGGTGTGAATCGTCTTAGACATAGTGTCTTGGTTTTGCTTAGAGTTGCAAACTAATCTTCTGTTTACAAAAATTAACAAAACCCTCCTGGCTGATACTGGGATTGGTACGTAAAATCTAAAAAACTTCGCATGAAACCAGAGTTCCACGATGAGTTTAAAATTACCAATCTAACCATCTCTATTTTGGCGCTTGTGGAGTGTGGCTTATAATCTCTGTTCCTACATTGTAGAGTGCAAGATCCTCATGGGGTCAACTACTTTAGTTGGCGGGATGGCACGCTTGCTTAGACCTAACAAAATCCCTCCGTCCATGAGGTTCGAATTGAAATAGTGTTTTGCCAGAATCGAACATTGACAAACCGCTCATAACCCCCCAGCAATGCTTTTCTCTACAGCTACTTTCATTCGCATTCAAAATTTTCCAATCCTAAAATTTCCAAGTTTGTAAACCCAATTTTTATTGAAATTCCACAATCTATCATCCATCCATTCAGAACTGTCTGCATACCCATCAAAACAAACCCCTTCCATTGGCTTTCATAGTAACATACCTCTGAAGATGAAGCACTACCTCTGCAAGATTAAGAGCGTTCCAATGTTTGCATATATACCCTTAAGAAAAAATAAATAAAACTACCCCATTGCTATTCACATTTACAAAAATATTAACAATAAGTATTTTAAACGAAACTTTTAGTGGCCTAAAATAAATATCTTATAACAAAGAACGTTCATAAAAAAAAAATAACAATAATTTAACGAAAATTTCAGACACCTAATATACCTGATACCGAGAAAATGTACATAATTTTGTTCACTTACTATACAAAAATTTTTAAAGACGAAATTTTCACCCCCTACGTCCGTGTCTAACAATATCTTAATACAAAGAATGCTATTACAACATAATAATACATTTATAAAATTTAAACTATGACACTTTTAAGGTATCTTTAAGCTGTAGAAATAAATTACATAGCAAAACTTACAAATATTCAAACTATTAAATTACAAATTCTTAAACTATAACAAACTGAAAATTCAGCATCAAATTCGAAACCTTATAAATAATTATAATTTGCAACCACATAAATTACTCATAAATTTTACAAAATTTGCAATCGCATACATTACTTTTTAATTTGTACAAATCTTTAAATTACCCAACTTAAACTATTATATTAAGTACCTTAAGTGTAAATACAAAAGTTAAGTTGCAAAACAAAAAAAAAATTTTAGGAATAAGATTTCCTTACTTACATGCACCTAATTAACAAGGCTCACCTATAATAAAGATGAACTAAACGATGGTCTATTTAATTACATTACAATCGAACAATAAGTACACTTGAAAATTCGTTTAATTCTATCATGATTCAAATTCAGATAAGTCCGTTAAATTTTGCTACAATCGGACTTTAGGTAAGTATGTTCAATTGAAATTCAGTTACTTAAATTCTTTTAATTTTAATACAATTAAACTACAAGTAGGTTAGTACTAAATAAAACTAAACTTTCGTTTGTTTCAGGCGATTTTGCTAAATCATCCTGAATTGCTTTTGATATTTATAAACTTCCAAAAATTTTTTCAAACTTGAATATAAATTCAAATGAACTACTAAAAAAAACACATTTTTATTATCAACCAATATTGACGCAACCCTATAAATGAATCAAATTAAGTTCAGGGTTGTTATTGATTAATAGAGGTTAATGGCAAAACTTCTCGATCTAAAAAATAACATCTACTAGTATACTCTTACTTACTGCCACAATACTAAACAACAATACAAAAACACATTACCGACGCTGTGCTTGTCGGCAAGTATGTGTGTATTACTCAAGGATTCTTCCTACCCGAACAAACATAAAGCGTCCGTGCCCTACCCTTTGTCATTCCAACTTGCCAATCTTCTAATAATTTAAAGTCGTAAAAATACGCCGGATACAAACCCCTTCACAACCTTTTTCACTGTATAATATTCGTTGAAGAATGCCCTGATCATCAGCGAGTGTTCTACGACTAATGTAACGACGATGGCTAAAAAAAAAATGTATTTTTGAAAATATATAATAGAGAAATGCTTTTTATTTTTATTTATCTCCTATGTTGATTGAAAGCTGGAATGCGCAATTTCACACACTGTATAATAATATTTACTCCAAACTTGAAATACACTAATGTTGAATAGTCATGGAGCAACTATGTTGAGATTATCGTTGATTGATCAACGTCTTACAGATTCCATAGGTACATTAGCGACCGCTTATCTGTAGTCGCTCATATTCAAACTTAAAATTCAATTATATAAACTAGGTACTTACACTTATGTAAAATTTCATAAATATCGATGAAGCGATACCCGAGTCATCCCCGAACAAATATACATACATTTATACAAACATACATACAAATATCCGTTTGTCCCAGAAAATTCTGAGACCTCGCTTCGCTCGATCTAATATTCCTCAAACAGCACGTAAGCACTGATCTCCAGGCCTCTTCATAATTTCTTCTTAGTTAGTCAAAAGAATCAATTCTTTTGTACCTTCTGTTTATGACGACTTAGTCATTAAATCGAAATTGATGTGGATGCAACTTGCTCCCAGACTTTAAGATCGCTAAAACTTACAATGCTATGATAGTAACGCTATAGTAAAATATGTGTTAAAAATTCGGTCAAGTGAGATCCATGTGCGAGTCCGCTCACGAAGAATTCCGTATCGTATGGTATGGCCTCCTCTATAATATCCATCTTCTTTCAGCATTCGCTGTTAAAACGGCAACAGGAATACATCATGTGTGAAAGCTAAACCGTCCAGCCAACACGGTTCAAGGAACACAGCCCGGCGACAGACAGACAGACAAATGACGAAGTCCTAGTAATAGGGACCCGCTCCCACCCCTTGGGTACGGAACCCTTAAAATTATGAGGAAGGAAAACATGTCGCTAATTGTTAAAATATGTTTTTTCCTAAAAATTATTTAAAAGATGACTGAATAAACTATATGCGTACTTATACCAGAATAAAATTTATGATCCGTCGTGGTTCGATGGTAACAACACTCTTCCATTATTCGTGAGTTCGTCGTGGATTCAAACCCCGGTCCCACACCAACGAACTATCTGGAACCTATTTGACATACCTTCACTACACTGGCTTCTTGATGAAATAAAAGCATGGCGAAGCAAACCGTTTACGTTCACAGAAGATACCCCGATGTTGCACGCGAATCCACCAACCCGTTCCGAGTCAGCGCGGCGGACACGGCCCGAACATTCTTCCTCGTACGTACTCCCGTCCCGGGAAAAACAAAATACATAATAAAATTTAAAATTTTGAATTGATAAGAAAGATATTCATCTATGTAAAATATTAGTGAAAGAAAGAATTAATTGCTTTTCTCAACACTAAAACTATTATCCTAAATATTCCTAATATTACGATAGTAGCGTTTGCGGTGTAACTCGACAATCACGCCAGTCAACAGTTCAGCACCGGTTAGGCGAGTCCTTGTTAGGATGGGTGACCGCTCTTCTGGGAACCTACTGTATTAGACCTTCCGATAGTAGCGCTTGCGGCGTGACTCGAAACCACGCGTCCGTCGGGCACAGTTCTGCACGATGCGGCGCGCGGTCGGCGGCAGCGGCGGCGCGCGGCGGCGGCGGCGCGGCGCGGTGCGGTGCGGCCGACCAATCCCTTCCTAGTAGGTCTCAAAACATAGTTACATTTAGTACCGCAAGTCAATTTGAACATGTAATTTACGTCCTTAATTCCGAAAGAATTAATAGGAATGAAAATATTGCAAATATACCAGTCTGAGAAGGTCTGAATTCCACTGCTTGTAGCGTTTGCGCGTTTTAAGGCTTGCTAACGCCATCTAGCTTCATTTTGCGTAAACCTTTTCCGCTTAATTGCCGGGTTTTTCAAAATACTTCGCTGTGCTTTACGCAATCAGATTTATAAATTCTACGTTCTACAAACAGCATAAATTATTATTTTTATGTAATGTTATTATACTATAAATGTATTTTTTTTTAATAAATAAATCTAGGTACCTACCTACTTTACAATAAAATTTCTCGCGGAAATACCTAATATCTATCACACTATATCGTTAGAAAATCACAAATTAGGGTATTATTGTCTAGAAAAATCGTAAAACTCGGAGTAAAGGCATTATCATAATATTTTTTTAACCGACTTCAAAAGAAAGAGGCTACTCCCGATTTGGCTGCTTTGTATGTTACGCGATTTCTTCGCCAATTATGACACGATTTTATGGATTATTTTTCCATCTAGTTTGTTAAATTATACTACAGAGTTGGACGTACTCTTCTACTGAAAATTTTGGCTGAACCGTTTTCGAAAAATCAAGAATAATGCGAAAACTGTCACATCGAAACAAAAACGATACGCGCGAACCGTTTGAGCTCCGTACACGGTCGAAATCGATCATACCTTCCCTGAGTGCAAGCGATAAGTATTTATATGTATAGATAAGTCATTATAATAACTGCTTTTTTTTTTAAATGAGCTACTCTCGTTTAATTTGTGATAAATATTATCTTACACACTTTGCAATAACAGTGGCCTGTGACGCAAAGCGACAAAATCTGGTACTAAATAATGTTCGATCAGAAAATTACAAATAAAGCATTCATACCTACGTCTGAAAGTATACGTAAAAGGTCATGTATGATCATGTATCATAGTTATGCTACATTTTAATGCGAGAAAATGGATGATCTGCAAATCTTAATTATTTTTTTTTGATGAATTAATTTACAGGGTCTCTCGTTCGAGTGAAATGAAACGAAACTAGTATATAAATTCTGGTAATAACATGCAAAAATGTCGCTGAACGTAAAGCTCATGTAAAACAATAGGACAATTATTATTGACATACCTTATCGAGCACGAAACAAAGCAACCTCGAGGACATATTAGTTCCAGCTCGTTTGTGTAGATGGCGCTAAAAGACAAATGAGGAAAATATGAGGAAAAACAAGATTACATTTATTACTGGTTTATTTATTTATGCATTTATTTATCGTATTAACTAACAAAAGATACTAACTACAATTTCATTACAGAATAGATCATACAAATCGAGAATATCTCTTACATAAAGCTAAAGTGAAAGGAATGAAAATTACAATAAATTACTACTCTCATTTTCAGAAAACATTATTATGGCTCACTCTTTAAAACACCTAGCTATTCATATTTTAATATCCCACATTGTAAATCTAATAAGACAATTCAGAAAAGGTAATCATAAATTAATATACAAAATCAAATGACAAACAAAAATTAACAATTTTATCACTACTAATAGTACAAATATAAAAATGTTTTGGTTAGTTTACCACATTGTCTGTATTCACATTGAACCGACCTAGTTTTTTTTTATCATGACTACCATTCCAAAAATCTGAGAGATATAAGCTACCTTTTATTCCAGGAAATTATAAATTACTAGGAGATTGATTTTGATTGAATACAGAAGTCAAAAAATTACACAAGCAAAGCAGCGGGTAAAAGTTAGTAAAAACAAAATTTGTCTTAGTACATTCAACTTGTTGAAACATCAACATTTAAATTGAGTTGAGACAGTTAAAAGTTATACATCAAAACATAACTACACATTTCAGAGATATCCTAAGACTTTCACAAAGCTTTTTACATACCTAGTCTTTTAATAAAATAGAACTCATATATAGTACATATACCTACCTGTGTAACATGCCTACAAAGATATTGTCACAGTTCAAAATAAATCTATGTTCACCGCAGACCTGACCGGGCTTGAACCAATCATATCAGACAAAATGTCACTAACCCCAAACTAACCTGAGTATGTTAAGTATTACAGAATCCACACATACATTTCAGTATAAAGCTCAAAACAAATACTATTATTTCAGGTAATAGCAGAATCAGATACTTATACAACTAAAAATCTCAAAAACATAAAAAGTAAAACCAATGTTAGCGGCTAATATAGCTTAGAAAATAAACATCACAACCCCCAGCCTAAAATATATCTAGACCAATGTTAGCGGCTAATATAGCTTAAAAAATAAACATCACAACCCCCAGCCTACAAAATATCTAAAGTGCTGATTAAATGCTTTTTCTGAATTAAACAAATAGGGCTAAACATTTTAAGCTGCAAATATTACTACCATATATCTACCATAGGTAAAATTGACAATTTATTGTTAGCATACCTTACATGAAATGTGTTACAAATATAAAATATAAATGGGACAGTAAGCATCTGGCTATAAACATTCGATACAAATTTTAAAATTGTATGACCTCCCCGTCTATCAAACTGAAATTATAAACCGGACTTCATTACTTTACTAAATCCAAAAAGTGTCTGTCTGGCCTAATCTTAACAACAAAACAAAGTATATTTTCATAGTCTTAACATAATAAATGGCATAATAATATTTTATTTGTACTTACTCTGTTCTACTACAAACCCATAACCATACCATTGCCTAGCCTGTGTCTGATTTATCTCAAACTCCAACCCTTTATATTACTTAAATTGTTTTGATACATTGTAAACAAAATAAAACTGATTCTGGTAAAGTTTGTATCTACCACAGTGTAAATGTTAAGTTTTGGAGTCCACAATAAATATAGGTACCTAAATACAGTTTCACTCATAAATTATAAATAGGTATGATAACATCACAGAGCCCACTACTATTCCTAGGTAGTACTTCACAACAAGCAGTAAATCACCGAAACGTTTTGATAAAATCACTTCTAATTCAACTTCTTTAGGTTAATTTCAGTCTTCTTTATCCAGGTTAATTTTGTCCTCAACGAGTTGTCAACTCATTGTCATCTCTGCACATAATAGCATCTTTAATACCGCTGAAAATCCTGAAATAAAATCAATGTTTTTAGTCAAAATTCACAAACAAAAGTTTTCAAAAACAAACACTTGAGCTTACTAACCAAACAAAATGCAAAAATAATAAGACATTAACATACCTTCTTCTTCTCGAAATATTGACCATCAATCGCTGGTATTCTTTCCTTTCTTTATTTCTTCAGTAGTACACGTTAATACCCGGTAAAATTATATTTTATGATTTGAAAATTGTCAAAAACAAACAAGCCATTTCGCGCTATTTGAAATTCTGATGTACCAGTGTTGCCAGTCAACAATCCAAAAACACGGTTTTTTAACAATAAAAATTAAAACATTTTATATTTAATTTATCAAAAACTGAATTATTTTTCAAACTATATGGACGTTATTATTGTTATTAAGAGCTTACTAACCCAATTACAACAAAAATTAGTTTACATCTTACGACATCTAGCTTAGAATCACAAATTCTCAATAAATAGCCGCGGTTGTTGCCTACATGTTTACATTACGTTGTATGAGCATTATAGATAACCTGGTTTAAAACCATCTAGAATCATCTAAAGTACAATGGTATCTCATTCCCATAGCAACCAAGTACTTAAAATATCGTACATTTACACAATATCATAGTCATGTAACTGGTATTCATAGAGATTTAAGTGAGTGTCGAATTAAGTTGTCATTAGAACTTTTTTTATGCAGTAATCTGATCCTGGAAACTAAAGTGCAAAGGCCTGGTAGGTATTTGTTTATACTTCTAAATACTAATTATCATCAAAGTCTCATGTAAACTCACTTTTATAGGCCAGACTATACCTATTGATTTACAAATATTCAAACACGAAAACCAGAACTGAAAAATACCAGACAAATGAACTGATAAATTAAACTTATAATTGAACCGATATATGATAAACTTCTATAGTGAAACTTCATATTATTTTACTTCAATTAACAACAATGAAACCGTAGTAAATTAAATCGACCCCCAATTCCCTAGACTGTAAATAAGTTTCATAAAACCTACTTCACGTGACAAAAGTTTAACTCTTTTTTCAGTATGTAAAACCTAAAAGTATGTTTCTGCTAATTACTACCTACTATATTCCAAATCACCTCGTTTCCATTCCACGACAACAAATTGTGTTCAGATAGTCTGACTACTGAACACTGACCTACTTATACCCTAAACCGACTTGTTCAAACCTACCTATATATATATATATATATATATATATATATATATATATATAACCAGAGTAGCATTGTCTTTTCTTTCGAGATATATTGAACTGTAATAATGAAAATAATAACTGGATATCCATAATAACCTAGGTCCGAATCCTGGTCGCGGTACTACCATATTGTAATAAAACCTCCCCTCTAATCTATCTATATCTATAAATATCTATATCTAGAGCTCTCTATAACTATAAAATTAAAATATATTCCTTCCTATACGTACTATACGAACAGAGCTATACTGTACTTATACTGGGAGGCTAGTTTTATTTACTAATTTATACTAGATATATAATATCTAATGTTAAATGTCTAACCTTATTGTCTCGCAAAGCTGACTAAAGATGACCCTGACCTACTACAAATCTTAACGCTAACTCAGTAGCAGGAAGATTAAAAGTCGTTTGTAAGCTGATAAGTTTATTAATACATTATGTTACAATTTAAATAAATATTACTAAATTACTTAAATCTAAGATTGGCCAGTGATCGTTTAGTGTAAACCTAACGTTATGATCCAAGCAGAACTCAGGTGATGGTGATTTGGAATATCTACCTAATTAAATGTCTAAGTTTTTAGATTTAATTAAACTTCATACTACAATGTTATTCGGAGGCTTATATACGCAATAATAACTAGAATGAAATCACAATGAATGCACGTAGTACAAATGAGGCTTTACTTGATATTTTATGTGTCATGACTGTCTGATGATAGTTCTCATATTTTTCTATAAAAAGATTGCATCCCTATTTAAAGGGTTGTTGGGGGGGGTCCCCCCAAAAGGCCTCCTTTTACCTCCCCTCACAGCCTTCCAACTTCCACCAACAATGGCATTTTTTATTTTTATTTTATTTAGAAGTTAGATAAGATGATATCTACTAGTTAAGCAGAGCAAAGTTTAACTTTAGAACTCTCAGTATCATTTGTACTGGATAGTTCAAACTTCATTCATTAAATTGATTACAATTGGACAATAATAATGCCATTCAGATTATTTAAAAATTATATTATGAAAATCATATTAAGGTAAAATATTTACAGTCTTAAAATACAACTGGACTGAATTTAAAAGGAATCTAATATCAACATTTGAAATGACCATAATCAGACAGTCAACTTATCATTAAGGTGTTTTACACCAATCTAATAGAAAAAATATACAAGATTCAAATTTCATGAATCTTTTAATGAACTGGACTTTAAGGGCCAAAGTTATATGGTGAACTGATTATTATCAATTAAATTTAATGTCTGTCAAGTATGTTGTACAGCATCTTAGAATCTAGAAATACATTCACTATGATTAAAATAAACATAAGTACTGATTAAACCTACAATACGTACTTTAATTAATCCTACAGTTTTAAACAATATAGATTCTACCTAAAGTCTCCCACACGTTAAAATCAGAACGCTCACCAAGGACAACTGAATGTGTTTAACAAATTTATATTTCTCAGTTTATAGAAAGACTTCACTTAGTAATAAGTCTAATTCTGGAATAGCAACAAGCTTTTGGTTTATAGACATTAATTTGTCTCTCTGTTAACGTGGAACGGTTCTCTGGCCTTTTTCAGGATCCTCGCAGATACTGTGTTCCTCGGTACTTTAGCCCGATACAGATTTAAATTTTAATGCCATAAATCTCAGCTTTAAGCTAACTCAACTTTCGTGAGTAAGAATGTAAGATTTGATGATGAAATATTTGAATGAGCAAAGCCAATTCTTAAAACTTCTGTAAGTTCTTGAAGTATCAATTATCCTTTGATAGAACATTCAGATTCCTTTCAGAATACAGAATTTAATATAAAAGTAAAACTAACTTGAAAATGTTAATTTCCAGCAATACTGAGAATTAAATTACACTAAACAGTGCACATTTCTTTTTACAGGATCGAACTGTAAAATTATTTGTAGTAAATAATTCTCAATCATATTCGCAAACATACGACATTTTCCTTCAAATGTTATTAGGCTTTAGTAAGCTCTTAATTTTGATATCTTTTGATTGAATAGGTACTAAAAATGTTAACAACAAACATTTCGAATTAAGTTCATTATCAAAAATGAACTAGTTAATATAGGTCGCATACCGCAAAACAAAATCATAAAATTAAACAATGAGTTCATACATAATTCGCAATGCAAAGTAAAAATAATCGCACATAATAAAAATAGAGCAATCATTATACAAAGGGAAAAGTATTAAAATATTATTTCAATTCAAACAAGAAATAAACATGTCACAATTAAAATAGATAACAAAATGATATTGAAAGTCAAAACTCTGATTCTGCAAATTTTGAACATTTTCGTTATTAAATTTCAGTAATGAAATTTAAGCAAGATTCTTAGATCTCTTTACAACTCATGAATAACCAGAATTGACTCACCCGGCTTTTACTAAAGATTTAGTAAAAGAAACAATCCAAACACAACTCGTTTTCCACTAAATATGAAACACTAAAGTACTTAGGTAAATCACTATCGAAAACGTTATACTAAAGTTCTAAATTCACTAGCATGTAATCCCGATAGAGAATGTTCTCTTCCAATGCGAGTTCGCAATAGTGACTCGATGTCCCGTAAGAACTTCCGATATTCCGGTAGAGTAAAACAATATATTATTCCGAATTAAATTCACTGTCACGATATCCCGGTAGAGTATTTCACTCTATAATCGCTCAAGAGTCACTATCCCGTTCATCGAAGAATAATACACGCGATATCCCGGTAGAGTATTTCACTCTACCAACGCTCAACAATTACTGACTCCTTTCCCTGACGTTCCCTTCTGTTTTTCTTCCTAGTCACCTGTTCATAATATCCTTGACAAGCTCTTAATCCACGATCTCTTGAAAGTTTGCGAAATCTGTCATCGGCTTCATAAGCTCCATATCCTCGAAATCCCAGAAATCCAGGAAATCCCAGCTAATGTCACTTTGAACCAATTCCACTGTGTGCCCACTCATAGCAGCAAATCGGTATTAAAACAGTTTTCTTGTTTGTGGTACACATACAAATTCTATTTTCTTCGCGTACTATATAAACTTTAGAATGATTAATATATAGAAAACTATAGACAATTTAATCTGCTATTTACCTTTAACGCTTTTCCCGCGTTATCCTAGACCAAAAGTTAAGTAACAAAACATTATACCGTAAATGTTAACTTTTTTTTTTTCAAATCATAAGCTAGCAACCCTGATTCTCAGCAATTAAAAAAATGTCAACAAACAAATGTAATAGAAAATTATTAAACTGTTAAACAGTCTTTAAATATTAGTGCTCTTTCTATACAAATGATAAATAAATCTTCGGCAAGAATAAAGATATGTTTCAAAGAAGCAATTGTGCTGTGATTATTTACAAAAATCTACATAAATATAAACTAAAAGTGTCGAAACAACATTCAGTGCAGTTATTGTTCAAATGCAGTTTCCAAATGGATTTTCAGTTACAATTAAAGACTGAAAGCATTAGTTGACCTTTCTAGAGCCTGCCAGAAGGCTTCTTTTGGAAATAACGACAAAACCGAGCTAAATCATTCTACAGTTTTGTTTGGAACAAAACACGAAAATTCGCAAACATAACCTCGGAAAAAGCGAAAAAGGTATTTATCTACAATGTTTTAACATTTTAACTTCTATTCAGTAGCTTTTTCTTGAAGCATTTCATCAATTTTAATAACGAACTCTGGCTGCAATCATTCCTTTTTTAAAACAAATTGGTGCTACATCTTATCACTGCTAATTCAAGCAAACGTTCTTTGATCCTTTGTTTGTATGTGATTGAATTCTCTAATCGCTCATTCTCTGCAAATCTCGACGGTTAATTTTATAAATACTTGTAGTTTTTCAGTCGAGAATAACTTGATAATCTGAATAATATCATTCAGCATATTGTTTGAAATACACCTTGAATGTTCACAAACATTTTGTTAATTCTCATGACTTTCTGACTTTGTTTATGTGACTGCAACATAGAATTCTTATCTATTAATTTCAGCTTGTGGATTTTACAAGAAAGAAGCAAGTTCTTTTCCACTTGAATCCTGCGCCTCACTTTCTATCCGCCTGAAGTTCCTGGATCATTAATTCAATTCTTCTCCAGCGCTTCTTTTATTGTGATAACACATAATTAAAGGTAACATATTGTCATATATTCCGTTCACTGCATTATTCTAGTACCTGTCAGTTTATTTAACCAAAATCTAGTTAAATTTGTGGGAGACTTAGTTTACTACCTTAATCATGCATCATATAGATACCTATTTATATGTGATCAGCGAGTACGATCTATCACAATACTATTATCACCAAGTGTTTAAAAGTACAGATAGATCCATAGGGGGTGCCTATGTCTAGCAGTGGACTTGTTATGGCTGATGGATGGACACGTGTAGGTAGGTAGTAGGTACCTACACTAGTCCACGAGTTGCCTACTTAAATAGACGAGTACTCGTATCATATTATTCGGAATATCCTTTAAGTTTTGAGATTCTAGGAAAATGAGGAACAGAGTAAATTACAGCCATTTTAAAATGGGCTACTATAGTATATACTTAGGCAACGCCGCTCGCGTGTATTCGTGTTAAAAAGGGGGCGCGTGTCTTATTCCACTGTTAATATAAACTTCTATATACATTTTATAAATAATTATTTATTCGCAAGCGGCACAATACTAGTGATACCAGAGGACTCAACTAGCAACCTAAGCTAGCTTCAACGATAAAATTGTTCGCTTCTATCAGTTTAAGAACATGTGATTCGTGTGATAACGCTACTGAACTCTTTATGTGCTTGCTGGTATTAATCAAGCTTTCTTGCTGCTTCCCTTAGAAACTTAAAAATCAGTGTTTATTGCTACAAGTGAAAAGAAGCATCTAAAATTGCCTCTCACCTCTAAAAGCTGTGATTCAACAAATTCATACTTTTTTTAGGGTTCCGTACCCAAAGGGTAAAAACGGGACCCTATTACTAAGACTTCGATGTCCGTCTGTCCGTCTGTCACCGGGCTGTATCTCATGAACCATGATAGCTAGGCAGCTGAAATTTTCACAGATGATGTATTTCTGTTGCCGCTATAACAACAAATACTAAAAAGAAATAAAATAAATATTTAAGGGGGGCTCCCATACAGTACGGAACCCTCCGTGCGCGAGTCCGACTCGTAGGGTAAACGGCCCAATACTCGTGAATTTCTGAACTTCGGTGACTTTGCAGCTCTGTCATGCTGAAGGTAATTAACTTTGAGGTCTGAAAATTTTTGGAGAGGTCATACACTTATCATTCTGTACGTGGAATATATTATTATTATTATTTAATAACAATAAGATCGATATAAATATTAAAATAGTAAAAAAGACCCATATGTCCCAATGCCCGTCACGTTTGAGGTAATTATCGTCAAAGTGACCCAAAAGTCGTGATTTTTTTTACTGAATTTGAACCTTATTCGCTATTAAATAGAGTCTAATTATTTTGTCCTCTAAATGTAATTTGTAAAATAATAAAACGCAATATATTGTTTTATTATTTAATCAGGTATCTTGAATCAACAAAAAAATAATTATTTCAAAATTTACTTTGAGTAAAATACGTAAGGAATACGTTAGATCAGTCCCTTGTCTTATATCCAACAATAATCCGGTTGTTAGGCACATGTGATACAATAAATAAACATTTTTACTAAAACAACATTGTCATAATTATTTATATTAAAAACAGCTAAAAAAACTGTATGGTAGCGACACTCAAAAAAATCTGAGATCTGGTGATCAATAATATGAAACGTTATCACCCAATGAGTAAGCTCATTGTGAGAGGGGTGATATTGTTTTTATTGCACATAAATTATTTATAGGTTCTTAGAATACATAGTCTTGATTCTACGCGGATAGTCTATTCTTTATTGCAATGCTTCTCTAAGTGCCCGCGAAAATCAGTTTATAAAACTCAAAAATGTACCTAAATCTTTATAATCTTAAACATAATAAATTAAATATATAATTCAACAGTCTTTTGCTACTATGGTCTATGACTTTTGTTTTACAAAACCTTAGGTTTCAGTTTTACTTTTATCATATTAAAAAATGTGGATTTCTTTTTTTCCAATGCTCTTCTTCTTCTTTTGTCAACACAGTAGGCGGTCCTATTGAGCAGTCGACCGAACTTCTGCCATTAATTTTATCAATCAAAGTCAATCTTGGTACGTCAAATTCTTTTGCAGCAGAAGAAGGAGGTACGCTGAAGTCGCGCCCTACTGAGGTCAACCATGATAAATATGTTCAGGCCCGAAATCGCTGCAATAAGGTGTGTAGGGATGCAATGCGTCGCTATGTTCATGCATCAGATGATGATGGGAATCCAGCTAAAGTCTGGAAATTTCTCAAGTCTGTGGGAATTGGCAAATCTCTCAATCAGACACTTCTGCTAACAATATTGACCTTAATGCCTTAAATTTATATTTCTCATCAGCTCCCATTATGTCGGATGTTGATAAAAGCTATACTCTACGTTATCTTGCTGCCATTACTCCTCCCGACTTTCCTCCTTTTGAGTTCAATCGTTTCACTGAATGTGATGTTAGGAGGATTTTAATGTCGATATCCTCCAACGCGGTTGGCGGTGACAATGTGAGCCGGAACATCCTTTTGCCTATTTTAGACATCATCCTTCCTATCCTGTGTACCATTTTTAATAATTCCATCTCTTGTGGAATATTTCCTACAGCCTGGAAAGATGCACAGATTATACCACAACCAAAACAATCCAATCCCAAATCCTTTTCCAAATACCGACCTATCTCTATCCTTCCATTCTTATCCAAAATTCTGGAGCGTCTTGTCCACAGACAGATGAACGATTACCTTAATAGACATGATCTCCACAATCCTTTCCAATCTGGTTTCCGTCCTGGGCATAGCACTGTGTCTGCGCTCATTAAGATCACCGACGACATACGCTTGGGTATGGATGACGGTAAGCTTACTGTTCTAACCCTGTTAGACTTCAGTGATGCTTTCAACACCGTTGACTACGACATTTTATTAGTATTATTGCGATCTTCTAACATGTCTCCATCAGCAATCGACTGACTTCACAGTTATCTGTACGGACGCCGGCAGCGGGTTCGCCTTGGAGATACTTTTTCTTCCTGGTGTGACACTACTGCTGGTGTGCCACAAGGCGGCGTGCTATCTCCTCTTCTTTTTGCTTTTTTCATTAATTCTATATCGCAACGGCTTACTTCTTCCCCTCATCTTTATGCAGACGATCTCCAAATTTATTCGCAAGCTCGGCTAGATGATCTAGATTCAGCGATAGCTGCTATAAATTCTGATCTCTACCAAGTAACAGAGTGGAGCAGATCATTTGGCTTGAAGATCAACCCCGCAAAGTCACAAGTCATCATAATTGGCAGCTCTTATAATATTACAAGATACATACAAGATAATATTACAAGAATCGACTGGTCCGAAATTCCTTGCGTAGAGTTCGATGGAGTCACTTTGCCATATAATAAATCTGTGAAAAACCTCGGTGTCATGTTTGATCGTACGCTATACTGGGATATTCATATTAAAACAATCAGCTGCAAGTTGTTTGCTGCTGGTAGCTCTCTTAGACGGCTCCAAAACTTCCTACCTACTGCTACTAAAGTTGCGCTCGTACAGTCTCTTCTTCTTCCTATTTTAGATTACGATGACGCCAGCTTTTTAGATCTCACTGAAGTTCAACTTGATAAGCTTGAGCGTCTCCAAAATTATTGCATTAGGTTTATATTTGGGTTACGCAAATATGACCGCGTCTCTCATTTTCGTATTAAGCTCAAGTGGCTTCCAATTCGTCTTCGTCGGAATGCTCATATCCTTAATCTCCTTGATAATATCCTCTTCAATCCTTCTACTTCATGCTATCTTAAAGACTCTTTTTCCTTCTGGCAAGATGCATATTTCCTTCCCATCCGATCCAAGGATAACCTTTCCCATAAGAACCCTACCGCACGGTGTGAAACTTTTTACGGACGGTCTTTTGCCTTTCAGGCAGTCCAGTTATGGAATGCCTTGCCCGTTACTGTCAGAAAAGCTTAATCACTCAACGTATTTAAAGATCAGGTTAAAAACCTGCTGAAATTGTCAATTCTTTAACTATTTAACTGTTGTTGTTGTAATTCATGTTGTTTTATGTAATTAGTATATTGTAATGTATAAGTTTATTATTTAGTCATAGGTTTCTTTTATAATTTTTTATATGTATTAGGTATTTTAAGTATTTATATCAATTTTATTAGTATGTATGTTTATGATGTATAATCAAACATTTTTTTTTAACTAATGCGCACCCTGTCCATTTTTATACGCTTTCTGTCTTCTCCATCCTAAGGTTGTCTGGCAGAGATCGCTATCAGCGATAAGGCCGCCCATTGTTACACTGTTTATTAGGGTTCCGTACCCAAAGGGAAAAACGGGACCCTATTACTAAGACTTCGATGTGTTCTGTCCGTCTGTCTGTCTGTCTGTCTGTCACCGGGCTGTATCTCATGAACCATGATAGCTAGGCAGCTGAAATTTTCACAGATGATGTATTTCGGTTGCCGCTATAACAACAAATACTAAAAACAAAATAAAATAAATATTTAAGGGGGCTCCCATACAACAAACCTGATTTTTTAGACATTTTTCGCTCTATATTAATAATGATACCAGGTAGATGCTTGAAATTTTCACAGAATATTTAGTTTTGTATTCCCATCAATAATAAATAATAAAAATAAAATAAATATAAAAGGGGGGCTCCCATACAGTATGGAACCTTCCGTGTGCAAGTCCGACTCGTACTTGGCCGATTATGTATCTTTGTTTCTTCTTTTTGTTTATTTCTTGGTGTGCAATTAAGAGTTTATCTATCTATGCCTTTTGCAACAGCTTCCATAGCCTTTATCATAGCCTCTGTTGTGTATTTTCTCTCGGCCATGATGATCTGTAAATTTTCATTCAAGCAAACTGATGTAATTAAATGTTGTCAATCAATGCTTAGGTATAAATTGCACATAAATTAAGAAACATCATAAATTAGTCTGATGCACATAACACTGTCATGAGAAACTTTTAGAGAAAACACGTGTATCAGGTAGGGTTGATTTGTCCGGGTTCTGGACTCTAAAATCCGGGATTTTCACGCGACTTGTCCTGGTTGCCGAATTTTAGAGTTGGCATCCCTAGTGTCAGATCATGATATGTATAAGCTACGGGCATCCTTTTTTCTGGGTTAAACTAGAAAACTAAAAATCTTATTACGTCAAACGTTGATCACAAGGTGGCTCTGACGAATGTACCTACGAGTAGGTACGGTGCTCTGATTATAACTGTAAGAACAGACCAGATTCAAGCTGCTTCCGCAGGAATACACTAGATGAAATCTACTTCCGACTGGTTTTGGTATTGGAAATCTGTATCCAGCAGCAAACATTCGGACCTACGGCCTAAATCCTAAGACTTAGAAAAGATTTGCGCGTCCTATTTTAACACAAAACTTGCTTTATACGTAACCGCCAAGTACCGAAATACAAACGAAAAGCTTGATAGATGATAGGACAAAAATATTCCGACAAAATGCATTAAAACACAATAGGCGCGCGCATTTTGTAAACGTCAGTATAATTATTCATATCTAGATCAAAAATAGCTTATTAAATTATAAATTATCTTATGCATATTTTTGACACTGAGCCATAAAAAAATGTACCTTATGTCGTCTCTATTAAAGTTTAATTTTAAAAAAATAACGACATTAGGTGCACCTTTCAAAGTGAATATCAAGTGTGTCCCGATAGCCGTTAATTTATTAATTATTATGACGAGCATTGGGACAAATCGGAGTTACGGCGCACCATTACCTGACACACGTAATTAAAAAATCTATGATTAAAGAAAGCACAATTTTATAGGTTATAATGTTAGAATATTAATCAAGCTTTAATCTCATTATAATTTCGCTTACAAAAACGAACAACTGATCCAGTAAACATTGAATTGAACACGGCAAGTCAGTCGTCAGGTTCAGGAGCTAAACTTTGCAAAAAACACAAAATTTCGGAGTGCTGCACTTTAGATAAACACTGCGCCTAGGCCATAACAGATATGACTAAGAGTTTCCATTGAAATTGAAGCTAATATTACCGAGAATTTGTTGCCATAAAAAGTTTTGATGTAAGTTTAGGTATAATTTAGTAAAAGTCTTTTTATTTAATTTTAACGGGCATTGGGACATTGTCGACTTTGTGTACACTTACCCTACTTGGCCGATTATTTTTTTAGATATGTACGACACCTAATGTTTTCCAGCGACAAATGCTGTGTGCAGTTAATGTAATTTTGTCATTTATCACTGAAAAATACATTAGAGTTAGGTATATAATTAGTAGAATAGACAAAATCTGAGATACTTAACCTACCTAAGAACCTTTTTACCCTATAGCTACGTTAACAGTCGTTCTGCCTTTAAAACACCGTAGACGAAAAAACAAAGGGAATGGATTGGAAAAACCACACTTTGTGCTATTTCCAAACATACAAACGATCTTTCCCTTAAGAAAAATGACTAGAAAAAGTGAAGATTGACGATTGAGTCGTCACGCTAACTGGTATTGACTTCCGTCCCTCGAAACAGAATAAAACCAAGGAGGTAACATAGAAATGTTCCTAATGGAAAAAAATATAGTCATATTTTTTCATATTTCAGTGAGTAAAGATAGAATCGTAAAGCAGTTATCTCTTTTTTCAGCAGTTATCTAATTTAAAAAAAACACGATAATCCAAATGACAAAGTAATAATCTGATGTCATGGATTTTAGTTAGAAAGAGACGGTTGGTACATCCACATAGATTTGATTTATTTCATTTCCTCATTATAATTATGTACAGCAACGCCAAGGCGCATGACAAGTCATAAGGTATTTTATAATTTTTATTTATGTATTAAGTACCTATTGATGTCTGTCTGCCGTCTTGTGGAAACGTTAATGTGACATCATTTCGTTGACGGACGTCATTTTGCGGTAATTACGCCCTTAAACTTTCAGTCACTACCTCCACTTTCTTCTAGTCTTTATTTTTTCAATGCACTGGTATGAAAAGACTACATATATTTTTTGATTTTTCCCGATAAGCTGTCGATCCAGTTGTACGTAGATACATACTAGATCCATGAATAAAGCTCGTTTGTTACACGCCACCATTGTTTGTATGAACGGGGAAAGTTTCGCACAATTAGATTATACTGATACCGGGAAACGGGGAAGCGACAATGGATAGGTGATAATGATATCGTGATAGCTGGAATCAGTAGAAATTGTCCGGGCTATGAACTGGATAATGACTGAAGAAAATTGCCGTGGGATTAAACTAATGGATAACATTAAAGTAGATTGTTAAAATTATTTCATAACTTGAGTAGTGCGCTACCTACCTATATGCTCAAAACTTACGATTCTTTAGTGTGTAGGTACACCAATACCTACGAGTACCTCCCTATTCCTGATAAGTAAGTATGTCTGTACTTTTCAATGTTATCTTCAAGAAACCTAATCTAGGAGGTTTTAATTTGTTAATTTATAAAATTAGTAGACGTTGATTCATTTCGATTCCCAGTGACGATTCTTTTATTATTTTCCCTCTATTTTCTTTAATGATCTCTAAACTATATGCTAATTAAAATTATACACATGGTTATTCAGATCTGCTAGCTTAGCATACAAGACCACGACAAGAGTTTACCGACGTGTGCAAAGGTGACAGATATATACTTCATCATAACCCTGTCACGCTCTGACCCGTCGATAGAGTTATTTTATGGTCCTTATGCTAAGCCCGCTGGTGTACTAAGCCGAAAGGAGGTAATTCAGACCATATTGTCATTTTATTGATTACACATAAGTATCTAGGTACATGTCATTTTGTCGATTCTGTGTAGCAATTTTGTGTGTATAATCAATGTTATTTATGTCTAATCAGCTGTTTGCTGAGTAGTTACTTAACTTTTCTCAAATTCCCAGTTGGCTCCATGTTAAAAGTTGTTCATTATGATAGTATTTTTGGCTTAGAACCGAGTAGGCAGATAACCCTGTATATACAATTATACAGTCTCTATTAAATACTAATTTATTAGTGTTTAATTTAATGTATACTTTTCTTTCTGTTCAACATAATATTTTAATCACAACGCTCCAACCCAACATCCCTTCCAATTATTATTTTAATTCTCAATTACAGCGCCATCTAACTAAACTTTCACGAAATTTTAGTTCAAGTAGCACCTATTGAGCAAAAGCGCGTCTTTCCTGAGTGTGCTAAAGTTACCCATTATAAATTCCGTTTGTGGACGCAGCATCGTCGCAGTGATATTAGTAATTGTACGTTAGTATAGATGTCCCTGCTGGCTGGATTTGCAGAAAAGATGTGACACGACACGGCAGTCTAGGATGGAGCATGTTAATCTTTGATTATGTATCTGTCTAGATTCTTACGGAATCGGCTGAGCAAAACAGCTCAAAAGTATTACCTGTAAGGACTATAAGCTTGCGAATTTTTGACAGTTTAGACACAATATGTAACTACCTAAACGCACAACGCGCACTTTAATAAACTGGGACATTTTGTTTGTGATTGACACAGAGTTACCAGAGTGATAATGTGGAACGGTTGAGAATTGCCTCTAGCGACAACAGCGCTATCTCTCTTTTTAACCCCCGACGCAAAAGAGGGGTGTTATAAGTTTGACGTGTCTGTTTGTCTGTGTGTCTGTCTGTCTGTGGCATCATAGCGCCCGAACCACTAAACCGATTTCAGTTTAGTTTTTTTTGGATGAAAGGAGACTTAGTCGAGAGTGTTCTTAGCTATGTTTTATAAAAATCGATTGAGCCGTTTAAGAGTTATGGTGGGTTAAAGTGGGGATGGAAGAACCAACATTCTACAAATGTGCCCAAAATGGTTGTCAAGTGTCGGGGGTTTTTTAAATTTTTAATTTAATTAAGATTATTGTAATAGCTCTGTGGTGATTGAGGTTTATATCTGTCCTGTCCATCTAGACAGAAACATAATCAAATATGCTATTGTAGAAGGTACTCAACAGGATTTCTTGTTATAGTGAGACAGTACTTTATAGTAAATGTAGTACTTAAGTACCTACTTAGGGCCAACCAGATTAATTAATTCGTATGCTTTCGGTCGGTAAGATATCAAAACTGACACCAGGACTCGGCCTATACGAATTTACTTTACTTAGTCATTACTAGACGACCCGCCCCGGCTTCGCACAGGTGTATTATACATATAAACCTTCCTCTTGAATCACTCTATCCATTAAAAAAAACCGCATCAAAATCCGTTGCGTAGTTTTAAAGATTTAAGCATACAGACAAACAAACAAACAAAAATAGCGACTTTATTTTATACTATGTAAGGAAGATTTATGTAAATAATTTGATTGTAATCCTGTGGATGTTATTAGGGTGTACTTAGTCAATTTAATAGTAGCGTAGCATCATGCGTTTTATTTAAACATCTATTATAAGTATATTTGTACATTAGGTATGATACTTAGGTACCATAGCTATGTAGACTAGCTACCTAACCACCTACATCATTAGAAAGTAATACATGTACCTATACATTTATGCATATAATATAATAATTATTTAGTAACAAAATGTTGGCCTCGGCTCCATTGATGCCCATCAAAGGACAGGGCCAAGCTCGTGACGTGTAAACTATAACAATTTTGCGTATCTAAAACCCTTACTCTAAAATGTACGGAAAAAGAGAAACACATTTTTTTTTCAAATTATATTTCTTAATAACGTAATAAATGGATCAGTTCCTTGATATGTTTTCTATAAAATAACAAGCTGTTCTACATACATGCATGATAATTATAATATACAATTTATAAAAATAGCATTAATTTATTATCATACTACTACACGGGACTTATCGCGCAATAAAACTTGAAGACGAGGGCAAGAACAAGAGCGGAGACTAACAGCGCACGCCCACCACCCCCGCCTGCTTCGAGTCGCTGTCCATCATCACCATCGTCAAGTTCGTCCGAGGCGTTTCATACGACTCGTGAAAATAACGGAACTTCCAGCGACTCGAGCGGGCCACGGACGCCGCCGCCGCCACCATCTCCAGCGCGACGACGACGCCGTCCACCGCTGCCGGCACGCTTGGGGCCTGCGGGGCAGGATGCCGAAAAAGAGGTACTTAATTAGCTCATATCTCAAGTTTTATTGCGCGACAAATCCCGTGTAGTAGTATGATAATGTGTTCAAATCGCGAAAGTTTAAAAATAACAACATTAATTTAGTTACGCAGATTGATCACTCAACAAAGTTGAGGTTCATCGAAAAGTTAAAAAAAACATGACAACAGAAAATCGTTGACAAGTCATAAAAGAAAACATACATTGAGCAATAAGAATTAGGAGGAATAGTGTATAAGTATGACACAAAAATATGCAGGGTTAGTTTTAAAACAGATTACTACTTTCTCTTACAAGTGACTTTTGTAGAAATTAAAACTCATAATTAAACGCTACAGACGTCGTTTTTTTAGCAAGCCACCGATGTCGCATCTTAGTACGACCAAAGAATATATAATAATACTACTTACGACATAGAAAATAAGAGAGGTCGAAGTCTATTAAAAATAACCCTGTATTCTAAAACATCTTATCACCTCCTGTGCTAAATATAAAGTGCGTATATTTAACAGTTCTCACTGGCTGCCATTTATTTTGTATCACGTACTAATTTAAAACCTTTAAACATTCTGAAACACTACTTTTAAACATTTCAACAGCTATCACAGTTAACAGATCTAACAATTTCAAAAACCACTTCATCATTCTAATTCGTGTATTTTTTGGGAATTTCATTGCACTTTTTGTAAATACATAATATATTATAGCAGGTTTATTTTGTGAATATTTAAACAGGTGGATGACGAATATGAGCGATGTTATGAGATTACTATACAAAAAAAAAAAACAAAATCATTAAAGTTCAATCTAAGATAATACATGAGTTTCAGTAAGCTCTGCCAGGGTGGCTAGCACTGACACAATCTTCAGTTAAACGTGGTATCCAATCCACGGTGTTTCTGAGTTGAAAATGCCACCAGTGGTCACCCAAAATATTAAAAAAAAAAACAATCGGACCTGATAAAGCAAAACACTAACCATAACTCTTTGGATAATATTATCTTACATTTAACCTTACTTTGATTCTGCCTGTTTCAATCAGGTCTTGGTTGAGGAATATTTTATAGTCCTAATATAAAGTCACTCACAACGCAGAGTATATTCGTCATCAAACTGAATATACAGATATAAGAATAACAATAATCTCATTATATATCATTAGGTTTAAATGCCTAGTAGAGCCTGTTCAAATAATCTTGTCCCAAGTATGAGCATTTCAGAAAACACTTGAAATAATTATAACTTTATCAGGAATCTTCTACAATCCAGATTCATATCAACAGTGGTAAGTTATAGAGCTAAAAGTCGGCATTTTGTTTATGTAAATAATTCTTAAGATTCAAGTCGATAGATCTAAATGTTATACAAGTTGCCTGATAGATATTGTCTCAATCAAATTAGCGGGAGTGTTTTGTATAATTTCAGACCTATTGACCAAAAACTAGAATAAAATCGCTGTACTCGTAATTTTCAACGTTCATTTAAAGTCAGCAAATAATCTGCATCTGCTGATACGCATTTGTTTTATAAAAGCCAAGAAATTAGCAGATAATGTATAATTCTGTGAAACCGGAAAAGTTGAACAAACTCTAGGTTTATTATTCGATTATATACATTAGGCGCATTACACACGCTCAGCTCGGCATGGTTAGACTGATCAAAAGAACAGGGTGAGTCTCTGAACGCTAAACAATTTTGCGTATAGACCAAATTAAACTCTGTGAACATGGGTTGAGTTGTAGCGAATTGCTTGATAAATTTGCGAAATTCATGTCAGCATCGCGACGCCATTATTAAGTATGATTTGGCCTATACTAGCTATTCCACAATTTCTGCCGAGCCAATCCATGTATAAGCTAGAAATTCTTATTCTACAAGAAACTTTTGTTGGTTTCTTGCTCATAAGTTAGCTAAGATAAGATACCTTATCATACAGAATATAATAACGTATATCTTTGGAATAAACTAGTTACACATTCCCTAGGGTCAGAGATTTGTGAAATGTTAAGTCAGGTACAGGTTTGAATTTTTGTTGAACAATTTACTACTAATTATGTTAGTTGCCCAATTTTCTTAATTTTACTCCATATTTATGCATACTATTATAATAAATGGCACAAGACATACATACTTATTATGTATTAGCAAAGTGCTCAGACCAAATAAAAAAATTAGGACGGAACGTCGTGAACAGACAAGTGAGGCCGGTTTTTTATAAGTACATGTGTGAGTGCGTCGGTGTTGCGCCGCCATAGTTCGACTGACGAGCCAAGGCATAGTTTCTTTGTACGTGTACATGTGTGTGTTGTGTCTGTACACGCTGAGGTACAGTTTTGCCGGCCTCACTTGTTTGTTCACAACATTCTGTCTCGATTTTTTTATTTGGTCTGAGGCAAAGTGTTGTTATTCCAATTGTGTAATACCTGCTTTATTTACCTACAAGAAACTTGGTATTTATAACATTTTAACTAAGCGTCTAGTCACTACGTAAAACAACTCAGATATTTTTACATATTAGTACAATTGTCGCCAAAACATTAGAAGTAGTAACATATTAATTTATCAAATATTACTAGAAATTACTTTAAATATTGACACATTGTTTGATGTAATCTTTATCGCTAATAAATTGTTATCTTTTTAACACGAAAAAAAATTTCAAGAAGATTATTTGATAAAATCGCGTTTAAAGATTAGCATAAAATGACTGTAACATTTTCTAGTTTTCAATAAATACATAGATACATTATAATATGAATATTTCATTTTGAACTATTTTAGCACTCTAGTAAATTGCGCGCGCTTAAAAACCAGTAAACTCAGCAAAATTATGTTACTGTTTATTATACAATGTGAATTAATAACATTGAAATATAATTTATATGTAATTTTGAACTATCTATTCATAATTGTATTTAATAGGTATTAATTTTTGTGGTTTTAATATTTTTGAGGGCGCGGTTTAACTTCAACGAGTCATCTGTTCTATGTACAAACTATTAAACTTATATAGGTACTTATATAAGCATTAAGCATGCAGAAGTTATTTTTCTGACTATTTACATCATCTGGGTAGTGTTTATCTAAATTTCCGAATTTTCACTCGTCGTCGTTGAGAAGATCTGTACATGATTTCGCTTTGGTAGATCTGAAATTAGAAATAAAATAGGTCAGTAACTTTTATCTGGCAAAAGTGCCTTTAATAACTTATATGTCATTAAATTATATTAAAGTTCTCGAATAGGTACAGTTTCTTATCAAGTGTAGGTAGGTTTAGATACATTTACCTAAATCCAAAAATAACAAACAACACTATACAATTTCAAAACCCTTGATTCACGTAATTTCAAAACGGACTGATTTTCCAAAAAATATAAAATATAATGTTGAATTCTTACTGTGGGAAAAAAGTGAAAAAAAAAATCTGTGGTTCTATGTAGGTATTTTGTCGAGAGTCGATGAACTTTTTATAAGGAACAACTAATTTTTTGGCAATTTTAGGGTTGACCCTATTGTAGGTAATAAGTTGTTCATAATGGTGAGCAAATATCTATACTTTTGACGTGACAACGTCTTATAAATTGGTTTGCCGGGTGACACTTCAAGAAACTGCGTTACGCTCCCCGCTCACACTTCATGCGCTCTCATTCGTCTCATTCGTCTCAAAGTCGTTGTCACGTAAAACTTTCGCCCGTATACCGACTTTACAGGCAACCAATTTTTTTTTTAAACTCTGCAAGTTGCAAAACAACACTTGTATATTACCTTAACCTTCAAATATTAACTACATAAAAAATAAATAATAATATTATAAATAAGCCGTGGTGGTCTAGTGGTTGTAACGCTGGCCTGTTATTCTTGAGGTCATGGGTTCAATCCCGGTCCCGTACCAATGAGTTTCTTTGGAACTTATGTACGGAATTTCACACCACTGGCTTTTCGGTGAAGGAAAAAATTGTTAGGCAACCTGCATACGTCCGTAAGAGAAATTCGATGGCGTGTGTGAATCCACCAACCCACACTGGGCCAGCGATGTGTATATAGCCCAATCACCCTTCGTGGGTAGGCCTACGTGAACAGATGGTCACAGTCAGCTGACAGCTTATGCAGGCTGACCTAGATCGTCACAGACCAAAAGACTGCCGTAGAGTGGCTTCCTGCTCAGACTAGGAAATGTCACTAGCGGCACAACAAATTCCCCAGGGGTTATGGCCTCTGGCGCCCAGCCTTGGCAAAGGGGAGTATTCCCCGAGGCCAATTCTCACCACGCCTAAGGAGGTGGTGGAAGGACCAAAGTAAGTCCTGCAGTGAACTATTAAAAAAGGCTGGTACAGTACAGTACCTACATAACGTACTTTATTGTAACTCTTGTATCAGTCATAAGAAGATAATTTGGTGGACTAAAAGTCTCTCATTATGTTGCTCGTTTGGGATGCTTAATTAGATTAGAAAATGAATACTCACTGTGAAGCTTTGACTCTTCGACAGACCCTGAGTTCGATGGGTCCGGTCCTGACAGCTTTGAACAGTCCAAGTGCCTCGATGTGAGCCAGTTCATGGCACGCCTGCCCGTTCACTGCGAGTACCTCGTCTCCTGAAAAATGCGTAAGAAAATAAATAAATAAATATTAGGGAACATCTTACACACGATATCTGACCCTAAATTACCTATATATATCTTCTTTGCCTAAACTAAGCATAGCTTGTGATGTGGCTGCCAGAGACTGATATAGTACATATCATACGTATTTTTAAATCCACATTTAGGTATGTTGACAATTATACAGAGCAACCATATAATTATGTTAATCACATAAATGCCGACGCATGTCATTGTTATGATTTAAAATGGTTCAACTTGAAACTTAATTTGATAAATTTTGTCTATGATTACTTACCTACATATTATGCAATAACGCTTTAGGTATACTAAAAAATAACTGATTAGTTTTAAGAGGGTCAAGCAATTATTGACGTAATTAGGAATTTTATTGTCTTGTCAATTAGCAGTAATAATAACATTATCAAGCTATTTACACGTGATAACACTTTGATCCAATAATTATTAGAGTTGTCGTTCGTGTAAACAATAAATCGTTACATACATAAACATTCCTATTATACGCGATGTCCATTCTAGTCACAATAGCTGTGGATTGATATTATGTTCTTTGTTGTCATGCCTTCGACGAACGACCACAATGCGGTCGTCCGTCCTTATCATGTCGCATTCCACGATATAACTATTTCTGACAACTGAATCACTGATTTTTATTGAAAGTTTTAAAAAATACATACCAGCTTTAAGTCTCCCGTCCTCGACGGCCTGTCCTTGTGGAAGGATGCTCTTTATAAAGATCCCAAGTGGTCCTCGAGGTGAGTCTCGTCCTCCCACAATGGTAAACCCGAGTGGCTTCTTCCCGTGTCCTTTCTCGAACGTGATCGTGTGGTAAGTGTGCGTCGGTGCTCGCGGTCTCCGGGGTAATGTGCAGAAGTTGGCCGCGTTAGGTGTTTGTATATCACTCTCACTGTCATTTTTGTCTTTTCGTTCGGCCGCGTCAGGCGTGTCGAGGTTGACGTCGCCGGCGCAACTGAATGTGAGGCCGTCTTTGTTGGCGCCGCTGTAGCTGACGACCTGCCGGCGCAGCAGCTTGTTGTTCATGCTGCTGTAGCTCGCGTTCTGGCCCTTGAGGAAGTGCGAATGCGCGGCCGGCGCGTCGGGCTCGTCCGCTGATAGCGCGCCGCGATTACACGCCGCCGCCGACGCGGACTCATCCTGCGATACTCGCTCCAGTTTGACGTCTCTGTCCGTGCGTTTTTCTTTACCCAATATAATAGCGTTTTCGTAATCAACAGAACTTTCGCGCATCAACAATGATCTTTGAGAAGGTGCTCTTTGTCTCGAATTAGGGCTTGGTTTTTCCTTTTGCCGGCATATTACGATGTCAATGTCGGGTGTACCAGATTTCAAGGCTTCTTTAGCTTCGGACATAGTGAGATCGCGTAGTCTTCTGCCGTTTACGTTCAGCAACTCATCACCGATGCGAAGCGTGCCTTCCCTGAAATTGAAATAAAAAGTGGTTAAAATTGAGAATTAAATTACCTACTATTAACAATGTATAATTTAATTATTATAATGTAATTTAATTACTGCGTGTGAAAGATTATGAAGTATGCATGCAAGTTATTTTTTTGGCTGATTGTTATAGGTATATTATTATAGGTAGTACTTCTCACCTTTCTGCCAAACCACCAGGAACCACGTGGGCTACTAGGTAACCAATATGACCTTCGTCGGTTAACTTTGTTTTTGCTATAAATATTCCCAACTCCTCCGCAGGACATTTTTTGATTATTTTGACCACTTTGAATTCAGATTTGTCCGGCTTGAAACTTCTTGTAGGCTTTCGACATGGCGGTATTGGTGGGATTCCATAATTAGAGTTTGCATCTCTTTGTCTCATTCTTTGCTTCTCAGTAAGTTGTAAATATTGAGGTTCTTCGTACTCATTCTCTTTCTTTGGCATACGCCTGAGGATTTCTTTACGATCTAGAGATAAAGCTCTTTGGGTATGTCTAGGCCTAGGTCTGGGACAATCTCTTCTTTCTCTACTCATTCTTCCTGAAGTTCTTGCTTTGATATAACTCTGATCTCCAGACACACTTCTCCCATGGCACGGTATTAAATGGTTAGCTTGCGAAGCGGAACTTTCACAGCGAGAGGATATTCTGTCACTATCAAAAATAGAGGAAACAGCTGATTCATTGTCATGAATACCTGAGTCTGCATCTTCACAGTCGTGTATTAGAACATTTTCGTCATCGCACGATGCTTGGTAAACGTCATCGTGGAACACTGAACTCTTTTGGAATTCATCCAATCCTGGTAAAGCTCCGTAAGAAAAGCTTCGTAATTTGGCCTTCACACCACCTCTTTTTTTACGGCTCTTACTTAGTGAATTACTAGGTTTTACTATGCTATCACTACTGTCTACAACATCTTCCCCATTTTCGCCATTTGGTTTGTAGAGCTTGGAAATAAATCGATTGGTAGATGATTTTAAATATCTATCAGACATTGCTCTTATTTTTGCTGAAAGACAAGAGCTAGGTCCGACGGAATCTTTCCCATCTTTAATCTTAACTTTATCAGTCTTTTTTTGAGATTTCGCTGTAATCGGCGTATCATCGTCATAAGTTTCGTAGTCCTCATTAAAAATTTGGTCACTCGATTTTGAAAGTTTTCCACCTGCTTTGGGTATTGAATTGTAACGATCACATTCTGAACCGGAGCTATAGCACCTCGTGCCTCTGTTGATGAACGATTTTCCATCAGTCCTCCACTGGCATTCAACGGGACTAGTAACACTTTTGGCGTAAAAGACATCGTCGTCGTATTGAGGCGGCATTTTTACCCACGGGTTATGGTTTTCAAACTCAATGTGTGTCGCAGGGTAATTGCCTGCAAAGCGGCAATTAATGTCCTCTACGTGTCCGAAACCGCTGCAGTCACTACCGGAGGTCGAAGCCGCGTCGTCGCCGTGCCGTAGAGGTCCGTTAGATTTGAAGCATGACAGTTTAGTATTCTTTACTTTATCGAGTAATGGGTTTCGCTTCTCCCGGTAGACCATATACTCTTTCTCTAAAGACCCGCCGCGGTTCTTACGAGCTGTATTGTAATGGTCGTGTGGTGAACCGGGTCCGTTTTGCAGAGATATGCGCCGCGTCGTCGGCGTCTCAGTAACATGTTGACGATGTGGAGATTTCTCCACGATAATAATTTGATCACTCAGATTGTAAAAATTGGTTTCCACCGAGCTGCCGCTACTTTTTCGATTAGGATAGCGGACTGGTGACATATCTGAAATCAAAATATAACAGTCAACTCAATACCTAGAGAAAAATACTTTGTAGAAATCGATTGAACGTGTAATCATATCGTAGAAAGAGTGTAGTTAAGTGCTTTTGATTTCTCCATAATTGACTCTTTGAAGGAAAATAGATACCTATTTGTATTAAAACGCTACATAAGATGAGGGAAAGTAGTGACTCATTTTCTTTACCAGTAATAGAACTTCTCGTAGCTCCTAGTACCTACTATCGAGTTACAAGGTGCGTCAATTAGACATGTTATCTTTTAAAGTAGCGTGTATTCCGTTACACGAGTTTTACTTAGAAGGGACCTGGTTCTTAGAACTCGGTCTGTGATGTCAGCGTGTGTATGTGTGTAATGAGATATATTCAACTTGGTAGAAACGTAATTAGTGAGAATTGTCTTAAATTTCGTGTATAACTTTGTTGACAGATACAGCAAAAAATAGTTTTCACTGGGCAGTTTTAAACATAATATTAAGGCTCTGATTCCTAATCGATGTGTGTGTACCTAACGTGACTTATCAAATATTTTTATTCGCGAATTTCGTTTCGAATAATGGTTTTGATGTTCATTATGACATTGAAATTAAATTTCAAATTATAATATTAAAAATAGGAATATTTTTCACGCAAAATTCTTCACAACCAACCTTAACTTTGGGGCACGTAACGTAACTTATGTACTTATCGCTGCTGATATTATTTACGTATAAAATAGAATGATTCTTGTATTAATGCTGATGAAGTATACAAATGTATTTTAGGTGATACTTATCGTAACAAAAGAGGGCCCTTACTAATTTTCATGCATTATCTATTCTGGTACTTGGAAAACTAGTATTGTACCTACAAAAAAAACTCATATCTGCAAGTATATTCGAAAAAAAAACATCACAATAAACTATGATACCTAGTGCGAATCAAAGCCACATCAAAGCAAGATATCAAAGCACAAAACTGCCGCTAAAACAAAATGTTGTTAAACAGCAAATTCTCAGGTGGCGCAGTTAGAAGAGTTGTTAAATCAATATTACAGTACTTCCTAATTTCACTATTTGTTCACTTTGTTCCACTCCCAAGGTTGCATAATCTCTGCGTAACTGTTGCAAAACTATTTTATATTAGCGACAAATCTTGTTACGCTCGACTATGCGTGCAACTACACACTTATAGGACTGGCCATAAATTAATACTGCATAAAATTTATATTAAATGAGCCTTGTAAATTACTCAATAAGCTCTAATTAGGTAGATTAAATAACTGACCCGGTATAGGATTTAGGTAATTGCATTAATTACTAAGTTTATACCTATTTATTTATTCAATCTCGTGATTTAAATAGGCTACAGTATATCTAGACACGCGGTAGCGTGTCCAGCCAAAGTGTTCAAAGAAAACAGGCGACGCAGCGGCCGTGTGTAATATTACACGAACCATTTGGAGCTACTTTTGACCCCCTCACAACTCAAAAACTATTTAGCCTACATACATGAAATTTGGCACATTTATAAAGTCTTTTAGCTTATCAAAAATCCAAAATTTCATAAATTTTGCTCAGTCAGTTATTGATATATTAACGTTTAAAAACTCGTGTTTCATTGACTGATTCACTCACTGACTTATAGATCAAAAACCACTTCCAGATGACCTAGAATCTTGATATTTGGCACCAAGGTAGAATATCGGGCATAAATGAAGGAAAACATCTAAAAACTGTAAATTATTGATAATTAGTACTATTAACAAAGTAATTAGTAGCGTCGCGAGGCACTGATATTTTCGATAGATGAACCTTGCCATTTGTGATAGTAATATAATAAATACTAGATAACTTTTTCAGAGATAAGTGTACTATGATAATCATGATGTAACTAATAATTATTTCTGAACAAAAAGTTATGATATCTCATCAAAAACATAAATGTGAAATGGGAGCCAAAGTGTCGCCACCAAAAGAATTGAGATCTAACACGGGGGCCAAGTGTTCTGTAGAAAATCCTAAAGTTTAAGCTACAAGAATATATTGTAGTCTATAGACTACGTATACTTTAATATACTCGTACTCGTAATATCGACGAGTGGTTAAGGCTTAGGCATTAAAGAGAATCAGTAGGACGAAGAGATTTACTCGTATTTACAGTCTACGTCTGTGCTAATCTATTTACCGCCAACACGGCATCAGTAGGTCAAGCCAGATTTAGGCACTATGTTGATGTTAATAAATTATGTAGGCAATATGACTTATATATAAGTCATAGAAATATGAGCTGCACATTCCGCGTACTCATTTATCATCTCGGTTGCGTGCTGAATATTTGATCAATGTATTATTGGTGGGCTCAGAATATAATTTAATGATAATATTTGGCTCCAATACTAATTCTAGGCTGGCAGTGAACCATACTCTTTAAAAACAAACCGTGGTTATTTTGCTTTTTAACCGACTACCAAAAAAGAGGTTCTATGTTTGTCTGTATATATTTTTTTGTGTATGCTCATCGATAATTTCGCCAATTGTGAACCGAATCGAAAAATACTCCCGAGATGGTCCCATTTCAATTTCACAGAAAAACAGCTCAGTCGGTTTTTGAAAAACCAATAATAATGTAAACAATTCGAGCGAAATATTCGAATTTTGTACATGATGGAAGGCGGTTTTACCATTTTTTTTTTGTGGAAAATAATTATTACATAATAGTATTTGAAGACTTTCTTGTCATGAATCCCAATTAAACATTCATTAAAAATATCTACTAAAACGTCGTTTTATTTCGGTGCTGTAGTTACAATGGTGTATTTAAAAGAACAAACAGGTACTTCGTAAGTAATCGTGCTGGAAGTGCATTCCAGACTGCATTTCTGTGGACTAAGCAGAACGCGGTCAAAATCTAGAATGTTCAAGTGAATGTTTAAGTTTTAGACATTCCAGACACTTTGTTATGGAAACGATTTCTAACGTTATTTAGCAATAATCTTGATTAAATTAAAAATTTAAAAAACCTCCGACACTTGACAACCATTTTGGGCACATTTGTAGAATTTTGGTTCTTCCATCCCCACTTTGACCCACCATAACTCTTAAACGGCTCAATCGATTTTTATAAAACATAGCTAAGAACACTCTCGACTAAGTCTCCTTTCATCCAAAAAAAAAACTAAACTGAAATCGGTTCAGTGGTTCGGGTGCTATGATGCCACAGACAGACACACAGACAAACAGACACGTCAAACTTATAACACCCCTCTTTTGCGTCGGGGGTTAAAAAAAACTCAATCTATAAAGATTTTAGCCATTTTCAAAGTAACTAAGTAAGTTCGTATAGGCCAGGTGAATAGCCCTGGTGTCAGAGTTTTAAGGCCGCCTGAAGACCTCTTGACTTGGCTAAACGGTTAAAACAACCGGGACCTACAATTTAACGTGTCATCCGAGCCACGGTAGCGCTCAGTTGGAAATGCTACCCGCGGTCACCCATCCAAATACTGACCGCGCAGTCACATTTTCAAAGTACCTAACTAAGTAGTTAGTTACTTTGAAAATCGCTTATTATTACTTTTGCTAAACCACAGAACTAAGAACGTTGAAGATAGTTTTTAATTGCCCATTTCTGAGCAAAACAAAAACTAAAATGAACCAATTTTCCCAAGACTAATAAAAACCTTTTTGTTTTTATTATTGATTTTGCCGCATTAGAGTGAAAACGTGATCTTTTTATTTAAAACGAGTTCAATTAAGTACGTTATTCTATTTTTATCGCATTTTAGTGTCTAAGTTTTTCATTCCTTGATTTTATTTGCAATTTCGTGTTTTGGAGCTGGTCGTTTGAAGCATCACACAATAGGTACAATACAAAAATGCTAAAAAATATACCTGCCTAAATGAACTGATGATTTCTCCTACCTATTACATAAATCCTTATTACTACCAAGTAAGTAACATTAGGTAGATATATCGTGTATGTACACCAGAGGTAAAAATGTTGTAGATAGCGGTGGCCTTTGTACACCGTTCATATTATACAGATCTCTCGGTTAAAAACACTTTTTATGAAATTTTGTTGCACCATAGATTTGTTTCAAAAAAACAGCAAAGCTCCCACAAAAGATCCATAAATAATGAGGTAGTGAAAAATACTTATTGTGGACTGTTGTTGTACTACAGAATTGTTAAAAAATACAAATATTTGCAAAAGCTCTTAGTTCAAAAAATACAATATTGATGTAGGTAAGTAAGTTCATATAGGCCGGGTGGCTAGCCCTGGTGTCAAAGTTTTTAGGCCGCCTGAATTGGTACAGGAAATATTTACCTATTCTAGATCTGTGGGTGGATCTGGCATCAGTTTCAGGGGAGACGGCGAGCAGCCGGGGCGGCTCGCCTTTCTTGAACCACCGCATCTTCAGGCTGAATCACTCCATCATCCGCGCGCTGAAACAATGAAACAGACATTTACTATGGGAACTAATTATATATTTGCACAATGGTTCCTTTAACCCTTAATAAGGCAAGGGGAAATTATTTCCCACCACGATGTTTTATTTTTAAAGTAAAATATTATCGACAAATTATTTGCAGTGAACGAATGAAAGACACCACAAATTTTTTGGACTTTCTTTTTCTTTTCCTGGCAACACTTTTTGCTTCATGTCAACCCTTGACTTATTTTTTTTATGTCAAAGTGTCAGTGGCAGAATTTCGAGTAAACGAGCGTTGATTTTTGTGACGATCCGAAGTAAAAACGAGTTTTTGTTCTACAAAAAATCCTGTAAGTACAATTTGATTGCTATATCTGGTAAAAGGTCTATTCTGAAGCTGTTTTATGTGTTTTCCAATGCAATGTAACAAACCATAACCTCAAAAAATGCAAATTTATAGGTGGGAAATTATTTCCCCTTGCCCGATAAGGTCATGATTTTTTTTATGGCTAACTAGCTACTGCACCCGACTTCGTTTGAATTTATTTTGTTTTATGTTTTTGCGGATGGTTTTCAGAACCTTTTTTTTTGGTGGCAAGCTCTTGCATTTATTATTCATCTCACCTGTTTATTTCTTTTATTTATTCGTTTTAACGGCACATTCAAGTTTCCCCTTTTCTTTCTCTGTCGCACGCTTTTTTCTTTATCTTCATTTTTTCTTTTCCTATTAGGATTGTCAACCATGAGTAAGAGAAGAAGTGTAATGAATAAGAGAGATATAGAAGAAGTTAGTATAGTTTCTTAGTTTTATAAGCGAAATAAAACACTATTATAAGTAATTCTAAATTGTTTTAATCTTCTAGTTTACAAATTTATTTCAGGGGTCTACATAAAATAAGGCAAAACAGAAAATTTTATATAAGTAACAATATGACAAGACCCTTTTTTTTAGTTTACTTAATTTTTTTATAATTAAAAAAAAAAATACAATCCAAGCCACGGGCTAGTGCTTGTATATGGAAATAATGAAACTGAGGGTAAAAGTACAAAACCTAATCGGGCAAAGGGATATTATTTCCCACCCAAAAACCTAATGCGTAAACCTAATCGGGCAAAGGGATATTATTTCCCACCCAAAAAAAAGGTACTCCCCCAATGAAAACCCCCCCTTTTTTTTAATTTTTCATATTCTAGAGTATCAACTTACCCTAAATCAATTTCAACTTCTTCTCTAACTAGCCTACTGGCTCGCGCCTTATTAAGGGTAGATGGTTATATAAACTATTACACAAATAGTGGCACAATTATGTTCACTTTAGTAAAAAGTGTCGTTGCACTTAGTTCATACACTTAATCTCGTCTTTAGGTCTTTAGTAAGAACTACAAGGAAGAAAACTATTCTTGTGTCGTGTCACGTGTAAGAGCTTTATTGTATTAAAATAAAAAAGTAAGTCTTCAAAACTCTGACACCAGGACTAGCCACCCGGCCTACACGAACTTACATACTTAGCTTTAAAGTTTCGGAGATTTACCGATTTCAAATAATCGTACCATATGAGCGCACGAACCCAATTTTTTCATAATATTGGAAAATATTGAAAAAATCCTGAACCATTGTACAACATTTCGTTTCACTGCTTCAGCAATACATCTATAAAGATAAATAGTATCCGCGTCAATATGGTCTAAACCGTGATACCTAAACATATAATTAAGTACCTACAGATAGGTGGGTAGCCCGCCTTGTTTATTGAAGTCAATTTATACAGCTATCGTCAAAGACTAAAAAGAAACATCAAAATTATACACTACGTATGTAACTGTAGATTCCATACGTAATGGAAATTCTGTATTCAAGTGAGCACAAAGGATTGACGGGTAAGTACCTACCAACTTGAATTATGTAAGTTCAGTAACTCGCCTAATAATTTCCGTTTAGCGAATATTCTATTCGACCTTTACCATTTCTCATTCAGTTGCTAAGTAACTATGGAACCGAAAACGTCTTCAATATCCGATCTAATGTTGTTGATCAGGAAAGTAATAGGTATCTACTCTTATTCGACATCATCGATATATAAACCTTTGAATGAGGTTACATGAAATGTTTTTTCTAATAGAAAAAGAGCTCATTTTACTTGTGAGTTAACCTTGAACTTTAGTATCACGGCTGTAAATGTGGATCAATTCAGACTGAGATGAGATACGACGCGTATTTTTAAATTGCACTATTTGCAATAAATTATTTTTCAATAATATGATTTTATATTTTGAAGTACCTAAAGCACAAAACTAGTGTTTTTAAACTTTCTCGCTTATTGCTTATATTTATAACGTTATAACCAAACAATAACGAAACTGACAGCCAAAACTATATCAAATATTATATTCTCCTTTAAATTGTTAAATCTGGGTGCACGGCAGTGCACAGTTGAGCATATTTATTTCTGATTATATTTGATGATTACATAAATATATAACCTAAGATATTTCGGGAAGGTCAAACCCTGAATTTACGGCTGGTCGCTTAGTTAATACCCAATTAATATTCTTTAGCTGGAGATCAAATGTACCTACTTATTAAATTCAAATAGCAGTCATTACCAATATGTGGCAACTGGGCACTGACCACGTAAAAACATGTTCATATTCATATTCATATTCATTTATTCATACAGTTTAGTACACGTTAATAAAATAGTAGTAATTATTGGTCGACCAAAACATTCGATTTGATTATACGTCAGTAAAAAGATCTATAAATGTAACAAAACATAATATAGACTAATTTAAATTGTGCTCATACATTACTACAATATTGTTATCAGTTATATTACAATAGTCACATTCAATAATTCCAATTCTATCAGTTTAATTATCAATAATGTGAATATAATATCAGTAATTAAATTAATGTTAAAAATGTCAGATAAAAAATAAATAAAAATAAAATAGGAATGTCAGTATAAAATTGTTACTAAAATGAATGTCAAAAATATAACAATAAATACTATTTGTATAATAAATATAATATACTCATACTTAAGAGTATGTAGTTACTTTTAGAGTTAAGAATTCCTTATCTATGTCATAAAACGCCTGACTGATCAACCAGCGCTTTAATCTGGCCTTGTATATGTTTAAGTTGGGTGCATCTATAACATCTCGGGGGAGTCTGTTATAAATCATCGTGCCCATGACGTGCGTCAACTTGGTAGACTTCGTAAGTGTCCGCTTTACCGGTAAAAGCCTATTCCTGTGGCGAGACGTACGCTGTTGTGATTTGTACAGAGCCTGACCCATCACTTCATATGATTGTAGGTTTGTTCTAACGTATACAGCTACCTGCATTATTAGTATCGCCGGCAGTGTAAGTATATTGAGCGAGGTAAAATATGGTCTAGCTGACTCATCGCTCGGGATACGTGCTATTGCGCGGACGGCTCGCTTCTGGCAAACGAATGCGCGTCTCCACTCAGCTCCTCCAGCCCACAGTTCGGCTCCATATTGGAGTAATGAGTGTACCGTGGCAAAATAGCAAGATCTTACCACCTCAGTCGGCAAGACCCTGGCTATTCGTCTGAGAGCGAAACACGCTCCACTCAGCTTTCCGCACACCTTATTTATATGTGTCTCCCAGGTTAGACCTCTATCTATTTCAAAACCGAGGAAGGTTGTGTGATCGACTTGTTCGATTTTTTTACAATCGACATACACACTTAGTTGTTTTTGTTGTCGCCCTGAGAGGTCGAAATGCATATAGTGCGTTTTTACGAGGTTCAGCACCAACCCATTCTCTTTGAACCATCTGTCCAGTTGCGTAGCGGCGGCGTTAAGGTTCATTTCTAGCTCTTCCAGTGTTGTTGCCGTGACTATCGCAGCGACGTCATCCGCGTACATCATTATCTCCGCCTCGGTTATCGCAAAGGGCAGGTCGTTAAGAAGCAGCGAAAAAAGTATGTTCGAGGCTGCCGAGCCCTGGGCTACGCCCATTGTGGTCACCAGGGGATCCGACTTTAGCTCACCGCCTTCGCCAACCACAATTTGAGGTCTCTCACGCATGAGGTCGGTAAGCATACGAAGCGGGCTATCTTGAATACCATAGTGACTCAGCTTCAGGGCCAGTATCCCGCGGTCAGCTACGTCAAATGCTTTCGAGAGGTCACAGCATAGAACTGCCACCTGCAGCTTCCTCTCTCGAGCATCGACGATACGACGCACGACTTCCCTCGCCAGCGACGTCGTGGACCTGCCCTCTCTATAAGCGTACTGTCTGTCAGACAGCGCACCTATTTCCGACAAGTATGTGGTTAATCTCGCGCTAATGCCATTTTCGAAAATTTTTCCAATCGCTGGGATTATTGATATTGGCCGGTAGCCATCGATATTCTGTCGCTTTCCTTTGCCTTTGAAAACGGGCGTAACTTTGCTAAGTTTTAGTGGCTTAGGATACGTTCCCTCGTCAATATATCTGTTGAACAGACTGCTGAGTATTGGAGCTATGGGTTCCGCTATCATTCGCAGTATTTCCATCGATATGCCATAAGCATCCTTAGACGGTTTTGGTGGTATGCGCTTCGTTATGATGTGAAGCACCTCGGTTGCAGTAAACTTGCGCAGTCTCAGTGAGCGGTCGGCCGGCGCGCACGCCGCACGCAGGGCGCGTTCCACGAGTATGGGGTCAGCTCGAGGCGCTTGGCACGAAACAGCTGCGGTTACGAATTTCGCATTTATCGAATTCAAAGCCTCCTTTTTACTGGCAAACGGATCGCCAGCAGAGTTCCTGACGACGTCCGTGACGTCCAGATTGCAAGAGTTTTGCTTTCCTCTTTGTTCATTTACCACTTTCCACATGGTTTTCGTGGTATTTTTACTATTTTTTATTTTATTCGAGTAGTAATTGCATTTTTGTTTCGTTAATAAATTGTCATAAATAATATTCAAGTCAAATGTAAATTGTTGTAAAATGTCAATGTTTGGATTATTTTCGCTTAATTCGATCATGTCAAAAATTAGTGATTTCAAATTTTTTATATCATCTGTCACCCATGAGGACCGTTTACTAGACTTCATTACTCGTCTTGGTGGGAAACAGGCATCGGTTTTATTGCAGATTATGTTAATCACGGACGTCGTCAGACACTCGGCCGATGTATTCCGTAGCATCAGCTTGTCCCAGTCTATACTTTCAATGGCACACGAAAAGTTATGTTTGTTTAAGTGTGAGTAATTTCTCCTAGATACAAACTGTGGCTTAGGGGAACACAACACAGATTGTGTCATTTCGACACGTACTGCCAAATGATCGCTCAGGCAAGTATTTAAAGGAGATGTTTTTAATAAGCTTGGTGGCAGGTTACTGTAAACGTGATCTAGGCAGGTTGCGCAATGTGACGTCACACGCGTAGGAAAGTCCACAAAGTTGACCAGGCCATGAGCTGACAATAGGTCAGCTAGTTGTTTGGATTCTGGCTTTTCACAAAGGACGTCCAAATTAAAATCCCCTAAGACTAGGCACCCTAATTCAAGGTCACTTAGCTTCTCAATCAGGCGCTCAAAACATGCTAAGAATTGACTAGTATTTACTAAGCCTGTTCTATAAACGCATACAATACATATATTGTAGTCAATAAGATCTATTGCGGAGATTTCGCAATACAGTTCTGTAGCTAATGAAACTATTTCTAAGTTTTCTACTACCTTAATGCCGTCTTTCACGAACAGGCATGATCCGCCGTGCTTGTGATTCGACCTACAGAAGCTCGATCCTAATTTATAGCCTTCTATACTAACACACTTGAGCTTGGTGTCACATAGCCAATGCTCGGTCACCGCCAAAACGTCGCATTCTAAATCACTATTTAATAGCACTTCTAGTTTTTGTGTTTTCTGGTCAATGCATCGTATGTTTTGCAGGCATACAACGAGACGTTCAATTGATGAATTTATTTGTTGTGGTCGGTCGCAGTTACGCGCTCGGCGTCCGCGTTCCGTTTGACATTGACTCACCGCCTCCCGTCGTGTGCGCGCCCCGCTCAGGACGGGGCCTACTGCGAAACCATTCCGAAATCATTACTCGTGCAGGTCATGCAGTCGGAGTTTTTATTTTCTCATAGATACTTTCTGGACATCCAATGAGGAAAGCTGCGTGTCTTGTCGATTTAATGTCCCGTTTCTCTATGATGCAGTCTTCACAATTAATTGACTTATTTAAGTACCTGCGGACATTTTCTTCAGTAGTCTCAGGCTTGAATGACCAGGCCGTCATCCACCTCATGCGCTCGACGGTCTGCAGCTCTGCATCTTCCTTGCCGGCTCCCGCGACGGCAACAATTCGACGCTTTTGTGTTGTCTTCTTATGACTAACAGTTTGCCAACCTCCATTGTTTTCCGACAGAGTTTTATTCTGATCGGTGGTGCGGTCTTGTTGGGAACTTGCTGTAATTGTTTTGTCTCGGCACTCATTTTCGTTTCCTGGCACTTTCGCAGTAGCACCGGTTGTCGCGGCTGGCGTTAAGTTCTTCGGTCCGGGTCGGCTTACTTCGGGAGTCTTCGGTTGCTCGTTGCCAGTTGTTTGGCTCCGCGCGCTCTGATTCGTCTTTTTCTTGGTGGGGGCTCCACTATTCGTCGTAGCGGCGGCTGCGAGTGTCGCGAGCCGCGCTTGTCGAACCGGTCGCTGCGTCATCGGCGCTGACGTCGCTTGCTCGCTCGCTGCGATTGGTTTCAGAGCGGCAATCAGTCGACCGTTATCGTTGACAGCTGTTTTCAAATCCAAGATCAGCTGATGTTGGTTAGTTAAACTCACGTTTTGTTCTTCGATTATCCGTCGTTGATCAGTGATTTCCGACTTCATCGCGTCAATTTTGTCACTCAGCGCCTTGTAAAGTTCGCGGAACATACTTTCAATCGGCTTTTGGGCCATGTTATCTATTTTTAAATTTGATAAATACGGGAGTGTTGTGACCTGTGCGGCGGTGTTGCCACTAATATGATGTCCAGCGGCATTCAATGTTGCAACGTTGGGCAGAATGCTTAGTTCTGAGTGGCTTCTACTATTAGCCAGCTCGAGTCTGACTGGTTAGACTCGTATCGAAGGACCTCTAAAGATAGCACTGGAAATTAAGAGGGTCATGAATCGACCACTGTTTTCGCGTTTTCTGTAGAACATCGAGAGAGTTTTGGCACATTTTTTAATATTACTTTCCGGGAGAAAACTATTTTCAACCCTTAATTTGTAACAAAATGTTATGTTTTCGGTGTCGATGGCTTGAGTAAACAATATTGCACGCTTGTAAGTCTTATTTTTACAGATTTCTTTCTAGGTTATATGTACTTTCAGCTAATTTTTTTTGAATAAACATATGGATTTTCAGAGGCTTATAACTTTAAGGTCATATAAAAACTGTAAAATTTAAGACGTTTAATCCTAGCGATTGAAGTGCTGAATATTTACATTAAAAAAAAAACTCAACTCGGATAATGTTCAGAGATAGCTAACAGCTTATTATTTTTGTATGGTCAGGTTGTCGCCTTAATTGAACAGTTACTCAATTTATTTAGTTATGAAAACAGAAAACTTTGCTTTTAACCATAGACTTACGGTAACCGAAATGTGCAACGCTCGGTGATTTTCTTTTATGGCAGTTGGATGGATGGATGGATGGATACTGACAGACACATTAAGTTTATGCACATAGGTATTTATATTTACTAACGCTTAAAAATTGATTAAAATCCCATATTCCCAGCTCTTTGTTTTCTAGAATTACTTAGGTGACATAACGCTTCTAATTGCATTTGAACTTACGTATTTCGACGTGAGACCGACGTTATCCCTCTGGTTACTCTAAACTTTTAACTGATGATCACCATATACACGTGTCACTGGTAAAAAATGTCAGTGTTAATCAGATGTCTAACCACTAGCCATAACTTTCCTTTCTCAGGTGTAAGAAATAACTAAAGCAATGAAAAATTTGACACACTGCAATAGTCAGCCACTTATTTAATTAGACCTCATTATTAACCTTAACATTAACAATCATTACTTAGACAATATCACAGAAATAAATTAGCGGATAAGTACAAAGCAAGATATATAAAAGGAAATTGCATTAATGAAACTCAAACGAATGCGAAGACTAAAAGAGTTCAAAAAAAATACTTTGTTGATTCTCCGGAAAATCTACGAGGCATCGAATCAAACTGCTTTTATTTAAACATAGATAAGGTATTCAGCAGGATATTACAGCAGCCCAATCAGTAAGTACAATGGTGTTTAACTTATTTACACTTCCACGATAATAAAAAGCGATACTATTTAGAAATTTTTTTTTATGTACGGTTTGTTTTTAAGATACTGTAAAACGACTGGATCGGATTCAAAAATTATTTTATCAAAAGAAAGTTACATTAATAGTGAGAAGCATACGCACCAAGTTAAATAGAGTTCAGCAGCTAGTATGAAATTATCATGTCCTCCGTTTACGACAATGTTTAAACTATTTTTTATGCATTATATCCTTAAATCACAGGCCAGTAGAAACCTAACACGTGTAACCGGTTAAAGATTATTTTTTTCCACAAAATGTTTTTTATTTTTATCAATTAAAATATCTTGATCGACCTAGTTACATCTCTGATTACGTTATGCACGCCAGCATTCCTGATGAAGACGACAAAAAGCAACCAAGAGTGAGTAGCAATGGCACCTAAAGGCCTTCATTTCTATATCTGGTGTAGTGGTTTTAATTAATGGGAATATTAATTATTTTGAGGCAATACATAGATTGTTTTGTACTGCTGAGCGAAACTTGCTCGATGACACCTGTTAGTTGTTATTTTACAGTGCAGAGCTATTTCTATCACTGGTACTAGTTTGTTACGATCAGGTATCTTAAGTTAGTTTTATTCAACTCTTTTCTAATTTTGAAATAAGAAATGAAAATGTAAAATAGTTTAATTGAGCTAAGGCATACAGGGTGTTACCAAATACATTAATTTAATTTTAGTACTTATAAAGGTAGTTTTATAATAGACTTACAGTATTTGAGGAGCCCTGGAACTCACACTGGACCACGCTTGTGTTGTGAGATTTCAATGACTTCAGAGGCCTTCAAGCGGCCTAATAACTCTGACACCAGGGCTAGCCCTGGTGTCCACCTGGCCTATACGAACTTATTTTAGTGACTTCAGATTACTATTTAATTTTAGGAGTCGAACTATCGTAATAAGTTCTAGTTGTTAACGACAAGTATGTACCTGGTTGAGTGCAGTTACTTAAACAGCAGTAGGTACCGTTTTTAGTTTAATCAATTTTGGGATCCATTTTTTTGTGATTGGTTCTAGAGTAGCTATTTTTATGCAATTTCGGGCTTTAGTTTGACTCTATTCTAAGCTTATGACCATTTACATCTTTCGCCACCTTTAACAAATATTAATTTATAGTCTCAATCCATATTGCCACACCATTATTGCCATTAGAGACAGGTCATATTACAAACAGCATACATTATTTATTACTACACAACACAGCTTTCAAGTTCTCTATTTCTAATTAAAATACTTTCAACTATGCAATTTCAATGTAAGTATGTAACGTTACTTAGAATTTTTATATGCTATTTGTCATACATGGGTTTAAGTTGTATATGACAAATGGAAATTAATATTTTGTTTGATTCATTGGTTATACTTAGAACAATGACCTTATTTAACGCTTCTCATACTAAGATTCTCTGTTTTGGATGTGTCATGGATCATACACATATACAAAGACGACTTATAACCAGAAACCTCCCTGGTCAAAAATCGAATTTGGAACTTCTCTTGCATCAGAATCAGAGGTATTACTGACCCCGCCAGATCGTTCGTGAACTTCCGAATGATAAATCCAACAGTTCACGACCATCTGAATTATTTCAAAATCCTTCGTCAGGAATTTATAAATTTTAATTTGATACTTATTATATTTGTCTGTACTTGTTGAAGTAAATAAATGAGGTGAGATTGGCAATTTTTTAATTAAACCGTTGCTAACAGTAATGCTTGTCAGAGTTGGATATGCGCTTGGGACCGAGACATTTTCAGAAATTATACTAAGAATAACACTTCACATTAATTTACTTCAGATTTAATAGCATCAACAAACGAGAAAACGACAAAACGCAACGAAACCATAGTGAGAAAATATTCTATCTAAATAATTATTTATTTTCCTATACCATAGAATTAAGTTTTTATGACCTTCTGAATTGGTAGATTCAAAAATTTACTTCACATTTTATAGGAAAAGATTTATTCATATATTTAATTCAAGATGACTACGGCGCGCGTGGCGTTATCAAATTAATATTGCTAATATTTAATTAAGATTTGTTTTGTATCGAGTAGCTTACGCCTAAGCAATACAAATAAAAACTCAAAACTGCAAGCGTGGTCAATAGTTATGGCCCAATCAGCTATCATGAGTGGGCTCTTGTTCAGCATTGGACTATTATAGAGGCCAGTACCCACGGATACACTACATATATTTTCTTTATTGTGATATGATCACACACATTTTCTGCTATGATGTTTCATGCAGGCTATGAAAAGTCAACGCAAAACACGTCCACTGCCCAAATACCAACTTTTCTAGAGAAAAACTATCTACTGCGACAGTGCTGACTGGATTATAAGCTTACACCACAGCTAAGTCACCTGTAGTTCAAAATGTTTCACCCGACCTTGGTCTAAAGATAGCTGCAGTTAAACGCCGTGACGACATTTCTATTGTGTAACTTTGTTATTGAATGCTCACACCTGAACTGTGTCAGTGACTTATTCCACTCCACTAGTTTTTGAGAAGAAACGTTCGAATGACGTGATCCATTATTATGCATCTGGTTCAAGTTTCGGTTAATTGAATCTTTGTGCGTGTCTCAAAAGCAGATTTTACGATAAGACGTACAGCGATGTCTTAATTACTGTGTACGAGACATACATATGTACATTTTTATGAACACTTCATATTTTATGTATTTACGCATATTGTATGTATGTATAATATTTATAAAAATAAGAAGAAAAGCTAATATAAAAAATGTATATTAAAACAGTCTAAGCTATTTTTTGATTTGCTAGTTCGACCGCCTAAAATATCGAATAGAAAATTAAATTTTCCTTCACGGGCTGCCAAATACTTTTTCTTTGGTTCTTATAAACTTAGGACTTTCCGTACTAAATTGAGAAAAGCTCATTAAAAGGTTTTTTTGTAATTTTCCTATTTCCAGAACAAAGGCGATCTTTTGAGAGGGTTATGTCTAAATTCAAAGAAATAATTACAGTAATTTCAAATAAAGTTATTTGACGACAATATGTAGTGACAATGTATAGTCATTTATAAAATAGTTATAGTCACAGATAATGTAATCTAACCCAGAAGATATAATTTTACTCCCTATGTGTGCAAAATTTTATTAGACAACGTAGTGGAGGCTGCAGTGAGTACCAAAAGCTCCTACTCTAGCACCACCGTTCTTTTTAACTTGATGTAGGTACATACTTAACATTCATTTATCGCTCGTAGCGTAGTTTGACTCGGTGATTGTCAGCGATCACCGAAATTAAGCAACGTTCCGCACGGTCAGTACTTGGATGGGTGACCGCGGGTGGCATTTTTCAACTGAGCGCTACCGTGGCTCGGATGACACGTTAAATTGAAGGCCCCAGTTGTTTTAACCGTTTAGCCGCGTCAGAGGCCTTCAGGCGGCCTAAAAACTCTGACACCAGGGCCAGCCACCCGGCCTATACGAACTTACTTATTCATTTATCTTGCATCATGGATAAGATAGCGGTAATTACTTGAGGATGATGAGACTGATGAGCTTTTAACTAGGTTAAATCAACAAAATTCCTCTTCATTACCTAAGCAAGGAAATGAAGCGTTAGATGGGCCAGTGAAAGATAAAAACTGCATAGTCATAGTATATTGCAGGTAATTATGGCTATTTAAAAAATAACAGTCTAAATCAACATTATTTTTATCACCAACTAAATGAAAAGGAAGGGAAATCAAACAAATTACCTGATTGAAGTTGGCAAAATTGCCGATTTGGAAATGTCCATAGTTTGATTGAAGAGTCACCACAATACTATAATATCTAAATTAGGTATTTAATTTTACGACTTTCCTATTTATTTAGGTAACGATTTTACATCGAAGGGAGGGAGGACCAAAACATATATATTAGTTGAAAAATTCATAATAACAACTTTTCGATTCCTAGGCTATAAATAAATAACTAATAGCTTTGGTAAAATTTTGAAATTGCTATAAGTAAAAAAATCAATCACAAAAAAACAAAGAAAAATAATAAAATATCTATGTTGCAACATACTCCTACACTGGTTAGATAACATAGCTTCTATAAGGCTCTACATTAATCTTAACATAGATAGTAAAATGATGGCCAACTAATATTCGCCTAAAGCGGCTCTCATGGCTAAATTATTATACAAATTGATCCCGTAATCAACTATAAGTCCACATAAGTCAACAGATATAATAAAAATGCTATTAAAGTCAGAAAAGACACATTCAAAATCAGCAAAAACATCCTATTAGCTTAAAAGTAACTCATAATTCATGCGAAACAGAATTAATAGATTGGGAAAATGTGTAGGTATGTGTGAATGCTATAAATGTCCAGTTTACTTAAAAGGTGTCACTATTGCCATTCTTACAATGCTATGTTTACAATACTTACATTTAAATAAAACAGTAACCTAACTTCATGAACTGCGTAAAACTGGCTCCTATTGTACTGCATATAATAATCAAGGATCTTAAATTTTTTTAAATTGATTAGTTACAATAGGTATCTATCTTCAATTGCAATCATTGGACAACACTAATGGATTTTATATTTACAATTAATGTTTGACATACATAAATTGATAAAAACAGTAGTCTAGTATAACATTAACGACTCTACATCTCTACTTATATGTTCTCAGCACTATTATGAAAACCTGTAAATTCTTTTGAACTAAAGATACGAGTATTCAAAACTGGAGTATTAAATGTAAGTTCGTTACACTAACTCAACTACCATAATTATCAATATTACGTACCATGTTAATAAAACACGAGTATAGATTTAATTAATTACATAACATTCTTGTCAAACCACGGTGATAAATTAGAAATTGACCTACTGCAAGTACGAATCAACATTACAACTACGTTACGTTTCCGCATACAAACCACTAAGGAAGTGATGAAGAGGAACTAAAGAGAATATATGGCAATTATGCTAATGTATTGCAAAACGTTATTTTGAGAAGTTGACTCACGTTTATACGAGACATTTTCTGTATTGCCTATGTCATTAAAGAAATGTTTATATCACGATTTTGAAAAGCTATAAAAGATTCACAGATAGACTGGTAGATGATCGGCTTTATATTTCCAACAAAGATTGGAGACTGGCTCAGCGAAACATATAACATTCTATGTTATGACTTTGGCAGTTTAACAGCATTGCTTTGTGATGGATGGCAATGCCCACATTGTAGTAAGTTGATGTTTTTTTAGTTTTGCAGTTTTCTGTTAACTGCGCAGTAGTACTACATTCCGTGTAAAAATTCTTATGTAAATAGGAAACTGCTTACTTACATGTAGAATACCCGTATTTTTATGATTTGTTCATGCATATTTTGCACAATTGCATATATTTTATTCATGGATATCGGGTGACATTTATAACTGAGCTATGTCAAATGTGTCGCGAATTCAGTGTTAGCCATCCATTCTATACTTTTAAACTTACATACTTTATACAAACAAATTTATCTTTAATCGTCCTACAATTGTTGTATTAGGATTTTTGGAAAGAACTGTTATAACTATTTTTTCGTCTGCTTGGCAAAATTGCGTCCTTACAATTACGACAAAGCTTATCTATAAGTCAAGTTATTACAGCAAGTAAGACTTTGCTCGCGTGGAAAAATCACAGCCTCTTGCTTCATTTAATAAATAATAGATTCTGCAAACTATAATTTTGTAGAACAATAGAACTCATCAAGTTTAATAGAACTATTTCAATGGGTATAAAAACGCACGATTGCGGAACTTTCTCATCGAACTTGACTGTGTTGTTATGCAAGCAATATCTTAGACGGAAGTTAATGGAGTAAACGATTTATTAGCGCTTTTATTGAAAGATTCATAGGAACATACTTGAGTAGTTCGATTCAACTCACGACTTGAGTTGATTACAAGTATTAATATGGGTAGATTATCATATTGACCGATGAACTAATAAATATGTTAGACAAACAAGAATTAATGTTAGTTCAAGATCCATAAGCAAATATAGAACTATCCTAACTAGTTATGTATCGGATTTGAGTAATATAGAGCTAACTCTGGTATTTGAAACTTTATTTAAAAAAATGATAATATATCGTTAAAGTAATTTATAAGTTTTTTGTTTCATTTTTGACCGAAGTGAAGCGATGATCTTCAGATTAATACGGTGATTCTGTTTTCGTCTCACCTGATTATGAATTTCGTCTACGGGTCACATTTTTCAACGACACTCGGTACACAAGTTCTTCATACTAATAGATTTTAATCGTTCTACGCGATTTTGGATTGGGATTTTTGGATATCGCGCTATTTATCACCAGATTTCAATATATTTAGCAAGGCCCTTGCCAAAACTACGTTTAGTATCTAAATTCTAACAATATTTGCGAGTATGAACCAAATTGGTTAGTAACGAATCGAGATAACGTGCCGCGAGATCTACTGTTCGGCGAACTACTACTAGTTTTATCATAAAACACTTATAATTTCCAAACTTATTAGGATCAAATATGCAAATATTGATAGTGGCTATTTATTTGAACCTTTTGGGGTCGAAACTTTAGGACCGTGGGGACCGGGAGCAAAAAAAAATATCAAGATTTATAATTACGACTGGTCGACGCAACACGTGACCAAAATGCTGGCCTCTATTTTGCCCAGAGTATCAGTATTGCCATCCAACGTGGTAATGGGGCCAGCATTTTGGGAACTGTGCCCCTGGCAGTAGACTTTTAGATTAGGGTTTTCATCGTCTTCTATATATTATCCTTCGTTTTAGTTCAAGTTTTTTTATTTTTTACTATTGCTAGAAGTCTAAAAATATAAAGACTCTTTGCGATAATTAATAAAATATTTCCAAACAATAACAGAGTATCAAGAAGCTTGCTTGTACCTAATTATAAACAAGTTGTCTATTATTTGTTGGAGTTCCCGAAACAGTCACAGTTACAAAATTTGCCCTATTTTATAAAGTTTGCTTAACTCTCGATCTTTCTTTTATCTTACAAGTAAACAACTGAATACCCATGTGATATTCCAAGTAAGAAATCTTACATAGCACTAGTACCCAATTCGGGTACGAAAACAGGGCTCAGGTGTTCGCCCATTGTGTTTCGCACGTGTGTTGTGTTGATACGGTAGGGCTTAATTTGGCTTCGAGGACGTGATAACAATATTTCAGCTGAAGGTTCTATTACTTATGTATATTCATGTCATTATGTCATATGTAAGAGTTTTGTTCTTGATTTACGGTCTTGTATGAAATAAATAATAAAAAATATATTAGTAGGTATTATTCACGTATTAATTAATCTATGCGAGACGAGCCCGCGTGCTAGTACTCAAGTCTTGATAAAGATCGCTAAATGCGGTAAAACTCGAGTTATAGAGAGAATATATCGAGAGATATTAGTTAGGAATACGTGAGTAATACCTGTAGGTACTATATTTTAATAAGAATTTGCGAAAACCACTTTAGTTTCTATAATCATAAAAACTCAAGTCACAAAGCTGCGCGTTGATTGGATATTTTTCAGCTTGTAGAAAACTTTGCATCCGCTGACTTGTATGATTAGGTCTATACTACACATACCTACTTACGATAAAGTACCTATTCAGACAAAAATATACAATTTAATAATTTTTGGAGAAGTCAATTGGTATACAGGGTTATTTCTAATCAATTAGCATCCTTTTAGGGGCTTATTCTGTACATCAAAACTTTCAACTTTTGTTCTACGACTTTTAATAATTCTCAAAAAAAAAGAAAAATATCGTTCACTCTCGACAAAATGTATGGAACAGCTATTTTTTTTTGGAGTTTTAACAAATGTACCAGACAAATGTAACAAAACTAACAACTTTTGATGTACAGAATAAGCCCCTAAAAGGATGCTAATTGATTAGAAATAACCCTGTATATGTACCTAACCTAAACAGTTAAAGATCGCAAAAAACAAACTTGTCAATGACGACAAGCCCAAGACTTGAAGACTGCGGAAGGCCTCTGGCGAACCTACGAAGATAGCCAAGTCGAAGGTCATGCTTATTGATGACCATTAATCTGCGTCGAGAGTGAACAATGACAGAGTCGTGATTGACGAGCGGTCAGTTTGACTAATTATTACTATTAGGTACTACATGTAATTGTTAATCCATTATCACTAAAGTTGTCGAAGTCTAATTATAGTATTACAATTTACTTTTTACGAGCATTTTTGAGACATAAGGTACCTACTGTTCTATAATTAAGCTTATAAGGTTCATATTTAATAATCAATTCTATTTTGAATCGTTATCATAAAACATCAATGGGTGCGCTATAGATGCAAAAATATGTCACCATTGCACCACGTATTTTACGAATTGAAATTTGCATCTTGGATTACTTACGAGTATCTGGAGGTTCTTGGCATAATAAATGACATTTGTTTTTTTGAAGTAAGTGAACACCACTAGAATTTTCAGTTACGTAGATTTTTAGCTTGTGCTCGCAGTTTTTCGTGTTCTAGAAGATATATAAAGCCTGCTCTGGTTAGTGTGGGTGGCTTAACCTTTTTCAAAATGAGAACCTCTCTACCTACAATCACACTCAAAAACACAATTACACATGCAATACATTCCTGTCTTGGGTGGCCTACTAGTCATGACTGTAATATACGAGTACTTTAATGACAACGTACCAACCAAGTATAACCGACATAAAAGTTTGCTAACCGCATCAAATAGACATGAAATATCGAGATTAAAAGATTAAATCCTGCGTGATCCTATCAACGGAACGAACCTCTCGTGCGTCTAATAGCCGCACTTGATTTGATAATTATCATTTAATTGGCCTTCTTGTCAGTCGATGCCGGTGGTCAGTGGTCACTGACATTTCAATAGTGTATGGAGTTTACAGCTAAGAAAAAATATAGACGTTATGACCAGCAAATATTTGTACCCCCAGAATTAGTTTTTTAAGTTTTTTACGCTTCCGATAGAGTTTTAGTTTCAGAAAGGGGAAGACGAATGACATTTAAACATAACACTCAATAAATATGGGCCAGTGGGGTGATATGTATGTAAACGGAGTAAAGTCCTCAAAGTTAAGTTTTATATTTAATAAATTCGTGTGAAAAATATCTCTTCATTTAAAAACTTAAATTGGGTCTACGTAATATATTTAAACGTAATTTTACACGTAAAAAAACATTTCCCCAAATGAAATTCGCGGAAATAAAAAAATTCTAGCGCGATATGTTTTTCCGATAGAAAATCTGGCATGGTACTGGTCTGTTTGGGTCAGCTTGGCTTACGATGTTAGCTCCCCGAATGACACAGATAAATTAATAAATTTATTTAAGATAAGTTTCAACACATTCAGTGCAAGCGAAACAGGTAGAGCTTCTGTGCTGGGCTACACAATTGAATAGAGCCAGATTCTGCGTCTGTATCACTTGTCTTCCCTTTTTGCAACTGTCTTTGGTGTAAGGTAATTTTTTTTATGGGTTTGGTACTTCGCCAATTGTTGGCTTCGTGTTGGGATTGTCTGATTTCCATACAAAGTTGTAGTTTACTCTAACCCTACGGAGTACGTAAATGACTTGACAAACTCATACTGGTGGTACTGACATTGCATCATGTGAATACTGATGTTAGGTTTTAAGTATTTTAATGATATTTGTTTTTTAAAAATAAGTATTTAATTTGACTCAGATATTAATCGATTATTTGTTTTGATTTGACTGCCTAGTCCGTTGAAGGACTACCCCACTTAAAATTGGAAGGGGAAAAAGCATGGCCGTAGAGGAGCGAAAGAAAGTCGGCAGTCTGTTCGGTGAAGCGGTGCGATGTGCACCTCCATAGTTTACACTGTTACTCTGCCCAAATTCATATAAGCTATATATAAGTGAGATATGGTTTATAAGTGACGAAAAAAGGAAATATTAATACTGTACGAAGTGAAACAATAAACCAATGATTTCAAGGATATGGACTTTTACTACAAATCAGAAGTGCCAAGACCTACGTGCCAGATGCGGAACATGATCAACGCGGAGTACCCGAGCCTGAGAATATTCCGTCTGCAGAGCTAACTGTGAGTTTGTTCCTTTATGATATCTACGAAGTCAAGAGCTCTTTTATGCCTAACAAACAACATAATCATCGACAGCTGGCTGTAGGCAAAGGTCCCATACCTTTGTCTATCGGCGCTTAATAACAGTGAAGGCATTATAACATTATAAAATAGCGTATTTGTCATAACTGTCAAAAAAAAATCATACGATTACAGTATTAAGTAGCGGGTACTTTAAAATATTAAGTGCACCTTCAAAAAAATACATCTTGGACCCTTTTGCTGGATCTTGCAATTTTTGCAGATGGTTAAATAAATGTAAAATATGTAAATTATAAATACTCAGTTGGGACAAGTTGTTTTAAATAACAAGACCTATAACCTGTAAAAAAAATTACTGGTTACTAGGCTTGTCGCAGTAATCTATTGCAGCATTTTATGCTTGTACAAATTTGATTCATTTACACAAAGAACGTTAAAGTTCCAATCTACCTGCAAGTATTAGATTTGTGACAAAATCAACGAAGATTAAATTATTATTTTAAATCTGTAAATTTTCATGCAAAATTGATAGATTAAAGTAAAAATACAACTACCTAACTGTGCTGGAACTAATTCAACCTTTTATTTCCGAATGAAGAAGAAATGGAACATCTGATAAGGAGAAATCGTCTAAAACTTGTAGTTGTTCAGCTCTTCAGATTGTTCATATTTGCCAATATTGATTCTTTATCCCCTTTGAGATCTCGCGTAATTCAGATTGACAGTATCATATAGGACGAATGTATGCGTTCCAATTTTCTAATTATAATCTAAGATTTTGTTTTAATAATTTCATTTCATACAACTTATATGGGTACCTACATTGACAAATAGCGTATGATAGCATACAATCGTAACCAACATTGCTCAGTGGTTTTGAAAGAAAATACGAAATAAAATAATTGTTACTAGTTACCTACAAATTTGTAATATAAATGGTAATTTACGTATTAAAGATACATGTTCATCTTAATTTTAGTAGACTTGATAACTCAAACTTTAAAATGTGTGCATATTTTACGATCTATTGATATTGATGAAAGAATGGGGAAATAACGCTTATATAATCATATCTTTATCAGATAAATAATTGCTATTGATAATTTATTGTAGTTGAAGTGTACTGTACAGCTTTTTAATTGTCCTATGCTGAACGAGGGGCTTTGAGACGAAAAGTGATTCAAAAATATGTAAATATTGATTTTATCAAAATCGAATTAGAAAAAACAAAATCCGTGGAAGAGACAAAGCTACCAAATATGGCTCAATAGGTTGGCTAATTGCAGTGGACGGCATAAGGCTTTGATGATATCAATTTTTATTCATGGAACCGTTTAATTACAATGTAAAAAGTGGACTTGCATTCAGTTTTGTTAACCTCAGCAGAGTTATAAAATGACTTCGCGTAATTATGTCTTATTCGAGAAATCATAGAGAAAAGAAATGGGTGTTTGACAACATCAAAAAAAAGGCTTTCTGATATTCATTCCTACCTACTCGGAAAATTCAAATTCGAAAAAGTATAATAATGAATAATTTAGTGGTTTAAAAATTTATAAGTTTGAAATAAATAAGTACCTATTATTGTATTCCAGAAACATAAAACAAATAACTGTAAGCAGAATCATTAGCATTGGGATAAATTAGTGTAATTTTTTTAGAATAACGACAAAATACATCATGTGGGGAAAAATTAAATTTTATTTTAATAATGAAATTAGATTTTATAGATAGCACCATATTCAATGTTAATCATGACGTGACATATACCATAAGTAGTAGTCAAAGGGAACACGTCTAACTATACCTAGTAGTGAAATTCTAATAAGTATCAGGGATCAGTTTACAACATAAGAGGATAACATAAATCTTCGTCAAATAAACGGGTACCTAATAAGTGTGAAGCCTTGAATAATGTTTTCAAACTGAAGAAAATTTGATCACCTACCTACATTTGTGAAAGTAAATTACATTATACACGCTAATGAGTCGTTTTAAGGTCCATGTACACCAGAAACAAAACTATAATTGGACAAGATTGTTTTGCTCAAAGCTCATATAGCTTTAAATTGGATAATACAAATATTACAGGATTCACAAGACAGAAAAGATCATAGGCAGCAAATGCTTCAGCAATTTTGCCGCGAGTTGCGATAGATAATTTTATTTTTTGCATAATAGCAATGATTACGAGTACAAGTCTAAATTAATGAATGATAGGTACATACCTATACCGTGTTAAAAAAAGGGGGAAATTCAATGCGTACCTACGTTAGGAAGGCTATGCAAGTTTTAAGATATTAATATTCTATAACTGACATTATCACAGTAATGTCTAACTTTATTCATATTCGTTACTGTTATTTTCTCACTTGATTATGGAAATACATTATGTTAAATTGATAAACATACATTTAAGAGTAACAATTCATAATTAATGAGTTTGATTCCAAACATTGCAATAATATACGAGTCATTCACACTTGTTCGTACAGATTTTGACTTGGCATGGAAAAATCGCAAACTATGATTATCGAGTCGTCTCATTTGGTTCAAGGCAATTATTTTAATATATAAATCAATATATTCATATTATGTGTATAGAAGCTATATAATATGGATCATATACCGTTTAGTTATGAAAATAAGTACAAAATTTATAAAAGGAATTAATCATGTTGATAACTACATATAACTAAACGTATCTAATCTGGGTGAAATTGTTGTAATAACGTTGAAACAGTGTCACCCTATTGATTAGTATTGATCATAATGTTCAGTACGACGTTGTCCCTCATGGCGTAGTTATTTGATGAGTGATACAATTAATAAATATAACACTTGCACTTGCTTGAAAGATAACTTTACCTACCTAAAGTGTCTCTGCCGGCTAATTATTAAAAATAATTAAATATTTGATTCAGGGGAATACAATGGAGATTTAAATTAAATTAAACAGTTAAATGAACCATTAATGTGATGACTTGAATGTTAAAATAAGTAATAGTCCTCTAAATTAAAAAAAAGGGGGATGCAATACTTGGATTTACGGCACGTCGATACTTCAGGCTACAGATGAGTATTCTGTGAGAATTGCTTCACAGCCTACACATAACTATAGATAAAAATACCAATGTTTTAGTCATGGCAGTTTAAAATATTCCAGTAACTTTATTGGAATATTGCCAGTATTTTATGAAATATTTACAGATTATAAGTAACAAACAAGTTACAAGAAATGACTACACATTCTTATACTAGTTAGACAGTTTTATACTAGTCTGTGTCAATGAATTCACGATAAATTTGTGATAATTTTTCAGTTGAATAAATAAATTTAATTCATAAAATAAAATCAATGAAATTGCAAAACATTGTTTTGTCTGTATATACTAACATCGTGTAAATTATTTTCATGGTAATTATTGATATGTTGCCATGATTTGAATATTAATGTGAACTTCACATAATAATAAAGGAAAGCAAATTTCTGTTGCTTAATGTGTCAGTGCAACAAATAGTCTTTGTTCTTCAGGCAATTAAAACTAATTGTTCTTCTCAACAGTTTGTCCTAGCGACATGTAAGATTTTTTTTTCATACATACCTAATTATTGTGTAAATTATGGTAGCTACACAAAGATTTAAACTGCCACAGTGACTGGATAGACATCTTCATGTTTTACTCCGTAAAACTGAGTACCTAACAGAAATCCATACTAAAGTTGGCACTTTATAATGTTGCAGTAAATTTATAAAGCGCATTCATTGATTTAATTGAGTAAATAACTGTTGTAATTTACAACTATGATTCGCGTCATAACTTGAATATCATTTTGAATTTCATATTGTAATGGCATTACAGTATCTCATGGAAAAAAATGCAGTTTAATGGTATGTTAATTTTGTTCACAGATATTCCTGATACGAAAATAGAACAGGCTCGTATCACACATATAGTTTCATATTCGTAATTCAAGAATGGAATGGGCTTGCAATATGGATAGTTTTTTACCGTATGAATAGAATGGGCATACAGTACTTTTATAAAAAAAAAAAAAACAAACAAATATGGGTCTGCGAAAACAGAATGGACTACGCAGCAATGGATAAATAAATAAATAATAATTTTATTTAAGTATAACAGACTCAACATTTAAAAACAAAACAAGTTATCAGCGACAATATAGCGACGGCCGGGTGACACGGCGCGGCCGGGCGATATAGTTCTTTGTGCGGGCAGCTGAAACGGGTAAAACGGGTTTGGGCGCGGCTGAAACGATACAGTGCCGCCAGGTGATAGCGTGTGACTAAGTGACATGGCGCAGTTAGGCATCTGGAGCAGCTGGGTGGTGCCTGGAGCAGCTGGGTGGTGCCTGGAGCAGCTGGATGGTGCCTGGAGCAGCTGGGTGGTGCCTGGAGCAGCTGGGTGGTGCCTGGAGCAGCTGAGCGCTTCGAGCAGCTGAGAGCCTCTAGCAGCTGAGCGCCTCGAGCAGCTGAGCGCCTCCAACAAGCTGGGCGCCTCCGACAAGTGGGCGCCTCCGACAAGTGGGCGCCTCCGACAAGTGGGCGCCTACAACAAGCTGGGCGCCTCCAACAAGCTAGACGCCTCCAACAAGATGGGTGCCTCTAACAAGGTGGGCGCCTGTGTCAGCTGGCCGCCTGTGGCAGCTGGCCGCCTGTGGCAGCTGGCCGCCTGTGGCAGCTGGCCGCCTGTGGCAGCTAGCCGCCTGTGGCAGCTGGCCGCCTGTGGCAGCTGGCCGCCTGTAACAGCTGGCCGCCTGTGGCAGCTGTGCGTCGATGGCCGGCGGTCATCGGGGCGCCAAAACGCCACAGCGACAGTGTGGCGCTGGGGGCTCCAAACAACATCCGAATGTCGCACGGTGACTCACCTCACCGTAGACGGCATTCGGTCTCGACTTGCCTGTCCTGCGACCAGCGAATTATGTGCCGAAACATACAAAAAGTGATACCAAAAGTGATTCCAAAAGTGATTCCAAAAATGATTCCAAAAGTGATTCCAAAAGTGATTCCAAAAGTGATTCCAAAAGTGATTCCAAAAGTGATTCCAAAAGTGATTCCAGAAGTGATTCCAAAAGTGATTCCAAAAGTGATTCCAAAAGTGATTCCAAAAGTGATTCCAAAATTGATTCCAAAATTGATACCAAAAAGTGATACAAAACGTGATGAAATTAGCGAAAGCAATTTTACTAAACATTTAAAATACATACTTAAAGATATATATTTTATACAACGGAATTGCTTTGCATTGCGAATTGATTTCTGCCGTATGAATGGAATCGAAATACGGCTAGTCAGAAAAATATTCATATGTTTGCTGCGATACAAGAATGGAATACGCAGCAACATAATTGATTTTATTTATGAATAAGTTGATTGATTCGCAATGTAGAAGAAACCCAATACAGTGTATTGATAAAATATAAGTTTTTCAAATATAACTAGAAAGTTTGTGTATTCAAATGTTATATTTTCACTGTTATATCGATAGATTAATTATAAAATCTATATTATAAGAATAGAATTACTTTGTATTGCAAATTGATTTCTAACAAATGAATGAAATTTAAATACGGCGAGTAAGAAAAAGAAATGGTTGCCGCGATAAAGGAATGGAAAACGCAGCAACATAATTGATTTTACCTATAAATTATTTTCAAAGATATTCGATTTGCAATGTAAAAGTAACTAAATACAGTGTATGGATGTAAGTTTTCAATATGATTTTACAGTTTCTGTACATACGAGTAAGTTTGATGTTTTTCACCATTTAAAGTAGACTAAACTTTTGTGATTTTTTTTCATCAGTTGCATATTTCTTTCGCTTTTGACTGGCCATGTGTTAGGTTCTCCTGGCAACGTGCATGAGGACATGCACGGGGTCAGGACGGACGAGTGTTAGGTTTTAAGTATTTTAATGATATTTGTTTTTTAAAAATAAGTATTTAATTTGACTCAGATATTAATCGATTATTTGTTTTGATTTGACTGCCTAGTCCGTTGAAGGACTACCCCACTTAAAATTGGAAGGGGAAAAAGCATGGCCGTAGAGGAGCGAAAGAAAGTCGGCAGTCTGTTCGGTGAAGCGGTGAGATGTGCACCTCCATAGTTTACACTGTTACTCTGCCCAAATTCATATAAGCTATATATAAGTGAGATATGGTTTATAAGTGACGAAAAAAGGAAATATTAATACTGTACGAAGTGAAACAATAAACCAATGATTTCAAGGATATGGACTTTTACTACACTGAGCATTACAATTCTAATATGAAATCGTTTTATGGTTTGATTTGCCTGTGTCAAGTCCAAAAAACAATGTAAAGGTGTGATCATTATGCTTCAAATAAAAAAATATTTACCTATGTCACTATTAAAATTTTAAAAAATGAGGTAACGTTCAGAATTTACAAAATTATTTACATAATAAGTTAATGAAGATGACGAGTTTAATGCACATGCATGACGAAAAAAGAAGACACGTAAGAAAGTACTTACCTTAAAATGGCATAGGTAAAGCTTTAAGGGCCCTAAACTGCACCTATTCAAATAAGTCCAAATTATGTCAGCCCTATAAAAACAGCGCATTAAGCCCACCAAATGTTAGTAAAGGCAATCTGGAATAAACAGACACACTTCACTTTACGACTGTTCTTATTACGACACCATTTAGGCGTTGATGTTTATGAACATAGGCTGTCAAAATCAAACGCAGGCGTGGGTATAACTGCATGAACACCCAGCCAGAGATATGAAAAGTGACGTCAGTATACCCGTATACTCCGTATAGTGACGTAATACCCTACAAAGGTTTCTTCGAATAGGGTATACTAATGTCACATAATTATGTCATTCAGATCATAATTAAGAACAACTTTTACTATGGTTCAAGAAAAAATACCGCCATTTCTTACATTTTGTAAATTCTGAGTTAATATTTTGTATTGGATATTATATGAGACAGCTTTTTTTCTCGTATTGCAGGTTGGCCCTATAGTAAAAGTTGTTCATAATAATGGTCTTAGTCAATCTCTTTTGGCTTAGTAAAGTGCGATCAGATAACCCTGTATAAGGCTATACAGTCCGTAATTCTTTATGTCGTCAAAGCTCTGAACACGCACGAAATGAAGTCATTTGATGGCACAAATTAAAATTCCGCGAGCGTCTATGTTATAAATTGCATTTTATCATCAACGTTGTATATTATGAATGAGAAGTTATGATCGTATTATTAATTGTAATATAGCATTTTATTTAATGATTACTCATTATATTCTTATAGTGCAAAGAGATCTTCATAAATAAGCATAGGGCTCATCGAAGTCATCCGCTATAAGATGAAAGACCATCGCTATCACTTATAAATTAATTGATGGGCTGATATAATATTCAATAAACATTTTGTTTACTTCAGCAAACGTTGCGTAAGAAGTTCACGAACAAGACCTACGAAAAAATGCCTGCCGACCGTACACAATTGTTTGAGGTTTCTTCTTCTAAATGATAAATAGAAAGGGGATTACGATTATAAACAAAAATAATGTGGCACAATCATCTTTATCGTAATTAGTCGTTTGATATCTACTTCAAATGACTAATCACGATATATTATGTTGTATCGCTAGTCGTTGTGAAAACGTTTTTTTTTTCCTGCATGTCAAGAAACGAGTAATAGACTAGTATTCTGATTAATAACCTACTCCCCAGTGCTCGTAATTTTGAATCCACTATCAAAACTAAGTCTTCTTCCTAATTCAACATTCCTAAATTGGACAGCAAGGATGTGAAACTGAGTATTTACCGTCTTATTTTATTATAGTGTTGCTGAAATTCCGTGATGTTTTTGTAGTTTCTTTTTATTTATTTTAGATTTTATATAAGTCTGCACTCGGCGCTTCGAAACAAAAATGTACTTATAAAAAGTGTGTAATCTCATTAAGCGAATTTTTGTAAATTCTTTTGAGATTAATAAATATTCTTAAACCATATTTTAGTGGTAATTTAGGCGTCTTCAAATCTACTAGAGTAGCCATGTAACCAACGTACATAATATCATCTTAATTAGTAATCAGTGCTCTTCCTTTTAGACCACGTTTATATATAGAGTGACATTCTGATAAGATGGCTCTAATTTTGAACGAATGGCACTGAGACACAATTACGTCCTAGCGAACCAATGGTTCAAAAAGTCTAGCATAGCCGCATATGTAATTTTAAAAAACCGGCTTGAAACCTAGCTTAAATACAAAGGGATCGCATAGCATACGATCATAAAAACATCTTCTAACGTCTCAAAATTGAGCGCCGGACAGGATGTGGTCATACGCGTACCATCTAAATACGACAAACACACACGCAAATAAAAAAATCATAAAAGGAATACCAGCTACAATACTGAGCAATACTTAGGTATGTAAGAGCATTTAAATAACTGTTTAACGCTCTGAACTTTAGTGGTTTGTGAGGCAATTAAATGTCTGTACTCCCATGGCTTGCGTGTCGACGTGGTTACGTGTCAGGTCCAGTCGTAAAGATTTCGTTTTGATTCGGGGTTTCTAAAACCATCACGGTAGAGCAATAAAATGAGCATGTCTAATGAAGTTTTGGATTTGTGAACCGAAATTGTACTACAAGGCGTAGGTATCTCTAGATAAGGACTAAGGACACATTTTAGAAAATCTTGTCCGAGTACAGGACAAACGACCAACAACCAAGTCGTTACGATTAACTTTTGCAATAGACCAATTTTGAAAGCGCAAAAAAACATTTGCTGTTCCATAAAAAAAGTTCATGGACTGTCGACAAAACGTATGCTGAAGATGTTTTTTTTTTAGTTTTCATAGTAAAAGGTAGTCAAAATGATGAGTAAAATTATAACCTACAAAATGTCCATCGTGTAGAAATACAACAATTATTACCTACTGTACTGTACATTATATCTCGACTGCCTCGGTGGCTCAGTGGTTAGTGACCCTGACTTCTGTGTCAAAGAGGCGTGGGTTCGATCCCCACCCAGGGCAAACATTTGTGTGATGAACAGAGGTGTTTGCTCTGTGTCTGGGTGTTATTTAGGTACTATCTATATAAGTATGTATTTAAAATATGTATATGTAGTATATCAGTCTCTGGCAGCCATATCACAAGCTATGCTTAGTTTGGGGTCAGAGACCGTGTGTAAGATGTCCCATAATATTTATTTATTTATTTATCTGTAGTAAAATATTATTGACTAAATTTCACCTGTAAGATACCTATACAGGTATTTCCAGAATAAAAAGTGCAAGTCTTCGATAAATGTATTTTATTCTCCACACAAGTACAAGTTTCATCTCAACAAGTAGTTTTCATGGTCATCACTTGCTTTGTGCATATAAATTCTGAAATAGTATGATAAAACCACAAACAGTTCCAAGTACGTACATTTTATGAATATCACTGTAGATAAACAGCAACTTTGTTGTTCTTATTAGCAGCTGCAAATGTTTTTCCTTATCATATGAGACAAACAAAGTATCTTGCAATGGAAATAAGCAAAAGGCGATAAAATACGAATGTATTACCCTAGTTATACTATACTAGGGCAGAAAGTATATTCTCCCCATATCTGTAATTGGCTAAGGGGCTTAATAGTGTTGTTTATTTTTACTTGAGATCTTCAGTTGTTTTTATGATAGGGATTACAAGGAAGTTAGATAGAGACAGTAATAGCTAGCGAAGTAAATGAGAAATAAATAATGTTAGTAGAGATATATTAAAAGATTGCAAAATAAAAACAGGATAACGAATCGCACATAAATAAAACATGCTTATAACCATATGATAGAAATTGTTTTGTCTATGTTATTAATTTTATTTTTTCAGTTTTAATGTGACGCCCTAACTGAGAAGTTGAGAACTAAGAATTTTTATTTTTAATTCTTTTCTAATTATAGATTTATTTTTATTAGTTTTATAATTAGTGTTATAGTGAAAAAGAAACTACAAAATCCAATAATCGTAAGCTAAGTCAAGTAAGATCAATTCAGGGTTGCAACTAAAAGATAATTACTAGCATTAACAATTTAAAACGTCAACAAGTTGTTTCTTTTCTTAGCCGCTCCATTTAAATTTATGATACGGCTTAGGAGCAGTTTAAAGAAGAAAATTCATGGTATTTCTTCTTTTGTAGATTTTAACGACTTCTGAAACTGCTAACATAAATACTTTATTAAATTTATTAACTAGAAATCTTTAGATTTAGCTGTATCCATCTTTATATTCTTTGCGTTTAAATCTCACATAACTAACACATTAAAGGTACGTATGATTCGATAGAACATTTAAACCTTTAATTAAATTAAGTTGTTACGGTTGATTTTTAATAACAAAAATATTCGAATATTAAATTCACGAAGCACACTTTTTTTGCTCGCATTTCTCGTACATGCGGACGTCTGCTTTTTCGTCTGTGAAAATAAGATAGTATTGCTATTTGTCGCTATAAAAATGATGAAGAAGAACATCTCAAGAAATCTACATGTTTTAAGAGTTCGCAAACTCTCATTGATGCTATAGTCAATGTACCTAAAGTTTGTATACCCACGTTGACCAGTTGTGGAGTTTGACCTAATCCTTTTCATTTCAAGATAATGCTCGTGCTCAGTACAGTCTGATGGCTTAGTATAGGATCTATGATAAGCTATTAGTTCCAAACCAGAAGCATTAATCGATTATTCCGACAGTCACTTCGATTTTAATCCTACTCCTGGAGAAAATGCCATCGAAGTGAAACATCACGTTTTCTGGCAATCAATATTGAGGTCGCGACTACAGTCGTCGTGTGGAATACTAAAACGTTCGGAATAAGGATGCGAAACTACACCCGGTACAATATAGCCGTAATAAAATAAGATTGGTAACGTCTCGAAATACAGTTGTGATTTCGTTTGAGATTTGACGCTTCTGGGTAGTAAAAGTCGAATGAGAATGTACGTTTGTTTTTTATAGGCATAGATAGAAATATCGTCAACTTTTATTAGTCCACTGCTGTCACCAAAAACGTGGTAGAGTTGCGGATTGGTAATGTGCACCAACTTTCCTCTGGACGGAACGTACGAGTATATTGACTGATGCAACTCAGACGAAACGTCGCGAAAAAGAGGTATTTTTTATCTTAAATTCTATTGCGTGGTAAGTCTCTTATAATAAGAATCATATCTACGTTTTTTCACGGTGTTTTCAACAAAATATAAGTGGTATGAAAATCCCAAAATACTTTGACACACCAACAATACATTACTCGTATTCGTTTACAGTTTCTGAACTAGTCTAGGGCTGTAATGAGGAGCCAAAGATTAGGAGAAAAATTTAAGAAAACGATTTTGCTAATATTATTATCGCGCTATTATATTTGCTATAAATTAGCGAGTAGATATTTAGTAAACCAATCGAATTACTCGTACCAGTGGCCAGAAAACGTCAGTCACTTTTATCTCTTTTCTCCTCTTTATCACATGAAAAAACTCGTTTGACGAGGGGCATTGCGATAAGTCCATCGAATGTCGATAACGAATCGATAAAATATCTTTGACCCATATTTTGTCAAGGACGCCAAATTTCACATTTCAGTACCTAAATTCGTATAGGTCGGGTGGGGTGGCAGTGTTGCTGACTGTCCTGAATTGTTAAGCCATGGATGCCTAAAATTAATGTCTAGCTTTTGCTTGGGTAATAAATTGATATTTGTGCTGTCGTAGAGGAACCTAATACCTATTTTTCCGAAATAAAAGTATTCTGTGACACTCGGGAAAAGTCATCTCCGTCAGTTCCTGCGTGAAAGAGTAAAAAACCAACCTTGTTGGTTTGTTTATTACACACTTTCAGATTTATAATATTAGTAAGGATTAAGAGTTGTCTCCTGAGGCACAGTTCAAATTCAAAATTCATTTTATGACTTAAAAAAAAACAAGTTACATGTGGTGACAGTGAGATTCAGATCTCTAAACTAAGCTTAGCTTGTATTTCGGATATCCGTGCTCCCCATACAAGACTAAAAATGAATATTAAAAATGGTACTTATTGAAATAATTACGATACAACATTACAAAATTTAAAACTACGTAGCATATATAAATATTTGTCAATATAACAGTAACGCTCAGTTGTAAATGCCACCCGCGATCACCCGAAAACTGACCGTAGAACGTTACTTTGGTAATCGCTAAGAAACGTATAAGCACCTATGCAAACTGCTCGTATCTATTACGAACTGAAATTTAAAACCGAAATGTTAATCCCGTATTGATTTGAATCATCTTTAAATAACATCGCATAAACAGTTCCGATGTGCATGTTCACGATCTGTATGCTAATAGGCAAGGTGGTAAATAATTCTTAGTATAGCAACACACAACGATGTTTTCTCTACATTTACATACATGCTTTATGTGTACAATACGATAGTAGATTTAGTAGCTAGTTGGTAGTTCGGTAGAGTTGCTTTTAGTTGATATGACTGAGGCGGCATAGTAAATATAATTGAGCTATTTAAGACTCTACTTTATAAAACTTTACTAAAACTTAATATGCATTTTACAGGAATGGTGCAGTATATACATCTTATTTGCTATAATATTACGATTTTTCAATATTACTGCTTAACTATGGCAAAAAAACACTAATTATTTTTGTTTCCATCGAAACATGGATTTTGTAACAATGTATTTGTGAAAGTTGTATTTTGGATTTATGGATTTTGTTTTTGTAATAGATTGGTGTTTGTAAGATAATAACAATATAATTTATTCAGCTCGAATAAAACAAATAAGGAAATAGCTGGTAATGGGTTTTTGCAAATGCGATGTTTTTGGCATTCACTTATTACATCTACTATTTTTTTACATAATGTATCTATCTAATTATTGTGTTATACATTTCATTATAAGAAAACTACAATATGTAAAGCAGACAGCATTTTTTGTGAAGGTCAAAATGTAAACTTTAACCACCTATAATTCAGTTTTGTGTTAGGTTGAAATTTTGTGGTTGATTGACATCTGCAATTTGTAGTGTCTATTATTTTTTATGAAACGTTAAGAAGCTCATTGAATTTAACATTATGAAGAAGCTCATAAAGTTAGTACGAATATTCAGACACAACTCACTATAATAATTTCAAGCTTGAAGAATTAAAAATCTCTGAATCGACTTCAAATTCAGTGATCATGACATTTAATTTGTCTTTATATTAATAAATATTTATTTTTAAAGTCGTTCTTAAAATGGCACTGTTATAAAGTAGAATATTTTTATCAAATGTCATTTCGAATAGTAAAAATGATTTTCATTTTTCAACACTCTTTTCTAATTTGTGTCTCTTTATATCAAATCCAAAGATGTAGGACAGTAAGTGAAACTAGGAGCACGAATAACGTTTAACTGTTACAGTATTTATACAGGATCAATGCACGTAGACAATACGACTTTTTCCAGGTCAAGACGAGCCGTTACTTCGGACGAGAGTTCTCGAGTAGGCTTTGAAATGTCTTAGAGATTTTTTGCAAGTGTGAGGAAGAATTGGAAATATAGAGAGACTCGCGGTTTTGTCTGAATAATATTAGCCTAGGACAATCTCTATTCATACAAAAATATATTCGATCCGCCGTTACGCTACGCAAAAGAGTAGCATAAAAATCGACATATGTAAAATTTTTTGGATTTATAATGTTAGTATCTTCGAGCAAATATTTACAGAGCCACAGTCCCTAAGTGAAAGTTGTAAAAAATGTCCGAGCGCCGTCATACATACCGACTTAGATATGTACATTAAAAATAATTCACAGTGACTCTTTTTTTCAAATCTCGACGTTATTTCACCTAATTAGTGCTTGGAACCGAGCACTTTGGCGTCGCGCGGCTTTGTACTCGACTTTCAATCGCCTTACGACTAACTAAAAAGCTTGCCTACTACATAGCTTGGGCAGAATTTTGCTTCGGACACTTTTTTTGGACGATTGTGACTCTACAGATATTTGCTCGAAGATACTACTGACATACAGATACAAATAGTACTGATGACGTAAAGCACTAGACTAGAGTATGCCACTAGAAAAATCAATTTGGTTTTGGATAAGAAGTTCTGCATTTTTATCGAACAACTATTTAAATATAAAATCCAATTAACCTGACAAACGTAGTTTGAACTAGAATGGCCATAAACTATTCTAGAAGATTCTAAAAAATAGTTTTTGTTAACGAAAGAACCGAAACCAAAGTATGTTGACTCGATGTTGTTATATATAATTCGATTTACTTTTTACTGTTGTCACAAAAACTAAATTAGGTGCTGAATAAGACACAGAAATAATTTTAGTACCTAAATCTTTTTAAATCTCTAGACAGGCTTCGTATTTAAAATAAATATAAATTGCTAAGACTAAAACTAATTAAAGACCTTTTCGTCAACAAAAACGTAAAAGGAAAGAGTAAACATTTAAATTCAATTAATTTACTTTGTCTACCTGTATTGAAGATAATTATAAAGTTTTAGTCTCATTTTCAACATTTTTTGTTATATTTGTATCCTTTTTGCATAAATCTATGGTCCGATTAGTTAAAGTACTACATTTCAGTTACAGTCGGAAACTCTGATAAAGATTGTGATCAAGTTGTATAAAGCTTTTAGTGGTGTTGTATGTTCGGTCACACTTCGGCGGAAGTAGAAAGGCTTTGAATATTCCTCTGTCAATATTTAGAAGCAAATTTGTGTTTGCTAAGCCTGCCGTATGACCCAAATTGCTCTACTTGACCAAATATTGGTGTTTTTCATACCAACGTAGGTCTGTATGCCATATTTATTAATTTTCCGTTCATAAGAGTAACACACAATATTTTGGTCTAAATTGAAAACTCTCAAAAACAGTTACGTACAGAAATGTAACATGAAATGATTATACGTTTTAGTTTGGCGTTTGATATATTTGTTTTAAATTAAGTTTTTCTGAAAATGCTGTTTTGATTTAATTTGATTGGCAAATTCATAATGTTTTTGTGGATTAGTTTATTTAAGTTTTTAAATTTGCTCGTCACTTTTGTACCAAACTTGTAAAAAATAATTTAATTTAGCATTAACTTTTTAGAATATTCGTAAATATGTCGTTGTTATGTCCTTGATGCTGAACAGCACATTAATTGAACATAAATAATGCGTTTTTAATCAAATATGTTATTTGATTACCTGATTGGTTTATTTGCGTTGTTTTTGCATGGAATCCAGTATTGAAAAATCACATCATTGAATGCGGTCAAATGCAAACAACTAGGTACTTACCTCCGGGTTCAAAGTGTGTTCTATTCTAAGCATCTAATAGGCATTCAAATTGGTTAAAATGTTTCGTATCAATATGAAATATTAAACAGGGTTATTTCTAATCAATTAGCATACTTGTAGGGGCTTATTCTGTACATGAAAACTAAAAACTTTTGTTCTACGACTTATATTAATTCTCCAAAAAAGTTGTTGTTTCATAGAAAATATCTTTCACCCTCGACAAATGTATGGAACAGCTGATTTTTTTTAGTTTTGACAAAAGTCGCAGAACAAAAGCTGTTAGTTATGATGTACAGAATAAGCCCCTTAAAGGATGCTAATTGATTAAAAATAACATTCTTAGAGATTCGTATGTAACTATACAGATAGTTACTTATGAATCTTTAAGAAATTTATACAAACATTGTGAAATTCTACTACAGATAGAAGTAGAGAGTATTGTCGTTAATAGTAACAACATTTAGTATTGGTCCCGTCGCAATAAATATGAGCAATAAGTGCAGTCAGGTTTAATTTCATCAGTATCATAATGGCATACTTAGTTTTGAAGTAGCTTTTTTCAGCCAATACGTTTTTGCTTATATACTTTTAATGTCGCTGTATGTTTTTTTCGTTTTTGTTTGCCTATGAGCGTTAACTATAGCCACAACAAAATCTAATCAAATAAAGCCACTGCGTGTAATTAGCAATCGCACTTCTACAAGCAATCTCGTAATTACCAGACAATTAATCTAACACAATCTCAATAATGATTCTGTAAGACGTGTCGTGAGTCAGAGGTCAAGGCGCGTCAACTTGATGGCTAAGATTAGAACTGACGCACTAGACTCGGTCAGTAAACTTAATACGAGGAAAACGGATGGCGACATTGCAAGTAGCACTAAGGGAAAAACAAAAGCTCGGGAACGTACAGAAGACGATAAAGATCGGGCAATATCTATACATCTTCTATACATGTATGCATACATACATACATCTAAGTAAATAAAATTGGAGTGTCTATTTGTAATATTGAAACAACCGTTTTTTACTACATATATGTATTTGAACATAAATACATACACCAAAAAACATTTTTTACAATTTTTGTCTGTCTCTCTGTTTGTTCCGGCTAATCTCTGAAATGGCTGGACCGATTTTGACGGGACTTTTATTGGCAGGTAGCTGATGTAATAAGAAGTAACTTAGGCTACGTTTATTTTAGGAAAAATCTTTTTATTTCGGGCTAACGCGGGTAACACCGCGGGGCGCAGCTAGTCGAGAATAAAATAGGTGCGAGTCGGGATACGGCTACTTTGTTGAATTAAGTTCAAAGTTCAAATATATTTATTTCAATTAAGTACCAAAGATACACTTTTGAAACGTCATGAATCTAAGCACATTTCAAATTATTAACAATAAAGTTAAAAACAAAAAATAATAAATAACAATAAATAAATAACAATAAAGACCATTCATCACAAACTAACCAATCATTAATCCAATAATACCACGGAAAATAAATAAACAATAACAAAATAACTTAAAATGAACCTCATCTAAAAATAACAACACAATGTTGCCATATGTGAGTTATGGAAACCCACCAGCTGGTTTGGTTGGTTGGTTTACACCACTCAAATAATAATTATGAACTAAAATGAGATTAAATTGAATTAGACTTGCTTATTTAAAAAAAATAGAAAAATTAAATTAATCTAAAATTAGCAATTTAATTGAAAATGTCAGGATAACGATAGTCATAAATAAGCAATAATCAAATTGCAAGTAAACTAAAAAAGTAAGAGATTTATCTCGTCGCATGTGTAAAATTCTCGTGTCAGTGTGTTAGTACTCAGAAGGCTTAAGGCCGAAACGGTAGATTTGATAATATGTAAAAGAGATCTACAGTTTTTTTTATATGGAAAACAACATTTGCTGGGTCAGATAGTAATTTTTATTAGTCAACAGACACTCTAGGCACACGCCTAAAAACGTGAGACGTCTTTTCAAATTACTTATATAAAATACACATCATTAATTGTCTTCTGCCGACATGTCTGGGATTCCTTAATGTTATGAAGAATAATATTATATGAAAAATCTGTGCACCAGCAGATAGTAGCATACAGCGTATTAGACTCCATCCATCCAAACCATCAGCCGTAGGATGTCCACTGCTGGGCATAGGACTCCCAGAACATTTGATATTACTGCTACACCAAACCTACACAACTTTAAGAGTTGGTTAAAGTTTTCAAAAACTGTAGTCTCTTCTTATAAATGTTGGCGCTTCGTAAAGCTAGCCGTTCCAAAAGTGTTTGAGAAACCTTTCTCCCTGTATACGACCGGATATTTCTCTATAGGATCTCTTAGCATATAGGCTTACTGACGAGGTATTTTGCGACGGAGAGCTCTCTTTAGAACGCAACCGGCTTAGGCTTTCACAAGGCGGAACCCAGCATTTTAGGGTTTCTTACACAAAAGATAAAAATGAAACCCTGATACTTTGTAAGCATAGTCCTCTGATATAGCAATGTTTTTTAAAACGTAGTAAACTAAATAATAAATGAAAATCGTTAGCAAACATAAATTAGATAGGTGAAAATAATGAGATAAAGTCACACAAAAATATAGTACATCTATACTTTTGATAGTCTTGAAAATCGTCATTAATGGAATTTTCCATTAAAATAAACCTAGTTGATTTTATTATCTAGACTAATGAAAATACATTTAAATAGAACGCTAATAATTTTTACCAATTGAGTACCAATTTAATAAATCAAATCGGTGATATTTTTTTCCAAAGAACCCTACGAGCGAAAGTTCAAATGGAACTTGGCTAGTTTTTTCTTCGCAGCCTCCGTGGGGGCAATTCTATTGAGTGTCGGGACATTGTGAGTCTCAATGAACTGCAATAGCAGTCAATAAAGTTGGAGGTACTTGGAACGAACAAACGAGCCCATACAATCTCTGAACGAAACGAGCTAGAGAATTTACAAAGTGCGATTCTCGCAAATGAACGAACGATTCGCAGTCACAACTTCGTAACGTTTTATCGACTCTAACTTTCAAAGGATTGTTGTAATGAATGGGGATAAAGGCGGATTTTCCGCATTTTACACACCCGACTAAATTGACTCGCCGGGACGGAATGTCATTTTACGTTTTGTTCCCTTTTTTATGGCGTACCTAATCCGAGTTTTCTCGTTTTTTCCATGTAGATTATTTTGGGGTCGTTTTCATTTGTAGCAAAAACAAAAGAACATAATGGGATTCCTACAGTAATGTTGTGCTTGTGACCTGAGGCACTGTTTATTTCCGAGACCTTTTCGTGTTGTGAAGTTTGCGTAATTCTAATTAGGTAGATACTCGTAGCTGTTGTTGACATTAAAAGAAAAGTTTGCTCGAGCTTAAATTATGAATTGTATAACTCGGAATTGAGCCTACCATGAGAAGGGACTGTTTACAAGTTTTAAAAGGTAAAGGATGTTTAAGTTATTCCTGGTAATTATGTTATTTATTTATGTACTTAGTTTAAAATTACTTCACTGATTTCGCTTAAATCATTTTGTTCAAAACTTAAGTAAAATAACCTATTTATTTCTACGTTTTACCCAAGACATGAAATAAATCTATCACTAAAAAGTAGAAAAAAAGATTTAGTTAAATAAATGTGTAGTTTTAGTATTCATTAATTCTAGAGTCTAAGGTACTCTTGCATTGCATACCTACGAGTACTTACTGACCCAGGCTTCTACCGACCAACTTGTTCAGGTTCTAACCGCTGTATCTTACTGTTAACTCATTCAAATTAAGTATCTATAACTTGTACGAGTAATAATTATAAATGCATTAGAAAAAGTTCCAAGAAAAATAAATTGGCACAACCAACACGCCTCATTTACGACGATGGTAAATATTCAACGCAAACGCTTATTCATTCATATTTTGTTTAGGAAATAAACTTCGCCTGTCGAGTACAGTTTAAAAAAATCATAAAATATTCACAAGTTTCTTTGTTTTCAAAATTGTGAAACTTGCGGGCAAACATGGAAATTTACAAGATAAAAGAGCTTATGTTTCCATAATGAAACTTGGTGTTGGAGCATGCCGACAAAGAATACTTAGTTACTTACTTACTGTATTCCTGTTTTTCGGAGAACAAAAACTTTCGGGGTTATAAGGCTTCGCTCAATATTACCTGGAAAGAAGAAATGAAATATTTGATAAATATCTTAAAATAAAATTGTTGCTAAAAATCTACAGTTGATTCACCCGCCACATTTACGAGTACATAAATAATGTGAAATCGTTGCACTTTATTTGAACAAAAAAGTCAGATAAAAACATTAGAGTAATAAATATAGAGACAGTTTACGAGTATTTATATATCCTACGCCCATAAGTGAACTTCAATGAGTTTAAATTTGGCCCATGGCATTCGGTACTCACAAGAGTATTACGATTTTATACCATAAAAAATCAAATATACCTACCGGTCAAATAAAAACAAGAAAAACATATTGGAATGTTTTTCACATGATTTCTTTATTTAAATGACGCTGTCTTTAGTAGATATATATACGATACGACTCAATTAACGTTCTTTAATTTTTCCTTTCATCGAAAAGAGCATAGTATAATCGACTCTCTTATTTGTGGCTATCGATCACAAAATCTTCGATAACGTCTTTATGGAATTTAATTGCACGACAAAAATCACTTTCGATACGGGACATAAAATGCCTTTCCATTGTATTCTCAATGACTTAGATTTACAACCATTATTGAGCGCTATGGCCGCAGATTACCCACTTTTAGAAAACAGAAAGTTGATTTAAGAATTAATTATAAATGATTAACAAATATTTTGTTTTGGATGACTCTTAATCATTTTTTACTTAGGTACTCATTGTTTATTCATCTTTATGAACAACTTTCACTATGGGGCCAATCCCAAAAAAGATGAACAAAAATTCAGCTGTTCTATGGAATGATATTCATTATTCAATTTATCGACTTAATCAAAAGTACCTGCATCAGACAGATAGAGATAAGAGTTCCACAGCTTATTTTATTCGCGTTACAGTGTTGGCCATAATTATAGTAAAAGTTGGTCATAATTAATGATGATTGAATTGATATTGTAGAGTATGTTAATCGTTTCGATACATCCTTGATTCTTGATCTTTGATTTGATAACTAAAAAATGAGTAGCGTAATAGCCTTTTAGGTTGCTCAATTTTTATGTGGATTACAGGTTACCTTAACGAATTCGGCATACATTTTTTCTAGGTTGTTTTTTGATTTAATTATTCTACGGTTCAAACGAATCTCACGTAATACTAATCTTAGATGTGTTGTGTAAAGACTATTACCAATTTCATTTATCGGATTTATTTACTTATCGGTTACGTATTCGACTTTAGTTGAGCCGGTATTGTTGGAGCCACATTTTGATAAAGTCAAAATTAATAAATAAAATGTAAATTGACATGCAATTTGTAGAACAAAGTTAACTTCAAATAAATTCGCGTTAGGTAAAGTTTGATCTCTACAAAATGTTTCTCTAGTTGACGGACATATACCCACCATTATGACTAACTGCTTTAGGACTTGACGCGAAATTTCTAAAAGAAAAATCAGCTGATCCATACAAAAAGTTCTGTGACATTCGACAAAATGTTTGGAAGATGGAATAAACAATTTTATTTTGATACATCAGAGTTCTTCTAACAATAAATGTTAGAACTAATAATGATGGTATTTTATAAACTACTAGCCACCCTCCCTAGCTTTGCCAGGTGCATTATACATATAAACCTTCCTCTTGAACCACTATCTATTAAAAAAACCGCATCAAAATCTGTTGCGTGGTTTTAAAGATATAAGCATACATGGGGACAGACAGCGTGAAGCGACTTTGTTTTATACTATGTTGACGTCCATCGTCTAGAGAAACATCCAGTTGATAAGTAAGTACGTATTGGCAGTTGTAAATGTTACTCGCGATCACCCATCTGAAGACTGACCGCGCCGAACAAGAACGTTTTGTGCTCGCTGACAAACACCTATCTAGTCAAAGTCAAAGAGCGCTACATAATGTATACCTAAAACTTATCTCACTCTTTTAATTTTCTTTGATACTTGTTATGTCTTATTGAAATACAAAATAAACATAGATAATTTCTTTTCTTTTGTGACAAGCAACGGGTAATTGCCACAGATAAGGCAGCAGACACTTGCAATAGTATCCTGCATTGTAATCCTGTATCCATGACTTGGAACAAAATGGGGAATGGATGGGCACGGAGCAAAGGTCACTGCACCCTGTGGGCGAAAGTGGAGGGGAATTTATGTACTGGAAACTATGGACAGGTGGAACTTGGGATTTGGAGCGCCCATTATTGGGGTGGCCGTGTCGCGCGAAAATTCTAACAAAGGATTTTTTAAATTGCTCGGAAGTGCTGAGACACCAGAAAATATCTTCTCAAAACAATACTCTGTTTGCTTAACAATTGCTTAATATTTAGCTTACGTATTTTATCAAGGTCCTGATTTCTGTCTTGACGTATCTAATGATCTTGATCTTAACAATTGTTATCATCACGGATTTTATTTAATTTATGATTTTCTGCGAAGTTATACTTCAATAATGATGTGACACCATTATTTTGTCTATATGATTTTTAACCAAATCTATTTCAGTAATCATTCATTATGGCGGATAGTAACTAGATTTTATATTTATTATGAGGAAATTTCTATGTTATGATGCATTTCAAATCTTTTTTAATACGCAAACTCGTAGAAATAATGAACAACATAATTTAATTTGAACAAGTGCTTTAAGACTACTTATTTGTAATTTGGTTTCAGTTTAAACAGGTGAATTAAGTGTGTACACTATACAATTTATGTACAATTGTACATGTTATATTTTGCTAGTGTATTGTGTTGATACATTTTACATATGCATGGCAGGTATCGCAGTAATGAATTAATATTTATTTTATGGTAACCTCCTAAAACAAGGACATACACATTAATACATTTTGTTAAATAAATTCAACACAATTCAATTTTAAAGCTTTAGAAATATTATTAGTATGGACTGAAACCTTGTATATTTAAGTTTATTTCATTTTAAATAATTATTTTTGTCGCTAAAAATCATAACAACGACTTCCACCGTGTACAGAATTCGAATAATTTGCACGAATCTAAGTGACATCCATGTACGTTTTTGTTGATTATCAAAAACGGTTCACTACATTTCTATAAAATTTAAATGAGACCACTTCAGAAGTATATTCTATTGAAATATTAAGTTTTTTTTTTTTAAATCGGTTCACAATTGGCGAAAATATCTAAAAACATTTACAAAAAAAAATGCAAACAGACGAACATGGCATGGTCCTCCCTTTGGAAGTTGGTAAAAAATTAAAGTTCAGAAATAGGACTACGATTTTATGAATGACGGAAGAAATTCAAATCATAAAAAAGACATACCCAGAGAATCTCTCTGGGTATGTCTTTTTATGATTGTGGTGTATAATTTGTATATCTAAATAAAAACAATATGACTATAAATAAATAGTGACAATATACATATATTTCATACTATTATAATTATGTATTCTCTCTTTGGTGTAATTTCAAAATGAAATACTTCACATATTATAATAAGGTTACGCTAATATTTTTATGACACAATAAATAATAGCGAGTCTATTTAACACGTTCTGAAGAAAATTGTTTTACTATTAAAGATATCTTATTAGGGTTCCGTACCTCAAAAGGAAAAAACGGAACCCTTATAGGATCACTTTGTTGTCCGTCTGTCCGTCCGTCCGTCTGTCAAGACCCTTTTTCTCAGGAACGCGTGGAGGTATGAAGCTGAAATTTATATCAATTACTCAGGTCTACTGTCCCTTGAAGCTGTGAAACTTCAACATCAAACTTCTAAGCCAACGCAATCAAAAGATACAGCCGTTTATGCAGCAAATTTTGAAACTCGCAAGTACTCGCAAGGGAATCAAAACCTAAAGGGTACTTCCAGTCGACCTAGAATCTTGAAATTTGGCATGAAGCAACGTTTTATAGCACACATAAAGGAAAAATTCCGAAAACCTTAAATGTTTAGTTACATTACAAAATATATATTTTTTAATAAATATAAACTTATTACTTTTTTGTCGTAATGAACGAACTTTGTAAACCTTGCAGGTTTGTACGGAACCCTCGGTGCGCGAGTCCGACTCGCACTTGGCCGGTTTTTAGATATCAGATGCACTTTGTATTTAACGAGAATGATACGGCATAGATATGAGAATGATAGCTGTTCGGTCCACAACCTCGGTGAACTCTGCTAGAATTAAAACTAGGTTAGTCTATCTGCTTTTAGTCAAGATCTATTTTAAAGTACTTCGATCTAGTGAGGAAATAATTCTTTATTTAAGACATAGCCTGATTAATCATAGCAAGACTTTATTTCTTTGGTCTTTAGTTATGTAGGACTACAGGCACAACCGGTTGAAACAAGAAACAATGCAAACGAATCGGAATATTTGTCAGTACAATTTTTTGTCACGAACAAACCTCTTATGACATCATAGATATTAATCCTTTATTGTACGGTGTGCACACTTAAATTAAAATGAAAAACCCAAATAAACGTAGGTACGTAAGTAACTTGATATCATTCGATTTTTGTGAATTGTTTATATAACACGCCCTAAGAGATATTAAAACGGTCATATATTATAGTACGGTGCTGTTGTTCTTTGCTTCCAATTTACTAAACAGAAATACTACTAAAAACAACATTTTAATGAGATGCTGCGTATATTTTCAAAAATATTGTGCAGTACCCAATCGTAACCAGAGTAATACGAGTACCTAAATGATAATCGGAGAGTCAATATTTTGAAAACTGATAAGTACATAAAGAAGGAGTGATTGTAATAAAATTGTTAGTATATGCTAGCGGTATCGACTCTTATCAGCAACTTTCTGCAAATTACAACATCACTATCTGATATTTTTATCAAATATTTCATTTGACACGTACTATGCTTTATCACATTCTTTCATCATCATCATTCACATCTCATCATCCCGACGGCGACGTTTCAACCGAGTTGCATCGGTCGTGGTCACGGGTAGACTGGAATGTGAAACAGTTGGTACCGCCAATTCAACTTGAACTTGCAAAATTGTCACTCCGACACACAACACTGACGGTATATAAAAATGTCTTGCTATCTACACTACGCGATTTACATTTGTTGACAACAGGATTCCACGACGCCGATAACTTAAATCCATCCTCCCGGTTGCAATTATTATGTTTTTTTGATTTCCACCGCTTCACGAACTATTCTTGAAAAATAGTGGCGATCCGTGGAGGACTTTTGGGTCGTGGAGCTCGATTTAATGACCAGTACCTCCGTCAAGCAAATGTTCAGCTATAGCAGACTTCTGTATCTGGCGGTTTTTGACTGCCGCAATATGTTCTTTGATCCGTTCAGCAATAGTACGCTTCGTTTGACCTATGTAGGAACTACCGCAGCGGCAATCCACCTTATGTACACCAGTGTCCTTAGCATACAAGACCACGACAAGAGTTTATCGATGTGTGCAAAGGTGACAGATATATGCTTCATCATAACTCTGTCACGTTCTGACACGTCGATAGTATAACTTATGGTCCGTATGCTAAGCCCGCTGAAGTCTGAACGGAATGACATCCTTCGGCGTTCTGACTTGGCCCAGTAGTGTTATCTCGTAATTTGAGTGCGCGATTAGTCCCGTAGTATATAGTACTAATGATATTAATATAGGTATGATTACATTGAGAGTCAATTCAGATATGTTGAATGATAGAGATGAACAAAAAAAGATGACCAACCCTACATTCTTCTTCGTCGTGTCAATGGTTCAAAGTAGTTAAATTATTTTCTCCCAATATTTGGCTACTGCGACCCCGCAAGGCGTAGCCTGGTGTAGATCTTGCATCGTGCAGGGGCTCGGACACTGTGGGCACGTAAGCAAGTGATCCATGTGCTGCTCAGGGGCTCCGCAATCACACTGTACCCTGTCAGTATCCGACAATCCCCACTTGACTAGGTTTATCTTGCAGCGACCCACTTGGGTCCGAAGTCGGTTTATTGACTTCCACGTGGGTCGCGGGAGGTCGCTGCCTGCTGGGAGCTTTTCTGCTGGCTTTGGGAAGTCAGGAGGTGGTGTAAGTGTTGATTCCCACAGCGTTAAACGGGCTTCAATCGGGCTAACGGTTAAAGCGGCAGTTTTGTTAAGGAAGCTGTTACGGCTCTTGAGTCGACTGTTTGGAGGTGCAGCATCAAACAGTGGGTGTCTAGGGTCTGATTCCTGCTTCTTTTTTTCTATTGAGCATGCGATTGTTCTGCGTACGGTGGGTGGGGCTATTCCCGCTAATGGGTATAACATGTTGAGGGGGGTAGGCTTGAGGCAGCCTGTTATTGTGCGGCACGTTTCGTTTAGGGCAACATCCACTTGTTTGGCGTGAGCTGAGCGATGCCACACTGGGCAGGCATATTCGCCGGCTGAAAAGCTAAGAGCTAGCCCCGATGTCCGGAGTACGTGCGCAGAGGCGCCCCAAGTGGTTGAAGTTAGGCGGGAGAGCAGGTTATTGCGGGAGCCGACTTTTTGCTTTGTTTTGTTACAGTGATGTTTATAGGTTAGGGACCTATCCAGAGTTACCCCTAGATAGACTGGGTTGTTGCTGTGTAGGATGTCGGAGCCCCGCCACCGAATCTTGAGTGTCCGCCCAGCTTCTCTGTTACGGAGGTGAAAGACGCAGGACTGTGTTTTTGATGGATTTGGTTTTAAGGCATTATCATCATAGTACGTCCCAAGCTCTTCCAGAGCTCGTGTTAGTGTTGCTTCAGCTTCTTCAAAGGTGTTTGACTGAGCAGTGAGGGCGAGATCGTCAGCATAGAGAAAACTGTCGGTGTAGTCGATGCGGGGTTGGTCATTCGTGTAAATGTTGAAGAGAATAGGTGCGAGGACACTGCCTTGCGGTAGCCCATTCTTTTGGCAGCGCCATCTATTTTTTTCTCCATTGAGGAGTACCTGGAAGCGGCGGTTTTGGAGCATTTCACCCAGCATATCGACAAACCCCTGATCATCTATCATCGCGGATAGTTTTGTGATTAGGCGCCTTATATTTACTGTGTCGTAAGCTGCTGATAAATCAACCAAAACTACCCCGGTGACAAGATTTTCTTCAAAGCCATTTTCGATATGTTGGGTGAGCTTTAGGATCTGGCTTGTGCACGACTTTCCCGGTCTAAATCCGGCCTGTTCAGGTATCAGTTTAGAATCAATGCTTGGGATTAGACGATTCAGTAGAAGCCTTTCAAACAACTTATAGGTTTGACAAAGCAGGGAGATAGGCCTATAGCTTTTGGGATCATCCGGTGACTTCCCGGGTTTCAGCAGGGCGGTAACTTTGGCTTTTCTCCAGATTTTGGGGAGCTTGATGTTTAAAAGACATGAGTTGATTAATAAATAGGGTAATAGGCCGACGATGATATTTTAATAAAAAGTATAGCTTATCTTCTTAAACAGTCGTAAGGTAGTGCCGACTGAGAAGGCCCGCTGTGTTGTAAGGCCCAAGTTTCAAAAAACACATTAAATACATTCATAGCGCACTGGTCTCTAGTCACGTGAGTAACGGACCAATAGGAACGCAGAATGCGCCTGCAGCGTTCCGCTGGCGGCCGCCATTTTGTCAGTGCCGCCACTTTTCTCGCCGAGCTTGGACGCCGTCACCTATTTTGCTATTTTTCTCGGACACAAAAAGTAAGTTTTCTGTTGTTTATCCCAAGATTTTTAAGCAGATGATTAGTTTAAAGTGTTTATTTAATCATTACCTAACACTATTTACTTTTAGATTGTGATTTTTTTATCAAATTTATTACGAAAATGGTTAGTTTGGGTTTCAAAGCCCAAGTCGTTTTGGAAGGCCCAAGTAGTTACTTTTTTGGGCCTTACAAGGCTTGATTGGGCCTTGCAATCCTATTCTAGCCTGGCAAGGCCCTTAAATATTTAATATAAAAAATGTCTTTATACTCTATATATTTTTTTAATCATCCTTTGTAAGATGTTATCGTCTCCGTTCCTCATTCCTTGCATATCATAAATCCCAGGTCCAAATTATTGGTAAAAAGCCCTCTAATGGCTTTCCTACCAATAATTTGGGCCTTCTAACCATATAGCTGGGCCTTTTAACCCAGTTTTGTCTATCAAGGCCCAAAGTATGGAAGTATTTATTTTTAAAAAATCTTGAAATTAAATTCCTAAACATTACATTAACTTTAAAAAAACATATACTGTATCAAAATCATTCCCGTAAAAAGTAAAAAAGGGCTGAGTACGGGCTGTTTTGCTACCTAGCAGAAATATTTTTTTTTCTTATAAACTATTGTTGATATCAGTTAGGATTCACTTTTGTCCAAGTCGAAAAATATTGCAATTTACATATTTTTGTAAATTTTAAATCTCAAGTTCTTATTTTCGTGATAAATAATTATATTATTGTCAGGGCCTTATTAGACATGCCACGTTTAGTAAGGCCCAAAAGAAGGGTTTTTAAGAAAGGTAAAAAACATGCAAATTATCTACACAACTTAAAAAATATATTTATTTGAATATTAGTAAGAGAACGAAGGGTTTCATAAACACGTTTTTATTGTGTTGAGATGATAAAATTAAGACTTATTTGATTTTGTAAAAAAGTGGGCCTTCTCAGCCTGCCCTACCTTATATTTTTAAATAAACCATGTGACGTTTTGAACAAGGTCAGGATTGTTAGAAACATTTTTATGTAAACACGACACTACATCAAGGTAAAAATAATCACATGTGCGAGTTCACACGTAAACGGAAATACTAAAATCTAAGAAAATAGTGCAATAGACTAAATTTAAAATAGAGTTTGACCTAGATACAATTATACAAAAAACCGGCTTAAACGGAAAAGAAAAGGGTTTTCTTTTACTTGATTGGTTTTACACAGTACCTACCTCTATGAGTAGATATGGTTGTATGTGGGATACTAATTTTATTTTGTGATTAAAATCAGTGACTATTTTTAACTACTGACTCATAATAGTACCTACTAACAGTATAATTTATTCACATGTATATGTGATATATAAGGGTTTTATTAGAAGCTAATTCTTACGATTTAGATTTATCGACAGTTTATAATCTGGGTACTAACTCATCAGAATATCGGTTGTGTATAATGGCACTTATAGTCCTTCTGAGTGATCACCACAAGTCTTTTGTTCTATTGTATCAAAATAAAGTAACGTAACGTGGCTAAGCCATTTTTACTTTCAAGAATCTCGTTTGGAATGTTTTTATAAATATTAATAAAATTAGAGAGAATTGATATTTTTCACGCTAGACAAAGTAGGTGAGTCCTTAATACCCGTTCTCAAAGAGAATTTCTATTTAGACAACTAAACCTAGGAATTTGAGCCAACTTGGGACCTAATTGTGGACTGGTGTCCACAGTTGAATATTAAAGATTACATAGCAATTTTATCTACAAAACAAATATTTCGTCTAGCTACAGACAGTGCACCATTATTATCTAAAAGCACGTAATGTGTTCTGCCCTATTTGATAAACTGTTACTATTAGGTAAATCGTACTGACATATTCGACCTTTGGACCAAGAATTTTCACTGAAGTTAAATTACTATTTTGAATAATTAATATACGGGTACGGAAAAATAAATTAACCTAGTAATTCTTTTTCGCAAAAGATGGCACCACCAACTTGCACCGAGTACAGAATTAGCACGAATCGATATGACATCCATGTACATTATTATGATTGTTTTGATCTATCAATATCAGTTCAGCCAATGTTATTAAAATTTAAATGGGACCATCCCGAGAGAGAGATACCTAAGTACTCCGTTGAAATTTAAAGTTTTTTTTTAAATCGGTTCCCAATTGGCGAAAATATCGATGAACATTCACAAAAGAATACCTACATACAGACGAACATGGTACCTCCTCCTTTTTGGAAGTGGGTAAAAAGGTATCCTCTAAAATCAATATGACTGCCAAAACATTTCTTGTATGTAGCTTTCAGACATCGTGTCATGATGGTAAAATGTCCATTGTTTAACTGCAAACTGACAACTTTCACGGTAAAATAGTAAAATGGCACGTCCTATCCATCGTTTCTGCCATTGTAATAGCTGTACCGGCAGTTTTATGCGTTACGTGGAAATCGTCATGTAAACTGGAGTTTTGTCATAAATCCTCACTCATAATATACCTGTGTAGGTACGAGTAGGAACGAGTACCTATATGACGAAAACGGAATTCCGGGTACATTCCAATCATATGACTGAATCGATCAGTTTTGTCATCACATTATCTATGTTAGTGGTCAGGAAACCAAATTCTTTACCGAAGCTTTTTTTCCCGTTAGGTATAATTTTGACGTCGTAAATCTATACCAATATTATCTATACCAATATTATAATGAGGAAAGATTTTTTTTTATTTTTTTTATTTGCATGAATAGGCTCCGATACTACTGAACCGATTTGAAAAATTCTTTCACTGTTGGGAAGCTACACAAACCCCGGGTGTCATAGGCTATATAATAAAAAATTAGGGAGTCTGCTAGTAGAATATAAACAGGTACCTATCTTCTAGCTAGATAAACGCCGGTCAAGCTGCATTAGTGATTCACTTTAGTCAGGATATGATCAGACAGGATCAGACGCAGTCATTGTCATATTTGTTCTAGTTCTGACACTGTGAGTAGAATGTGTTATTGAATACTAGATTTTGCTCGCGACTTCGCCCGCGTTAAATTTTTTTTTTTGTGATACAATACAAAATATGCTTTTTTTTTCTGGAATAACAAGTAGCCTTTGTAACTTTTCGTCTTTCAAACTATGTCCAAGTCCATCCATAAATCAAGTGAATCCGTTGCTCCGTCGCTGCGTGAAAGAAAGACAAACCAACAAGCACAATTTCAGATCTACAATATTAGTAAGGATTTTAGTAACATTTATTTTAATGAGGCGTAAATTTAGAGAATTTCGTGGAAATAAGTAGAAAGCCGAATTTAAAACTCTAAGGTTTTTATTAGTCCAAGAAATCTGATGTGCTTCAAGAAACTGAGAATAGAAAACTAAGCTATAATAATGAATTCACTTTATTATAGAGACATGGAATTAGGATTTTTTTTATTAAAGAGTAGTACAAAAAATACGAGTGTTTACAGAAACAAAACAAAATACTCGATCATTACGAATAAACTTATTCTCAAAGGGAAATACGCTGAGAAGTATGTAACCCCAAAACAAAATACCGTTTCAATTTTACACTCAATTGGTAATTTGCTGGTACTTAAGAATTTAACGGAACATTACAATGTTAACTGATTCGTATCATTTTTCAATAATATTCATAAGTATCGAGATATGTCAAGTTGTAATTTAATGAGATCGATTTGTAACAGCTAAATTTGGAACGACATTAGTGCCTTAAAATAAACCGAATGATCTTGAGCAAGAACTGTTTTGAGTAATCACAATTTTTATATCGATTTCTTTACTTAGCGGTGATTCATTGCTAGTGAGTTAATGCACGTTGACCTTCATGACGTATACAGCGTAAGTAGTAAGATGAAATCATCTTTGAATACAAACAGATGAGAAATTACGACCTAGACAGAACAAATATATCAATCCAGTGGGCAGTGGCATTCTTTGATATCTCAAAGAATAAGAAAGTGGGTATATTTTTAATAATGGTAGTACTTACTAATGTATAGTATCATTATTTACGCTGGGAAGTATAAATAGTTTAAAATGAAAGTAGAAATTATAGAAACTTTTAAAATACCGAACAGGAAAGAATGGCAGGGCCCATAGTTCAAAGAACCGATGCGCGATGGCCAATGGGGCTGTAAAGTTCTCGAATGGAGACCACATCCCAGCAAGCGCAGTGTAGGTTCATCACCAAGTGTGGTTCGACGATATAATTAAAATCGCCGGAATACAAACATGCTTTTTGCTTCCAATAAGACTTATTGGCAATGCAAAAGGGAGTGCTATGTCCAGCTGCAAACATCCTGCTGCTGATGTTTGGATAGATAGAATGAAAGGAAAGAGTTGACGAAATATTTGCCTAGCAATGGGAAAATCCAGGAAAAATCGTATTCATCACTACATAGTGTAGAACAGAGTCGCTTCTCGCTGTCTGTCCCTATGTATGCTTATATCTTTAAGACTACGCAACTGATTTTGATGCGGTTTTTTAGGGTTCCGGATCCAAAGGGTAAAAACGGGACCCTATTGGTCCTAATACTAAGACTCTGCTGTCCGTCTTTCTGTCTGTCACCAGGCTATATATCAGAACCGTTATAGCTACACAGTTGAAATTTTCACAGATGATGTCTTTCTGTTGCGGCTATAACAACAAATACTAAAAATAAAATAAAAAAAGGTAGATATTTAAGGGAGGCTCCCATACAACAAACGTGTTTTTTTCGCCACACGGTACGGAGCCCTTCGTGCGCGAGTCCGACTTGCACTTGGCCGATTTTAAAAAAAAAGATAAGAGAAATAAAAGATAAGTGATTCAAGTTCAATGGTTTATATGTATAATACACCTGTGCGAAGCCGGGGCGGGTCGCTTGTCCATTTATATAAGACTACCTTTAATTGTTTTTCATAAGTGAGTAATATTATGGAATAACTATAAGAAAAAAAACCTTCAACATTCTTGCAATGTAGTATCAGAGCAGAAATTAAATATTATTTGCTTAAATTAATTACATTATCCAATCATGAGCTCCGTCGAGCTAACGACTGCCGGCACCAGAGGATATTCCAATATTTTCGATCATTCACAAAATCTGATGACTTGATTAAAATCACAGGAAGCTACTTCCAATTAATCCTAAGTGTAATAGGTATATGTATTATAGGTGGAAGCCGTGGTGGTCTAGAGGTACACCCGCCTTACAATCGTGAGGTCGTGGGTTCAAATCCCGGTCCCGTACCGATGAGTTCTTTGGAATTTATGTACGGAATTTCACACCACTGGCTTTTCGGTGAAGGAAAACATCGTGAGGCAACCTGCATACCGTAGAAGAAACTCGATGGCGTATGTGAATCCACCAACCCGCACTGGGCCAGCGTGGTGGAAATGGCCCAACCACCCTTTGTGGGTAGTCCTACGACCTGCAGGGGACTATTAAAAAAAATCTGATACAGTACAGATACAGTGCAGTATTATAGGTTATATCCTGTGGTCTATCCATCAGCCATAGGATGTGCACTGCTGGATGTATGCCTTCCCTATGTACTTCCGATAAGTCCGGTTGGAAGCGGCCTGCATCCAGTTCCGTGCTGTTATATCGTCGGTCCACCTAATTAGTAGACGTCTTTCGCTGCTTTTGCTGGAACGTGGTCCACATTCGAGAATTTTACGGTCCTATCCTGTAGTAGTATTCTGTATTTAGTCTAGATGAAATAAAATAAGTTTAGTCAATGACGTTTTTCGATAAAAAATATTATAGTTTTTTCAAGCTAATCAAACTATGATTGTAAAACAAATAGCAGATTCTAGTAAATATTTGCCATATAATTAGATTTTAATGAAGCATAGCTAAGTGAAGTAATTTACTCCAAAAAGCCGGCACGAGGGTATTGAATTAAATATTTGGACTTCTAAGCCTTGTCCTGTTTTACAGTAACTGCTTTAGTCCTTGTCAAGACTTAATTACTTTGTATGATTCGTAATTTTACCAACAAGAGCAAAAATATCGAAGGATCTACTAAAAGTAAGTAAAGATCTACTTATCATACTCGTATTTTACCTTGTTATTGTTTAAACATAAAATCACCTAAGGTTTTCTCGTAAAGAAGATGAACTCAATGTATCTACAATACAAATACTAAAAACTATCTAAACACAAATAATATGAATCTTGAATCAGTCTATCAAAACATACCCTCGTATAGTTGATTTGTTGCGACGGATTGACTACAAAAAGTACGCATTTTATATTCCAAATCGAAATATTTATATTTATGTTAAGCCAATATACCACAAAAATGTTTGTTTTATACAAAAAAAAATATGTATCTACACGCAATTAATAAAGAAGTGTTATTTGTGTGACTAAAAAAAAGGCTTACCTGCAAAATAAATGTAGCAAAAAGTCCCAAGATCAACACAGCACTAAACACACTTCTTTCAACAAACTAATTGATACTTATTTCACAAAGGTTGTTCACTTTTCATTCACGTGGATCGAATATGTATATCAGGGGATTTTATAGCTGAGAGCATAGACGGTACGTTCACATCAGTGGGAATACTCCACGGAACTAAAGTTATTTTGTCGACGATGCGGTTGAGCTGTCGACCAAGTCCCTTGGTGACACAATCTATGTAGATAGCATCCATTGCTTTTCAAACAAGCTCCACTCAGCAACACGATACACTTTAACATAGTAAACAAGCAATGTAAACCATTTTCGCAATAATTTTGGACTTCACAGCGAGTAAAGTGCACGGTCGTGTAGGAGATACGTTGTCAAGCGGGATTTCTTGCACGTGAACAAAATTGATTTGAGAATGAGATTATGATATGGACCTTTAGTTTTCTTGGTAATAGCTTCATAGTTGAAGAAAAAGGATGTTGAAAATTTTTTTACTATGAATAAAATCCTTCAAATCAATAAAAGTTTGATTAATTCATCAGCACGAACATTTTAGGTTCTTAGTTTGATTTATTAAAAGTTCATTAACTCGCAAACTATTCGATATATGGTACCAAAAGAAGTTATGACAGCACAATCATTACAATAACTTGTTATTTTTTCTGTCTCAGAAACAAGTTTCCAGATTTTACCTGTTTATATTCAATAAACCTGTATCGGACCGTAACTAAACATACAACATTTTAATTTTAACGATGACCAAACTGTGTGCACTTTAAGTCAATTTGCTAAGTATTCTAAGCAACGATTGGTTGAATTTATATTAGAACCGATACAATAAACAAAAATACCAAGAAACAAGAAGTGTTTACGTTAGAATTATAACAGAAAACCATATTTGTAATGGCAACGGCGCAACTCAGATAGGTACAGAAAACGTATCGAAGAAAGCATGTAGGAGCATAGGAACGTACGTTATGAAATATGAAACAATATTACTGAAAGAAAGGTTGATTCAAGATGAAATGGAACTAATGTTGATTTAGGTCGACAGGCTTAGCGGAATTCCATTTGTTCTATTATTACAGTTGTGATGAGGCATAATTAAAGAGGAAAGTAAAAGAATGAAATGTAGCCACAAAAGGAATTCAACAAGCCATAATTATTATAATCATTTAACGTTTTAGGAGCTTAGATTATGACAATAGTTACTTGTGTTGCTGTGTCGTGTGAATAGAATTTAACATAAATTACAATAATAATATGACAAAATTGGTGCACACATTGTATCTAACATATGATTCCTTTAAATTTAAAATGTAAAATTAAATAAGTTAGGCAAAATCCGGTTCAATGGCAGTATTAGCAGGGTAGATCATAGTAATTTTGAGATAACCTAAAAAGGAGACAAAGCTTAATTTTTATTTATTTTGTATAGGTTTGCGTTTGACTACACACTGCCTGATGTTAAGCAGATATGCGGTCTAGAATGTAACACGCTTACCTAGAAGATACCTATTTACTTGGGATTTGAAGAAACCTACATTGTACTTTAGCGGGAAGACAGACCCAGGCAAAGCGTTCCACATTCTGGCAGTTAGTATGAGGAATGTGGACTCGAAACGCTTGGTTCTAACACGCGAGATGTCCACCATAAAAGGGTGGCGCTTTGGTCGCGTCTGTCTAGCCGTACGATAGAAGAAAGGGGCAGGTGGGACCAGATTGTGCAACTCCTGAGCGCACTCACCGAAGTGTATCCGATAGAAGGCTGATAGACACGCCACCCTACGTCGATGCTCGAGACTTGCAGCTACGACTTAGTCAAGGTTTCGTTGCCTATCAGCCTCCTGGCTCGTCTTTCAATGGACTCTAAAGCCTCCAGCTGGTATTTGGCAGAACCATCCCAAAGGTGAGAGCAGTATTCCATGCAAGACCTGACTTTTACTTTTACTACTTTTATAGAAAAAACCTGTGTTTTCAATAACAATACGCACGAACATCGTGAGAACATTGTAAAATAATACAGGATGCGTTGCGCACTAGAGCGAATAATTAGGTACTCAAATCACACTCGAAAGTAATAAATACTATTTACGTCTCGATTTTTTTTTATTCTGTTGTTTCATAAGAACATTTGGTTTTGTTTAATTATCATCATTACCGCCAATGTCAGTGACATTGTTTAAATTAGATAGTATTGCGGAAACGTAGGTATCATTATGAAATGTCGCACAGTAGGCGTTCAAAGAATTAGTAAGATGATACGAGTTGTTTCGAAATTCATATTTACCATTATTTACGTGGGTGTTTTCGATGAGTTTATTACGAAGGGAGTAAAAGGCAATGTTAAGTATTTTAATGTTAATAAGTATCTGCCTACACGATTATGAATTAAATTCACCGACTTAGTTTTTCGAGACTCGGCTGGGTCAAGGGCTGTACAATTGGCTACACAAGTTATTCTGTGTATCTTAAATGATCACTGAAGGAATGATACGGTTTGGTTTTTAATGAAACGTGGAAAGTAAAGTGCAGAATCTTAAATGCATAAATGACACGCATTGGATTCTAAACCTTCACCGCCTTACCACAAAACATGTAAACACGCTTTAAACACAGTTTTGCGGTGCAATTTGTACTGTTAAACATTGTTTAAAGCGCGCTTAAAACTTTTGTGGAAAGACGGTCAGTTTTTCAGTAAAGCAGCTCCTATAATAACATTTTATGTAGGTATATTACTGTACGTACAAAAATTCATCTTCACCATAAGTAGGTAGGTACTTACACATCCAAAAATGAACAAATTTAAAACATACAATTACCCCACTTCTGATAAAAGCTCCATCTTATAAACAAAGATAATCTTAAGATTGATGGAAGGAATACACCATTAGGAATCTCGCATCCGTCTCATATCGCAAACAGAAAGCTCGTCCATTACCATAATGTCCATTGAGGAAAAATAATAACAACGCTCAATCACCCAAAGGGACATATTCTTTTTCGGGATATTTTGCAGAGGTGTTTAGATCAATATTTGGATACGTTTTATGTAAAACGTGTGAGACATTTAAAAATTAATTTCTAACTTTTAGTGCTTATTAGAAAAAGTTGTATAATTTTACTTACCTACTTTGTAGTTAAAATCTTTTAATGCCAAATTGAAATTCCTAGGCTAATCACATATTTTCAAAGTTTTAAAATTTTGTACATAAGAATCGTAAGTATTCTACAATGTGAAAAATCATCACCCATAATAGTAGTTTATGCAACTGTCATATAATGAAGGGTATTAAAACACGAGTGTGAGTTCTCGCTGCGCTCGTTTCATAATAGTAACGAGTGTTTTAATACCCGTGTTATATGCAGTTGTATACACTACTTTATCTTCACTAATAAAAATAAAAATAAAACTTATTGCGAAACATTAAATTCACGCGTACGTGTATTGTCACAGTGAACTTGGCGCCATTAAAATCTAACCAATGAGAGCGCAGCTGCGCGCGCAGGGCCAATCAGGAGCGAGCGCGCGATGTTATAATGAGATTTTACGATATCGATGTGGATATTATAACATCATGTGAAATTGCTTAAATTGAGTGTTTTGTTGTCTGCGCTATAACAGTAGACATTATAAGCCAAGTATTGGAATCATAAGTAGAATGTTACAACATTAGTGTAGATAAATATATTTACTGTCTATGTAATTTATCGTTTAAAAATACTGCTCAGAATTGTAGTAAAACAAAAATATTGATGAAAGTAGTACTTATTTGGACTACTCAGGATATAAATGCTGCAACAAATCTATAAAATGTATTTCTACTAAAGTAAGAAAAAAGTTTTCTATTAGTTACTTAGTTCAATTTCAATTAGGCAAGTACTCAGCGTCATTTTAAAACGACGACCAAATCAGTTTTACACATCTTAAACGGCAACGTTTTACATAATTGTAATTTACATTTCTAACTAAAATTCGGACAGTTTTACAAGTAAGTCTTTCTAGTCAAACTTTCCCGACCACCTAAAAGTCTGTAACGCGATTATGAAACAAATTTCGCCTAGCTTTTCACTAGCCTTTTCCAATTGTATCGCTCTGTGAAAGAACAAAGTGTGAAAGTCAGCGCTAGGTCGAAGTGAGATAAGTCTTACTGAGTTCGCTCTTCCGCGGTTGGGTCACTTCCTGCAAAGGGAACGGTACAATCCGATTACCTGCCTATCGATCCCGCTTACTGTACCGTGTGTACTTTGAAAACAATGCCACTGTGGATGAGTATAGCGGTTAGTGCTCATTGAATCTACACCTGCTAAATGAACTATAAGGGATAATGTATAGAACAGCTGATTTTAATTTTATTAATGTTGGGATAAGCCCCGCTTAGCTAGCCTTGTTAGTTTCCGTAGTTCAGATTAAAAGCAAATAAAATATTCTCAGAAACTCTAGACTTTAGAGATTGCACTACATATATTGTAGTTGATTATGTCTCTATCTAATCGTTTAAATGTATTGGAATGTATGTATCCCTGATATCTATAGTTCTTGATAGAAACAGTATAGTATAAATATTTACTGTTGATGGTTTTTCTGACGTACCGTATTAGTTTATATGTATTTGACCCTTGAGACGGGCTCCCGGTTTTTCTCTACATTCATTCAAACGTTTGTAATAGCTGTTCCAAATTTGGGTCTCAACTGGCTCTACGATTGTTTCTGTTCCGTGTCATGATATCCCTGTCACAGGATTAAAAGTAAAAAAATAATGTAAGTAGTCTCTTTGAAAAGATATGTTTCTAATTGTTACCTATAGGATGTATATGATTTACGTTAATTGTGAAGGGCGCAGGTACATTTTAATAATTGTGTTCGCAGTTGGTTTTATCAGAAAACATTTTGATAAAGGAATAAAATGATTGTTCTAGTATATAAGTGGCATTAAGTGGGTTGCGGAAATGTGAAATGGAAAGTACACATGCAGCTATATGAGTAATTGAGAGAAACTTAGCTGGGAAAAGGCGAGAAAAACTTCTTGGAGAAACTAGATTCAACTTCCCAAGATAGCTAGTCTTCAGTCATGTTTCTACTTAATAGTGATTATCGGTTATACGAGTATCCCACTGTATGGATGAAAGTGCATTTTACTTTTATCTGTAAGCAAGCTAGTAATTGTTTGAATTGGCTTATAAATACTTTTCAATCATAATATAATCGTAAATACTATAATTTACAGGCTAAAACGGATCCACTGACTCGAAACTCAATTGGGCCTAAACCCTAACTAAATATTTTTAAGGATTTGAACTAATATAAGGTAATAAACCAAAGTAAATGCAATTTTTATCAGGCCATTTCACTGGCATTCTCTACATGGTGAAAAAAGAATCACGCAAGTTAGATCACGGACCGCGGATATATTACAGCCATATTTAATTGCATGCAACCATAGTTTACATAAATGGCTGCAGACAAATCTTTTACGAAGTTCAAACTCAGGTATTTAGAAACCTTTATAACTAAGTTATTCATACTTGCTCCAAAACTTGTAGGTATCTACAAATCTACTGTAATATTTACGTAAAATATTACAAATTACAATTTACTATGCATAAAAACCATACCGCAGCGTCACCGGCAATAGTAAAAGCAATAACTTCGGTAGATACGTTTTACGCCATCTGCTATTAAACAGTCTTGACACCTGTTACACGCTCCGTTGCCCTCGTGTGGGTCTAAACAGCAATGAAGCCAGACACGATGACTCATTATGTTTTTGATGTAATCAATAATAACAATTGTTTTTTAGCCTAAGGGATTAGCAAGTTAAATTGGCAGTCGGCAGGACTCATAACGCGGAGAATTGAAATCCGATGAGGCCAATTACACTGGCTGGTTACGTCCTGTATATTATTTTGTGTGATGAGTAGAAGATGCTTATCGACGTAGTAGGTATAATGCTGGATTGTATTCGTATCCACTACAATTGTTTTAAATTATGTGTTTTTTATAATATAAAAAATCGGCCAAGTACGAGTCAGACTCGCGCACGGAGGGATCCGTACTGTATGGGAGCCCCCCTTAAATATTTATTTTATTTTAATTTTATTATTTATTATTGAAGTAAATATAAAACTAAATATTCTGTGAAAATTTCAAGCATCTACCTGTTACCATTATTAATATAGAGCGAAAAACGTCAAAAAAACAGGTTTGTTGTATGGGAGCCCCCCTTAAATATTTCTTTTTTCTTTTTAGTATTTGTTGTTATAGCGGCAACAGAAATACATCATCTGTGAAAATTTCAGCTGCCTAGCTATCATGGTTCATGAGATACAGCCCGGTGACAGACAGACAGACAGATGGACAAACGAACATCGAAGTCTTAGTAATAGGGTCCCGTTTTTCCCTTTGGGTACGGAACCCTAAAAATAATCTACGTCACAAAATCAAAATTCCTAAGTACCTAAATTTGTCCTTATAAATCTTCATTTGTAGATACAAAAAAAAAAACCAGATACAAATAAAGCCCATTTGAAAAACCATTATACTTTGAACGCACTTTTCGTGTTTAAGAGACATAAAACCTGACTTTGATTTAATGACTAACCCTGAACTATAAAATATGAGGATTTTAATGGAAAAAGCACGAAACATTCAGTTTTGTTCACAGAAGCAGATGATCGTCAAAACATCGTTGTAATTCTATACATATATATAGTACCACCTAGTATTCAATAAAATCAGACTCAATACTTGCTTGAGAAGGTGGAGTAGGGCTGTGAAAGAGTGGTGATTGAGGCAAAGAAAATGGAATGTTGGTCTTCCGTATATCCGTATATAGTTCGGCCGTTCAGAGAATGCGTTCCTGACACGTCAACGCATTCTCTGAACGGCCGAACTATAGATAGATCGACGTAATTCTGAAAATTGGGGGTCGAACTTGGACACGATTAGCATAGGACCGAGATAAATGTCAGCATAATAGAGGCCCCAACAGTGAGATAAAGAAGGCTGCAAATTACAATAATGAATGTGAATACTAAACCAGATTTCATAATTGGCTACTTAAATTTTCATACAAAATCACCACGTACATTATAAATGAGCTATTCCTGTGGGATTACCCACGTGAATGAAATTGCGGGGCGCAGCTTATTAAAATCGTAAAATTTAATCATTTCTTTAATCTTGTTGAAAGCTATGCAGTTAGTGAATTGCTCACAACTTTGTAGCAACATAGGGTGAAGTGCTTGCCATGTACTAAGCCAAATAAATCAATCAATAATCTTTATTGCAAAAAGGGGGTGATTAAAACAATCATTATAAACAACTTTTACTATGGGAACCCGGAATTTAAAAAAAAAGTCCTTTCATACATTTTGTCGATTCCCAGTAGCGATTTTGTTTGAGACATTTTTTTTTCGCGGATTCCGGGCTGGTCCCTTAGTAAATGTTAATCAAAATAATGGTTTTAATGTTGTTGTTGTTTTAATGTTTGCTGTTGGGTTGGTTTTAAATACCAGGCAAGCAGATAACCCCGTACAGGTCGCGGCATATAAGTCTAGCGCTGAGCGAAGTGTGGAGGGGGTGGCTGCGCATGAGTTTAGTATGGCGGTCAAGCTGCGCAGCCATCCCTTCCACATTACCCTAAGCGCTAGTCTTACGTGCCGCTACTTGTAATAGTCACTTTGATACAGTTAAAATACATTCAAAAGAATCAAATGCAAAATAAATATTGACAAAAAAATAAAATTACAACCCGGTCACAACATCTGTGCACCTGACTTCGGGACGTGTATCGGCAACGAAGATGCTAACCGTACTGTCGCACCGGGGAGTGCGGGGAGAGGTGACAGGGGAAGCGGGAGAGGCGCCGCATTCCAGCGAGGTGCACAGATATTCTGACCGGGTTATAGCACATATAAAAATTTGTATAATCCCGGATTTGGTGAAATAACAATATTAGCGAACTGGACGACCTTATTGCCACGCCTAGGTAAACCACCGACAGATTTAGCTATTTTGATAAACTTGCTAATTGGCAAGCTTGTGACGGCTGCGGCCGATTTCGTTTGATTTTGGAGGAGCATTGTATTAATCTGACCACTGATTTCTGTTAAGAATCTCACTTTTGAATGCTATGGAAATTGTAGCTTGATATAATTGAAAAATTGCATTAAGACAAAGCTTAAAGATTTTCGTTTGAATCTATATTTAAAGAAATATGTCCATCAGAAATCAAAGTACATATACAAATAATCACAAATCAAAAATATTTATTTATACCTATTCAAAATTATTTAGCGACCACTGCGTGTAATCTGCGCACCGCATTCAAATGCCCCCTCTACAACAGATCACTGTAGGCATTCCAAACTGAACAAAACTACCACTTGAAAGATACAATAAAATACCACAGTTAACTAAGTAGGCTATAAACAAGCTATAAGTCTTGCAATCGGCATTCGAAGGCAAAACAAAGGCAAACAAATCCAAACTAGGGTAAGAATGAAGATTGAATTCAAAGAAACCGCTTCTATCTAGAACAAGTAAATACAGCGAACCGGAATAGAAACATTTTTTACTACACATTGTTTTGAACTACTAGCAAAACATAATTTAATTAATGCACTGCCCAAGTTTTATACTTCACTCCTCGGAAAGAAAATAAAAATGTAAGTGATGTAGCGCCTGCAGAATTACTTATACGTTATGCAACAATGGTTAATCAGAAATTTGGTTAGTTTATTTTTGACTAAACTTGTAAGTAATACGTGAATATACGTATGTACTTCAAATTTTATTATTAAAATTAAATATTAAAATGAAGAAATAAAACTATAATACCAAACCTGAAATATATAACATACAACATATGCAAATTAAAATCAAATTTGATTTAGTGTTCATTGATTAATATCTTACAATTGCCTATTTATTAATACGAGTATTCCACTCAAGTAACGAGGTAAGTCGTGAAATAAATTACTCAAACCACAGAAGTAAACAAAGTCAACTTTTTCTCGAACTTGACTTCGACACATTAAAATAACTCTAAGATAATGACAGACCATCATTTTTACACAAGCAATTACATCGTATTTCTCAAGAATATAACGCACAGGTGTCTTCTTAATGAATACTAAAAGCCCTCGCTTTTTATTCTGTAGACGGGAATACCAAGTATGTCTAAGTAAGATTAAATTAGATCCATATATCAAGAAAGGGACAGGTATACGCATAAAGTCGTCTCATACTTAAACTCAGACTCTACCAAAACGAAGAGGAGCGGAGGTGTGCTATGCGGGGCAGAGTGTTGTAAACAGTCCATCGCAGAAATGTCATATTTGCTTGGAGAAGACTAAAATAGAAACCTCGCTATGCCACGTTGCATTAAGTTTTTTACCTTGTTTTTTACCAAGCAAATATGGCATTTATGACATGGTAGGAATATAATACTACCCATCTCTACAAATTTCTGTCGCTGCTTTGGTGGAGTTTGAGCTCTATAAACCTGCCACCTCGGTCCTTGACACCTCAAGGTTAGTAGTTGATGCGTTTCTATCTGTAGATATACGTTACTCGTACTACCTATCATTATATTCAAATGCTGCATTATTGTTATATTTGGTGCGAAGAATGTTATTGTTCTGGCTACTGGAGTGATAATTGAGACCTGACTTCACTTGAACCATTGTTGATATGACACTTTGTTCAAAAGATTACCATTATTTAAAGTATTTGTGTCATATATTTTTTAGCAAGTTGAAAGTTTTCTAGTCTGTAATCAATTTTGTACTTACTTGATTTTGACTTTTTATAACAAATGTGAAATTTAATTTGATTAATTAATAATTGATATAATAATAATTATAGGTAGGTACCTATAATTATTATTAAATCATCAGCATCCACTCAAATGTTTATGATTGATTTAGACGAATTTAAAATAGGTAATATACAATATAGACACGTAAACGTACAAAATGTACCTAATATTAATTTTATAGCTGTCAACACAGTACTTTATTTTCATAAACAGACAATTGTTTTTTACAAATGCCTGAGTCTGCCTATTTTAAAAACTGTGTAAAAGTAACAGTTTTAAAACGCAAATGCATGGAAGTCAATGCAGTTGCAGTTTACTTTATTTTCGTCAAGCTGCCCGTCTCCCACCTCTTTCCTTATTTAGAAACATGAGCGTAAACGGAGTGACTAACAAAATGTATTGCAAGCTCTGTGTTTAACATACGAGGATGTTGAACTAAGTACCAAGTAATTAGTGTGAAAACCTCCAACACGGTGTAAGTGGCGTTTCAAAGGCCCTCAAGGCTGGCGCTGCTGAAGCAAAACCCAAGCATAATGGCCCTCAGACGCAGGCCTAACGACGACTATTTATTGTGAACCCCGTAATCACACGGAACAGTGGCGAAGTTTCAGACGATAGTTTCATAATGATGAGAAAAAATGTCGGATACTCAGTTTTTGCTGACATTTTAGATAGCGCTTTAGTGTCAAACGATTCATCGTTCGAAAAGCCATTTGCTTTAAAAATGAAACGTTTAGAGATTTTTATATTTACACCTCGTAAAAGGTACTTTTAGTGACCTTTGATGTCGTAAAAATAAAGTGCTGTCCGCATTTTCCGAAAAGCAATTTGTTTTTAGTGTCGCAATGACAATTTTTCTGGAGTAGATACTTAGGTACGTGTGAAATTCTAAATGAGAAATATGAAGTATTTATACTAACAACAAAATCAATATCAGAACAAAACTTTTTCATGACCGTCGACTTCAATTTTATTTTTTTCTTTGGATTATTTTACAAATACGCTCTATTTATGATTTATTACCATGTATAGAAGAGCAGAAACGTTTTCGTATTTAGCAGCCTGTACGTAAGTGACTTGAATGTTTCGCCTTCATCGAAAACCAATTAACAAGCAATTTCTCGCATTAATTCATTGGATGACTTGCTCAAATATTCAGAAATAGATATCAAACTAATCACAAAATATCTTCAAACAGCTACCTACAAACTCATTTACTTTTTGCAGTCACTTCTGGGAAATTCTTAGTTGCGTAAGTTTTAAACTGCCGAAATCATATTCTAGAGGTCAAATGTTGAATGTTAAGCATCCACACGGTGTGTGATAAGTACCTATTATGAGATATTATCTATCTCGAGTTGAAACTGTCGGAACTAATGGCCGTGTGAGTGAACCTCAGGTGCGGACAGAACCTCGCGCTCCGCAAAGTTCAGTGCTCCTCTATGAAGTGTTCGAAGACAAACTAAAATAAGCTCTATCTCTACATCATAAGGACACAGTGTTGACCATTTTTTTATCATTTTATCCTGACAAATCATTACGCAACAATAACTCTTTATTGACGTAAGGAACCGAGACCACCAGGACAGATAAATACTCAAAAGACAATCAAAGTCTTAGCAATGTACCAATTGTAAATTCAGAGGTCATTGAAAGGAGCCAGACATATGAATGAGGTGTTAGAAGATACCGGGTGACATTTCGCCACGCTTATGTATTCACAGTTGTGGCGTCTTGTTGCGACAGCAACCAGCATAAATTTGACGCGGGAGAATTCCGGTCTTGTCGAATATTGCGGCTCCGAATGCTAACTACAAACCAGTACCTATTGCACGCCACACCAGTACCTTTCCAGTATCCTCTGAGTATATTTTACGTGATTCTATTGGTTTTCCTCGTCACTTTGTCATGGTTTTTACGAAGCGGTCATTGTTTTAGGAATCGAAACATGGCGCATACGTATTCTAGCGTGTCCGTTTTCGTTGTTATACAAATAAGTAGAGAATGTTGATGCTGGAGAAAATTAGAAGAGAAAAACTCGTTAAAAGGCCCTCCGCCGTGGAGTAGCCATTTATATAACAATAAAAGTTTATCAAGTTCTCATTTAGCTCGCCCCAGTGGCTGTTTATATGGCTTTTGGGCATTCCATTAAAATTTAAAATTAAACCTTGCACTTAGATTGTGTCATTTTATAAAGACTTCAATATGTTGAATTTAGACAAGTAAAATACCTGTTTACTCTCGAAGTCTCGAGATATTGTTACAAAGTATCACAATACTGTTAATTTGTATAATTTTTAAAATAATTAGTAACGTAATAGCTCTATGAACTTGAATAATTGTTTCGTTTAACAACAAAAAAATTCTTCTTCCAATTCCTAAATTTCGTCATCTCTTTGTTTAGTAGTTTTAACGTGACATTAACCAGCGCTTCCGATATCCGATATTTTAATTTAGCCGGCAAACCCATTTGGCTGATGCTCAACAAAAGCATTATGTTTGTTCTATGGGCTATTATAATTTGGTGTATTTCTGTAAGTTTGCCCTCGGCCGTGGCAACGCACTGCATCTCGGTCAGCAAGTGGCCCGGAATCGTTTATTTTAGCAGAGAGCCTATTTATATCACTAACCCTAACTGTCAGGTAGACTGGCATTCAGTTTTGGAATGTTCTTAATATTTCTAATGGAAAATTTGTATTGTATATAAGTACATATTTATTTGCGGCGTTGAACCAGGTAGGCCATTCTATAGCCAAGTACAGTTCCGTTGAAAAAAAAACATTATGTTTGTTGGCTGTATATTTAAAGGGACATGAGAGTCGTCCACATCATCAGAAGTATCCATGTTTTGATTGAGGGTAGGCGTGGGTAGTCGGGCGAGTTTGAACTAAAATATTATTTTGTCACTAAAATATTATTTGGTTTGAACTAAAATATTATTTTGTCACTATGTTTGGTTGCATCACAGAATAATAAATATTACTTACATACTCAAATTAATTATTCAATAAGCGTTTTATACTGAAAAAAAAACAATCTTTCCAACATCATGAACTACTATGAGGCTAACGCCGAATTCGAGAAAAAAATCAGCTGTTTCATACATTTGTCAATTTTGAGTAGATTTTTTTATGGAACAGCTGATTTTCTCGAATTCTGGGTTGGCCAAACGTTCCGAATCATTATTATTCTACATAATTATATTATGTTATTTAGCATAAATTAACGTACCGGATGTTTCCAGAATTGCATTTATCGTTCTGCTCAGTCCTTCAGACGGGTCGAGTGATATATTAAGCCCGATCACAGAGACGCCAGCGTAAATTTAATAGCAACGTAAAAAGCGTTCTCTCTATCGAATGTCTAAAGTGAAAAAGAAACAGAACTATGCTATTTAGCTAATATAATTAAGATGGCGCCTCTGTAATCGGGCTTATTGAGCCTATAACTGTCTCAAAGTCCTGAGTCAGGAGTGAACGCCTGACACAGGATGTGATAACGTGGTGGACTTAAATACTACTGATAATGCACGAAAGGGTATTGGTTACCGAGATACATTGTTTATTATGCACATAAGTCACAGCGTGGACTCAAGACAAGAAGTAAATAGAGTAGGTAGTTCTCTTTGTCCTTTGAGTAAACTTGTAGAAATTTGGCTCAAACTTCACACAATGCAAAGATACTTCAGTAACTTAATTTTAATACCTTTAATAATTTAAGAAATTCTACCAAAGTTTGTTCTGCTATCCCAAAAAAAAAAAAATTATCGAAAATTTCCTGCTCAGTTACATAATTCTTAGAGTTTAAAAGCTTGAGATTCAGCAACTTGCAACCAGGTCCCGTTCTAGGCTTAATACTTTTGTATACATATAACACCGACACACACATTTCACATGGTGAACCGTGGTCTTTAAATAAAACAGACATGGTCAGAAAATAAGGCTCAAAAACATTATAACAACAAGCGCTAGCTTAAATGAAAGAAAAAGATTACAATTAAAAAAATACCTAAATGCACACAATAATGATGAGTATAACTTGACCAGGTGTAAATATGCATTAATTTGATCCGATTCGTTGAACTAAAACAAATAACATTATTTCATTTCTTCTACCACATATAGGTATCAAAGCCATTGCTTGATAAGTAGGTAGATAATTTGAGCTTATCGGAGAATTGAATAAATATTTACTCACTCTCAAAGTAATTATTGAATTTTCCATCGATATCAATGCAAACATTATATTCCGGTAGCGCAATAATAGTGACCACAATCTAAATAGGTAACTCTGGGATATAACGAACCTACTTAACCTATTAGCTTACGATTCCAGGGGTTTAGACAATAATAATTGACATGTCAAATTTTTAATAAAACTACATTTATTCATTTTCTGAAAGAATATTGCAAAATAACATGGACGTATTTTTTATTTTTCTCATACGACTTATATTTTCCGTAAAATTAAGTTTTCAAAAGTAGCTTATTCTAAAAGGACGTAACTGCAAAACTTAGATATCATATACAATTTTACTGAAGCCACATTAAAAAAAAATAGGTGCTAGTGTTGTTGTCACTGTCAATGCCAATCAATCCATCACAACATTCACAATTTACACAAATAGGCCGAGAGGTCAGCGCAAAAAATGCAAATACTTTCTAACAACTGCATTTATCGTATTACGTTATGATGGTGGTGTACCCGTTTCAAAAAAAAAAGTGTATCGTGCAACTACCTCTAAAAGCCGAAAATTGGTGTACTGTGGGAAAAAATATATAAAAAGTTTAACGACTGCCATTCATCTGAAATATGTAACAGGGCCTGCCATACAGGCTTTAAATTAGCACCACTTTAAAGAAGAAGAATAAGTAGTACCAAGATATTTTTAAAATTCAAACGGATTCCTCCACTGACTCCGGGGTATTAATGTACGCCAGTTTGATAACTTAATACCAAAAATTCGTCATTTGGAAAGGACTTGCATTTTTTGCGCTTACCTCCCGGGCTGAAGCAAAATAAGTCATTTGAAAATGACACTGACATATTATTTTTAAACTACATTTTAAGTGGCAACAGTCAGTGTTAACTGTCTTTTTATATCGCTAGATTTTTTTTTATCATAGGCAGCTGAACTTTTAGTATAAATCCCGAATCGGCTTGGGTGAGAGTTTTTATTTAATATCTTAGCAGTCACTGCACTAAAAATTTTGAAAAAATTTAGCAAAATGATCAGCATCCCGATATTTCGAAATGGTTTTGGAATTTCATAACCTTGTGAAATATGAAAACTTGTCAATTAGAAACAAGTGAAATTTCAACAAATTATTTGAATAATCCCGACTACAAAGAATCACCAGATAGGCAACGCACTAAAAATAATTAAAATGGTTGTAATTATTCCTGATTAAATTTAAATATAACTACGACATATGTACATATATTTTTGTAATCTCCTTTAATTTTTTTGTTATATTTTCATACCCTACTCCAACGATTTGGATATAAAAAAGGGAACTTAGTAGGTACCTTACGATTACGATTTGGTGCCAAAAATCCGCCAAGAGAAGAAAACTTTATTTATTGAGACAAATCTAACCATAATTTTATTTGTCGAAATCTATAAAGCCTTTTGGATGATACGATAGAATAAAAAAATACAAACGTACAAGATATGCGCGAAAAACAATACCTACTTTCCCTAACAGTCGCGTAAAAAGTAGTCGAAATTCAGCTAATACTAGGTGTTTCTCTAGATAACGGACATAATATTTTTGAATGTCGTTTTACTCATCATTATGACCAACTATTTCTGTGAAAAATCGCGTAAAAAGATCAACTATTTTAAAAAAAAAAATTCGACTCTTAACATTAAAGAACAATCGATATTCGTAACAAATGAAGTGATCCATGCTTGAAATTAATACCTACCAAGCTGAAATAACAAGACGTCTTCAATTAAGCATTTACGTTGTAACAATTTTAGGCAATTAATCTAAGCCCTTTTAAGCAGGAAGCTATAAATAGCGTAATACTCAAGAGAAAATCCCGACCGGATTTGTTATCTTAAGTAAAACCAATCACTGGAGCGAAGACAGAGATCTAATTAATGGAGAGAGTTTACGAATTAGATCATGACAGATGGCTCGTATATCAACCAGGAATGTTTGACTATTCCACACGTATAAAGTAATTATACTAACTAAAAAACTAAAGTAAGTATGCAAAGACAAATTACTACCAATACTTGGTTGTCAGTTATATCTACATAAATCGTTTAATATGATGAGAAAATATAGACCAAAAGAGGATACCAAAAACGCAATTAATATTGCTAGGTACTTAATCGTTAGGTATGCGACAGGAAATAAAATATCTAAGGCATAAAACAATACCAGGATACCACGAAAACAATTACAACATCAAAAAAAAAATGATCTGATTTGAAATGTATTCTAAATATATATAGTAGGCGATAAGGTATCGAGTCGTATGTATAAAATTAGCAATTAAATAGCTAAAACCTAAACCCCTTAGCAATAATATTAATTTGATAGAAATTAAACTATAATGTTAAGATGAAACTTTTTTTAAACGTTTTATAAGCGATAAGAAATATTGCTTGCCTAACACGAATAATAATTATTATTAATTCATAATTCATAAACTCATAATTCATAAACATTTATTTGCGCATATGGGTACAGAAAAAACAGGATGGTAAAAATACAACAAAATGAACGCCATATTCGACCTTTCGGTATGCAAAAATGAGAAAAACAAGGGAATATAAGTACAGGTGATAACAACTTTTGCAGTAAATGAAGTCATAACACTAAAATAAAACAAGAAATGAGATCTGAAATTTCAACAACCAAACACAGCAAACACACAAGAGCAACAATCATGTCTGAATAACAATTACCATTGTTACAAAATATATTAAGCCATCAAAATGCATCAAATGTCAAAAATACCTACTATGTCGATGATAAATGTCAAGAATACTATGTCAATGATAAATGTCAAGAATACTATGTCCATGATAAATGTCAAAATATAATCAAGTCAAAAATAAAATAATACTGCAAATCAAATTAAAATTTTTCATTCAGACATTCACTTATGTCATAGTACGCTTTTTCCTGAATAATTAATACAATGTCAAAAAAGAAATGTCAATTATACTAAACTTGTGAATGTCAGATAATAATAATCAAGATATTTATTTATAACGTCGCTACGGAGTTAATTTATAGGTATATTAAATAATACAATTATTCACTGGGATGTCAAATAAAAAATTACATTTGGCTAAAATTTATCAGTTAAATACTCATTGATCGAATAATACGCCTTTCCCAATAATAGACTTTTTAATTTGGATTTAAAAATGTGAGTCTCGTCTGTTTTTATTATTTCTTTTGGCAAATGATTATATATCAGCGGAGCCATGCATAAAACACTATTGGACAGTAATGTTGTCCTACTTTTAGGTAAAATGAGTTTGTGATTATGTCTTGTACTTTTAAGATTTTTATACAGATTTAGATTATTGTGTACGTACATTGCACATTCATAGACATAAAGACTAGGCAGAGTTAAAATGTTTAGACTTTTAAAATATGGCCTGCAGCTCACTCTCTGCCGAAGCTTACAGATAGCTCTTACACATTTTTTTTGTGCTTTAAACACGGCTCCTTTATCGGTACTATTACCCCAGAACATAATACCATATCTAAGTAATGACGAGACATGGCCGTTATACGCTGTCAACACTGTTGGCCTATCAACAATTTTTGATAACATGTAGAGTGCGTATGAGTGTTGGTTCACCTTAGTAACTAAGTCAGCTATATGCTGCTTCCAACTTAGAGCACAGTCAATATTTAGACCTAAAAATTTTGTCAGTTCTACATTTTCAATTTTTTGCCCGGAGTGCTTAATGTTTATTTCATTTAATTTGTTTACTCTATTACGAAACGTCATTATTTTAGTTTTATTTAGATTTATTTTTAAATTATTAGACTCTAACCATTTTATTACATTAATTACTGTTTCATATATATCATTTTCAATTGTTTCATTATTTTTGCCCGTAAAAAGTATGGTGCTATCATCGGCAAATAAAACTGTAGGATGCTTCGTGACTTTAGGCAGGTCATTAATATAAATAATGAATAGCAAAGGTCCTAATACACTCCCTTGTGGCACACCATATTTCACTGTTTTATAATCTGAAGTGTATGTCATTTCTTTTTTTAGTCTTGAGCAAATATGAATGAGTTGGGTGCACTGCATGCGATTTGTCAAATACGATTTTATTAAGTTATATATATTTCCTCTGATACCATAGTCATATAGTTTTCGCAGAAGTACCTTATGGTCTACGTAGTCAAATGCTTTAGTCATATCCATATATAGGGCACACACAGGTATTTTTGCGTTGACACTTGTCATAACAGTATTCAAAAAATTAAAGATGGCTTGGTTTATAGTCTTTTTCTTACGAAAACCTATTTGCTCAGGAGCAAAAAGATTTTTGCATTCAAAGAAATTGTAAATACTGTCATATATAACCTTCTCGAATACTTTTGATAAAACCGGCACAAGGGCTACAGGTCTGTAGTTATTTATATTATGCTTATCGCCTTTTTTGAGTAGAGGTCTTATTATAGTTTTTTTCAATTTATTAGGAAAAGTGCCGCTACTAATGCATGTATTTATAATATGACTTAGTACGTGAGACACAGTTTCAGATACCTGTTTAAGCACTTGAGTAGAAATATTGTCATAGCCGGTACTGCTGGTGTTTTTTAGTGTCATAATTATTTTATGGATATCTTTCGGCGTAGTAGGATGCATAAATAAGGAATTAACATTGTTGATGTTCTTCGAATAGCTAGTCACGTTAGGTTCTGTACTAACAACAGGGCTTTGATTAATAAAATGTTCATTGAATAGGGTTACTGTTTCAAGGGGATCTTTTACCAAATTTCCACGTATTTCAAGCTCTATGGGCTCTTTCGGGAGATTATTTTTTGTGCCATTTATAATCCTCCACATGGCTTTACTTTTATTTGTAGCATTGCAGATATATTTGTCATTTTGCGCTCTTTGTGTAAGCTTAATGATGCGATTTAACCTCAGAGATAATGATTTGAAATTTTGTTTGTTATCCTGGGTTCTGTTTTTTCTATATTTCCACAGTAGGGATCTCTTTCGCTTACAGCAAATTTTGATGCCTTTCGTAATCCATTTTGGCTTTTGTCGTGATTAAGACGATTAAGCATGAGATGAAGCTCGAGATTAAATTTTATCACAACGCTGATACTGAAAATAACTTGATAGTTATTAAGATAGACTTCAGGTAGCAGGATATTAAATAATAAATCATAATGGAGCCTGGAATTGCGAACCGCATTCCTTGTAGGACAGCTCGCTTTAATTTATTCGATATACAAGTACAAGTAGACTTTATAAATAGTAGAAAAAATGTCGAAAAGCTTTTATCCGTAGACATTTGTCAGATCTGTAGAAGTGTTATTAAGGAAGAAGATGATTGACAAGCGTAAGCCTATTGTTAGAATTTTGTTTAGCTTTTATTTTGGAAACGATTTGTAAAATAGTACTATTAGCTAATTCAAATTCTATGAATAGTATAGCAGTTGTGTAAACAAACGAAGACCCATAAATAATAACAATAGAATGACTAATAAAGATGACGGTTTAGCGAAAGGAAATGCTTCCAGTTTTGGAAGTTGACAAACAATTTTAGAAATAGGTATTGGTACAATAAATATAGGAGAACTTACAAAAAGTGGAAAATGATGAAATATTGAGTCAAACTATTAATTTACTTCTAAATACGTACTACCAACCGTATTAAATCTTAATCAATCATAATCACGTTTCATCAAAATCCAAATATTCAAATTGTCCTCACAATGAATCCGTCCAAAATAACATTGATAACATTTTGGATTGAATTGACTTTTGCAATAAAAACTTAAATCTTATAATAACTGCTGTAGGGTATTTTATACTTCTAAAGCTAATCTGTACAAGGTTCACTTATGACAGATGGCTCGTAGCTCGGCAGTTTTTGGACGTAATATAAAATAGTATAGAAATTTTGTCTCCGTAAAGAATTTATTTTAGATTGAATCGACTTTTGGATTAAAATATTTAAATCTATTATAAAAACTGCTAATATTGTATTTATAAATATTTACAACCTGTACAAGCTTTACCTGTATACAAATTTTTGGAAGTAAGGAAAAACAGTCTAGAAATTTTGGCTCAGTAAGGAATTTCTGCTATTAGCTTGGTAAGCTAAGCAATCTGTCAATACCTCAAAATATAACAAAATTAATAACAGCCATGTCGCAATAATGAATCGTAATCAAATAATATATTGAAAATAACATCGTGCTTTTTGTTTTTATATCAGGTAATTTATCCTGTTCTGTCCCGATCCCTATTATAACATAGATGATCGGTAGTTGATCCGATCCCACGTCTACCAAGATACGAGTAAAGAAAGAAAAAAATAATAACAAAATCATCTGGCCGAGAACAGGTTCTGAACGGATAAGCTGGACCAAACCTACTTATAAAATATAAATTGTATACCTCAGTAGGAAAGTTTTTATCGCCTTTACCGGACCGCAAATATGAACGAATCATTTGATTGAGGATAAAATTTTAACATTCAAAATTCTACAGAATTGCGATTATTATTGGGCAGTGGTTTCTACTAATACGTGCAAATAAACGTCATATTGTTTTGTAAGTATTTGCAATACAAATAAATTTTAACATTCAAAATTCTACAGAATTGCAATTATTATTATCATTGGACAGCGGTTTTTACCAAATACGTACAAATAAACGTCATAATGTATAGTAAGTATTTGCAATACAAATTAATAATGTTGGTGTAGTCGACATTACGACCGAAAATTCTTTATTTGAAAATTGTTTACATGCATTAAATGTTAGGTTTTTCATGACTCAATGAGGACATTGTTGCTTGCTCAACTAAAATCTATCTTATGTGAATCGAACAGTTATTGAAATTGAGTTCAACGTCAATACATTCAGCTAATCATAGGCGAGCTGAATATATAGCTCAATTTTCTTAATTTCGATTTTGTAGTAGTATAAACGCTTCTAAAACACATACCACCGTTCCACAAAATACTTAAACACTGTCTAACCGTGCAATTTGTACTGTTGAAAATTATCTAAAGCGTGCGTAAAACTTTTGTGGTAAGACGGTAGGATATGCTGTATGTGACTACCTATGAATTTATTTAGAAACTTCAATGTTTAAAGTCTTTGTTTGGCGATGGTGTTTCATAAAAAAGATAACGGAATATAACCGGCAGGTTGCCTAGCAATGGTTTTACACACAAGGATGTTCCTTGCAGTTAGGTAGGTACGTCTTTCTAGTGCGTGCATACAGTCATCTCTGTCTGTAGAATGATGTCATTGTGTTGTGAAATATAAAGTGTCAATTCTTTAGAATCCTAAACGTTATCTAATTTTATGAATGCATGCACACAAATTCATTTGACAAAAAAGTTTGCATAGCTTATTAGCCAGGTACCTACGTTCTTTCATTGTGTTAGGTTTGGTATCTATTTTAATTTATGTATCCTTAACATAATTTTGCCTTACCTTGTACATTCTTATTGGAATAATCCATAAAATAAGCTACACATCTTTGTGACGCGCAAAAACCAGCATCAACTAAACGTCCTACCTTTTATTGTAAATAAAATTAAGGTTAAGACAGTCTATTTAAAACAGAAAGACCAAAAAGCTCATCAATTTCAAGGCAAATTGTTATTGTCCAGAGAATCAGCGCACTCAACAAAAAGTCTTGCTTACCTCCGCAAACAGCTAGCTATTAGTGCCGGCGAAGACTGCAAACAAAAACAAATGATGGCGATCCACAGTTTTCTGACAGAAAACTCCAAAGTTTCTTGTTTTAAATCACAGGATGCGAAGCTGTTTTTAGCTGGTTAGTAAATTTCACTCCACTTGTAGTCACAGGGGTATGACGAAGAGAATTGTTTGGATATACGAGCGCGGGTGAGACACGTTCAAAGAGGACGGTACTCTGGTGCTAACTGCCGAGTGCCGCCACCGCCGGTAGCGACCGATGCCGCGGTTCGGTTTTTCTACTCATCTTGTTCGATTATAATTACCAGATCCTTTTGCAGAAAAGAGTGCACGATTTTGAGAACCTTTTTTGTGGCATGGGAACCGCGCAGTCAAATATCTGAGATAAAGACGCTAAGTACTTTGGAATATTTTTGTACCTACTAAAATATTGTAAAGGTTCGATCATTTAAGTTGGTGGATGTGAAGTTACCTACAAGCTGCGCAATATCCGATCCTGACTGAAACTCACATAAAGCTGTGCGTTGATTAGATATTGCGGAGCTTGTAGCTAACTTCACATCCGCCGACTTGTATGATTCGGTCTATACGGTCGTTGTATCGTCATCATTAAATCAATCAAACGTAATCGACTATTTTGTACTGGATTCGATTATTTGCAAAGCGCGATTAAAACCGCGCCAACGAGTCTTCCCTAATCATCGACTAGTATCGATGCATTTGAGAGGGTATGCATCTTATCTCGAATACACCGCCATTCTAGTTTAAAACTGCGGAGAGAAATCAGCTAAAAAAGTTACACTGTGATATATCGTTTAAATAAGTGGTTTAACAGCAAATACCAGCCCCACGGAGATCTCCAAACGAAATAGTTCTTCAGGATTCATCAAGCAGAAAGAAAACAACAGGTGAGTGACTTGTTGTATATTGCAGTAGTCGGCCCAGTGCATCTATATGTTATTAAAATTACTTTTGGGAGGTTTATCCATTTAAAATCCCATCCCCTGAAGCATACTCGTAACGCTTCAGTCGTACTCTGTGGTTAGCCATTTTTTAAACCTAATGGAGGATTTTACCATGGTTAAATGCTTAAAGACGGTTCATTAACATTTGTCATCCAAACTATAGTAACTCAGTTATCTATACTATTGTACCTACCTAAATACTACCTACATACAATCATTTTTTTCATATTTGACAGATGCAACCAAACGCGACCAAATAATGTTGTTTTTCATGATTTTAAGAAGTGATTGAGGTTAAAGTGTATGCTAAATGTTTAAAATGTAAAAAGTATTAGAATAAACCAACTAAATAGGTACCTACCTATATTGTTACCTAATATTGCATGCATATATAGGCTGAAAATGGCGAGCTATTTATATTATTATTCTGTAATTACTATGTAACCCCATATTACGCAATAAAGAAATATGAATATGCAGTCACCAATTCAAACGACTGACCGATTCAAAAGTTGCTTAGGGCTGATTGTCTCGGACAGCGCGCGAAATTCATTTTTTAATAGTTTTTTGGCTTTTACTTTTTTAAACTGTTTGAAGTGCACGAAAATGTATTTAGAGGCCATGAATAGGTCAGTTTATGCATGAAAGTGAATCAACTGATTCACCTTAGTTTTTAGCTGGTGGACTTCCAGTGGTGTGCATCCACTGGCAAATATTTTAGTTTCTGGGTGTATAAACGTATTTACCTACACCAATGTTGTAACATTCTACTTATGTTTCCAATACTTGACTTATAATGACTACTGTTATAGCGCAGACAACAAAACACTCAATTGAGTAGGTATATGAAATGAAATCACGATGACTAAACTGAGGACCAGGTACTGGTGATTAAAATATTATTTTAACGTAGGTATGCATTGTTGATGAAGCTGTTATTATTAGAACCATGGTACGAAGTTTGATTGATTTCGTTTTAATGTCGCTAGATAAAACTTTGGAACGAGATTTTAAAGTTGTGCCATTAGGAACTGTGTGGGCGCTTTTCAACCCTAATCTTGTTAATAAAACAAGTCAGAAAGTAATTATTTTTGGAAGCTTTTTGTTATTTCGAGACTAAAACAGATAAATACTTATTTAGTAATGACGGCTATGTGTACTGAAGTCTGTAATAAAAAAATACTACAATGGATTTATAAAATTATTAGCTGACCCGGCGAACTTTATTTCACGCAATATCTTTATAAATTGTAGTATATGTGTTATTCTGATATGTGAGCATTACTATAGCAAGTTCCATATCTCAATCCAAACAGTGGTTTTTGCGTGAAAGAGGAACAAACATCTATACATACAAACTTACGCATGTACTCGTAGTAGCATTCTAATGTAGTGTTACTTATGTATCTTTAGGTATGCTGGTTTCCTTATAATTATATTTTCTACTTATGCATTTAGACTCATGCAGATCCACGCATATAATAATATCTACCTACTTCACAAAACTTTAATACCTCAATGTTTTATGCAGATATTAATTAGATTAATATATTATTACAGATATCTACTGTGACAGTTGATGCAAGCATCTGGATACGAATGACGCAAATATAGTTGAATGAACCAAGACAAGACTACAATCTGTTAAGATTGAGGTGAATAATAATTAAATATTGCGAAGAAAATAATGCTACAACACCAATGATTACACGGCGAAAATACATCTCAAATATTTAAAAACATTTAAAAAAAAAATATACTTGTGCGCTTGTTCACGGCAATTTGTTTCACCGGACAACGGACCGTTTTTAGGGTTCCGTACCCAAAGGGTAAAAACGGGATCCTATTACTAAGACTCCGATGTCCGTCTGTCCGTCTGTCCGTCTGTCTGTCTGTCACCGGGCTGTATCTCATGAACCGTGATAGCTAGACAGCTGAAATTTTCACAGATGATGTATTTCTGATGCCGCTATAACAACAAATACTAAACACAGAATAAAACAAATATTTAAGGGGACTCCCATACAAGAAACGTAATTTTTTTGCCGAGGGGCTCCCATACGGTACGGAACCCTTCATGCGCGAGTCCAACTCATACTTGGCCGATTTTTTTCACCGAGTTCGCAGTGGGGTATAGCTTATAATGAACGTGTGTTGACGCACCGGACATCCATCTGGCGAGATTTACGCCGGCTGTTCAATCTTTTCATATGCTTAATTAACTTATATAAAGCCATCCCATTTTTTTTTTTTTTTTTTTTTTTTTTTTTATTCTGAACAGGCAGTATGTGGTCAAACGCAAACCGTTTGACCACATACTGCCTGTTGTTAAGCAGATATGCGGTCTAGGTTGTAGCACGCTTACCTAGAAGATACCTATTTACTCGGGATTTGAAGACGCCCACATTGTACTTTAGCGGGAAGACAGACCCAGGCAAAGCGTTCCACATTCTGGCTTGTACACGCATATAAAATTACACACAAAGTACTGAGAGATTAAATTAAATTTAAAATTATCCAAAACAAAAACAATACTTAAGCAAAATTTTGCACTTGTGTCTCACATAGTAGGTACCTAGTACTCGTATCAAAGAACTTCTGTCCATAGAAAACGAATCAATAATGTTGCTTCGCTCATGTTGGACATAAATGAAAAGTTATTTCATTCATACCCTTCATATGTATGGTTTCCATTATGAAGCTAACGAAAGTTGCAGCTTTGGAAATAAGACACAATTTTTCAAAAATAAAAGCTTGTGAACAGAGCTATTCTTGATATTATTTTCTATTTTGAAAATAATTACTCAGATTTGATACAAAACATGGATAAAATATGTACACATAAGATACTAATTTATAGGGAAGCTCCTGACCTACAAGTATGTTGAAAGTTTATGTGTGTACTAGCGACCCGCCCCGGTTTCGCTCAGGTGTATTATACATACAAACCTTTTTCTTGAATCACTCTATCACTCTATCTATATTAAAAAAACCGCATTAAAATCCGTTGCATGGTTTTCAAGATATAAGCATAGATAGGGACAGACAGCGGGAAGCGACTTTGTTTTGTACTATGTAGTGATATCTAACAAACATTAGCCATAGGATAGAAAAGTGTATTTCAAATAAGTAGAAGCAATTCATTCATAATAAACAACTTTACAACAACAGTGCTTTCTTTATAAAATTTGTAGATATGTATTTACTACTCCTACATGTCATGTTACTTAAATATTTTTGCATTCTGCTGAATTTCTCTTCCCTTATCAAACCTAGCAAACACTATTTTCTAGTAATTTGTCAACATTGAAGTAAAATGCGAATTACATTATATTCGTGACCACTTTCAATGTTGTTTGTCATTAAAGTTGCGATTTGTGTAATGTTCAAGCATTTCAGAATTGCAAAACTCTATTCAACTGTGGCTTTCCTTTTTATCAAGTTTTTGTTGCCAAACTATTATAATATTATTACTATTTTGTTATTGAACGTTGACAGTCATATTTCACATGGCTGATATTTTTTGCTCCGCGGATAAAAAAATCTTCTACTAACTTAAATCTCATTAACTTTCAAGAAGCGGAGTTCAGTCATTTTTGTGGGATAATGAAGTAAAAATACACGTTACATCCCATAGATAGACTTATTTAAAATTAAGTAGTGAATATTTGATTAGTTGTTTAGATCTAAGCGCAATCGCATTTTGTAAGTTGTCTTTTTATGAAGAGTCACGGTCGGTCGGTAAGTTAATTAAATAGTCATATTTATATCGAAATGAAGAGTGATACAAATATAATGATGTTTTTTTAATGCTTCATAACTTCAAAACAATGCTCGGAATTTCAATAAAGTAAACAGAAAAACATACTTGATATTTTTATAATTAAACCAGATCTCAGATTATTTTTAATAGAACGATTAGTAGATATAATTTTTAAGTAGTTTACGTATACGTTAACTGAAAAAATATTTGATTCAGGTTTTCAATTGGACATTGGAGCTCTTATTGACTGCCTCGGTGGCTCAGTGGTTAGTGACCCTGACTTCTGTGTCAAAGAGGCGTGGGTTCGATCCCCACTCAGGGCAAACATTTGTGTGATGAACATAGGTGTTTGCTCTGTATCTGGGTGTTATTTAGGTACTATCTATATAAGTATGTATATCAGTCTCTGGCAGCCATATCACAAGCAATGCTTAGTTTGGGGTCAGAGACCGTGTGTAAGATGTCCCATAATATTTATTTATTTATTTATTTATTGCATTTGGTTTGGTGAGTCATTTTGTCAGCTTGCATTTTTTGAATTTCAAAAGCGGTTTTCCCTTACCATCCTTTCATGGTTTCCATTAGGCCCCGACCATAAGCAGTTACGGACCCCCGTATTGAATTTCACAAAGAACTTTTTCACTCTGTTTTTCTCCCTATTCACTCTGTGCAAACTTTGTAGCTTTTACGGCATTCAATTTTTAATGAAGAGGAGATATTGAGGTCAGTGGAGATGAAATATTCAGGAGTAGGACGAAATATTTGATGTTAGAAAATGTTATGTAGTGCGAAATATTCTGTCTGAAGACGTTTTAAAATCTGATTAAAATGCATGATAACGCTTTATTTTTAGATATTTTAAGAAAAACTAAGTACTTATTTACATTATAATTACCTACACACTAGGCCCAATTATGAAGGCGCCGATGTAGTTAATATATTCACAATATATAATTGGTCTTGTTTTTTTTTCACTTTAGTTATTCGATAGAAACACTTTTTACGTTGCTATTAAATTTACGATGGCGCCGTCAAAATTGGGCTTACTAAGTTGTTAAGTATGTTTGAACCATTTTTACCATGGAGATATTATATAAACCATCTATTGACATCATAAAATTAGTTTCATATATCATCATCACCATCTACGGATGCCTATCATATACGTGTCTCGTCACACACTCGACAACTTTATTTTTGGTTTGTTTTTGAATTGTACGTACCTATATCGCGCTAACTCCCGTATACTAACTCCCTTGAGGTTTAAAAACAATGTTATAGAAATTCGTGCAAGTTTAATGTTTTAGTAATTTTTCTTGATTAATTACAACAGTTGAATTTTCATCGCTCTTCGTTTAATATATTACAAAGATTGTAAGCCAAGCGCTAAGGTCCCATGAAGGATAATAGGCGATGCATGCCATGAATGGAATCGGAACAAAAACGCGGATGCTTCGTAATTATGCCCCATCGGGGTTCAGTTCCATGCATTGTTATCTGTTTATTAGTTATCATCACAGACGTCACGAGATGGGGCATGATTTCTTGGTCTTACGAGGAATACCTACCTACATATTCGCACAAGTTGAAAGTGCTATAGTGCTAGTGCCGCGTATAAAGAACACAATAACGTAGTGACTTCGCCTTAATAGAGACAATAAGAAAAGTGTTGATGGACATAATTATTCTTAGTTTATTATACCTAGCAATTTAAGTTAGATTTAAATTACTTATTAGCCCATAGCTAGTAATTTTATAAGAAATGCTCGTCAGCGTTTCTTAAACAAAAAACAAACAAAAAAAGTCGAAATCACTCTACTTACGTAATTATATCCAGAAAATATGCGTTACAGAGCATTATAAATCACTTATTAGTATTCGGCCACACAGCACAGCATTATGCAACGCATTTTGCATTTCTGCATTCTTTTAATATGCATTTCCTTGCTACAATACATTTACTTCAGTGCCTCGTGAGCTGGTGTCATAAAACCTCTCTCTAGATTTCTATGGATATAATCTTCTGTTAAGCGAGCGATTAAATCAACACGCAAATTTATCTACAGCTATATTCATAGGCTTTTTATTCGTTTGATTGTGATTTCTTCCGCTAGAAATTTTTTGATTTCTCAGCTTCGTTGGTGGTGCGACTGATGTTGGTAGAACAATGTTGCAATTAAAAAAACACTGTTTGAAGTCATAAACAAGTCACAATAGTCACACATAATCCATCTGCGATCATACCTGGTGCAAAAGAGCCCAAAATGCTGGCCGCATTGCCCCGCTGTATGGCAATGGCCATCTTTTGCACCAAGTACGAGCCAGAGCAGGAGTCATTGGATATGTTTTAAGTAATTTAGTTAAAAATGTGGTTAGATACGAATAAGTAGGTACATATACAACAACTAAATTACTTATAGACTGAGCGAAAGAAGTGAGAGAGAATCTCAGTTTTGACTGGACAAGTTTGCTTACATCTGTGCGGATGTTGATTCTCAAGTACATACAAATCTTTACGTAACTTGGTACACTGGTTCTATGTATTTTTGTTTGTCTCTTTACCGGCCACGAGCGAGTCGGCTTATGATGATCCAGTTAAATAGATGTTACAGAGAACTATGGATGGAATCCATAAGTCCCTTTCCAAAAATTTATCTATACAAAATTTCAAAGTGATATTAAGTAAATGAAGTATGACGAACCAATCTAATACTTATTGTAATAAAAATTGGCGTTATTTCCTATCATTGAACATGTATTTGTCTCGATAGATTGTAATTACATGCACTGTGATATCTCAATCTATCCATCCGAATGAATGGCTTGATGTATTCAGGTCTGTGGATATCATGACAGTGACTGAAGTCGTAGAATATGTACCAAAATCAAAATAAAAAATTGATATGTGCAAAATGTTTTTGAAGGAAGAACTTTGGTTATTATTACTATTTACATATTGCTTCGCAAAGATAATACCTAGGTATAATCATTTTATGCATGCATCATAAATACTTTATTAAAATCTATTTTTGTTCTATATCTACAGAATATTATAACTTATGTTCAAAGGTATTATGTTCAGAGTTGCTCATAATTGTTTCTTCCTTAGTTTAATAATTTAAAGCAAAAGGAAAGATTACGGAAACGACTACGACAGTACATGACATCTAAAGACGTGGTTCCACCGGGGAGTTGCCAGGGGTGCGTTTACGCACTCCAGACTAAGACAAAAATTAACCTTATTAGTCTAAGTCTATGTCACCCGTTTATCCGTCATCCATCCGTCACTTTGGTGAGTGCGCCCAGGAGTTGCACAATCTGGTCCCACCTGCCCCTTTCTTCTATCGTACGGCTAGACAGACGCGACCAAAGCGCCACCCTTTCATGGTGGACTTTCCACGCATTAGAACCAAGCGTTTCGAGTCCACATTCCTCATACGAACTGCCAGAATGTGGAACGCTTTGCCTGAGTCTGTCTTCCCGCTAAAGTACAATGTAGGTGTCTTCAAATCCCGAGTAAATAGGTATCTTTTAGGTAAGCGTGTTACATCCTAGACCGCATATCTGCTTAACATCAGGCGGTGTGTAGTCAAACGCAAACCTATACGAAATAAAAAAAAAAACCGTCAGGCGAAAAAAACCTCCTGGCTAGAAATTTATCTACCCCGTTCACGCACTCCCACCGGTATAATTTTTCTCCTGACTAGGCTAAGTTTTATCGAGGTTTTTAGGTTGATAAATTTTATGTTATCTCTGATTGCTAATTGTCATCGAATCGAATTTGACAGATCGTTCAAGAGTTTGACAGATGTGATTGGTTTGTAGTAGATTTGCATGAGCGCTATGATTGGTCTAGAGCTGTGACTCCGTTCACGGACGGCCCTCAGAATATTTTTTATCCAGCATAAAACTTATCTGGAGTGCGTAAACGCACCTCAGGTGTGGCCAATGTTTCTTTCGATGGAGACCGACACAAAACATGTTGCAATTCAATTTTACCCACTGTTGGAATTTCTGCAAACATGTTGTCAATAAATGTGGCGAACCTGTCTTTAATGGAATCGTGCCTTAATGTTATCTAATCGCGAGCCTGTCAAAAAGAGTAAGCAAGTAATAGACTTGATATACTGTGATGAAATTGTGGTAGCAAAATGGTATCTATTAACCAAGCCAGTGAAGCGCGAGGATTGAGAAAACACCATTCGTATCGGACGAGACGTGTGGATGGAATAGTGAGACTAGTGATGTATCGATTCAATTGTAGATTACGATACGACTCACTGGACTTAGATATTCTATTATGTTGAAATTATCTGAACTTCATACAAATTCTGAGGAAGATGGTAAAAGAGGCGCATAATTGTAAGACCAACTCCATAGTAATATAAGTTAGAATAGCTGAGTTGGGGATCGAAGCAGCAAACGGTAATCCTTATGGTACCTACATCACCTGATAAAACAATTTTATGAAAACAGACTTGACATTGTCAAACAAAATAGCTTTATTCAATTGTGCTTAGAGTTGGTCTAAATATCAGACGTTATCTCTAAAACATAACATCTTTCACCAATTTATTACATCGCGTGAACTAAAATTGTATTAATTGGATGCATGGTAAGAGTAGTGATATGATGGGTTCGCCATTAGCCTAGTTTCTGAAGTGTGATAATCGTGGGAATAAATGTGTCTATCCTAATGACAAGTTGCATTCGTCGATGGCTTGGGATAGTTCTCGTCTTTAACATTGATTTGATGATAAAATACTTAAGAATAGTAATAGAAATATTACTTAATCAAATAATTAACATTAGAACATCAATTTATTTTTCAATGAACACATCACGACAGATCACGACGATCTGGGACAGAGGAGGTGATTCCCGCTCTGGGTGGTTCTTGATGCAAAGGATATCTATCGCTATCTAAATCGCTATATGTATCTATCGCGGTAATGCTGCCAGTATTATGGTCACCTTTGCACCAAGAACCATCGAGGGCTTATTATTTGATTTGTTAGGACATACTTGAGATCTTGATTTTGTAAACTTAAAATAGATATAATGTAATCGTTGTATGTAGGATGATAGAGCATCCATCCATCAGTGAAATGACGTTCACTGTTGGACATTGGCCTCCTCTATGGATCTCCATTAAGACCGGTTGGAAGTGGCTTGCATCCAGCATAATAAATGATAGATGTTTATCCAGAATTGTTAATCATTAATTTGTAACTGTATTAAAAAAAATTTGACGGACAATGATCTAATATGAACAGTCTTCAAAAGTGGCACTTATTACGTATAACTTAGTAAAATCACGGCCACTGTTCAAACCAAAGCTCAAGTAGATATTGGTTTATTGCTTTGAATTCAATTTCTAGTATTATAGTAGTATTTAAAATTACTCCGCTCAGTAATTTTTACAACAACTTAATTATCTATTAAATTTATTTAAAACAATTTGATCTTATAAATAATGTTTTCATATAATTTATAGTGGCACTCGTAGGAACTAATATAAAATGGGTATTTCGTAAATGCGGTACGAATTCACGTGTAGGCGATAATTAGTTTTAATAAATAAACTACGAAACATTCCACAAAATTATAAAGGGGACTTTTATAGCGGTTTTTTCTCTGGTTTACGGGCTTTCTCGTAAGAAGAACTCTGAGCTTTACGACCTCGTGTAAAATACTCATTAATCTTGTATTGTGCTTCGGATCGAGTCGTGACCAAAATAAGACGGGTAAAACACATGGACAGGATTGGATTATTTTGAAATGGATGGGGAACACGGAACTAACTATTGTCGACAAAATTGTGATATTTTTGTGGTGATTTTATGAATCTCCGTAAACGTAAGTAAAATATGGGTAATTTATACCTAGGTACAAGTGTCAAAAATCATAAATGAACGGTACGTTAATTCTTTTAGGTACAAAAGTTGTATTTGCAGCATGTTGAATCCCAAAATGTTGAATTAGCAGAAAGTTGAATTTCTAAAATGTTAAGTTTGCAGAATGTTGAATGTATCACTATGGGAACTAGCGTGGTTTTCGCACAATCATATTAAGTAAAGCACAGGTGTTACTTACGCTAATTTTTAGTAAATTTTGTTTTTTCACATGAAACTATAGAAGCAGTTTTCTACTAAAATTTAGCGTGAGTAACACCTGTGCTTTAATTGTTTGTAATTGTCGAATGTACATCATGTTGAATCCTAAAATGTTGTATTCGCTGAAATTTGAATTCCATTGCAACTCCATTTACATCATTATAAATCCTAGCTGTTTACAAAGAGAACCCTTTATTGACAGTCGCCTACTGCGTGTATCTTCAATAGAAGGAGAGCTGTACGTACTTGGGAAAGCCAAATCTTTCTCGAAATAATAATAGTGCAGTGGAAGCACGCGCAGCGATCGATTGTTTTTTTTTCTTTGATGTAATGTTTTCTGTGTTATTTGGAATTAAGTGCTAAGTGGAACCACATTACAATAACAAACATCTTTGTATTTTGTACTTAGTTTCGTAGTAAAAGTGGCAGGGCGATGACCTTAGTGGTTTTAGTTGGTGTAAAATGCCGCGTTAAAAATAAAAGGTGCGGTTGCCTTCAATGTACGAGTATGTAATTGTCTTCAAGTTCGATTACCGCCCTCGTTGTTTGAATAGTCTTTCCTTTACTCGAGTCTTATTTATTTATATCTTTGTATTTGTGCATATTCCATGACTTAAAGAATATTAGTTTTTAAGGATGCGATGACAAAAAATAAATTAAATAGTTTTCGCAAAAAATGGCAAAATTGCCTTCCATCGTGTACAAAATTCGAATATTTCCCACGAATTGTTAACATTATTGTTTAGCCGATTTCTGTAAAATTTAAATGAGATCACCTTGGGAGTATACCCTTTCGAACTATAAAATAATATTTTTTCGATTCGGTTCACAATTAGCGAAATTTTCGATGTTATCCTGTACAAAATTCTGATATTTCGCTCGAATTGCTTAATTATTGTTGTTTTTTTTTTTCAAAAACGGCTCAACCGATTTCTTTAAAATTTAAATCGGACCCACTCGGCTGTACTAAAAATACTTTTTCGATTACATTTACAATTGGCGAAATAATCGATGAACAATATGAACATACACAAAAAAAGATACATACACACGAACATAGAACCTCTTCTTTTTTGGAAGTCGGTTAATTAGACCCTTAGATGTAAATATATAAATATACCAACACTCGTGGACTCACTAAACGTTATATTTTATCTTCTTATCGTAGTCAGATCACATCAAAACTCGAAATAGATCAACCACAGCCAACTTAACCCACATGCAACCACCAAAACTCGACCTTGGCACAATAAATATAAAAATTATGCAATTAATCGCTCATTGCTTCCATTATAACTGTTACATAACTTTATTTATTAACTTGACCTTTTCTATAGATTGCTTAGCCGTCTGCTATCAGCATGCAAGTTGGATCGTGAGTCAAGCTGGCCCCAATATGGCCTGGAGAAAGTGATGTCTTGTATCGTGGCGGGCTGTTATGCAAGCTCGTGTGATCGTTTATACTGGTCATAGGCTTGAGCTAGACTTAATTATAAACCACTTAGATAAAAGCATTTTGAATTTACATACAAACAGTTATTTTTCATAATTCTACATCAATGCTTGACTTTACTCATGGTACACATTAGTATTCCTTTATCGTGAGTTCTATAGAACACACTCAAAGACAAGAATAAGTAAAACTGAGTCTCAGTATAGATATAGAGCCAAACATCTATCTGCCTTGCCGGGAACCGAACTCGGAACCCCTTCTACCGAAGACAAAGGTACCAGGAGGATCACACATTTACAGAGATAAAAAAATAAAGCGAGTAATAGCAATTTTATTAAATAATTAAAAATACACTGCCAAGAATTTAAAGCGAGTAACATAGATTTCAAGGTAGGTATTCTACCTTATTTTCAGTATTGGCCTTAGCTTTTCATAACGTTGAGTATAAAATTGTAAATATACCTCTATAAATATGGCAAAAATGCAAAACGACAGAATGTATTCTGTGAAATTGTGAGATTTTTCTAGAATCGAAGTCTGAATTTCCCGCAAAATATTTGTAACTGAGTATCATGAAATCTAGAGCGAAAAAAGTTATTTCTCCTCAACTTAATCGTTTTTATATATTAGTTTCGTAGTAAAACGAGGAACCCTTATAACTTCGTTGTGTCCGTCCGTCCGTCCGTCCGTCCAAACGTCTGTCCGTCCTAATGCTACAAAGTTCACAAATCACACAGCTCAGAGGTTATTCACCCCACAAATATATTTTCTAGCCAATTATGTTTTTCTAGCACTCAACCATCTTATGACATTATAAAATCGGTTATTAGCATCTTCATAATCATCTTTACCATTTACGAAAGCCTATCATACGAAAATCTCGACTCGCACTTGACAACTTATTACTACTATGTTTATAGCTAGATAACTATGCGTGATTTATGTTGAGAATTGGGTGGCAGATATTCGTCTCACTTGCCCTATTGCGCAAATAATACGAGTAATATTTACAAAACAAAATGTAATTCAAGTAGTATTTGACAAGTCAAGTGGAAATTATTGTGAGGAAACCATAGCATGATAGGGCATGCTTTTTATTATACGGCTGCTCAATAGGTAAGTACCAAACCGTCAAAAACGAAAGGTTAGATGGATTCAAGTACTCTTATTTCTTTATAAAACTATCAACTTATGGTTCTGAAAAAAAAAAAAAGATTTGAAAAAAAAATATAACAATCTGTAATCAAAAGTTTTTTTTTTAAATAATAAACTAGCGACCTACCCCGGCTTCGCACAGGTGTATACATAATAAACCTTCCTCTTGAATCGTTTTATCTATTATAAAAAACCGCATCACAATCCGTTGCGTGGTTTTAAAGATATAAGCATAGGTACATGAGGACAGACAGCGGGAAGCGACTTTGTTTTATACCATGGCATAACGATAAGTGACTTCTGCGGGCTTAGCATAAGAACCATAAAATTATACTATCGACGTGTCAGAACGTGACAGAGTTATGATGAAGCATATATCTGTCACCTTTGCACACGTCGATAAACTCTTGTCGTGGTCTTGTATGCTAAGCACACTGCAGGTCAATCTAGCCAGAAGCTGTGTCACCAGAGTCTACTCCTATCTGGACGGTTTACTCACATTTACGACAGGATTTATATTTTTTAACATAGGTAGGGATATGTACATCATTTACTACAACCTAAGTAGTATAAAATTACAATAATTAATATAAATTAAAAATTTAAAAAACCCACGACACATTGACAACCATTTTGGGCACATTTGTAGAATTTTGGTTCTTCCATCCCCACTTTAACCCACCATAACTCTTAAACGGCTCAATCGATTTTTATAAAACATAGCTAAGAACACTCTCGATTGAGTCTCCTTTTATCAAAAAAAAACTAAACTGAAATCGGTTCAATGGTTCGGGAGCTATGATGCCACAGACAGACAGACAGACAGACACACAGACAGACAAACAGACACGTCAAACTTATAACACCCCTCTTTTGCGTCGGCGTCAAAGTGCATGTTGTCTATACGGTGCTTTACAATTTACAATCCTTGACTGTGATGTAAGAACCAGAACTTGCACTAGTTACTACAAAGTTCTAATAAGACCTAAATTCTTGTTTAGCGCAGCATCGATTTGTGAAAATGTACAACATAATTGCTTAAACATGTAAATTACTCCGGAACTAGTTTCGTAAGCCTATTACCATGTTTGAGAGAAGAGTCTTATGTAACCTGATCAGCTGTGAGAACGAATTATGTTAGTTTGCAACGTGGGTGCCAAGAACAAAAGAGGAGCTTTGAGACTGAAAGGTCATTGTTGTTTCGCTGTGGGTTACCTAGATTTGCAGGAATTTTACTTATTTACTGACACAATTGCAAATGACATTGCTTATAATCTGGTAATGAATGCAGATACCTGTGAACGGAAATTGGTAAATTTTGGAAGAAATAAATAAATAGGTAAGTACATCATTACAATCATTCCAAGTGGGTTCAATCCCAGTCCCGTACCAATGAGTTCTTTGGAATTTATGTACGGAATTTCACACCACTGGCTTTTCGGTGAAGGAAAACATCGTGAGGCAACCTGCATATGTCCGTAGAAGAAATTCGATGGCGTATGTGAATCCACCAACCCGCACTGGGCCAGCGTGGTGGATATGGCCCAATCACCCTTCGTGGGTAGGCCTACGTCCTGCAGTGGACTATTAAAAAGGCTGATACAGTACAGTACAGTACAGTACATCATTACAATTAGGGTTGCCAGGTCGCTAAACCTAGTAGCCGGATAGACCAGGCAGCTTGGCCGGACATTTGGGTAAAAAGGTGGGTAAAAAGGCCGGACACTACATTATTGAGGATTTTGTGTCTCACGACAACGGTCCGAGAGGTGTATCGAATTGAGAGCGTCCACTTTGGAAGGTTATTGTATCGGGTTATTGTTCTGAAGGTATATGTTATGGGTAGGCAAACGAAGCCGAATTGGCTCCTACAATTTTGGGGTCGATACTACCTACGGTAGTTATTATGCACACCCCAAAATATGCCCCTCTGTGTTGGGGTCTTCATTCTACCTACGCTACGGTTGGACTTTTAGTTTTTTTGCTAAGGACCTTTAGGTACGCCTAAAATTGTAGGACTTATAATATTACTCGTACCTACTATCTACGGTAGTATGAAGAACATGTTTTCACTTCAGATTAAAGCACGAGTTGTATAAGTTGTCTCATAATTACCAAAAATACCATTTTTATACCTGTCTTTTGTTTTTGAAATCATTTGCGCCACATAGCGCTGTTGTCGCTTGAGGCAATTCTCAACCACAAAAATGTATGGAAAATCTTACCCAGAGCTGTTAAAACTGTCAAATATGTATTGGAATTTGACACTATTGAGAGAAAAACACGGTAACTAGCCACTGAATCGAGATATTTTCATGTCTCTTTCTAACTCATGCCATATTAAATCATTGCATCTCTTACTTTCTTTTCTCGATCGACCACATTATTCCTCTAGAATCTCTGTGATTTGGGCAGCTTTTGGTTTTCGATTGATAAATAAAATAAAAACCTAAGCACTACTTACGTAGATAGCTACTTATAAACGCTATCATACTATTGCGTGATTCGAGGACTTACTAATTAAAAGTTTTCATTATCTTCCTCTTCTTTCCCAAGTAAGGACAAGTGTGAACGTTCCGGGTGGCAAGCTCCAACAGTTCAATACTCAGCTATGTCAACTGCAAGTAAGTACGGGAGCGAGATCAAAGCACCGTCGGGCTCCTGCAAACAAATACGAGTACCGCCAGGTGGAAGCCTTGCACTTGTGTCAATGTTACAATGTAACACAGTATCCTAACTTAAATATTACAAGATGTTGCTTTATATAGACCAGAAATTTACTCAGACCTCCAGACTCGTGGTTACACCGCATTGTTACACCAGAAAGTTATGGTACCTATGTATCATCATGAAGGCCTGGAACCTCGAAGTAATACAACTCGAACTTAAGTCCCAGTAAGTTCTAGGTCCAGAAAAGTCAATAAACTAGTATTGATTGACTTGTCTACAACTTACTGTGACTTATGTTCGAGTGGTGTGACTTATGTTCGAGTGGTGTTACTTATTGTACAAGGTCTTATTATGTAAAGCTTTTACCATAAAATAGCTAACGCAGAAATTGTAAATAATAGGTACATTTGGTCAGTAGTGGATGAGTTTTTTAAATGAAACAGATAATTATTTTTTGCGATTCAACGAAGCAATTGGCTCCTTGTGTGTCAGAACCATATCGGATAAAAGATAATTTGCATGTTACAAAAATAGCGGCACGTAAGTCTAGCGCTGAGGGTACTGCGGAGGGGATGGCTTCGCATGCATGTTAACCGCCATACTAAACTCATGCGCAGCCACCCCCTCCACACTTCGCTCAGCGTTAGACTTATATGCTGCGACCTGTACTGAGGTTTACTTTGGATTTCCAATCCCACATAAATCCATAAAAAATATTTTATGAAGCTAAAAATAACACCACTTTAAGAAGAACGTTTTGTACTTATATTATGTACTATTTGGGTAGAACATGGTGTGTCAATATTGCCTGACAACGTTCAACTGTTACTACGGCTTCAGCGTGTAACCCAAAACGGCCTGTCGACTTTAAAATAGCTTGGGTATCGAATGGAAAAGGATACTTATTAGGTACCTACGTAACACTTGTGTTTAATACACTTTACGTACAGCGTATAGTTTACAGATACACTACTATTATAAAATTTATTATGTAAGTAGACAAGAGAACAGTCGAACAGGAGCTTATAATGCAACCAAACTTGTGGGTTCGCTTAGATAGGTACTAAGATTTGAACAAAATGCAGATTATTTTACTGCGTTATATTCCAGAAAGTAAATTTTACATGTAAGTAACTAATATTTATACAACAAATTAACTACTGTACTTTACTGTACAGTAAAGTTTATCTACTCTAAAAAATATAAGCCACCTGTAGTTAATTTGTTGTATAAATTTAATTTGTTGTATATATTATATATTTACAACAAATTAACTACAGGTGACTAATGTTTTTTTTAGAGAAGCTAAACTTAACTTTGCTACTTCTGGGTATTATAATAATGCAAACTGAGTCCTCTTCGTCTTAGTAACATTGCTTTACTATGTGATAAAAGATAACGAACATGAAACTCCAGTTCAAAAACTCGAAAGTCCCAATCAATAACAAAGCAAATTAAATCCCCATAATTATGATATTTATCGCGTGTAAAGTTACAAAAAGCAATAACTTGATATTGTGACATTCTGTAACAGATTTTATTCCCCGAAAAGCACGCAAGTTGTACGCAAAACCATCATGTCAATAAAAAAGTCATCTTTAATTTACCGCACACCGTCAAAAATTGCACTAAATGCGGGTAATACTAAAATTATTTCTTTATTTATGGCCAGTTGCCGCCACGACGTAAAAGTATGTAATTTTGGGAGGCGTGGTTTATTCCTCGGGTGGATTGCAACGCGATCGATTTTGGAGGTCAGTCGATAAAAGATATCTTATTCGCTATCTGGGCCATCTTTAATAGGCTGGTTTAAATTTGACCCGTGTAGCGAGTGCGGGATTGGAACCGTTATCTTTTGGCAACGCAAAATTGTGGGTAGTTTAATCTTCCAATCATCAATTCTCGTGTTGTTTGTTGATTTAACAAATTTTTGGTCTTTCTTAAAGTTCTCGAATATTTGCTGCTTTTAGAATAAATAGTTTATAGAATGATTGCATGCTTTAGATAGTTTTAGTAAGTTTTATGATGAATAATTTAGATAAAATATTATAAAATGTGGCTTTTGGTCTTTAGGTGGTATAGTTTTAAATCTCTCGGTCTTTATATTTTTTAAACTTTGAGATGTTTGTCTGTTAGCACTACATATACTTCATTCCCTTGTGCGGGAAGGAAAATAAATAGTACTAGTAATTTTCTAAAAAGGTTTTTTCATTCAAATTTCTAAAGGAGTACATATATAGGTACTTACTCGTATCGATTGTTATGGCGTGATGTTTTATTCGAAATTAGCAAATAAACCTGATAAAATAATTTTAAAAAGTATGTAAAAATCGAGTTACCTGCAGAGTCTATTAATTTATTCATTGAATACCTTAAGATAACAATTTTAAATTATTTGATACAAATAAGTTTGATTTTTATTCATAAGTGGTAGGTATAATCAAAGTTCATAGGTATCAATTGTTAGTATGTGGTAGAGAAGCAATAGCGTTCTCACTTCTCAACCTACCGCAGCGCCCTATCAAACCAGCCGTAGGCTAAGCATAGGTGCAGCAGGAATTCCCAGTTGGTTACCGAATCGGCTAACAGTGTAAGGGTACGTTACGCAACCAGTCAGCCGTGGTGGTTAACCGGTGAGTACGGTTCAGTGACAGGCCGACGAAATTGTTTTACAATTTAAATTGACACGTTTGCCTTGCGATCTTGTTGCCACAGAAATGCTGATCGGAATTAAGCTTTAACTAGGTAAGTATATGAAGTAGGAATATCGAATTTACAACGTTTTTATGATTTTATCAGAAAGAAAATGGCCTGATTTCTTAGCGTGGTTTTTGGTGGTGTCTTCATAGGTGGCTACAGTTATTATAGTATAGTGTTTGTCTCTTGTCTACGCTTACTTCTGTATGTACATAGAAGCTGCGTCGTGAAGTCTAAGAATTTTTAGATATATTAGATTAATCAGCTTGAACATCTTCTATTATGGGGTCAACCCGAATCCGTTAAATAAATTAAACTAAGTACATTATTTCGAAAGTCAACGAACTGTTTGTACAGTGTAGAGAAACTAACCTTTTTGTTAGCTTCTCTACATTCAGACTCTTTCAACGATAACACTGCCAACTTACAATTCTAGTTATAAAATTGTTTAAATTATTGTTGACAGGATCAGCGATCCTTGTTTTGTAAAATTCGGGGAGTCTTGAGTTGGAAGTCATCTTGAAGACACCATTTTTTCTATGAAAGATGTAGTGTGTGTGATTTTAGTTTGCGTGGACGAGTCCCGTAGTGCAAACCGCATGAGCGTCGAGTAACAGTCAGGGTGAGAGGCTCCGGTCCCTTTGACTTTGTTTACAGGAGGATCTCTTGTTTTGGGGCCACTGACCCCTTACCCTGGAACACTGGGCTGGCGCTGTCGACGAACCCTGTCGGCCGGTTTGGGCCGGCGGCGCCTGTCGGCCGGTTTGGGCCGGCGCCTCCACCTCAGTCGACAGATGTCTCCACGCTAGCGCTCACCTAGCGCTACCTTGCTGGTGCCACACTATCAGCGGGTCCAGCTCAGTCTATTGAAAATCCTCGGCCAGCCTTCAGCGTGGTTCTACGAGTGCTACCCTCTCCCTTTTTGGCTAACATTCCAAGGACTCTTTCAAAATTCTCTCTCTCTCTCTCTCCGCTTCTTGAAGACTTAATCCTTACTTAATATTATAAATCCGAAAAGTTTGTTGGTTTGTTGGTTTGTTACTCCATGACGCACCAACGGAGCAACGGATTGACTTGATTTTTGGCATGGACATAGTTTAAAAGGCGGAAGGAGCTTTAGGATACTTTTTATCCCGAAAAATTGCATAGTTCCTGTAGGACAGGACAAAAACCATCGAAAGCGAAACTGTCGCCACTATCACAAAGACGCTAAGTGATTAATTCCTCTATGACGCTAATATGGACTAACGAAACGTCACAGCCAAACGTAATTGGATGACAGGTGACATTGTCTGCAGACTTTTATAAATCACAAGTAGCATGGCAAGGGGACAAATTGTTTTTCCACCATTATATCCCCTTGAAGAGGAAATAAAGTATGGATTGAAAATGACAACTGACATTAAAATTGGATAAAATGTTATTTTACCTCTGCATGCTACATGTTAGTATGACGTTTAATACTAGGCCGTCATTTTGTCTGACATTTAAAATATTTTTAAATCTTCTATCATTAGAGGTTTAACATGTTTCTTTATTCTACCTTTATGGTATACATCATACTTTAATATTATCAATCCGAAAAGTTTGTTGGTTTGTTCCTCTTTGACGCAGCAACGGAGCAAAAGAATGACCTGATTTTTGGTATGGATACCTTTGGTTTAAAAGACAAAGTGATAATAGGATACTTTTTTATCTCGAGAAAATTCGTGATTCCCATGGGATAGGACAATAACTGTTTCTCAGCAATGGAGCAACGGATTGACTTGATATTTGGGGTGGGTATAGTTTGGAAGACGGAAAGTGACATAGGATACTTTTCATCGCGAAAAAATTGTGGTTCCCGTAGGACTTAACAATAAATTTTTCTCAGCAACGGAGCAACTTGCCTTGGCTTATTGCATGAATATAGTTTGAAAGACGAAAAGTGACATAATAGGCCAATTTTTATCGCAAAAACTTTAACAGTTCCCGTAGGATAGGATAAAAACTAAGTGAGCGGGCTGCGGTAGCAGCCGTCTAAGCGCCAGAAATAACCTGTCATGGCAAGTTTAGGACGTTCCTACATTTTTCGCACTCCTTCGCGGCACTCAACAGAGCTAGCCCAGACTCGGGCTCCATAACGGAGCTTGCGCTCTCGCCATAATGACGGAGTGTTTCGGAGCACAAGACACATCGTCATCCACCACTCTGGACTAACCAGTACTGAACGTCAGACAGCATTCCAACGCCCTGGTTCCAGTGCAGCGGGTCAGTCATAGTAGCCCGGCGCCTGCCTCTTCAACTGCAGAGGGCAGTGAGAACGGCCATCGCGATACCGACACCTCTCTTCCCCTGCAGCCCCACTGCGTCTGCCAACACGTTGACGGCCTAGCGGAAGGTAGGGTAGGTGGCGGCACCCACACCACCAGTTCCATATATCCCTCCGCGGCCCCTAATCCGCGGCAGTCATATCAGAGTCCAGGAAGCAGCCTTGCTTTATGAAACTGAGAAGGGTTATTCCCAGCAAGTAACTGGAGATAGAGAGACAGAAAAGAAGCCACACCCAGCGCAGCAGGAGGAGCTGGAGTTCATATGCCTGGCAGACGGAGCAGCACTAGAGCAAAATCTTAACCGAGAAATTAACATATTTACAGACGGCAGCAAAGTTAAAGGGAAAGTTGGGGCGGCATTATCCATTTGGGATGATGCCACTGAGATCAGTACCCGCAAGCTGAAATTGGCCGATTGGTGCTCCGTGTACCAGGCCGAGTTATTGACACTTCTTGATGCTACCGAAAAAGCAAAAATCTTTTGTGACTCCAGGTCTGCACTGGAAACGGTAGTTGGCGTATCTTCCCTCCATCCCTTAGCAGTAAATTCAAAGCTAACATAAAGTTGCTACACGCACAAAATAAAATAGTGAAACTTTATTGGATTAAAGCACACGCGGGGATGGAGGGAAATGAGAGAGCGGACCAGCTAGCAAAGGAAGCAGCACTGCACTCGAAGTGCAGACCTATTTACGATAACTGCCCCGTTTCATTCGTCAAGCGAGAAATCCGAAAGGACTCTCTTGACGAGTGGAACCGGCGTTATCAGGATGGCCACACAGCGGCGGCAACCAAAACATATTTTCCGGATGCAAGGGCGGCATACAAGATCGTAAGAGAAATAGCACCAGTGGGAATCATAACTCAAGTGCTGACGGGGCATGGTGGGTTTTCCCAATACTTACATCGATTTAAGTTGAGGGAAAGCCCATCGTGCATCTGTGAACCCACAAAAGAGGAGACTCATGTGCAGTGGCACATAATCTTGGAATGCCCAGTTTATGGAAAGCAGAGATTTTATTTAGAACAAAAAATTGGAATTAATCTAACACGTAAAAACCTTAGAAACGAATTTATCGATTTTTGCACAAATATTTGTAAAAAAGCAATTATTAGGAACAAGTAGGTATAAACTTTGCTGTACCATTGTAATGTTTATTATAACTGCAAACAGCCAAAAACATTGAAATATAGGTATAGTTTTTATTCATTTGTAATTAAGACCCCTGAATGAATGCAAGGTTGGAGTGTATATGCAAGGCATATACACTCCAACCTTGCATTCCTTTAAGGTATTTTGATATTTGTCGGTTAGGTTATTAGGTTTCGCAGCCGACATAAACATAAGCCAAAATCAAAATATAACGCGGGCGAAGCCGCGGGTAAAAGCTAGTAGACTATAAGTGCAGTGTGTGTCTAGTGTAAATAAATGTGTAAATACTAAGGTTAGTTTTCTATTTTAATCTCTTCTCTCCGAACCGTTAGGAATCCTATCCACTAGGTCTCGTAACTTGTGGTGTGGCAACCGGCTCCCCCGCTTGCCACATTACGGGTTCTCTAATCCTCTTTTAACTTGTGGTGCTGCAAACGGCTTCCCCGTTTGTAACATTACAACAGGAGAGTTGATTTTTTGGGTTGGTTCCATATAAAACAGAAAAAATACGATGTCGCTGGTTCCATAGGAAAAAGTGTTTTTAAGTTATGATGAGTCAACACACTTAACAGTTCTTGAATTTTGCAAAGCAACACCTTATACAGTTTTTCGCAGCGACTTATGTTAAAATCAGTTCGGACATTCTACGGATATGAAAATACTCTAGGTACCTACGTGCAACATAAGGTAAGGCGGGTAAATTCCACATTACGCATAGGAACTTACTTGTGGGATTCCCAAGGTACATACTTCATACTGCTTACTCTGTCATCAATATGCGAATAAATTGGACAACATTAATTAGCTACCAGGCCCCTAGTTACGCACCGATGCAGCGATGCTCAATTTTACTGTTACCGACAGTATTAGATTACATATTATTATACGATCGTTGTATATAATTTTTACAGCACGAGTTTGAAGAGCTTATGATATTGAGTCTTTTAGAAGACATATGATGGTTTTGAGACTTAACAGTGCTTAATACTCTATTGCTTTATTGTTTACTAGCGACCCGCCCCGGCTTCGCACAAGTGTATTATACATATAAGCCTTCCTCTTGAATTACTCTATCTATTAAAAAAACCGCATCAAAATCCGTTGTGTAGTTTTAAAGATATAAGCATACATGGGGACATGGGGACAGCGGAAGCGACTTTTATTATACTATGTACTTAATGATTATGTACCAAATTGTTGTAAATTGTTCACTTCGTCCGTTTAAATTCTACCTTGTACTGATGTACTAACTCACAGTCACAGGACACATTTGTATGGCACTGATTACTGCAGTTATTTTCTTTGTGCACATAGCCTACATTTCTGTAAAAAAGCTTAGTAAGTACTTATTCGTATAGCTACTACAAAAACCTGCTCTCACCTTAACAAATATTACTATAATATGGTAGGTAGGTAGACCTTTCGAATCGATTTGGGACATCTTTCTAAGACGAAAACTGGCTGTAGCCATCACTGTAGTTAAATTAGCATTAATAAATACTGGTTTCTTAAAATGCACTGCACAAAATGAGATTAACAAATGTAAAATAGTTAAAATGCACTGTAGTGAATTCAAAGTTATCCTAATTTAATAGTGTTTTTCAAAATAAAATCCATCAAAACAGGTATATTGATAATGTTTTGCTCTGCTCAGATAGGTAAGATAGTGTGTAACCGCCTACGTAATATACTCGTAGTTTTGCGAAAGTCTGAAGATTTAATGATGCTAATTCGCGCCATTTATCACCTAGGAACTAATAGTAAGATACTCGTATCAATTATTAGTGATAGAGAAACTCTGCCATAGTGTGTGTAGTCAAGAATCTATATTAATGAAAGGCTTCGACATGAGTGACTGACTGACAGATGGTCTACAGCCCAAACCGCTTAACCTATATACTTGAAACTTGGAACATAGACGTATTGTACAACGCAATGGTGTACTAAGAACGGATTTTTGAAAACTCGGCCTTTGAAGGGGTAAAACGGGACCTTTTCGATAGTATGAAACTTTTGATTCCCTGGCCCGATTGATTTGAAACTTGTCTCAAATACTCTTCAAACAATACAAACAATGCTATTTGTTCAATATCTGTGATTTTCTCATCCTATTTTCCCTCAACAATATATTTTTGAGTTTTGACAAAAGTCGCAGATCAAAAGTTATTAGTTTTGATGTAGGTACAGAATAAGCCCCTAAAAGGATGCTAATTGACTAGGAATAACCCTGTATATCTATACTAAAATATTAAAGAGGTACCTATAGTTTGTGATTTGTGACGTTGTAGGGGGTAATCTCTGGATCTACTGAACCGATTTTGAAAATTCTTTTACCTATAGAAAACCACATTAATTGCGAGTATCATATGCTACAAAAGAGGCGCATTTTGTAACTTAATGACGACACGATCTGAATAAGTAATTTCCAACGTTTTCCGTCGATATAGGTAGTGTTAAAATTTAATGATGATGCTTAAACTACTTTTATTGCATGAAATACTATTTTTTTAAATAAATTATACCGGTCGCTGGTAACTCTAAAAATAAAAGGGAAGTAATTTTTTTGGCTGTTCGCTAAATAGGTATATGGAAAGTTATTAGAATCAGGTGAATGAATTAACGGGAAGGTATTTAATTATTGGGGACCTCTACACAAAAACAAATAATTAAACTAAATATCACCCAACTTAAGAATTTTATTGGTAAGAGGGCCAAGATGTCTTGCTAGATAGATAACAACTGGTAACAGTTCTCATTTTATTCTCGAGATTTTTGAATAAGTCCGGAATTAAACGAGATAACGAAAGAGAGATATTATCAATCTTACGAAGAAAAGTTGGAACGATATCCAACTTAGTAAGTTGAAGCGCTCGCGCAGCCCGCAATTAAATTTAAATCATACAATCTCGGCCCAGATTATCCAACAGTTACCAGCTCTGCACAGCCTTGATCAAGGTATTCGGCTCGGCTGAACCGCAAACTGCATAACTTGGAACTCTTACCCATTCTGTGGCGAGATATCTCCGCACACGCAAAGGCCGCGACAGAGACGCACACCGAAGTATTTTGATGGCTTCGTAATTGATAAAATACTTAATAAAGCCCTCGTTTAGGGTTCCGTACCCAAAGGGTAAAAACGGGACCCTATTACTAAGACTCCGCTGTCCGTCTGTCTGTCTGTCCGTCTGTCTGTCACCAGGCTATATCTCATGATCCGTTATAGCTAGAAAGCTGAAATTTTCACAGATGATGTATTTAATGTATTTATTTTGCCACTATAACAACAAATACTAAAAACAGAATAAAAATAATATTTAAGTGGGGCTCCCATACAACACACCTGACATTTTAGCCGTTTTAGGAAGAAGCTTGAAATATTCACTGAAAATTTAGCTGAATGCTTACTTTAATAATAAATAATTAAATTAAAATAAAATTATATTTAAGGGAGTCTCCCATACAATACGGAACCCTTCGTGCGCGAGTCCGACTCGTACTTGGCAGATTATTTAGATTTTAGCTCCAGATCAAATTGTACAGAGTTTCATTTTAGGTACATAACGTTTATTGGAATAAATTCTTTCTATACTTGGTGTACGCAGCGAAAAATAACCTGTCTATAAAAAAGAAAATGGCAACTTAGCGCTATGATGTGTTTCAGCATTATATTTGATTTTGGATTAAGTAAGAGTCGACTTTAGTGTTATCAAAATAGAGCAGCAATTTTCAGAAGAGAAAGACCCGAGCGGCAAATGTGATTGTTTAGGGTTTGGTTGACATTACAGAATGAGTCAATTTATTTGACAGTTTAATTTAGTAGCTATTTCGTATAAAAGTTATTTTATGTTAGAGTAGACATAATTAAAATAAGGGATTTCATGTCCCTACGTAAATACCTTATAAATACTAGTCTCTATAATGGAAATATTTCTTTGTTAAAATTCAAGTTTCCAGGGCGTACCTAGTATATCAAAGGCAATATTCGTGTCGAGTCAAATAGCTCATCCTACGCGTTCTTACGCTCATCTTACGCCTGGAAGAGATCGCTTCCAGCGATAAGGCCGCCTAGTGTTGCACTACCTTAAGAAGTTCACTTAAGTATTTTTTTTTTTTTTGTAAGTTTCATTTTTGTGTACAATAAAGAGTTATTTGTTTGTTTGTTTGTTTGTTTGTTCTTAGAACTTTAGAGTAGTAGGAGAATTTAATGACTATAGACAACTTTTCTGTAAACTATGGCAGTATGACAGTAGCAGCAGTAGTATAATTATAATTATTCGACTGCCTCGGTGGCTTAGTGGTTAGTGATCCTGACTTCTGGATCGAAGAGGCGTGGGTTCGATCCCCACCCAGGGCAAGTATTTTTGTGATGAACATAATTAGATCATTATTGTAGAAAATAAAATTTCGCATCTTTTGTTTTCTTTAAACTTTTTTGTATAACTTACCGTTTACGATTTATGACCCATTTAATGAAATTTCATTAAATGGACCTTAAAACATTGAATGGTCCATAAATCGTAAACGGTAAGTTTTACAAAAAAGTTTTGTGACAACAAAAGATGCGAAATTTTATTTTCTACAATAATAATCTCAACGATTTTTGCCCTTAAGTACATAGTTTCCGAGATATCGGCCAAAAAAATTTTTTCAAGATGACGTGTCAGGAACGCATTCTCTGAACGGCTGAACTATAGTTGTTTTGTAAAGTGATTTCCCTATTTTTTTCTTCAATAACAATTATTCTGTATTTTACTGACCTGCCGGGCTAGAATACACACCACAAAATAATTCTTTCTACTTGTCAGAACAAGACAGTGTTATGGCGAAGTATACATTGTTATTTCTAATCAATTAGCATCCTCTTAGGGGCTTATTCTGTACATCAAAACTAACAACTTTTGTTCTACGTCTTTAATTAATTCTCACAAAAAAGTTTTTGTTCTATAGAAAAATATCGTTCACCTTCGACAAAATGTATGGAACAGCTGTTTGTTTTTTATTTTTGACAAAAGTCGCTGAACAGAAGTTGTTAGTTTTGATGTAAGTACAGAATAAAAGGATGCTAATTGATTAGAAATAACCCTGTTTATCTGTCACCTTTCCACACGTCAAAAAGAGTTTTTTCGTGGTCGTATGCTAAGCTTTCGTCTTTTTGTCCGGTGCTTTAAATTTATTATTCTTAGTTTTTTTTATTAAAAAATAAGTTAATAAGTTTTATTTAATTTAGTTGTTTTAAGTGGCCGCTATATATTTAATTATTTGGAACTTGAACAATTAATATGCCTTTCTAATATCTAATGATTTCTAATATTCGCCATCTTTCTATCATCCCTTACTGGTAAGTATTTGCTATTCATTTACAAGGGCTTGAAGATGGAAACCTGCTAAGGATATCTTTGATAATTACAATAAGGCGTTGTACAATATTAATAGGTCGAACACTTTGAGGAAATATTACTACGTATAGAGGAGCTACCGTGACCAAAATATCATGCTCAATTTTGTTAAGAATATAACTAAAGTGCGCTTCAGCACTGTAACAATAATTAGCCGTCTAATCAGCCAGTATAAACACTCAGCGCTGGAACACTTTTAAGGTATAGTTTTCTCGTGGCAAAAAGGTCGAAAGCGCCGCGATTCTTCGAAGCGCTTACGCGTTTTGTTCAACGTTCTGCATTAACTTGTCGTTTCTATAGACTAAGATGCTGACTGACTACAGAAGTGACAAAGTTTATATTACCTACACACGCTTCAATTGAATTCGTACTTTGTTTTTTCTTCTTCATAATATAATATTAGTTGAATTATTGATCAGTAGAAAATATTATATTCATCATCATCATCATCAGCCCGTAGAAGTCCACTGCTGGATATAGGCCTCCCTCAAAGATTTCCACGACGAACGTAATATTATATCATAATATAAATATTTAAGTTAAACTAATTCATTCGTTTAAGTATTTTATATAATATACCACTGTTTGCCTAATCACACTAATATTATAATTGCGAAAGTTTATGTGTAAGTGTGTTTGTTCCCAGTCAACTCGGTAACGGCTAAACAGATTTCTATGAAAGTTTAGTATGGGGTAGCTTATACTAGCCCAATACTAGTAATAACCTTACCACGTAAGCTATTTTTTTTTTAGTTTTGACAAAAGTCGCAGAACAAAAGTTGTTAATTTTGATGTTTATAATACCTAAGCCCCTGAAAGGATGCTAATTGATAAGAAATAACCCTGTACATCAAACCTTTTTCATTTTATTATAAAATATGCAACACAACAATACTGGACCGACGAATACAAAGAAATTCGTTGATTTTCCATGTTATTTAATGTTATGCAAATTTTTCAAACATAATCACAGAGTTCCTATCTGTGAACATAATACTTATAGTTTGTTTTGATTAGGTACTACAGCAATTTTTCTGTTTAGTTTTTGGTAACAGTTCTTGTTTTTTTTTTATAATTATAATACCTTCGGTACCTACCAACTTAAATTCGGTTTAAATACAAATTTGTCATGTTTTGTTTGTTTTTGTTATTATAATTTTACGGTAGTAACAGGAGTAATTTTTTTTTACTGTTCTAACAACTTTCAACCGTAGTAGTAATTCGTTTCCCGTTCTTACTACTGGTAGTAAGAATGGTAGTAACACTGGGAACAAACCCTAATTTTACCTACACTTGTTACACACACAATGTCACATCTTCATTTTAGTCTATGAAAAGTATCGCAAATGGCGTCCACGCGCCATCCGATAATATTTTGTTTGCATTTAATTGTAAAATGATTATCTTATTACTCACCGATGGAAAGTTATTCCTTTGCACTTCGCCGTATTCTTTGTATTATTCGTGCAATATCTTTACACACACGAGACCATATTCAATAATTTTGAACTTTTTTCGTTTTAAAACAAACTAGACTGATGTACTCAAGAGCTAGCAAGCAACTAATTGATGTGCAGCCATATGGCTGCATTTGGGCGGAACATGGTAGGGATGTGCGTCGTCCTCTCTATACGTAGTAATATAGCTCGATGGTCGAACATTTGAAAACTTAAAGGTTAAAGGTAGTAGGTACCTAAGTTATAAAAGTACAGTGCCACCAACTTAGCTGTTCAGGTGGGCAAAATTGGAACAACATGTTTGTGCGTTAGCCGCCATTTTGAATTTGCGCCACTAGCGACGCCGTCAACTGAGCAGCTAAGTTGGTGGCACACCTTGTTAGTTTTGTATCTGAAGTAAACCAAAAGGTATGAGTTTAATATAGATTATTTATACCTACAGTATTTTTGAAGTATGCACCCAGCTGACATTTGCCATCGCCATCATCAGCTTATCCGTTGGACGTCCACTGTTAGACATACGAGTAAGACTCCCCTGTAGAATTCCAATAAACGACAAAGTTACCAGCGAAGCCGATCGGAGTGGTAAGTTTAAATGGGCAGGCACGGAGGATTAATGGCAAATGGCACGGTAATGATAAGATATCATTACCGTGCCGATGGGGTCGCAAAAAAGCGAGGCTACGTGTATAGGTACCATAATCAGTAGATAAGTTTAAATCTTTTTCATCATCATCATCATCAGCCTTTAATAACCCACTGCTGGGCATAGGCCCTCCCTTTGTTTATGACATTGACCTCTACCCTAAATCTTAGTACAAACTATTAAGTAATATTGATTGGCCAATTTTGTAGTATGTTTGTAGTTTGTTTTTACCTGCTAGCTTAACATACGTATGCACCAAGTTTTTTATCTAAGTACGTGTGAAAAAATGACAGATCATAATATATACCTACCTCCTTCGCCATAACTCTGTCTCGTTTTGATACGTCGATAAAATTATGTCGTTGCGCGTATGCTAACCCACCTGGGATAATAATGTGATCAAGTTTAATTAAAAAGAAAAATCATTTTTTTGTGTGAAAAGCGGAGTTCAATGGGAGACAACTGATTAGCCATCACAGATACGGCACGTTGATGTCAAAAGCTTTTAACTTTTAGACAATGCTGAATTAACAAGTCTTTATAAAATCAATGTTGACGATAAACGCTGAATTTCGCAACTCTAGAATGAAAAGGTGTCATCGCAATGAACGCGAACAAAACGGCATTTCTTTATGCCCTGAGTCGTTTTTAGACCTTTGGTATCTATTAGTACTATCTAGGTACTTATTTACCTACAAAATCTAAAATTAATGTAAGTCGGTTTGCTATAGCTCTAGGGTTTTTAGTACTTTTTAGGGTTCTGTACCCAAAGGGTAAAAACGGGACCTCATTACTAAGACTCCGCTGTCTGTCTGCTGTCACCATAGGCTGTATCTCAATAACCGTGAATGCTAGGCAGCTGAAATTTTCACAGATGATGTATTTCTGTTGCCGCTATAACAACAAATACTAAAAACAGAATAAAATTAATGTTTAAGGGGGGCAGAAACGGCGAAAAAATGACGTTTGTTGTATTGGAGCCGCTCCCATCCCATACAACAAACGTAATTTTTTCGCCATTTTTTGCTCCACATTAATAACGGCAACAGGTAGAAGCTTGAAATGGGGCTAGCGGGTTCCCATAGGGTACGGAACCCTTGCACGCACTTGGCCAATTATTGTGGTATGTGGATTTATCGTAGGCATTTAAAAAATGCCAAGTCAATGATCGCCGGTAACCGAGATCAATTATTATATATTCTTTGCCGAGATCACGGGATCAAAGGTTTTTAAGCGCTTGGAGGCCACTGAAGGTCTGACTGTGGTCACCCATCTGATGGCTGACCTTGCCGAAGGGGTGTTAACTTAGGTGATCTCTGAGAAACACTTAGTCAAACTTAATACACAAGTAAGTTCGTATAGGCCAGTTTGCTAGCCCTGGTGTCAGAGTTTTAGGCCGCTTGAAGGCCTCTGACTTGGCTAAACGGTTAAAACAACCGGGACCTACAATTTAACGTGCCATCCGAGCTACGGTAGCGCTCAGTTGGAAAATGCCAACTTAGTAGGTAGGTACATTATGAGTTCGACAAGAGCTATACCTATATGAGTAACGGTTTGCTTTCTCCATCCTGATCCGGACTGCCAGTGACTGGAATGCCCTACCTCCGTCATTGTTTCCTGATAATTACAATCAGAATATTATATTTCTTTAAGGCAAGAGTGAATAAATTAGACAAAAAGAAAAAAACGAGCGACCGAAACGAGGTCACTGGGCGCATGCGCCGTTTATGCGAGCGACCAAAATGAGGTCACTGGGCGATTGAAGGGTTTGTTCTTTACCAATATTATGTATAAGGAGGAAAGATAATTATGATTGTTGGTTTGCATCGAATGGGCTCCGAAACTAGTAAACCGATTTGAAAAAATCTATCACTGTTAGAAAGCTACAGTGTCCCCGGTAAACATAGGCAATATAAAATTTAAAAAAAAATTAGGGATCCTTACGATTTGATATGGGCGAAGCCAGGACGAGCAGCTAGTAGTCTATAAAATATGACCTGCCTATATAATCCACACACAGTAATATTTATACAAAACGTGCAGGATAATGCACTTACAGCCTACACTCAAGAGTGAAACAAAGGAAGTAGGTGGGTGCAGGCAGACCAGCGCGACCGTAACCCTATCTGCCGGCTAATGGGAGCGGCACTTCATCCTTCTTTAGTTAGCGCCAGCTGGCTATTAGGTTGGTAGAGGTAGGAAGATACATTAGTTTTTCGCAAAAAACGGCAAAACCGCCTTCCATCGTGTAAAAAAGTTCGAATATTTCGCTCGAATTTTTTCGTTATTGTTCATATTCATATAACCTCGGGAGTAGAAAAGTACCTATATCCTTTCGAAATATTTTTTTTTGTTTCTGTTCACAATTGGCGAAATTATCGATGAACATACACAAAAAAATACATGAAGACGAACATAGAACCTCCTCCGTTTTGGAAGTCGGTTTAATAAGTCATACCTATCAAATCCTCAGTTCTCTGAACGAACAGTAGACTCCAATTTTTTAACGTGATAACGTCTTATAAATCGATGAACGTCAGCTGTACGCACTAAAAAGTGTCACGTTCCGCCTGATCCGAGAATGCAAGCGAGAGCGCGAAACAAGCGATAGAAAGGCACGACCGGCCTAAGCGTTCCTCTTGTTTCAGTTGTTGATCCAACAATCTTTTCTTATCACGCAGAATTATCGTCCATAAACAAACTTTAGAGACCACCATTTTTTTTAATGAATCTTCTTTTGTCTATATACCTATCTATATCTCGACTCGTTCCTGACCGCTTCGGTTCCTACTCGCAAATATTGTTAGGATTTAGATACTAAACCATCTTACCAAATATATTGTGGAAATCGGCTGATAAATAGCGCGACAGCAATGTTCTCCCTCCTTTTTAAGAAAATTACTCCTCAATCAAAAATCGCTGACGACGAACAATTCCATTAATATTTCCAACCTGTATACCAAGTATCGTCGAGATTTGTTGAAAGATGCAACCTGTAGACAAAAATCAACTTCCGAACAGACGAATGCACAAGGAACACTTGTTTCACTTTGTTTACTCGCCCTATTACCTACATACACTTATTTTTAGCTTAAAATATAGGAATAGGAATACGTAAGTACCTACAACTTACCTATAAAGCCAAACATGCGAGTTTTCAGCAAACAGTTTTAAATTCGTCGGTGATTTTTGATTGGAGTGGATCCCCTCAAAAAGGAAGTTTGGGTAACTGATTTTTAAAATTAATGCTGATATTACATTGGTTTCAACAAAATTCAAATATTATACTTAATATACATTTTTTTGATTAAAAAAAAAATTAAGAATGTTTTTTAATGCGCCATCTATCACCTTTTATAAACAACAATAAAGCATTGTTCATCATCCCTGAAATTACTGAGTAAGCGTCTATTGTCCTTAGTTTTTACAAGTATGAATAGATGGCGCAATATTGTACGACAGGTCTTACAACGTAGGTATTAGTTCGTTAGAATAATTACAGATGGTGCTGATTACGTAAATAAAATAAAGTAACTTGTTTGATTATTTTACTATAGCTCTTCTATATTCCTTAAAATATGAAGTAGGTAAGTAATTAATTCCTTAATAACACTAGGTAACACTCAAAATACCCCGAAATATATTCATTGCGTATTTGGTATATATAGTCATGCCCCTAACTACTGCAACGCTCTGTGTAGTACTTATATTATTGTATATTCTTTGGCTCTGTACCAGTCGCCGGCATTAGCCGATAGATAGGTAAGTAGGTACTTAATTCTGCAGGTAAGCAACGTACCTAAGTAGCTAGAGATTCTTCGGATTCTAACTTAAAACTACTCAGTTAATATAAACAAAAAAACACGTCCAATTTCAACCCCAATACCTACGACTTAGGTATGTACCTACACTTACTTAGTTAAATAGATAATTTCAAAAGAAACGAGAGATATAAGAGTAATTTTCGCCCAATCGGTATTTCGCTCAAGTCTAGTCTGGTTCATTTATCACTACATAGAACGTGAAAAAAATCCGATCTGTTTAGTTTTCTCTTACAGGGCAAGAGTACGTAGTACGTACGTGCTATTTCGTGTAAAAACTCTTAAGAACCTAGACAACAAAAAACTGGTAGGTATAATAGATAGATAATATTACACCTATACTTACTTACCTAGAAAATTATCAATATAGAGTATTAGGAATTTATGCAAGGGTGAATGTCTAAATTGACCGGATTATAAGACTAAGTGTGTTTGTTGGTTTAGGTATACGTCAGTTAGGTAGGTCCTCTTTCACGCAGTAACAAACACAGCGATTGACTTGATTTTTTGTGTGGATATAATTGAAAGATAGAAAACTAGGTATCTATTAAAGACTAGTTTTAAAAAGAGAGAGATATAAGTAGTGAGTAATTTTTTTTTTAATTTTATTCTGAATATGTTTGCGTTTGACCACATACTGCCTGATGTTGGGCAGATATGCGGTCTAGGTTGTAGCACGCTTACCTGGAAGATACCTATTTACTCGGGATTTGAAGACGCCCACTTTGTTTGTACATACTTTAGCGGGAAGCAAAGCGTTCCACATTCTATGGCTGTTCGTATGAAATAAAAGCTTCCCATGGAATTTTGGATTTAAAAACCAAAATATCACAAGTGGGGAAAGAGGTATAATTAAAGTCTATACCTAATATAATATTATCAACAAAATAAGTACGTATTACCTATTGTATCTATGTATAGGTATTACGCGGTCAAAAGCGCGGGAACAAGTTAATCTCCAATAAAAGTCTGTAGGTATACATTTATCCCACGATTAACAAAATAAGTATAAGTATACGTACTGTACACGGAACAGAGGCTGATTTCCAATCGAATAATTTCATAAATCGTTCATTATCGCTAAGTGAAAATGCGGGCTTCCACCGCTTTTCACCGACATCCCCCAAATAAGGAAATTGCAAGAAAGGTGGCTGAAAGGCACGGGATAACTCAATTCTCGGCGGCTTATAGCTGTTTACAAGATTAAAGGTATTGCAATTATGGTTGATGAGGTTTTTAGACTTCCGCTCTTATGGATGAGGAAAAGGTAGCACGAGTGTTTCGCCGTATAACCTCAATTTGATCATTAATGGTTGACCTTATTAAGGTGACGCATTGATAAACTATAATGTTTCAAAAATCGAGTACCGCGCCCCTTCACTCGGACAAATTTTACGCGATCGCGCTCGACAGAATCGCGCCAGAGCGGCGGGCGGCAGTGAGTTTTTACTTATAATGTACACATTAAAAAAATAACTTCTCGGTCTGTAAAATAGAAAAGTGATCCGGCTATTTTATTCGTAAAAAATAATGGGGTGTTGTCGCTGATAATTCTTAGCATTCGAATTATTAAACTATTATTTGGTGAGAAATTTGTAAGTTTTTTTTTTTAAATAAAGCCGGTTACTTTTCCAAATTCTGTCCGGTTCATAAATTTTTTCAAGATTTTCCCTTATCTATGATATTTTTTAAATTTGAATCAAAATCATTCGTCCTCTCACATCTCGCATTCAAAAGTACTCGTTTTCGTGTTTTTCGGCCCGATGCCTCATCTGGAGATGACGTTTGGTGTAGAGGAGAATCGGAATTTTTTGAGCGGTCATATCAGACTAAGGAACTTTATATGGAACTAGTACAAATCGATAGGAATAGTCTGACCAAGTCAGCGCGTGAGATACCTACTTTTAGGTTGGTATAAGTTTAGTAGGTCGCAAAATGCGTATGGGCATGTGGCAGAATCCACTGTCATAATATTACTTACCTCATAATTATTTTATTAACGATTTCATGGGCTGTATCAGCAATATTTGTAAATATTAGTGTTTCCGAGTAGTTCTTAGAAATGGGGAGGGACATCGTGGGACATTATTGATTGTTGCTAGAACAAGGCGTTGTGGTCCATCTTTCGAGATCTATTCTGTGCATTAAGCAAAGTTATTATTACGAAAAGAGATAAGAGAAAAGTATATCGAGATGAGGCCATTTACCTTGTACGGTGTTTAGTTATTGGCTTTATTTCTTTCAATAACCAGGAATTTCATATTTTCGGATCTTATTACCGTTTGACATTGCTTGTAAAATATGGCGGCGTGAAGGCAGCCTTGAACAAAAATCAAATTAGATAATATGGAATTCCATAAAACCTAAGCATTAAATGATTTCGCTTTTTCTGTTAATTTGTTTACCATATTTTAATATTTTTTGGGCTACTGTAAAAAGTCTAAGTAAGTAAAGGGCCTACTTTGCAAGATATTTTGTCTTAACTCGCTATCTGTAAGGCAATGTGTTTGACTGGCAGATCCATCGTTGCAGCTTGGTGAATAAATATTACCTATTACTTTTGATCTTTAGAAATAGATAATCGGCTCATGTTGGTTCTGTCCGCGAAGCAGAAGTACCTACGCTCAAGAAAACCAAGCAAAGCCATTACCAGTCAGTATCTATTTTCAAACACCAATGCCTCTTACATAGAGTCTAAAGCCCAAATAACCTTAAAAAACTTGGTGTTCTATCTAAGGTGAGACGGTATTTCACATTTGAGCAACTGCTTATTCTTTATAAAGCACAAGTAAGGTCTTGCTCTGCTCTCAACTTAGGGATCCATCCATCCATCCATCAGCCATAAGAAGTCCACTGCTGGACATAGGCCTCCCCTATGGATCTCCAATAAGACCGGTTGGAAGCGGCTTGCATCCAGCGTGATCCTGCGGTCTTAATGAGGTCATCCGTCCACCTTGTGGGTGGACGTCCTACGCTGCGCTTGCCGATACGTGGTCTCCACTCGAGAACTTTCCGACCCCATCGGTCATCAGTCCTCCACGCTATGTGCCCTGCCCATTGCCATTTCAACTTGCCAATCCGTTGGGCTATGTCGGTAACTTTGGTTCTTCTACGGATCTCCTCATATCTGATTCGATCTCGCAGAGAGACTCCGAGCATAGCCCTCTCCATAGCTCGTTGGGCTACTTGGAGCTTACTAATAAGGCCCATAGTGAGAGACCACGTTTCTGTGCCATAAGTCATCACTGGCAACACACACTGGTCGAAAACTTTCGACTTGAGGCACTGAGGTATGTCGGACGAGAAGACGCTACGCAATTTTCCGAACGCTGCCCAGCCGAGTTGGATTCGGCGATTGGCCTCTTTCTTGAAGTCGGACCTACCTAACTGGACTACTTGTCCTAGGTAGACGTACGAGTCAACGACTTCAAGAACCGAGTTCCCAACAGAGATCGGGGTGGGTACAACATGGGAATTACACATGACTTTCGTCTTGTCCATGTTCATCTTAAGACCCACCTGTTGAGAAACCCGATTGAGGCCTTCGAGCATCGTGCTGAGCTCTTCCATCGATTTTGCCATGACTACTATATCGTCGGCAAACCGAAGGTGAGTGAGGTATTCGCCATTGACATTGATGCCGAATCCTTTCCATTCCAGGAGCTTGAAGGCGTTCTCCAAAGTAGCCGTAAACAGTTTCGGAGAAATTACGTCTCCCTGTCTTACGCCTCTTTTTAAAGGGATCTCCTTGGAGCTCTCTTCCTGTACTCGGACCGACATAGTGGCGTTATTATACAAGCACTTCAACACTTCGATGTACCGATAGTCAATACGGCATCGTTGGAGAGACTCGAGCACAGCCCAAGTCTCGACCGAATCAAAGGCTTTCTCATAGTCCACAAACGCTAAGCAAAGAGGCAAGTTATACTCTTCGGTCTTCTGTACAACCTGCTGCAGCGTATGAATGTGGTCCATGGTGCTAAAGCCCTTTCGGAAACCGGCTTGTTCGGAAGGCTGGAAGTCATCAAGCCTGCGCTCGAGACGGTTCGTAATGACCCTTGAAAACAGCTTATAAACATGGCTCAGAAGCGAGATGGGTCTGTAGTTCTTCAATAAGGTGTTGTCACCTTTCTTGAAAAACAACACCACCACGCTTCTGTTCCATGCTTCTGGCGTGATGCCCTCGAGGACGACGGTGTTGAAAAGCTTCTGGAGGACTTTTAGTACCGGTGTTCCACCCGCTCTCAGAAGCTCTGATGTGATACCGTCATCACCCGGCGCCTTGTTGTTCTTAAGCTGATTCAGGGCCATTCTAATCTCGTACAGGCTGATGTCCGGGATATCTTCGGTGAAGTGTCGGGTCAGCTTACCTCTTGGATCTTTGGCCGCGCTGCTAACAGGCTTAGCGACCGAAGCGTACAGCTGTCCATAGAACCTTTCGATCTCCTCCAATACCTCTGCCTTGGTCGACGCTATACTTCCATCTTCTCTCTTCAGCTTTGACAATTGGCTTTGCCCAATAGACAAATCTCTTGCGAACACTTTGGAGCCTTTGTTCCGCTCTATTGTCTTTTTAATATGATTAGTATTAAAAAGACGGATGTCGTGCCGCAAGGATTTCGAAATTTGTCTATTGAGCCGCCTATATGACTTTGCATCATCGGAAGACTGCAATCTTAGCGAGCGTCGTTCGGCCATGAGATTTACAGTGTGATCGGAGAATTTCTGCGGTTTATTTGAACGGCGGGGTCTAAAGAACTTAGCACCCACCGTTTGGACAGTTTCCACGAGCCCGTTGTTGATCTCGTCCACCGACGCAAGGTTCTCTAGGCAAGCAAAACGATTCGAGAGCTCGAGCTGGAAGTCATCGGTGTTTTGGATATGTTCACGAGTAGGTCGGAGCGTGGACTTCATCAAGCGGGACCTTTCGAGCTTAACATTAATATCTAATGTGCCTCGTACAATTCTGTGATCGCTGCCGGTTTTCACCCTGTGGATCACGGAGACATCATTAAATATTCGTCTCTCGGTGGTCATGATGAAGTCTATCTCGTTTCTCGTGGAACCATCAGGGCTCATCCAGGTCCATTTCCTATGAGGCGGCTTCTGGAAGAAAGAGTTCATCATAAAGAGTTCCTCTCTCTCCAGAAAATCAGCCAGCCTCTGGCCCCTAGGGTTCCGTTGCCCATATCCAAATTGCCCCACCCTCAGCTCATCATCGTTTTTTCTGCCCAACTTTGCGTTGAAGTCCCCCATAACAACAGTGAAGTGGGTCTTAGACATATGAATGGCCCGACTCACGTCCTCATACATAGTCTCCACTTCATCATCTGGGTGTGACGATGTCGGTGCGTATACCTGAATGACCTTCAGCGAATACCTCTTGGATATTCTGAGTATTAGGTATACCACCCTGTTCGACACACTTTCGATGGTAATAATGTTGTTGGTGAGGGACTTGTGAACGAGAAAGCCAACACCACCTTGGGACCGTTGGTCACCTTCCCGGTAGTAAAGCAGGTTGCCGGATTTCAAGGTTATCGTGTCCTCCCCCTCTCTACGGACTTCAGACAACCCCACAATATCCCAACGCAATCTACTCAACTCTTCTTCCAACTCAGCAATCTTCTCGTCAGTCCTCAACGTGCGCACGTTGTGTGTTACCAGGGCCAGTCGTCGTTTGCGGGAGTGGTAGCCGGGCGTCTGCCAGCGATTCTTAGCACCCCCTTCTCCGCCGTTACCGGGGCCGCTACCGTAGCCCCGGGCTAGCGGAGCTGCTGGGGACTGGGGGCCTGGTCTATTTGTACTTTCCATATTGGGGTTTTTGCCCATAATCGCCGCGCTGGGCAGGCGTGGTGGCGATCGCAGAAACGTAGCTTCGCGACAGGGATGCTGCTCCCCATCCCTGCCCTGTGCCATTTTAGCTACGTTTTATTTGAATGGTTATACCGCCATTGGTCGGTTCCGCTGTACCTCAGTCGGCTCTTACGACACCTGGTACTAGAGGGGGGTGCTATTCTACTCTGCCGGCACCCCACGGCATTACACGGCCACGGTTATTTTACGGCCACGGCACGGCAACTTAGGGATGGCTCTGCCAAATATCAACTAGAGGCTCTGGAGTCGATTGAGAGGTGAGCCAGGAGGCAGATTGACAACGACACCTTGACTAAGTCGCAGCTGCAAAGTCTCGAGCATCAACGTACGGTAGCGTGTATATCAGCCTTTTACCGGATACACTTCGGAGAATGCGCCCAGGAGTTGCACAATCTGGTCCCACCAGCATCTTTCTTCTATAGTGCGGCTAGACAGACGAGACCAAAGCGCCACCCTATTATGGTGGACTTTCCACCCGTTAGAACCAAGCGTTTCGAATCCTCATTCCTCACGAATAGCCAGAACGTCTGGGTCTGTCTTAATGCTAAAAAACAACGTCTTCAAATCCCGAGTAAATAGGTATTTTCTAGGTAATACTGCTACAACCTAGACCGCACATCTGCTCAACATCAGGCAGTACCATGTACCCAGTCAAACGCAAACCTATTCGGAATAGAAAAAAAACCGATGTCTATTTTAACTCAGTATTACTGTACATATATTATTATCGTTTATTACATATTAATACGCAAAATCGATGTTCTTTTTAAAAAATCTTGTATACATTTCTGACGTTCGAACTTTTCCGAGGTGTCTGCGGAACCGCTGAAGGAAATTATGCATACCTACCGCCAAAATGAGATTTGTTGGATTTTCATAATTCCATCTCATTATAATATTTTACCAGTAAGCGGAATCGGGAACGTATCTGAGAAATTCTTCCGGATTCGGTGACAACTCGTCCGAATTTCTTGGGACTTTTCTCTACTGACATAAGTATCTACCTAGAGAACTCTGACTGACTGTATTGCTTCATTGAAACTTGCCTGAGGATCTGTCATAACAATGATAAAGCTTAGGTACATATGTGGAAATCAGTTTTATTTTTGTTATGACTGTGTCATATTTCTGCGATACTTACTAAGAACTCTTTGGGCAATTGGGCAGTTGGTTTTGTGGATACCGATTCACAAAAAAAGTTGTGGGCTGCCGGCAATTGCTTCGGCGAGGAATGTGCTATGCACTCTGCTACTTATTGCTACGTAATCCACTGAACGAAATAGAAGAAGAAACAATTTGACGGTTTCTTCATCGAGCTAATATTTGGGTAAATAAAGTCCGGAATATGCAAATAAATAGTTGATCTAATTATTAATATTTGTTTTAAACTGACCAATAAAAAATATATCATGTAACGGTAACTCAATGTAATAATAACGAGATATATAGTTACTCAATAACTTTTTTTATCAGTAACTAATTTGTGTTTTGATAAAACCATTAATGAATATCGTATCCTGAAAAGTCATATCCTGAATTTTTCACTAAAGTAAAGGTGTTTGTAACGTTTTATTTTCGATATGCAGAAGCTTATGAAGCGGGTTAATTTAGGTTCCCTAAGAATAAACGGTTAAGAATATTCAATTTACTAATGACTTAGCACGATTTCAATGGCTTCTCCCTTTATACATTTTTGCAGCATTACGAAGTCATTCTATAATTACCTACCTAGGTACTTACAGTGATAAATAAAAAAAAAATGTAATGTTGATGTACTTATTTAGAAAATTTAGTAAACATTAGTATTGTAAAATTGAAAAAGTAATGTTCAATTCTCACATTACCCACTACTCCATCTATCCATCCATCCATCAGCCATAGGACGCCCACTGCTGGACATAGGCCTCCCCTATGCATCTCCCATAGGACCGGTTGGAAGCGGCTTGCATCCCGCTTGATCCTCCGGTCTTAATGAGGTTATTCGTCCACCTTGTGGGTCCACTGGGCCTTATTAATAAGCTCAAAGTAGCCCAACGAGCTATGGAAAGGGCTATGCTCTTGTCATCCTCTGCGGCAGCGCCACCAGCTAGAAATAAATCAATATTACCTTAAAATGATGTACATTAGACGTACATGATGTGCATATGTAGAGTCTGGCCAACGAAAGCTATAAATATATAATAAAGATATAATTGCTGTATGTCCATTAGGTACTGAAAAAATAGACATTAATTGTGGCTCTGCTGCGGATTATGCTCTCCAGCAGAGCCACTCCGAACTTGTATTCAGGAAAGATAAATGCGACTGTTTTATGATGAAAACTGTTGTACGATTAGTGCTTAATGCGTACGTGTAAAAACATTACTATAATGATAATGATCTTACTTAGTAATGCTACACTAAAAGTGGGCAGGGCACTTATCGCGTAGGACTGATGACCGATGGGGTTCTCGAGTGGAGACCCACTACACACGATCCTAAAATTCAAGATGAAAAAAATAAGTACCTACCTACTTCCTAAGAACATAACGCAAAAATACGAGTAAGTAGGCATTTCATTCTGCCCCTTGATCCGTTAAAGCTCTTTCTGATCCCTTTTATGAGCTCCGATGCTGCTTATGAGCAATGAATGTCACATTATGACATGTTTGTTATAACTAAATGTAAAGAATGGCCTCATAAGACCGCTTAATTAGGTATATCGGATTTGAGTACCTTTATTGGAGGAAATGTTTTGCCACAAATAAACAGCATACCTAGTCATAAGTGTATGAAGACAATAATTTCATGTTCGTTTAGAATAACACTTCAAGAAGTATTTGATTAAATTGTATAAACCCAGTGCACTCTAGATTAGTAAAAAGTTGCTTCAGATACTGCTTTTTAATGACTTCTAAACTAGAAAACATCATTATCATATCTGCCTATCTATATGAATAATAAATTGTATAAACTTCAAGTACTTACTCGTAATAATGTCTCGTAATAAAAGATTCAGTAATAATGCGAAGATTATCAAGCTAAATTTTGATTTTTGGTAATACGTAAGTAAATATTGAATAAATAAAAAATACTGGACAAGTGCGTGTCAGGCTTGCATACCTAGGGGTCCGTACAAAACCTGAAAATTTATCAAAATTGCGAAGTTGTTAAAAGATGTACACTATAAAGATTTTTTTCTTTAATTTTCTCGTATGACGAGAAGAGTATAAAATTAAACATTTTAAAAATAATTGAGAACCTGTTTTAGCGTGTACTAATGAAGTTCTTTCGTAGGATACCCTTCATGTTTAAAATTGGTGTTACAGACAGCCCTCTGTGCAGTGTTGCATGGGGGTAGAAGAAACAACCGCGCATATTATTATGCTGCTTGAATGCAGCAGTGTGGCGGAACAACGCAAGAAGTTCATCGGGGCGCCGAGGACACTCCGGGAAGCCTGCGCCGGCGTTGGCGAGCTGCTGGACTTCTTGGAGGACACCGGGTGGCTGAACTAGCTGCAGCCGGGTGACCACATATAACGGGCCCATGGAGGGCTCAATTGTGGAAAAGGAACGCATGAATAAGTAACAAGTAAGATACTCGTACCCTTCATGATAGGATTTACGCACTTTGAAATTAGGACCCATTTTTTTACATATGGCCCTATTTTTTACGATTTAATAAAAAAAAAAAATAGTTTAGTTTCACATTTTGCCCCCCAGATGTGTACTTTAACACAATGTTTTTCGCCAAACTTCATAGTACTAGGTCAACAGGAAGTACCCTGTAGGTTTTGACTCCCTTGTGAGGGTCGAAATTTATACTGTTTTGTACGACTTAAACGGCTTTATCTTTTTTTTTATGATTACTTAGAAGATTGATATTTTGACAGTTGTAAGAAATTGAAGAAATACGTAGGTATATGGTTTAAATTTCAGTTCGATGTCTTTACGCTTTCTTAAGATAAAGGGTCTTGACAGACGGACAACACAGTGATCCTATAAGGGTTCTGTTTTTTCCTTTTGAGGTACGGAACCCTAAAATAAGATAAAACACCTGTTATGTAGCTTTCAATCGGAATCCTTCTAACTGTACAAAAATAAATAACTGTCTATGTCTAACTGTAAAGAAAGGTCTTAGCAGATAGCCTTTAAGGTAGCAGTTCAAATTCTACGGCTAAACTGGAGATGATGCCAATGACGATGATAGATCATGCTTATCGATTTCGCAAAAGACCGGCTGCAGACGCTCATCGCCAATATAACATAAAACCTATAACTCTCCGGAGCGTCTCATAGCGAACTTTTATTAAAATCTATAAAACATACAGCATGTAAGTACGTCTTTGGCAGAGGGATCTAATTTTCCGCTCGAAAAGCCCCTGAACCAATACAGCCGCGGATAAACCTACTTACTTGGGATAAACTTAAACTGATGCTTAAGATCAGCCAGGTCTTTGAGCATCACTACAATCCGTATTATTTACCCGTAATAGTTCTTTTGATGAAAATATGAAACCGTCTATAGGAATTTTCGAAATGAGCTCCTTTTACTTTTAGAATTTGATGTAACTTCAAGCAAAATGGGGATTTGGTTTCTTAAATGTGATTTTTTGTGTTTGCTCATTTTCCTTTGCAAAAGATAGGTATGATTATATTTTGAATGTAACCAGGCTGGTATTTTATGTAAGTACACATGTTATATGAAATTATATTTATAGGTTTATATTTTTATTATCAACAATTTTTAGTGTCAGGTCATCTTCAAAATCGTTAATGAAGATCAGCTGTTCCCTACAATCAATGATGTTTTATTCTAGTTCAATGCCTACAATCATGTCGAAGTTCTATGTATATTACGTAACAGCTGATATTTTGGGTTCCGTACCCAAAGGGAAAAACGGGACCGTATTACTAAGACTCCGATGTCCGTTTGTTCGTCTGTCCGTCTGTCTGTCTGTCACCAGGCTGTATCTCATGAACCGTGATAGCTGTCTAGCTGACATTTTCACTTTTACTTTACTTTTTTCGTTATAGAAAATTCTTGTAAAATCTAATAACGTAATTAAGAAAATCATTCCATTATTATCGATAAAATCATTTATGTTACCACACTGAGAAACTCTTTAAAATTGTTGCAACTGTAACTTTACTGTAGTGTTGGTCTGTAATAAAAATAATTTCAGTAATAAAAAGTCCACTGTTGAAAACATACCCCCCTAAATATTTTCTATAGAACCGGTACGAAACGATACTTACACCCAATTAATAACAGCCATTTTACTTAGGTATTCCCTTCTTTTCATAGTAATCTGTTATCAAGAAAGTATAGTTTTTAATTCACCCTGTAATTTATGGGCCTCTGAGTATTTTCATATCAACAAATTAAGCCCCTCGCAGACGTAGGAAAGCAATAAGGCCGTCATAGTTGGATGGCTTTATTTTACTGCTCCTTATACGAGCGATACTTTACTGCCAATGTAATTAATTCCACGCGACTGTGATTCGATGCAGGATTTACAATATGTCAGCTAAAATATGGCCTTATTTATTAGGCGACAATAAGTTATTGTTTTCGTTATTTATAAAATATCACATTTTTTTAAAAAATAAATTAATCATCATCATACCAGCGAGCGCGGCATAAGACGTCCACCATAGGTGGCTGACCTCAGGACTGCGCTGGATGCAAGTCGCTACCAACCAGTCTTATTGGAGATCTATAGGGAAGGCCTATATCCTGCAGTGGAGTCCAGAGTCTGTGGCTGATGGAGCTACTTTCCAACACTAATAAAATGTGGTTTTTGAAATAAATTAACATTCTCACTAAAATAAACATAAGAAAATGGACGAGACATAATTATTGATCCTGATTATGATCACTAATTCATCAAAATGACATAATTTATTCGTTACTCTTTTACATATGAATTGACATTTTAATAGACAAAAGGTAAGATGGTGTAGGTAGACAATGAAACAATGAAGACGATGTTTAATGTACGGAACCCTTCCGTTTTATTTAACAGTACATTGTATCGCACTTTCTCTCGAGTGATACATAGTGCTTTATACTACACCTACGAGGAAAATAAAAAACTAAATCTTTACTAATTGAAATTTATATTGAAATTGTTGCAGTTAGTGAAGCTTAATGTAACACTTGAAAATGGCACCAATGGCGTCTGCAATTTTCACATGTTCTTTTTTCAAATTGTTTGACACCATCCAACACACAGCTAGTGGCCAGTGTCATTTTGCGAACTTGGAGATAAAAACTCACTGTAAAAACTTTTTGGCTTTTGATATTTAGGTTACCAGCGCATAGTCTTACCCAAAATTAAAAAAGAAAAACCACGTAAGAAATGGATTTTCATACACTTTTCACTCCCGCTCAGATGCGTTTTCTCCCCGCATATTTGTTCGATATGCAATGACGTACTTTCTACCGTAAATTTGATAAAGTATCAAGGTACTTTCCGAGCAGGTGTAGTATAAATATAGTTTTCTCGTTTAAATGTGACAAATGTAGATACAGGGTTACCTGTAGCCAATGCCTAATTGGTTGCAAAATGAAAATGAAGAAATGGTGGGTTATGTGGACATATCAATATTAAATTATCATTTTACACGTAGTTTAAGGTGGCAGGTAGCTGGTTAGGAACGAAATTACTGACTAAGTACCTAGGTGGATGGCTGGTGGTTGGTTAAGAACAACATTCTTGAAAAAATCCTAACCGACCACCCAGGTGGATGGCTGGTGGTCGGCTAGGAAGAAAATTCCTAACCGACCACCTAGGTGGTTGGTTTGGGTGGATCGTTACGAACAATCCGTTGGATTCTAGACAACACTATTATTATGATAATGTTGGCTGTGTAAGTACTCCACATTTTATTTCATTATTATCGCCTTACGTTTCTTGCGTGTTTTATCGTCACCTTGAGCACGATGGATTTAATGCCAAGCGTCACATGTACCTAACCCACCAACCAAAGAGTCACCGTAGTCAAAGTTTACTGAAAATTAGACACCAAGTCAAGCCTTTAACTCCTTAAACGCTCATTAAAGTTAAGCACCAACTCATTTCTACGTATTTATATTCGTTTTACAGCTGTGAAGCGTAGAAAACAGTCGGTTACTACCGTAGCTACAAAGCTATTTCATTTTGATTAGACTCACGGGAGTCGTAATTGTTTCGCCTGGTTTTAGTTTTAATAACCATCAAGCCTCTGAGGGCGACCGTTAATATTTATTACAAGAACACGTAAGCTGTAGTAATAATGGCCTTCAGTTTTTAGAGCTCCGTGGCCAGGGTTGAAAGTAAAACTCTGCTGGTGGAACTTTGCATACTTTGAAAGGTCTTTGTACTTAGTAGCAGACTGACCAATAGGATGATTAAGTTAAAGCCTAGAGAGGGGCAGACTTGAGAGAGGCGGCAAACTTGTGGCTGAAATTAGCTTGAGTAATGTAGCAAAAAAACTATTTTTAAGAATTTTTTACATCATAGTAGGATTGAAATCGTCTGGGTACTGTCATAAAGATCTACGTTTTGCAATCACACTAAATTTTATTGATTCAATATCTTGAATTTTTTAAATTTAATAAGCCTTCCGGCTAGTAGCTACTGATGCCTGCTTGTTGAACTCATCTGACAAAGTCCAGCGGATTAGCACAATAAAGTGGCAGTAGGCAGGGCACATAGTTCGAAGAATGGATGGTCGATGGAGCTGCAAAGTTTTCAAATTGTGACCACACCAACGGACCAGCAAGCGCATCGTAGGACGTCCACCGACTACTTAGATGGACTGACGATTAAAAAGATCGCAGGAACGCGCTGGATGCAGGCCGCTTTCAACCGGCCTTATTGGAAAGCCATAGGGGAGGCCTATGTACAGCAGTGGACATCCTGCAGCTGATGGATGGGATGGTACTCATCTGTGTGTTGATGGTATGCGAGCGCTCGACCACAGCCAGAAACGCAGCGAAAACACTGCACGTTTTAGTACGAAATGTCAGTGGTTGGCAGTGGTGTTTGTGGCCTGAGTCAGCATTTGTGGTTCGTGTGAAGTGATACTTAAGTACAATTTTAACCATGAGAAAAACACTCAAATATTTCTATAAAATTATAAAAGTCGTTTGTTTTATTCATTACGTGTAAAGAAAAATAAATTTATTTTCTCCAATATATCTTACCTCTGTTTAATATTTATTAGCAGCATCATGAAAATTCTGAAGCCGGTTTTATTTATTTGGTAAATATGAAACCTACTCGTAGTTGTGTATCAAAGACGAAGATTATGTCAAATTCATGAGCTGCTCGCGTCTGAACTGTATACAGAAATATCAGCTACCTATTGGTATTCCACCAACTCATAGTAAGTATGCCAAGTCAGCTGTTTATAACATATTCCGATTTTTCGTATCTAGCTACAAATTTGTAATATATTGATAAAGTTGAGTATAAGTAAAGAGATAGGGTATTCTCTCTTAACACAGTTCACAAATGGCTGCTCCAATAAAAAAGAGATACACGATTGTCCGCTATCTCTTTTACACCTTGACTATATAACTATAAGATATTTCAAAAAAAAACTAAAATAAAAAAAATAAAAGAACACTAAGAAAAAGACAGCCTGTCTGATAAATTAAGTCAACTTTACAGGCACGTCAAAATTTGTTTTCCTTCTCAACCAGCAGGTCACAATTCAGTAAATAACAGAGTTCCATTGCATCAAAAGTTCTCGGTTACTATGTGTTTCTTTGTTAATCTATTCTGCCTGAAAGTCTATCTTAACTTACCAACAACTTGAGTTCTTTATGTAACTAGATCTTTTCATTACTGAATCGTCTTGCGAGGAGGCTTGGGAGTCTTCCCAAGTAAAGTTCTCTTCATAGCTCTTAGCGCTAATTTAAGCATATTGTGAATTCTTAAGTAAGCCCCATTCTTAATAAAGATATTTTTAAATTACACCGTTAACTCACGTTGGTTGAAGATTTTCGATAAGGCTGAGATATTTTGGATGCACCCCACTAAACTCTTCCTCAATGTGCAATAAGGTTTTTTAAGAATAAAAATAAATGACTAAACAGTAATAATAGTAATGTTCTCATAAAGGCTAGACAAAGTTATAAACTAAATATAAATAAATGCTTTCCATCTTTTTATTAGCTTACTTTTGCCTGTGGACTGAAATGTTATGAAAAAAATATGGTTTAGGCAAAAAGGTTACACAACAAATCATTTCCCCTCACAACATCAACAGAACGACGAACATGTTTACAAAATCCTATACTGATGCTGGGAAAGAACTAAGGAGGTAATATTTGGGGCCATAGGGCAAGGAAATTCGAAAGGCAAGGTGATAACAACTTTGTTTGAATGTGAATTTTGTTTTAGGTTTCTACTTTATTGTTGGACTGGGCATGCGCTTATTCTAAGTTATATTTAATCATAGGCTATCATAAGACATTACTTTTATATTGAAATCCAAAAACATTTACCAAGAGGTCATTTCCGGGCCAAAAGTCTCCGACTTGAATCATATATTAGGACGCGATCAGAGCGAGAATTGCTTAAAAAAAAAACCGTGCAGCTATAATGATAGGAATAACCAGGATTCATAATATATATATATATTTATGCAGTATAAAAATTACGCACGTGACGAGGTTAGTTATGCGTTTATCTGATGCATTACACATGCCCATAGCATAGCAGCTCTGTGATAACTCCGAGAATTTTGAAATATACCAGTACAAAACCCTGCACAATACAACATTTCACTCGTTACTTAGATGTATAAATCTTGAATGGTCCATTGATAGGTAGGGTTTTATGCAGAAATTTCACTGAAAACATGTCCATTCAATCGGAATCATAGCATTTCTTGCACACTGCTGCTTGGCGGTTGGATAACTTGCTAATATGTGATACTTCGTCCGGAGGGCACTTCAAAAGAGCCTTAAATACGACTACCAAAATGATTGTCCCTATGATCCAACCCTGTCCCAAATATAGCTCTCCCACAACAAAGCAATTCCGAAGGATGAACCCAAGATGAACCCATCAAAAATGACAGGGGATCAAATCAAATTGAACAACTCATTGAATATTGTACTGAAAAGTATTAACTTAATTAAATAGGCAGGTACACGTGGGAAATCTAAATTGAAATCTTGTCCTCTCCTTTATTCAATTTTCCAAGATTATTTTACACAATAATTTGTTAGATTATAATCTTAATGGAACAAAGTTTGTTGGAACTTAATTTGCATTTGTTTTTACTTCTAGTACGACGGAAAAATCTTTATTTGAACCCCCGACGCAAAAGGATTAGTGGTAGGTAGGTACTCGTAAACTTAGCGTGTGTATCTGGTGGAACAGATGAAACGATTCTTTCAGTGCTTTTATGTATGAATTAAATTAAATTAAATTATTTTTATTGAGACAAAAACGAGACTACATCACACTTACATTTATCTCACAAACTTATCAAATTATTAATAACACATTACCGATTAAATTATTAAAAATAAACAATTAAAATACAATTAAAAGATTAGTCATCCAAATTATTGTTATGTCACAGAGAAAAGTAATCATGTCAAAATTAAAATAATTAATCATAAAATATCACATTTTATGTCAAAACATCAGTCATAAATCTCTACAATTTCCACAGTGCTCGTAGCGCTGTTACTGTAATCCCATTGGTAGAGACGTCGTGGTAGGTTGGTGAAGACGTCAGGTAATTACGGTATTATCATTTTCATACGTCGTGAATGTCGTGATCGAATAACTGAGCATGCCAAAATTATACGAGTTTTCAAAAATGAATAAATTTACAAAAGTAGAAATATTTTCTAAGGATGTATAAAATTATTTTTAGCAAAATCTTTGCCTCGATATAATAAGTTGAAATAATGTTGAAAATAGTAGATGATAACCAAAAAAAACTACAAGTCAGATATGACGAATGATAGAAAGATGTAGGTACCGAAGTACGACATATGTACGTATACCTAGTTGGGATAGAGTAAGCAGATGATGACTGGAAGGACTGCCTCGGTGGCTCAGTGGTTAGTGATCCTAACTTCTGGGTCAGAGAAACTTGGGTTCGATCCCCACCCAGGGCAAATATTTATGTGATAAACAAAAGTGTTTGTTCTGTGTCTGGGTGTTATTTAGTTACTATTTATGTAAGTATGTATTTAAAAATAAGTATATTGTAGTATATCAGTCTCTGGCAGCCATATCACAGGCTATGCTTAGTTTGGGGTTAGAGGCCGTGTGTAAGATGTCTCCAAAATATTCATTATTATTATTATTTATAATGACGATTAAATATTAAAAGTAATGATAGCGATCTTTACTATAAGCTAAAAGTTGTTCGCAACTCAAAAAGTTTTCAATATCAGTGAACCATTTGGGTGCGGAAATCATAATTTTACGCCGCATGAAAGTTGCCCAATTCTCGTAAAACTTTCAACTTTTCAACACACATTTGCCCAGTAAATCTTTAGCATTAATAATTGTCTTACTTTCCTTACTCTGTTCTAAAAGCTTAGTTAAAACACTAAAACTTTTTAGTATTCTCCGAAGAAAATCTCAAGTTGTTAGTTAAATTCAAATTGGAAAACTTTGTAAATTTATGTGAACAGTTTTAAGGCACCTATTATGTCGCCCCTACTCGTTACATGTACGAAGTTTTTCTTTTTTGCTAACGCTGCAGACGAGCTGTGGTTACATAGTATGGAGTATGGTCAGCAAAAAAAGTGTAGCTGTATACAATATGAAAAATAAGAGACGACTATAGGATCTGTATGGACATGTTCCAAAAATTTATTATTGAGTTATCTGGCCTAAATCTTCAAATTAATATAGAAATGAATTTAAATAAAAAAAATAATTGATATTTTATTTTAGATTTATTTATGCTGGGTTCTACTACTTTCTTCCTATGTAAGAATGTAGGAAAAATAAATAATGACATAGTCCTAGTTTTGAATTGCCATCTTATAACACGAGCAGCATTCAAATGCAAAGTTTTTCTGGTGTCTTATTTTATTTTTAGTATCTCATGCAACACTTTTCTCATCGTGTTCCTTGTTTTCTAAAACAAAAGTAGGACTACAAAGCAAACTATTTCTAATGGACTAGTATTTATTTAACTTTATGCCTCTCTTTATTTGTAACGTTTTATCATCTTGTCTTTTTGTCCTTAACAGGCCATATAATCCGGTTTCTACATTTTGTTGTCCGCTTTATCTAACAGCTTCATTGTCTGGCTATTTAATATATGAAAGTGGATCCACAAGGACTATTTCTGGGGTAACAAACACATTAAGTTTCTATACCTCGGGTTATACGCAATATCGTGTATGTAAATAAATACCCCAGTTTACTTTAGGTATTATTAGGTTGTTGTTATAGAAAAAGCCAAATAATTAAAGTTAGTAAAAGTAGATATATTTATTCTTATTGTTTCAGTGTTTTGAGAAATTAATAAGTGAATTGTAGATGTTTCAAACCAATTGTTAGAAAGAAAGCGTTTTCTTTTGTCAGAACTAGTTATTACCAAATGTAAATGCCGTTGTTACAACTAGAATTAACTAATGGTCCAACTTGCGTACCAGAAACAGCTAACTTTTCAAAAGTGCCTTACTTCGCCAAGCCATAACGCGGGGTGCCAGTGTGGAGTCTGACTTCGCCGAAAATACCATACCTTGCAAATCCAAACCACAAAATCCTTGGTCCCAGCATTGACAGTCTCCTTTTTTGAGACTGTCAATGGGTCCCAGCGTGGGGCCTGGCTTCTCCACACCACTAAAAGTTACAGGTAGGCATTGAAGTAGGTATAGGTGGTCAGTGATGGTTTTTACTATATTTAATTAAACACCGGCTATGGAAATGTACGTCCTCGCCAATCCAAACCGCAAAATCCTTGGTCCCAGCGCGGAGCCTAGCTTCACCACATCACCAGAAGTTACAAATAAGCATTGAAATATAGGTAGTCAGTATTGGTTTTGACTCGATTTAATTTTAGACAGTCGACGTCCTGTGGCTGAAACGACGTCAACGACCAGCTTAGGTCCGTCCATTCATTTTATTTCGGTAGAAACCATATACCTACGTTTTAAAATATTCTTTTTTCTAAATAAGCTCAGTCGATTATCTAACTTCGGCCACAAAATTAATCTCTCGTCATAAAAGCAGGACAACAGGGCGTATAATCCCGCCTTCAGCCGTCACACAACAATGTTGGACAGGGGATGCCTTCGCAGTAATCCCATTAAAAATGGACCACTTCTTAATTTATAATGGCCGTTGGACCGTTCCTTGATGAGGATACTTGTTTCAGTTAATTACGTCAATCCGAGCTTGGAGGATTTGTTTTAGTACCGGGCGTAGTGTTGGTATATCTGTGTGTGTTGAGTCTATAGATAGATATTATATTGTAATTTTATTTTATAAACTTTCGCAATTTAGCGCAGTATTGTTATACTACGTGAGCGTAACTAATCACGCACTTGATAGATAGGTATATTGTTGAGAAGTTACGAATAAAATTTCCACAGGGTTATTCTCAATTAGCATCATTTTAGGGGTTTATTCTGTACATCAAAACTTACAACTTTGGTTCTGCGACTTTTGTCAAAACTCAAAAGAAAAATGTTGTTCCATAGAAAAATATCGTTCACCCGCGACAAAATGTATGGAATAGCTGTTTTTTTTTTTAGTTTTGACCAAAGTAGCAGAACAAACGTTGGTAGTTCCGATGTACAGACGGCCGTCGGGCTAAAAGGATGCTAATTGATTAGGAATAACCCTGTATAGTTGAATGTTTAGTTACAGTTCTTTGAATATCAAATCTAAAGAATTTTATTCGTAAGTAATTAGCGTACTGAGCCAAAAGAGGTAATTCCAGCCGAGACAATGAACAATTTTTACTTTGGTCCAAATTCAAAAAAACAAATTCAACCATTTTTTTTCTCGAATTCTGGGTTGGCTCGATAGTAAAAGTGATTCTGAATTCGTTCCTTTCGGCTTAATATACTCTATAATCAGGTAAGGCAGAGTGTTTTATTCTAAGTTTTTCTGTATAGAAAATGCGAATTTCGTTTTTATTTTAACTTTTGATTTGCCCCGAGCGCGGCTTGTTCGCTCTTAAGATAATGATAATAATAATATGATAGCCTTTAAGTTACTTTTAACATTATAAAGGCTGAATCAAACTTTTTGGCGCCTGTGAAGCTGCGGACATTCCCGCTGCTCGCGCAGCCAATGGATTTGCTGTAGCGCAATGACTCGCCTCGTGTTCACAGACGCCAAAAAGTTTGATTCAGTCTACAGGTACACAACAGGCATGATGACCGTCAGATTGACTATTAGTTTGGGGTCAGAGACCGTGTGTAAGATGTCCCCAAAAAAAAAAAATTATACATGTATTTTTAGGGTTTCGAACCCAAAGGGTAAAAACGGGACCCTATTACTAAGACTCCGCTGTCCGTCTGTCCGTCTGTCTGTCTGTCGCCAGCATGTATCTCTTAAACCGCTATAGCTAGAAAGCTGATAATGAAAGCTTAATATTAAATAATCAAATTAAAATAGAATAAATATTTAAGAGGGGCTTCCATACAGTACGGAACCCTTTTGCGCGAGTCCTTAACTCGTACTTGGCAGATTTTTTTTATTTCTTTCGTTAATTAAACAAAATTGATGAAGATTTAGCCCGTTAAAGTTCAGCGCGATGTCACAAGTGCCATACAAATGTATAGACTTCTGTAAGAGAGGTGACGTCACGACCCCTACTCCCAAACTTTGACAATGTTTATCTTTTGTCATTGTTATTTAATTGACAAAAAAACACGTACCTACCTTATATTTTTTGATAGTCTAATTCAACTATTATGATAAAGTTTTTTTACCAAGTCATCTGATGCCTAATGTAATTACAATTTCCACTTTTAGTTTCTATTTTTTACTTATTCTGTAATATAACTGAGAGTAAAACTCGCTTCGCGGTGAAAGCATTTTAGTATTAGGTGCGATATTTTAAAATGAAAAGCGCTGCAACAGCGGGAGATAATGCGTCCGCTAATGGAGTGTCCCTTTTGCAGTTGCGTTCCAACACTTTAATAAAAACGTCCATAATTTGAGCCTTACCCCTATAGTAATAAAAGATAATAGGTAAAATTCAGATTCTTGTTCACAAACAAACGAAAGGCCTACCGGTTGTAGGATTTGTAAGTGTGGAAATAAAACTGAATTAAGATTGTATGTAATGTTTTTCAATGGTCTCATCCAATAGAAAATTTTGAACACCAATGTCATGAAGAATTAATGTCATTTAAACAATGGCTTATGATTATTATGATGTCACGAAATAAATAAAAGTAGTAAGTACAGTACAGTAAGTTCGTGAATAGGCCGAGCTCAGACCAAATATAATTTTATTTTTCGCAAAAAATGGCAAAACCGCCTTCCATCGTGCACAAAATTCGAATATTTCGCTCAAATCGTTTACTTATTGCCGATTTCTTTAAAACACAAATACAATTATTCACAAAAAGAACATACAGATAAACATAGAACCTCCTCCTTTTCGGAAGTCGGTTATTAAGACAGAACGTCGAGAACAGACAAGTGAGGCCAGTTTTTTTGTGGTGCCTTACTTAAATGTGGTGAGTGCGTTGGTGATGCTCCGCCATAGTTCGAATAATGAGCCAAGGCGTAATTTCATTGTACGTTTATGTTTGTGTGTCTGTACTCGGCGTGGCATAGTTTTGTCGGCCTCAATTATTTGTTCACAACATTCTGTCTTGATTTTTTTATTTGGTCTGAGAGGCCGAGAGGCTATTTGCGAACTAACGGGGTGTCAGAGTTTTAATCCGCCTGAATAGAAAGCTTCTAAGGCTAAAAGGTAAAAACCACATCCAACCCACAATTTAACGTATCTTATAAGTCAAAGGAGCGGAGCGTGCGGAGCTTCCTTGTTCACTAAGAAACATCGAGTCAAAGTACGCTATGAGCGCAACATTAAATTTAAATAAGTCTCAATAATCGTGGTAAGTATGTTATCCCATGTAAATATATAAATATAGTATTAACAAAATAGGGAATTTAGTAACCGTATTCAGCGTTTTACGTTTGCTTCCTTCACAATCAATAAAGCATTTTACCGCGCTCAATGCTTTTGTTATTAAAATTAGTAACCACGCCGTACGCGTACGCAGTAATGACTGCTATGTTGCATAACAGTTTGTAGCGTAGAAACTTACATACTAAAAAGATCATGATTAATTTTTTTTTAATACTTACTTTGTGATGTACTGTACTGTACTGTACTGTACCAGCCTTTTTAATAGTCCACTACAGGACGTAGGCCTACCCACAAAGGGTGATTGGGCCATATCCATCATGCTGGCCCAGTGCGGGTTGGTGGATTCACACACGCCATCGAATTTCTTCTACGGACGTATGCAGGCTGCCTCACGATGTTTTCCTTCACCGAAAAGCCAGTGGTGTGAAATTCCGTACATAAATTCCAACTTCCGAGGAATTCATTGGTACCTACGTGTTCGGGATTTGAACCCACGACCTCACGATTGTAAGGCGGGTGTCATTACCACTAGACCACCACGGCTTTGTGATGTAAAAACTCTTAATCGTTTTTTTTTTTGTGGCAAAAACTACGTTTAACAACTTGACTGTCTAACCTGATAGTTGGCAATAATAAGGTCGAAGAAATATTTACCTTTAAGAGATAGGTATCTAGTCAAAATTGAAGATCGCGGGTTTTGTTTTTTAAAAAGACAAAAATTGATTTTTACTTATTTAATACGTCTGATCATATTAAGAGTTGAATTATAACTAACTTACAACTAAACTAAAAGCTAACGGGAGCGGTGTTATCTACCGCCTCCCACGGTAATGCATGCCGGACCACCGTGGAGCCAGACGCGCACTCAGCGGTTTTGCCGGCTGGCTATTCTCGGTAGTGGGCTAGTGGACAACAGTAATAGTTGCTGTCGGTGCTCCAGCATACATGACTCCTTCCTCCTTAAGATCGAAATTATCGCGCGGATTTTCTTTGCCACGATAATTTCGTCTGTAAAAGTATACTGAGACACAAAATGCAAAAACTATGACTAAAATTACATATAAAATTAAAGTTCCTATGCTTATTCTCTTCATGTTAATCGCACTATCACGTTCACTATATTGACTCATTTCACTTTCACTTTTCACTAAAATGCTGGATAGTTGCTGCAGGTTGGTGAGGTCCATCCCTTTTACGTTCAACGGCTCCACAAAGCGCGTCTTCTCCGGCGGCATTAATTCAGGCAGGTTTATGATGGGTAATGCAGGTAGAGACATTCTTCCTGAGTGCTCTCGATGTCTTCTCATGACTAAGCCTTTAACTTCGGCTTCGCAATCGTCGTCTGTAGTCACGATGTAGGTCCCTCGAAGGTGGTGGTGAGTTATCTCGTTCCCGCAGTTTTGAGTGAGGAGGACGTCAGTCCTAGCAAACACCATCCATCGGCTATCCTGTATTTTCTCTACTTTTACCTCTTCTACGTCAACTGGTATCTGGTGACACTGAGTTGTATCTGATGCGAATCGGAGCAGGTCGGCAATGCAGGTATCCTTAACCAAGGAGGATGAGTTGTCTTCTTCACAGAGAAATAGGTATTCTTCTATTTCCTTACAGGGGCGTGATAGCGACACTGTTTTCAACCTTTTCGTCAGTAAATAAGGAAATTTTGGCAGGATAAGGTGAGTTTGGCTACGGGAATTTGTAACAGGTAGGGGAAGGACCTTGTAGTATGTGAATGTATCGTTTTCTACAAGGGGTATGTCCATAATGAAAGTTATTTGATTTTCCTTTGCGTAAGCCTTTAGCTCTATACATTGCTCTAATTTCAGTAGATTTTCAAAGTTAGCCGTGAACATGAGTTTACCTTTTCGTTCTACATCCTTAAGTATTAACAACAATTCGTTAGGGTCTAAAATGGCTTGATGTAACATTCCTAATTTACTAAAAGCTACAGTAGTTTCAATCTCGTTCAATATGGTATAGAAAGTTTGGAAGTTATGGAAAAATAAGTGATATGTGTTAATGATCTTGAGCGTATCTGTAGTGGCGTTATTACTACTTAACTGTTGTTTAACTTCCCAAATTGCCTTATCCAATTGAATGAAATTGTTCTTAGTATTGTTTGTAATATTCACCAATGACTTCAGCATTTCTGCGACCACTGTTACTCTTTTATTTTCTGCGATTTGCGTCGATTTTACATTTTGTATTAACGCGTCATACTTCATAGCGTCGTCATTGTCTAAATTTCCGGAAATTAATTTGATTATCGATCCCAGGGGATTTAGGAGGCCGCGTTTAACTCTTTTAACAGGAATTAGCTGGTTTAATTTCTGCAGTGTAATATTTTTGATAAAATCTGTCTGAGTCTTTATGTCATTGATGCCTGCGTTAATGGGTTTATTTCCGAAATAGTTCTCTACATGCTTATTCAAATCTACATATCTATTAACATTAAAATCTAAATCGTCTCTGATTAAACTTAAATCTAGGGTTTTAATAATAGACCACTTATCACTACTTATAAGGGCTTGACCTTCTTTGATCGGGAAGATCCCGGGGTTATCCCTGATCTGCTGAAGTAGAAGGGCCAGGGCAGCTGACGTCTGCAGCAGGACCAGGGCGCACCTGTGAAGGACGTTTTAAATCCTTAATTGGTGCTTTAGTCTCACGACCTTTCATTTTAATCGGTACTATGTTCCTGTCTAATTCACCTACGACTTCCGCCTTTTCGTACCGCGGTTTATCCTTGCCTCTTCTTACGTTTACGCCTTTTACGAAAACTGTATCTCCCTCTTTTACTTTGAACTCTTTTTCTCCTCCAAGTTTCTCCTTGATTTTCTTTTTGATATTTATAGCTTTATCGGTTAAATATTTGTATAGGAATTTGATACGGTTTTTGTGATCTTGTACTAGTTTTTGTGTGTATTCCCTGTTAAATTCGACATTAAATGGATTTTTAGAGTCGGTGTGACCGAATACTACTTCGAAAGGCGTTAGTCCTGTGGTGGAGTGGATTGTGTGATTATATGACATGAGCGAGTAGGTCATTACTGACGCTGCGTCTGTGAGTTTGTGTTCGTATTTGGCAAGCCGATAAATTTCGATAAGGGTTGAATGAAACCGTTCGACCACCCCCATTGAGTTTGAGTTATGTGGGGTACCAATATGCAGGTCTACCTTATAGAGGCTTAAGGTTTCCTTCAGCAGGGCGTTATTAAATTCTGACCCGGAGTCGGCACTGATTTTATGTGGTACTCCATACATAGAAAAATACTTAATGAGAGCCCTAATTATTTCAGGTGTGGTTTTGTTCTCAATCCCCATGGCTTGTCCGAGTTTGCTGAAAGCGTCGACTAAAGTTAGGTATGATTTTCCTTCTATGGTGAAGACATCTATGAAAATCTCTTGGAATGGTTTTGTTTGGGTCTGTGTGAGTTGTAGCTCTGGTTTTGGTGGTTTCCTGTCGTATTTCATAGTTTTACAGCCGTCGCACGAATTTATTATGGTGGCTACTGTAACCTCCATGTTATTCCAATAGTATGTTCGTTTCAGATGCGTAGTCGTCTCTTTTATTCCTCGGTGACAGGTTTTTCCAATGTGGTACTTTTTCGCAATCTCTTTCTGCTCATTTTCATCTTCAACGTATATGACCCTCTGGGTACATTCGAAAATCTTTACGGTATCCTTTTTAAATAATTTGGTAATTACTTCAGCAAATTGTTTCCGGTGTCCTTCGTCTTCAAAATAGATGAAATATTTAACTTTTGGTTTAATATATTCTTTAAGGAACTGTTTCACTAAATCTGGTCTTTCCAGTGGTAAGTGGACTTCCAAAATCTTTTGTTTTGGCCTTGATAAGTCCTTAACTGTCAATTCTCCTCTGAACCAAGTGTGTACTAAGATTTGGTTATATTTAGTATCTATGGCCTCGTTCATAATGGGAATTCCGGAGGAATCCGTTTCGTAAACGGAATGTTCAGTTTCTGAGTGTTCCGATGCTGTCAACGTGTCGCTTGTTGCGGATGGAATAGAAAAAGGAGACCTTGGTTCGTATATAGGGGTTAGCGGGCCATATTCTGATTCGGATGACAAAACGATTGTGTCTTCGCTTTGATCTTCTTCTGATTCTGACAGTATTATCTGGTAGACGGTCATATTGTCGCCGTCTTGAGTTTCTTTATCTGTTTCCTTTTTTGGGATTTGCTTTTGTTTCTTTTCTACGTTGACCTTCATAGAGTCGACGTCCTTCTCTATCGCGTTGACTTTGATACGCGATAAGGCATCCGCTACACAATTTTGTTTGCCTTTTTTATAGATGATGTCATAGTCGAATTCTGCCAAGCGGAGCTTCCACCTGGTGAGCTTGCTGTTATGTTCTTTCATATTATTGAGCCAGGCAAGGGGTCTATGGTCGGTATAGATGGTGAACCGCCTACCGTATAGGTATGGCCTGAAATGCTTCACGGCCCAAACGATGGCTAATAGCTCCTTTTCTACGGTACTATACCTGGTTTCAGCGTCATTCAGGGTGCGACTGGCATAGGCTATTGGTTTATCCGAGCCTATGGGGCCCTGGGATATTACTGCACCAATCGCGAAATCAGACGCGTCAGTTGTGAGTATAAATGGTTTTGAGAAGTCCGGGAATTGTAGGATAGGCGCATTCACTAGCAGCTCTTTACATCTCTCAAAAGCGCCCACAAATTCGTCTGTGAGTTCTATTTTGTTTCGCTTTTTTAAACAGGACGTCAAGGGACGGGTGATCTTGGCAAAGTCCTTAATAAATTTACGGTAATATCCCACTAATCCCAAAAAGCTTTTAATTTGGGTAGTTGTTGTTGGAATTGGGAAGTTCAGAACGGCCTGTATCTTATCATCATTGGGTTTAAGTCCATCCTTAGTTATCATATGGCCAAGGTAAAGTACCTCCTTGCGGAAGAATTCACACTTGTCCAATGTCACTTTCAGGTTTGTTTCCCTCAATCGGTCGAAAACCATACGCAACTTCTCAATGTGTTCTTGCAGGCTAGATGAATACACGATTATATCATCTAAGTACACAAGGCAATGCAGTCCTTGTAATCCTCTGAGCACGTTGTCCATTGCGCGCTGAAACGTAGCTGGTCCGGTTTTTAGACCGAATGGCATTCGGGTAAACTCGTAGTGACCCGCTTGCGTGGAGAACGCTGTCTTTTGTCGGTCTTCTTCCCTCACTTCGATCTGGTGAAATCCGCTTGCTAAATCGATGGTACTAAAATACACAGATTTCCCTAATTTGTCAAAGAGATCAGCGATATTAGGCAGCGGGTATTTATCATCCGTGGTCACTTCGTTGAGACGTCTGTAATCTATGACCATACGGTATTTTCTTTCACCTGATGCGTCGGTTTTTTTGGGTACCAGATGTACTGGCGCGCTCCAAGGTGAGTGCGATTCCCTTATGACGTCATTTTCTAAGAGTTTGGTCACTTGGTTTCGGATTTCTTCGTTGTAGAGGGGTGGATGTCTATACGGTCGAATAAATATGGGGTCTTCGTTTTTGGTTCTAATTTCGTGTTTGACCTTGTTTGAAAATGAAAGTGGTATACCTTCGCAGTGGAAGATGTCTCGATATTCAGTGCATAACTTTTCTATAGCTTCTCGTTCTTCTTTATTGGTGTGATCTAGCCGTAACTTTTTTAGATTTTCTTTTAGGAGTTGGTCAACCTCGCAACTACTCGAGGTTACGTTTGTGTTACATACTTCGCCCTCGTGTTTGGTTACTTTAAGTGGCTTAGCAAATGCCATTGAAATGGTGTCTTCGGAAGTATTTTGAATAACGGTGTAGGCGAATGAATTTTCACACGTGACAAGGGCACTTGGCATTCTTACTCCTTGTCCAAAATCAACAAAGTCTATGATGGCCTCGCCATTTTGTAGATCGGTTGGGACTTTGACTCTTGATTCCGTTCGGGGCTCTAGTAGTATTTCGTACGGTGGGTTATATATAATTGGTATGTTTGCGTAGGGTGTCTGTAGTATCTGGTTTTTCATGTCGATTTTAGCTTCCAGTTGCTTCAATAGGTCGCTTCCTATTAGACCATCGTAGCGACTATCGACGTCATACACATAGAACTTGTGCTTGCCTACGCATTGGAAGGTTTTTAATAGCGGTATGCAGATAGCCTCGCTGTGCTGGCTACGGGCGTGTGTACTTATCACCTCGAACGGCTCGTAGTATTTGAAAGCTGAAAAGTATTCGTCCGCTTTTGCAGGGCTAATGAAGGACCTTGTACTTCCGGTGTCAATCATGAATCGTGCTTTAATTTCGGGTATTACTATATGCGGTAGTTTTAGAACAGAACTGCAATTTAGCTCTATTATTTCGGGTGAAAACTGGAGGCTGTTAACTGAAAATTTTCCGTGCCCGTCATATCTGCGTATTCGTACGCCTCCCCGGGCATGTCATGTGCTTCCGGGACCTCTGTATTGTACATGTAGTTTTCATCGTAGTACGCGGCATCGACATTTTGCTCAGTGGTTTCCTCTACAATTTCGTTATTGTAGAATACGTTATCTGTGTCCGCCGAGGCATTCAACATGTTTTGTCTCAGTGGTCGGGCTGTCCTCATCGAGACGTCCGGTTCTTCTATTGGTTTGGGGCGATTTGCGTTTGGCGGGATGCCGAATTTAAATCCTTGGCCAAAATGTTGTTGCGGCATAGGTGGTCTTGCGAAGTTTGAGTTAAATGGTGGTCAAGGACCTTGTCCAAAATTGAAATTTGGCCGTGGGGCGCCGAATCTGAAGTTCTGGGGCCCGGCATTTTGATTAAATCTGAAACCTGTTGGCGGGGTGTTCATTTGAAAATTGGGTCTAAAACCAATCTGTGGGGGTGTGTTTTGGGGCTGAAGGCCGAATCTAAAACCTTGGGGTTGTTGCGGTATCCCAAACTTAAAGGTTGGGTTAGGCGCTGCGACTTGGTTTTGGTTTGGTATTCCGAATTTAAAGTTATTATTAGGGATGTTGCTTACTGTTTTAGTGGGTGCGGCCGAGGCCTGTCTCTGTTTTTGTTTGGCATTAAATTGCGTCATGAAGTTAACTTCTTCGGTGACGATGCTCAACGCGGCCTCTAAATTGGGGCACCCTTTCAGGCGCACGATGCGAATTAGATCTTCAGTGAGGTTGTACAGAAATACATTTAGAGCCATGTTATTATAAACGATCATTTTAGCCGCTTTTACTCCTTCGTCGGTTAAAAGATTAACCTTGGCAAAGAGTGTGCTACGGGTCTGCTGTATCCTGTGACAAAAATCTATGTAACTTTCCCCGTTGTTAATACGCATTTGTTCTAATTCAATCGCAATACACTCCTCGGAGCGTGGGTCGCCGAAATGCTGAACTAATACATCTCTGAGTGCGGGCCATGAGTTTATGTCTTCGCGCTCACTTAGTAAAGCAGCGGCCCTACCATGCAACCTACTGGTAATTGCGTGAAATATATATTGTTGCTGTACTGCATTAGTTGTTGAGCTATATCCGTTATAAATGTACTGCGATTTTCTTATAAAAAGATTTAGCAGATTTTGTTCCCCCTCATATTTAGGTATTATACATAATAAATCTTTAGGTACTATTCTCACCGTTTGGTCTACCATTTTGATATATTTATCTTAACACAATTTATAAACTAGTTTAACTAAGTACTTGAAATTATAGCGACGATGTCGGTACGCAATTGAAAATCAAATAACGATTATTTGGTCTAACCAACGGAAATAAATGAAAACAGGGAATGGAATGCGAAAAGGTTTACTCACATAACACCCGTCTTCATCCTTCTGCTGTAGTTAGTAGTGCCTTGTAAAAACTGCCGCGTCCAATGAAGACAAATTTATTTGTTGGTTCGGATTGCTGCGAGCTCGGTCACTGAATTTAAGAAACCGTAACTACGTGTACGCGCGAATATCACTTTACGACTTTACGCGACGTATCCCAGCAATCCTACCGGCTGCGCCAGTCAAAATTGAAGATCGCGGGTTTTGTTTTTTAAAAAGACAAAAATTGATTTTTACTTATTTAATACGTCTGATCATATTAAGAGTTGAATTATAACTAACTTACAACTAAACTAAAAGCTAACGGGAGCGGTGTTATCTACCGCCTCCCACGGTAATGCATGCCGGACCACCGTGGAGCCAGACGCGCACTCAGCGGTTTTGCCGGCTGGCTATTCTCGGTAGTGGGCTAGTGGACAACAGTAATAGTTGCTGTCGGTGCTCCAGCATACATGACTATCTACCTAAGTATTTATACTGTTATTTGACCTAGAAAAAAACATACTTATCCTAAGATAGCGATCAAATAAATTAGTGCCCTACATTTTAATTGATTCCAACAATCTCCTCTACAGCTTATAAGTACATATCTATTAATAATTGTTAGAAGAGGTTGACGCTAACAATGTGAAACTAGAGCACCTAAGTACTAACAAGCTTGTTTTAAATATTATTGTTTAGCTCTTTTGTGAGTTCCGTATTTTGAAAAAAAAAAAAAATTATTATAATAAGTTGTGTTTCTACACTTGCTATTTAATCTAGCACTAATCTGTAGCATGTATTTTCTCTCATAAATGAATTTTTATTTTATTTTTTAGAAAATAGATATCTTAAAAAAAGTGTGTTTGTGTGCATTACAAGTGCTTTATTGTGGCAAAATACGGCAAAATAGTTGTTTTTTTTGGTTTACTTAGTATCTAAACAACAATGATTATGAATTAATGACTAATGATGAGAAATGAAAAATATGAAATAAAAATTATTTCAAGTATTTCAACTACTGAAGTTTTAGACCCTCCGATAGTTTAAGTATGTCTTGTATTTTATTTGAAATTGCTGAATGAAGTCGACAATATAGAGGCGTTGTTGTTACATGCATTCAAATTACATAAAATAAGCTCAGCTGTTTTTATTTTCCAGCAGTTTGACAAAATTTAGGTTCTACTAAACACTCAAATTTAGAGGGTAATGTCCCCCAATAGAAAAATCGCAGCCAAAAAAATAAAATTATAAAACCTGTGTACCAAATTTCGTCGAGATTCGTTGAAAATGCGCCGTGTAAAAAAATCAATATCTGGACTTTATACTGGCCAGACGAAAGCAAAATAGTCGACTTGAAGCACATACCTTCGCTACGGTCAATAATGTTAGGTTCAAAATTAGATGATATTAAAGTGAATATGAACCTTGACACGTCACAGGTGCAGTCTTAGCATCAAATACTGTATGTACATTACTGTGCGTAGAGTAGGTACTTTGGGCGTACAGTACGTACCCCACTCCTACAGTAATGTAGGCCTTGCGGCGCGGAAAAGTGCACGACGTTGCATGCAATTTCAATAAAGATTGATGACTTTGTCAAGTCTAAGTGCGCGTCCACCTTTGTGCAATAATTGCATTGACCATTTAGATAATTACAATATTCAGTTTTATTCAGTTCAATGAAATTGTGAGACGTATTGAACACGCTTTTTACATTTCCGTTTTGAATATGTATTTATCTTTTCATTATTTACTAGCAAATTGAATCAAAATCCATAAGGTTTACTTATAGCGTATTTTGGCCAATTTTATGGGCTTACCATAATCTCTGGGATTTTTTCCTCTATTTTCAGACCCTTTTTCTAATGTAGCATGCACTAAAATTGTCTCTTATGTCGTTACATACGGGGTTTTTAGAACAATGTCAGCTTGTGAGAGCCGGCGATATTTACGACGGGTCATTCTATGGATTTTCTTTGCTTTTGTTTCGAAACAATGACCTTTCAAGAACAGGTTACCATTGCTTTAAAGGCTTGGTTCCACCAAAGTACCGACTGCTTCTATGTTGCATTTTGCTAACCACAAATATTTCTCTCGGTAGATACGGACAAAAACATGTACTTACAACTCGAATTCGTAAAAAACTATTCCGTAGTCAAAAGTATAAAGATTTTTATGTTAAAAATACAGTTTAAGTGAATTTAAATGTATGCATAATATTGAACATCCGTATATGCGGTGCCCGACAGGGTCCATGCTGAATTTTGTACCTAAAGTCCCCGTCACGAGAAGCTATAAATTTTGTAAACAAGTGTTCAGGAGTTCACAACATTTGGACCAACAAAAAAAAATGATTTTTTTTTAAAGATTTAATAAATTATTAAGTAACAAATATTAATGAACACATATTATTTAAGAATAATTATTCGCTTTATAAGCTATATCTCCAGGTATACCAATTAACCTAACCAATTACTTCACAATTTTAATTAACACACAAAATTAAGGTACCATGTCGTAAGACTTCTTTGCTAGGAAACAGTGTACTATGCATGGCTCCTCAACTGTATAACAATTTGCCAAAATTCATTATTGACACGAAACTCACTCATTTGTTTAAACATAAATTGAAATGTTTCCTACTGGACAAAGCATACTATACTGTAATTGACTTTTTGAATGACAAATTTTGATGTCGTTTCGATTTTTTGACTAAACAAAAAAAAAAAAACAACATTCTTGCATGCTGACTGTGAAAATAGAGTACGTTATTTGTAAGTTATTTAAGATCACATTAAAATTGTATAACCTATTTTGCAAGAAATAAATGAATATGAATATGAATATGAATTTAAAACCTACTTCTAATATTACAAGTTTCCAAAGATTAGCGCGTTTGAACAAACAACTCTTTCTTTTTATTAATATATATTTTAGATAAATTGTATTACGCACCTTTTGACGTTTTTTTCGAGGTGAATTTATTTCCTTAGATGTACTGGCTACTGGCTCCATTATACGTAATAACAAATAAAATTAACGCAACAATTAAAGTAACAACAATAAAAAAGTGATAACGAAACAATAACAAAATTAACAATAACAACCAGAGCCGCGATATATGCAAAGCAATGAAACAAACTCGTACGCATTCCCGATAGTTTACAATCCCTGCGACGGACGCGTTCCGGTACCAAAAAACACAAACGATAGCGCTTTGCGTCGTTAAAATATGATCCGACTAAATTAAATAGGTTGTTACTTTCATATAACCCGTCTATATTTCATGTCGATTGAATATGGTCAATTTATTATTATCTCGCAGTATAAAATGTTTACTTAGTAAAAGATATTTGTTTACATAATTTATAGCTTCTCGTGACGGGGACTTTAAACTTTGTTAATAACATCTTGTCTATACCAACATTATAAAGAGGAAAGATTTGATTGTTTGTGTGTTTGCCTTGAAAAGGCTCCGAAACTACTGAACCGATATGAAAAATTATTTTACTATTGGAAAGCTACACTATCTGCGGATGACATAGGCTTTTCAAAAAAAAATTGGGATCATTACCAAAGCAGTTAGTACTGAATAAAAATTTAAAGATTTTTTGAAAAAAATTAAACCTTTGTATTTCACCTAGTTTTACAGACAAATAAATCATTCATTCATTCAATAAAAGCAACCATTAAATGAAATTACCATAAATAGGTACCTACGTGACATAAATATTGACTGCCTCGGTGGCTCAGTGGTTAGTGACCCTGACTTCTGGGTCAAAGAGGCGTGGGTTCGATCCCCACCCAGGGCAAACATTTGTGTGATGAACATAGGTGTTTGCTCTGTGTCTGGGTGTTATTTAGGTACTATCTATATAAGTATGTATTTAAAATATGTATATGTCGGAGAGCAGCCCCTTGAGCTGATTTGCTTTATTTAATTACTGGCAATACACAGACAGATAATATTTCGAGATGCATTTGACAGATGACTTTTCTGTCAACTTCAATGTCGTGCCCACGTCACACTGACGTACACATTGGCGGGAAAAGGCGTGGCTTGAGTCACTTTTGTTTGGACGAATATACAAGAAGAGGTTGGAAAATCATGGGAGTGTTCAATTGTTTGATTCGAAGACAATTACTGTAATTTTTGAAGAATTACTCTGTAAGCAGAATAAAGATAATATCGGAAATTCGCTGGTGTTCATATTTCAATAACTAGCACTATGATCAAGGAGGTTATCGAGACAATAATACACGTTTGTTGACCCCTCCCGTCATCAGAAGTCGGGATAAAAAGACGCGCTCACAAGTGGAAAATAACAACAAGGAATGGAAAATCTTATTAAAGTAGCATAACTAAAATGTTTCTCACTTTGGACAATGACTATGAAAGGCTAAACTAATGGCGAAGTACCTTTTCCTTAGTTGAACTCCCACAATAACAATGTCCGAACGAACAACAACAAGATGCAAGTCCGATGTGATTGATGGCAAACAAACATAGACAGCTGACAAAAACTCGCCACTACCTGTCTTGAGATGAACCTAAATGGAGATTGAGTTGGAGCGAGACTCTAACACATTTGCTATGAAGACTTCTGCAAATTGGAATGGGCGGAGCGGCGCTTGTGCGTTGATAAAGGCCTGCTAGGAATCCTAACATCTTTCGGGTGAGATCTTTTCATGTTGTTAAAACTAAAGCAAAGTTAATGTTCTGACTAGAAATTAAGGGCATCCGCATTTTCATAACGATCAAGATTTCTCAAACTAGTGCATAACATACAATCTAAATTCTAAATTATGGTAAATGATTGACGCTATTAATTGATTTCAATGTTTTGTACTACCGAATCAGATACACAAGTTTAAGTAAAGGTTTTTAATTGTGCTATGGTGTGCCACTTGATTATCCGGCCCCCAGTTATACGGATTCTTGATTATCTGGACTACTTCTCATGATCAACAAACTGTAGTGTTCTAGTAGAATACATGCATATACATGTACAATGTTACATAACCCATCTGCCCCAAGCGCTATACTGCCCTAGGTGCCCGTATTGCTATTGATGTACTAGGTGCCATGTGTCACCTCATAAACACAAGCGTACTTAAGCGAGCAGTGTTATAAATCAAAGATAAAATAAATATGATTGAGTCATTAAAAATGAGAAGCTTGTAAGTAGCCAAGATAATAAAAGAAACCGCTATTTTCATTAATTCAATTATCTAGATATTCGATTGCCCCAATGCTCCATGACACGAGTTAGTCCAGCTGATTAAGTCTATTACTAAAGTTATCTAAATCAAACCTCACTGATTAGCTGACAAAATGATATTTGTGATATTGTCAAAGTTTAATAACTAGGTACCTTTAAACAATTCAACTAACTTCTAAGATTTTACCATGTTATTTTAAGGTGTTAATAGCATTATTTCATTGAATAGAGTTTAATTTTAAACATTTTATGAAACAATTTTTCAGAATTCTTTAAGATTGAAGAAACAAAAGAACACACATCCAAATTGAGACTTTTTTTGTGAAAATCAGTTTAAAAGCAGCTAGCCCTTATAAACTACTATTCATAATGACAAACAATTAAGTGTGTGGTTGATGTATTAGTATTATAGAGATTATTAATACTAAAAAGATCTGAGTATTCATATCCGACAAACTATAATATCCTAATATTTGTATTATCATGGTATTTTGTAAAGACCATTCAAATTAAATCAGATAATTCATTTGTATTCATTCCATTTTCGAGTACCTATCGGAATCGTGGAGCAAAACTGAATCTTAATTGTATGAGGGAATAAAAGAGATGCATTAGTTCTACGTTCATACAAATGTTAGAGCAAAAATTAGATGAAAAATAGACAACCGATTTATTTGTGTAATGAAATGGCGGATGCGGGATTTTTAAAATAATTTGTTAATATTGCCTACAAATTTAAGAACAAGTAGGTTGTACAACGAAAAACTAACAATTAACATTTATTAGTTTCAAGACCAATATTGAATACAGTACTTAGTAGTAATCATAAAAATCTATTGATCACGAATACAATTAATCCGTGTCAGACAGACATGAGAAATGCAGGTATTATATTGGTTGGGATATTCTGGTATGACCTAGCGAGTGTGTTGGTGTCACCTGATCCTGTGAAATATTTTCATTAACCCATCCCCCAACCATACAAGCAATTCTGTGCAGACGGTCAGTATTTCATGAAAAAAAAAAAAAAAAAACCGTACTTCAACATGACTGTGACAAAAAAAAAAAATTAAAAAAAAAAAAAAAAACTTGCCATAAAACCAGACCCGATATAGTTCTGTAAAGTTCTGACAAGATAATCTCGGTTTATTTGACCAATGACCAAGTTATTATTGTAATATGATCAAGAAAAATAGTCGGTTACTTATGGCCAACGGTTACATTAATTATGCATTTCGTGTTATATTTGCATGAAAAAAAAAAAAAAGAGAAAAGAGATGATCCGTCGCTGGCAAAGTGACGATGCCGTCGCTAGTAAAGTGACGAAGTCAAACCAGACAAAAAAAAAAAAAAACAAAACACTTTTAAACAACCACAATACAAAAAAGAGAGAAAAGAGAAAAACAAAAAAAAAGAGTGAAAAAAAAAAAAAAAAAAAAAAGAAGAAAGTAAAAAGAGGGCGAGTGTCGCCGCAACTCCACGGTGTTCTGTATGTGGTTCAAAAAAAAAGTAAAAAAAAAGGGCGAGTTGTCGCCGTAACTCTACGGATTTCTGTAAGTGTTTTAAAAAAAGAGAGACAAAAGAGCTCCATTTGTTTGGTTTGAATATCTGTGACGAATTAATTACAAACTGTAAATCTGACACGAAACGTGAAACCTTGGTTATTAATAACATTGTGAATAATTTTGTTAGTTTACTTGAAGTACTGACCTGCCTTTGTACTTATGATATTCCATCCATCCACCCATCAGCTATAAGAAGTCAACTGCTGGACATAGGCCTCCCCTATGGATCTCCAATAAGACCGGTTGGATTATAATATTCAGTTAAAAAAAAAAAAAGAAGTTCCTAGAAAGTCTTGTTTTAAATAACCTGACCATCCTGGTCATGTATGGCCGAGGAAAATATTATACCTCAAGTAAACTTGTTCCAGGGTGAAAGAATTACGCACGCACATGACTAACTTCAGCTCCGCGGAAGATGAGTATTCAAAACAATTGAAACTACGCGCGGCAATGTTATACCAGTGGACCAGCGACAGTGCAACTAGCCCGAAATCGTTTGGCAGCCTTTAAGACCCCAGAAATTTGGAGGAAACCGTGGAAAACTTTGAAAAGCTAGCAATCTATGAAACGAACCACACGCGGACGTGTGATGCGCAGGACAGCCGTGTCGGAGAGCAGCCCCTTGAGCTGATTTGCTTTATTTAATTACTGGCAATACACAGACAGATAATATTTCGAGATGCATTTGACAGATGACTTTTCTGTCAACTTCAATGTCGTGCCCACGTCACACTGACGTACACATTGGCGGGAAAAGGCGTGGCTTGAGTCACTTTTGTTTGGACGAATATACAAGAAGAGGTTGGAAAATCATGGGAGTGTTCAATTGTTTGATTCGAAGACAATTACTGTAATTTTTGAAGAATTACTCTGTAAGCAGAATAAAGATGATATCAGAAATTCGCTGGTGTTCATATTTCAATAACTAGCACTATGATCAAGGAGGTTATCGAGACAATAATACACGTTTGTTGACCCCTCCCGTCATATATGTATTATATCAGTCTCTGGCAGCCTTATCACAAGCTTTGCTTAGTTTGGGGTCAGAGACCGTGTGTAACATGTCCCCTAATATTTATTATTTTTATTATATTTATAAATGGGACATGAGGTTTTGTGACATTTAGACGGACAGATAGACAGACGGACGGACACAGCAAAATGTAGGGTTCCTTGTCCTTACATAGTATAAAATAAAGTCGCTATTTTCGTTTGTTTGTTTGTTTGTTTGTCTGTATGCTTAAATCTTTAAAACTACGCAACGGATTTTGATGCGGTTTTTTTTAATGGATAGAGTGATTCAAGAGGAAGGTTTATATGTATAATACACCTGTGCGAAGCCGGGGCGGGTCGTCTAGTTTTACTATAAAACTCTAAAAATACCTACATGACATGAACACAGAACATATCGACGAAAGTTGTTTACATGCTCTTAAACAAATATCAATTCATCGGGTGAACTCATTACTTATACGGAACCCTTCAAGGCAATGATCATATTTAAAGCTTGGCTAGATTTCTTCTAAGCTCCTTTACTCGAGGGGACGGAACGAACCCTAACAGGAAGAATATCTAATTTACTATGAATGCGGGTTTTTTCGAATGGATAAGCTTGGTTTGGATTGATTGAATCGCTGCGAAATGAAAGTGGTCTGTTGTCGGTAGTTACTCGTGCGTAGAATTTTATTTGCAAACAAATGTGGTAGAGACGTGTTAAGTGTCGAGGTTTGCTGGACGATAGCCCAGTGGACCATGTATTTGTGTTGGGCTGAAATATATTTTGTAAGAAAAGTAAAATCGGAAGGGTTTGAATTTATTGTTCATTCATACGCATGTGTTTCAGCTAGTTTTAATAGACTCAATAAACAGCTGGTCACGAAAGAGATACTTTGTCTATGTGCACAATTGTAGTTTTTTATCTTATTTTTATTACACACTGCCTGATGTTGAGCAGATATGCGGTCTAGGTTGTAGCACGTTTACCTAGAAGATACCTACATATATACTTACTCGGGATTTGAAGACGCCTACGTTGTACTTAGTTATGCATATATTATGAAGAATTGCACCAGTTTCGATAGATATTATATCTGATATACCTTTTGGACGAACTATGGAACGAGTCCGAGTTTCCAGTAGGTATGAAATTTCTTATTCTTTTTTTCTTACATTTGTTACCACCAAATGGTACTACATCGGTCAAAAGTTCTAGTATTGATTTCTATTATTCCAGACAGAAATCCTCAGCATTTAATTAAACATTAAAAAACATTGATGTTCTCTAAATTATCTACAAAACTAATTATGATATCTTTTAAATTATCCGTTATTTTTGTTAGTTTAAAAAATGATTTGATTTTTGTTTACTATCTTAGCTTTGTTTATATATTTTTTATTTTATTTATGTTAGACATAATGACAATGTTACCCCACGTAACAACAATTCCTTTACCAAACAAACCTAAGCCTTTGTAGTGGAGTCGCCAGACCCTGGTACTACCAGGAGCCCATAGCAGCAAGAATTAATCCTAACTCGGATCCACATGTAATCTGTATGTTTAGTTACCGTGCGGAGGAATTGTTTCATTACCATAGTTAATCCTTTATGCTTAGACGGATCAGATTTTGATGAAATAGGTAAAGGCTTATAGAGGTACGAGTTAGATGTTATTCTTGTCTCTGAAACTATTAATTGGATTAAAGAGCTAAATTCAACCTATGTTATTGGTAAATTGGTTGGTATTTTGATTGGTAAAGAGGTTATCAATCCTCAAATACAGATAATATTCGAAAATGTTTATATTTTTTTACAACCAAAGTACAGTATAAATGAACTGAATGTGAACGTAACACAGCTTGATTATCAGCAAAAACATCATTCAGCAGTGAAATACTCGTAAAACAAGTGTTTTACGAGTATTTCACGAGTTCGAAGTTGGTCCCATTTCCTAAAAATTCTTTACCCCATTACTTATACGAACTGATAGACCGATCTTATAAGTATTTACCTTAAGTAACGTCAGTAGTGAAAATCCTACAGTTGAGCCTATTTTAACAAATAAAGAAATCCTCTACTTAAGGCTGCGACGCCGCAGTTTAGAGACGACATGTGCGCGACGTACGACCGTAAACCTAAATGCTCACTAGAGCTGTAAGTTATAGATGTTCACACATGAAAGTACATCACTAGGTAACGCCAATGTTTCCAGCCTCGTTCACTTCGAGCTCTCAACATCGATTGTTTACTGAAGCTTTAAAACACACGCCAGCCTGTCTATTAAATGGAGAGGTGAGCAAATACGAACTGGCAAATCTTTGTTTATACGCAACGTATGTAGATCGATAGGTAGGTAGGTGTACGCAACGAATAGGTACGTAGCTAATACAGAGGGTAGGGATGAGAAAGAGATAGGAATGTTGGATAATTCTAATCTTCTTAAAATACTAAGAATAAACTTTTGTATGTAGAGAGTGTTATGAAACCTGGTGGTGACCAGGTAGAAGACCACTAGCCTTATACTTAAGGGTCGTGGGCTTCTTATTCTTATTCAATGTAGGGGCGATAAGTCCTACACTGACGGCCCGCATGGGGTGTTTTGTGCATTTCCCCCTCCAGCGTCTACCCGAGCCAGCCCAGCTCCTTAAAATGGAGCGTGGCTCTGGACCGCTAGCCCCGCTCGATCCCCCGCCCTATCACTGCTGGAGTCCCTCAAGTCTCAGCATTGGCCCCTGTGCTATATTCGTACTACACATGTGACATTCCCCGTTCTCCCAACGTTGAGCTTGCGCTCTTCGCGGACGACACTGCTCTTTACTCCAGAGGCTGGAAAAAGAACCACCAGGTGACCCATGTCCAAAAAGCCCTTGACCAGCTTGGTAAATGGTTTAGGAAATGGGCCATCTCGGTAAACCCCGATAAAAGTGCAGCCATGTACTTTCATCCCACTGTACTCAAAGGCAACCCGAAAAAGCAACTCACGCTTAACGGCCAGCCTATTCCCTGGGCCTCCACGACCAAATACCTTGGCGTGACCCTCGACCGTCGACTCAGCTTCTCCAAACACATCCAGATACCTAGTCCGTAACAGAGCAGCCTTCTTCCTAGGCCGCCTCTCCCCACTTCTCGACTCACGTAGTAAAATGTCCCTTAGAAATAAGGTGACAATTTACAAAACGTGTATCCGCACTGTCATGACCTATGCTTCCGTGGTCTTTGGCCACGCCTCCCGCATTGATCTGGACAAACTCCAGGTCATTCAGAACATGTTCATTCGCAAAGCAGTCGGAGCTAGCCGGTTCATGCGAAACTCTGACCTGCACTGCGATCTCGAACTCCCCTCCATCACTCAGTACATCAAGTACCTCTCTCGCCGCTACTTTGATAGGGCGCCCCACCACCCCAACCCACTCGTAGTCCAAGCCTCAGACTATACGACAGACACGACAAACACACCCACCCTCAGACGTCGCCCAAAACACCTCTTGGGCGACCCGGACGACCCCATCGCCGTAGTCACATCTGCGGCGCTGGGGTCGGCCGATCCGACAGCTCCCTGCAACAGGAAGTATTCCGTTTTTGGTATAGGCGCCGGTTACCATAGGCACACAGTCACACACCGACCTCGCCGGCGAGGTCGAGGATCCTCCGGATCTGTCAGAATATCGGTTAGATTCTCTACAAATAGTCAACCAGCTCAACCCATTAGGGAAACAGGGCACACCCATTCTGGGGTGCCCGGGCAAGTCTGATCTCCCCCGCCGGGTGACGGCCCAAGCCGAGGTCCGTACCTTCTCAGGTGCCCTTGCGCTAGTCACCCTATAACCTTAATCTTAGGGCTCAGCCACCATCCGCGCTCGCCCATGTCCGGTAAGCTGTATTGTAAGTCAAACAAAAAAAAAAAATACTATATGTATACTAGATAGCGATGAGGATAATGATGATGTCGATGCTCATGATGATGGTCGTGGGCTCAAATCCAACCACGTAAACAAGTACTAATGAGGTTCTTTCGATTTTATGTACGGATTTACACACCACTGGCTTTTTGCTAAAAGGAAAACATTATAAATAGTACGTCCGTTGGAAATGGAAAAATTATATAGAACTAGAGTATGTGATTGTACAAATTTGCACTTGGCCAGCGTGGTAAACATTACCTAATTATCATTTTTAAATACTTGGATCTATGTTTAACAAATGAGCTAATTAAAAGGCCGGTGCAGTACAAGACTCCATTTTTTTAAAATATTGAAATGACTTTGTTAATATCTCTAAAGCTAGTTATTATTCAGAACTTAACATCGCAGCATCCTAACGTTTGATTTTGAACAAGTCAGGTTATAATACTTAGGGCGAGGCCAAGCAAGCGAAAAACCAGTCAAATGATTTCTATTGTTTTCAATTTGATACAAAAGTCATGTTTTCGTCATACTGCGATCAAAAATGACTCGACTAATTTTGTGACTTCTATGAAACCGAAATCACGCGACTGATTTTAGGCAAATCGTAAAAAATAGCAAAACGGCTTTCCATCGTGTACAAACTTCGAATATTTTGCTGGAATTGTTAACATTATTACAGATTTTTCAAAAAACGGCTCAGCCGATTTCTGAAAAATTTAAATGGGACCACCTCGGGAGTATATCCCGTCGAACTAAAAAATAATGTTGCGATTTGGTTCACAAATGGCGAAATTATTGATGGACAAATCTACACAAAAAAATACATACTGACGAACATAGAACCTCCTCCTTTTAAAAATTACGCTCGTTTGGCTTTGCCTTTACGGATTATATTTTATTTTATTTATATAACACATACATTTTTTCCTAACATAATTAGTGTTATTACTCTAGAATTTCCAGAATTTTATAAATATTACTTTCTTATAAGTTGGTAAAAGTGGTTCTTTTTTCATCTGTTAAATCACTATTATCGAAATATCTTAAACGTACATACCTACCTACGCCTATTTTATCTTCCACAAAGGTAATGTTTATCCGCTGTTTGTACAATGTTAACCTACATTGTATTGTACAAGCTACGGAACCCATTTCATTTGTACTCCAGGGATTCCCGAAAAATCTTGCGTCGAAATACTTAAACTCCATTTATAAGGTAAGTAGAACCATAGGGTTTTAGGGAAAAAATAAGAAAAGTTACACAAAAATATTTTAAAATGAGACGATAAGATCTTCAGTTAGGTCATTAATTTTCGATAAGTCATTATCTTGAGTTAAACAAAAAAAAATGTAAATAATATAACATCTGTTTATAATATTTGATAAAGTAAAAATCAGAAACAAAAAGTGAGTAAGCATGTTTAGGCATCAACAACAGAAGAAACCGCGTCGGTTACATTTTAGTTTTCTATGTCATCAAGGGTGAACAATGTTTTATGAAATTCTATGACAAACCTGAAAAAGATAACTTAGTACCGAACTAAAATAAAAACCTGCAAGTTCTACGAGTACCTAGCCTCTCCTTTTCTTAGTGTTCAAGGTTCTCGAGACTGCTTTTCCACTGTTTTTATTTATCCGTATAAAATGCGTACTTACATTAAAATCAGGCGTTTACATACATACATTTGTTGGTACCTAGTTTATTTACTCGTCATATGAATAGGCTATTTCTATAAGTTTCTATAGTTAAACTTCTAAGAATCTTCTGTGAAACTTGTTTCCCATTGGGAAGTAAAGTTAACATTAGCAATAAAAAGTAAAAAGTGTAAAAAGAATACCTGTATCATTTTGTTATTTAACTTAGTCCCTTTTTATAGTGATAAAGCTTGTTCTTACCTTGTTTTCTAGGAATATTGATCTTTGCACAATTAAATTATTATAGGCAGTACCTACCTACCTATAAAAGATCGTTAAGTCGTAAATAATTGCAATGTTTAAAATATTTAATAATATGATCGAAAAAAATTATAGATTGTATTTGCAATCTACATGGAGAATATAGGGTAGTACAATCATAAACTTAGTGCAATGTATAATTTTGTTGAGGATACGTAAGTAAGTTCTTATAGGCCGGGTGGCTAGCTCTGTTTTCAGAGTTTTCAGGCCGCCTGAAGGCCTTTGACATGGCTAAACGGTTAAAACAACCGGGACTTACAATTTAACGTGTCATCCGAGCCACGGTATCGCTCAGTTGGAAAATGCCACCTGCGGTCACCCATCCAAATACTGACCGTGCGGAACGTTGCTTAATTTCGGTGTAAGCTGTCACAATCACCTAGTCAAACTACGCTACGCTACTGCGCTTGTTGAGAATATAAAATGTATGAAAAATGTCAATGCAGTGTCCACCTGCGTGAAGAATTACAGATACCTAAGTAGGTACCTAATAATAGGCTGGTTGCAAACTCTTTCCAGCTTATGCTTTTGAAGGAATCTATTGTAAGGACCTATGTCCTATACAAAGGACCATATTCTACCACTCAGATAATGAAAATGTTAAATAACATAACAATAAATGACAGTATTTTAAAAAGACGCGCTATTTCAATAGCACACCATGCAACGCTCCGCCCAACTCACAACGTTGCTTAAAAAGTCCCTGAAATCCAGTAATTTAATTATTATTGTGAAAGTGAGTTAGTCTCTGGGTTTTTCCTTCAAACATAGTACAAGCGACTTCAAACATTGCCATCTGCGTATAGAAGTTACAAAATTCGAATACCTAGTTCGCTCGAACCGATTTTATTACAAGCTTTTTGTTAACTTGCAATGGATGTATGTACGAGTATGTATGTAAGTTTGAGTGGAATCTTGCAAGTTATAGCACAACTTCCCGGTTTCCGATTCAGCTAAAATTTTGCACGCACATGACTGTATATCGCGTGAAAATGCAATAATATGGTACCATGGAGCTAATCTGATGATGTAGTCGGAAGGTGGCCATAGGAACTCCCGTACTAAACAAGATAGACCCGTCGTGTTTGGGCTCGTTTTACTTGTCTTGGATAGCACTCTGCTGCTACATGATATCGAGGACCCCAAAAGCTTGTGTTTAAAAAGTTATATTTTTCTAAAAATATATTAAGACTATTGTTGATTTTTCAAAAACCCACTCAACTGATTTTGATAAAATTTAAACGCAACTACCTCTATAGTATGGTCTACCAAAAAAAGAGTCATCAATGCACCTAGATTCATAATTGGCGGAATAATCACGTTTCAACGTGCAGTCGAATCGAAAACCTCATTTTATTAAGTCGGCTAAAAATATATCATAAACCTATTTCATGGGTTTGTTATTTACGGAATCGTATCACGGTAGGCAGCTCAATTCGAGGATAACGTAACAAAGGTTGGAAACATGAGACGGAGTATTTGGTGACAACGATCAAAGAGGTAAAGGAGATTTCGCGTTTTATAAAGATCACCGGGGGTGACATTATATTTCAGAGCGAAAGCTTTTGCGGATGTTTCGACACGATATTGGTATTTTCGTCAAGTGATTCACGTTAAGTACTCGTACCAACAGTAGACAAGAGAACGAGGCATGGTTAATCTTAATATGATTTAGTTCCTAAATAGCTAAAACGTTAATAGAATAACATTTAATATGTATAGGTAGGTATTTTTTAGTTATATAACACTTATGTACATACATATATCACTTTATATTACTTTAACGTTTTCGGTAGAGATCTGGTACAGTGGATTTACAGCAGAAAAGCTAAGCTCAATTTTTGAATGCATTGTAATTTTAACTGAGTATAAACTTTTAAAATATTAAACTATATTTCTGTAAAATCAATTAGCTAGATTGAGGGGTGGTCCAAATGAAAGTTTTTCTTTTGCAGTAAAATGAAGATAAACTTTGTTTTTCAAAGACGTTGACTTTATTAGAAGGACAAATATTTTTATTATTTATAAAACACGATTTCATTCGTATGGCTTTCTCGGCTAGCTTCTCATCCTGTTCGCCCAATTTTTCAAGAATTTTGCTCGATAAATCATCGTTTCCGATGATAGACCTAGGCCTACATAGGCCTCTCCTATGCTTGTCAGATTGCATTTAGCGCGTTTCTGTGACCTTTCTTCCTTCTAGTCGGTGGACGACCTTCGCTGCGCTTTCCGGTACAAGGTTTTTAAGCGAAAATTTTGTAGCCCCATCGGTGTTAAAGTATCTGCTCTCTATGGGTCCTGACCACTGCCAATTTTACTTGCCAACTCGTTGGACTATGTCGGCTATGTTTATCTTATATCTTGCTACGTAATAGACTGACTTATGGACAACGAAAGACAGAAAATCTGACCGTTCCAAATAATCGCGATCGTCTTTTACGTTCCACAATCAAAAATTATCTGCAACTGCAATCGTATCGGCACTATAAAAGAGTCCCTTTCCAGAGCGAAGCTTGTTCATACGTTGCGTGATCATATTATTTCGGGAGCTAGTTCCAGAGGCTGCCGAGGCAGATAACGTTGTAAAACGTCAATCTCTGGTAGCTCTGCTCCATTTCGGAGGGATCAAAGTTCCGGGCATGGATTATAAGGGTCTAAGATAAGCTCATTTTCAAAAGCCTAAATTTGTACTCACCTACTTCCTTTGTTGAAACGCTGATGAGTTGACTTTTTATGAATAATAAGGCGAAACGGAAGTTAGACGATGGCGGGTAACATACGGTAATGGATTCGTGGATGGCCTGAAAAAAAAGTTTAGTAAAAATAGACAATTTTGGATTTGAGTTGTAAATATCATAATTGTTCTAGTATTCGAAACACCAGCGTCATCTTTAGACCTGTGTATCTGTATTTTGTGTGTTTTTTAATGGAGACTATGTCGTCAAGGTCGACAATTTTCTTACTTCCATTATTAGCAAATATTTCTCGGTTGGGCACTACTTACTTACGATTTCGTTTCCGTAAATAATTGGGCATTATTTAGAAAACGGAACTAAAAAAATACTTTATATGTATTGTACTAGATTAAATAAAAATTTTTGCACGCCAAATTTGATTCTATTTGGTTGAGCTGTTTAAGTTTTATGACTACTTTCTTTCACAAGATTTCACGCATGTACCTACTGAATATTTTGCACCAAAATTCCGCAACATTTTTCTGAAAATTACCTACTTTTATTCTCGCAAAATCAGCAAATCATGAATTTTTTACTCAGTAAAAGCTTTACATAATATTTTGGCCCAACATTCCTTATCGACAAATTGCAGGGCTGAACTTTGCAAGTAGGTAGAAAAAATTACGCATGCTAGAAAAGAAAACGGAAGACAAATTACTTACTTTATGTTGTACAATTTTAGCTTTGAAACTCAAAAGTTTAATTAATGTTTTCATATACTTATATCAACATATTATGGAAAGGTTCTGTCCTTTTAAATTTAAAATTTGTTTAAAAAATTGTGTGGATAAAACAGTAGAACATAAATTGAAGAACTAATTAAATTTTATACAATATTTAAATCCCTAATAGGCAGAAGCTAAACCAGCCAGACTTAAATACTGCAGGCATTTAAAAATAAATCACCAGCAATAACGTTTTATTAACCTCTTTCAAAAACTAAACGAAAATTAAATTTAAAAAATCTCCGTTTGTGTTCACGTACAGCGCGCAACCCATAGATCGTTAGGACTTTTCGATTTGTTATTTAAATTCTTTCGCATTTTATTACATTCGGTACTAAACTGGGTAGAAATTTACTGTATTTTCTAGTCATCCTTCCCCCGGTTGTCGCATGAAAGGCATCGAACAAAGGAAATGAACCGTTTTACTTCCCCGTCATTTCCTTGCTTACGAGTAGGTTCCCTTAAAACCGACTGCATTTTTTGCTAAGGATTTTAATCGTCGCGTCTGTTTTTAGGTGAAAAGAAACACGACGAGTGAGAGTCAGATTTGTGAAGTTCAGGAAACAACAAATAAATATATTGAATGCAATACTATGGCATAATAATACTAGAATCAAAAACCGCAATGTCCACTATAGACAAAAAATGAGTTATCTATGGTCGCAAATTCAAAAAACTCAACATATAAACTTTTACTTTATTTATAAATACAAGTTTTAGTAGCAGTGAATCGTAGCTGTATGCAATCACAAAATTGTGATTTGCTGTTACTTTGCAATCAAATGGTGGACATTGCGGTTTTTGATTCTAGTAGACTCAATTGCTCTCAGGAAAATTGTTTTGTAAAAGTAAGTAACACAGACACACTCATACATTGTTTAGTTACATGAGAATACTCTAATTACATTATATTAATTAAGTTCTAAAAAAAAATTGCTCACAATAATAGAATAAGTACCGAATTAAATATATATTGATTTTTTTAGTGTCCAATTTGATATAATCCTCTAAAAAGAGAAAGATGTGAATAGGTTCACACATGGTAAAAACTGTCGCGCAACATATACCCGAAAAATGCCTTCAATTTAGAGAAAACTTCCTTTTTAATTGAATTTATTTAAAATTTTGATGTATAATGATTAAATTTTAAAAATGTCTAAAACATTTCTCCAAATATTTAACTTATGATCATTATTTCATTGGCTATTTATACAAGCAGTTCCCGTATTTAAATCCACAATACTTATCGAGTTAAAAATGCGTCTCAGCTCTGTCCATTGAAAGATATCCTCGAGTCGCCTTTCAGAGATTCCCTTTTATTGCGCCAGCTTAATCTATGAATTAATTCTCTTGAACTTGCTTCGCTTGCTTTTGATCCAGCGAAATAGACGTAAATAACTCCGCTTGCCTTTGTTGTTACATAAATATTCTGAACTTTTGTATGTAAATTACGCTGGAAGAATATTTTGCAGTAAAATCGATCATTGTAAGTTTGTAGTGTAATTGTGTATTTATATTACGGGATTATAGGTTCCTTTATAATATTTTAACTTTTTATCAAATATACTTTTTGTGGTTATACACAACATTATGAGTCTATTTTGCAAATTAATTATTTTTTGTTTGAAAAAAAAAAACCACATTTATATTTTCACTCAACATGTATGCTAAGGTACCCAGCATACTTCAACAATACTTTAATGACAATACAAAAAAATTCAAGTTTTATTCCACTGAAACATAAATAAGCTTCATCTGTAGTCATTTATTGGATAATTTATTCGGAAATAAAAAATGCATTAAACGGCTGAGAAAATTTTCACGACAAGAAACAATAACTCTCAATTATTATGTACAACCACACGTCGCTTGTTATTTTTTAGAATAAATCTATTTTATCCCAGTTATTTAAGTCTTACGTACTACGAGTATTAAATTAAATGCCAGTAGTGTATTCTTATTATTTTTTATTATACAGTTGTACCTAGCTGAGTAACTCCCCGAAATACACTTGAAATCATGGCAACAAGTTCAAAGCCATTCTATAGTCCACAATTGGTGCTCCAACAGCGGGTACTCAAGGCACTCAGCACAAGTGGGCAACTAGGCATCAAGTTGGAAGAGCCAACTCTATAGCAATAGTAAAGCAGAATGGCCCGTCAGTGTGCATACAAACCTAGGTGTAAGTAAATCTAGTATTTACTAAGCTTCCCTCGAAAGGCAAACTAGTGTGTCTGAGTGATTGTGTATTTGAATTAGTGTAGTATGTCTAAGAGTAGACAAAATTGGCGTTATGCTGAAAGATACTGACTCCACAGTAGTCCACAGTTACAGGTAGTCTACAGAACTTTAAAAACTATTTTTGTCACTACATGTAACAGAGGTTGGTACAAATGGTACAATTCTCGTAAGTACCAACTTCATGCAAGCTCGCGAACTAAATTATTTTTTTAAAGAAAGTGACGATTTGTGGTACCTATATTATTCTATTAATTTGTATTGACAAACGCTACACTTTTCGTGAATTTTCTGGAAAGTAATTTAAAAAGAACTTTGCACAACGTTCCGCAAAAAATCCAAAATAAGAATGTAAAACGACAACAACGGAGATACACATGAGGTAACATTTGAACAAAAAAGAAGAAATCATACAGATGTATTGAAAACCTCCTTTTTGGAAGACGGTTAAAAAGTAGGTATTTTGGTTTTGGCGCTGCAAAATATACAACTAAGTATTAATTTTACAAAACATTTATTGTTACAGCTGCTTTTCTTTAAGGCTACCTACCTCATAACATGTTTTATAGTGCAAAGAATAGGTCCTGTTTTTCATAGGTAAACAAACTAATCACAAAACGTATTGTATCAATTGCTTATCATTGTCGCTGTGTACGAGTACAATAAACTATGAACTTACGCTACAATAACCACTTTCCATCATAGTAAGCACCAAAAGTGAGTTTTTATTTACAGTTTATTTCCCGCGGGATACAATATTTTGTAATTTGTATTCTGTGTGGGTTGGCTCAAGTGACATTATCCTTATGATACCAACGTGGGCATGGCCGCGGCATTTCCCTGAAAATGTCAGGAGACGTACACATGCCAGCTATCAGGCTTAAATGCCTTAGTAGCCGTGGCTTTTACATAAGCCAGTGTTTTTCAAACACAAAAACGATTGTTATAGAACTCCATGAGTATCATATTGGATAATCCGTACCAAATAATATACCTACTTAAAAGAATTACTAACATCTTGATCTTTGATTATTTTTTATTAATTTTTGTCAGTTCGATAGCATCTCAAGTGAATCAATAAATTTTAAAATTAGGTAAAAAATTATCTACATTTTGCCATACAATTACGTGTACTGTACCATCATTTTAATAGTCCACTGCAAGACGTAAGCTTACCCGCGAAGGGGGATTGGGATATTTCCACCACTCTGGCCCAGTGCGGATTTGTGGCTTCACACACGCAACTTCTGCTACGGATGTGTACAGGTTGCCTCATGATGATTTCCTTCACCAAAAAGCCAGTAGTGTGAAATTCCGTACATACTCGTAAATCCCAAAGAACTCATTAGTATGGAACTGGGATTTGAACCCACATACCTAGATAAAAACAAAATATTTGAACCATTTTGACTATTTACACATAAGCGTAAGTACTACATACTTACGTAAATCTTTAGACGAGGCTGGTATGGAGAGATAGTACAAAGTTATGGTTTATTTGTTTAACTGCAAAAGGTCATATCACTCAAAGAAAATCTAAAGAGGAATCTTGTGGTGACAAGGATAAACGAAGCCTTATTTGCGTTTAAAATTATCGGAGAATATTTTGCCGCTTGATTGAAAATTCGTTTCGATCTAACGAACGAGCGCGCGCCGCAGTCAACAAGAAATTTAATTTGTCGTATAAATTTTTGCGTTGATTTTTCTGAAAGCTTTCAGTTTAATTGCACCTTAACTCAATCGGAATTTGCGTCGTAATTTTTAATGGAGGACTTTTTATGTGTACGTGCACTTAGTTTTTACAGCCGTATTTTTTTTATAGAAAATGTCTCGTTAGTAAGTAAATATTTAATTGGTATTCTATATTTAGACAAGGCGTTTATTAATCTGTATTTAGATTAAGAATAGATATCAATGAGTAAATTGGAAATTGATGGAATATGTATAAAATGTGGAGTACGTCTCTGACTGAGACCTAAGTTCACCAACGCCTGATTAAGTTAAACGTGTGATTACTGAATATAAACCACGATTAAACTCGCGTTTTACACCCTAGTTCACCAACAGATGTTTAATTTATCAATCGTTGGTTAAATCTTAAACAGCTTTTTAACGAAATTTTGCTGTCAGCAAGCAAAAACCGATGGATAAATACTGTACAGTAATCCCACGTTTAACTTAAATAAGCGTTGGTGAACTCGGGGCTGAGTGGTGGCCCCGTGATGTGAAAGCGCAGTCCAGTATGCGACCACGAAAATAACTCTTTTCGACGCGTGAAATAGTAACAGATATATACTTTGCCATTACGCTGTCTCGTTCTGACACGTCAAAAGAAATATTTCTTCGTTCGCATCTTAGCCTGGCCAGTAGACCCATACAGCCGTGCCGTGACGATATCCAGAAGTTTTGCGGCAACACCTGAATGAGACTGGCAGAGGAGACAGGAATTGGCGAAAAAAGAAGGCTTATGACCTGCAGTGGGCTCAGATAAAATAACGGCGATGATATGAAACATAAGAAATGTGATGTTGTACATAGTAGTTATTGTGTCGTAAAAATGAGCGTTTATAATTTTGCTCTGTGGTTGAATCTTTGAATCTCTACATGACATGCTTTGATGCACTGAATCTGTACATAACATGCTATGCAGAGTACAGCTTGAAGGAAGGTCTTAAAACGACATACCAGAATCTGCCTTAAGATATAACCTCGACGCATTCAACTACCTCGATAAACATCGTTAGCTGCACAGCGAAATGGTCGGATCTGCCGCTACATTCTGTAAAAATATAAAGAACAAATAAATACAGAGTTTAAACTAGGTACAATTTTCATATCACAAGGTATGGGCTCTGAAATAAAGTCTGCTATTGTGACTTCTCTTCTGTGAAAGATAGTGATGGTTTTTCTATCGTGGCCGATAACGGCCGATAACTCTTGAAATATAAGTTTAAAAACCGGTTCATTAAATTGACCATAAATCATAACGGTAAGTTTTCAAAAAAATATACAAGGAACAAAAGATGCGAAATTTTCCGTGACTTTTGCCCTAAAGTGCATAGATTCCGAGATATTGGCCAAAAACGTTTTTTCAAGATGGCGCTTGAAGCTCCACCTGGATCTGTCAGCATTTTGTGATTTTATGCTCTGTAAGTGATCCTAAAACTTATGAAAAAAATTGGATCGGACAAGTACAAAGTTAAATTCTATTTTTATTGAATGCATTTATAAGAGGCCAAAAACTTGAACAATATGTAGCGTGGATTCATTTAATGCGAAAGCTTCAGTAATAGGGCTCCCGGGGATTTTAGCGGTTAGTTAGTGGTTTAGTGGTTGGAATTAAAACGTAAATTAATCTAACTACGCCCCAAACTAAATCAATATGACGCCACGTAAAATAATAATCTGCCAAGTACGAGTCGGATTCGCGCACTAAGGGTTCCGTACTGTCCCCCTTAAATATTTATTATATTTTAATTCGTCATTTATTATTAAATTAAGCATGCAGCTAAATATTATGTGAATATTTCAAGCATCTACTTGTTACCATTATTAATATCGAGCGAAAAACGGCAAAAAAATTAGATTTGTTGTATAGGAACCCCCTTCAAATATTATTTTTATTCTATTTTTAGTACATGTTGTTATGGCGGCAACAGAAATACATCATCTGTGAAAATTTCAGATTTCTAGCTATAGCGGTTCATGAGATACAGCCTGGAGACAGACGGACAGACGGAAAGCGGAGTCTTAGTAATAGGGTTCCATTATTACCCTTTGGGTACGGAACCCTAAAAATGATTAATTTTATCAAAAATAATGTTAGTCAAAATAATAACGTTTGAAATAAAATAAGCCTATTAAAGCTCAATAAATACAAAACGGATTTACCAATTATAGTACAGCTCACATAATATGCTCTTATAAATAAACTAGACGACCCGCCCCGGCTTCGCACAGGTGTATCAGTCATATAAACCTTCCTCTTGAATCACTCTATCCATTAAAAAAAACCGCATCAAAATCCGTTGCGTAGTTTTAAAGATTTAAGCATACAGACAAACAAACAGACAAAAATAGCGACTTTATTTTATACTATGTAAGGATAAGATATAAAAAAATGTTAAAATAATAAGCAATTCTTACTTATTATGAAACAGGTAGTAATTTAAAACAGGCTCATCTATTGACAAGATTTCTTTTAGGTTTTGAATACAAATCCTAAAGAAATTCACTAGTTTGAGTTGAGTCACTGTTTGATATATCGACCGTAATACGCCTCGAGCGATTTTATGGCAATGAGCCCTCGATATTGCATCCGCGGAATATTAGTGCCCACACTTGATCCGGGGAAAAGCATCTTTTTCCAATATCCTGGGATATTGAACAAGTTTTGATAGTTTTAGTAGGTGACGGTTTTGCGGTTCTTGAAGCAACGGAATCCAGGAAGATTTCGCTTAGCCTGCTTAGGTACATTACTACCATTAAAACCTTAGATTAATCATTAATCTAAGATTAAAACTTTATTTTCTTAATCTTTGGGCTCATAATTATGCTCTGTGTTTACGAAACCTGTATAAAACTATAACCACACATGAGGTAGGTATATCATAATGAACAACTTTTACTGTGGAACCAACGCGAAAACCGCGAAAAAAAATACCATTTCCTTACATTTTGTCGAAGATCATCCAACCGTTTTTAAGGCACAGTTCATTTTCTTACCGCGATTTCAGGGTTGGTATATTAGTAGCTAAAAGTTCTTCATTGTGATGTACCTCAAGTGTGGTTACATTATTACTAGATAACTTTTCGTAACCACGTGTTGGTTTTATTTTGGACAAACTCTAATAAAAAAGAAGCTAAACAATCTTGATTTTTAAAAAAATGCTTGCCATACCCATTTACTTAAAAAAAAAACTGGAAACAAGATAAGTACCTAATTCTATTTCATAAGATGCAAAGCAAAACGAGAAAAATCTCATTAGGGAATTTAATTGACGACCAAAAGTAATTTTCTCTTTCTTTTAAAATCCTAAGGCTAATTGGATAAGAAATTTAAAAAATCCTACTGAATCCACCAAAGCTTAGACCTCAAAAGGAGTTAAAGGTTTAATATAATTAGTGAAACTTCTTATTGTGAATATAAATTGGTAATATTTACATTAAAATAATTATTAGGAGCTCTTTGAGGTGTAGTTAGACCCTTCGCACAAGTAGGCGTAGAGTAGTCGTTTCGTAACCGTATATATATACATATACACGCTTACATGTGCGAAGGGGATAAAGTAAGTAAGTTCGTATAGGCCGGGTGGCTAGCCCTGGAGTTTTTAGGCCGCCTGAAGGCCTTTGACATGGCTAAACGGTTAAAACAACCGGGGCCTACAATTTAACGTGTCATCCGAGACACGGTAGCGCTCAGTTGGAAAATGCCACCCGCGGTCACCCATCTAAGTACTGACCGTGCGGAACGTTGCTTAATTTCGGTGATCGCTGACAATCACCTAGTCAAACTACGCTACGAGCGCTACTGCGAAGGGGTTAAATGCCTCCTAGCACCGCTCCGTGTGCGGACTTATTTGACCATGTACGCGCTCGTATTGCTCTCGACCTGCGCGCGTATTACGATACGACTACGCTACGCCTAAGTGTGCGAAGGGCCTTAATATCTTTGCGTAGGTAGTCCTTAAGTAAGTTAAATATATTTCACATAATTTTCTTTAATTTTTTGTAACGGATATTTATATTCTACTGCTCTGTTTGTAGGTAATCAAAATGATAATAATTATCTAGGTTAGGCTTTATGTAAGTCATGAGTCACTTTACCTCAAAATGGCGGCGCTTCCTGTTCCACCCCGCGTGATGTATGACAGTCCTTACATAGGGAAATAACATTTTTTTTTGGTTCCTTAGCAATCCAGTGCTTCGAGCAAATATCTAAAGACTCACAATCATGCAAAAAAAGTGTCCGAGCCAAAATCCTACCCAAGTTACGTAGTGGGCAGGCTTTTTAGTTGCCAAACGATGCCAAAGTGCTCGGTTACGAGCACTAATTAGGTGACATACCGTCAAGATTCGAGAAAACTGGTCATTGTGAATTATTTAATGTAAATATCTGAGTCGGTAGGTATATAATAATATGACAGTACTCGGACATTTTTTTTACTACCTTTACTGAGGAACTGTGACTCTGTAGATATTTGCTAGAAGATCCAGCGGTGTAATTGAATTTTGGATAGTAATTATAGATATGAATCTGCAACACCAAACTGTACGAGTACCTCCCGATTTTGTTATCATTAGATATTATGAATTGCCTCCCTATGGAAGCAATTTTAAAGAAGTACCCACCATAGAGGAATTAGTCAGTATCCATGTCAAAATAAGTGTGTACTACATTTTTAGGTAGTTCTATAAACAGACCACCGGCTTGATGGGTTGACGACATCAGGCCTATCGTAGATCATACGTAGATGAGACTAGCCCGATTAGAGTGCTTAGAGTGCACAAAGAATAGGAGGCCTAAATCCAGCAGTGGGTTGACCCACGCTGATGATGACGATGATGATAATAATTAAATATTCAAACATTTTCAAAACGATTCTGTTAGTCTTCGTATTTGATGAAACCTTATTTCAGGCACTCTATGATGAGAAGATACTCAAGAAGAAAAGTCTTTTTGTCACAACGACTTTTCCTACTTGAATGAAACTGTCTAGGTGTCTACAATTTGTCAAATAAATAAATAATCTGGCTTGAATCCGACTCACTAACTTTTACGTAAAATATCTGAACAAAAAATGCTGAAATTGAAAAAGCTGCTGCCAAACGTAAGTAAATTACAAAACACGCGTGTTGTAGAAAAACTCTTATCTATTATTAAAAGTTGTGGGAACCCGAACACTGTGTTCGACATACGAGTACCGACTCATTCTTTCACATTAGCGTACGGATTTAGCCAATTATTCGTATTTTGATAAAATGTATTGCAATTGTCGTACTAGTTTTTGGCAACAGTATTGTGTTGCATTGATGTATTTAACAGTCTTTGATTATGTATCATATTAATATTAAAATCAAAGTTCAACGGTGAAACCTTTGGGTGAAACAATACAGAGTTTATCTATCCATTTATTGCTAGAGGATATATATTATATCCTTTCTATCCTTTAAACAGGGTTATCTGCTAGCCCTGTAGGTGTTAAGCTGAAAGGGGTTGGTCTGGTACAAAAAATTTAATATATGAACAATTTATACCATGGAATTTGAGAGAAGAAAAAAGCTGTTCCATACAAAATTGCTACACCTAATCGACTGAACGTATGAAACAGCTGAATTTTTCTTCTGAAATTTTGGGTTGACCTCATAGTAAAAGTTGGTCATAATGATGGTCTGTATCATCTCCTTTCAGTTTAGTACACCAGTTTTGGATAACCTTGTTTATGAACAACCGCTATAGGTATAAGAAACGGAAAAAGGAAAACAAAGCGTAGGGTGCCTACTATCTCTTTGGGCTGACCATAATTTTATTTTCATCGAAATCGCGGATAACAGTGACACCATAGGCCAAGGACCGAGAGGGGTGGCGTACCTAAAGGGAGGCCTATGCTCTGGATTAAGGCCTATGCTAAGGAGGAGTTATGAAGAGGGTGGTAATGATAGAAAATTGGTTGCGCTTTATTTATGAGCTTTTTTCAAACCCGGTCGTCTCCCATAGTTCGACCTTTTACTTGTAGGTGGGTACTCTCGGATATCACTATTTTCATCATTACAAAAAGCTTTTACCATAAATAGTCCCATGGGTATATTGAGTATTATACCCAATAGTCCCATGGTTATGGTGATGTCGCGAAAAAATCGGTATTTTATAGGAAAACTGGAGTTCGAACTCGAGAAAAAGTATGAGAACGCTGTTTTCCCATAGTACCCATCTAATAATTTCATTGCTCAACACTACTTATATATTAATAGTATCTCTACAGTCAACACTCGTTTCTTTGTGTACTAGGTATAAGTGTTATTTTTGTATGTATTCTGACATTATCAAAACATACTATAATTAGGTAACACAACTATGATTTATTATGATTAGAGGCGCCATCGTAATTATATTAGCTTAATAGCATTCTGTTTCTTTTTCACTTTAGGCATTCGATAGAGAGAACGCTTTTTACGTTGTTAATAAATTTACGCTGGCGCCTCTGTAATTGGTACATCAGTGGACTAGCATGTAATTCACTAATAACCATGTTAAGTGTTGAAAATTGTATATTAATAATATTTTAAAATTAATTAACTTTGTTTTGAATTTGCCTATATGTTTCTGATATCTCTGATAGATCTTACTTTAGAAAATGATTATAAGCTATGCAAAAACCCGAAAAAGATCAGTGCGGAATATTAGGTAAAAACAATACTAAGTATTTAGGTTTTTGTGAAACGGCACTAGTGTGATGTTTCTCCCTGTCTCATTGTAATCACGAATGGGTCACGCATTCGCCAGAATCACTTCCTTATCCAGCCTCATTCTTTGTAAAAGTCTTTCCAACTTTGATGGGGGGCTCAAAGTCGAGACTTACGAATTTTATCAGAGACTGATTAACTAATGCCTTTCCTTTTGCTTAGAGAGAATCAATTTGATTAAGTGAAGAGTTTTCGACTGAAGATGACTTTAAAGCTGAAATCTTTTTCTTTGTTACCCTCTGACGGCCTGTGATTGAATAGGATTACGAATATTTCATTAAAATCAATTATAGGATGAGAATTGGAAATTCATTTTAACTTCATTTATGTCTGGGATGTTGTTGGCTTGGAATATGTTCTGATTGAGATTTCTTGTTGTTGAATCATAAAATATAAAACAGTACATAACAGTGAAAGTCATTCCGATTTTCATTTATGAAAGTTTTGTTTTAAAGAAACATTTTAAGATATTTCTATTTTTCCAGTCAAATAAATGATATGGGTAGATAGGTTTTTAATTTTACTAAAAATAATTTTGCCACTTTAAATTTAATATAATTTGTTTCTTAACCCTAGAGTAGGTGCGTTTTATGTTGTAATGTCAGTGGGCGCGTGGGGAGCTTTTTGCCTTTCCTTTACACTGGCCATTTAAGGCAGTACCGACTCGTAGTCACACCAGTATGACAAACAGGATTTTTTTTCTCGTTTGTCACACTACTGATTTTTCCGCACCCTTTATCCTAACTAGTGCTGTCCTAGTTATACTACTTAATTTGTGAAAGTAAAAAACATTCAAGATAAGTATTAGTTTATTTATTTATCGCAATGTTTCAAGGAAATGTCCCAATGTTATTTCACCATTTAAAATTTTTAGTTGGCAGGAAATTATAAAATTATCTTTATCAGTTTGGTCGACCCTTCTTTTTTTTAATAAATACAATAATACTGTTAATAATTTTAGTATGGTTACACTACGTAGTTACTTTATTTATCTTTTTATTTAATTGGGAGTGCCAACTTTCACAGACGTTGTTGGTTCTGTGCCTTTGACCAACTACATTCCAGTCGGCGATATATTGTTCATCATTTAGCCACTGTCGGGTCATGTATGCTGTGAACTGTTTAATTTTTTCCCCGCTCAATTCGTTAGATTCTGTTTGTATGTACTCCCATCCGTTTTTGACCAGTTCTAATGGAGTTAGCGGCAAGGCCGTACATAAACCCACAATTCTTTTATTTACCTTGTTTTTCAAACCAATTGATTTCGCTTTTCGCCATAAGCTTTGACAATAGTGATAGTAACAATTTTTTATCGATAAATGTGGAAAAAAATATCTTAAGGCGTTTGCTACAGCAATCTCGAAATCTGCGTGGAAAACTGTGGGACACCGATCGGGAAATTTAGATTTTAGTATGTCGAACAATGCAGCGTACGTCGACTCTTTTTTGTCACTCATAAGCACATGTATTAGCGGTATCACGGAAGTTGTTTGAGATGTGCTCCCCAATTCGCCGAGGATGGAAAGCAATTTTGGAAATGGCTGTGGACAATTCTTAAATGTCGCATCTACAAAATATTCTTTCGCACTTTTTAATAGTGCCTTTGCTTCTTCAGAACAGAATATTTATAGTCTAGTTTGCTCATATTGATAGTCAGCAACGAGAAATTTCTCAAATGTCGCGGGTAAATGTACTTCTTCAATATGTTGAAAACGGTCTTGCTGACGTTTAGTTTCCGTTTTCGTGCATTGTAAAGGCTGCACTTTACGCTATCAAATTGAGGTACTTTCAACCCTTTTTCTTTTAAAGGTCTTATATGTTTCTCATAGATTTTTGTAATTGGCTCCGCAGAAGTACTAGCTACTTCATGTATTTTGTGTATCGAAATTGCTATTTCATTCTCGTTCTCATCTGGTTGACAGTATTGTTGTGCTCGACTGTTTTTACAACATGTTCTCCCTGTGAAGTTAAACGACCATGTTTCAAGACGTTGATGTGAGTCCGATAGATCACGACTTAGAATAAGTCCGTTAATATAAAAATTTAAAAAAATGAGATAACAATGTAGGTAGGTGCTTATGCTAACCGTTCGAGGCATCATACTCGTATTGGCAAAACTACGTACATAAATAGGTAGGTACTTACGTTTATTGTGACCGAACCTGAACACTTTATACTGTTACGACGGTTGCGACAAAACCATATGTGAGATAATTTTTATAAACTTTTTGTTTATAGTATTGGTGTTGCTTAAATAACTTGTTTGTCATACTGGTGTGACTACGAGTCGGTACTGATTTAAGGTAGGAATACAGGCATTTAACCCAGATTATTTTCTCAAGAGTTAGTTAACATATAAGTAAGCTACGAAAAACCAACTTATTTATTGAACTCTGATTTTGGAACTTTGGTTAATGAACGATTTTGAAAAACTTCAACTAACTTTTTTTAGTCATTCTTTCTTATTTTCTTATTTATCCTTTATCATACCAATTACGTTAGAAAATAATAACGAAATTGTATTATTATTTTCTACATCTATAAGATAGGATTTAGCAAACCGTACTCCACATAATATAATAATAAAAAAAATATAATAGTAAATATTTGGGGACATCTTACACACGGTGTCTGACCTCAAACTGAGCAAATATGTATGTGCGATGTCCATTGCACAGTAACTTTGAGCATCTGCAGTAGCCTTTTTTGTTGTAGGTAATTGTAATATTTTATTCTGCCCAGGTACTATACGATCTTCTATTTTGCTATATATTTTTCATTTTCATCACGTAATAGTTATAAATGATCAAAGAACAAACTAATTTTTTTTTTGCGCTGGATGCAAACCGCTTCCAATCGGTCTTATTTGAGATGTATTGGGGAGGTCTATTTCCAGCAATGGAAGTGCTATAGCTGAAACAACGAAATTATTATTTTAGTTTTTATAATAAACTAGCTGCCCCGGTGAACTTCATCTCACCATCTGTCAACTGTCAATGACAACTTTTACATGAAGGAACATTCTGTATGGGAAAATTAAATTAATGTCTTTATTATTTTACTCACTACATTTTTATAATATTTTCTCACCGTTTAAACCTTCTCTTAGATTCCACGGATATTTCAAGACCAAAATTAGCCCAATCGGTCCAGCCGTTCTCGAGTATTAGCGAGACTAACAACCACGATTCATTTTTATATAATAGAAGAATTCACCTTAAAATTAGTCGAAATTTCAATTTTGCCTTAAAAATGAGACGTCATTTTTGCCTACGCGAGTGCGCGCGCGGTGAGCAAATTCCTGGCGCCGACCAACGGTAAAAACCTCCTCCTCCAGGGGTTCCCTGTAAACTGATGGCGTCCAGTCTTTCGGTATGAGTTGCTAACGAAAGTAAAAGCAGCTACTAAAAAGCGCAAACTTAGCAGGTAATTAATTACCTATTTCGCGAATTATTAAAGTTTTTTTTGGCGAGGGCGGCAAAATGCTCACCACGCGCCCACTCTAGGATTAAATGTGGAGTGGCAATTTTAATAGATGAACATTTTTTCAAATACTTAAATCATTTATTTTTATTTACCTTATCCCTCCATAGGTTTTAATTTTTTAGTGTACGATTACAGATTTGTTAAATTCATTTAATTTTTAGGTTTTGCCGCTAAGCAGACAAGTTACGACGACAACAAGTAATTTCAGCGAAATTGTGTGCGTACATAGAGATACTCCGGATAACAACCCTAAAACGCCCTTTGAATTCACTGAAGCAAATATGACAGTAAGTACTTATTTACTTTGTGAGTTTTCGTACAAATGTGACGAAATGAGCCAATACACTGACGTGACGCATTATGCATACGATCTACTCATGACTAGTCAGCGTTACCAAAAATTTTAAATTATAACTGCGCGGCTCATAACTTTTGGGCTTTAGCTAAGTAAATCTTATGGTGATGAATTGCTTGTGTCTCTCTCTTCTTCAAGCGAATTTTTTTAATCCATATATCTTTTATCATAGTTCTATCCGGATATCATAATTATCCTATCCTACTCATATAGAGCCAGTAAGAACAGCATGTCTGTTTTCTCCATTCATATATATATTTTATTCATCATTATCAGAATTTACTTTTCTTTTCAGCATCCTCACTTTTTTGATCATCTTTTACACTTTTTGCTATCCACACTCTTATAATTCACATTTATCGCCTTCTTATAGTGGTCCTCCTGTCAGCTCATGAGGTATCGTACTGTACAATCTGTTTGTTGCTTTTAATTTTTTCTGTCTTTAAATCGTCGTTACAGCCATAAGCTATCTTCTGATGGATAAGCCTCTTCTATAGATCTCCAATAAGATCAGTTAGTTAAGTTCATCCAGTGTGATCCTGCTGTGTTTATGAAATCATCCGTCTATGTATCTATTTAATAATTTTTCGCAAAAAATGGCATGACCGACTTCAACCGTGTACAGAATTCGCGAATATTTCGCACGGATCGACGTAGCATTTTTCACACTATTGTTGATTTATTAAAAATGGCTAAGACGATTTCGATAAAATTAAAATGAGACCAATTTCCTTTCCAATAAAAAAGTAATTATCGAAATCGGACTACTATGTAAAAAGTTACGCGTGGATACACATTAAAAAAAACATATATTCTCGTCGAATTGAGTAGGTATCTTCTCCGTTTCGTCGGTCAAAAATATTTATAATTAATTTGAGTGATTAAAAAAAGTACCCTAATAAGAAACCGTCAAGTGCACTCTGAGGTAACTTCAATGTACACGGAAGTGAAAAAGAATATTGGGTAGGTAAAGAAAAATCAGTCGTGTGCGAGCTACGAGTAAGTTCAAGTTTTGAAGGTTCCGTAACAACGTAACAAGAAATGATTTATTTAAATTTAATTTCTTATAGGTTTGCGTTTGACTTCATGTAAACTGTAGCGTCATATTTTTTCAACAAATTATTATGTTTGTATAAAACACATAAGATGAAGTCAGCCTTCCTAATTGATTATTATTGATCTGCTCCAGGCATAAAAAATTAAATAACTGTCGTTAAGATAATTGTGAAAAAAAAATTAAACGTTTTCTTCGGTGTAATGAATAGTATCAATTTTTTTTTCCCATTTTAACATCCTCAAAGAATGTGTGATTTCTTTCCGGACTTCTTCTATGAGCTTGTTGTGTAAGTATACGAGTAGGTTACAATTATAACCAATTTTAGATAGAACGCGTTTTCCGTAGGTAGAAGTAGTTACTCGTATTACTAAATTTGCTTTTGTTACAAAACTGAGTTTCACTGCGCCAGAACTAGTTTTAACTGATATTCGATTTTGAGCATTAGGTGGTTAACTCTGGTTGTAACAAAGGCATTTAGTAATAACTAGTTCTAACAAGAAAAAAAGCGTTCTTTTTAAAAACTGGTTATATAGCTCTAGCATATACAATTTGATATAATTGTTTTCCGTAAAAAGTGTTTCGTATTAAATAACATGCTTTTAGTCTGTAATGTTCAACAAATAGAAAACTTTGTATTGTCTATGTTATAAGACAAGATGGCATGATAAGAGCAATATTGTTTCTTACCTACTACTACCACGGAACCTTAAAAATGATATAATTAATACCCTCCTCAGAATTGCCGAAAGCGAAATTGGACAAGGAAATTAAAATGACACTGGCGTTAATTTACCTTTTCTGGAAATAATGAGAAATTTAATTACCATTATAGAAATTCTATTTATGAAGTTCAACCTTTGTAATTTATTTGAAATGTTTACACATTTCGCAATTTCGAATAATTATGATTAATTAGGTTCACCGGGTAAACAGGGAACACGAATGGGAATAATATTGAATTAATGCGATGATTTAATGTATTTGCCGTAAAATATTAGCTTTATTGATGTTAGCTTTCTGTTTTAGGTAAGCGGTTAAGTAATAACATATAGAGTACCTAATACGTAGCACTAAAGTAGGTACACAGAAGTTATTTGATCTAACTTTTAACGCCACTAATCGTATCTTTTTTAAGTACTATGTTTGCTATTGGGAAATAGTTTATATTTTTAAAAGTTTGATTAATTAAGTAGCTATAATCTGACCGCTTAACGTAGTATTATTATATATTCTTTGGCTTCACTCAGTCCTCGCCTGCGCGGGTACGGGGGCGCGGGGGTAGATGACAAAGGGGAAAGACAAAGTCTAAGTTAAGCGGTCGGATTAAAGTTTTTAATACGAAGGGGTTAAAGAAATGATTTTTTAATTTTTTATAGTGCATCCCACACTAGGTTTATCTTAAGGAGTTACTTTTTGTGATAAACATTTCAAAAATTCTTTGCGGATGCAGGATTCGAACCTTGCGTCTTCGGATCACTAGCCCGACGCTCTGGACCACTGAGCTAACCCGCTATACTGATTCCGCGACGAATTTTGTTTAAAATGTTTATCATAAAAAATAACTCCTTGATGAAGGGGTTAAGTTGGTTATTGCAAACGAGATATTTTTTCAGACTGACATAAATTGAAATACAGTGAAACCTGGCTAACTGAGAACTGGATAAGTGAGAAACCTCTATAAGTGAGAGTAATTGCCAGGTCCCGTCATTTTACCCCTCAATTACCTCTATAACTGAGAGACCAAAACCTCTATAAGAGAGAGTCGTTTTTCCCTCTTGGACCTCTATAACTGAGAGTACTACTTGTCTGAATCTCTATAAGAGACAGTTGAGGGTAATGAAACATCTGCACTTTATGACCTATTCTTAAATTTCGTGGAACTTGTTGTTGATTCCGTTGATTTCGGATCGTGTTCTATTCAAACATTTATTTTTTTATTTCGTAGAAATAAGTATCATTCTTTTTGTATCACATTTTTTGGAATAGCCACACATACGTTTACACTAACTTACTGGTCAAACTTACTACAGTTGATAAGTATCAATTGAGGAGAAAGGTTCGGGGTTAATAAATAAATCTGTAGGAATAAATAAATAAATTGTTAAGTGATAAACTTAAGATAGGTATTGAATGCGTTCAAAAGTAGAAAAACTAGAAATAAAATACGCATTGAATTTGATTTATCAGAATCAAACTTCTGTAAAATAATAAAACCAAAAGATCCTATACGGTCTCAGTGCTCTAAAGGACAAAGAAATATTTAAATGCGTCGACTTTCTGATTTTCACAATTTTGAAAAGTGCCTTTTAAAATGAATAATTAAACTGTCATCTATGTTTAATTCTAATCAGCACAACCCGAACAATTAGTACATATTATTAAGTTGCAAGTACGCATGTAGATACAAATGAGACGTATTTTTAACCTCTATAAGAGAGAGAAGCCACTTCTGAAACTGGATAAGTGAGAAACCTGGATAAGTGAAAAACCTCTATAAGCGAGAATGAGAGGGCGGTCCCTTCAACTCTCTCTTATCCAGGTTTGACTGTATGTGCACTGGGTACAAATTATTGTACTCGTATATACCAAAATAAAACGTTATTTTCAAATTGCTGATAAATCTAGCTTTAAAATTTGACTGCCTCGGTGGCTCAGTGGTTAGTGACCCTGACTTCTGGACCAAAGAGGCGTGGGTTCGATCCCCATCCAGGGCAAACATTTGTGTGATGAACATAGGTGTTTGCTCTGTGTCTGGGTGTTATTTAGGTACTATCTATATAAGTATGTATTTAAAATATGTATATGTAGTATATCAGTCTCTGGCAGCCATGTCACAAGCTTTGCTTAGTTTGGGGTCAGAGACCGTGTGTAAGATGTCCCATAATATTTATTTTTTTAAAAAAAATTCTCCAGCTGTGGTAGGAAACAAAAGCTACTGAAAGAGAAATGAATTAATGGTAAAACTAATAGACAATTGATTGTTTTTTTTTCAGCGTATAGCAGCATTGATCCAAAACTACCCACACGGCGCGCAGAGGTCTGTAGTTAGCTCTGCGTTGGATATTGTCCAAAGGCAGATCGGCTGGGTCCCAATATCAGCAATGCATAAAATAGCTGAACTGCTCTCCATGCCGCGTATGAGAGTCTACGAATACGCCTCTTTCTACACAATGATAAAAAGGTACACAATGAATTTTATTACTACATACTTACGTACGTAGGTATACATGGTTATTTTTAATCAATTAACATCCTTTTAGGGGCCCTTCTTTAACAAAATTCGTAGAACAAAAGTTGTTAGTTTTGATGTACAGAATAAGCCCCTAAAGAGATGCTAATTGACTAGAAATAACCCTGTATATTTATAGTAATTCGAGTAAAACTATGTGTGAAACCATGATATCTCTAGGTAGTCTAGGGTAAAACAGCTGCAACTTATCTGTAAGGGAGGTGAATTAGGCGTAACTTTAACCTAGGCGTTACCCTTTTAAACCAATTTTAAATAGTATAGATATTTAGCAGTATACTGAGCCCAATTTAGAAAGATTAAATTCGTGACCAATATCAGATGGCACAATAAGATAGATGCCTATTAAATAATATATCCAGCAGTGCTGTAAAAAATGAGATGGATGGACGGATTTCAATGCAATTGAAGTGAATATATCAACGATTTGCTCTGAATTATAGTATAGTTTTATCCATACTTAGTAACTACTTTTCCATTCATTGTATGTGTAATTTTTAAAATCAAATTACAAATAAATTTGTTTATCTGTTTATTCCAACACTAGTAGCCTCTCTAATTTAAAAAAAAAAAATATAGCCTATGGCATCTAGGGATAACATAGCTTTTAAACAGTGAAAGAATTTTTCAAATCGGTTCAGTAGTTTCGGAGCCTATTCGATGCAAACAAACAAACAATCAAATCTTTCCTCTTTATAATATTGGTATAGATAAACCGAAAGTCCCTTTAAACGTCTAAATAAGTGCGACATACGACCAGAAGTAATTTGCCAGTACCTACTAATATTTATTTATTCGCAATCTTACCTACGAGTAGGTACGCCTTCGGCACCCCTGAGTCTATGGGCGAGATCTGATACGAAAATGGAGCGGAAGCGGAAGCCTAGCCGAAAATTAAAAATTTTGCCTTGTTTTTTGAATTCTGCCAATACCACGGAAATGATCTTTTATCCGGAAAGATTATGATTATTGAAATAAGATGCCCGTGGGGCTTCGGCCCGTTTATTTTCGTCGGGAAACCATACAAAGTATTATTACTTTCTTAAGAAGAATTCTCTAAGTTCTCTTAGAATAAATATTTCGATTACCTGTTTTGGTTTGTATTTATCGGTTACGTCAAAAAATAATGCCATCTCGATATTTTTTCCATAAATTTTACAAGATTTATTCTTTTTCTTCTTAGTCTTTACGCTCCTGACAGAGCGGTCGTGGTCACGATAATCTGTAGGCTCAAAAAATTCAATCTATGAAAACTAAAATCAATTACGTTTTATATACAATAAAATCTGCCAAGTACGAGTCGGACTCGCGCATGAAGGGTTCCGTACTGTATGGGAGCCCCCCTTAATACTTTTTTATTTTAATTTGATTATTTATTATTAAAGTAGGCATGCAGCTTAATATTTAGTGAATATTTCAAGCATCTACCCGTTACCATTTTTGATATCGAGCGAAAAACGGGTAAAAACTTAGATTTTTTGTATGGAGGCCCCCCTTAAATATTATTTTTATTCTATTTTTAGTTTTTTTTGTTATAGCGGCAACAGAAATACATCATCTGTGAAAATTTCAGTTTTCTAGCTATAGCGGTTCATGAGATACAGCCTGGAGATAGACAGACGGACAGACGGACAGCGGAGTCTTAATAATAGGGTCCCGTTTTTACCCTTTGGGTACGGAACCCTAAAAATGGACACCATAAACGTGTTTTTGCTATTGTTATCACACATCTTGCGTCAGCAAAGTAATAAAGAAGTATTATCTCATTTTCGTTTCATTTTTCAGAAGCTTTCGCGGAAAATACAATGTGAAGATTTGTTGCACAACGCCGTGCATGCTCCGTGGTTCAGACAACCTGTTGAAAGTGGCTGAAGAGGTCTGCTGTTGCTCCGTCGGGGGTGTTTCTGCCGATGGCATGTTCGGAGTCGACGTAGTGGAATGTGCAGGAGCTTGCGCCAACGCTCCAGTTATGGCCATCGATGATGATTATTACGTTAGTTCCTATTCATATAGTGCGTATTTTTCTAGGATATCATTAAACATTGAACAGGTACTAAAAGTGCCTGAAGAGGTGTGCTGTTGCACCGTCGGAGGTGTTTTCGCTGACGACATGTTCGAAATCTGTTCGGAATGCGCAGGAGCTTGCGCCAACACTCCAGCCATGGTCATCAATGATGATAATTGGGTAAGGTCGCCAAAAATTGTAAATTGAATTCACGACTGTTACCGTGAATTGGTAACACACCGCTACTGTGCGTTCACGAATGTTAAGTAAAATGTATGGAAACATGGTAAATAACCGTGAACATATTACTTAAAAACTATTCATTGGTGTTAGTTTTGCAGTTATACACACAGCACAAAGTTTGAAATATAGCGAAAAAATAAATAGCATACAATTATTAATTATGAAATAAATTTACAATCTCAGGATGTATTATCATCAATTGAAAATATTGAAAACTAACAAGACTACCCACCTTCAAGATCACTTTGTCAAAAAACCAAATGGAAACTGCTTACCCTAAAATAGCTCACCTGGAGAAGGTTATGTAATGATTCAAAAACATAATTATCAGGGAACTAGGAATTTAGCTATAAGTACATCACAGTTATTTCCGGTAACATGTCGTCGTGAAGTAGCAGTCGGGAAGAAAAAATGTGACACTATTAATTTAATTCGTAATTTATATAATATTAGTGCCATTTATTTGAAACTTTTGTTAAATGTAAGCTTATTTATCATACAATTAAATCAAATAATTTTTTACTGAATTTGAAACAATTTTGTGTACTTTATGTGACTTTGAAGGAAGCGATGTCTTAGAACGACACATGATTTTTGCATGGAGCAAAACTAGCTTCTAACATAAAAATATAAAATGAATATGCTAAAGGAAAATATACGTATTTTAAGTATTGACTTTATTAAATGTGACCCTGTGAACCATAATCACTGCAAATATACTATGTTGTAGAACAAAAATATGGATTTTTAAACTTTATATGACATGGACACATATTTTTTCCTAAACTTACATTTTTTGGCGACCCCACCCTATTACGTAAGTTCTAAGATGTCATTGTACTCGCTACTATGCAACGCCATGCAAGCTTCCTGGTTCAGACAAGCTGCAAAATGTGGATGGAGTGATCTGCTACAGCACAAGTCATGGCCATCAATGACGATTGATACGTTTGTTCATATTCTTAAACTTAGTGGGTATTTTACAGATGCTGTATATATTCTAGGTTATCACTGTACTTACCATTATGACTAACTTTTTATTACGAGACTTACAACCGCAAAAAGACGAAAAAAAAATTGCAGGAAGTTTAGCTTTAAATATTTAGCTAAAATAGTATTTCACTTTGCAGGAGGACCTTACTGAAAACGACTTGTTCAATATCATACAGCAAATCAGGTGTGGTTCCATACCACCTCCTGGACCTCAGTAAGTAGTACCTAATACCCAGGGCCTGATTTAGAGGTGTGGAGGCCTTGGGGCAGCATAGGAGTGGAGGCCTCTTCGTTGCAAATAGACGTATAAGTATTTACTCTTTCAGGATGGGTAGTAAATTCAAAGTAAGCATATATTGTCGGATGACTTATCAGGACGCTTTGGAATTTTAATATTTTAACAGTAAAATATCAATATGCCAAATTCAAACAAAATTCAGACAAACAGTTGTCTGAAAGAGTGCAAAAATATAGATTGATCGTATTTGTCAATATTTAAGAATAATATAAACCTAAATTATTTTTCAACCAAATACAGTATTAGATACGGGTAAAATAGGGAAAAATCTCAGTAGAAAAGTTGTGTGCTAGTGAATACTCGTTGGAATATTGTGGGGGCCCCGGGGCACTAGCCCCGGTCGCTCTCCCCTAAATCCGGCCCTGGGTGCTTAAAATAGCGGATTGGTGGTTCACGGTTTCCAATACGCCAGCGAATTATTTCTCCAGTCCTGGACGGAGCAGACCTGGTTATCAGTCTTGTTAAAATATAATTGCAGTGGACTCCTCCATTGTATCAATGCCACGTTTGCTTAGCAGGAAACTAAATAAAAAATCAAAAGGCAAGAAGTCGTAAGAATGAATTATGTTTTGGGTCTATAACATTAAATATTGCCCCCTTGCAGAATACAAGGGGCTTACGGAATACAACCAAAGCCCTATACCCTGCTCTGCTTTGGTAGGGTCTAGGTTTGAAGATTGCCTGAAATTGCAAGCTACATTTTGGTTAATATTGATTAATTATTTTGTGCAGAAGTGGACGATTTGCCGCTGAGCCTATTACCGGGCTGACTTCTCTATGCAGCCAGCCGCCACCACCGGGATACTGCCTACAACAAGCATTGTGGGGATCACCGAAAATCTAATATTTTGTGTTCGTATTACTCTTTTTCCCAATTAAATTTAACTTCAAATGTGACTATGGTGTTTCTATTTACTGTACCTATTATAGATAGGACGCTGTGGTATGAAATTACTTAATAACCTTACTTAATTAATTTTACTACACCGTACTGGCTCACAGTGGTTGATATAGTCCAAACACCCTTTGTGGACAAGCCTTTATTCAGAAGAGGACTATTAAAATGCCGATGAGTATTTATATTCCACTACCGACTCGTAGTCACACCAGATTATCACACCAGTATGACAAATCGACGCAAATTTCAAAGGAAACTGCGTGGCCAATTTAATAGTACTTTTTCTAACGAGTCTAAGGTTTTTTTTTAATATAGGTACCATCGACTTGTCATTTTTTCTGTTCTTACATTCCACATTGATGAAAGGTACGAACTCAATTGTGATATCAAGCGCTACAGCTTTTTTTACTTAAATAAGGATGTCCAGTAATATTTAAACCCAGATTTAGTAATAGTAATAGACATAAGATAGATCCTTAACTTAAAAAGAAAAAATGTAACCCTTATTTTCACTTTGTACTCCGTCTGTCCGTACGTGTGTCAACGTTTTATCTCGGGAACGTGTTAAGTTAACGAGTTAAAATGAAAACCATAAGCATATACTAGATCTATTACGGTTGAGAAAAAATCAAACAACTCATTTATCGTACAAAAGAATCAATGCCATTTAAGTCGTACAAAAATGCATAAGAATATTACGAGACTCACAAGGGAATCTAAAACATGTCTTAAGTACACATGCCTATATGAATAAATCTGAAACTGTACATTTTTAATTATAAAAAAAATTCAAAATGCTTGAATTCAAAAAATATGGGCCCCAATCTTAATGCGAGTTATTCGTATTATGTAGGGTAACATTATAAAAGAGTTTCATTAGCACAAACTAAAACTGGCTTTTATAAAGTAAGTAATGCGTAATGTAAGTTACGCTGTACGCTATACCTATAGATTATACCGTAACTTACTTTGTAACGTAACTAATTTGGATATTTATTTACACGCAATTACAGTCAAACCTGGATAAGAGAGAGTTGGAGGGACCGCCATCTAATTCTCGCTTATAGAGGTTTTTCACTTATCCAGGTTTCTCACTTATCCAGTTTCAGAAGAGGCTACTCTCTCTTATAGAGGTTAAAAAATACGTATAATTTGTACGTTGGTCCATTGGTTTGTATGTATCTACCTATACATACGTGAAGAATGATAAATATATTTATAAATAGTATATAGGTACTAATTGTTCGGGATGTGTTGATTAGAATTGAACATAGATGATTGACTAATTCATTATAAAAGACCCTTTTTAAAATTGGGAAAATCAAAAGTATTTTTGATAATTCCATGTCCTTTAGAGTACTGAGACCGTATGGGGTCTTTGGATTTTATTATTTTATAAAAGTTGGATTCTACTAAATCAAATTCATTGCTCACTTTATTTTCAGATTTTCCCCTTTTGAACACATTCAAGCTTGGCGACTGTTGTTAGTTTGACCAATAAGATAGTGTAAACGGACGTGTGGCTATTTCAAAAGAATGTGATACAAAAATAATGTTAGGTAGATAAATGAAAAACACAAAATAATTTTTAATAGAACACTATTTCAACAAACGGGATAGTATAGACGCACACGTGTGCCCATTCCAATAAAAGTCGATACAAAAACAATGTTACTTATTTCCACGAAATACCAAAAAAATGTTTGAATAGAACACGATCTGAAATCAACGGTAGTTAGTTCCAAGAAATTTAAGAATGGGTCATAAATTGCAGATGATTCATTACCCTCAACTCTCACTTATAGAGGTTCAGACAAGTAGTACTCTCAGTTATAGAGGTCCACGAGGGAAAAACGACTCTCTCTTATAGAGGTTTTGGTCTCTCACTTATAGAGGTATTTGAGGGGTAAAATGACGGGACCTGGCAATTTCTCTCACTTATAGAGGTTTCTCACTTATCCAGTTCTCAGTTAGCCAGGTTTGACTGTAATTATAATTATAGCTTATGGCATACTTACTAAAAAGCAACCCACTAGCGAAAACAAGCAGGATCAAGCGAGGGCACCAGCATTAAATCTTGCTCGCTGACGATCAGATACCTTCCCCCGGGATGTTCCGGGATTCTCGTATCCTGTTATTAAACACCAGCCATCGCTAATATCACACCGCTAACTTTAATTGCAGGTGAAAACTATAAATCCTGATTAGGGCTCCAACAGAAGGTTCTTATGGTCATTTTTCTTAGCTTAAAATTCACCTATATACGCTATCCGCTTACAGAGCGTTTTTTTAGATGACGAATATTTGATTATACTATTACTACGAGTATTTGAATATACTATTGTAATTGTCATTATGACCGATTTTTACCATGTAAAAATCAGCTGTTCTATAATAATATATAATATCTCTTATATACTATGACATACACATTGTGTATACCTACTGTATGTACTCGTTCTATGTCGAGAATTTATAAACATTTTCCATGTCAGTTTCATCGCAGATTGGTGATAAAAACATATTATATTTTGTAAATCATGAATCTTTTGATACAAATGTAATTTTCTTGCAAACATTACTAGATTTTTGCTAGGCTAGGCTAGATGAAGCCAAAAATTGCATGTCTGCTAGGACAGACTGTTGATACTAAGAAAATTGTACCCACCACCATTCTACACAGTTTGAGCAATAAATTTTACTTTTACTTTAAAAAAAAGTTTCTATGATAAAATTGATAGATTAACCATAACCATAAAAAGTAAGTAAGTTCGTATAGGCCGGGTGGCTAGCCCTGGTGTCAGAGTTAACCATAACTATGAAGTAATGTAACACATTTAACCACATACATATAAGTTGGTATACCGACACATACAAAGTATAATGAGTCGGTCTTCACTGCTGTGTGCAAGCTTCCTTATAAAATAAAAAATAAAAATAGCCTTTATTCACTAATATATACCTTACAAAAACATGACTCTTATTTCTATTTCTTAAATACTAGGTTGTCCACCCTGGACATAGGCCTCCTCTAGAATTTGCCAGAGCTCCCTATCTCTGGCTTTCCTGCGCCACCCTGGCAGCAGGTCATCGTCCCACCTTTTTTGAGGTCGTCCCCTGAACCGCTTCCCGTCTCTTGGGTACCAGAGCATGACTTCTTTGGTCCATTTATCTTTTTTGCTTCTCAGTGCATGCCCAACCCAACGCCATTTTAATTTTTTAATTTTTTGGCTTACATCTGCTACCCCTGTGGCCTTTCGGATTTTTGTCAGTCTCCACCTATCTTTTAACTTTATATGGAGCATGCTTCTTTCCATCCCCTGTTGGCACACCTTAAACTTTTGACTTTGTGCCTTTGTCAGGCCCCAGGTTTGGCATCCGTATGTTAGTACAGGTAGTAAACACATATTGAATACTTTTCTTTTCGCGAACATTGGAACTTCTTTGTTTTTAAAAATTTCTTTTAATGACCAGTATCGGGCCCAAGTGTTGCTCACTCTCTTTTGCACTTCTTTATCCATCATTGGTCCTGGAGATATAATTTGGCCTAAATATACATATTCTTCCACATATTCTATCTCTTGATTATTTATTTTAATAGCATGTTTGTGTCTGTTTGTCATCACCTTTGTCTTTGAGGTATTCATTTTGAGACCCGCTTTGCTACTCTCTGTTGCCAGTTGCTGGAGCATTTCTTGTAGAGTGTCAGGATCTTCTGCAAACAATACCAAGTCATCTGCAAATCTCAGGTGTGAGAGCATGCTTCCATTTATATTTAACCCTATGTTCTCCCAGTCTAGATTTCTAAAGATTTCTTCTAGAACAGAGGAAAAGATCTTAGGAGACATAGGGTCTCCTTGCCAGACTCCTTTTTGGACATTAAATTCTTCCCCGATTCTTTCCAGTTGTACTCTGGCTGTACTGTTGCTATATATCTCTTTTATGATTTTAATGTACTTATTTTCAATTCCTTGGTTGGTTAGGGCTCTGTATATATAGCTGTGAGATAGGGAATCGAATGCCTTATTATAATCCACAAAGGAAATGTAGTATGGTTTTCTATATTCATTATATTTTTCCACTACTTGTTTTACTACATGTATGTGATCCACAGTTGAAAAGTCAGCCCTGAAGCCTGCCTGTTCTCTCGGTTGTTCTTCGTCTAAGCGCTTTGTAAGTCTGCCTAGAATAATTTTTGAGAAAATTTTGTAGATGTTCGTCATTATGCTTATTGGTCTATAGTTGTCTATCCTGTCTTTGTCCCCTTTTTTATGAATCAAGGTTATGATAGACTTTGTCCATTGTTCAGGAATGACTTCTGTGTCTACTATCTCGTTAAACAGATTGGTTAGCGGTTTAAGGATAATATCTATTGTTGCTTTTAGCAATTCATTAGTTATTTTGTCTTCTCCTGGAGCTTTGTAATTTTTCTGTGACATTATTGCTTTTTTTGTTTCGCTTATTAATATGTATGGGATTTTTTCACCATCGGTTAATTTTCCATGACTACTGGAGGTTCCGGAGAGCTATATAACTTTTTATAAAAGGTAGTAGCGATTTTGTTAATCGTTGTTCTTTTTGATGTTATGTATTCTTTGTTCCTTTTGTTTTTCCCCTTCATATGTGGTACCCATGTGGAATGGTTGTTTTTCCTGCTTGTCCTTAAGTTGTTTTAATGCTCTTTTTATTCCTCCTGTTTTTGCAATTTCCGATTGGATGCTGTGGAAACGCACTTCTTTCTTATGATTTCTAATACTTGCTGTGATCTCTTTGCTTAATTTTTCTATATTTTTGATGTTCTTTTTTCTGTCGCTGAACAATTCTTTCCTTTCTTGGATCAAATCTCTAGCTTTTTGTCCTAGTTTGTCGTTTTTGATCTTGTTACTTATACATGTTAACTCGGTTCCTAGGTTTGTAAGAATTTTTTCAAATTGATTGTATTTTTCTTGCACCGAGTCACTATTTTTAATTTTTTCTAATTTTTCTGATACTTTACTGCAATTTTTTTCTGGGATCGGAGTAATTATTTGATCAGTTTTGTTTCTTATGTGTTTTCTTGTTCTTTTTTTGTTTATGATTTCCAAAGTGGCTCTGACCATTCTGTGATTTGTGCTAAAGTTAAGTTTATTTACTATGCCAACATCGTTGAGGATACTTGGTGTGTTAGTTAGTATAAAATCAATTTCATTTTTATATCTTCCATCAGGTGAAATCCATGTCCATTTTCTGTTGATATTTTTATTGTAATAAGTGTTCATTATTTTTAAATTAGACTCAAGAGCAAGGTCGATCAGTTTTTGTCCATTTTTATTACGTTTGCCTTTGGTGTACGAGCCCAGGACGTTAGCTTCTCCATCTTGTTGACTGCTTATTTGGCTATTAAAATCACCCATGACAATCTTGTTTTTGTAGGATTCTTCAATAGCTTCCTGCAAGGATGTGTAAAATAAGGTTTTTTCTTCATCATTTGCTTGCTCCGTGGGCGCATATACTTGTATGATTGACCATGGGTCACTTTCTTCTTGAATAATCAAGTCTAAGATGGCAATTCTTTCTGATTTGCTTCTAAGCTTTCTAAGTGCAAGCTTCCTTACATAGTATAAAATAAAGTCGCTATTTTCGTTTGTTTATTTGTTTGTTTGTTTGTTTGTCTGTATGCTTAAATCTTTAAAACTACGCAACGGATTTTGATGCGGTTTTTTTTAATGGATAGAGTGATTCAAGAGGAAGGTTTTTATGTATAAAAATTCCCGAAATTCCCACGGGAACGGGCACAACGCGGGTAAAACCGCGGGGCGCTGCTAGTAATCAATAATCCTGTTTAAGACCTCGTTGTGTCTACCTACACAACACAGCACAGAATTTAAATAAAATCCCGAAATCCTCGTACCTATCTCGCCACATCACATCAAGATCGGCTCTACTGATAAACACATGCTCAGCTATATTCAACGTTTCCTCGATTTAAAAACCTGCTGGTAAATTCGTGTTTGGGACAGGCCTCGTTATACGCCATAATTGAATTTGCTTTCCCCTACAAACATGTCGATTTTCGACGTCAATAACAATTTTATTCTACGTTGCTAACAATAGGAGTGATCGATAATTTATATTAAGAAAAATTGGAGTAAACTAACAAAATGCTTATTGTATTAATTAGATTTTATCCAGTTTTTAAAGTTAAGTTATTGAAGCGGCAGACGATGGCCACAGTAATACGCCATAAGCTGTTTTCAATCGATTTTATTGTTTTTTTTTAATGGAGTCCTACTTGTTCAAGATACACCTAATAGGATCCTAAACGTAAACACACAAAATAGTAATAGGATCTTTATATGTAATACATCTATTATAAAGACCTTTTTACTATTTTGTGGTTACGGTCACCAAACAAAACTACAATTATTATACTATAGAAATTAATGCCAAATTTTTACAGACTTTCAAAAAGCAGGGGGTAACTACTTTCGCCAATTGTGAACCGATTTAAAAAACCTTATTTATCACAGTAGTGTATACCTCCGAGGTGGTTTCATTTAAATTTCATCGAAATCGGCTGAGCCGTTTCTGACAAATCAACAATAATGTACGTACATGAATGTCACATAGATTCATGCAAACTATTTGAATTCTGTACACGGTGGGAGTTGGTGGTGCCATTTTGTTTTCGAAAAATAACTTTTGTCTTGAATCATTTCAAAAACAGAATAAAACGACTACGAATATGAAAATAGGTACCTACCTAATGTAAAATTTATCTTAAAAACTCCTCGACTTCCACTGCCTCGGTGGCTCAGTGGTTAGTGTTCCTGACTCATGGATGTATTACATAAACGACTACTGGATTAAAGAGGCGTGGGTTCGATTCCTACCCAGGGCAAATAGTTATTTGTTGAACATAGGTGTTTGCTCTGTGTCTGGTTGTTCTTGGTAATTATCTAAGTACACATGTATTTATCATCTATGGTAACCATATGACAAGCTTTGCTCAGTTTGGCATGTGTAAGGTGCACAGATATCGGAACTCTGAGGTAAATTTTTAAGATAACTGTGTTGGCAGGTGGCGGTCAGCGGAAGAAAACTGTACCGAAGCATTTAAAGAGATAAATTAAACTACAAATCATTGTACCTAATGAAATATAAATCTGTAATTATTTTTAAATCTGCATTAATCAAATAATAATCGCATAATAATAGCATAATCGCTACTTGCTGCTATCAGATTGAGATTGATTGTACGAACTCAGATCTAACGTTTTAAAATAAAGTAAACCATGAATAACTTACAGAAATATGAATCTATAAACTGTTATTAAATCCGTATTATTCTCCCCGGAATACAGTGCGCCCGTGGCATTGCAAATAAAATGTCCAAATATTTGAAAAGAGTAGCAGCGAGATAATGCCGTAGTTAATAGCCGGGTACCCACCTAGCGCACAGGCTCGCGCGGCAGTCTCGGTGTCCATGCTCGCGAGCGATGGCTCCCGAGGCAGCCTCAGTAGTTTTGATCACACGATTTGATTTACACGAGGCCGCCTCGCGAGGCAGGCTGAGCCGTCATAAGTCCACGAGTATTCGAAATGGACAGTAGTGTATCTATTCGCGCGCGAGCCAAAACATAACCGTCCCCACCTAACACACAGCGCTCACTGAGGCACCTTTGAGCGCGTCAAGTTTACCGACAACAGATGGCTCGGGGGCGAGCCGTGCTCAGCCGAGCAAACGCGCGCCCGAGGCAGCCCGAGGCACGTCCACACCAGCCGAGCATTTGGCTCGCGAGACTGCCGCGCGAGCCTGTGCGCTAGGTGGGTACGCGGCTAATGGCGCGTCCGGACGTCGTGGCTGCGTTGTTATTGCTTTAGGTAATGTTTTTACACCATGGTGTAACAATAAAAATCCTATTACAAGTAGAACAATATATCTCCTCATCATTAGCACTATAATTATAGCAACTAACTTTGTTTGCTGATTATGCCGTCTACGCGACGCGACGACTAGTAGAATAGAAAACGCTTTCATCTAGCAAACATACCGAGGCTTGCACCGCACCAGCAACAGCCGCGGCGGTAAAAATTCTAAGAACTCACAAAGCAGTTTTTCCCGTGCCCGCCGCGAGGGCGGAACAGCGGTTTTATTTCTATACTCACGCGACCGGTTATTTGTGCGGTTACGCAGACGTCGCGGTTGAGATTATCGTCCACAAACGTGGCGGGCGATGAGCGCAAGACATATTGTAAAACGATCAGATGAAGATCAGACCGCCAATCGAACGCAGAGCGCGCTGTTACAAACCACCGAGGCTGCGGTTGACCACGGCCCGCGCGATTCTACTAGTTGCCCGCCGGTGCAGCGGGATCCGCTAATAACCGCGCACACCGTGGGCGAAGAACGCGTCGTGAGATCTGCTGTAATTGTTAACATATTTATATATCTGCATTTTATAAAAGCTGAGGGTCCGCAAACGCGGCGGGCGCGGGTAAAATCTGCTCCGTGAGTCCTTAGCCTAATAAGTGTACACCGTCGGACAGTTGTCTCAAGGCACAACTCCTAGCCAGGAAGGAGACTTCTTTGTAATTTAGAGAATCTTTACTGTGGATATCTCACTGCTAATTAAAGACCTCTCTCTATTGTACCATAAGCCTCGATCATGTGGCAATCGTGTCCGGCTGGTACATTTTGTCCAGGTTTGACCCACGAACTTGAACGAACATCGTACCGCTTACCTTGCCTCGGCCAACATTCTGGGACAGCTTTGCTCCATCATTTTCATGCGAACTTAAATTTTCGATCTTCCAGGTGGACACCATAATGCTTGATCAAATTGTTAATGTTACTTTAGGTAAGAATATAAGGATCATTCTTATAAGCACAAATTGCACTGAGTGGTTACAGTACGGTATGATGGGCAGCCACTTGCCGACCTCGAGGCCAGCCGCCAGACCGAGCCGTAACCGTAAAACGTACAAATGGAAAACAAAAATGCAATAATATTTCCCTCGAATTGTGATTTCAGTTGATGGATACCGTTTATTCTTCATTTAAATATCAATAAATAGGCTAACGACTAGTTTTATTGTGGTGTTGCAGGTTTGATCGGTTGCTTTAAAATACATCTACATAATGTTTCTCAGCAGTCTAGTATGTAGTAATAAAGAAATCCTTTCCTTAAAACTTTAATATATTAGTAAGAAAATAGATTCAACTGAATTGTTTCTGCTAAGTTAAATTAAAGCGTAGGATCATGCTCTGCAGCTACATAAATTAATCTCTCCGCTTCTTTTATTTGATTACACAGAATTGCGTGATTTTACGAATTAACCAATAGATAAAGTTTAGTGTATCCTTACATAGATTTTTTAACATCTGTAAGATTTTTATATCCCTTTAGATATCCTACATATAAGAGAACTAATTGAAAAATATTTTCAATTGCATTTGCATTAGAAACCAGCTAGAAATTGCGAAATCCCGTACATTCTGGTGGTCAAGGTAAAGTCACACGACTTTACTTAAAATGCTAGGTTTTTCGCTATGCATCCACGTAAATACCGCATGGAATCAATCAATCCTAAATCTCAGCCATCTCATCTAAGGTGGCTCTTAAAGTTTCAGAGCGCTCAAAATTCTATTATGAAATTAGATACGCTACCGAATCCGTCGTTGGGAATTGCAAACTACGAGGGCCCTTAGAGCGTCCGAAGTGTCAGGCAAGTTCCATGCACTCGAGTTTTGTCATCAAACAATGGGTAAGTCCCCATTAAAGCCAGGCGCCCCAATTCTGTCACAAAGGAGTGCCTTCCACCTTATCTTATGACAAAAAGGTCATGAGGACATTAGTTTTGACTTTTTGCGCGGGTTTTTTAAGTGGCATTAAAACACTTTTTTTAAGTATGAAATTCTAGGCATATTTTTAACCTTATTTCAAAATCTATCTTACATGAAAATAACTGAAGTTGAGAAACTCTGTATGCATGTACTAGTGCATAGCGTTCAACTGTTAATAAATGTTAGAAAAAGTGGTTGTTACTTCCTACTTGTGCACTAAGCACAAGTTTTTACACAACCATTTTCTGACATTTAATCATCAAGCAAAAATAATGTTCCATTTGCTGATTCAGCATTAAGTAAGCTACGGTTTAAGAATTAATTTACGTAAGAGTGTATATAATTAACTGATGGAGAATATTATTTTCATCACAAACTTTTATTTAACTTACAAAGGATATACCAATGTATGTATGTAGGTTCGGGTGGAATTTCGCAAGTTAAATTTGACCAACTAACTTCCCGGTCTCCGATTAAGCTGAAATTTTGCACTCAGACTCGTATGTATATCGCGTGACAATGCAATAATATGGTATCATGGAGCTGATTTGATGATGGAGTCACAAAGTATATTATGCCATATGAACTCCTGTACTAAACAAGATAGACCCGTCGTATTTGGGCTCGATTTACTTGTCTTGGCTATCACTCTGCTGCTACATGATATCCAGGATCTGCATAGCTTGTTTTTTAAAATGAAATATTTTTACTATAATTTTTTTCATTACAAAGTCAAGATCCAAATGAACTACCAGTGAAACCTCTGTCTGTCCAGTATCTTAGTGGTATTTCAAACAAACACCGCTGTCTCGTTAGGGGAAAAGTGGTTAGGAAATGTCGCGTTCCTTCCAATTGAATCTAGGACTTTATGCCGTCCAAATAAATAGGGGTTGCTAGAGCGAGGTTGGTCCGTAGATTGTGATTTATTCATTCAAAGTTTTAAAGGGTGATGGAAATGGTGTGCGGCTTTTGTGCACGGTAAAACGAAAATCATGAAGGTAGTTTCTTCAGAAGATCTATATCAGACTCTTTGTTTTCTTTGCACCTATCCCATTTTTTTGATACGTCGTTCAATAGTGACGTGATGTCTGTCACGTTGACCACCAAACCGGATAGCACTTACAGATAGCGCGCGAGTTGAATGCAGTCGGGGACTGAGGTAAAGAGCGGGAGCATCTCCCCCCGCTATCCGCACGCCCCACCTCACGCGCCTGTGCGGGTTGGGCGTGCGGATAGCGGGGGGAGACATTCGCATTCCTAAGCTCTGCATTCAACTCGCGCGCCTACTGTACGATAATTTTAACGGTCAAACCACTACGTGAATGCCCTGTTTATACGTTAGGTATGTATACTTGATGTAAATTTAGTATTAATGCTCACGGAGTTTCAATGTAGTATGTAGTGTATTAATCACAAAATTGCTAAATCATCTTGTTCCTTGCGATTGATGTAGGGTTGTAGTATGTTAGTATTTTGGTGTTAGATGTTAATAAGAAAATTCCTGTAAGTGTACTGAACTCAAAAGTATTATTTGTTTAAAAAAAACAATTTGCTTTGGGTCATTTTGCTCATTAAGTATGTTCTTTGCATTTCTACAGGGTTATCTGCTTACCCTGTACTAAGCCAAAACGGGGTGGATTAAGACCATCATTATAAACAACTTTTACTATAGAATCAAAACAAAATTAAAAACAAAAATCTCTGTTTTTAGGGTTCCGTACCCAAAGGTAAAAACGGGACCCTTTTACTAAGACTTCGATGTCCGTCTGTCTGTCACCGGGCTGTATCTCATGAACCATGATAGCTAGGCAGCTGAAATTTTCACAGATGATGTATTTCTATTGCCGCTATAACAAAATATACTAAAAATAAAATAAAATAAATATTTAAGGGGGGCTCCCATGCAGCAAACCTGAATTTTTAGACGTTTTTCGCTATATAGATGCATGAAAATTTCACAGAATATATAGTTTTATATTCACTTCAATAATTAATAGGAAAATTAAAATAAAATAAATATTTAACGGGGTCTCCCATACAGTACGGAACCCTCCGTGCGCGAGTCGGACTCGTACTTGGCCGATTTTTAATTTTGTTTTGACAATGTTTTAAAATCGACATAATATTATAAAACATCTGATTATTTTTCTTAAATTCCGGGTGGGTCCCGAAGTAAAAATTGTTCACAATAATGGTCTGAATCCCTTATTTTTTTGCTTAATGCACCAGTTCTGAATAACCTTATTAGCACCTTTAATGTCTTTAAGAGCAAAGATCAACTTTTCTTCCAACGATAAACCTCCGTACTTGTTAGCTATTCCACGAGTCAAAAATAAAAATGAGGTCAAAACATAATACTAAAACATTTATGCCCTGACGCCTGAACCTTATTAGCATTACAAATCCAGCTTACTCAAAACCTAAGTCTCGCCAACTTTAGATTAACCCATTAGTGTACTGAAAGACTTGCTCGATTTTTTAAGGGGAAAATAGAGTTTGGCGCCTATCGCACTCGTGTATTTTTCTTGTGAATTTGTCTGCGCTTGACCACCAACTCGCTTGATGGTTGTCGTTGTTGCTAAAGTTTCGCAATCTTACTCTAAACATTCTAAGAAAACAATTGTAACATTACGTTCAATAAATTAATACACAAAAAACAACAAGAAAAACTTGTATTTTATAAAGTCCAGAATACAAAACCATAAAGTCATATTATAGTTGTTGGTGGCTCTGGCTGCCAAATTGAGTGTTGAGAACTCGAGGCTTGGTAGTAAAGTATTTCCCACTTCTCAACTACGCTACTAAAGTCTGACCGTTTAACTCAGGATCCGGGACCTGCCGTCCGCGACTGTCTCAGTTCCCTTTGTCGTCGTCCTCACGCCCCTGTACCGCGCAGGCGAGGACTCAGTAAAACGGTCAGACTATAGTTATACATAATTCACGAAGTAGGTACACACTGTGTACTTATATCTAAATAATAATAATAACAAAATAATGTATAAATAGTAATATTTGGCTATGTTAAAGAAGTTAAATAGGTACTAGCACAGAGTTACAATAGGTACTAGCCATAGGTATATGATAAATGCAAATAAAACGTCGGTAAAGAATATAAATAGAGATAGCTGCTAAATTTAATCTTCGCCTTAAGTATATAATTTTTATCGACAAAGGTACCTACCGCGTGTCGGTCGCACTTGTACAAGGTAAATTATAGCACGACAGACGCGCCCCGACCGAACGCTGGCTCAGACTGTAAACAGTAGATGAGGTAACGTTATCCTTACATAGTATAAAATAAAGTCGCTATTTTTGTCTGTTTGTTTATCTGTATGCTTAAATCTTTAAAACTACGCAACGGATTTTGATGCGGTTTTTTTTTAAATGGATAGAGTGATTCAAGAGGAAGGTTTATATGTATAATACACCTGTGCGAAGCCGGGGCGGGTCGTCTAGTACATGATAATCGGTTTTTTGTTTTGATTACTAGGATATTAAATGAATATCAAAAACATGTTATTTATTATGGATTGATACTATGGAACGGTTATAATATTCTAGTCGTAATTATCAGTTAAGAGTGCAACTTAGATGTATAGGCATTGCAATAGATTTCACAGTACCTGTTTTTACCAACTTCCAAAAAGAAGGAGGTACTATCGTCTGTATGTATTTTTTGTGTGTGTCAATTGTGAATAGATTTTAAAAAAAACATTTTAAGTTCGAAAGAGTATATTATACTCCAAAGATGGTCCCTTTTAAATTTTATCGGCTGAGCCGTTTTTGATAAATCAACAATAATGTACATAGATGTCTCATCGATTCGTGCAAACTATTCGAATTCTATGTAGACGATGGAAGTTGGAGTTGTGATTTTTTTGCAAAAAAAAAAAAAGTATTATCATTATGAGCCAATAAACTAACTGAATCGCTAAATAGAGCAGGTAAGCTTTTGAAATCATATTTGTTTCCAATATTTCGCGTGTTTATAAAAGTTACTCTAGTCAAAAATAAAAAACTCCGTGAAACAGACAGATTTTTGGCAAAGCGTAGTAGAGATAATATGCAAACCTGAGGGCAGAGCGAGGCAGAACAGAGAGTTGTGAAACCGTACCTAAGCCATTTGCAGAAATTCCATACTTACTGGGCGAAAAACGAGAAAAATTGCTGCGCTGATAATTGAATTTTGTTTGTTGTATTCAAATAGTGGACTCACAACGTAGGTACAACAGTCTCCCTATCTCTGCACTTAAGTACGTCAAATTTAAAAATTACGTCAAAAAGTGTAAGTAATCCGCAATGCTTGTGTTATTATCAACATCTCAGTTACTGGCATCTACGAACCCGCAACCAAACTTGCCGTTTTTGTTTCAAAGATTAACGATGAACAACGGCCCTCGAAAAAACGTGTCACAGAAAACGGATATTGCCCAAAACTTTACGGTATAAATTTTCTTTTGTTCAGTTTTATGGCGTTTATGTAAATAATGATACAGGCCGGTTTACTGCCTGCTTTTTGTAGCTAGCGCTTGCGGGAACTTTATGTTGGATATATTTTCTCGTGCTGTGAAAGCCAGGCTGGGGCAGTTTGATTTTATTAAGATTAGCATCCGTTGTTTCGTGAGAGATCTGGAGAGAAGCTTTTGCTTTACTCAATGCACGACACACTCATACGTAGGTACTCTTAATGTCATGAAAAAAATTGTTTTATTTATTTATTTTAAAATTACTCAGATAAAAAAACGGCTTTTTCGCAAAATGTGGTATGACCAATTCTCGCTTACATGTACATACAAAATACCCAATACCTACGAAAACAATCAAAATATGTTAGCAAATTATCAACAAGAATACAAACCAAAAGCACGGTAATGATATCTACCATTACTGTGCCAAAAGCCAATTAATACTTATACTAATTACTATATTCTTCATTCTACTGGTAGCGCCAAGCAGTATCGTATCTATCGTTATTAAATCATCCTTATCATCCATGACGATTTCTTCCAGACAAAATACGTGGTTAACAGAATGAACGCATAAAAATAAGTGACTTGTTGAACTCTGTTAACAATTACCTGTGTAATTATTGGCTTTAAACGTATGTAGTTGTGCTTGGACAGAGGTTTATTTTATCAAAAGAAAGTATTTATCCGTTAGACTAGCGGTTCCGGTGAACTTCATCTCACCATCTGTCAAGTGTCAATGACATTTTGAATATGCCGGAAAATTTTGTATGGGAAAATGAAATTCATGTTGTTGTTATTTTTCTCGCAACTGTTAAAATGTCTCACCGTTTAAACCTTCTCTTAACTTCCACAAATATTTCAAGACCAAAATTTGCCAAATCGGTTCAGCCGTTCTCGAGTTTTAGCGACTCTAACAACCACGATTCATTTTTATATTTATAGATAGATATAGATAAATGAATAGATAGATATAGATATATAGAAATGTAGATTACACCGATATCACTGCGCCGAGCTCACTGTACGTAAGTATACGCACACGCACTCACACACCATCATATGCGCACATACACCCACACACACTTTAATGCACATGCACTCACACACCATCATACGCGCACATACATCAACACACTTTCATGCGCTCACACTCACACACACATACTTACACACTTACACACACACCACTAACGCAAATGCTCATTTTGTATTGTATAGTGACTTCTTGGTTTGTTTGTATTTGCAAAATCACCTGCTCCATCTGGAAGACACTCCCTTTTGCAACACAGTTTTAAACTAACGCAAAAGGCACTTAACCCTTACTTAACTTACTTAAAATTGTTAACCTAGTGTAAGTTTATGCAATAATAAAATATCTTAACTTGATATGTCTTATCTCAAGATATCTGTGATTGTACCCTTTTCCATGTATTCGATGTAATCTCAGACAGAATCACTTAGGTTTTTGCATAGATTCGCTTACTTATCTACCTTCCATGTAAATTACAATGAACCGGTTAGTTGTAAGTTCGATAACGCCGATTGGTTTCCGTTGAATTTTAAGGTATTTTAGACGCCTCTTTCACTATAGAGCTGGGTTTATATGGGCCATGGTTAATAGATCAAAGGGTGCCTATGTACTACACAGTATCAATTCATAATTGTCAAAATATACTGAACATAGCCTGACCCACGAAGTGCAATTGGGCTATATCCACCAGGTTAGCCCAGTGCGTGTTGGTGTAATAACTTACGCCATTTTAGAATGTATTCTACGGACGTGCAGATTGCCTTATTATGTTTTCCTTCACCGAAAAGCAAGTGGTGTGGAACTCCGTACATAAGTCCAAGAACTCATTGGCATGGTACCGGGATTTGAACACAACCTCACGATTGTAAGGCAAGCACTGTCCCACTAAGCCAACACGGACTTGACTATATAATATAAAAATGTATATTTAACCCTAGAGTGGGCACGTCTTTTTAGGGTTCCGTACCCAAAGGGAAAAAAGGGACCCTATTACTAAGACTTCGATGTCCGTTCGTATGATGTATTTATGTTACCGCTATAACAACAAATATAATAAAAATAGGATAAAAATAATATTTAAGGGGAATACAACAACAAAAAACCTGCCCCCATACAACAAACCTGATTTTTTAGCCGTTTTTCGCTCGATATTAATAATAGTAACAGGTGGATGCCTGAAATATTCACAGAATATTTAGCTGTATGCTTACTTTAATAATAAATAATTAAACTAAAATAAATATTTATGGGGGCTCCCATACAGTACGGAACCCTTCGTGCGCGAGTCCGACTCGTACTTGGCAGATTATTTTGGTACAGGCGGCAAAATGCTCACCACGCGCCCACTCAAGCTATACATATACGTTAGAGGAAAATCTGTAGTAATAAACATTACAAAAATAGTTCCAAAAAAAATCTATCACTTTGATTGGCGTTGTCAGGTCATAAATAAAGTTTCGAACAAAAGACTTTTATTGAACACGGAATGTGGACAAGGGATTGAAGCCCTCAGGTTACAGTTATTGCAAATAAATAATGGACATCGGCTTTTGAAAAAGATGGTAAGAATGTGTCTCGGCATTGTAGAGTTAACTCATTCTCAGTAACATGTGACGTTTGTCACTGGTCAGAAATTAGCCGCTTATCTCTTTTCAAATGTCGATGTTAATTTTATTCTGGCGCATTGTACTTACGTATTTTCACTAACACGTTCGAACATTTTATTAAATGTAGTATGATTGTGTGTACTGTATCATATTGATAATGACTTAGTGGTACTGAGTGAACTAAGATTTGTCATTTACTTTGTAGAGTTATGAAAACTTATTTCTAAAGATAAATAAATAGGTGTTTGAAAATTTGTGGAATTAGCCAAATTTTGAAGTTAACAGTATTATAAATATTTCAGCTATAGGCTAAAAGCATTGCCTATAAACTAATGTTATCAATCGTAAATAGCTTATATTTAGCGGAATCCTTCAGCTAAAACTCTAAGTAGTGGAACGTAGTACATCTACGTTAGCTAGATATTCAGCGGCATGATTGCTTAAAATATTCAACGGCCTATGTTATTTTAAAGTAGATTATGTACCAAGAGAACCAAGTGGTGTCTTACGTCAAGGCGACATTTGGAGTCTGAGCGTAGCGAGGGACTCTATTGTTAACTCGCGAGCGCAGCGAGGGTGTTTTAAGTTAATTCCTGAGCGAAGCGAGGGAATTTTTTAGAGTCCTGAGTGAAGCGAAGTTCAAGTCGCCAAAGACAAAGACAAACTTGGTTCTAGAGGTCCATACTCTACTTTTCATACATCCGGCGAGAAAATAAAACCCCAAGACAATAAGTAATACTTACGTCATTAATTACATGTGAAAAATTAAGTGTAGGTACTCATTAGGCAACTCGGCACTGTTTACAATAAATGAAAACAAATTAGAACTACGAAATTTCGTTTAATCGCACACAATTTATAATAAAACAGAGAATGTAAATACTACATGAAAAAATAAGACCATGGCCAGCTCGATTATCATGGCCTAGCACGGGCATTGCAAAGAGGTTTTTTTATTCTATAAAATCGAACTGATACGGGCACCAAAGAGGTTTTATTGTGTGAAGCCGAGTAGAACTTCTTTAAAATCACAGAGATACCAGAGGGATAACGTGGTCGATCGAGAAAATAAAGAAAGTGATGCAACGATTTAATATGGCATGAGTTAGAAAGAGACATAATAAGTATCTCGACTCAGTGGCTAGTTGTCGTGTTTTTCTCTCAGTAGTGTCAAATTTCAATACAAACTTGACAGTTTTGACAGCGCTGAGCCAGATTTTCCATACATTTTTGTGGTTGAGAATTGCCTCAAGCGACAACAGCGCTATCTCTCTAGTTGTAATAGCTCTGTGTTTAAAATGCTAGTTGCCGTGCAATGTAAAGAGGTCATATTCGATTTTGCAAAATGAAACTTCTTCACGACGTCCTTAAATGTTCCAAGTTGAGAAATTTTCATACTAATTAGACGTTCCAAATTTAAATCACTTTACTCGCTAGGGAGTTTTATACAACATTATTGACCTGCCATAGCCTTTTAGATTTAGATTGTGTTAAGATAATAATGACTTGTTTTAGGTTTAGACATAAATATAATGGATCATTTTCGAGCAGGTGGTATGAAAAACAACAAATATTTGTTTCACTATCTCAAAACTCTGTTTATTCACTTCAACGGCTTTTTTATTCACGAAATGGCTCTCCAGGACTAATTCCCGCGCTATCGATTTTTAATACAAAGCCTTTCCTACTTGTTACGTGCCCATTAAAGTGCAAATGCGGGTTTGGGCTGAAAATTGATGGGCTCTCGTATAAGCTATCAATCAAGATTTGCAACGTACTCTCTTTAAACTTGAGTAAGCCGAGTAAATTGAATAAAAACATCCTTCATTGAGAGTAGCCAGCCGCTGACAAATGGGAACATAAACAGAATTGATTACCAATGTTGTAATTAAAGGTGGAAATTGATATACGATTAGGTATTTGTTATGTTACGCCATTTTAACGATTGTTTTAATTGTTTAACGTTGTTAAGGAAACACCTTTAAAAAACCTATGTCAAGTAGTACGAGTATATTTCAGTCTCTGGCAGCCATATCACAAGCTTTGCTTAGTTTGGGGTCAGAGACCGTGTGTAAGATGTCCCCTTGACAGCCCTCAGACTCCGTTCTGCACATATTCTAACTAATAAGTTTAGATATCCAATGAAAAAAACGCCAACCCCCAATTGCAATGAGTGTGGCGTATATGAAGATACTCTCCACATATTGTTAGAATGTGTGCGGAACGAGTCATTTAGAAGGCTATGTTCTATACAAAATATTAAAGACGTTGGCTTTTACAACTCCATTTTGTCTTCTCCAGATTCTGAAAGTGCAAAAATGTTGTACAAACTCGTAGATATAGGCTTAAAAGGATAAGTTTAGTTTTAGTTATGTATCTCCTACAGGGCGATGTGGTCGCTTAGCGACAAAGCCCTTTAAAATTAAATTAAAAAAAAAAAAGATGTCCCTTAGTATTTATTTATTTATTTATCTCAGGGAAGGCTATCCACCAAAATGCAGGTACCATACCTAGTTTCGTTCTGATTTTTTTATTGAATGTAAGTAGCAGTAACTATCTACAAATCAGGCTGAAACCAAATAAATCAGCAGGAACAGACTCTATTTTTGCCGAGGACCTTAAACATTTAGGAGACGCAAGTATTAAAATCTTACTGGACTTGCGTAATCAGGTTTGGAAAACCGGTGAATGGCCTAAAGACTGGAAATAGTCACTTCTAATACCTCTTCACAAAAAGGGCTGCACGAAATCATGTGAGAACTACCGGACAGTGGCGCTTAGATCACACGCTAGCAAGATAATGCTCTATGTTATCAATGGGCGGTTGCAATCATAACTGCACCGGTAAATACCAAGCGAACAGGCTGGATTTGTCAAAGGCCGGGGTACTAGAGAGCAAATAGTCAATATGAGGCAATTGATAGAGAAAGGCCGGGAATGTAATGTTTCCATGTTCATGGACTTTATTGACTATTCGAAAGCGTTTGATTGTATCAGATGGGAACCACTATGGAAAATCTTTCAGGAAATGGGAGTACCTCTGCACTTAGTTCAACTGATCGCAAGCTTATAATTATATATGTGAAAGGCGAAGGTGAAGAGTCCATAGTTAGGGTGAATGATGTGGTGTCGGCGCATTTTAAGCTAGGAAATGGAGTTTGTCAGGGGTGCAATCTATCTCCCTTTCTTTTCAATATTTACAGCGAGTACATTATGCGGAGAGCTTTTAAAGGGTGGCAATAAAATCAGCAACGTACGATATGCAGATGACGCCACGTTTTTGGCGCTCTCAGAACGCGAACTTGCAGAATTGTTCAGCTGGGTCTAGCGAAAAAGTGAAATGGTCGGACTTTCGGTCCAAAAATCGAAAACCAAAGCTATGATCATTGAACGAGCTGGACAGAGCGCACGCATAGGTGAACTGGCTGATCTGGAATGTGTGAAGGAGGTTGTGTACCTGGGCTCAATGATCGGGAGGGAGGCTGAGAGAAAGAAATTCGAAATTTGGAGACGTACACAGATGTGAAAGTCTGTAAGCAAGTTGACGAAGTTCTGGTGAAACTGAAATATCACAACCAAACTGAGACTTCTGAAAACGCTGTTATTCTTGATATTCTTGTACTGTTCCGAGTCATGGTCAATTCACGCGGTGGACCGAAAAATATCCAAGCTTTTTTTTATTTTATTTATTATTGAAATACACATTTAATACAAAAAAGAACGATTAAGTGCCGTAAAACTACAGTAAGTTTGACAAGGCACTGTTGTTCCCACGCACGCTGACTGTTACAAAGTGCGTGAACTAAAAATGTTAAATAAATAAACAGAATTAGATTTTGAAAATTGGCAATATGCAAATAATAACAGTTAAAAAATGCTAATTTTAGCATGCATCGATTCATCACATTTTCCTATCAGCCTAATGAAGTTGCGCATAAATCACTAGGACTCGGGCGCTACTCACGGCAACGACGACGTAAACATCATATACAGTAGGCTGCAAAAACTTTATAATGAATATCAATATAACTCAAACACCAGTATCATTGTACAAGTGCAAAGTTGTAAAAAAACAATATTTTTATTTACTTAGGTTAAGGTTTTTTACATTACTTATAAAGTATTCTTTTGTAATTGTTGCTAGTGATTTCGTCTTTTATTTCTTTAGGTGTATTATTAATTAGAGTCGGAACCAGAAAAGCTACTGTTCTCCTTCCATGAAAATTATGAAATCTTGGAATTTGGAGCATGCGTTTGGCAACCTTTCTGGTAGCGATGCCATGTGATATGGGTATTTGAATGTCTTTGTTATTAAATTGCTCTAAAAGTAGGGACAAATGTACTTTATTGTGTGCTGCTAACATGCCACAAAAATCAAAAATATCTATCACGTTTTCTTTATGCTTCTCTTTAATTCTGTAAGGGACTATTAGTTTAAGGATCCTGGTTTGAAGGTTGGTTTTTAAAATATGGTGTTGGAGGAGAAATTTACGCATACCGTGGACAACGAAACGCAACAATAAGTCCATTCTTGAGCAACTAAAGATTGACTAGGCTTTCCACAATTAGTTATCAACGAGTCTTAACATAAATTGGTTACATCGCCCGTAGGCAGCCAGAAAATTTTGAGAAACTGTAGTTGGAAAAGTAAATGGCAAAATACCACGTAGACGCTCACATACCCGTTGGTCTGATCAAATTAAGTCAATAACCGGTTTCCACTGCTCTGAGAAACCCGAAGATAGGGCGGCGTGGAAACAGCTCATCACTAATTCCGTCAAAGTATTTCAAGATGGGCACGACTTTCAGCAATGAAGAGGACGAATAAGAAGAAGAAATAGAACTATTAATATCAAAAGAAAACTGTTATCATCATGGCTATCACATGCTTATTCGATTTGACACTAGTTTTGCAGAACTAACGATGAAGTTATAACATAAAATTCGAAAATTTTCAGCCTACTATTGAACTCACGATAAAAGAATAAAAAACGTCTAAAATCGTAAATCTTAAGTTAATGAAATGTACTTAAATTTAGTTTAAAAGTACCCACAAGAAAAAAAGCTTTCGTTTATTCAATTAAACTAACTTATAATAAACGACACTTTAGATTAAGCTACTGGGCTTTTTAAATAAAAAGGCCTGAGGGAGACCTGATTATAATTTTTCAAGTCATCTTAAAGATGTCTCAGAAAACTTTAGAGAGATGATTTCAGCGTTGTAAAGTTTCAGAGCCTTATAAGGCCGGTCACGGGGTCAAAATACTTCGCAATTTTACGTTATTGTAATTTTATGAAAAATGCGAAAATTTTAGTTCTGTTTATTACAGTTATAGCATCGAATTTATGTTATTTATATCTCTCTATTTTAATCACACCTAGATGGTTAATAACAGCTGTTCTATTATGCAAGTAAGTATTTAACAAAACAAAGTTTACCTAAAAGTATTTACCGATGAACATTAGCTAATGCTTAACTTGTTTGACCAAATCTAATTTAATTTTAGCTGTGCTAGATTATAGAACTCATGGTTTCACCTACACTTACTTACACTTCTCTCATGGTTGACGATTAAGCAGGTACCTACTTAGGTACATATTTATAAATAACCCTTTTTTACAATACGTACACTACATTTATCGTATCTGTACATTCTCAACAGCTTGTGAAAATTATAAAAATACTTGACGTCGGTATTTTTATTTACGTACAATATGTGGTGTGGGTACTTGGTGGTGTGTAAGTACCACCACCAAGGCTAGCCACCAGACCTATGTAAACTTACTAATCAATAAAATTAGATGATCAATAACGCGTTATTTAGTTATTCTGTATCCCAACTAAACATAGAAGAAACGGAGAAAATGTAATCTATTTAATGGTAACACCGCGTGTGTCAAGTTGCCACACTCAGCACGTATAGAGCGCGTGCTCGGATGATTTGGAAGCGATGTCTACTGCCTTTGGCTTATGAGATCAGCAGGCGCCTGACGGAATTTCGTAATTTAATGAAACAATTGGCTTTTTTTCCTTTTTTGGAAGAGAAACATATTTTAATTTATTGTTATGTTTGATATGAAAGTGAAAATATAGATAAAAAATAGTTATGTATATTCACAGGTAAATCAGTACAAAGATTTTATGGTATAAAGATAGAAAAATCACAACGGTGTTGACAAAAAATCTAGTAGGTATAAGCACAAATGTTATAAAGAGTACAATGAAAAACATCTGACAGCGGTATTTATTTCTATGTCTCAATACCGTGGCTAATTTCTACACAACTGTCATTTAAAATCAATGCATAAGAAAGTAACTTTATTCTAAAACACACGGGTTTTCCGCAAATACGATGATAAATTTGCTAAGAGTGAAAGGTCGATTTAGTAAAAAGCCTACTTACACATATTATGTACGTTCACGTGATGGAGCACATGTGCGAAGAAAACAAGAAGATACGGCAAACGCTGATAGGTATTGCCATAAATTATTCAACGTACTCACACGATCCCTAAAAAAAACTTGCCCTTATTTTTCCCCCAGCCTAGTTTCCCGATGCCAGTTAAAACCCAAAAAGTAAAACTTTTTTGTTACAAAACTTGTAATCTCAAAAACGCCTGTTCCTAATTTCTTTCCCGATTTTAAAAGAACGATCTTTCATTTACGACATTTAGAACAAGTAAATTTTCAGGCTTCGACACGAAGTTTTGGCAATTTCCGCAGTCAGCGAAGGTTTTTTGCGACCCCATACTTTGTCGTTAATCTTTCTAACAAAAAAGTCACCAATGCTCGGCTCGTCACTGTGACTGTGTGAGACTTTGATGAAAAACCAAAGAAGAAATTGCGCCATCCGGGCATCCGTTCCACCGCATCTGAGCAACAAATATAATTGTATCTTAACAGCCTTTGTTTCTATTTGTTATATATTTATTTGACTGCCTCGATGGCTCAGTGGTTAGTGACCCTGACTTCTGGATCAAAGAGGCAAACATTTATGGATGAACATTGGTGTTTGCTCTGTGTCTGGGTGTTATTTAGGCACTTTCTACATAAGTATGTATTTAATATATGTATAAGTAGTATTTCAGTCTTTGGCAGCCATATGACAAGCTTTGCTTAGTTTGGGGTTAGAGACCGTATGTAAGATATCCCCTAATATTTATTTATTTATTTATTGATTTGGTCTGAATTGGTAATGAGAATAAGCAAACTTACCAAATTGTATCGCTGCCGAAAGTATTAGAATACGTGTAATAACTAAATGTGTTAGATAGCGTTACATCGTCATTAAAATAAATACAATGTATTATTAGAGACTAGACCAAGAGCATGTCTATGTATCTAGAGTAACACCTAGTCTGGAGAGTGCGATATCCAGTAGATATTTTATCAAAAGTATAAATAAGGACAGAGATTTAAACTACTGAGCTAAATTGACCGTCTCTATGATTTATTTCGAGCAGTAAAAGCTCAGTAATTGCACTAACATTTGACGACGTCAAAGAAACTGTCCATTCGTAATCTCGCTAAGTTTCTGAATAATTTAACAGGTTTTGGAAATAAAGAGGAGCTTTGAGAATCCTTATCAAACATTTATGAAAAGTAAAACACGAAACTCCGTTTCGTAATCCATATTTTTATAGAAAATGATCCTTAAGATGTGAAATATAGTTTGTATATTCTGCACACTTCATTAGTTTTGTAGATCAAAGATTTTGTTTACGAATACCTTATTTTAGCATATTATATCTCCATGTCCTAGCATGAAAACCCCTTAAGTGGTCTTTATTTCTTTAGTCTAGTTATTTACACAGATAATATTATTTAAAACAGAAAGTTTTCTTGCAAGTAAAAAATACCGAAAGATAGTTTATTACAATTATTTTTTTGATGTGATAACGTCTTATAATTCGATAGAGCACCGGCTGCACGCACGAAAAAACATGACTCATGCGGCGTTACCTCGCTCTGAGGCGTTCCATGTAATTTTCTTTTGAAAAATGCTACCATTCTATCAGTATTTTCTTAAGACGTTGTCACGTTCAATTATCGTCAGTAAACTGACTTTACAGACAACCAATTTTTGAACTAACTATAAACACCCACATCAGGCTGCAGCCAAAGGTAAGCCATGTTTTGATGACTTGAATTGTGAAATGTTCCAAAAGTAAAAGATTTTCGTGCTGCCTGAAGATGTTTGATAAGGTGTAGCCAATTAGCCCGTGTTCTGAGCCAATAGCAACTCCTTTACAGTCACTCTTTAAAAGACTGATCCAACATAATAATGTGTACAAAACAATGTTTTTATGAAGTGCAGTACTGGCAGATGTAATGATGAATATATTACTCATCATTATCATCGTCATCATCACTTTACTGGAGTACCAAGAAAAACAGGTTGGTAATCCATAAAGAAAGTTTATTAACTTTCGATAAAAAATATAGAACAGCTGATGTTTATTGCGATTTCGGGAGTTGATCTGACGGTAAAAGTTATGGAAGTTTCGACTTCATATTAAAAAATTAAGATATAATAAATAAAACAATTTCATAAAGAAATATTTATATATTTTGTTGTTAAAAACCTTATTCTACATTATAAAATTATAAAAAGCTAAGTCCCGATATATTTTTTTACAGGAAAACCATAAAAACTTTTTGCCTATTACCGTGCGCTCTTTATTGAGCAACTTTAAAAAAAAATAAAGTATGGCGCCAAGTCCCTAAGAGTGTTTTGTTTCATTAATTGATTTGTCGGCTACAGTCCATTTTCAACCTTATCTTGCTGAGAATAGAGTAGAATTGTCAGGATAATGAAATATGTGACCATTTCAGTTCGAACATAATATGTCGGAACAGCAGGCATCGACCTTTTATAAAAAAACATAAAATGTCACAATAGCAGCAGAAGGGAAGTGAAGAAAATACCTCTGAAAGTTGTTAAATACGATCTGTGTCGACGGTCAATAAGATATGATTTAATTTTTTTTTTTGAAAATCTGATTTTTGGTCACAATTATGTTTTCAGTGCAGTAATTTCCTATAATATGCCAATTGTATATACATACGAGTACCATCTTATTGAAAGGTCATCAAAAAGTCAGTTAAAGGTCATTATAAATTAAAGGGTACAAAATAAGACATTGCAACGTTTTATTTCTTTGTTATGTAAGCCACCAAATATCAAAGCCACAATCAAATGTGTCCGCTTATTTTCGTCCGATTCAATATTGCAAAAGAGGCATCCACTCCATCTTATATTGCCGCTGTAAGGACCATTCAGTCTCTCTATTGGAGGTTATGTTCGACCTAAATTTTGTCCAATGCGAGCACATTTTCTTCTCCGAACACTTTCATTTTTATTGATATGTATATTTCCGGAAATTCATCGATACTCACGACTACGCTCGGGGGTTCTCGATTTTATTGCAAATGAAAGTATGACGAATGGATGCATCTCGTAAAACTACCGCGTGCGATGATGAGATCTGAATCGCGTAAATATTTATCATTTTTATAACAAAGGTTTTTATTGCGCTGTAAAGCGGAGAGAACAGAGCAGGGTAGTACTGTACCAGCCTTTATAACAGTCCACTGTTGAATATAGGCCTACCTAAGAAGGGCGATTGGGCCTTATTTACCATTGGTCCAGTGCGGATTGGAGGATTCTTAGAAAAATACGGAGGATTCATATACACCGTCGAATTGTTTTTTCGAATCTGCGCAGGTTGCCTCACAATGTTTTTCTTCACTGAAAAGCCAGTGATGTGAAATTCCGTACATAAGTTCAAAAGAACTCAATGGTACGAGACCCACGACTTCAACTTTGACTTCGATTTGAACCCAGGAATTCACGCTTAGAAGTCGGGTGTTACTACGAGTACCACTGGACCACCACGGCTTCACAGAGCAGCTTGCTTTTTTTAGGATCCCGTACCCAAAGGGTAAAAACGGGACCCTATTACTAAGACGATGTCCGTCTGTCCGCCTGTCTGTCTGTCGCCGGGCTGTATCTCATGAACCGTGATAGCTAGGCAGCTGAAATTTTCACAGATGATGTATTTCTGTTGCCGCTTTAACAACAAATACTAAAAACAGAAAAAAAATATATAACGTACAACAAACCTGATTTTTCCGCTTCCATTCAGTGCGACACCCTTTGTGCGTGAGCCCGACTCGCACTTGGCCGATTATTTATTCTCTATTATGATTAGAAACTAAATAATTACCTGAAACTGACACGTATACCATAAAAATATAGGTAGGTATTTAACCCAACATTCTGAGGTAATTTTAGTACCTATGAATTGTGAAACCAACGGAAAATACTTAACGACTGGAGTTGTTAGTGAGCTACTCAAACTTTATCGAAAATTGCTGATACATTACTAAGAGTTTTATGTTTCTCCCCTTTTAATAGACTCCATATATCGGGCTTATTCTGTACTGAAGCCATTTTTACGGCTCTTAACGATCATAATAAGTGCGTGTTTTACGATGTTTAGGTGAAAATAAATGTGTATGTAGGTATATCTATATCTGTGCGGCTGTTGTTGGTGATATAAATGTCATTTATTCTAGGGTTTATATCACAGAACAGCAGAACTCTTTGTATAATTTTAAATACTTCATATATTTACTGATGACCGATGGGGTCGAAAAGTTCTCGAGTGGAGACCGTACTGTATGTGACATAATAGGGTAGATTGATTTATCAAACTACCCACGTATGTATATATATTTGTCCAGAATAAATACCATTCTGCGATAGACCGTCTTTCATTGAACACTACAGAGACCACGTACCGGCAAGCGCAGCGTAGGACGACCACCCACAAGGTGGACGGATGACCCCATACGCTACCAACCGGTCTTATTGGAGATCATTAGGGGAGGCCTATGTCCTGCAGTGGACATCCTATGGCTGAAACGAACGAACAAACGAATATATTTTCGCTAAAAGTTGATGGACGATCTGATTAAGAACACGCTAAATATAAGCCGCTGCCAGCTGGTGTCATTGTAATCTATAGAGGCCTATGTCTATGCTTATGACGATGATGAACGATTAGTTATTGTTGCTATTTTAGTCTGCTGGGTCTCAATAAGTTTGCCTATTTAGACCTAGCAGAGGGACAGCGTAGGTCTTCTCCTTTACTATTCCAATTTTGGCGGTATTGTGTTACATTGTTGGTATCAGTATTAACAAAGGTGTCAAGTTTGTAGCGCTTGAAAAGTATATGTATGGAATAGTTAGTAACCAAATAAAAGTTCTAACAATAAAAAAAATATCAGTCCTCCAGCCAAGTTTTTAGAATTAACTGAGTACATTTTCAAATTCTTTTTCACTTATTTCAAAGGCGTCGAAGTCGACCGCCTAATCCTTTTATTTCCGCGTCCACCAACAAAGCCCCAGAAATCAGTGTTCAGCGAAAATTCAGCCGATCCCGTAAATTGATATAGGCGCAGACACCGTCAGTGATGGATCGCAGTAAATGGTGTGGACCTGTTATGTAGGCTTTACTGTACGTACTCTCTCTCTCGCACTGGACTGCGGCTCTTCGCGTTTAGGATTGATGAAACGATACTAAATCTTTTACAGAGATACTGGTAGCTTATCCGTTACTACTTCAGGGCATCTTTTATTTAATATACTCTAAAGGGTTATTGGTGACTTGCGCACAAGTTGAATGTTGATATTTTTTAATTTGTGAGCATTAACTACTGAAACGAAAACAACAGATGTTTTATACATTTCGTTTAAATTCAATTAACTTAATTATTGACTTAATGAAACAGTTGAGCGGATTATTTCTCTATTTCAGGGTTGGTCCCATAATAAAAGTGGTTGGTCTTGTAGAATAAACTACTACTTGAATCATTTTAAGTAGCCGTAAATAATCAAAACATTTAAATATCTGTCTCGATTTTATGTTTGCGATTAAAACAGCAAACAAATTGAAGTCATCGAATTGTGTTTTGATTTTACTAATTATCGACAGGAAAATTCGATGAGTTTAATTGGTACCAATGTATTTGAACCTAGTTCAAATTACAAAAAAGCAATTTTCGGGACAAAATAACCTTGATAACTAGCAATCAAACCACCAACAAACTATACCAGCGAAAAGCCAGCGTTAAATAAAAAGCCCAAAAAACGGGTACAAAGTTATGCCATCCGCTAAATCAGGCTCGCATATGAAAAGTTGCGCGAGGGTTATTTAGAAGAATTTCCTTTTGGCCAATGCGGCTTTCCCCGGCTAATGACGTGGCCCGGGCAACAATATATCTCTCGTAGTTAGGCGCAGGAATCACAGCGACTCGTGCGCTTGATTAAGTTTTCTTTTCCATTGTGCTTCCATTAAGAGAATAGCCTCCCCTTACGGCTGTTAGGGGACGCCATGTGTTCGCGGAAAATTATATCAGCCATTTTTCTTTCGACGCGGTGTTGCGATGGATTATGGTACCGGTTTTTGTTTTGTTCGTATTTGTTTTTATGAAGTGTGAGGATGGGGATAGTGGCTTGGTGCTAATGAGGTGAATGGGTGTGATTAGCACGTACTTATGTAAGTGCCTGGATAGAAACAGGGAGGGTTAGTCGTATTGCCATATTTGATATACAAGTGTGTATATTTATAATAATTTTATTTTAAACTATTTTGTATAATCACAAAGTAGAGTTTTTTATCTAAATAAGTGGGTATCTGTTGTTATACTAGGACAAATTTTAGAAAGCAAAATTTAAAAAAATCACGCGTTCTAACAAACAATACTTTGTTTAGAAAGTGCTTGCAAACTAGATTTAAACTTTCATTTGAATAAAATATCTGATATACCCATTGCTAATGAAGTACTTTTAATTAAACTGTTGTGTTTCTTCAAATAGTTGTAAGTAAATATATAAGTATGGTGTGTACGACTGATCGTTCTGCCAGCTCACACTAGAACCCAATAATATTAAAATCTGTGCATAATAGTATGCGTAAAATACTACATGATACATGCTGGACGGCCGTGGTTTGCAACAACGATAAAAGTTAGGGCAAAATTCTTAGCAAATTTCCTCCTAGTTTCATTTTCATCCGCTTTATGAATCGTTGTCATACTTCAAAGCATAATTCACAGGTCTAGCCTTCAGAAAGTATAGGAAAGGCTGAGTGCTCTCAGCGGAGCCTAATTAACGACGTATCTAATTATACCATCGCCGTCTCCGGGAAGAGAATTCGCCAAATTACGCATCGAGGGTGAAACTGCACTGGAATAAAATAAAACAACAATGTTGTTGGTGAAATAAGAAGATAATTATGTTCGGATATGCCGGAGAGCTGGCTGGCCCTTGGTAGCTTTGTATTTTTAAGGAATACTGAAAGTTATGCGCTAATCCAATACCAATCACATGTTTTCAGTGCGTTATATTACGAATTAAATTTCTTGGCAGCTGTGATGTTAGCTACGAGCTGTGCAAAAGCCAATCCGGACTGAAGTTCACTTAACAGTTGTGCGAGGATTGAGTTTCCGCAGCTTGTAGTTGTGGTATTCTTGGTGTAATCAGTAAATGTGGGTATTCTTGGTTTAATGTATTGTATGTGGGTAGGTAGGGAAATTATAAAATAAAACCAGTTCTTTCACCGACCTTTTATTTCCGAATATTCCCTAAATATTATACTGGCGACGAGTCAAATCGCAATTTAGACTTTAACAGTGTTATTATGACCGTATAGTGTGCGCGCGATAGAATTCTAAACGGGAATTCGACCATTCGCAAAAACTACGACGCGTGGAACGGGAACATAACCTCAAAAGAAGGGAGAAAATGTGTAGTGGAGCAGGTGAAGACCGTCAGTGACAAACTCCGCCGAGGCGTCCTGTGGAAGGACGGCACATCTTTCGCATCTGGCGTATGCAGGCGGGAGACTCGGCGACGGCATCCTATGGGAAGATGGACGACATCGGGTCGTGGCTCTTTAGAGAGGATGCGGAAGGACGGTCGCGCTCTCTTGGGCGGCGGGACGTCGCTCATGACGGGGCGAGTTCAGGCCCGGAGCGGCGACATCCTTGGGCGAGGCCTCGGAGGCCGAGCCGCTCCACTGCGGCCGGTAGCGAGCACGGTGGGCTGACGTGCCGCAGGCGATGGGTATTCTTGGTGTAATCAGTAAATATGGGTATACTCGGTTTAATGTATTGTATGTGGGGAAGATATAAATAAAACCAGTTCTGTCACCGACCTCTTCGTTTCACTTGCCGCTCCGCCGAATATTCCCCAAATATTCTACTGTAGCTAACCTCACTGCCGCCAAAAAAATTGATTGGGCCTATACTTAGTTTTAGATACTTTTTTTAGTCCAATTGCTTTTCCTTGCGTCGTAATGTGAATGTTGTACCAAAACAAAGAACAAAACGTTTTATGACATTGTGCAACGAACTTTGTGAGGTTTCACCATAATTAAGGAATGCAATTACGCTTAGGAGGATGCCATACGATGAAATGAGTTAATGTAAGTAAAACGGTAAAATGAAAATGAAGTTTTTCTTTTACTAATGCTCTCTTCGTTATAGGTCCTGTATCAATTTGTGTTCCACTGTTAAATGTACCTAGGTCTATTTTCTTAACAAAAAGGGGTTAGGTATTTGGTCATCACAATGGTAATGTTATTTTATGATATCCTGATCTCTTTAGATTTTGTTTAAAGCTCCGAGAACATGTAAATCTCTGACACATATTTTCTCAAGATGTTTCCCTGCATTATTTTTAAGTTATCAGTACAATAGTAATCGTATTTTTCTTCTTACAAACATTATAATATAGGTACGTACATTATTATTTGGAGTAATCTAATTGAAATGTTTTTCACCATTATTATCATAATTGTAATAGACGTACCAAGTTTATTTCAGGATAAAGGATTCACCTTCAGATTTACTTAAAGTGAAAATATGAATCGATATTAAATTTATCCCTGACAATTATTTTCACATATACTATTTATGAATTCAGAAGTTTACGAATAATAATAATTCATTAAGGCGGGGGACAGGCTCCACTGTTGAGGAGTGAAATAATGTCGGTCTGTCCCCCGATGAGACAATAATTTTTTTTCCATTTTGTCCCCCGGGGGACAGATCCGGGGGACAGACTAGAATAATCCGTTTTTAGGTACCTACTAATTTTATGCTTGCTCACGTAACATAGTTGTACAGACTGTGGATACCGAATAAAAAGCAACAAAAGCGGAATTAAAAGTGAATAATAAATAAACCGTACGGTTCAGTTCACACGAGGAAAATTAAACAAAAATGTTAGACTCACGTAGAGGGGCTTAATTTTGGTTCCCCAATTACCAGCATTACGGGCCAGAGTACCCCTTTCCTGCTCCGCCCTTTCTAATTGTTACATAAACCAAACAAATGGGTATTCGAGGTCTCTTGAATTCAGGAATCTCGGTTACACAAGCGGCTGCTTAAAAATACTTCGGTGCTTCCCGTAATTTACTCGTATTTTTATTCTCCACTGTTTTTGTGCTCCGTTCATTTATTGTATTGTAGCTGGTAATGTGCTTAGGTATAAAATCAAAATGATAGAAAGTTAACGCATAAGTAATGGCAAAAATAAATTGCGAAGGAATAAGCGGTTTGATTCAATATTTCTGATTCGTAAGGCCCTGGCATGGAGCTGCAGGCTATCCTGTTTCCTGAGAGACACCTTTAATTTAAAGCTTTTCAAGGTCAGAGTGAACAGGTTTTATAATTTTCTATGTCTGCGTATATCATCTTCGACCACAACATCGCTTACCATCTGGTGAGTTGGTGGTCAAGCGTAGAGTTATTCGTGATAAAAAACAAATTATTATAAAAATCCTTCCTTCCTTCCTTTCAGCCACAGGACGTCCACTGCTGGACATAGGCCTCCCCTAAAGATCTCCAATAAGACCGGTTGGTAGCGGCTTGCATCCAGCGCGATCCTGCGGTCTTAATGAGGTGATCCGTCCACCTTGTGGGTGGACGTCCTACGCTGCGCTTGCCGGTACGTGATCTCCACTCGAGGACTTTTCGACCCCATCGGTCATCAGTCCTCCGCGCTATGTGCCCTGCCCATTACCACTTCAACCTGCCAATCCGCTGGATATTATATTATAAGAATTTAACTTTTAAAATATAAAGATTTTGAGATTGGATAATTATCATTTAGCAGGAGAGTGCTACAAGGCAAGCAAAACGAGCCCAAACACGACGGGTCTATCTTTTTTAGTACAAGAGTTCCTATGGCCATCTTCCGACTCCTTTATCATCATCAGCTCCATGGTACCATATTATTGTATTGTCACGCGATATACATATGCGTGCAAAACTTCAGCTCAATCGGAAACCGGTAAGTTTGTCAAATTGAACCTGCAAGGTTCCACCCGAACTCACATACATACATAGGTACGAGTACATACATTGCAAGGCTTGTAAAAACCGATTATTGTCTCAGAATTGTGACAACGCCATTATTCGGTGGAGAAAAATCGTCCGGATTCAATTCTTATTTTTATAATTATAGTCTTTGTAAAAAATATTTTAAAATGATTTTTTTGATTATTTGACAACTTATGTAAAAAAATCCATGCTCTTGACACTTTTTGCATACATCGAATCGTCGACGACAACATGCGATAGGTACAACGGTATTGCGGTCCATGCAATCTTGGTATTGTTAATTAACTTATCTTAAGGTAAACTATATTGTGAAAAACAAAAAACACGTTAATAAGCAACAAAAGGGAAACCCATTTAACAAAATAAACTTATCTACACGGTAAATATGTATAACATTTTTTACTTATCACTTGACCTGCAGGTTAACATTGTGCAAAACAAAATTGCTCACTAGGTAGTTGTTATTTTCCTGTTGCAATTAAAATTACTTATTTGTAAAAACACTTTTGTTTTGTTATCTGAATCGTATCAATATATAACGAACAATTGGGATAAATCTGTCAAAAGCGAGTGAGCAGTGCAGGCGGCATAATTAAAATCCTCGAGGTGATCTAGACACGCAGCAGCCGTGTCTAAACCATATCCATTACATCAAATGGAGACTAGAATCAAATTGTGTTTTTTGTTTTTTCTTACATCTACACTCTACACCAACTTTGCTGAAGGCGGGGACAATGCACTGACTGAAGGTACGATTTTTAAAGGTATTTCAATTAGTTTTTTCAGAAGTCAAAACACCCTATAGATTTCTAAAAAGACTCGTTAGATCCAATTTGTATCCAGCGTGCTCCTACGGTCTTAACCGGATCGTTAGTTTACCTTGTCGATGAATATTCTTTGCTGCGAATGTCGGTACGTGGTCTCCATTCGAGAACTTTACGGCCCTATCGGCTATCCGTTATATAAGCTATGTGCACTGTCATTTAAACTTATATACCAGAAGCTAACTTATTTTTAGCAATATCTAATTTCACGAACCTTAATTACTTGGATTGATTTTTATTATCTTTTGTTACAATTTGACACCAATATATTTCAATAATTGTTTAGATTTTGTTGAATTTTATTTTAGTGATTTTAATGTTGCAATTTGTTTTTTAATCGATTAATTATTTACTAATGTATTTTTCATTTCATTCATATACTGTAAACAAGAGCGTGCATACTATATGCTTGGGTTACCAAAAAAACAGGCCTAGCCGAGTCTTGAACCCACAAAATGTAATGTTTGTAATTTCTATTATTGTATATATTTTCATTTTTTATTTTTTAAATAAGGTAGATTATGCTTACATTTCAAATAAAATTACATAAATACTTTAAGGATTATTTAACTGGCTCAGTGGTCCAGTGATTAGTGAATCTGAACGCTGTGTAACAGAGGCATGGTTTGGATTCCCATCCAGGACAAACATTTAAATGTTCTGTCTCTGGATATATTTATTTACAAAAATATGTAAGTACTTTTAAAAAAATAAATTGGAATGTGGTGTTTGTGGGTGTATGTATCTGTGTGTGTGTATCAGACTCTGGCAGACATAGGTATTATAAGCTTTGTTTAGTTTGGAGTCAGAAATCGTGTGTAAAATGTCTCTAATATACATAATTTATTTTAGTTATTTATTTATTATTTGTTGTTTTTTTTATAAATATTTTTACTCCACAGATGATTTCGCAGGAACAGATTACGCAACTGACAATGTTTTTCTTCAAAACTATCAAGATAACAATCAAGACTACAATGTGTTTTCATACAATAACGGGAAAGATCCAAATATACGCAGAAACATAGAAGAAATCATAAGGGTTCTGGTAAAAGACAGTCTGCCACCGGCAATGGAGACCCTGAACGAGCAAAAATACGACATTGATAGAGATATTCAAGATGCAACTAATAAAATAATTATTCAACTAGCATTACATGCTTCAAAAATAACTCAAAAAATTTTACAATCCATGGAGAAACCAAATGACACACAAGCTACAACAGACACAGAGTTGAATTATGCATTCATTGAGAATCAGAATAGAATTAAGGAGGTACAAGAATTATCGGACAAAATATCATTACTTTCTAAAAATACTAAAGAGCTCTCCGATAAAATAAGCTTGAACAATAAACAACAAAGTGAATCGATAGCAATCATAAACAACAAAATAACTTCGTTGGAAAACTTGACTAGCTCAGAGAGTCACGATATTAGAGATGTTTTGGCTATAACTGAAAAAATTCAAAAATCTGTTAAGAAATCTTGTGAACTAGAAATTTTGAACCAAGTTCTAGGTGAAGAAAACGTTACGGAGGTCTCACAGGAGGAAAATGTTACAAAAATCCCAAAAGAGGAATATGTTACAAAGGTCCCAAAAGAAGAATATGTTACTGAGGTCCCGGAGGAAGAAAATATTACAATGGTACCAGAGAAGGAAAGTGTGACAAAAGTCTTTAAGGAGGAAAACGTTACAAAGGCCCCAAGGGAAGAAAATGTTACAAAGATCTCAAAAAAAGAAAATACTACAAAAGTTCCAAAGGAGGAAAATGTAACTAAGGTTCCAAAAGACTCATTCTGTGATTTGGATGTGCCCACTTCAATAGTAGCAAAACACGACATCTGGAAGGAGAATCTAATTCCTGAAAAAGATGATTTGGACATCTATATGATTAATAAAACAGGTAAACAACAGTATCGCGAGCACGAAAAATTTTGAGCTTTATATTATCATCAATCATAATATCGGCTAGACTTTTTGCAATATATATTTTTTGTTCTGTATTTTTTAATTTAATTTCAATTACTGCCTTATTAGCTATTCTATTGCAATTTTTGATAATTTGGGGAAATTTTACGATGAAAGACGTTATGTTAAACTTTACATTATACCCATGAGCCGTCACGTGTTTGCGGCAGAAGCTAACTGGATTGCAGAAGTTGCGTCAAACGTTGTGACAATTGTGAAGTACACTACTATCTGTGTAGAATCCCACTCTTCATCCCAGCTGACTCTTTACTTTGCTAGGTACTGTGCAGTGATTCCCCTCGTCTTTCGAGCCCGAATTTAATAAATCGTAGTATATCAATGTTCTCTGTGTAATTTGTCTATATGTCATTATTTAATCTGTGCTAGCATGCTAGGATTTGAACACGCCTTTAATTTCAGGTTGCTCGTACGCAGCTGTTTCGTACAATGAAAACTTCGGTTTAACTAGCGCTACATTCGACGGAAATCTGCTAGAGTGGCGTATGGCAGTGCGGGCGCAGCGAGACGCGGACATAGGCCTGACGTGGGACTTTTGGAATACTCATGGATTTACTTTCTGTGAGCTACTACCTATTATATATATTTTTAACTGACTCCCAAAAAGGAGGAGGTTCTATGTTCGTCTGTATGTATTTTTTTGTGTATGTTCATCGATATTTTCACCGGTTATAAACTGAATTAAAAATTCTTTTTTAGCACGAACGGTGGTCCCTCCTTCCAAAAACTCCCGAGGCCACCTCGGGATTATTTAAATTTTATCAATCGGTCATTTTTGTAAAATCAATATAAAGTTGTAAACATCAATTCGAGCGACCTATTCGAATTTTCTTTTTCCGAGTCCGTCTGTGACAGGCCAGTGTCAGTCAAAATTTGAAACACCGAGCGGTGCAGCATTAAGGCCCATTCGCACACAACAGTGCCGGCAAGTGACCGACAGTTGTTCACTGACACTGATAGATACGGAACTGTCGGTCACGTGCCGGCACTGTTGTGTGCGGATCGGCTTTTATGGGACATTAACATGTTTAATTTATCTTCGTGCAATGAGTTCAATATACCTTTTTGGCTTATTTATAATCCGTAATTTAAATGACATTTGTGTAATGTACACATGTAATCCCTAATTACCGACTTCCAAAAAGGAGGAGGTCCTATGTTCGTCTGTATGTACTTTTTTTGTGTATGTTCATCAATACTTTCGCCAATTGTGAATCGATTTAAAAATAACTTTTTAAGTTTGAAAGGAATAGTCCCGAGGTAGTCCCATTTAAACTATATCGAAATTGGCCAAGCCGTTTTTGATAAATAAACAATAATGTACTTGGATGTCACATCGACTCGTTCAAACCATTTGAATTCGTACACGATGGCAGTCGGTGTTGCAATTTATTGCGACAAAAAATTATGTGTATTGTAATTAAAATATGCAATTTTTTTAAATTTATAGATGTTGGAAGAGAAAATAATACGGTCTCGAGTGTGAAGGAGTGGGAACACTGGAAGATGTGGAACCATCCCACGCCTGACTTGCTCTCAGAAGACCGCTACGTGCCAGTTTACATCAAAATGTACAACGGTGAGCAAGACAAGCCATTTTTAAAACACTGCTATGGATATTCATCCGATTGCGCAATTTACTTGCGACCACAACGCACGAGCCGAGCGAGGGAAGCGAGCGGTGCCGCGGCAGCGGCCGGCGAGTGCTAGATCCAAATTGGCCCCTATTCAGTAGTCTATATTTACTACTAGCAGACTCCATAACTTTCTTATAATATAGCCTATGACACCCGGGGATTGAGTAGCTTCCCAACAGTGAAAGAATTTTTCAAATCGGTTCAGTAGTTTCGGAGCCTATTCAATGCAAACAAACAAAAAATCAAATCTTTCCTTTTTATAATATTGGTATAGATTAGGTCTTTTTTACACGAAAACATGCAAAAATATGGTTTTCATATGTTATTATATTCAATTTAGAAAGAGAACAATTTTTGACATGAAAAATTTACAAAATAACAAAATATCATTCGAGATATTGTCCAAGTGAAATGTTTGATTTATAATTGGTTGTAAAATAATGGTTTGTAAAATAAAAAAATTGAAGATATAAGGTTTTTTTTTAAAATAAATAACATACGAAACGTTGTTTGTAAAGTGAAACACATTAAAATGTAAAGGTTTTGGAATGAATATTAAACGAACATTTGGTTTTAAAGTGATATTTTGCCAAACATTTTTTGTGTAGCATTAGGGAACCAAAGTAAATCATCTGATGCACTAATCGTGAGCATAGCAAGTAATCAGATGAATTTTAAAACGTCTTTGACAAACTGGTGGATTCCATAATGTGAGATGGTACTCATATGTTCAATATTTGGGATTAATCCTCATCGTTAGTAATCGTTGTTCGCGGCAGTATTGTTGACGTGTTTGTTAATGTTACAGGAACGCTGTCGGTGGGTCACGAGTGCGACACAAAGCCCTTCATCACAGTGTACTTCTCCCCGAAAAAAGGACAAACTTTCCAAAGACTTTTCAAGACGTGGTCACACCGTGGAGCCAAATATTTGTACAACTGCCCTCCCAAGTTTACAGGTATCTAAACTTTTTCTGCAAGTATTCAAAAATAAATTAATTATGAAAACTAAATTGTAAAAAGATACCTCTGAAGTTTTTAGTAAATCAATTGCAACATTACCGTTGTTTCATTTAGGTACATCACCATATTATGAAAGATGAAATGGGAGTATGGGGAATAACGCCGACTTAAAGGATACTCCGTTTAAGAAGTATTCTGAGCTCCTTCCCGACAAGAGTCTTCTTGCTTTGGGAGAGGATTCTGCTAGTGTGGTGGGATAAATCCCTTATTTTTAATGTGGATGCTAACCCTTAAGTACACAATTTTCGAATTTCGAGATCTACTCAAAACAAAATTGAGATCTACTCTCGAACAATAATCTATTACGCGGCGGAAGTCAATACGGTTCAGAAATTACCGACGCCGCAGCCAATAGCATGCCAGCCAGCCGCCAGCCGACACGGACCTCGCGCGATGCCTCGCGTAGCTCTGCCCTGCCGCCTGCCTGAGAGGGGACGTGTATAAATGCCAGCCAGCCAGCCAGCAGACCTCATTATTGCTTGATAAATAAAAGGATAAGCTACCACTCTGAGTGTTTCGTCTTTTATCTCGTTATAAATCACAAAGTCGAATTTCATGCAGTTCTATTCATAAATGTAAGAGTTATGAGGGTTTTTGATATGGGGACAAACAGATGAAAAGACAGATGGGCGCGATATAAGGGTTCCTTGTTTTAGCAAGGAATTCTAAAAAGAAACTTCGATAAAAATATCTGCAGAGATCTAATCTAGGGAAAATTTCGAAGAGGTCTTAGTTTACAGTTTTGCTTCAGATATTTAAGTTATATCGATTTTATTGCTGTAAATTTCATAATAAAATGGCAATAAAATCTATGAAATATTCATGAATAGTATAGTCGGCCTGTTTAAAATCCTTACTCCTTAATAATATCATAAATCTGCAAGTGTATTTGTCGGTTTATTAGTTTGTTCCTCTTTCACGCAGCAATGGATTGACTTTATTTTTGCCATGGACACAGTTTGTTAAACGGAGAGTGACATATAAGGGTACTTTTTATCCCAAAAAAATATAAAGTTTCTATGGGATGGCACAAAAATGAAAATATCATGCGAGCGAAGCCGCGGGCAAAAACTTGTCTCAAAATGTTTTTGTAGGGGTATTTTTCTAGGAGATAGCACAAAAGTCACAATTACACGTGGGCCAAGCCGCGGGCAAAAACTAGTCTCTAAATATTTTTGTAGGGGTATTTTTCTAGGGGATATCACAAAAGTCACATTTACACGTGGGCCAAGGCGCGGGCAAAAACTAGTTTCTAAATAATTATCTCACATTAGGCATGTAAATGAGTATGTCATTGTGTTTTTCTACCAGTGTTGTCAAAAGCATAGAAAAAGGAAGGGTTGTTTTTTATAAATTAACGTAAAAATTATATTTATTGCATTTAAACATAGTTATCTGTGGATTTTTAGTCTGTTCACCGCCACATTGGCTCGAAAGCGAAGCGAAGACTTTTTGTGTTTCTGCACTGACTATTAAGCGCCTTTCGAACTTTTCTGATGGATGAGTGTTGTAATGGCGTTTGTTCTGTTCGTCTTTAATTTCCTACTCGGATATTCAACTGTCATCTAAAGATAAATACTGAGTTAAATTTTCTTACGGCCCTTTGGTTTGATTTGTTTGTTTGATTATTGTTTTATTTATGTTTCAATTCAAAAGTTACTAGGTCTAATATTTATTAGGCCTTTGAGTGTAAATTACATCTTTTTGGAAAGGGTGTAGCATTGGAACACAAGTTTATTTTTAAAATAATGCCACTAAAGGGTAAATGGTACACTAAATCTAATAATACAGTGATATGATTTTTTATAATTATCTACGTCAACTATTTTCCATGCAAAATTTTATAGTTTTTACAACTTGAGCTTTGTGAACTTTATTCCATAAGCTTTTTCAGGTAAATAATTGAAATTAATATTTTAAATGCAATTATGAAAACAGAACCATAACCTTTTTAACCTTTTTCTTTTTTCCATAATTATTCTGAAAATAAAAAAACTTTATAATAAGAGTACCTTTGGTCACTTTTATTTATCTCGAATTGAATACTATGACTGCCTTTTTATAAACTGGCCAAATAGCCATAGATTTTATAAAAACAAAATGACATTGTCAACAGCAAACCACCTTAACAAAACATTATCGGGTCAAATCTAAAGCGCGGGCGTTATGCTAACATTGACACCACAGACAAGGCTTTAAAAATACGTCCAATTTCATTGTTTCAACTTAATTTCAAACAATAGCATTGTATAAATAACGATTGATTTTAATTAAGAGATATTGAATCTGGTGCCATTGTGTTTTTCGGACTGCTTGATTAGATTCGCACGAAACAATGTGTAAAAGGACAGACGGCAAATTGAAATTGTGGGTTTATTAAAATGTATCACAGCTCTGACATTGTTGAATTTTTGTACGTGTTTTGTATCAAAACAATTGGATAAAATCAGAGATCTCCCTAGAAGCGACATGACGTCACGATCTAGCGGAACGGAAACTGATCTCGCACAATACTCTGCTTGAAATCGCTACATATCAAGCAGAGTTTTGTGCGAGATTAGTAACTACGAATAACAGCAAAAAAAGTGTAAGTAGAGTCCCTCCGCGCGGAAGAAGTGAAACTTCGGCGCAACAGTGCTTTTATACCCCCTCCATGGTAGCGTTAAACGTTTAACGCAACCTTGTTGGAAGTCGCATTAGAAGTTTCACTTCAAAAATCAAACAATTTTAATGACAGAGCATAAAATACTGCATTCTGCTTTATATGTTTAGTAAACAAGCATTTTGAGAAAAAAAAATACAATGCGTTGCATTCCCGGAGGGCCGGCAGAAGTTAAAACTTGAACATACAAAGTACTATCATTTATGTGGGAAAAACAAATACATACAATTATACACACGAACACTTGCGCAAACTCCCTGCGCCGCTTAAACGAAACAGCATGAGCAGGCATACATTTTCGCCGCGCGGTAGAAAGAGAGGGGGATATTACTTCCTCTCCTATGCCGCTCCGGCGGTCTACCCCCATCCGTCTTACACATTTTCGATCAGGTCATGTGTCGCGAGTTTAACATTTTTTACCAATCCCAAAAAGAGGACAACGCCGCTAAAAAAGTTTTCACTTCTTGAGGCAACCTGCTTCCGTCTGTAGAAGAAATTCGATAGCGTACGTAAACCCACCAACTCGCACTTGGCCAGTGACGTTCTATGGCTCCATCGCCTTTCATGGGTAGGCCCGTGTTCAACAGCGGTGGTGGAAAACAGTACAGTACAGCATTTTACGATTTATAACTATTTGCTACACGTAAGTTTCTGGCTGTATGGAACAACTGCTTTGACGATAACGTATTAAAATTCTAGGAAATGGACAAAGGGTGAAGCATGTTGAGGTTCATATAACCAAACTTGCGTAAAAGTGCAGAGTAAATGTACAGACGGAAATTTGAACAATAAAACATTGTTACTAGGTTGTTACGGCTTTGAAGAGAGTTTTTTTTATTTTTTCGTGTGTGTTTATACAGCTATAATTCATTACAATTGAAATCCCATATACATACCTATTTATGATCTCACTGGAATATACAGTTTGAATATAGAATTTCTCTCGTGTCTAGTTGTATATATTGTTTATATTTAAACAGTTGTCAGACTAAGTAAATTACCTACTAGTCTGAATTCTCTGGTGTAAACAATAAAAACAAAAGTCTCTCAGTATTTTATCTCTTAGGCAGATGACTGAATAGCCATATAACATAATTATTTTTTTGTCAGAAATAGGAAAACCGACTTACATCGTGTACAAAATTCGAATAGTTCGTTCGAATCAAAGTATACCATTTTTACGTTATTGTTGATTTTCCAAAAACGGCTCAACCGATTTTGATAAAATTTGAATGGGACCGCCTTGGGAGTATTCCCTTTCAAATTAAATAATATTTTTTGACTCGGTTGACTATTGGAAAAAATATGAATGAACATAAACAAAAAAAGGAAATACATACAGACGAACATAGAACCTCGTCTATTTTGAAAGTCGTTTTTACTGGATCCTAGATAACGTTTGTTACTAACAATCATGTGAAAATGTGTTCAAACGGTAGTTAGCTTTACTATGTCTCAATATAAACTACAACGTTCAAACATTTGATAGGCAGATATAGTAAGATAAAGCGTAATAAAAGTAAGCGTAACGTAAATAAGAGCCAAAATCACAATTTTAATAAAAGCGTTTAACGACTCTTAAAATTCTAAAACATTCTACGTTTTGTGAATAAAAACTTGTTGCGCGAAAAAAAATATACAAAAAGTTTTTTTATGAATTCATGATTACGGAACAAAGGTAAGTATGCAAAATTTCCACATTCTAAAAAAGTTTATGATAAAACAATCCCCGAGCTGCGTAATACTGTGAAAAACGAGACTAAAGAATTTATAACGGTCTACGTTTTGCGGAATATTATATTTTAAAAATATGAGTATGTTACGAGTTATTTAGCTGTGGTTGATGTACTTATACGTTTTGGTTTTACACTTGTTCTTTGTTTTTTGAGATAAACCCTATTGTGCGAAGCACTATAAAATTAAAAATCATTTTCATTGTTGTCATGTTGTCAAAAAATTGAGATAGGTGGTCAATAAAAGAAATTTTTTAAGCCGCCTGAAAGCCTCTGACATGGAAAAACGGTTAAAGCAATAGAGGCCTACAATTTAACGTTTCATCAGAGCCAAGGTATTGCTCAGTTGAAAATGCCACCCGCGGTCAACCAATTGTCAATGTATTAATATTTTTATATCAATTCACGATACTTTTTCGATTCATAGACTAAATCTCCGAACAAAAGCCTCGCGTCTGTATAACTAAATCTTCATGAGCCTATCCATATTTTTGACTTGCTATTCACCGATTTCATTCATACTCGGAAATCTTCTACAAATTTGGATACTAAGCAATCTTGCCAAATATTATAAAAATTGGTTGATAAAAAGCGCTACAGGAAATTACCCTCTTTTTTGAGGCCCCGATAAATCGCCGACGAAAAAAAAAATGTATAGAACCTGCTGAGTGCTGTGTGACTTAACAAAACCTACAATGTGTACCAGGTTTTGTCTGACTGTTTCGACAAAACCTGGCATGTGCACCAGGTTTTGTCAAAAATATTAAAATAATGTGACTTGTAGAGGAGAATCTAGATCCGGATAGACGAAAGCAAACTAGTCAAAACGATTTTCTTTCTTACTTCGCTGGTTCAGTCAATAAATTATACATTTGTTAAAAATATAAGATAAGAAAAAGTATAAGAGGTACATTACCTAATCCTCCTTTGCAGGTGGTACTATATAATGTTCAGCTGTGGCCTCCCTGCGGCCTTATCAGTGATAGCGAATTCTTCAGAAATAAATAATAGGCTAGTTGACAATATTTTTGATGTCCTCTTGTAACAGCTAACCATAAATAGAGCCGATTATCATAAACAAAAATGAAATTAATTTACAAATAAAAAAGTTACAAGCATATTTATTTTCTTGCTAGACAGAGAGCGCACTATAGCAGGCTATGACGTCACTGCCTGCAAGTGTCATACATTCGCCATACAATTTTATGCTTTGTGGGAAAGGGACAAGACATCCCCTCTTTTTCCCTACCAAAATGTTTCCAAGCGTACATCTCTGAATTTGATAAGCCAATTTCAATTATTTTTTCGGTTTGCGAATCACATTTGCATAATTCACTAATCCTAATACTTTTAACTAATTTGATACCAGTCAACTACCCTATTACAGGAAACAATGTCACAAACACTGTAGGAACGGCCAGCTCTATCGCTAACAGCGATCTCTTCCAGACCTATCCTAAAATATTCATATATATGTAATAATATATATAATATTCATAATCTTAAAATATTCATATTTTGGAATTGCAAACTTCGAAGAAAACAAACAATTCGTTAGGAAAGTCTTCAGAATAATTCCGCCTAGATAAATACAATCTTCTGCTCGATTTGCAATTCACATAGCGGGCTTTTGGTTTAAATTATTCAGTTCATTTTTGTATTTCATCAACATGGCCGATGGTGGAATTTAATGGATGAAATCTTTGCTCCGTTTTCTGTCAGTGTGTAATTTTAAAAATAAATAATTAGTATTTAGTATGCTTTGTTTACATAACTTGCCAAGTTTAGTCCTAATGACGACAAAGCCAAAGATAAACGTTATTTCCGTTGCCTTTTTCAATTTAAAACGTGTAGTGGGCTTAGGTTTTTTTTTTAAATATTTAGTATAGGTTTACGTTTGAATACATTCTGCCTGTTTTTTTTTTGTTTTTAAGTACTGTTAGATTTTAATCATACAGGCAAAAGTGAAAAAAATTTAAGACCATAAATATATTAATTATTATTATACATTATTACCTATGTATCGTACGAGTATGTTACACAGCTCTAAAACTAAAAATGCGTGGAACCACTCCACATGTTATTAGTATTGTAGGACCAACAATATAATACCGTAAGTATAGGCCGAATCATACAAGTTGGCGGATGTGAACTTACCTACAAGCTACGCAATATCCAATCCTGAAATAAGCTCACATAAAGCTACGCATTGATTGGATATTGCGCAGCTTGTAGCTAACTTCACATCCGCCAACCCAATTGTATGATTCCGCTTATATTAAATTAGTATTTTGCAAAACAACTGTCGAGATTACACCGAAAATATTAACAACCATCAAAATAATTGAATGCATTACGATTTTCACTAATTGTAAATTGTAAGTAGTTTTAAGATTAAAATTTGATTATCAAAAATGATAAATCGTATATTTGGATCAGTGCCAGAGCGGCTGTGAATGTAGTTCCTTTGAGTCTCTGAATATATATTTTGGTTTTGATTTAAGTTTGCAAAATGCATGTATGTAGCAAAGACCACAAACAACAGTGTCAATGTTAAATACTGAATAAAAAACTACGATTTCCAAAAACTCATCTATTTTATTATTATACTTCATTACACGATAACCCTGCCTGATAGAGTTTCGTTAATTGACTTTTATCGATTCCTGTGAACCCATCACGTGTGAAGCGAAAATGTTTACATCCCGTATTCCATTACTGAGTAAACAGAGGAGAAGCGATAAGTTTTTCGTGTAACCAGTATCAGAGATCACAAATACGTAGGTACCTTAAATTTTAACCGTCTTACCACAAAACAATTAAACAAGCTTTAAAGACTGTTTAACCGTGAAATTTGTACTGTTAAACTTTGTCTAAAGTGTGTGGAAAACTTCTGTGGCAAGACGGTAAATCTTTATGGAAATGCTACGGCAGACATTGATAAGACGTGCACTGTTTTATTTATGTTGGAAATTAGATTTATTTACTGACTTTACCGATTTACTGTGTTGTCTGAAAAAAGTTATTATTATTAAAAAAAGCTAAAGGCTTTATCAACACCTCGAGCTTAATAGTGTTTAATTTTTTCATTCACAATTTTACTAGTGATAAAAAATGTAAGAATTTACGCCAGCTTTCCTCCAAAAAGTGGAAGAGACAGAAAAAAAACATAGTTCACATCTATCTATACGTCCATACATACAAATAAAATTGGAGTGTCTGTTTTTAACATCGAAATAAACTTTTTTTACTACATGTATTTGAATGTACGTAAACGGTACATGCACCAAAATAACTTATTTTGCAATTTTTGTCTGTCTATCTGTCTGTCGTTAGCCTGAGCTTATGTGTAAATCCAAGGTCTAAGCTACCTTGCCTTGGTGCCGAATTTCATCCAAATCGGTTTAGCTGTTTGTGCGTGAAAGAGTAACAAACATCCATACATATCACAAACTTTCGCGTTTATAACATTAAGTAGAAAGTAGGCTAGACAGTCGTAGTACTAACTCGCCAGTATGAAATAAATAAATTTTATTATCAGTCAATAAATACGCAGAAAGCTCATCGTTTTATGGGCTTTTTTTCCATTTTTGCTCTCAGTTTTGTACAAAGTTCGATTTCTGTGGTACAGTGTTAAGCTTGCAGTGGATTCTCCATTCGCCGCGTGCCATGCATAGCCGATAGAAGTGTGTCTTGCATAATGCACGTACGCGACTACTGCATTTGCACATATAAATGTGGAATTACTTACCAGGTATGTAGGTGAGGTTAACAGGCCTGGATGCAATTCCATGACTTTTTAAGGCATATTTTTGGGAACTCTTGCAATCGAATAGCTCGTGTCACTTTTGCATCTGAATCTTTTGTTTTCGCTTGTCTTTAACATGCATTTGCGACCAATTATAATGATGATTATCTATTATTTTGCTGGTTCGCGCACAGAGGGTTCCGTACTGCATGGGAGCCTCCTTAATTTTTTTTTTTTTTTATTGAAGTGAAAAAAAACTAAATATTCTGCGAGATACAGCCCGGTGACAGACAGACAGACAGACGGACAGACGAACATCGAAGTCTTAGTAATATGGACTTTGGGTACGGAACCCTAAAAACAAACACTATAAGAGAGAACAAAACTGGAGTCATTAATAATGCAACATATATTAAGAAATAAGTCACAATTACAAAACAATAAAGCCTCAACGAGCGTCATTGTTCAACATTTATCCGTATTTTGCTCAAAGAGGACACAACCATAATTTTTAACGTAATCGCGACAAATCCCGCTTATTAACTTCCTAATCCTCTTTCATAAACATGCAGGGAACAAAACGAGGCACCGCCTCCACATAATCCCTTAAATTCGAACCTTGATGGGCGTACAAAAACCAACCTGTAATTGAATATTAAATAAAAGTAAATTAAAGCTATCATCCGCGGTCCTGAATATTAATAATCATGCCTGGGAGAGTTGGACCCTTATAATCCAACCCTGCAGTGACGTACGGATCCACCTTTGTGTGATTGACGTTTCAGCGGTGATTATTGTTGGGACTCTTGGAGCCCTCTTCAAGCGGATCCAGATTACGGCCTCGGATATTTTGGGGTTCCTTTGTAAATCTGACGAAGGAAAATCATGTTCGTGCGAGAGAATGTCTAATTGTGATTGGAGTTGGTTATTTATACTGTAAATAGTGCCTTGGAAAACTTATTTAGTATATGGTGGACACACAACTTACTGTAATGTGGCTAAACCAAGAATGTATCATCACATACTTGAACATTGTTTAAGAATATTATCAACGTGTGTTAACAATGTGTGTAAACGTGGCTGACGTAAATTATTTTTGTTACTTAGTATTGTTTTCTATAGGTAGTAGTATAGTATAGTAGTAGGCTACCAAATTACAAAGTAGTAGTAGCCTTTCCAAAGATTACCTGCAATATGCAAAAAAACTTATAAACGAAAGTTACTTGTTTACACAATATATTATATTTTATAATTATTTTGAATCTAGGAAAACATTTTGATGTAATTTAGTATCGGACACAACTTACTTCTAACCAATGAGGCAGTTTTCCGAAACATGCGTTTCGTTATTTTAATTTTTGTACCGCTCGTTAGTGGGTCTGGTCGTTCTCTATGAACACAATCAACGTTTTCTCAATGTATTTTTTTTACTTTTAATGTGAATCCGAAAGTATTGTTTGTTAGTTTCTTACAATTTCCCAAACCTACTACAAAAACAATCGTTTTTAAGTTAAAAAGTAAACAGTTTATAGCATGTCAACTACAGAACCCTCGCTAATACAAGAAGAGCTCTGCTTTTCCCAACCGTATTATGAAGACAATCTCGGACCATTCAGCGATTTCCCCCCGACTCGCGAATGTTCTTAGTCCAGAGCAATGAACCGAAAGTAAGTAGGTATCGTAAATTCGATGGCTCTTACATACACATTCGGAATCAAAGGGAAGCGCTCTTGTGAGCGACTTTTTCAGCGTTTGAAGAACTGTCTCGTCTATTCCGGAATTGAATGACTCGATATCGGGAAATCATAGCGGAATTTCGTGGAAGTAGGTTATTTTGTTTCTGTGTTGTTTCATTTGTCAGATGTAGGAATTTGTCTGGGATTATGTTTTGAAGTAAATAGACTTCACAAAACATTGTGATGGAAAACAAAGCTACTTAAATATTATTATTAACAGGGACGTAATACTTAATAGACCTAATTAAAACCTCACTGAAAACATTTTAGTAAATTGTCTGATAGTTTAAATTTTCAGTGTCAATTTAAAAAAAAATGAATTGTTTAATTTCCTGTATTTTTAAAACCAAAATTATAATTCGTATGTATGTCTAGGGTTTTGACCGATATTTAAATACCGATAATAAAATAGATTACATGTTGAAAAAAAGGTAACATATTGTACAAAATTTTACATAATATAACTACGCGTAATGTCAATTATTACTGGATTAATTATTACATACAAAGCACTATAAACCATTGATCGTTCTCAAAACACTACATTTTATCGTGTGTGTATGGGAAGCATGCATTATTCTGTGCATCAGTATTTGATCAGCATTAGTATATCACGCGTGCCAGATCTTTTATATACTAATACTGATCCTTCTCTTTAGAAGACTTAATTTAAATCTCTATGTTTTGTATTAGTTTTTTAATAAAGCTTTTAAGACATATTATTTTTTGATTCCAATTAAAGCATAGAGACCTAGGTACCTACTTACATAGTTAATTATACCATTGAAAACAAAAAAGATGATTTTTTTTATTTAGATTGATTGATCATTGTAATTCAGTGCATCTATTCTAAGCACTTCTCTACAAATACCCAAAATGACATACGCGTATTAATTTTCATAGCAATAAGAAACCTATTTTCTATTTTATTCATTAACAACCCTCTTTATCATTAACACCCGTGCTATAAGACCTCGTTCAACCAAATACACATGCGAAATTCACCACAGACCTATTCACGAAGCCTCATCAACGAACCACAACAAAGCCTGCGTCTCACCGCTAAGCTTAATATCTGCTTATGAGTCGAGAGGAAGCCCCAAAACAGGTAATCTGTAATCATTGACAAGGAAGTGCAAAAATATTCATAAGCTACATGTTATTACGTGCGAGGAGCGCTAGATCGGTAGCATAATGTGCTACAATGTGTTCTGAGGTAACAACCTGAGGTTATGAGACTTCGCGGTATCTCAGATAAGGCACGCCAGAGGCTCTGTAAAGATACTTGTGCTATGTAATAATGCGACCAGGTAATAGCGCCGCGGTGTAAGTAACAGTAGGGGCTAATGGGCTGAGGTTCTATGAAAGATGATTATGAACCAGTAACGCGGTCTAAGCGCGTAGCTAAAGGGTTGGCTATTAAGTCTCATAAAGATTTATGTTGTATGACTAACTTATTTTCGCCAAAAAATGGCAAAACTGACTTCGATCGTGTATAAAATTCGAATAGTTGCTCGATTCGATTTATACCATATTTAGATTGATATTAATTTTTAACAAAATGGAGGAGGTTCTATGTTCGTCTGCATGTTTTTTTTGTGTATGTTCATCGTTAATTTTGTCAATTGTAAACCGAATCGGAAAATTCATTTTACAGAAATCGGCTAAGCCATTTATTTATGAAAAATCAAAAATAATGTAAACAGTTCGATTAGTTAGTAGTAAATTTTCGAATTTTGTTCACGATGGAAGGCGGCTAAGACCTTTTTTTGGGAAAAAATAATTATTCAGAAACACAGTCGATTTCGATAAAATTGAAGTGGGAACTTTGAAGTATGATCTATCAAACAAAATAAAATCGTCAAAATCGGTTCAAAATTGGATGAGTAATCGCGTAACATACATACTAAAAACATAATTTAAACGTAAGTATTGATAACCTCCTGTTTGAAGTCGGTTGAAATGGAAAACTTTGACTTTGATCGATACATTTACACATTCATTTTTTACACACATTGATTTTATTGATAAACTCAAAGTTACACTTCGGAGTAGGTAGTTAGTCCATGTTTATCTTTTTGTTTCTTTGATAAATTTTAATTAATTAAACGAAAATGGAAAACTTTGACCTTGTTCGATATTTTAACACACTCAGGGCCTAATTAATAGCAGAGTTACTTTGGAGTGGACAGTATTTTTTTAATCTTTGTATATCTTAGAGCAACCTTGTGTATATGAATAAGGCTGTTACGGTTAATACATGTGCAATATCTACGCAGGCATTGACAGATTCATTATTTTCTTATATTGTACTTTTGTTCATTGTTTCTTTGCTGTTCGTATTATATCGCTCAGAAGGAAACTAACTGTAGACATGAGCAAGGTTATGGATTTATTCTAAATTTTAACACCATACCACATTATTGAAATCCGAAAATGTTAGCCTTACAAAACTGCTTATTTTACTGTTTCTTAAAGTTATACTTTAGGTTGACGTTAACAAAATAAGCTAAGACTATTGGCATTGACTCCCCAACTTGAATGAAAATTACAAGTAATGTAGAAATTAAAATCTATCTTTTATAGCTTCTATACTGTGCACCTGTGATATCACGCTCCAGTCTATTTACACCTTTTATAAGTATTGTTTACGCTATGCCAGCGGGAAGCGCTCGTTGAATCAAGGACGCAATTAGTTCCAGATTCATTGTTGTTTTTACACATTCGCGTGTAAATCCGACGAGCACAAAACAACCCAGTTTCATAGACGTATTATAATTAATTTGTAAAGACGGGGTAAATGAATATTCTAGTGTCACAGACTGTACTAACGCTTAGGGTATATTTTTTAGGCAAATTAAGCAGGTATAAACATTCGAAAACTTCTTTTTTTTAATTGTTAGCCATTAAAAAAATTGAAAAATCTAAGAAGAAATTTTATGAGGTTTTTTAATTGATGATGATGATTGATTGTTTCCAGAGATGATGCCCAAAAACTAAGCATATTCCTATTCGCCAAATCGACGTCTAACATTCTGAATATAAAGTTCTATGTCAACTGACAACTCGCTATTTGTAATTCAGTAGCTTTAAGAGTATGATGCTTAAAGTGTTATAAAAAATACGAGTTTTTGTGCAAGCTTGTCATAATAATAAAAATGTTGAAAGAGTACTTACCGTTTACCACATTTTTAGGGTTTGCATCGAATTTATGCATGAAGTCGTTGACAGGGTTTATTTGCAGAAAGATCCTTCATGTCTTGTTATTTTTCATGAAAATTTTGCGCGTAAAAGAAATAGAGACGTGTGGGCTAACGAGTCCTTTTGTGCACTCGACATAATAAAAGTGCCCTCGAAACTTCTTTCATAGAAAAGCATAAAATAGAGCCAAATTTTTAAAAATTAAACAGTTGTTGAGTCTTCTGTTTGAGACTTTAAACACAAAATACGTTTCGTGTTATTTTTTAAGCTGTGAGGGGTACAGTCATATCTGCAGCCATATAATTCACATAACGTCTGCCGATGAACATATGCCTCCGTCCTAAATATCCGTCATAAAAGTCCGATTGGATGCACCTTGTATCAAGCGTGAGAAGTTAAATCACATAATAAAATGTTTGATATCTTTTTGAGATGTGGGTACAACTAATCAAAACCAAGATTGACATTTTTCACATAGTACGAGTAAGTAGGTAAAGAGAACAATTTTTCCGTTATAAATTTTCCTAGTTTTCGTAAATGCGAAAATTACTTAATTCTATAAAAAAATAACTTTTGTTTAGTGATTAAAAATCTGAAAAATTTGTAGTACCTACCGATTTTTTTCACAAAAACTATTGCATACACTATAGGATAGGTACTAAAGAACACGTAGTTCAAAAAGTTATTGATAAAATTATTAAGACATCGGTATAGTTGAAGTATATTCGAGATGCGCGACTCATTATCGTAGTTGCAAGAGTACAGCGGAAGTAAGAGGCAAGTTTTAATAATGTAGGGCGGTTGGCAAGGCTACAGTCTCCTTCCATTCATCTCTCCCCTTTCCAGTTGGCGCAATTAAAATGGAGGCTTGTTCCGGCACTTAAAAAACTTTTAAAGTATAGGCACAGACAATTTGAATGATATCTACGAGTTTAAGTACGAGTACGTACGGGCGTATTGTTGCAAATTACGGGAAGAACGTTTATGGCAATGTAATTTGGTGCTGAATTTTAAACCGTAAATTGTTTCGGAAGTAACAATGTGTAATGCTTTTTTAGCCGAAATTAAACCTTGTTTCATTTTCATTAAGATGAAAAGGGGAAGTCGTAATGATAATTTATAAATAAAGGTTTGTAATTATGTATTTGGAGTGTTTTGAAACAAAACTGTCAAACACTGAAATACTTTCTTTGTGGTTTATTAAGCCGGAGTTGGGTACATTACGAAATTAGTGACATAACATTCATTTCACGATAATAGTTATATCAACAATTTTACGTGTAAACATACAATTTTACAAGGCATGCATTAATTTCAAACTGGAAACTGGACAAAACTGGAAATCTCGAAAGGAGGTCTTTGCCCAACAATGGGACAAAACAGGCTCATAAACAAGCAAACAACAACAAGCAAACCCCGGCTTTAAGTATGGATTAGTAACTCCAGACGTATTATTTATTGGGTAAAAATTTGGATAATGTCAATATGTACCTACAGAAACTATTTTCACTAAACAAGTTAACATTTTGGATTCAGCGCCCCAACTGCCCATGGTTTCCACGGCAACGGGCACGAAATAATAACTGGGTACCATTGCTGCGTACTTCAACCGCTTTTTATACAACCTTTTATTTAGTTTAACCTGTCCCGCTGTCTGTCTGTCGGTCTGTAATTAAATCTTGCAAGTTAAATTTGATCCACTTCCCGGTTACCGATTGAGCTGATATTTTGCATACATGTGTAAATCGCGTGAGAATGCAATATTATGATGACATGGTTCTGATCTGATGCTGAAGCTGGAAGATGGCCAAAGGAACTTAGTAATGAAACGACACAACCTCATCGGATTAATTTGAATGGTCTTGGCTAGTAGTTTGTCTTGCAATGGTAACCACGGTCTGATGATGGAGCTGGAAGGTGGTCATAGAAACTCTGTAATGAAACGACGCAACTCTATCGAGTTTCGGCTCGTTTGATTCGTCTTGGCGAGTACCTACTTGTTCAGTAAAAGCTTGTTTTAAAAAAAAGGTTTTTTATAAATATAATACTTTGTTACATATTATAATATTATCGATTTCATGCATAGTGGATAATCGACTTGAGGAGTATAGGTTGATAGGTACACCAGTTTATATACAACATAATTGTATATCATTAGCATTTTATATTATGTGTATAAGTATATTATATAAATATAGACCGTATTAAGTGACAATCTAATAGTGCCATATCTATTTTGGTAGTATCTAAATTGTAGTATTATTTTGTAAATCCGTAGATCAAAAGGGAAGCTTCTAATTTATGATTTTATATGGTCACCAAAGTTTCCGTCGCTAAGAAACAGCGACGTCTTGAATCCGCGCTGGGTGGCGACACTGGCAACACCCTTCGATCGTCACCGCAAACGTCTGAATCATTCGCGTGTGGCTGAAGCTATTCACCGCTATGTTCGAGTTCCGCTACGCGTGATTAATGGTCTCGCGTTCCCTCGACATTGTGTTTTTGTGATGCAAATAACTCGAGCCGTCGGAACAAGGAAAATTGAGTGGGAGGACCGAGCACCGCCGCAGTTTCAATTGCTCCGCCGCTGAATACTGATGAAGCGTTTCTGTTGAAGGCATTATCACAGTTGCAGTGTTTAAGGAAAGCAGTTGGCGTAAGTGATGCGATTTGTAATTGGTGAAAGCCGGCGTTTAATCCTGGAAGAGTTTCTGTTCAAACCAAAACTTGTGGGTAAATATGGCGAAATGAAATTATGTTGTATATTCCACGCTTTTTTTGTATCTACCGAACGCTTGGTCTTCAATTTACTTAGTTACCTCAGGGATTAAAAAGATTACAAAGTATCTGTTCTGTAATCCACGCAAAGCACCCGGAACAGTTAGTTTTTTCATAAAGCCTTGTTTTTACAGCGTCTTAGTTTTACGAAAACGCCGAGGAAAAGTTTCGTGGTAAAGTTTTCGCGGCGGACACTAACTATGCAAGCTGCTCCTGTCTTCCTTCTTTGTAACGCGAAAACAATTCGTGTCGCTCGGAAAGGCGGTCGCTACAAAAAAACCTTTCGTAAGTAATTAAGAAGTTCGGCGGCACCGGCTCATTGGCATACTTTCAGCTTGTAATACGCAGTTAATCTCAGCAAAAAACTTGGCCCTGATGTTATAATTCACGAGGGCCCGCCTGACGCCAGCGACAAGGGTGAATTTCTTATGAGGACGACGTGTATTTGTCACAAAAATCTATATGTATATTAGGCGCGCTACGTGCCTCGCGATCCTTCTTGGATAAGACGAAACTGAGTCCTTTATTGCTTATAGTCCGTCGACGTTTATATTTCTTTTACCGTACACTCGCTGCGAATATGAAGTAATTCGAGAGCGCTTAGCGCGGCTAAAACACGATAAACTTTGCAATAATATTGTCTCCCACGCGAGCGCAGCTGGGTCACGGAGAGAGAACATTTCATTACGATTATTGTCGAGTTAATGATGTCTTACTAACTTTACTGGAGTCGAGTTGGGGCGGGTATGCTAAGAATTTGAGTAAATTCGAGCACACACGGGCTGAGTTACGGTTCTCTCGCGCAGATGAAGCGGGTGCTATGTCGTACAAAGAAACGTCGGTAATTCACCGGCTTAGTGCGATCCACTCTTATCTCTTTCAGTTTCTGCGAACGACGGCGACGCTCCTAAATCTTACCGGAGCTCGAATTGTAGGTGCTCATTCAAGAATACTTGGAATCCTTTAATTCAGCGCAAATTATTGCTTTATTTGGACTGGCTTAATCGGGGTTGAATTTTTGCCAACCATATATATTGCTTTGATAGATTAGATAGCTAGATAGATTTTGTGAACGGCGTACAACTTCCGTTCACTTGCGCAGATTGTCTGAATATGACCTAATAACGATGTGCAGTATGATTATATATACTGTAAATATGGACACGTTCTAAACTTTCATTTGTGTATCAAAGACCGAAATAATTAATGTGTTGAAATTGTTTTCGAAACATTGTTATTTTTTATCCTTTCACTTTTTTGTGACACGACAGTTTCGAGATTATTACACCAAAGCATGTTGGGTTTTAGTGACAAATATGCCATAACCGCAGCTTTAGCAAGCCGCTAGTAACCTGACTTATAAAAAGGGCCAAACTCGACCCAACTAATACCCTTGTCATGTCGAGATGAAATTAGTTCCACCCTGCAGCTGCGCCGTTGAAAACCCGCTGTTTGTCCGAAATTTAATTTGACATCGCATCAATATATTATGAACCCTTATAAGGCCTCTCTGAATGGATATGGAATTCAATAAACTAATGAATTAATGTGTTTTGGTGACAAGATTTTCATGAGACGTTCTGTTGTATTCGTCACACCAAGCGTGACATTTTTTTGCGTTAGTAGTAAATATAGAAATTTCACTGGTGGAACTATTTAGTTTTCGTCCTTGAACTAAATTAAAATAAAGGAGATATTGCAAAAATATATAGAAATTGGGCCACCAAAGGGTACAGTATTTCATAATTTGCTTCGTTTCTTTCGGATAATTATTTTCCCGTTATTTTTTAAAATAACAGTTTCCATTAAAAGTAATTTCATGTATTCGGATTGAAAATAACATTGACATTGTTTAAAAATAAGGTAGCCATACTCTTTTTCTTTTATATTTTGGTGTCGCATGGTTTATGCATTTGCTAGTGCTACCTATAAGTATTGAACCTTTTTTTTGTATTTTATCAAAATAGTTACAGTCTAAGTCACGTCATAGTCCGAAAAAGTCGCGGTCAAGTTAGACCTCAGTAAAGCATCGGCAAACTAATTATCACTGATAGAAACATATTTCACAAAATAATAAAATGCGGCGACATGATTTTTCCCCGTTCCCGCCAAAAACCACCCGGCCATACTCGACTTGAAACATTAATATAATGTCACAAATAACAAAAATAGGCTAAAGGCCTGTTTAAAACCGATTTCTATATTATCCTGGATTCTTATAACAACGAAAAGAACACGTTTCATTGCAATTCGTTGGATGATTTTTTATTGTTAACTATTACAGGATTTAAACACCTCGTAGTCAAAATATTTCATTCAGCATTCTCCGATCTTAGAAATATATAGTTACAAACATTTTTTATTCTTCGCTCCATTTTCACATCATTGATCCTCCTTAGTTTCTTTCCCGCCAAAAAGTAAGTATTCATCCTTCATTCTCCTTTTTTTAAAAAAAAAAAAAATTGTAGATCCCGAGAACTTGTCCCGTGAGTTTGATTACTAAAGAGGTTTCTATGTGCTACGTGATCTTCATACACCATTATAAGAATACAGCAATGTGAATGCGGGGCAAGTTACTTCGAAATAATTCACAGTTGTTTAGATCCATTTATACAGAAATATGATATAATATAATACTTTTAAGAGAATATAAACAACATTACACTCATCACACTATTAATTATGGTTTTACAAAATTAATATAACGACAAAATGTTCTTGATTATTTACGATAAACAGGAAAATAAAAACAAACCTCTTATGTACACGTTTGCCTTCGACTTTCTCGGTGACCCGCGACTTCACCAAGTAACAACTTAATCCTTCTCAGGGCCAGCGCAGTGGATATGACTCGTAGGCCTAGCCTATGTTCAGCAGTATGCTTTTAAAAATTACAGAAACATGAAAGGTAGATACATACATATACCGTGTGTCTCTCAGAGATCTAATAATACTGAAACCACTTATATGTAGTACCTACGTTATTATGAACAACTGAAGATTGCTGTTGGTCCCATAATAAAAAAATCAACGAAATAAATGAAACAAAAGAAACGTATAAAGTCTTGATCGAAGTATAAAGTACCTATAAACGTATCAATTTGATGTATCATTAACGTCTGAGAAGTTGTGCTAACAAAACTAAACTCTTCAGTGCATTTTTTACACGTAGGCCATTAATTCTATGTAGGTTATATAAAAAAGGTTATATGTGACCAAAATGGCAGTAATTCAATAACTGAGCAAAAATCAAATTGGAAAATGTGAAATTACTCATAAATTAAGCATTTAATGCGGTTGTTTTACTCTGCGCATTTATTTATCATAGTTTATCGGATTTTTTGAGCTACTGTACCTAGTCTTAGCCCTTTTTGCAATATCACCTTTAGCTTAATTTTATTGAACTTTGATCCAAAAAATTGTATATTACAAGTTAATGTCCACGTGACAAGATTAGATAACATTTGTGTCAAAAACAATGGTATTGTGTGCGATAGTTAATCAACCTACCTGAACAACATTGGCACAGAATTGAGAGAAATGGTGTAATAGAAAATAGGCCTATGCTTAGCAGTGGACAATAATGAGCTGTGACAAATGATACAGTTCTTAAGGTTTTGTTTGATAACTTCATTCTTTAATGGTCAGTACTTCGAAGTTAAAAACACAAAGTGCTAAAATTACAGACAACAAAAACACTATTTTCAGCTGAGCATTATTCAATTTTTTTCTGTTTCTGTTGACGATAAAGATACATAAGCTAGAGCCACAAGAAAATAATTTCCATTTCCGTAAAAACGAGAACACCAAAATCAAACTCTTAACGACCCTTTAAAATGAAATGTTAGCTATCAGAAAAAAATTAATGTCGCGATGCTTGTAAAATATTACCAGAACAGATGTTGCGAGCAAGAGGTGTTCGGCGCAAAGATTAACGAGAGGGTTGTGCAAAAAGTAAAATAATGAACGTGTAGGCTTACTAAACGTTTTTGAACTATTAAGCTAATAAGTATGAAGGTGCAGTTATGGTACATTTACTGTAAAGAGTACGTGTATAATGTGATTTGCTGGTTTTGATCGCAGCTAACTTTAAAACTACTTACACTACCACTGTAGACGCTTTTAACAGGTCTTATTGATGAAATATAGAAGAGGCCCATGTCCAGCAGTGAGCAGTGGACCTGGACGTCTTAAAGCTGAGAAGAAAATGGTTGAAATATGATCTGAAGAAACCTCAATATCTAAAGTGTCTTCATTCTCTCGATATATGAAGTCTGACATCCCACTTTTCGGACTACGTGGATTGTGGTCAATGAATCCTATGAAATCTAAGCATAAAAAAGATACTTTACCAACTGAAGCGTTTTGGCGAGACAATATTTCAGGGTCAGCACTTCATTCCAGATTTACTGCTTCCGCTTATGCTCTCTCATTTACACCAAATATAAAATCGCAAAGTAATAAAAACTACGAGAAGAATACTTTAGGGACATCGAACCGTTCATTTCCTTCGTTATTAATATCATCTCAGAAATATGCCCCTCCAGGGCGCCATTACACTAACGGCCATATAAAAGACAAATGAGCTAAGAACGCGATCGCAAGAAGCCTCTAATTTTTATAATACACTTTATTTAACACCCTTCTGCAGAATGGCTTTTCTCAACAGTAATCTTTTTGTCTTAAAATATAATAAAAACCGTTTTATTACAGTTATTATCTTAATTCGCTGCAAATGACGCCCCTCAGTTACGTCATATCTTTGCTATTCAAAAAATTTCTTATTCAAAAAACGTTTCATATCTCGCCGGGGAGAATGATTTGAAAGTATGATTGATGATACAGAGAAATGCTAAATCGAGGTAAGTACCACTTTACTGGGTGTTTTAAATTGTGGGGGGAGATGGTCGTTTTATGTGAATTTGGAATTATTCAGGTTTCATTGAATGTCGGCGGGTATCAATCTAAAAGTGGGTGATGACACTGGTCATAAAATTTGAGGGCCTTATAACAGATTGTCAGATAGCGTAGGATGAATAAGCTTTATTTTAACAATTTTTAAATTTCGATGCTGCAAGTTAACAAGCCAAACTTTACATCGGCTTTCAATTTATCATTTAGAACTTGCAAGGAAGACAACTTAATAAGCAACTATGTTATGGTAGGTAGGTTGGAATTTGTAACTCTAAAAAACCGGGACAAAATTACAAATTTTCGTGTTACGTTTCGTTGGATTTTGTACTTAGAGCAATTTAAAAAAAAAAGTTGAACTCAAAAGAACATCAAGTGACTTGAAAATTCGACTCATCCCGCAGCTATTTGTACGGTGACGCGGAAAATGGCCCACGCTTGCATTTTTAGCACAAAACGCACGGACGCTGAATGTCTCTTTTTCATTGTACTCTTTGTGAGCATTTGTGTGTAAATACTGATGTCTTCGTAGAATATAAAATACTGATGTTAAATACTTTACTCACGGTTTCTGACATAATCCTTTAAGTTTTTTGGCTTATAATGTTTTTTGATCATTAAACTATATTCGCGAAAAAAAGTTAAATCAATCAGTTTCTCCGAGAAATTTGTTTGCTGCGTGAAAACGTAACAAACAAAACAATAAACACACGTTCAGATTTATGATTTTAGTAAGGATAGTAGCATTTATTGAGGCTCTACTTGCTTGAATTTAAATTCAAGTATACTTACCATTGTACTGCTAGAAATAGATTTAATTTAGCTGTGTAAGTTTCAAAACTATTCTCATATATCACTCCAACTCAGTTATTGGCTAATAAATCTTAACATAGAAAAGGCACGTAACGAACTTTCCGAACGAAACACATTTATTGTTTTAGTAAATAACAGTAATTGTGTGTTACTAACTTTCACTTTAGTTTGGATTTCACCGCAGCGGGTCACGTAGCACATATTTCTTGTTAATACGCGCTTTGACCGCGGTAAGGGCAATTCGGACCGTTTTCAGGGCAATGTGAATTGATATTTACAGAAATGCGGTCTAACAATGGATTTTATTGTAATTCCGTACTCGATGTGCGGTTGAAACGCTTGGAAGGTTCCGTGGGTTTGTTTGATGAAAAAGTTTTACATATTAAACGATACAAAGTCTCTAAATACATATAGAATTTACCGAGAATTATTTGAGAGCTTTTTTCGGTAGGTAAGTGGGTAGGAGATTTATTTTATCATCATAAAATATATGTAAAGGACAGCTGCCTCATGTAATCCTAGTTAACAACATAGATAGATACAAGTAGGCATATAATGGGTAGAGAGGATAATAATATGAGTTATTAGCAAAACTCAATTACATTGGTTACTTACTGAACAAAATTGAGTAACTAAACTTGATATCAAAAAATAGACATCATAATGTTTATGAGAGCTTTATTTTCACTTTAAACTTCTCAAATTTGAAAAAAAACTATTTTGTGTATGATAAACCGTATTTTTGTAAAAGTCCTAGTAATTTCGCGAAAACAGGGATAGTTAAATTTACATCATTTCTTTTCTAGCTGACCTTGCTTCTACAATACATAAATAGTTTTAAATATTTCGATTTTCTGGTCGCCACAATAAGGATCGAAATCCTAGAGTGGGGCTGCTGGAAATAGTTGGTAAAAAAATTCTTTGTGTTTTGTTTTATCTACGTCCTAAATTTAGGATTTCATTGTAATTGGTGTGTGTGGAAATAAATTAATTTTCTAATCTTTCTCATAACTTATCTTAAATTGACATAAATTTTAAATCGTCGTTGAGATAATGGAAGTAATTTTTTTTAAGTAAGTAATAATTATTGAGTACAAAAACAAGTACAAAAAACAATTAGGATAAAAAACTCAAATACGAGTATACGTAACCTTTGAAATGTAAGAGGTTAAAATTTGTCTGAAAAACATATGTAGGTACATATTATAAACCTACTTAGCTCCTTAACGTGATAAATAACTACTACTTACTGAGACCCGAAATCTCGAAATCTAAATTGGAATGATCTTCGCCACCCCGCAGAAAAAAGGGACTTTTGTAACAAAGCACGATTTCAGTCAACCAGAACATTCCAGATCGGTGAATTAGAACTTCTAGGCACTTTCTTGCTCTGAAGCAAAAGTCGACGCCAATTTATAACCCACAGTCAAACTAGCCTCAATCCGAGGGCTTTAGATCACGACAATGGAGACTGTAGATTATGTAACAAGCCAGTGGGTAACACGGTCAAATCAATCAGTACCTATGAAAACTATAGGTGTATAGGAGGCTCAGTGACTGCCTTGGTGGCTCAGTGGTTAGTGACCCTAACTACTGGGTTAAAGAGGCGTGGGTTCGGTCCCCACCCAGGGCAAGTATTTATGTGATAAACATAGTTGTTTGCTCTGTGTTTGGGTGTTATTAGTTACTATATATATAAGTATGTATTTAAAAATATGTATAAGTAGTTTATCAGTCTCTGGCAGCCACAAGCTTTGCTTAGTTTGGGGTCAGAGGCCGTGTGTAAGATGTCCCCAAATATTTATTTATTTTATATTATTATGTAGGTACGAGTATTACATACATGTATTAAAGCCGTTCCTGAAATAGTATAGCTTATACTATTTCAGGAACGGCTTTAATACATGCATGTAATACTCGTACCTACATAATAATATTTAAAATTATTGAAAAATATTTTATTATACGAGTTAAAAAATAGTTTTGTAAGATAAAAGTATTATTATTAAATTACACAGATATACAACGTGTAAATAATTATGAGCAAATTATGATACAAGTCAAGACAATTTATTGCTATAATTATAACAACAAGAAGTTGTGAATAATGTATAATTTTGCTATGAGATTTATTCTTCAAAGTAAACTGTAAACCTAAGCCGTTTCGTCAAAAGTTGATAACAGTTTTTTACAGAGTATATAGGTATTATGTTGTGGAAAAGTCGCAAAGAGAGAGAGAGAGAGAGAGAGTTCTTATTTTAAGAGTGGGTAAATTTCTATATAATAGGTATAAAGTTGGTACCATCAACACCAATCATGTAGAAATTATTTGGACGTATTTGGTTTATGATTTTATTTTTAGAAAATTATATACTTATTTAGAAAACTTAAAAGTTAAAAAATCCTTTTCTTATCATGCTGAAAGATAGGTACTTCATTCGATTTCAAAACGCAATCAATATTCGTTGTCCAAACATCAAATACTAAAACCAATCGCTTACGCATACACTCATAAATTAAATCACTAATTCCGTTTCCGAAGTGCGTAGATAATTTTGCAGAATGCGAGTGCTCAGAGGTGTTACCAGGCTCATAAAAATGGCTTAGTTCGCCCTTTTAAAAGTTTTCTAAGTCGAATATTTTTATAAAGCAAAAAAGAAGTATATCAATTTTTAGAATTATACCATTCAGTTTACGAGAGTAATAAATATGCTAAAAATTTTTAGTAAACACAGTGACATTTCTAACTATTAAAATCATAAGAAATCATATACTCTTACAATTTTCCCTTACTAGTCAGACAGTAGAGTTAGTTCAATCACAATGACATTTACTTTCTAATATAAAATTTTTCATCAACACTACATTTCATATAATAAATAAGTATATCCAATACTTATATTTATTTTTGCATGATCAACATCACGTTATTCGCATTATTATCACACACTGGTATACAAAAATACGGGAATTCCTATTTAGGTTAGTGTAGCTCAAAAACCGACGTCTTAGTCATAATTATTATAAATTCATGACGTTATTACACAGGGCTTTTCCTTGGCCTGGCTCTTTATAACTAGGTGTACGTAATCAGTTTTTTTAAAGGGTTTCCCCCACAAAAGATCCTGGTTACGCCCACACTGCGTTGTTTGACTTTAATTAATTCGAGGCTTGTCAACGGTTGATGTAATATGCGTCGGGCTGTCTCAGGCCTGTATGTCGTTACTTGTTTGTCTGTTTGCACACTAGACAAAGTCGAAATATTGGATACTCTCGCAATCTCGAATCTCGCATATCACCCTCAGGTCTCTACGGGATCTTTTCAGCCAAGAAATGAAGATAAATTAATTAAATGTCATTGGTTTGACGAAAAAAGTATGTTAAAGTGTATTTTGGTCACATTTTATTACATAATTTTGGCGCGCAATACCGTCTGATATTTTATACATTGCCATTTTATATTATTATTATTTTCTTTACAAAAATCCTAAAAATTGACAAAATCCAAAAACTAAAATTTTAAATCAAAAGCCTTCGCAACTCTAGTCATCGACAAAAGGTTTTTTTTAAAGTTTTCCTCATACACCCAAAAATACACATCGTAAAAGGAATCAAAAACCTATTTTAGTTTGCGGGATTGAAGTTGTGAGTGTATCCCATCTGGCCCGGTGACTTGGCCCGGCGCCGGGCCACATGGGAAAGAAAAGTTTTATCTGGCCCGGTGATATATTTACCGGGCCAGATGACACAAGTCAAGTGCCATCTGGCCCGGTAAGGGGAGAAAAGAGGATACGCCTTGTAACTCAACTTTCCTAGATTCGGTCACAAAACAGGTATGGGATGCTCTTCCAAACTCAAACGCCGTTCTAAAACGATCGCAGTGAAAAAAGCAACTAAGGCATAAACAAAATAGCAACATTAGGTGACTCCTGCTGAATTTCCTTGTGATATAGAAAGTATCGGAATTGATTTTTTTTAACATTAAAATGGGTAATCATGTTTTGGTACTTTTTATGGAACAAGTTTAAAATAATTTAAAATGCGTCAAATGTATAATTAATAACAAAAAGACTCATTTAGTTCTTTTCTAATTTTAAGACGATTTGTAAGCAAAATATTGGTATGATTGCCTTGAATTTTACTACTGGTTTGAAAGTAGCGGTTAGTAGAAATAGGACTTTTCATACTTTACCATTTGTCCCGGTTTGCATTTAATTGAATTATTTATTAATCATGAAGTCTATTAACGTTATTTTAATTTTATTTGTGGCTTAATAAAATAAATATTCTTGTGAGCAAAACATTCGACACCACTTTAAATACTTTTTGAAGTTAAATCATTACAAACTTGCGGGACACTGGAAAAATACTAAATGGCAGGAAAAAAAAGAAATGCTTTAAAAATTTACTGAATTTAACTATCAGTCAAGGTAACTGTCAAGGCAAGGTAAGTGTCAGTAATGTGCACGTAGTATTTATGAACTGCAACGTCTGCAACTAAGTAAGTGAAGTGATATTTGATTTGTTTAACATTTTTTTCATCAAAATGATGAGTTGTTAAAAACATTCATTGACTACTGATTTACTACTGATTACTACTGTTACTACTGATTTAATAACACGTAACGATTTCAGGAGCTACGGTGGACGAAAGTTGTTCAAATGACATGTCGTCTTTAAAATACAGTCAAACCTGGATAAGAGAGAGTTGGAGGGACCGCCATCTAATTTTCGCTTATAGAGGTTTTTCACTTATCCAGGTTTCTCACTTATCCAGTTTCAGAAGAGGCTACTCTCTCTTATAGAGGTTAAAAAATACGTATAATTTGTACGTTGGTCCATTGGTCCATTGGTTTGTATGTATCTACCTATACATACGTGAAGAATGATAAATATATTTATAAATAGTATATAGGTACTAATTGTTCGGGATGTGTTGATTAGAATTGAACATAGATGATTGACTAATTCATTATAAAAGACCCTTTTTAAAATTGGGAAAATCAAAAATATTTTTGATAATTCCATGTCCTTTAGAGTACTGACCGTACTGTACCGTATGGGGTCTTTGGATTTTTATTATTTTATAAAAGTTGGATTCAACTAAATCAAATTCATTGCGCACTTTATTTTCAGATTTTCCCCTTTTGAAGCTTGGCGGTTTATTTGTTTATTCCTAAAGATTGATTTATTAACACCGAACCTTTCTCTTCAATTGAAACTTGTCAACTGTTGTTAGTTTGACCAATAAAATAGTGTAAACGGACGTGTGGCTATTTCAAAAGAATGTGATACAAAAGTAATGTTAGGTACATAAATGAAAAACACAAAATAATTTTTAATAGAACACTATTTCAACAAACGGGATAGTATAGACGCACACGTGTGCCCATTCCAATAAAAGTCGATACAAAAACAATGTTACTTATTTCCACGAAATTCAAAAAAATTTTTTGAATAGAACACGATCTGAAATCAACGGTAGTTAGTTCCAAGAAATTTAAGAATGGGTCATAAATTGCAGATGTTTCATTACCCTCAACTCTCACTTATAGAGGTTCAGACAAGTAGTACTCTCAGTTATAGAGGTCCATGAAGGAAAAACGACTCTCTCTTATAGAGGTTTTGGTCTCTCACTTATAGAGGTTTCTCACTTATCCAGTTCTCAGTTAGCCAGGTTTGACTGTATATAAAAAGAGGAGGCGGCACTGTCCTTCTTCATGCTGGATACCAGTACACATTGAAAGAAAAAGAAAATATATAATTGCGCGAGGTCTAAGTCCGGGGCGGACTACTAGTTAATAATTTTGTTTGATTTTATATGAACACTGTTGATTGTTTATAAAAAAAAACCATATTGTACACTGTGTGTATGTTATATTAGGTATTTAATACTTATTAATAATTTTGTTTGTTCATAGCATTTTGGCTTCGTTGATTATTATTATTATAAAAATATTGTAAGTATGTTCAAATTCAAAAAGATATAGGTATTTATAAGAAGTCTATTTCAGGTTGAGTTTTATGACAGAAGTTGATATCGCGTCCAAAGAAATTGATCGCGTCATTCACAATAAAAACTAATTATTGTGTACTAAGCAGTTTGATTTAGGTTTAGGTTTAAAGATATTTATTATCATAAAGACAAACAGTTTGTCACTTACATGATAACATAATTACAAAATATTTTACAATTTTAGTCGTACCTATTATTATCAAAATAAATTAACTAATTGAACATATAATAATATAATACAGACTTACTTCACACTTCTTTTCTTTTAGTTATAACAGTTACGATACATGTTCTATGATTTATTCGGCTAAGGTTTTTTTAAAGGCATGAAGGGAGTTAACATTTTTTTATTTGTGAGGGTAGTGAGTTATAAAGTCTGGCACCTTCAGTTGTGAGCATTGTCGTAATTTGTTCGATGTCTTGGAATGACGATATAGCTCGCTCGGCGAGTTCGGCGGTTAACAACATTTTTTTGTTTTGTAAACATTGTTAGTGTGAATAGTTTTAGTTAAAGTTTTTCGAATAAAGATACATGTGTTATATTTGTATAGTTGTTTTATGTTCATTATTTTAGTTGCTGAATAAATTTTCTTATTTGGAGTTAGGTAGTCGTAGTTAAAAATGGTTTTAATGATTTTGTTCTGCAATCTTTGTAATTTACACATTCTCGTTTTAGCAGCGCATCCCCAAATCTCGATAAGGTATAGAAGATATGGTTTAACTAGGGCGTTGTAGATTGTAGTTAGCTTGTTGTAGTTAGCTTGGCGTAGTCTAAGGCTTCGTATTGTGAGTACTTTTTTGGTTTTGTGAGTATATTGATTTATAAGTTCAATCCCTTTCATAGATGCATGTAGTTAGTATTTCACAAATTACATGGCGTATCCTCTTTTCTCCCCTTACCGGGCCAGATAGCACTTGATTTGTGTCATCTGGCCCGGTAAATGTATCACCGGGCCAGATAAAACTTTTCTTTCCCATGTGGCCCGGCGCCGGGCCAAGTCACCGGGCCAGATGGGATACACTCGAAGTTGTTTCATATGGTAGCCCACATAACACGATTAACACACTATAAAAATTTGGACCCCCATTTCTTACATTTAAGGCCCAATCTTTTATGATTAAATTCAAAATGTGTAGTTTTTATATTTATTCATACTGAAGGATTCATTTATTCTTGTTTCTCGCCAAATACCCAGAATGTTTTAATTCTCTTGTGAGTATAGAAATATGCTGTTTTTGCGTCATAAATGGCTCTAACTTTTTTTGATGGGCATAAGTGCCCTTATTATCTACAACTAAATACAATACTAATTTTTACGCTAAAACTACCTACACTACTACTACACAAAAAGCATTGGATCATCCACAGACCCTTGAAGGTCTAAAGATAACCCAAATGCCCAAGCCCACTGCCAGTTGGCAGCGTGCCCAGCATGCTGGCTGCATTGCCACGCTGAATGACAATGCTTATGCGTTGAGCTAAATAAACACCAGCATTTTGTTCACGCGTCGCGTCCACCAGACGCTCAGAAAGACTTTTGAAAATAAAATGAGCTCCCGGCCCCCACGGACCCAATGTCTAAACTCCAAATGGCTCAAAAATGTAACTTTTTGACATTTTTGTCAGATAACCGAGAAGTGTATTATTTTTCCTTTTGAGCTACGGAACCCTTTAAAAATGGCTCCGGTCGTGTACCAAACCGAAAGTCGGTAACCAGTTACGGCAGATAACAGTTTTTTTCACACACACAACAGTTGCAAAGTATCTAATCTATAAAGTAAACTAAAGTGTATTCTCAGTTGAAACTGAGTACTCGTATCCCCGTGTGCACGACAAGCCATATTACTGTGATCGTCGACGTTCATTTTCATGAAGCGTGTACGAAACGTCTCTACGTTTTAATAAGATGTTGATGTGCGTAACGTTTATTGGATTACGGTTCTCCACGGCCTAATTAATGTTATGCGATTTGCTCGCATTAAACAATGCAAACGTTTATGACGTATTTAAATAGTTGATGGAATTGTTGTTCCATTTTTAGGGTTCCGTATCCAAAGGGTAAAAACGGGACCCTATTACTAAGATCCCGCTGACCGCCTGTCTGTCTGTCCGTATCTCATGAACCATAATACCTAGAGAGTTGAAATTTTCACACAACAAAAACTCAAAACAGAATAATATAAATATTTAAAGGGCTCCCATACAACAAACGTATTTTTTTTGCCGAGACTCCCATACGGTACGGAACCCTTCATGCGCGAGTCTACCTCGTACTTGGCCGACATTTTATGAAAACGTGACAAATTACTTAGGAAAAATTGAGATAAATCTGTCAATTCTAATCCTCTAGGTGATCGAGACAGGCGGCAGCGTGTCCAGCCATGTGCATTATACTCGTATCAAGCAAAGCAATTTAAACTGCAAAATATTTACTCACAAAATTTTTAGTCACACTACCGGGAACCCCGTGAAATATCGGCTGGCTACGAATGGAAAACAAATGCTCGAAATAAGTTCGATGCTTTCCGAGACGCGAAAACCGATAGGTATAGTCGCAACGCAACGCTGAGCCCGGCGGAATCCGAACCATATTTCATGTACCCGACGCTATGCGCTTTGTGAAAGAAAATACATTTTTCACTATCTTTAGAGATTTCGTAAATTTTCAGTAGTCATTTTTAGAAACGATTTTTTGAGAAGGGGGAAGGGAGAAATAGGCTTTTAAATACTGGCGTTCTTAATCGACTAGGTTGTTTGTCTGTGTTTGGTGGTCTATTTTGAGTACCCATTAAAATATCAGAGGTTGTAACAACTTGTAAACAACCGATCTTAATTTTAGGATGAAGTCAATTTTTTTAAGTAATGTTGCCATGACAAACACGAAATTCAGTGCAGTCGCTGAAATTAACATAAAAATAGGATTTTTGTGATGTGTGTGCTGAGTCACACTCGCTGTTCACATATAAATAGGTATCCATATGATGCATGATTCATGTAGTAAACTATGTCTCCCACTAATATACTAAGAAGTTACATTAATGTATTAAAATTGTAACAAATTTTAACTAGATTTTTGGTTAAATAAACTGACAGGTACTAGAATAATGCAGTGAACGGAATATATGACAATATGTTACCTTTAATTATGTGTTATCACAATAAAAGAAGCGCTGGAGAAGAATTGAATTAATGATCCAGGAACTTCAGGCGGATAGAAAGTGAGGCGCAGGATTCAAGTGGAAAAGAACTTGCTTCTTTCTTGTAAAATCCACAAGCTGAAATTAATTAAAACAATAGATAAGAATTCTATGTTGCAGTCACATAAACAAAGTCAGAAAGACATGAGAATTAACAAAATGTTTGTGAACATTCAAGGTGTATTTCAAACAATATGCTGAATGATATTATTCAGATTATCAAGTTATTCTCGACTGAAAAACTACAAGCATTTATAAAATTAACCGTCGAAATTTGCAGAGAATGAGCGATTAGAGAATTCATTCACATACAAACAAAGGATCAAAGAACGTTTGCTTGAATTAGCAGTGATAAGATGTAGCACCAATTTGTTTTAAAAAGGAATGATTGCAGCCAGGGATTGTTGTTAAAACTGATGAAATACTTCAAGAAAAAGCTACTGAATAGAAGTTAAAATGTTAAAACATTGTAGATAAATACCTTTTTCGCTTTATCCGAGGTTATGTTTGCGTATTTTTTGTGTTTTGTTCCAAACAAAACTGTAGAATGATTTAGCTCGGTTTTGTCGTTATTTCCAAAAGAAGCTTTCTGGCAGGCTCTAGAAAGGTCAACTAATGCTTTCAGTCTTTAATTGTAACTGAAAATCCATTTGGAAACTGCATTTGAACAATAACTGCACTGAATGTTGTTTCGACACTTTTAGTTTATTTATGCAGATTTTTGTAAATAATCACAGCACAATTGCTTCTTTGAAACATATCTTTATTCTTGCCGAAGATATATTTATCATTTGTATAGAAAGAGCACTAATATTTAAAGTCTGTTTAACATTTTAATAATTTTCTATTACATTTGTTTGTTGACATTTTTTAATTGCTGAGAATCAGGGTTGCTAGCTCTAGATTTGAAAAAAAAACAAGTTAACATTTACGGTATAATGTTTTGTTAATTAACTTTTGGTCTAGGATAACGCGGGAAAAGCGTTAAAGGTAAATAACAGATTAAATTGTCTATAGTTTTCTAAATATTAATCATTCTAAAGTTTATATAGTACGCGAAGAAAATAGAATTTGTATGTGTACCACAAACAAGAAAACTGTTTTAATACCGATTTGCTGCTATGAGTGGGCACACAGTGGAGTTGAGTTCAAAGTGACATTAGCTGGGATTTCCTGGATTTCTGGGATTTCGAGGATATGGAGCCGATGACAGATTTCGAAAACTTTCAAGAGAACGTGGATTAAGAGCTTGTCAAGGATATTAAGAACAGGTGACGAGGAAGAAAAACTGAGGGAACGCGAGGGAAATGGGTCAGTAATTGTTGAGCGTTGGTAGAGTGAAATACTCTACCGGGATATCGCGTGTATTATTCTTCGATGAACGGGATAGTGACTCTTGAGCGATTATAGAGTGAAATACTCTACCGGGAAATCGGGACAGTGAATTTAATTCGGAATAATATATTGTTTTACTCTACCGGAATATCGGAAATTCTTCCGGGACATCGAGTCACTATTGCGAACTCGCATTGGAAGAGAACATTCTCTATCGGGATTACATGCTAGTGAATTTAGAACTTTAGTATAACGTTTTCGATAGTGATTTACCTAAGTACTTTAGTGTTTCATATTTAGTGGAAAACGAGTTGTGTTTGGATTGTTTCTTTTACTAAATCTTTAGTAAAAGCCGGGTGAGTCAATTCTGGTTATTCATGAGTTGTAAAGAGATCTAAGAATCTTGCTAAATTTCATTACTGAAGTTTAATAACGAAAATGTTCAAAATTTGCAGAATCAGAGTTTTGACTTTCAATATCATTTTGTTATCTATTTTAAATATGACATGTTTATTTCTTGTTTGCATTGAAATAATAATTTAATACTTTCAATTAAAAAAATAGGATGTTTACAATATTTAGCCCTGATAAGTTCAATTTTTCCCTCTGTATAATGATTGCTCTATTTTTATAATGTGCGATTATTTTTACTTTGCATTGCGAATTATGTATGAACTCATTGTTTAATTTTATGATTATGTTTTGCGGTATGCGACCTATATTAATTATTTCATTTTTGATAATGAACTTAATTCGAAATGTTTGTTTTTAACATTTTTAGTATCTATTCAAATTAAGAGCTTACTAAAGCCTAATAACATTTGAAGGAAAATGTCGTATGTTTGCGAATATGATTGAGAATCATTTACTACGAATAATTTTACAGTTCGATCCTGTAAAAAAAAGAAATGTGCACTGTTTTGTGTAATTTAATTCTCAGTATTGCTGGAAATTAATATTTTCAAGTTAGTTTTATTTTCATATAAAATTCTGTATTCTGAAAGGAATCTGAATGTTCTATCAAAGGATAATTGATACTTCAAGAACTTACAGAAGTTTTAAGTATTGGCTTTGTTCATTCAAATATTTCATCATCAAATCTTACATTCTTACTCACGAAAGTTGAGTTAGCTTAAAGCTGAGATTTATGGCATTAAAATTTAAATCTGTATCGGGCTATAGTACCGAGGAACACAGTATCTGCGAGAGTCCTGAAAAAGGCCAGAGAACCGTTCCACGTTAACAGAGAGACAAATTAATGTCTATAAACCAAAAGCTTGTTGCTATTCCAGAATTAGACTTATTACTAAGTGAAGTCTTTCTATAAACTGAGAAATATAAATTTGTTAAACACATTCAGTTGTCCTTGGTGAGCGTTCTGATTTTAACGTGTGGGAGACTTTAGGTAGAATCTATATTGTTTAAAACTGTAGGATTAATTAAAGTACGTATTGTAGGTTTAATCCGTACTTATGTTTATTTTAATCGTTGTGAATGTATTTCTAGATTCTAAGATGCTGTACAACATACTTGACAGACATTAAGTTTAATTGATAACAATCAGTCCACTATATAACTTTGGCCCTTAAAGTCCAGTTCATTAAAAGATTCATGAAATTTGAATCTTGTATATTTTTTCTATTAGATTGGTGTAAAACACCTTAATGATAAGTTGACTGTCTGATTATGGTCATTTCAAATGTTGATATTAGATTCCTTTTAAATTCAGTCCAGTTGTATTTTAAGACTGTAAATATTTTACCTTAATATGATTTTCATAATATAATTTTTAAATAATCTGAATGGCATTATTATTGTCCAATTGTAATCAATTTAATGAATGAAGTTTGAACTATCCAGTACAAATGATACTGAGAGTTCTAAAGTTAAATTTTGCTCTGCTTAACTAGTAGATATCATCTTATCTAACTTCTAAATAAAATAAAAATAAAAAAATGCCATTGTTGGTGGAAGTTGGAAGGCTGTGAGGGGAGGTAAAAGGAGGCCTTTTGGGGGGTCCCCCCCCAATAACCCTTTAAATAGGGATGCAAACTTTTTATAGAAAAATATGAAAACTATCATCAGACAGTCATGACACATAAAATACCAAGTAAAGCCTCATTTGTACTACGTGCATTCATTGTGATTTCATTATAGTTATTATTGCGTATATAAGCCTCCGAATAACATTGTAGTATGAAGTTTAATTAAATCTAAAAACTTAGACATTTAATTAGGTAGATATTCCAAATCACCATCACCTGAGTTCTGCGGATCATAACGTTAGGTTAACACTAAACGATCACTGGCCAATCTTAGATTTAAGTAATTTAGTAATATTTACTTAAAATGTAACATAATGTGTTAATAAACTTATCAGCTTACAAGCGATTTTTATTTCACCAGCTACTGGGTTAGAGTTAAGATTTGTAGTAGGTCAGGGTCATCTTTAGTCAGCTTTGCGAGACAATAAGGTTAAACAGTTAACATTAGATATTATATAATACAGTAAATAAAACTAGGCTCGCAGGTTAAGTAGTCAAGCAGTGTACGTATAGGAATATATAGGAATATATTTTATATTTATAGTTATAGGTAGCTTTAGAGCTCTAGGTAGAGATATTTATAGATATAGCTAGTGTAGAGGGGGGGTTTATTACAATATGGTAAGCACCGCGACCAGGATTTGGACCTAGGTTATTATGGATATACAGTTATTATTTTCATTATTACAGTTCAATATATCTAGAAAAAAAGATAATGCTACTCTGGTTATACTTTTATAATATATAGGTACGTTTGAACAAGTCGGTTTAGGGTATAAGTAGGTCAGTGTTCAGTAGTCAGACTATCTGAACACAATTTGTTGTTGTGGAATGGAAACGAGGTGATTTGGAATATAGTAGTAGTTAACAGGAACATACTTTTAGGTTTTACATACTGAAAAATGAGTTAAACTTATGTCACGTGAAGTAGGTTTTATGAAACTTATTAACAGTCTAGGGAATTGGGGGTCGATTTATTTACTACGGTTTCATTGTTGTTAATTGAAGTAAAATACTTAATATGAAGTTTCACTATAGAATTTTATCATAAATATCGGTTCAATTATAAGTTTAATTTATCAGTTCATTTATCTGGTATTTTTTCAGTTCTAGCTTTTGTATTTGAATATTTGTAAATCAAAAGGTATAGTCTGGCCAATAAAAGTGAGTATAAACAAATACCAGGCCTTTGCACTTTAGTTTCCAGGATCAGAATTTTGCATGGAAAAAAGTTCTATTGACAACTTAATTCGACACTCACTTAAATCTCTATGAATACCAGTTACATGTCTGTGATATTGTGTAAATGTACGATATTTTAAGTATTTGGTTGCTATGGGTATGAGATATCATTGTTCTTTAGATGATTCTAGACGGTTTTAAAACAGGTTGACAGGTTATTTATAATACTCTTAAAACAAAACATGTAGGGAACAACCGTGGCACTTTATTGAGAATTTGTGATTCTAAGCTAGATGTCGTAAGATGTAAACTAATTTTTATTGTAATTGGGTTAGTAAGCTCTTAATAACAATAATAACGTCCTTATAGTTTGATAGTCAATTCAGCTTTCGATAAATTAAACATAAAATATTTTAATTTTTACTGTAAAAAACCGTGTTTTGGATTGTTGACTGGCAACACTGGTACATCAGAACAGAATTTCAAATAGCGCGAAATGGCTTGTTTGTTTTTGACAATTTTCAAATCATAAAATATAATTTTACTGGGTGTTAACGTGTAGTATTGAAGAAATAAAGAAAGGAAAGAATACCAGCGATTGATGGTCAATGTTTCGAGAAGAAGAAGGTATGTTAATGTCTTGTTGTTTTTGCATTTTGTTTGGTTACATTATAGCTCAAGTGTTTGTTTTTGAAAACTTTTGTTTGTGAATTTTGACTAAAAACATCGATTTTATTTCAGGAAAGGAAATTAGTGATGCTAAGAAGATTCTGCTGGTCTGTGCAGAGACGACAATGAGTTGACAACTCGTTACGGTCAAATTAACCTGGATAAAGAAGACTGAAATTAACCTAAAAAGAAGTTGAATTAATTAGAAGTGATTTTATCAAAACGTTTTGGTGATTTAGTGCCTGTTGTAAAGTACCTAGGGATAGTGGACTCGGTGATATTATCATACCTATTTATAATTTATGAGTGAAACTGTAGTTAGGTACCTATATTTGTTGTGGACTCAAAACTTAACATTTATACTGTGGTAGATACAAACTTTACCAGAATCAGGTTTTATTAAGTTTACAATGTATCAAAACAATTTAAGTAATAAAAGGGGTTAGAGTTTGAGATAAATCAGACACAGGCTAGGCAATGGTATGGTTATGGGTTTGTAGTAAAATAGAATAAGTACAATAAAATATTATTAATGCCATTTATTATGTTAACGCTAAGAAAATATACTTTGTTTTGTTGTTATGAGTATATCAGACAAATACTTTTGGATTTAGTAAAGTAATGAAGTCCGGTTTATAATTTCAGTTTGATAGATGGGGAGGTCGTACAACTGTAAAACGTGTATCGGATGTTTATAGCCAGATGCTTACTGTCTCATTTATGTTTTATATTTGTAACACATTTCATGTAAGGTATGCTAACAATGAATTGCCAATTTTATGTAGATATATGGTAGTAATATTTGCAGCTTAAAATGTTTAGCCCTATTTGTATAATTCAGAAAAAGCATTTATTCAGCACTTTAGATATTTTGTAGGCTGGGGGTTGTGATGTTTATTTTTTAAGCTATATTAGCCGCTAACATTGGTTTAGATATTTTGTAGGCTGGGGGTCGTGAAGTTTATTTCCTAAGCTATATTAGCCGCTATCATTGTGTCTGGTTTTACTTTTATGTTTTTGAGATTTTTAGTTGTATAAGTATCTGATTCTGCTATTACCTGAAATAATAGTATTTGTTTTGAACTTTATAATGAAATGTATGTGTGGATTCTGTAATACTTAACATACTCAGGTTAGTTAGGGGTTAGTGACCTTTTGTCAGATTTGAATGGTTCAAGCCCGGTCAGGTCTGCGGTAAACATAGATTTATTTTGAACCGTGACAATATCTTTGTAGGCATGTTACACAGGCAGGTAGATGTACTATGTATGAGTTTTATTTTATTAAAAGACTAGGTATGTAAAAAAAAAAAAACTTTGTGAAAGACTTAGGATATCTCTGAAATGTGTAGTTGTGTTTTGATGTTTAACTTTTAACTGTCTCGAATCAATTTAAATTTTGATGTATCAACGAGTTGAATGTACTAAGACAAATTTTGTTTTTACTAACTTTTACCCGCTGTTTTGCTTGTGTAATTTTTTGACTTCTGTATTCAATCAAAATCAAACTCCTAGTAATTTATATTTTCCTGGAATAAAAAGGTAGCTTATATCTCTCAGATTTTTGAACTGTAGTCATACCAAAAACCAGTTTGATTCAATGTGAATACAGACAAATGTGGTAAACTAACCAAAACATTTTTATATTTGTACCTACTATTAGTACCTAGTGATAAAATTGTTAATTTTTGTTTGTCATTCGATTTTCTAAATTATGTTATGATTTTTTCTGAATTGTCTTATTAGATTTACTATGAGGGATATTAAAATATGAATAGTTAGGTGTTTTAAAGAGTGAGCCATAATAATGTTTTCTGAAAATTAGATTAGCTTATAAAGCAATTTATTGAATTTTTATTGCTTTCACTTTAGCTTTACGTAAGACATATTCTCGATTTGTATGATCTATTCTGTAATGAAATTGTAGTCAGTATCTTTTGTAAGTTTATACGATAAATAAATGCATAAATAAATAAACCAGTAATAAATGTAATCTTGTTTTTCCTCATATTTTCCTCATTTGTTTTTTAGCGCCATCTACACAAACGAGCTGGAACTAATATGTCCTCGAGGTTGCTTTGTTTCGTGCTCGATAAGGTATGTCAATAATTGTCCTATTGTTTTACATGGGCTTTACGTTCAGCGTCATTTTTGCAGGTTACCAGATTTTATATACTAGTTTCGTTTCATTTCACTCGAACGAGAGACCCTGTAAATTAATTCATCCGAAAAAATAATTAAGATTTGCAGACCGACAATTTTCTCGCATTAGAATGTAGCATAACTCCTTTTACGTATATTTTCAGACGTACGAATGCTTTATTTGTAATTTTCTGATCTAACAATATTTAGTACCAGTTTTTGTCGTTTTGCGTCACAGCTTAGGCCAGTACTATCGCATTGTGTGTAAGATAATATTTATCACAAATTAAACGAGAGTAGCTTAGTTTAAAAAAAGCAGTTATTATAACGTCTTATCTATACATATAAATACTTTTCGCTTGCACTCAGGGAAGGCATGATCGATTTCGACCGTGTACGGAGCTCAAACGGTTCGCGTGTATCGTTTTGTTTCGATGTGACAGGTTTCGCATTGTTCTTGATTTTTCGAAAACGGTTCAGCCAAAATTTTCAGTAGAAGAGTACGTCCAACTCTGTAGTATAATTTAACAAACTAGATGGAAAAAGAATCATTAAAATCGGATCATAATTGACGGAGAAATCGCGTTACATACATAATAGCAAAATCGGTAGTAACTTCTTTCTTTTCAAGTCGGCTAAAAATTATTATGGTAATGCCTTTCCTCCGAGTTTTACGAAATTTTCTAGACAATATTTACCCTGATTAGCGATTTTCTGATGATATGGTGTGATAGATATTATTTCCGTGGGATATTTTATTATAAAGTAAGTACCTAAATTTATTTATGAAATAAAATATAGTTATTTTGTAATAATATTACATAAAATTAATAATTTATACTGATTGTAGAACGTAGGATTTATAAATCTGATTGCGTAAAACACAGCGAAGTATTTTGAAAAACCCGGCAATTAAGCGGAAAAAGTTTACGCAAAGTGAAAATAGATGGCGTTAGCAAACCTTAAAACGCGCAAACGGTACAAGCGGTGGAATTCAGACGCCAGACTGGTATAATTTCAATATTTTAACTTCCATTAATTCCTTCGGAATTAAGGACGTAGAAATATTGCATGTTTGGTTTGACTTGCGATACTAATATAAATATGTTTTGAGGATTCGATTAGGTAGGGGTCGGCCGCAGCCGCACCACAGTACTCTTTGGGCCGCATCGCACCGCGCCGCCGCCGCCGCCGTCACCGGCGAGCCGCCGCGCCGCATCGTGCAGAATCGTGCTCAACCGTCGCATGATCTTCGAGTCGCGCCTTAAGCGCTACTATCGTAAAATTCGGAATATTTAGGATAATGGTTTTAAGTGTTGAGAAAAGCAAATTCTTTCTTTTACTATTTTTTTTTTACATAGATTATATTATTATCTTTCTAATCAATTCAACATTTTAAATTTTATTATGTATTTTGTTTTTCACTGGACGGGAGTACCTACGAGGAAGAATGTTCGGGCCGTGTCCGCCGCGCTGACTCGGAACGGGTTGGTGGATTCGCGTGCAACATCGGGGTATCTTCTGTGAACGTAAACGGTTTGCTTCGCGATGCTTTTATTTCATCAAGAAGCCAGTGTTGTGAAGGTATGTCAAATAGGTTCCAGATAGTTCGTTGGTGTGAGACCGGGATTTGAACCCATGACGACTTCACAAATAATGGAAGAATGTTGTTACCATCGAACCACGACGGGAACATAATTTTATTCTGGTGTAAGTACGTATATATAGGTAGTTTATTCAGTCATCTTTTAAATAATTTTTAGAAAAATTATTTTAACAATAAGCGACATGTTTTCCTTTCCTCAGAATTTTAAGGCTTCCGTACCCTAGAGGTGGAAGCGAGACCTTCTATTTTACTAGGACTTCGTCATTCGTCCGTCTGTCTGTCTGTCTGTCGTTAGGCCGTGTCCCTTGAACCGTGTTGGCTGGACATCTTAGCTTTCATACATGATGTGTTCCTGTTGCCGTTTTAACAGCGAATGCTGAAAGAAGATGGATATTATAGAAGAGGCCATACCATACGATACGGAATTCTTCGTGTGCGGACTCGCACATGAATCTCACTTGACCGATTTTTAACACATTTTTCATTATAGTGTTACTATCATAGCATTGTAAGTTTTAGCGATCTTTAAGTCTAGGAACAAGTTGCATCCACATCAATTTCGATTTAATGACTTAGTCGTAATAAACAGAAGGTACAAAAGAATTGATTCTTTTGACTAACTAAGAAGAAATTATGAAGAGGCCTGGAGATCAGTGCTTGCGTGCTGTTTGAGGAATATTAGATCGAGCGAAGCGAGGTCTCAGAATTTGCTGGGACAAACGGATATTTGTATGTATGTTTGTATATTTGTATGTATATTTGTTCGACGATAACTCGGGTATCGCTTCATCGATATTTATGAAATTTTACTTATGTGTAAGTACCTAGTTTATACAAATAGAATTTTAGGTTTGAATATGAGCAACTTCAGATCAGCGGTCGCTTAGGTATTAGAAAAGTCAGAGAAAAAAAAAAATGCCGCTTGCTATGGGATCTGCGAGATGATGACCAATCAACGTTAAACTCAACATAGTTGCTCCATGACTATATCAACATTAGTGCGTTTCGAGTTTAGAGTAAATACAATTATACAGTGTGTGAAATTGCGCATTCCAGCTTCAATCAACATAGGAGATAAGTAAATTAAAAAAAACATTCAAAAATACATTTTTTTTAGCCATCGTCGTTATATTAGTCGTAGAACACTCGCTGATGATCAGGGCATTCTTCAACGAATATTATACAGTGAAAAGGTTGTGAAGGGGTTTGTATCCAGCGTATTTTTACGACTTTAAATTATTAGAAGATTGGCAAGTTGGAATGGCGGAGGGTAGGGCACATAGCACGAACGCTTTATGTTTTATCGGGTAGGAGGAGTCCTTGAGTAGTATACACATACTTGCCGACAAGCACAGCGTCGGTAATGTGTTTTTGTTTTTGTTGTTTGGTATTGTGGCAGTAAGTAAGAGTATACTAGTAGATGTTATTTTTTTAGATCGAGAAATTTTTGC